>CM046660.1:16833623-18161428 GCA_025594165.1 Tamias sibiricus | reverse complement strand
TGTAATCCCAGCACTTTGGGAGGCTGAGGCAGGAGGATCGCGAGTTCAAAGCTAGCCTCAGCAATGGCAAGGCAATTAGCAACTCAGTGAGACCTGTCTCTAAATAAAAATACAAAAAAGGGCTGGCGATGTGGCCCAGTGGTCGAGTGCCCCTGAGTTCAATCCCCGGTACCAAATAAATAAATAAATATAATAAAAATATAAGAACAGAAAACATCCCTCCCCCAGATGATTTGGGGCAGGGAAATGTGCTTCTCCTGTGATAACAGAACTAAAGGGATTTTATCTTGTTTTCTAGCAGCCATCTTAGGAGTTCTGAGAAATAGTTCTGTTTCTCAGAAATAATAGAATATGGAAAGTCTTGTCTGTGTACCCATTAATCGTTACGTAGCATAATATGCTTGACAGCATAAAAACAGCAATTTTTATATAATGTAAAATTGCTCTCTTTGTTTTCATTTTTTCTGGGCAAATATCTTGTCAGAGATTGATTGTCTAGAAGTTAGTAACCATTTTTTAACATGTACTCAACTAGGGTCATCTGAACCCATTCCCTTCTACTTGATCATTGCTATACCAACCTGGAAAGTCCCGTGGAAATATTATTGTACCATTGTTTTGTCTTGCTAACTGCCTAGATTTAGCTTTTGTACCGTGGCTTGCTTGCATTGGCTGAAACCCTGCAACTGAATATTCTGCCCTCTGTGATTTTGCTCTTTATAAACGAATACACTTTTTTCTCAGCAGCACATGGCTTCTTCTCCAAAACAGACCATATATTATGTCACAAGGCAATTCTCAGTAATTATAAAAAAATAGAGATACCCCTGCATTCTATCAGACCATAAAGGGATGATATTGGAAATCAATGACAAAACAAGGAATAAGAAAAACTCCTCCAACAACTGGAAGCTAAACAACATGCTACTGAATGAACAAGGGGTTGAAGAAGACATCAAGGAGGAGATTAAAAAATTCCTAGAGGTAAATGAGAACACAGATACATCGTATAGAAATCTGTGGGACACTATGAGGCAGTAGTAAAAGGAAAATTCATTGCACTGAGTTCATTCCTTAAAAGAAAAAAAAAAAAAAAAAAAACAACCAACAAATAAATGACTTAACATCACACCTCAAAGCACTAGAAAAAGAAGAACAGATCAATACCCAGAGCAGTAGAAGACAGGAAATAATTAAAATCAGAGCAGAAATTAATGAAATTGAGACTAAGGAAACCATTCAAAGAATTGACAAAACTAAAAGTTGGTTCTTTGAAAAAACAAACAAAATTGACAGACCCTTAGCGATGCTAACAAAAAGAAGAAGAGAAAAAACTCAAATTACTAACATTCGTGATAAAAAAGGGAATATCACAACAAACGCCTCAGATATACAGAAGGTAATTAGAAATTACTTTGAAAACTTTTTTTTTTTTTTTTTTTTTTTTTTTTTTTTTTTTTTTGTGGTACCGGGGATTGAACTCAGGGGCACTCGACCACTGGGCCACATCCCCAGCCCTTTTTTGTATTTTATTTAGAGACAGGGTCTCCCTGAGTTGCTAAGTGCCTCGCCATTGCTGAGGCTGGCTTTGAACTCGCGATCCTCCTGCCTCAGCCTCCCAAAGTGCTGGGATTACAGGCGTGCGCCACCGCGCCCGGCTTACTTTGAAAACTTGTACTCTAATAAAACAGAATATATTGAAAGCATTGACAGATTTCTAGAGTCGTATGATTTGCCTAAACTGGAACTGGAGGCTATACACAATTTAAACAGATCGATTACAAGCGAAGAAATAGAAGACGTCATCAAAAAGCTACCAACAAGGAAAAGTCCAGGACCTGATGGGTTTTACAGCCAAGTTCTACAAGACTTTCAAAGAAGAACTAATACCAATGCTCTTCAAACTATTTCAAGAAATAGAAAAAGAGGGAGCTCTTCCAGACTCTTTCTATGAGGCCAATATTACATTAATTCCAAAGCCAGGCAAAGACATATCCAAAAAAGAAAACTTCAGGCCAATATCTTTAATGAACATAGATGCAAAAATCCTCAACAAAATTCTGGCAAATCCAATAAAAAACATATCAAAAAGATAGTGCACCACAATCAAGTGGGGTTTATTCCAGGGATGCAAGGCTGGTTCAACATTCGGAAATCAATAAACATAATACATCACATCAATAGACTTAAAGATAAAAATCATATGATCATCTCAATAGATGCAGAAAAAGCATTTGACAAAATACAACACACCTTTATGTTCAAAACACTGGAAAAACTAGGAATATCAGGATCATATCTCAACATTATAAAAGCTATTTATTCAAGGCCCCGAGCTAACATTATCTTAAATGGAGAAAAATTGAAAGCATTCCCTCTAAAAACTGGAACTAGACAGGGATGCCCCCTGTCACCACTGCTATTTAACATAGTACTGGAAACTCTGACCAGAGCAATTAGACAGATGAAAGAAATTAAAGGGATCCAGATAGGAAAAGAAGGGCTCAAATTAGCACTATTTGCTGATGACATGATCATATACCTAGAAGACCCAAAAAACTCTACCAGAAAACTTTTACAACTAGTAAATGAATTCAGCAAAGTTGCAGGCATTTTTGTACATCAGCGACAAAGCCTCTGAAAGGGAAGTGATGAAAACTACCCCATTTACAATAGCATAAAAAAAAAATGAAATACCTGGGAACCAAGTTAACGAAAAAGGTGAAAGACCTCTACAACGAAACTATAGAACACTAAAGAAAGAAATTATAGAAGAACTCAGAAGATGGAAAGACCTACCTTGTTCTTGGATAGGTAGAATTAATATTGTCAAAATGTACATACTACCAAAAGCATTATACAGATTTAATGCGATTCCAATCAAAATCCCAATGTCATTCTTCAAAGAAATAGAAAAAGCAGTCATGAAATTCATGTGGAAAAATAAGAGACCCAGAATAGCCAAAGCAATCCTGAGCAAGAAAAGCGAAGCAGGTGACATCACCATACCAGACTTTAAATTATACTACAGAGCAATAGTAACAAAAAACAGCATGGTATTGGCACCAAAACAGACTGGTGGACAAATGGTACAGATTTGAGGACACAGAGATTAATACATATAATTTCAGCTATCTTATATTAGACAAAGGTGCCAAAAATGTACAGTGGAGAAAGGAAAGCCTCTTCAACAAATGGTGCTGGGAAAACTGGAAATCCATATGCAACAAAATGAAATTAAACCCTATCTCTCACCATGCACAAAACTCAATTCAAAGTGGATCAAGGACCTAGGAATTAGACCAGAGACAATACGCCTAATAGAAGAAAAAGTAAGCTCCAATTTCCAACATGTCAGATTAGGCCCCAAGTTCCTTAATAAGAATCCTGTAGCGCAAGAATTAATACCAAGAATTAATGAATGGGATAGATTTAAACTAAAAAGCTTCTTCTCAGCAAAAGAAACAATCAGTGAGGTGAATAGAGAGCCCACTAATTGGGAACAAATATTTAATACATGCACATCAGATAGAGCACTAATTTCTAGAATATATAAAGAACTCAAAAAACTTAACACCAAAAAAACAAATAACCCAATCAATAAATGGGCTAAGGAATTGAAAAGACACTTCTCAGAAGAAGATACACAATTAATCAACAAATACATGAAAAAAATGCTCAACATTGCTGGCAATTAGAGAAATGCAAATCAAAACTACTCTAAGATTTCATTTCACTCCAGTCAGAATGGCAGCTATCAAGAACACAAACAACAATAAATGTTGGAGAGGATATGGGGGAAAAGGCACACTCATACATTGCTGGTGGGACTGCAAAATGGTGCAACCATTATGGAAAGCAGTATAGAGATTTCTTGGAAAACCAGGAATGGAACCACCCTATGACCCAGCCATCCCACTCATGGGTCTATTAACAAAGGACTTAAAAACAGCATATTACATTGACACAGCCACTTCAATGTTTATAGCAGCACAATTCACAATAGCTAGGTTGTGGAACCAACCTAGATGTCCCTCAGTAAATGAGTGGATAAAGAAAATGTGGTATATATACAAAATGGAATTTTACTCAGCAATAAAAGAGAATAAAATAATGACATTTGCAGGTAAATGGATGAAGTTGGAGAATATAATGCTAAGTGAAATTAGTCAATCTCAAAAATCCAAATACCGGGGCTGGGGTTGTGGCTCAGCGGTAGAACACTCACCTAGCACGTGCGCGGCCTGGGTTCAATCCTCAGCACCACATAAAAGTGAAGGCATTGTGTATAACTAAAACAAATATTAAAAAAACAATCCAAATACCTAATGTTTTCTCTGATATAAGGAGGCTAGTTCACAGTGTTGTTGGATGGGGGTACATAGGAGGATTAGACAAACACTAGAATGGTCAAAGGGAAGGGAGGGGAACTGAGGGAGCAAGTGGGGAGGGAAGGAAGGGGAAAAAAAAAGAAAAGGTGGTTGAATGAGATGGATATCATTATCCTAAATGCATGATTGAAGACCTGAATGGTACAAATATACGTTGTATACAAACAGTTATATGTAAAAAGATGCTATATATATGCATTATGAATTGTAATACATACTAATATTATAAATAAAAAATAAATAAAATATAAAAGAGTCAAATTACCCAATATGTCGGTGCCATAAATGAAAACTGAAAATGAATTCTTAATTCAGCATTTATTTATGTTTATTCAGAAAGAAAACAATGATAATGAACATATTGTTTGCTTACCATGTAAACAGTTCTGAACTTTTTACATTTGTCATCTCATTCATTCTTACAATATCCCCCATAAGGTAGGCAGAATTACTAGCCCTACTTTATAATAACAATATTGCAGTTTAGAGATATTAAATATCTAAAAATATGCCTGACTAAAAACCTAAATTACATTAAAAACCTAAGACACAAGCTGGGCACAATGGCGCACAATGTAATCCCAGCGGCTCAGGAGGATGAGGCAGGAAGATCGCAAGTTCAAAGCCAGCTTCAGCAATTTAGCGAGGCCCTAAACAACTCAGTGAGACCCTGTCTCTAAATAAAATACAAAAAGGGCTGGGGATGTGGCTTAGTGGCTGAGTGCCCCTGGGTTCAATCCCTGGCAACCCCCAAAAAACAAAAAACCTAAGACACAGAGTTAGGACTCAAACCCAGGTATCCAAAACTTATAATCACTATTCTGTATGACAGGCAAGAAACTGAGAAGAAAGACTTGGATCAAACACTTTCTGCATGGGCTTAGGCAAGTTGTTCTACATTCATAAACTGGTGACAATAATATTTGCAGTCATATTTCCCACAAATGTCATAGAACAAATTTTAGACTACTGCTATGAAAGAATTGAGTGAATGAAACATTATATGGAAGGTTTTAGAGATCTATGTTTTCATCCAATTAACTTTCAAAAGGAGTTTATTTGCTCATTGAAATTGAAGTACTTCAAAGACAAAGAAGTCTTACGTAAGACTACAATGGACAGTTTCTGGAATGCATCTGACAAAGCCTTCTGAACAGCAAGCTTTTGGGCCATCTTTCTTTTCATAAGGAATGATAATGGTCCTGGATCCAACCAAAACAAATGGATTTAAAATATGTGTATGAATGATAATTGTTCTGTTTTAAAAAAATACATCCACAGTTCTGAGATCATTATCCTCACAATTAAAAGCAGCATACCACATGGGTCTTGTTGAATAGCTGTTGTAGATATCCTGATAGGGTCCATTTTCACTGCCCCAATCTAATATGGAGTTCCTGATGTACTACAAGGGAGATCTATGCCAGGAAGGTGGCATAAGTCTTACATCACTCATAGATTTTAAATGGACAACTGGAAGCTACTCTCCTTAATACCCTAGCCTCCTATGCATCAGGACTGGAATTAAACACTAAGAAAGATTTGGTGGTAATGCAGATGACCTGGTCCCTACTTGTGCTCAGCCACAGCAACCTACTCTGCTCCACTAAAGCCTTGCCTCTGAATAAAAACCCTAAGCCTGAGGGTCATGGATTCTAGAAAAAACTCAGTTATCAAGTGGAGTACCCTTTATAGGTATCTATTGCGGAAGGCCGGCTTCTGCAAAGATGTCAAGGTGAGCCCGACTGATGCTGGAGGGGAAACGTCGGCAAAAATGGGAATGATACACACACGAGACAGGTTGCAGAAATCCTTCTACTTTTACTTTTCTCAGCAATGGTTTTTATACATTCCAGAAAACACAGCAGTTCACAATCCAACTATTGGGGGTTACATTAAAGAATTTCAGGAATTTACACTTCAGCTATAGGAGGTTACACTAACGAATCTCAGGAATTTCTGGGGTCATATAATCAGGTGAAAATCAAATATTTATCCTAAGTACATACTACTAATTAATCCTATCTATCCTAGATTTTGCTGAAGGGTAAGGAAGAGTCTTTTACAGACACACAAAAAGACCATTAGCTTTTCAATAGAGAGAAGTTTAGACAAAGGGTAATGCGGAGCCCTGTAGGGAGGGGTTATTTGCAAAAGCTAATCTTTTAGCTGGAAAAACCTGTCTTGCTGGTTTAGCTAGCTTCTGGCTAGATTCCACAGGGCCATAGAACTGGTTTTATTTTTGATAATTAAATGTATTAAAACCTGGTGGCCATGCAGCAGAAATACATCAAGAGCATATACAAAGTTAATTCCTCTATAGTCGCATACAAGTGGCATCTCATCAGCAAAGAGGAGCCAAGTTCAAACTTCCAGGTATTTAACTGGAAGGAGCTCAGGCTCAAACTCATTTGCGTAAAGAAGGAAGAACTCAGATTCACTGACCCGAATTAACAGAGTGGAATCCAGCTCAATTCCTGGTTAGGAAGAACTCAGATTCACTGCCCCGAATTAACAGAGTGGAATCCAGCTCAATTCCTGGTTGAGAGATGCCGCAATCTATACTTGATTCTTTTTCTGCTCAAGTCCCTTCATGAATAGTCAAAGGACTGAATATTTATATGAGTATATGAAAATCTTATCTAGATTTAGCTGAGGTAAGTGAAGACCACAAGAATTCTATAGTTGAAGAACTATTTTAACATAAAGCAAGTGCTCAACCCAAAACTGGAGAAAGATTTCTCTCTTTCCTCTTCCTAAGCTTCTTAGCAGGAGGTCAGTCTCAAATTTTAAATTTAAAGGTTCTGTTAAGCATTGCCCAAGGTGAAAACCTGTATTGTAAGGCACAAAAATTCTGCCTAGGATTTTAGTAGCTTAGCAAAGGAAGGACCTGATAGGGAGTTAAAAAGTGAGCTTTAGAAAGAAGAGAGACCCTTCTCATTCCCTTCCCCGACTGAGAAGAGACCTTCCTCCAGCTGATCCAAAGGTTCCTCTGCAAAGCCTACTCCAGGACTCGTGCATGCACAGGATGGCAACACCACCTCCAAAGCACAGAAGAACTTCAGGCTTCGCTTCTCCGGTGGTGCCTCCAGAGCTTCATTTTCCCTTTCTTCCAGGTCAGAAAGCTCCTGAAGCTATTAGGATGTGAATTAAAGCACTTTCCTAGGATTTTTCACTTTTCTTTTTTTCCAGCACTGGGGATGGAATCTTGGGCCTCACACACACTAGGCAAGTGTGCTCCCACTGAGGTACATGCTAAGCCACACCCCCTCCCTACTTTAAAGTACAGAAATAAAACTAAACTCCAATAATCACAGATTGAGATGTCCCACAGCTTCAAAATCAGGTAAGATTTGCAACTAAATTACTAGACACAGGAAAGCACTTTTTATTATGCACTACATAGACACTGGAGAAAATTATGGATAACACCATTCAGATGATTAAGGTGATTATCATTATTATTTATTTATTTGGTACTAGGGATTGAACCCAGGGGCACTTAACCACTGAGCCACATCCCCAACCCATTTTATTTTTTATTTTGAGACAGGGTCTTGCCGAATTGCTTAGAGCTTTGCTAAGTTTCTGAGGCTGGCTTTGAATTTGCGATCCTCCTGCCTCAGCTTCCCATGCTGCTGGGATTACAGGTGTGTACCACGATGCCTGGAAATTATTATTAATTCTAGGTTGTGGGCCGATTCAAATATATCCACTCGCCCTTAGTGATAGGTAGCCTCTCACATCTCCCTTTACAGTTCATCCTTCTGTCTAGAGTCTAGGATTATAATGTTGAAAGAAAAGTGTAGTAAAAAAAAAGTCTACAGAGTTTACCTTGATGATCCTTTTTGACCATCCATTGAAACGAAAGTAGTAATTTGCCAGTTCTTGGCATTGTGAACTGTTTAGGGCAAAGGCTTGATGTCGAACTGCCTTATGTCTGGTGCCAATACAAACCTAAAGTCATAAAAAAGATGCACAAATATCATAACCTGTCAGAGATTTCATCTTAGATACACCTGAGATTCATTGATACTGAGTTCATAGAATGATTGTTAAGATTAAATGGGACAGAAAGAGGGACTGGGGTTGTGGCTCAGTGATAGAGCACCTGCCTAGCACGTGTGAGGCACTGGGTTCAATCCTCAGCACACATAAAAGTAAATAAATAATCAAATATTATGTACATCTATAACTGAAAAAAGAGTTAAAAAAAGATTAAATGGGATAGAAAGAACATTTTAAAGTATTGCATTCCTAATAAGCTCTAAACAAATGTTATTTTATTATTTCTAAGCCACAGTACTTAGCTGCATCATTTTCAGGACCCCTGATTAACTGGAAGGGTCCCCTGACCTCTGGTGGTGATAAATGATAATGAAATCAATCAAGGAGTCCTGCAGAAAAAATTATAGAATTGTGAGAGAGCAAAAAAATTTTATTTTGCACCAATAAAAATATGGAAAAAGAAAAAGAAATCATTTGTCTTCTCATCCAGTAGCTCCTTCTTGAAATATGACTTAAAAATCAGTTGAGATGAACTGCCACTCACCAAGTTACTAACCCACATTAGAGGTGAGAATACACATTCCTCTATAAAAGTTACAGGCCACTAAAATGATTAATGGTTCAGCTGCATTACCAATCTTTGAGAATATAAATATCTCCTAAGTGTTAGCTCTCTAAATTTTTTATATGCAACTGTGGATTTCTTACATTGCATTTCTTAGATTCTCACATTTCTTGAATGTCTATTTCATTTTTGAAAAGAGTACAGAATATGAATATATTCATAAAACCCTGTCTTTAAAAAACAATACAAATAAAGTGAAAGTATTATTCTTTTTAAAATACAAATAGTTTTATTTTTTATTTATTCATTTTATTTATTTTATTTTTATGTGGTGCTAAGGATAGAACACAGTGCCTCACACATGCTAGGCAAATACTCTGCCACTAAGCTACAACCCCAGCCTGAAAGTATTATTCTTTATTGATACGTTTATGCATCTTCTATCACTAGTTTATAAGTTCCCTGAGCACCCAAGGGACCAAGATCTGATTCTTTTCTCATTCCCAGAACCAAGTAGTTCTTGGCATTTAATAGAAAGTGATGGTCTGCTGACTGAATGAAAGAATTAGTAAATTAAGAAAATCAAACTTCTTTCTTCAACTGAAGCTGCCTGTTAGGAGGGACGAATGAAGGCTAATTTTTATATTTCAGTGCTACAGGGGAGGCTGGGCTCTATGGAGAGTCAGAGTGGTACTTTTCTGAACAACCAGGAAGCTCCAAAGGGCTCTAAGCTCCTGGATAGTACACACAGCTGTCACCTTGGATAACCTTGCCACAGTTCTTGCTGGCAACCATTTTCCTTCATGCCATTTGGGAAAAACCACTCTTGGTGGCCTTAAGCCTTTCCTTAATTTTATTTTAAAACATTATTCTCTTTTTTGTATTTATAAAAGGCAAAAAAGACAGGAACTATGTTTACCTGTCAAAACATTAATGAACATTTATAATTAAACTAGATAAGGGAGGGTGTTAAAGCTCTGTGTTAAGTAAATAAATAAATCTAATATGAATGCCTTCTGCCAACTATACATTGACTTATTGAACACACTTCCTTCACCATTACATCAGTGATGAGCTTTACATTGTGAAATTCTCAAAAGCTTATGAAATGGTCTCAATGTCCAAAGAGCAATAAAAACTCATTACTCACAAAATGATGCCAAGTAACTGTTTCATAATCTTTCCAATACCATCTGTATTGAGTAGCTATGAAACATGGTCACAGCTTAGAAGCAGATATTTAAGGAGAAGATCACAGCCCCCCAAATTTAAAAATGTCTGACAGGTTATCATTTCAATCACAGGAAGTGGTTCCAGGGTGTTGAACAGGGTACAGAAGTGGAGGAAGGATACCAAGAGTTCCTACTGAGTGGAGTTTCTCAGACTCAATCCAGTTTAAATCAACAAGCAATATGAACAAGAATAGGCGGTAAGGTCAGTAGCAAGCAGCCAGATCAAGTAGCCAATCAGGAACTGAAATGGTTCCAGAAAAAGGAAAGGTGGTTGAATTGAGGTACAATGAGATATTGTCCTGAGACTCTAGAAAAGCAAAATTGGTTAACACACTAACATGGAATAGGGTTTCTACAATGCCCTAAAGAAAGTTTTGCCCATCTTCTGGGAAATGAAGGGAACTCTGATGAGCAGATTGAAAGTTATGATGAAAAAGCATCCTTTATGTTACAACTTACAATAGAGTTTGTCAAGCTCACACATTTTAAATCCACATAAAAGTAAATAGAAACAGAACTTCTCTAATGGGAGATTTCTTAAAGGGTAACATAAAATGACATGGAATTTTGCAACAGTAAGTTTGCGTTTGACCTCCAGCTTGCATGGTTATTGTCATGAAACTTATGCAAGTCACTTAACCATCCTGAATTTGAGTTTCTTTTTTTTTTTTTTTAATATTTTATTTATTTGCTTTAGTTGTAACACAATGTGTTTATTTATACGGGTGCTGAGGATCGAACCCGGGCCGCGCACGTGCTAGGCGAGCGCTCTACCACTGAGCCACAACCCCAGCCCCTTGAGTTTCTTTATCTAAAAACAAACACACAAATAAAAAACAGAAACAAAAAACAAAACCTGGAACTAAAGGATCAGTGTGGTAATGCATCTGGAAGCATTCTGTAAGCCAGAATGTTGCAAAAATGTTACCCTGTTACTGAATTCTGCACTTCATTCCGCTGGAGCTAGGAATTCCATATTTGAACTCACCCTCAGTGGCGATTTCTGAAAAAGCAGTTTCCTGTCGCATGCCGCGTGGGCTCTTTGGGCGTCCCTTGCTGAATAAAACTTAATGACGGCATAGAAACCAGGGCGGGCCACTGCAGCGTTTGGGAAGACCCGGACTGAATACAGAAGGCCAAACCGGGAGAATACTGCGAACAAAGTATGCTGTGGGGTGGTCCCACGTCAAGTTAAGTGCATGAACTCTCACGCCCCGAAAGCAGAACTGCACATTCCCCCCGGTGCTCCAAGCCCTTCTACACGAAGTGTGCAACTCAAAACACTTCACCCTTCACGAACGAGTTTTCCTCTTACAAAGGAGGCAACATTTTTTTGAGACGCATTACAAGGCAACATGTAATGGTAGTTGAGAGGTACTTCTCTGGGTCGCGGGAAAATCTGTTGGGGCTAAACGGCGGCTGCGGCCGGTCTAGAGCTAACAGCACCTCAGCAGAGGTTCCGAGGCGGGTGAGGGGCTGGGGCTCCCAGTCAGCGGGTGAGCGGTTTCCTCCATTCCTCCCCCTCCCGGGCACCTGCTCACACGCAAGGCCTCGGCCGTGGGTCCAGGGCTCAGCTCCCACACCAGCAGTGTTTTGTCACTCTCAGTGGGAACCGCAAAAGGAACCAACTCCGCCATCCTACTGTCACAGCGCTTGCGTGGCTGACGCTCAAGCAGCTCCGCGCCTGCGCAAGGCTTGCCCGCGATATTTTCAAAAGGGGGCGGGGCCGGGCGCGGTGGCGCACGCCTGTAATCCCAGCACTTTGGGAGGCTGAGGCAGGAGGATCACGAGTTCAAAGCCAGCCTCAGCAATGGCGAGGCACTTAGCAACTCAGTGAGACCCTGTCTCTAAATAAAAAATACAAAAAAGGGCTGGGGGTGTGACCCAGTGGTCGAGTGCCCCTGAGTTCAATCCCCGGTACCACAAAAAAAAAAAAAAAAAAAAAAAAGGGGGCGGGTGCAGGGGGCGTGAGCGGATGTGGGCGGGGCCCCAGCCCCGATCCCTCCCGTCTCTTCCACAGGGGGCGGTCTCAGTGTCCATTTCTTGATTCCAGCTACAGGATCCCGATCCCCTTCGAAGACTTTAGTGCTTCTCTTCAAGTTTTTTGTTTTTTTGCGATGCTGGGCTTCGAAACCAAGGCCTTGCGCAGGGTAGGCAGACGCTCCATCATGAGCTACAGCCCCAGCCTATTCGAGTGTGTTTTTAGGGTTGATTCCTAAGAGTGGGCTTACAAAATCAAGGACATCTTTATAGCAGCTAGTTTCATCTTTACTTGTGGAGCAGACTAAAGTACTTTTTGTGACACAGGGTTGTGTGAACGCTGAAGGGTTCTTGTCTTGTGCACCTGAAGTATGCAAAGGGCAGAGCGTGGGAATTCAGTAGTAGATTTATTAGAAGCAAGCAAGGAAAGCTCCCACAGCATGGGAGGGGTCCTATAGAGGGTACTGTTGGTGGCTGTGTGTGTGTGTGTGTGTGTGTGTGTGTGTTTTGTACCAGGGATTGAACCCAGAAAGGCTTTACCACTGAGCCACATCCCCACACCCCTTTGAAACAGGGTCTGGCTAAGGTGCTGAGGGCCTGTCTAGGGATTTTTTTATACTATTTTGATGAGGAACTAATATTCATTGGAAAGTCTTTATTGTTCTCTTATTCCGATTCAGTTGAAGATGCATGATTTTAATTTCTTGGTCCCATAGTGAGATCGTTTAATGTGTTTGTTAACCTGAGTTTGTCCTGTGCTTGTTCCTTAAAACAAAAGAATTGCTTGGATTCAAAACAACTCTTCAGGGTTGACTAAGGTTAGGGTAGTCAAGGAAACCTGGGGCAACAAAAATGTTTGGGCATTCAAGGGTGAGTAAGGCCTTCCAGTCAGGCAGCCAAAACCAAAAAACAAGCTCTATCCTAGGGTTTTAATCTGGGTTGTGGTCCTGCCTTACAAGGTAGTTAGCACTACCTACTGAGCTTGTGAGAAATGACCTCTAGAAATGTGATCCTTTAAGAGTATTTTGGGGAGTTTTAAATATGCAAGTCAAAGTAAAGCTGACTAACCTGTTAATAGTCTAGCATGAAATTCTTAAAGAATTCCCAGGTTGTCCTAGTGATTCTGGTGGCATATGTATACTTGTGGATATTGAATGATGTGGGGAAATGGGTGACAGAGAAAGAAGGAAAAATAAATTTGGAATCAGAGTGGGTCCAAACAGGGCACCAACACTGGAGGGGATAGTGCCTGACAAGTGGTGTTCTAGGTGTCAAAATTGGCTACATGTTGCAGTAATAGAAAGTAAGTCCTAAGGCACTTCTTTTTTTTTTTTCTTTTTTGAGTACCGGGGATTGAACTCAGGGGTGCTTGATCACAGAGCCACATCCCCAGCCCTATTTTGTATTTTATTTAGAATCAGGGTCTCACTGAGTTGCTTAGTGCCTCGCTTTTGCTAAGGCTGGCTTTGAACTCACGATCCTCCTTCCTTAGCCTCCTGAGCCACTGGGATTACAGGTGTGCGCCACCACACCTGGCTCCTAAGGCACTTTTTAATCCTACAATGTAAGAGCTGGATAGTGAAAGAGAAGTGGCACAGGACTAATCACACACACACACACACACACACACACACACACACCTGGGATAAGAAGCCAGTTTATTGTCAGGAACCTGACAAGGCTGCTCTGTGCAGAGAGGGAGTGCAGCAACAACTCCCCCTTTAATGTTACTTTTTAAAAAAAAAAAATTTATTTATTTGCTTTAGTTGCACACGATGCGTTTACTTGTATGTGGTACTGAGGATCGAACCCGGGCCTCGCACGCGCCAGGCGAGTGCTCTACCACTGAGCCACAACCCCAGCCCCTTAATGTTACTTTTTATAGGCTAGAATCATGGTCGTTCCCTAGGGGCAGGTTTAGCCTTGACTGACATAGTAACCATCCCCTGATCTGTGGAAGGCAAGTTTGTTTCTTGGGAACAGAGACAGGCAGTTTTCCTATCTCTCAAAGCAGGGATAGGAAAGCTGGCATGTCCCTTTATCTTGTCAAGGAGAGAACAAGGAAACCAGTACATGGGGCCAGCAAGTTGTCTCCTATCTCTCAATGAGAGAATAGAGAGAGACCAGCATATCTCCAGGCCGGCAGGTTTTATCTTGGACTACTTCCTATATCTTGGGAATAAGAACAGTATTCACAAAGTGAGGGCGGGGAAAAGGAAGATGGCTGCAATTATGCTAACGGAGAGGACCCTGTAGAATAGGTCTTCTGTGGTTTTTAAATAACACTCCTCAGGTCTGTACTGGTCTATGATGTTTTCATCTATCCTCAGTAAAATCAGAAAAGGAAAACATGCCATTCTGAAATTTTGTAATAAATTATATTTCACTCTCCTACATGTATGACCTCCCTACAATTTGATGCTAAAAAATATTTAGTGAAGAGATGCTGAAATAGAGAAGATAGTTATTTTAATACTCTTACTTAAGCATTAAAATTAAAAGTTGAAAACCTTAATTTTTAAATTTTTGACATTTTGCTGGTCTGGAAACCATTGGATAATCAACTCTTTTGTCTTATATCTGATGCAGTTAGGGATTAGAATTAGAGGCTTTAGTAGCCCCAAATAACACTCCAGTTTGGTCAGACGTTATTGATGGTGCCTATGTGCAGGACATTCTTCCATGTATTTGCCTTGTCCCTAAATAGGTTCTACTCCATGTCAGCCCCCTCTCCAAGCAATTTGGATCCCATCCAAAGAAACTTTTTTCTTTAATCATCTAGATTCTAGCTCATTCTGCCAAAGCAACCAAAAACTCATTGGTACCTGGCACTATTTCTGTGTTCCACCACTACTTTTTTTAACCTCAATACCACACCCTTAGCCTACCCATTACCTACCTCTAAGCTTCCTCTTTTACTTCAAAAATAGTTGTTGGGGGAATTACTCAAATCTTGGTATCCTTTCAAACCAATAATTGTAGATTTTATTACCCACTTCATTGTCCATTGTAAGTTTGTGGATATCTCTGCTTCTCTGCCTCAATTATGAACACCCAAAGGACAATAGTTATGATATCATGTCTTCCTTCTTCTAGCACCTAGTACACTCCTACTGTAGTCCTCAGATTTATGTGTGAATGAATAAACTAACATATTTCTTGTCCAGGGAAAGCTTTAGTACATTTTAAAAACCATAGAAGTGTATTTACTGTATTTATCCTTTTGGTTTGCAAATCAAAGTCAGGAGCAAAGACTGGGTGGATGCACAAAGGAAGCCTAAGAAAATCATTTACTCCTGGGTTTCTTCTGATCCATTTTATTTGTGAGTAGAAAGGAAAGAAAATAAATTGGAGACAAGAGGAAGAAGGGGTGAAAAATCCCAGCACAAGGACAGGAATTCTGGAATAACTCCACAGTGAGCCTGCACCCTGTCTCATCTCAGGTGGCATCCCGTCATCCAGTGGGAGAGAGGCCGGCCTGAACAGTGCAACCTCCATTCTAGCCTGTGGAGAAAAAGACATAGGTCCTGATTCCCGCTTAGAAGCAGCTTCTCCACTCACCCGTCCCAGTTCCTGGTGAGTCTCCCTGCAAACAACAGCAAGAATTCCCTTCATAGCTCACTCTCTAGCTCATTTGCCAGCCTCTTTAATTCTTCCTTTGAATTTCCCTCCTCTCTGGTCCATTCCCTCTTTCCTCATTCAGGAAGCTACTATATTTTTCAAATCCTCATCTCCCTCTAAAGTGGGCAGTACTGTTTTACAGGGCTAAGAATTACTTGAAAAGGAAGAAAGAAAAAAGAAATCCCATTTGCAACCAAGAAAGGATCAGCCTTGATACTCATCCATGTCTCATCTTGTAAGGTGTTTGAGACTGCAAGGAACTCAGTCACCTTGCAGAGGCAGCCATTTACATGCCCAGTTTGAAGCACAGGAAAGGTTAGTGAAGGTCCACCATTGAGGAGCTGGAAGCTTTGTGGGTGTCTACCCAACTGAGCAGCTCCTACCTGTTGGCAGCTATGTTTGTATTGCTTAAATCCTCCTATGCCTACAGCTGAATGGACCAAGGAAGAACATCCGTGGGTCCAAACTGAACCAATCAGATTCTCTGTCCTAGGAACTTGGACTAGGACTGAGCCTAGCCACTCTTTCTAATTGCTTAGGACTTCTGCTCATAAACTCAGAACTTCGATAGGCTTGTGGATGGGGAGCAGAGGGAGTGGGTCTGTGTAGAGATTAGTGAAGTGAATGTACCAACAGAAACAGAAACCTGCCATGGAAAGCTTCTGGCAGTTTCCAGTCCTAATTGCATTCTCTTTCTGAGGTCTAGCTGCACCCTTTCAGTGGGCTCAATGAGACATCTCTCAGGATAAGTTTCCCTCAGCTAGCTCAAGTTGTTTTCTGTTACTGCAATCAAAATAGTTTTGTTTAGTATAGTATCAGAGTGGACCAAACCCAGGTCTTCTCAGATTTCTAAGCCAGTCCACTATCCCACATTTTTCTAGACCTCTGCAAGAAAAGTGCCCAGGAGCCTTTCCCACAGCCTCTTTCTCTGTCATTCCTCCTCCTTGCGGTCCTGCCCATTGTTTCCTCCTCACCAGTTCCTCATCCCCTTTGGTCCAGACACAATCTTTTTTGCACAGCTGATGCTCGAGAGAAGGTTGAATTCCAGCAGCTCTGTCAGGGGGAAAGAGAACATTTGTTAAGAGCACAGAGGACAATCACAAAGACAGAGGCAGACTCCGTCCGGCCTTCCTGGCACAGGATCTGCCACCTGGGCTTGAACTCGTCCAGATTAGGCAAGGCCTCCCCTCCCTCCCAGGGTTCTTTTAGATACTCTTATAATGACTATTAGAGATTGGGGATAGCTGGTGGTGTGGGCAGGAGAGGCAGGAGGACCAATATTTGGGCCTGTCTACTACCATTCTTCCTAGTCAGGGTAGAAGGTGGTTCCCCCAACGTTTTCAGGGTTTCCAGGGAGAAGAAATACCAAAAGAGGCATCCCAGAGTCAAGGTAAAGTCCTGCCTAATGAGGGGGCCTCTTTAGGTGAGGATTCTAGAAATATTAGAGTAACAAGGAGGAGGTAAAGGGCAGAGTCATGGGTCTTGTCAAGCCTCCTGGGTCACGTCTGAGGTGAGGAGTTCACACTTGGTCTTTGGTCAGACCATTATCCTGCATACTGTTGAGAGGTTAGACCTGAGCCTTCAAGGCCACAAGTAGCATTCAATGCCACTCTCTTTTCTTTTAGAGATGATGTCTCACTGTGTCACCCAGGCTGGCCTCAAACTTCTGCCTCAGTCGATGGGACAATGAGTATCCCATCACCTCAGGTTCAGTTCTCCCTCTGAGCCTCAGTTTCCTCATCTGTAAAGTGGGAATCACAATCACAAACTGTTTTGAATGGAAAACTGGGCATGGAAATTTGGATGGAATGAGGTAAGCATATAAAGGACTTAGATACAGTATGCTCTCAACCAACTTTGGCTGCTTCAGGATGTGCAGAACCCTCTGACTGGGATGGGTAACAGGCCCAATGAGCTAAGCCTCGGCTCAGTAAAGGGATTCCCTGACTCTTAAAACTCTCCAGGCTGTGGGTGGGAAGAGAAGTCCTGTGAGTAGAGCCTGGTCTCCTCTCTCGTCCCTCCCACCCCGGGACCCAGGCCAGACCTTCACAGTCCACGTGGCAATAGTTCTCCGAGTGACTCCGGTAATTGTTGCACCAGTAGTGGCTGTTGATCTGGAAGATGCCATAGTCAGTGCTACCATCTGCATTTTCATTTATCTTCGATGTGTTGAACTTGCTTTCCACAAAAGCCAGGCAAAGCCCTCAGAATGGGGAGAAGAGAATCAGGATTTGGGGAGGACCAAGCTGAGTGAGGAGGGAGATGGCAGAGAAAGGGAGACAAGGATTCAGAGGAATGGAACAAGGTCTGGGAGGCTAGATGGAACTAGAGGGCTAGAAATGACCATGGGCATCTCCTCTCATTCTCTGGTCTCTCCAGCCACCCATCACTATAACCAACCATTGGTTATCCTTCCAACCACCCAATGCTTTCTGCTTTATTGAGCTACTACCGTATGTCAGGAAATATGTAAAGCCCAAAAAGGGGCATTCAGCTGGGCCAACTATAGGTGTTGCTTTCAAGGAACTTTTAGTATAAGAATGATCATATGTACCTAAAAAAAAAAAACACAAAGCAAGGTAAAAAGAGACAGTGTTGCAAGACAGTTGCATAAATTTCAAACCAAAAGGGAGATGTCCTTGCCAACCAGGAAAATGAAACCTTTGCACCAGCTGTTTCCTGTGCCTGGAATTTTCTTCCTCTGACATTTGGGTGATCAAATTTTCCATTTCATTCAGCACTGCTCAATGTCACTTCCTCAGAGAGTCTTTCCTTGAGGTCCCCATGCAGAACAGTGAGTGTCACCTGTCACACCCCCCTGCTTTATTTTTCTTCATGCATTTATCACTACTGTGTGTGTGTGTGTGTGTGTGTGTGTGGTGTGTGTGTGTAGGGAAGGGACTTTGTTTATATCCCTAGACTCTGAAACAGTTCTTGGTACATAATAAGTGCTCAATTAATAATTTCTGCATGAATGTGAAGTGCTGGGAAAAGCTTCCTGGCTTTGAAAAGATGAATGGGAGAGAAGGAAAGATGGCCAAAAGGCATGGCTAGGAAAGGAGAAAGAGGAGGGGGCAGAGGAAATGGTACTTACAGTCATTCAGGGAGTAACCCTCAAATCCTTCTAATTCATGCTTGTACAGCACCTTAGCCAAATCACAGCGATTGATGAGAGCAGCCTGATTTACGACAAGGAGGCAGCAGGCCACGGTGATGTGCAGCACCCTGATCATCCTCAGAGGGGAAAGGGTGCCCAGTAGGGCCTACGGGTCTTGTCTCACAGACTTCTTGCCAGTTTTTTCTGAGAGCCTGGAGAATCTGGAGAGAATAAATTTCCTCACTCACTCTCTGCTCACTCCCTGACTGTTCCCAGTCTCTTTCCTCTCGACTATTATTTTATAATACATTTTTTTTTTTTTTTTTTTTTTTTTTTTTGGTACTGGGGATTGAACTCAGGGGCACTCGACCACTGGATCACATCCCCAGCCCTTTTTTTTTTTGTATTTTATTAGAGACAGGGTCTCACTGAGTTACTAAGTGCCTCGCCATTGCTGAGGCTGGCTTTGAACTCGCGATCCTCCTGCCTCAGCCTCCCAAAGTGCTGGGATTACAGGCGTGCGCCACCGCGCCCGGCTATAATACATTTTAATTTAAACATTTACAAAAAGAGACTCTCATGATCCTCCATATACCCATTTCTCAGCTTTGACAGTTAAAAACCAAGGCCAATCTGATTTCCTCTGTAGGTCGTCTTGTACTGGACACTCAGGTACCAGCCACATTTGGGTCCTGGAACGGGAGGGAGGTTGACAAAGGAGATTACTGAAAACTATGCTTCACTGGCATTTGTGCATGTTTACTTGAGCATGTCCTTTTAGAATAAGAGATAGGTCACTGGGGCTGGGGTGGTGGCTCACACTGATGAAAGGGCTTTGGATTCACTCTGCCTGCTTTCAAAGGCTGGGCTGGTGTGTGACTTTGGCAGTACACTTAATTTCATGTATAAAATGAGGATATGCAGGGCGGGGGTTGTGGCTTCGTGGTAGAGTGCTTGCCTAGCACACATGAGGCACTGGGTTCGATCCTCAGCACCACATATAAAAATAAATAAAGTTATTAAAAAATGAAGATATGCTAATACTTCCCTAATAAAGAAGACATGATAATTAAATAAAACAATAAATGACAAGATCTTTGTTTCATATTTCCCACAAAAATGGGCCCAGGACTCCTAGGAATATAGCAGATTCCTAAGCTAGAGCAGGAAAGGATATGAGATAATTCTGGAATGTCTTGTGCTGGACAAGTAAGGAGGTGCTTAAAATATGGATTGAGGCGTGTCAGATGGACATAAGGGCTAGCTCAAAGGACCACCGGCTGACCAAACCTTGAATGATATTTTTATAACAGCTTTATTGAGATATAAGGCACAATAGATAATTAATTTATTGAAAGTGTACGATTCAATAGTTTTTAGTATGTTTGCAGACATGTGGAACTATTATCACAATTAATTTCAGAACATTTTTATCAACCCAAAATGAAGCCCTGCACCCATTAACATTTTGGAGCCATCATAGATTGGTTTGAGCAAGAATAATCAGCAGGTTCTGAGTCTAAAGAGGCAGGAAGCTTGATGAAGAACTGGATTTGGTCTCGGAGAGTCATCCAGATTGCTTAGTAGTTGCACAGGTAAACAGTAACTTTACATAGCCAGGCGTGTTGGCACACACTGTAATCCTAGCACTTGGGAGGCTGAGGCAGGAGGATTGCAAGTTCAAAGCCAGCCTCAGCAATGGCAAGGCACTTAACAACTCAGTGAGACCCTGTCTCTAATAAAATACAAAAAAGGGCTGGGGATGTGGCCCAGTGGTCGAGTTCCCCTGAGTTCAATCCCTGGTACCCAAAACAAAACAAAACAAAAAACAGTAACTATACAGTGGAGAAACCAGTGTTTTGATCTTGTAAACAAAATTAACACTGTTGGGCTGGAGTTGTGTGGCTCAGTGAT
This sequence comes from Tamias sibiricus, assembly GCA_025594165.1. NCBI lineage: Eukaryota > Metazoa > Chordata > Mammalia > Rodentia > Sciuridae > Tamias > Tamias sibiricus. The sequence continues at coordinate 18,140,620 of CM046660.1, read as the reverse complement.
AGAGTACTTACTTAACATCCAAGAGGTCCAGTTTCAATTCCTGGAACCACAAAGAAAAAAGAATTAACAATGTCAATGAAGGACAGAGTGACATTTGTGTGCCTCTAGATGTGATATCATGAGAAGGGCACAAGATCCCTACATAGTATCCTGGTTAAGGATGTATGGCTTGTGTCGAATCCTAAGGAAACAAAGCTAAACTGAGGGGGAATTCTATAACATAACTGGCCTGTATTTTTTTTTTTTTTAGGGGGGGGGTACTGGGGATTGAACTCAGGGGCACTCGACCACTGGGCCACATCCCCAGCCCTTTTTTTTGTATTTTATTAGAGACAGGGTCTCACTGAGTTGCTAAGTGCCTCGCCACGGCTGAGGCTGGCTTTGAACTCGCGATCCTCCTGCCTCAGCCTCCCAAGTGCTGGGATTACAGGCGTGCGCCACTGCGCCCGGCTGGCCTGTATTCTTGAAAATGATCAATGCCATGAAAACAAAGAATGGGGCTGGCCAGGCCGTGGTACATGCCTGTAATCCCCAGCAACTCTGGAGCCTGAGGCAGGAGGATCACAAGTTCAAGACCAGCCTCAGCAACTTAGTGAGACCCTAAGCAACTTAGAATTGGTCTCAATATAAAAAGAGCTGGGTACGTGGCTCAGTGGTTAAGTGCCCCTAGGTTCAATCCCATGTACCTAAAACAAACAAAAAACAGGGCAATTTCCATCATAGGAGTGTCTGTCTTTCCCCGTATGTTAGGTGTGTGTGGCTCAGGGCAGAGGTCCTGATCCCCCACCCAGCACCTCAGATATCCAGCAGCTTCCGTGTGGACAAGATGGCTTCTTGGGTGAGCTCCCTTCCATTCTGGTTCCCTTGTTTGCCCCTCTCACTCCACACTAGCCTGAGCCTGGAGACATTCTTTTACTTCTCTCACAGCCCTCACCCCAGAGTTGCCAGATTTAGCCAATAAAAATTATACAATGTCCAGCTAAATTAGAATTTCAGGCAAATGACAAATCATTGCTTAGTTTAAGAACATCTCATGCAACCCTCCCCACCCTGACTCAGAGGCTTCCCTCAGAGACACCCGCCTTTGAGCCTGGGGAGAAGGGAGCTCTAGCTCTGCCCATTAAGCCCCCTCTGGGTTCTCTCAGGGAAGACGGTGGTCCTGGCACACGTGTCCCCACCCCCCTTCCAAAGCTTACCTCTTTCCTGCCCCTCTCTGAGCCCAGGTCCCAGTCTCTGCCCAGGGCTTTCTGCGAAATCTATAGAACAAGATGGTTTGGAGCAGGAAGCTCTTCCTCACTAAGCACACGCCAGCCCACCTGGCTAATGCATCTCCTTGTTCTGAAGAAGTTGGGAGGGCTAGCTACTCCAGCCTTCTGGAACTCTGGTTCTGTGACATCATAATTCCCCTGGAAATACGCTGGTTCAAGCCATGCAAACTGACCAAGCTTCAGGTAGAAATGGCAGATGGGCCTGGGAGGCGAGGTGACAAGTGTGAGGAAGCTGGCTGGGCCACATGGGGCTCTATCTTTCCACCTCCCATCCTTCCACCTCCCATCCTTTCTGGGAATAGGACCACACCCAGGGAAACCCCTTTCCCCACAGGTATTTTTGGTGGGAACTGCCAGTCACAGGATCCTGCCTCCTTGAGGTAACAAAAATTGTCTGAATCTACATATTTTGAATTGGAACTAAGTGGAGCTCAGCTTCTTAAAGGAAGCCCTAGGGTGCAGGGATGGAAGCCGGTAGCTTGAATTCCTATGGATACGGCCTACATCAGAGGCTAAGCCTCCATGAAGAGACAGTAGAGTCTGGGCCAGACTCTGAGTCTGTCCTTTCAAGGATTCAAACACAACCTTCCTTTCCTGCAGTTCTGAGATTCAATAAATGTCCCTTCTTGCATAAACAAGTTTGAACTGGGTTTCTGTCACATGCCACCAAAGGAGATCTGTCTATTACAGCCTGTTATCAGGTTAACCATCTATAAGATGGTGAACTGACAATATGTCACCTCTCCATGAAGGTCACAACATCTGTCAATGTCATTAGTTACCAAGGAAGTCTGAGAATTTTCCTCCAACTGTAGCAAAACAAAACAAAACAAGCCTGAGAGAGAGTTTTGTCACGAATGGCCACTCAACCTCAGAGACAGGATGGCAGGATCTGGTGGAGAGTAACGTGGGCTTCTCAGTGGCAGTCTCCCTGGTGCCCCCCACAGGGGGAAGGGCAGAGGCAGCCAGGGCAAGGTGGTGAGTGAGGAAGTTAGGGGCAGGGCCAGAACAAAGGAGTATAGAGAGGGTCTTCTAATGAGGTCAACTTCCTGGTTGGTGTAAGTGCTTGTGGAAACAAGCAGACAGACACTTCTGTACCTGTGCCCCTAAGCGGGGAGATCCAACAACAGCAAAAAAAATAAAATAGACATGTGGACAGAGAGGGCACCAATCAGGAATAGTGAGGAGAGTGTGGACAGGGGAGGGATATGGAAAGGAGCAAATTCCAGAGACCATAAAAAACAACAGGCCAAGCCGGGCATGGTGGCACACGCCTGTAATCCCAGCACTTGGGAGGCTGAGGCAGGAGAATCACGAGTTCAAAGATAGCTTCAGCAATGGCGAGGCACTAAGCAACTCAGTGAGACCCTGTCTCTAATAAAATACAAAAAAAGGGCTGGGGATGTGGCCCAGTGGTCGAGTGCCCCTGAGTTCAATCCCTGGTACCAAAAAAAAAAAAAAAAAAAAAAAAAGCCAAAACTCCTCCTGGCTCCAGGGCCCCTTCTCTTTGGAGAAGTCTGTTACTGTCACTTTTGCCACAAACCTGCCACTTGCTTGCTATCTCTGTGTCCTGTTCTTCAATTCTTTGCTGAGCGGAGACAACCCAGCAGCACTAGACTGTAACCCCCACTTCCCTTCTCAGCAGGGCAGCAGCACCTGGCATCCTGGGGTAGGATGTCAGGGGAAGCAAGGTGGAAGCAGAACCCTGGGGAAGATGGGTATCATTTCGTGAGCTACTGTTTATGGCCAGAATTCTGCAGGTGCCTCAGATGACCCAGATAAGTTTGTCTCTGTGAAATTAGATCCCCTGCCATGCTGGGGATATAGCTCAGTTGGTAGAGAGCTTGCCTTACATGCACAAGGCCCTGGGTTCTATCCACAGCACCACCAAAACAAACAAACAAAAACAAAAAACAGAATTAGATCCCCTGTCAAGAGGGACTACTCATGGGGTCTGGGGCCGCCTGCTGTCAGTTAGGCCTCTCTGCAGCTTAAAATCTTGGAGGTGATGATGTCAGCACTTCAAGGGGGACCAGAGGGCCCCACCCCACCCCAAGGCTCAGCAGCAGTGACACACATGAGCCCTGGTGGAGTCCTATCCCTTCAGAGAAGTGGAAAATCCAAGCTGGGACACAGATCAATTCTGGATGTGCAGCCTGGGGCAAAAGGACAAATGCAGGCCCAGGCCATCTGTCTAAATATTTACAAGTTATGCATCAAACTAACAGGCTATTAAATAATATATGTTTGATCCTCATACCCTGATGAATATCCCTTCAAAAGGATACAAATTGTAAATGTGTATCAAGCTGTGTTTGCATATGACATAAAGTTAGCAAAATGTCAGAGATGACTGGATTTAGTTTTTATTGCACATATCTGAGTGCTCTTTCATGAGCTGACTGTGTTGGGATGAGCAATAAAATGAAGATATACATAATTCATCAGTTATAAAAACTATTCCATTAACCGGTGTGGCGGGGCATGCCCATAATCCTAGCCACTCAGGAGGCTGAGGCAGGAGGATCACAAGTTCAAGGCCAGCTTCAGCAAACTTAGTGAGCCCCTATCTCAAAAAATAAAAAGAGCTGGTGATGTAACTCAGTGGTAAAGCACCTCTGGGTTCAATCCTCAGTACCAAAAAGGGAAAGGAAAAAAAAAAAAAAAGAGTAATGTGTAATTTATTAAATGTTACAAACTTTTCCTCAGCTTACATTTACAACTGAGGCAAATACTAATTTTTGAGTACCTCCAAAATCATGAATAGGAGCACAAAAACATGAAGAAATTATACTCTCAGCACTACTAGGAAATGATACTTCATTCATATCTCAGGTATTTGTTCTTGTCAGAGAAAGCTAACATAATACTGTATGATTCCGTTTAAATAAAACTAGAATGTGTAAACTGATCTATAATGATCTGTAGGTGCTTGGAAATGGGGAATTTGGAATGGAAAGGAGGAGGGATCACCAAGGAGCAAAAGGAAACTTTGGAAGAAATGGATATGTTCACTATCTTGATTTTGATAATAATTCCAGGTGTGCCTACATGTCTGAAGTTATCAAATTGTACTCCATAAGTTATGCAGTTTATTATACATCAACACCTCAGAAAAGGTGCCTAAAATATTTAAAAATTAGTGTCGTTACACAAAATATATCTTGCGAAAAGGAAGTTAAGGGTTGGGCAGGGTTGAGAAGCCAGCATCAGGTAGATTGAGAGGTGGGAACAAGCTCCTCCTACTTTATGTTTGGGTCGATACCTGCTGTGCAATTCATTGAGAGACCACTAGAGGGAAGAAGCGGTCCGTGTACAGGAACGAGGCGCTGCAGGGCTTCAAATTTTAAAATTCGTTCCTCTGGGCTCCCTAACTTCGGAGGTGGGTGTTATGCTTAGTAGAGCTGGGTTTATGCTTAGTGGAGCTGGAATTTGAACCATCCTCTCTTTGGTCCTGATTTCACCATACTGATCCCTCAGCACCAGGAGACTTCCCTGTGCTCCCAGATCTTTTTAAAAGGATGGCTTGGTTCAGGTGGGGTAGCCATAGTAGCCCCGGGTCTGTTACCCACAGGGCTGACACGGAGCAGTTGGAGATGGCACCAGAGGGTTGTGATTCTCTAGGTGCCTTTGGCAGACCTCTCACTTAACCTGAAACCCACGATTGTGAAGCAGGGCAATTTCCAGGATCAGATGCTGCAACCCAAAACTCATTTTTATAAGGGAGGGAGAAAGGAGAGGAGATTTAGTGGGGGCAAGGGAGATGACAGCAGAGCAGCAACGGAAGCCTTCCAATGAAAGCACTTGCTAACACTGAGCTGCCAGTGTGGGCACACGATGCCAAGTGCCGGACACAGGGAATCATTTCACCTTCACAGCTCTCTTATCAAATTAGCTGCAGAAAGTTTAAGTAACTCGCTCAAAGTCACAGAGCTGGTAGGAGGCTGGGGGAGAATTTGAATCCAGGTTTAACACTAATGTGTCAGCTTAGCTACTATTACATAGTACACACTTGGTTGGAATGATCTTTCTCAATTCTTTGGTTCATGTGTTAAACTGGTTGGTGTTGGTAGCAGATGGTGGATGTTCTAGGTTAGCCTTCTGAAGATAAAGTTTGTAATGCTTCAAGAGAAGGTGAAGAGCCTGTGATGGTCCAGGAAGGAGGTTCCCCTTCCCACCCCCTTGCCCCTCTTTGTGTTGAGCATTTACAATGTGTGAGATTCAATGCTAAGGTTGATACTTTAACAGCAATGATAATTGAAGGGCAGGTGGGCCAAGGCCAGCAACAAGTAATTAAGGGACAGGTGACATGCAGCTATGTAGTGATATTGTTCATTTTTGCTCACAGGAATCTGTGAAAAGCAGCTTAACCTAACAAGACCAGACCAGGCTAGGCCCAGGGAACGCACCAGAAGCCCTTGGGTATCACAACTAATTTGGGCATCCTGGTGAGCCCACAGTCCATGGGTGGGTGAGTCCTCCAGCAGATTCTCTCCCTTTCTTCCTCAGCTCTGGAACAGCCCCCCTGAGAACAGGCAGTTTAGTGCTCCAGGCCAAGTGCCCCAGGAAAGTGTCCCCTCCTGGTCTGGATTCTGCTGAAGCCAAGGGCCCTGGGCTGGTGCCCACCATACCCTGTCTTGGCCATTTTACACCCTGTGGACACTAATTGGGTTATTACAACCACAGAATAAAGTCTCCTGGGCTCAGTAAAAGGAGGCCAGAATGAAAACAGACCCTCACAGACCCTCTCTTCCTTTCATAGATGTGAAGACCAAGGCCTGGGCAGGGAAGGGAGTTGGCCAAGGCCCCACACAGTGGGCAACTTTATCCTATATTTAGTCAGTGTTTGGTTTTCCTTTTTCTTTGTCAAAGAGCAATTTTTGCTGATTGATTAAATCAATATCCAAATAAGAAGCACACATTATGATTGGTTGATGTACCTTAAAACTCTTTTTAAAAATTTTTTTGTAGTTGTAGATGGACAGCATGCCTATATTTTATTTGTTTATTTTTATGTGGTGCTAAGCATTGAACCCAGTGCCTCACACATGCGAGGCAAGCACTTGGCCACTGAGCTACATCCTCAGCCCCCCTTAAAACTCTCTTAATCCACAAATTTCTCTTTCATCTTTCTCTTTTTCCTTACAATGTGTTATTTATTTTGGCGGGAGGTAATGGGGATTGAACTCAAGGGTGCTTGATCACTGAGCCACATCCCCAGTCCTATTTTGTATTTTATTTAGAGACAGGGTCTCACGGAGTTGCTTGGGGCCTTGCCATTGCTGAGACTGGCTTTGAACTTGCAGTCCTCCTGCCTCAGCCTCCCGAGCCACTGGGATGACAGGCATGTACCGCCTACAATATGTTATTGAAGTAGGCACATCACGTACACTGCGGAGTATCTGCCATCCGGATTTTGAGGATTGCAAACCTCTAGTGTGGCTTCACACATATTTCTCTCTTGCATTTCTTGTTGATTGTTAGTGGAATCTAGAGAGGCCTGATCAGATTAAGATTTTAATTTGGGCAACACTAGTTCATGGTAGGTGTGTTCTCCTCCAGAAGGCACATGGCTAGTGGCTTCCTTTGGGGACATCACAAAAGGATCATGGGCACATTCTTAAAGGAAACTCCCCCAAATTCCCCGTGATCAGTTCCAGTACTTGGTGGCTGCGTCTGACACTCTTGCCCTATGGCTTGTGTAAGTTCTGCACAAGGCCTGCCATTCAGCCTGCTCTTATTTCTTGTGTGTCCCTGATGCCTTAAATAGATGCTTGCTGAATACATGTTGGAACGAGTAATTAATGATGATCTCATTGTTTCTGAATGTCAGGAACTGGCTGCTCCCAGACCACGTGCTAGGGAAGACACTACAGGCGTGAAATCTGCCACAGATGTCCAAAGAGCAGCCAGCCTCCCAGATCCAGGACAGGAGCCAAGGGTGTAGGGATGAGTAGGAAGGGGCAGGGTCTCCAGGAAAGCAACCAGAGTGGGGCCTGCACTCCACCCTGGCAAGGGGCAAGCGCAATAACACAAAATCCTGCAAGGTGGTGGGCAGCAGGGTGAAGGGAACCCGCAGGTTGCAGGGTCTACACTGAGCTGGGGCAGGGTCATACCTCTAGTGTTGGAATGGAGGAATCCAGGCCCTCAGCCTCACACTGGGCAGGTGATCAAGGCAGGAACTCAGGTCCAAGGATCAAGTCAGAAGCCCTGTGTGTCAGTTAGAATTGAGCTGGGTTGAAAGGAATGGAAAACCCCAGTTATCATTGACTTAAACAGGTTAATGCTCATTTCTGTCTTTCTTTCTTTTTATTTGTAGGTAGACACATACCTTTATTTTTTTATTTATGTGGTGCTGAGAATCGAACCCAGGGCCTCACACATGCAAGACGAGTGTTCTACCGCCGAGCCATAGCCCCAGCCCCCAACGCTCATTTCTTTCTCATGTTGAGACATCCCAAGAGAGTCAACCTGGAGCCAACAGGGTACCAAAGGAAACAACAGAGGACATTGGCCACCCTATCTTGTTGCTCTGCCATGCACAGACATGATTCTACCCCATGGTATAATGTGGCTGCTGGAACTCAGCCTTCCCGTGATATATTCCAGGTAGAAGGAAGAAGTAGCAGAAGGAGAAAAGCACTCTTCTTGCTTTAGGGCAATTTCCAGAATTATACAGACAATTCTATTTACATTTTATTGGCTAGAACTGAGTCACATGGCCACACTTGACTGCAAGTTGGGAAGATAGGAAATGTTTTCATTTCATACAACCATGAACCTACCCAAATATCTAGAGTCTAACACTGAAACACAAGAGAATATACCTCCAGGGACTCCAAGTATGATTCAAGGCACAGGTCAACAGGGGAAGCTGCTGCCGTCTCCATCCCTGCTGTCCTAGGTCCTGGGGCTTGGACTTAGGCAGGATGAGGACTCCAAATGCTGCCGCCTCACCAGGGGCACAGCTGTTCACAGAGCCTGCTGCTGCAGCCCCAGCGCGCATTCTATAGCTAACTAAGCACAGCATCAGCCCAGGAAGAAGTGTCAGCAGGGTCAGTCTACTTCATTGTCAAGGACAGGTACAGACTCAGAGGCCCATAGCTGCTTGACACTGTGGAAAGCATCCCTAGGATGATGAGTCAGGGACAGGACCGTCTTTTCCCAGGAGGCAGTGAAGTGGCTGGTGTCAGCTGCCTGTCTTCCTTTGCTTTAAAATAGTTTAAGATGAGCACAGTGGCACACACCTGGAATCTCAGCTACTCAGGAGTCTGAAGCAGAAGATGGCTTGAACCTGGACCAGCTGGAGTAACACCGTGAGACCCCATCTCAAAATTACAAAAAATGTAAATAATAGGATAGCATTGCATGTGATGCATGCCTGTAATCCCAGTGGCTATGGAGGCTAATACAGGAGGATCACAAGTTTGAGGCCAGCCTCAGCAACTTAGAGAGGCCTTAAGTAACTTAGTGAGAACCTGTCTTAAAACAAAAAGGGCTGGAGATGTGGCTCAGTGGTTAAGCTCCATTGGATTCAACTCCCAGTACCAAAAAGAAAAAAGAAAAAGAAAAGAAAGAAAGAAATTCAGGCTGGGGCTGTGGCTCAGCGGTAGCGCACTTGCCTGGCATGTGTGAGGCACTGGGTTCCAGTCTCAGCACCACATATAAATAAATAAAATAAAGGTCTATCAACAACTAAAAAAAAAAAAAAAGAAAAGAAAAATTTTTTAAAAATCTAAATTTCTCATAGCCTCAGCTGACAAATCTGACCACTGTCATTGCTTCTGCATTTATTGTTCATATGTGTTAGTCTGTGCATGACATACATGAGAAATTTACCACAAGAAGTGATATAGTACCCACTTAGGTAATTGCTTTTCTTCACTTTATAGTAGTATATAGCAGCCATCTTTCTATGTCATTGAATATTTATCTCCCACAATGGCTCTACATTAGAATCCCCCAGGGAAACATTAAAAATATTGTTCCCAGGGTCAAGTTTAATTAATCAAGGGTGGGGCTGGGGCTGGGGATTTTTAAAAATCCCCCCAGTAGTTTCAATGTGCAAGCTGAGCTTGCAAGCTACTGTGCTACAGTCTCAGAAGTTCATATAACATAAAATTAACTATTTTAAAGTGAACAAGTTAGTGGCAACTAGTATATTCACAATGTTGTACAACCACTACATTCAGCTAGTTCCAAAACACCTCATCCCTCCAAAAGGAAATGTCCTATGAAGAGGTATGCTGCGTGTACCTCTCTCCCCAACCCCTGGCATCTACCAATCTGCAGTCTGTCTCTATGAATATAATTCACCTATTCTAGATATTTTATATAAATAGTATCACACAATATGTGAACTGTCTTGCTTCTCACACATAGCACACTGTTGTACTTCACCTTTTCCAATTCAGTTCTCCCTGGCACTGCTCCCCAGTCTGTCATACGTACTTGAAAGTGGCCAGGATCACTGTGTCCAGGACAGGTTGTATAGTTTGACCATTGTATCAGGCAGCTTTGTGTTACTATAATGAAATACCTGAGGCAGGTTAACTTACAAGTAAATAAATTTATTTAGCTCCTAGTGTTGGAGGTTTAAAATTTAAGATCAGAGCTGGGCACGGTGGCGCACGCCTGTAATCCCAGCACTTGGGAGGCTGAGGCAGGAGGATCGCGAGTTCAAAGCCAGCCTCAGCAATGGCGAGGCACTTAGCAACTCAGTGAGACCCTGTCTCTAATAAAATACATCAAAGGGCTGAGGATGTGGCCCAGTGGTCGAGTGCCCTGAATTCAATCCCCGGTACCACAAAAATAAATAAATAAATAAAAATAAAATTCAAGATCAGGTGGACTGCCACCACCTCATGGAACTGTTAATACCTACTGTAAGCTACCTGGTACCGAAAACCGGGAGGAAAAACTCTCGGAGGCAGAGTTAAGCTTTTACTACTTTTACTTCTACTTTCTTAGAGCTTAGAGAGGGAAAGAAAGATTTTTAGAGAGAAAGATTAAAGCGAGCTTTTCTTCTTGTAGAGAGAAAGAAAGATAGAGCTTAGCTTAGCTTCTTAGAGAGAAAGAAAGAGCTTAGCTTAGAGAAAGATTAGAGCTTCTTTCTTCTCTCTTCTTTCTTCCCTCTTCTTTCTTCTGTCTTCTGTCTTCCTCAGGAGTCTCGGCCTAACTCTGACCAGTCATTACTTCTTCTATCTGGTTTCTCTTCTGTCTTCTATCTGGTTTCTCTTCTGTAACCGCTCTGCCTACGTTCTGGCCGCTCTGATTCTTCTGACCGACCGAGTGACTGCCCGGCTGACTGAATTCTCCATTCTCCTAACTCGGACCGCTTTCACCCGGTTATATACCTTCAGCTTTGCGGGTGCCTACAGGTGCGTCACATACATATCAGGTGGAACTTATGGCTTCCAGCTAGCTACAACAGCCCTTCCTAATTAGGGCTCCTTCAACCTACTGAGGGTAAGCCCCCACTAACCCAAGGACCCCCACTAAGCCCCACCTTTTAAAGGTTCCAACACCTCCCAGCACAGCCGCACTGAGATCAAACGTTTAAAACGTGGACTCTTAGGGACACTCACAAACCATATCCAAACCACAGTAACCAGAAAGCAGCACTGATTTGACCTCTCACCCCTCCACAGTCTCAAATACTCCCCACAGCATCTGAACCCAACAGAGAAGCACTTGCTGGCACAAGCCCTGTGGTCAGGGGCTGCATCTTGCTGCATCCCCTGGCATGAAGGCTGGCAACGAGGCTGATGCAAAAATGGGCAACCCAGAAGGATCTTTCTCTTCCTCTTTTCCTTCCTCCAAGCTTGTTCTTTCAACTTGGGGAGCCAGATGCTCTGGAGTTTAATTACACGCTGCAGTTGGAAGCCCAGAATGTCAGAGCTGGAAAGGAAAGGATCGTGTTATAAATAAGTGCTACCAGCATTTATTGAGCACTTAGTCTGTGCCAGGCGCTGCTCCAGGCCTGTTTCCAGACTTTACCTGATTTAACCTTTCCAACATTTCTAGGAGGCAGGTGCCTGTTCTACAGGGAAGGACACTGAGGCTTAAGGGAGGCTATAGGGGATTTCCCAAATTGCGCTGAGCGGTGAATAGTGGCACAAAATATCAGTTGGTGTTAGGAAAAACAAAAATTTCCATTGTCAGGTCTCATCCTGTATCTCGCATAGGGACTTCATAAGACACACCCACGTACTAAAGACCCTGAGAGGTCCTGCAGTCAAGAATCCTATTTAGGCCCATGTCTCCTCCATTGGAACCTCACAGAACTTCTGATCCAAGAAGCACAGCTTGGGGAGTGCAGAGAGTGACCAACCTCCTCATTTGGGCTAATGAGACCCAGGTAGAACTTTAGGGGCAAACCAGGCAGAGACCTCTGCCTCGTGGTTTCCTGTGCATGGAGTTGGGGAAGGCGGACTCTGGCCCATTTGGCCTACTGATCTGTTTTTGTAAATAATGTCTTATTGAAGATTTTTTGATCAAGTTCCCTTGATTAATGGACAGTTGACCTGTCCAAGATCACACAGCCAACTAAGGGTAGTGGAAGAATTAGATCCCAGCTCTCTGAAATCCAAATATCCTCTAAACCACACATCAGTCCGGTGGCAGGAGGTTGGGGTATGAAGTCCCACTATACCTGTGATACCTGTCTCTGCTCCCCACTTTGTGGTACTTAACCTGCAGTGTCCCCTTTCCACTCCTGAAGAGACCCTCCCCACCCCCCACACACACACATGCATGCATTTCTCCTGCCAATTTGGGTCAGGTCACACTGGCCCAAATAGCCTGGGGACCTCCCTCCGCCTTCCGTTCACTCCTAGTACACAGAGCAGGGCCAACCCCGCAGCAGCAATCTTGCTGGGGGCAAAGGCTGAACAGGACAACTTGTGTTTATTTTAATTCTGTAACCAGATGCAGTAAAATGTCATTAACTTCCCCTCTGCCAATGTGAAACGTGAGACCATTTGGACAGGAACTGGCAGAAGGCAACCTTTGCCTGTTCCAGGAAGAGTTTGCCAAAAAATGAAGAGCGTAAACAGGATCCTAGGGGGATTGTTGGAAACCACGTCACAAAATAAATTCTGCTCAAGGGCCCTGGGACATCCCTGAAGCACACTGTCATATGATGAGCGTCGACTGACATTTTTCTAAGGGGTGGAGTGAGTTATTGTGGAATACGAAAGGAAAATCACTCTTGCCTCTTCACTAGAAGGGCTCATGAAAATAGCACTTAATTAACCTTGTTTAAAATGGGAACAAAATTTAAAATATCTGTGAATGAGTCAGGTGCAGTGGGAGGCAGGAGGATCACAAGTTCAAGGTCAGCTTTGGTAACTTTTCGAGACCCTGTTTCAAATTTTTAAAAAGTGAGGTGGGTTGGGGATGTAGTTCAGAAGTAGAGCACTTACCTAGCATGGGTGAAGGCCTGAGTTCAATCTCCAATATCACACACACAAAGATTTTCTTTTAAAAAGCTGTGGATGTAGGGGCTGGGGTTGTGGCTCATCGGTGGAGCGCTCGCCTAGCACGTACGTGTGCTGCCTGGGTTCAATCCTCAGCACCACGTAAAAATAAAGGCACTGTGTACAACTGAAAAAACAAAACAAATAAATATTAAAAAAAAAAAAGAAAAAAAAAGCTGTGGATGTAAACATTTTAGTTTCCATAGGTCCATCCAGCCGCTGGTACTAATTAGGGAGGTTTTACCAACTCCTGGTTCTGGGACAGGGAGATGTCCTGTTGACCCTGATGGCCCAGCCATGCCACAGGGCTAAAGGTTCATTTAGAAACAGCTGCAAGACAGCAGGGCATACAGCCTCTGGGTGGCAGGCCCTCCTGGGGAGTCAGACTGCCCAGATGGCCCTTCCAGAGGCTGGAGATGCAGACTGTCACTGAGGTAGAGGGTAAAAATAGTCCCATGTGGGTGGCAGCTGAGCCCAGAGGCACCTGCTTTCTTGTCTCTAGAGCAGGAGAGGCAACCCAGTTAACAGACATTTCTTTAGGTTCCTGAGACCCCTCCCTCCCCCGGCCTCAGGGGCTTCTAATATTTCCCTAACCATGAAGTACTCCCCCCACACATACACCCACCCCCACACACCAAGCCCTGGAAAGAGTTTGGGCTTGGTTGTAAGCTATCGAAGTTTTAAATCCTGTGACCTTAGGCAAAATTTTTTTTTCCTTTCTGAGTCTCCATTTTTTCTTGTCTGTCAAATGGGATTGAGGATTTCTTTTTACAACACTTGCTATGAAGATTAAATAACAACCATAGCTAACATATTTTGTTCTGCAAACTTACTGTTCTGTCCCTCTCCTTTCCTCACATTCTAGCACATTCTTCAAGAGTGACATGGGGTCGGGGAGGGCTGGGGTTGTAGCTCAGTGGTAGAGCGCTTGCCTAGCACATGTGAGTCACTGGGTTTGATTCTCAGCACCACTTAAAAAAATAAATAAGCCGGGCGCGGTGGCGCACGCCTGTAATCCCAGCACTTTGGGAGGCTGAGGCAGGAGGATCGCCAGTTCAAAGCCAGCCTCAGCAACGGCGAGGCACTTAGCAACTCAGTGAGACCCTGTCTCTAAATAAAATACAAAAAAGGTCTGGGGATGTGACCCAGTGGTCGAGTGCCCCTGAGTTCAATCCCCGGTACCACACAAAAAAAATAAATAAATAAATAAATAAATAAATAAATAAATAAATAAAATAAAGTTTTTTTTTTTTTTTTTTTTTAAAGTGACACAGGGGTGGGGGGTGTTGCTGAGGCAAAAGGATAGCAAGTTTGAGGCCAGCCTTGGCAACTTAGTGAGACCCTATATCAAAATACAAAATAAAGGAAGGGCTGGCGATGTGGGCCAGTGGTAGAGTGCTCCTGAGTTCAATCTCCAGTACTGGAGAAGGAAAAGGAGAAGGAGGAGGAGGAAAAGGAGAGGGAGGGTGAGGAGGAAGAGGAGGAAGAAGAAGGAGGAAGAGGAGGAGGAAGAGAAAGAAAGTGAAGAGAGTGTTTCTGAGGCAAGGCAGCTGCATGGGGACACTGAAGTAGCACCATGGGACCCAGGTTTCCCTCTGCCAATGGCCAAATAGGCACAGAGGCTTGGTAACACTCGGCAAGGGAGTGATCTCAAAAACCCATCCTCATCGCCAGTCAAGCCTTCAGATGACTCTGGACCTGATCAACACCTTGACCACAGCCCTGTGAAGGATCCTGAGCCGGAGCCCCCAACTAAACTGCTTTCAGATTCCTGGCCCCGGAAACTAGGAGCAAGAGTAAACGTCTGCTTGGTTTGGGGAGATCTGAGATGCAGCGGACAATAACTCACACACACTTACCTTTCAGGGCGATTGTAAGGGTGAAGAGTTAATATACATCAAACTGCAACCACACTTGCTGCGACTGGTGGTTCCAGAAAGGGCCAAAGGGAGAAGTAGAAGGAGGAAGCACTGGACGTGGAGCAACTGGCTGGCTTCAAGCCAGGCAGGACGCCCACTCCTGATGTGGAGGAGCCTGAGACACCGAATCTACAAACAGTGACCAGACCACGTGTGAAAACAGAACGTGGACCAGGAACCTGCAACAGAAGCTCAGGAAGCCAAACAGCTACTCTGTAGCTACCAGTCCCAGATAGTTGGAACTTGGTCAGTCAGTGACAGCTTGCCTAATTTTGTCCCTAATTCCAAACTAAGAAAAGTTGGAGAAAGCAAATATGTCTCCCTAACCAATGTCATGGATGCCCCTTTTCTAGGGAGCCCCTCTACAGCTTCCCCGTGCCAACAGTCCCCAACCAGGGCATGCCTGAAGCTGTCCCTTTTTTCCTACTATAAAGTTTCCCACTTATCCATCCACCTTTGAGTCTCTGCAAAACACAAGTGACAGTGGCTGACTCTCTTGCAAGAGACTCTCAGCAAGCTCTGAATAAATTGTCTAGTCTTGTTCTCTATGGCTAGTCTTCATTTACTTCCACAAACCCAAGTTCTCTTTCCTTTCCTGCTCCAGGTCAAAGACGACATCTTCATCTCTCCCTTCCCCTGATCTCCAGGTATCTAGAGAAACCAGTTCAGGGACAATGGAAGAAAAGAGAACAGCAATAATTAAAAGCTTTGGAACAGGAGAGATCTGGACTCAAATTTTGGATCTGATTCTTAACTGGCTATGTGGTCTTGGGTAAGTCAACTAAACATCCCTAGCCCCTGATTCATGTCAAGGGAACAGTCCAGCTGAAACTCAAACGCTCGTGCAAGCATCCAGTGAGGTAATGTATTTAGTGTACTGACCATATAGTAGGTGCTTAATAAAGCAAAGACCAGCCATCACGTTCAGCTTCTCACGATTCACTGGAGTAGGTTGTTCCCTGTACTAGCTCCCTTTCTTTGCAGCAGGGAGCCAGACTTCAGGGTACATAAAGGTCAGGAGCTGTTCTCAGCCGTGAGATGGGCAAAGGACAAAGCCCAGCATTTCTCTGAAGAAATCCAACTGGTCAAAAGGCCAGATACGTGCTGCACCAAACAGTCTGCACCAACACCGCACCCCCCACCCTTCGAATATATGTATACAGATCCACACAAATAGAAAAGGCCTGAAGAGTCTGTACCAAGGGGACACCCACCCTCATTGGATGGTAAGATTATAAGGTTGTAGATTTTTTTTCATTTTGCTAATCCATGTTTTCTGACCAGTCTACAATAACTATGTTTTGTAAAAAGAAAAACTCCAATAGCTTATTTTTAATTAAAAAATTCAATGGGGGCAAGGTACGGGGGATGTAGGGAAGGTGGCAGGGTACACTCCTCAATGCAACACTCCTTCAGCCTTCCACCCAGGAAAAGCTGGGAGGTTCCCGCAGAGACGATTCGGAACTGCTGGAGGCCTACCCTGGTTTAAAGAAAGAGATAAGACGAGATTTAGGGCAGACTCCAGAAGAACTTGACCGCTAAGAGCACCAAATCCTGGAATAGACACCTTGGGGAGATTTTCTAGCCCAGAGGCGGTCAACCTTCGTCGGCCCTTAGGACGGGGGACTGTCGCGGGATCCCAACCCCTTGCAGCGGTGGGACTCCAGAGAGGCTGAACCCTCGCCTGAATTCCCGCCCTCCAGACGCCTGGCGGGGCGGGCGGGGCGGGGCCGTTGAAGGGGCGGGGCCGGGCGGGGCGGGCCGTGTGGGGGCGGGGCCGGGCGGGCCGTGAAGGGGCGGGGGGGTCGTTGAAGGGGCGGGGCGGCTAGGGGGGCTAGGAGCTCAACCCACCACCGCTGCGCTCTCGGTTCTCCGGTGCCCGCTCCCGCGCCGCCTGTTGCTTGCTCCTCTTTGTGCCGCTTCCTGCCCGGTGCCCAGCGGTAGGCGGCCCGAGAGGGTGCCATCGCGTGGGCAGCCCTCCTTCCTCCCCCACCCCGCGCCAGAGCGTCCCCGAGAGCGCGAACAGAGCCGGCCTCCCCGTGCGCCCCGGACCGCGCGCCCAGACCCCGGGCGCAGCGCCGCGATGAACGCGACTTTCCTGAACCACAGCAGCTTGGATGAGGTGGGCGGAGTGGGCAGCGGCGCCGGGGCCGCCCTGGGGAACCGCAGTCACGGGCTGGGCACGTGGCTAGACTGCTGCTCCGGGGGCGCGCCGCTGACCGCCAGCGACGGGGTCCCGGCGGGACTGGCTCCAGACGAACGCAGCCTGTGGGTGTCGCGCGTGGCGCAGATCGCTGTGGTATGCGTGCTGTCGCTCACCGGGGTCTTCGGCGTTTTCTTCCTGGGCTGCAACCTGCTCATCAAGTCCGAGAGCATGATCAACTTTCTGGTGCAAGAGCGCCGGCCCTCCAAGGACGTGGGCGCCGCCATCCTGGGACTGTACTGAGCGCCGCGCCTGCCGCCTTCGATGGAGCTGCTGCGAAAAGGGAGACCCGGACCCTGGTCCCCTCTCCGCTCGACCGCCGCAGCCCTGGGGCAGCGACATGCCTCCGGGCGCCAGTGCCTGGACACCGCGGGACTCGCGGCGGCGGCGCGGAAAGGGACTGCCACTCCCTGCACGGTCCTGTGCGCTCCGCGGGGGGATAAGGTTTCTTAACAGACTTTTTTTTTTTTTTTTTTTTTTTTTTTTTTTTAAGAAGTTCGGAGCTGGGTGGACTTGAGCGTGGGATGCGGTGTGGGGCTGAGGTCGCTCGCGTGGGAGTTTTGTGCGTGTTAATGGGGGACAGGTCACGGGCGGCGTAGGAGAGAGGTTGAAGAATAGGAGTCTCTGAGCTTGTTGGCCTGATTTTGCATCTGAAAAGAAATTTTTGTAATAAAACCGCAGCCGTTGGACATGCGGCGACTTCCCACCAGCGCCTGTGGCTGTGTGTGTTGGGGGTTGGAGTGTTTGGGGTGGAGGGAGGCATGTACCCGAGGGGGGAACCCTGTAAGCCCCTGCAGAAAAACATCTAGCTCCTTCGTGGGCTTCTTGGGGTGCCGTGCGAGCAGATTCCGGGCTCCACACAGGAGACCAAGCCAAGAATGGATAAAGGAACTGTTTTCTACACCGACAGCGGAGGCGGGTATTTCTGGGTGGCCTGACAGTTGGTGCGATTAATTAAATCTTTGGAAATTTGAGTCTCTTCCGTGAGACTGGGTGTGGGGAGGGGATCAGTGAACTGAGTCCAAAAAGAGGAAAATAGGATATTAGGAGAATGAACAAATAGAATTCACTTGCGCGGGTGAGAGAGTGAGGAAACTAGAGCTACCTAAAATTTTAGTAAGACCAAAATCCCCATCTAAGGGCTTGTTTTGCCCACACCCTTACAGAGGGTAGGTGAGTAGCCCTAAAAGAAGACTCTTTGTTGCTTCCGGGAGGGGGAAGAGGAAGGGGACCCACCATACTTAAAATGAGAAAATGGCCTCCAATTGCAGTCATCTTTTGGGGAATTGGAACCTCCCATTATGAGACGCTCCAGCTGACCCCAAAATCTAGTGCCTCCTGGAGATGCCAGCTTCTCTTAGATCTGTGTTAAGCAGCAAGAACCTTGGTGTTCACTGGTCAAGAGGAGGGGACAGTTCTGTGATCTGCAAGTGTTTGGTCTGGGGGACAGCTGAAACTGGGGAGACTAGGGAGAGTAGGCTGGACTTTGGGGCCTGTGCATATCCCCTTAGCCCAGTGCTGGCCCCACTCAGGACCCCTGTACTTGAGGAGATTTGGGCAGGGAAGGCTCTAATGGATTTCTTCGCACTCCTCTTTTGCCAGGAGTGGAAATGAAGAATGGGAAAGAAGATGGCTGACGCCTTCACTGGCTTTGGGACAAGAAGCATAGGGAACCTTCTCATGTCTCCTCCTAAGGGAGGAGGTGGTAGGAGAAGTGTCTCAACAAAAGCATAGGTAGTCATGGACTAAAGGACCTGGAATTTTCCTGGCTCCTGGGTAGTCCTACGCCATCAGAATTATCAATATTGGGATGCGTTTTCTTCCCCCTCATCCTGTTGCCCCAGGCTTGGGCTTATAGGTTTATTCAGTGGGCCAGGCCGGGGAGGCCAGGGGCCAAACACTCCTTGTTAAGTATCTGAGACAAATCCCCCAGCCGAAAGAATGATCCATGATGATTTGGTGTGATTTTCAGGTAGCCAACCTGATGGAGGGAGCAGCCCTTGATGATTTAGGCAACTGGGACACTTGGCTCCAGGTAGTACAGGTGCCTGGTGCCTGGGCCACCCAGTGACCTGACCTGGAGAACGCCACTCAGACAGCTTCAGGCAGTCACATATAGCCCCAAAGACTGGAAAATGAGAGTTTCAAGAGGACCATGGGCTTCTCCTTTCTGCCTGACCATGTTACAGTGAACACTACCAGATCTTTCCACTAATAAAATGGTCTTCTACTAAATGTGACTGGGGACAGAGGCGGGGGGTGGGGGTGATTCAAGAGTGAAGACATCTATGCGGTACCATGCGTGTTTGACCTCCCCCCATCCTGTGATGTACAAGTGTGCACTAGTGGACACGTGCATGGGTGTGTGCTCGTGTATGCAGGCACATAAAGGCAGTGCTCACACCTCAAGGAGGAGCAGGGTCCTGGGGAGGGGTGGAGAGAGGGATCACACGTGTAGTCCTTCGTTGTTCTCCCGAAGCCCTAAAGGCCTGCAGTGTGTGTGCTGAGCTGTCTACCTGAACCTCAGGCAGGGGTGGGAACACTGAGTTATGAAGGAGAGGAACGAAAGGCACAGAGCTTCAGAGAAGGGCCACACTGGATCAGAATCCTGAGCCTTGGGTGCTGCGAAGAATGGAGGAGGGACCTCATCTCAAGAACCCCCCCTCCCATTCTCAACCTTTAGGCAACAAGAGCCCTTCCTAAGAGGCCTGCCCAAGACTCAGGGGCCAAATCTCAGAAGGTCCTGGATTCAGGAGAGAAGCCTGGGACTTTTGTCTGTGAAATCCAGGCTGTTCTACCTCCTCGGTTTGGAAAAAGCTCAACTTCTCTGTGCCTCAGTTTCCTCATCTATGAAATGGGAGCAATAAAGTCTATAGCTCCCATGATACATGTGTAAAGTAGGCATAGGGCCTGGTGTTTCATATGATTATTGTTAGTTTAGTGTATTACATGAACTCTCAGCCAATAAAATAGAATTGGTTCTCTGAAATAGGATCCCTGGATAGAAAAATAGTAATTCATATTTGCAAAGCATTTTGTAGTTCTAAAGCACTTTAATAAGCAGAGTGGAGATAATGTGTTGAATGTCCAATATGCCCAGAGTTCCCACCCATGAGGAGAGTTGTATTCCTACCCCCATTTGATAGATAAGGAAACTGAGGCCCAAAAAGGTTGCCTGAGGTCATGTAGTTAGGGAGTTAATAAAGAGGAGCAGACATTCTCCTAGTTTCCTGTTTATAGAGAGGAAACAGGTTCAGTTTAGTGGAATTGCCCAAGTTCATCAAGTGTCAACTGCAGTTCTGTTGTGGGCTGGGTACTGTGTGGGGTGAGCAAGAAACTAATCCCAACCTGCAGCTGCTGAAGCCGTAGGCACTAGCCCTGGGTTGAGGGTCCTGGTTCCATGCAGCTCAGAGACCAGGTTAAGCCCTCCATGTCCCGTCGTCTGAGTCAGGGATGTACTTCTGGGGTCTGATGTACCCCTGCTGGCAAGAGTGCTCTGGAACAGACAGTAGAGGGCTTACATCACCATGCTGCTTACTTTCCCACTTGCTTGTCCAAGCCAAGTTCACACAGAGGGTGCATGGCTGTGGCTGTTGAGTCGCCCTCCCCATACCCCAACCCGATAAAAGCTTGATAAAAGCTTTTGATAATGCGATGAATTAAGTGAAAAAATGTTTTAAAGGGTAGATGCACTTCTGTCTCTATCCATGTGGGTTTCAAGGTCAGAAAAGGATGTGGTTAGTTAGGCCAGAGCAATGTGAGATGCTCAGTCACAGAGCCCCTAATCCAGCATGAGAGAGAGCCGTGATATGCCAGGTCGTTGAATGCCAGCTCAAAGGAGACTGCAAAAACCACAGAGGTCATCCTCAGGGTGGTTTTGCTTTTAAAATTATTACACAGGTAATTAATTCTTACAGTAACAAAGAAAGAAAACATAGGCAAAAAGCCACAATCTTGCAACCAAGGAAGAACACCATGAATCCTTTGGCCTTTATCTTTTCACATGTTTAGGGATTGATGAGAGTTAAAATTAAGATTATTTTTCTCCAAAAAATGTTATAGTATACATACAGTTTTGAACACATATTGTGAGGTTGTTTTTTCACTTGACAATAAATGGTGATGAAGTTTGGTGTCAGGAACTAAGAGGCATGTGCACCATCATTTTAAGGGCTGTACAGTTTTCTTTTGTGCACACATCACACTTTATCTAACTGATCCCCTGGTATTGGGCATTATGTTGTGTCCAGGTCCCCGAGCCTCTGTCCAGAAGAGTGGAACAGCTCTAGCACATGCCCCTGCCTTACAGATGAACTCTGATGAAAGAGCTTAGCTTATGACTCACGGTAGCTGGAATCCTCTTGTCCCAGCTTCTCTCCCACTGTGGTCTTGGGATCATTTTTGCAGAAAGCATCTTCATGCTCCGGGAAGGAAGCTGTAACCATTCAGCAGAAGTGATGGGAGAGATGAGGAGGGGCGAGGTGGGGAGGAACCAGTATTTACTGACTTCCACCTTGAGACCAACACTTTACAAATGCGCATTATTTAATTCTCACAGCAACCCTGTATACTGGGGTTCACAGAAGCTCAGAAAGGTCAGTTACAGCCAGACAATGGCAGCCTAGGATGTGGTCCCCATGTGTCTGCTTCTGCCACATGCAATCTCTAGGGTGCTTGGGGTGGGGGTGAGGGTTAGAGAGAGAGAGAGAGCTGGCCAAGGGAGCATGCGAAAGGAAAAGGTAACAAGTCTCCTGCTTATATTGGGAAAGGAGGCCAGGCCTCGTGATCCTATAAGCTCGAGTTCTTAGGTCAGACCTGGAAGTTCTCACAGAGTAGGGCCCATCTCTCTCTTTCTCAATCATTTGCCACCAAGTCTCTTTATCTATTTTTTTGTCCCATAAACAATTCCATTTTAAGGCATTATTTACTGCACACACTCTCCTTATCACATAATAGAATTGTTTGTAATCAACAACTGCCAAACTAAGCTGGTTGTCATCATCTCTGGGATAGAGGCTGGTCACAGCCCAAAGCAGGGGAGGCTGACAGTTCTGTGGATGTTCAGCGTCTCTGGCACAGAAAAGCAGCTCTGGCCCTGCTGTGGGCTGGGGCTTGTTGGGCTTAGGGGAGTCCCGCGGCGCCCCCCTGTAGCTTGCTCATTGTGAATCAGAGGAAATTGAGGCCTGGTGACAGGAGGTGGTGGAACCAATATTTGAACAGTGGCTACCTCCTCTATGGACACCCTTGCCACCTAGCCTGCCAGCTTCAAGGATGCCCCAAACTGGGATATAGTGGCTATGAGAAGCAGGAGGGACACCCTGGGGTGTGGCTGAGGTTGTAGTCTGAAGGACCAGCTTCCTGTCTCTTGGCACCCTGGCTGGCACAGACAACACAGAGCCTTTGCCACGGAACAGGGAACTAGGGAGATCACAGGAAAGGAGGAATTATTTGTGCCCATGGTAAGCTTCCAGTGCAGTGAGCTGTAATAATTAGGAGAGGTTTGCAATAGCAATGTCGATCCTTTTTCCATGCCCTGGGCCCTGTCCACCCTAGAATGTGTGTGCCTTGTTATGCTCCTGGCTACAGACCTAGATAATGAGATACTTCACTTCAAAAACATGATTTTATATTAAATTTTCTGGGATGTACATATGGACAGCCACGTGTGTACATACCAGAGGGTAAAAAACTCTAATGGATTGCCATGGAGATGAAACCTGGAATAAGGTTGCCACGGTAACTAAATTGTTGCTGAAAGGCCACATCACCTTGGCAAAGTAGGAAGCTCCTGTCAAGAATTGGCAATTAGAGACCAAATCACAGACCTTCCCATCAGGGCCGGGTGCTCTTTCAGTTTCTTTCTCTTGTTTTCTTGTCTTTTATTTTCTTCCTTGTCATTTCCAAGAGGAGGAGATTTTGATTTTGGAGACCTTGACTCAAGCTCTGATAGTGCCACTAAGAGGTAGGTTCCCAGTTCCCACCTCTGGCTCTCCACTCACTTTCTGTGTGACCTTGCTCAAGACATGGCCCTTTCCCTGGGCTTCCTCTCATGCAAACTGAGGAGACTGGACTAGATGGTCTCTAGGATTATTCCAATACTGTGATTTGCTGAGCAACCAGCCTCCCACCTCCCACCCATCCTGTTGTAGGATTGTTGGGCTGTCCATGGTGCTGAATGTCCAAAGGTTGAGCCCCTAGGCCATGTTCTGCTCTTAACAAGATCTTGGCTGTTCTCAGCACTCTTAGAGCCCGCCAAATCCCAGGGACCTATTTTAAACTGGAGAGGAGACTCCACAGGGCCTTGGAGTTCAGAGAGGACTAAAGGAGATTTCTGGAAATATATCTTAACCTGACTGATCAAAACTGGCAGGATTTTTGATGAAGCCATACCTCTCTGTGGATCTTTGGTTCCTCATCTGTGAAAATGAGGTGGGGAACAAATGATCTCTACACCTGATGCATCCAGAAAAGTCCTGAAGACTTTCCTGGGATACAGGGAAGAGAAGTGCCCTAAAAATTCAGCTCTTCCCCCACCCTTCTTGAAGCTCAGGTGACTTCAGGTGGAAACAGGCACACTCCCTCATCAGAAACATGTGTCCTTTTGTCTGGAAGGAAATAGAGGCAGTGAGCAGATGCAGCCTTTACATGTTCTCAAATGACTACCAAACACTGAGGGTAATTAGCACTTGTTGTTAAATGTGTCAAAACTATAATAAAATCCCCAACTATGTCATCCACCTACTTATCTGATCATGTTTCCAGAATCCACTGCCCTCCTCAGTAGCACAGGGTAGAAAAAAAAAGACAGAGGGAAAGGGCTGGGGCTGTAGCTCAGTGGCAGAGCACTTGCCTAGCATGTGTGAGCCCTGGGTTCAGTCATCAGCACCGTGTAAACAATTAAATAAATAAAATAAAGGCATTTTAAAAAAGAAAGTAAGAAAGAAACAGGGGAAACTGCAAAGAGAGCTCATGGTAGGAGGGATACAGACAATGTGATTTGCTCTGAAATGTCCTTTCACCCCTTGACACCCTCACCTGGCCACATAATGCAGTGGTTGTGTGCGTGGAGACCACAGTTGGTCAAGAAGCTCTTGACTCAAACCCTGCTTCTATTCCTTAGTAGCTGTGTGACCGTCTTCTCAAGCCTCAGTTTCTCCATTGGTAAGGTGGGAATTAGTTACACATACCTCTAAGTTGAAAGATTAGTTAAATAACTTAGTTAAATGATTAAATAACTAAGCATTAACAGAAAAAGTAGCATGCACCGTGTCTAACAGATATTTAAAATGACTGTTTTTGTTCTGTATAGCTGCATAACAAATACCTCCCAAACTTTCCCGTTTATAATGATAACCATTTTATTATCTCTCGTGATTCTGCAGGTTGACTGGGCTTGGCGGGAAGTTCTGCTGCATGTGATGTCACTGGAGCTGCAGCTGCCTGGGGGTCAACTGGTACAATGTCCAAGGCTGGCACTTTGGCAAGGATTGCTGGAAGGCTGAGCTCAGCTGGGGTGGCTAGATCAGATACCTTTCCTCTCTTTGTGGTCCCACAACATCCCTGGGAGTATATAATTGTTCTTATTACATGGCAGATTTATTCACCAAGCTGCAAAAGCAGAAGTTTCAGGGCCTTCACAATTGGCCCAGAATTGGCATTTCTCTTCTGCCACATCCTATTTATTAAGTGAGTCACCAGTCCAGCCCAGATTCAAAGCAGGAAACTATATGAGGGCATGAATACAGGAAGGCACGCTTCATAAAGAAGCCAACTACTACTAGGGTTAATAAATATTTCTATTGCTGGAATTCCAGGTAGGGGCCACTCCTTTCCCCTCTTTTAGAAGCCATTTTTTGTTGACTTGCACAGTTATCAAACAAGTATTTGTTGACTAAATAATTTAATTGAGCATCATGTGGTTACCACTCTAACTGTGGTCCCTTAGGATAAGAGTCATGTTTGTTCTGTATCACCCCCACAGGCCCATGACAGGGCTCTGCAAACAGTAGGTATTAAATAAAAAACTGCACATTTTGGGGTATTAATATTTATGCCAATTTTATTTATGTTTAATATTTTCTTTGTGTCTATTGTCTTCAACCAATTCTCAATTCTCCTTGTAAGTTTCCTGCCGGGGTTGCTGAGTTATGAAAGGGGCCGAGTTCTAAGCTATCTTCCTTTCGGGCCCTAAAAGGAAGTTTTTCCTGCCAGCAAGAAAATATAACTTACTCGGTGAGAATGAGCTTAAGGACAGAAATCGCTAGGTGCCTTACCTCTGTTTGTTTTTGTATATAGCACGCGGGATGCCCGAAGAACTCAAGATTTATTGAACAAGCATTGACTTAAATAGGCCTAGAACTAACCAATCAGCAAGCAAGGCGGTTTAGTCTCTCACGCTATGTCATAGCCACACCCCTTGGTTTAGCCCCGGTCCTTTAGGGCGTGGTAAGCAGTCAAACTTTGCCCCTTGGCAGACATAGTCCCAACAGTTTCCCATGTCATTCTATTTTGGCACATAGAAAATAGCTGATTTTTTTTTTTTTTTTTTTTTTTTTTTTTTTTTTTTTGGTACCGGGGGATTGAACTCAGGGGCACTCAACCTACTGGGCCTCATCCCCAGCCCTTTTTTGTATTTTATTAGAGACAGGGTCTCACTGAGTTGCTAAGTGCCTCGCCATTGCTGAGGCTGGCTTTGAACTTGCGATCCTCCTGCCTCAGCCTCCCAAGTGCTGGGATTACAGGCATGTGCCACCGCGCCCTGGCTAATAGCTGAATTTTTAAAAATATAGACTTTTTACTGGTGTGTTTCATCTGTTTTCATTATTGTGATCAAAAGTATATTTGGATTTATTTCCACTATCTTATTTAGTGTTTAACCAGTGTGTGTGTGTGTGTGTGTGTGTGTGTGTGTGTGTGTGTGTGTGTGAGAGAGAGAGAGAGAGAGGGAGAGAGACAGAGACAGAGACTGGGGATTAAACCTAGAGGTGTTCTACCACTGTGATAACATCCCAAATCCCTTTTTTATTTTTGAGATAGGGCCTCACTAAGTTACTGAGGCTGGCCTCAAACTTGCAATCCTCCTATCTTAGCTTCCTAAATTGCTGGGATTACAGGCTTGTGCCACCCTGCTAAGCTTATTTGTTTATTTTCTTCCTCATCTATGGCTTCTACTGGTTTAGAAGCTGAGAATTTTATATCTGTTCTTCTAGCAGTTACCCTTCCATTTTGAAGAGCAACCTTGTTAAAAAGAAAAGATGTATATAATTTATCAATATCTCTTCCTTCATCCTGGATAAAATCAGGACTGTAAATGTTTAAATTCTGATGACCTCCCCAATTTACCAGTCTAACACTGTCTAATATTTTTATTTCCACCTTGTTTTTTTTAAACTGCCTCTAAAGTGGCATTTGTTTGTTGTGTCTTTTCATTTTTATTTTAAATTTACAGGAAAATTCTTCTGGAGTGTACAATACTATGATTTTTGACAAATGCTTAGGGTTGTGAGATCACTAACACAATCAAGATACAGAACAGTTCTACCCCAAAAGACACCCTCCTGCTGCCACTTTGGGATCAAACCTTCCCTCTTACCCTTGACCCCTGATGACCACTGATCTGTTCTCTGTCTCCATGATTTTCATTTTTCTGAATGTCAAAATAAATGGAATTGTACAATGTCACCTTGACTTAGCTTAACACATCCAATGTCATTAAATGTATCAGTAGTTCATTCCTTTGTATTGCTGAGGAGTCATAGTCCATTGAATGGATGTTTTGTTTTGTTTTGGGGGTCTTTTTATATTGCTCAGGCTAGTCTCAAAACTCTTGGACTCAAGTGATCCTCCTGCCTCAGCCTCCCAAGTGCTGGGATTACAGGTGCATGCCACCTCACCCAGCTATATCACATTTTTAAATTTAAATTTTCATTTTTATCTATCTCTAGTTGGAAGATATTTGGGTGTATCCAGTTTTTTCGTGCTATGAATAAAGCCAACATAAATATTCATGCATGTTTCTCTTAATGTATGCTTGAACAGAAGTTTCCATTTCTCTTGGGTAAATACCTAGAAATGAGATTGCTGGGTCATACAGGAAGTGTGTACCTACTGTGTAAGAAACTGCCAAACTGTTTTCTCTAGTGGCTGTTCTATTTCGCACTCCCACCAGCAGGGTCTGAATGTTCTGCTTGCTTTGCATCCTCATCAGCACTTGGTATTGTTGGTATTTTTTTGTTTTTTTGTTTTTGTTTTTGTACTGGGGATTGAACCCAGAGGCATGTAACCACTGACCACATCCCCAGCCCTTTTTATTTTTTATATTGAGACAGGGTTTTGCTAGGTTGCTTAGGCCTCGCTAAGTTGCTGAGGCTGGCTTTGAACTTGCAATCCTCTTGTCTCAGTCTCCTAAGCCTCTGGGATTACAGGCATGTGCCACCGCGCCCCCCTATTGTCAGTTTTTGGGGGTTTTTTTGTTTTTTTTTTTTTTTGCCTATTATGTGTAATTTTCTAGTACATGTGTTGTGGTGTCTCGTGGATTGAAGATGCTTTTTTCCTAATGAACAACGATGTTGAGCATCTTCTCATGCTTTTGTTTTCTATCTTTATATTTTCTTTGGTGAAGTGTCTTTTGTTCATTTTTAAAGTTGGGTCGCGCCTGTAATCCCAGTGGCTCAGGAGGCTGAGGCAGGAGGATCGAGTTCAAAGTCAGCTTCAGCAAAAGTGAGGCGCTAAGCAACTCAGTGAGAACCTGTCTCTAAATAAAATACACAAAAGGGCTGGGGATGTGGCTCAGTGGTTGAGTGCCCCTGAGTTCAATCCCTGGTACACAAACACACACACACACACACACACACACACACACACACACACACACACACAGTTGGGTTGCTTGTTTTCTTACTGTTGAGCTTTGAGAGTTCTTCGGGTATGTTTATTGGATACAAGTCTTTGGTATGTGCATGGTTTAGGAAGTGACATTCTGGTTGCTCATCACTGAGTTTTGGTCAGCAGGAGTCAGTCCTGAGAGGCTGACCACGTTTGAGTGTCCTCGTCCAACTGACTCTAGTGCTGAGGACCAGACCTGGAGCACCTGGGAGCCCTGCCTGATGGTCCAGCCAGCCTTCCTCAGGTAGCCTTTTCTTTATCTGTTTTTTCCTGCTCAACCAAGTAGGAGGGGAAAGAAATTCAGCTCTAGGGGTGGAAAGAATGACCACTGAGGACCTCTGGGAATGGGAGGACTCTCTATGGTAAGAGAGAAAAAAAATCTGAAGGGGGATACATTTTGGGGTGGAGGGAGGGAGAGCAAAGAGAGACCCTGGAACAGGAAAAATACTCAAGACATACTCAAGTATGTCTCAAGACTCTAGCTTAATCCCTTCTACCATAACTCAGGATAAGGGTGTTGCTCTCCAGGGGAGTTGGTATGGAGAGTCTTGGGTGCCCTCTGCCTCATGCAGTGGGGGACAGTCACATAACTAGAGCACCCATAATATTCATAAGCTCTTGAGAGTGGCGCATCCAAATACCTGGGCTTCTCAAGTATAGGTGAGACCTAGCAGAGCCTTTTTCTTTGTTCTAAAGAGAAAGTCAAACTGCCTTTTTGTTCTTCATCCCTAAAATTAAGATGAAAAAAAAAATGCTTCTTTCCTAGAGACATTAACGCAACCTGAGCTCCAGCAGCTGAAAAATAGCCGGCGACTCCTAAGCACCAGGCAAGGAGAAAAACTGAAAAGTGTGTGGAGGGGGTGGGGAGGG
Source organism: Tamias sibiricus (assembly GCA_025594165.1). Classification (NCBI taxonomy): domain Eukaryota; kingdom Metazoa; phylum Chordata; class Mammalia; order Rodentia; family Sciuridae; genus Tamias; species Tamias sibiricus. The sequence continues at coordinate 18,111,996 of CM046660.1, read as the reverse complement.
TTGGATTTAGGTTTCTCCAATATGTTTTTCCTTTTTAAGTCAAACTTCTTTTTAAAAAAAAAAATAAAATAAAAACTGGAGGCTACACATTTCCCTGCCTGCTCCCAGCTTACTCTGCCAGCCTCTCCATCTGTCTGCTGGGAGGAAGCAGAAGACACTTGTGCTGCTAAGTTACCCCACCCCATCCGCCCCTCCTCCCTGAGACCTCTCTCACACTCTGGGTGCACAATGCATTCCTTCCAGTGGCTCTCTGCCAATTTAGGGACTGTCCCCACCTGGTAAGGAGAGTCTTGGGTGTGGCTTACTTTGTCAGGCTTCTCTGCCTGGCCACATGGACAGCTCTTGTTCTTGTGTTGGACTTGACTTTGCCAACAGTATTTTCCATCTCGTGCTGTTCACTCCGCCTGGTGACAGTTCTTGGGAGTAGGTTATGCATTGCACGGTGGGGAACAGGAGTCCTATAGCAAATTTGGGGGTGGGGCAGAGTAGGCTAGAACTCAAGTCTCCATCCCATGTCGTGTGTGAGCCTTTTCTGGGCTGTGCCTATCTTCAGGCCGACCCAAACTGCCCCCAGTCTTTGACTTCTCCGGAAGCTGGGTCCATGCCCAGCCTGCCCCAAACCCTCTGGAGACCAGGGAGAAGTCTTGTCCACAGGGTGGGTGGTGGGAGGGATAATGCCCTGATGACCCCTGACCACATGCCTGAGAGCACAACCCCAGTGTCCCATGCCAGGCCTTGAGTCGCTCATCTTTAAGGCTCTCTTCAGATCCTGCTGCAGAAGGTTCTTGACTTAGAAAGGTTCTGGGATGCCTTGGTTCCTGCCATCAGCACTTCCTCCAGTTCAAGAATAAAAGGAAGCCATTCTCTGAGCCCCCACGCACATCTCCCACCCCCAGTCTTCTTTGCTAGCTCCTGCTGTTGCGACTGTCAGGAGTAGATTTTGGGTAATTGTTGCTATGGAGACCCTGTCTTGAGTTATTGTGCAAATGCATCCCATCTTTCTCCTTATTTGGTCTGGGATATGTATGCCCAGAAAAATGTGGAGACTAAAGATTCTTCACTTCTCTTCCCTGTCTTTCAACTTGGCTTACCTGAGCCAAAGCCTCTCGGCAGCCTGCTCCCCACTCCCTTCTGCTCTGAGGCCCCCTGGTTGGTCACTGCCAATGGAAAGGAAGTTGGACAGCTGAGGACCCTGCTCTCAAGGGTTATGTGTGATGACATTTGGCAGCAACGGATCCCAAAGCAGCAGCTGGACTCCTGGGGCCCTCAGCCTCTTGTGGTGGGAGGACTAAGCCAGTGTTCTGGCCACCTTTCTCTAAGAAACAAAGCCTTGTCTAGAGTTGAGGAGTTGCCCAATCAATACCAACTCCTCCCACTTGCAAAATCACACTGTGCACGCTGATCTCTGTGGCAGCATCCTGGGTGAGCGCCTTGCCTCCCTTTCCCTGGGTGTTCATCCTCCCACGTGCAGATGTCTGGATCATTAGCACTATTTTTATCATGTCTCCCTCCTGTCCAAGACCTGACCCGTCTCCCCATCGATTTTTCTACCAAATACAGACTAAACCTGCATTCAAAGGCTTCCATCAGTCCCCTCCTCTCCCACAAGCAAACCAGACTCACCTCTGTTCCGTGCTCTCCATGGCCCCAACTCCGCTCTGGGTGGGCAGCCTGGCCTCCTCACACCTGCTGCCTCCACAGAGGCTATTTCATCCTTCCGGTGTGGCTTTCCTTGGCTGTTTTGGGGAAACATCGCCTTCTTCAAAGCCTTACATTACCATCCTTTCCTACAACTGCTCAGGATATAGCTGCTGTTAAAAAGGCTTTAATCTTTGGACAGGGGCAGGAGACCCAAAGCCAGGGCAGAGTGTTGAGGAGGGCAGAAAGGTGGCATCATCTCCCACTGGCCTGTCAACTACGCAGGCTGCTCCCAACCAACAGGAGCCATGCTACAGTGAACACATGGCTGGCCGCCCCCTCCATGTGTGTCTACTCAAATTTAACAAGCTTCCCAATAAAGGGATTCATTAGTCAAAGGACAGTAACCAAGAACAAGAGAAATGAGTTTGTAGGGCAGAATTCTGGCCATATGAGAGGGTTTCTGTTTATGTTGCTACTCCGGAGGGGGCAGGACCCAAATTAGACTATTACAAGGGCTGTTAAAATAACAGATTATGATCCTGGACTAAGCTTATGGGCTCTTGATCAGTTTTCCCCTGAAGGTTAGGATGAACCCTCCTTCCCATTCTCTCTCTCTCTAGACTAGTAGTTCAGATTCCATATTTTCTTTTTTCTTTTTTTTTTTAATATTTATTTATTTACTTTAGTTGTACACAATGCAATGCATTTATGTTTACGTGGTGCTGAGGATCGAACCCGGGCCGCGCACGTGTGAGGCGAGCGCTCTGCTGCTGGGCCACAACCCCAGCCCTCCATATTTTCTTATCTTGCCAATAAGGCTCGATGAGGCATGGAGAAATGATTCTAGATTGTTCAGTTCCTAGTCTGATGTGAGGAGAGGTAGCATCTGAATCCCCAGTCCAATAGGGGAGTTAGGACTTTCACCTTCAGGGAGTTCCTAGTCTGATGGTGGAGACACGGCGCCTGTTCTAGAGAGGTCATCAGTCACCTGGTGGGAGTAGGAGGCAGGATGGGAGAGAGGAGACACACACCAGTGTGCTCAAATGACGCATGGAGCCAAGTACAATTGGATCTACTGTTGATAAAGCGAGCGATCACAAAGGTAGCTAGGATGATGGTATTGATGTCTGGTTTGGAAGGCTTCCTGGAGAGGGTGAAGGGAAGGGATTCTAGTCCAGGTGTTGCTTCAGAGGTGTTCTTAGCCTGAGACCTACACTGAGAATTAATGAGTTTGTTCCTTAATGAGTCTAATTTGGATATCAAGTCTTTTCAAGCTTTTATCTGAGTCTTGTTGAAATAAGAATTTGGGGAGCTCCAAATCATTTGTATTAATATTTATGGCGTGTCACCTTTGCATGTAGCATCTCGTGTGGGACAGCTTAGGAGGGCAGAGAATAGAAACAGAGCGGTTTTGGTCTTGCAGAGATTTCCACTCAAGGATATTTCACAGTAAGAGATAGAAATCCAGTGCAAATCTGCTTAGGTCAGAAAAGGATCTATCAACTCCCCAACTGGGATGTTCTAAAGCTTCAGGTATGGCTCAATGCAGGGACTTTACTGATACTGTCGTCTCTCTTTCTCATCTCTGCCTCACTGGCACTGTCTCTGGGTGGGCTTCTCTCTCCATATGGCTGGAATAACAGCCTCCACGGTAAGACATCTTGATTTCAGAGGCAGTGACTAGTCCAAATTAGGTCAGAACTGACCCTGCCAGCTGACTCTGTTCCTTTTGAAACCCTTTCCGTTGTCTCTCCCAGCAACTTCCTCCCACGTCTTATTGACCAGAACCAAGTGCCATGACAACCCCTAGCTGTAAGACAGTGTGGAAAGGCAAGTATGTCCAACTGTTTTTGTTGATGAGAATCAGGACTGGGGGTGGGGAGGCAGGAGGGATATTGGTCAGGGAACCAGCAGGAATACCAGGGAAGGTTCTGATTGGCTCTGCATGGTCATGGGGTCATCAGTGAACCAACCACCATGTCCTACAAATTGGCCAGTCCTCTGGCCAGGCCTGCTTTAGGTACTTACCCCTGTTGGAGGAGGCAGCCCCACCTAAATCCCATGCAATAGGTTTTCCATGAGAAAGAGACATTATATAATGTCACCAGCAGAAGGGTTTGTAGTCCAAAGAGGGGATGTTGGGCAGATAAACAACATATGCTCACTACAAGAATTTTCCTGCAAAGAAAGAAAACATACCAAAGAAAAAAATTAGCTTCAGAAAATAAATAGCTTTAGGGATCTCCCCCTTCTCTGACGCAACATATACCGAGTTATGTTGCAGGAACCAAATATAGCCACTCTGAGAAGATGCAGAGAAGAATGTTCAGAAAGGAAGACTTCCTGGTGGGAGTGAATTTGGAGCTGGGCCGTGAAGGAGGTGGTGTCTTGAGAGGAGGGGCAGGGAGGCCAAAGCCCAGAGGGAAAAGCAGCAGGCGGAGCCAGGAGCAGGGCTGGCTGAGAGACAGCGTTCCCACACTGGGCTATTTTTCCTTCCTGAGGGCACCTGGGTCCCCCCAGACTAGAGACTTCCCTGGGATCAGTAATTGGCTTTGGAGAGCAGCACTTGTAGCATTCTCTTGGCCTGGGAGGTTGGGCAGACAGGAAAGGGGCTCTCCAATGCTGAGCTCCAGAGGAGAGGAGGGAGGTGGCTCCCCCAGGGGAGCAGAGTCACTTCTAATCCAATTAAGAAGTGATTATGTGGCTGTTTTCAAGGGCTAGTCAGTTACCATACTTCCCAGGAGGCTCTATCTGGCAGCTTGACAGTTCACTGCTAAACCTGCAATCTAGAGCCCATGGGCTGATGCGGCAGCTGGGTGAGGAGCCTGGGCTCAGGCAGCTGGGGTGGGAATCTATAAGGATGAACAGGATGGGTAAGGAGCTTGCTGTTGTCATGGAAACTGACTATGGGTGGATGAGACACGGCCTAATGGATAACTGTGGGGAGAATGCCACCCACCACCCGGCTTCACCATGAGCCACCAGCAGGCACCTCTGGAACCCTTTGTTCCAGCCAGTGTGTGGGCTCTGTCCACCTCTGCCTGCCTCCTAGGGACATCACAACCTGGCAGTGTGACTGCCAGTTTATGTCGGTATCTGAGGGATCTGGGTGATGCCCTCAAACCAGGAAAACCTTGGTTTTCAGGTGGCTCCTGCCACCCTGAGTGAACCCGTGTGCGTGGCAGGAATATGAAACAGTGTTGGGCTGTAGGACTACAGCTGGGCTGGGGACACAGACTTGGGCTGGGCTGGGTGTCATGTCCCTGGCAGCAGAGTAAAGCCACAGGAGCACCAGCTTGGGCATAGGAGACCTCCACTCCAATTCCAGATCCATCATCCTCAACTGGCTGTGTGGCCCTTGGCAAGTCACCTTCCCCCAGAAGTCAGGCTTGGTAGTCCCCAAGATTGTTTCAAGTTCTGTTGCTTCTCTGTTCTTGGATTGGAAACTGGACCATTTGATCTCATTAGCACCATGGCTCAGCCCACTGTATCCCATCATCACAGCACGGAGAACTCCAGAGACCAGTCCAGGCCTGTCTCAGGCCATACCACATAGTATGCAAGATATTGGGGCAGCCCTTATCCTGCTTGGGGACATCTGATCCCCCAAGCTCAGGGTGTCTGTGCTCACGCATGGAGGTTCCTGAAACAAACAGAGGTCACCAGTTACTCCCAGAGATGGGCCCAAGAAGCCGCCTGTTGCCATTACTCTTCCATTTCCAATAGGTACTATTTGAATTGGCTTTTTCCCTGGGACAAGCATGAAGGAAAAAGTAATTTGCAGCATGGGCTTTTGGCTCTGGTGCCAAGCACACACTCAGTGATTCCATTTACTCTGCCCTCTCATCTCCTCCTCTCTTTTTCCTCCTTGCTGGCCCTGTCACTATCCCTCTGGTGCCTCCTCAGCAGCAGGCTCCTCCCCACCCTATAAGGGGCAGCAGAGAGCTTGGGCTGGGGGCCAAGAGGGAGGCATGAGGACTCAAGAATCCTGCTGGGGGCCAGGGAAAAGAAAGAGATGTGATTCAGGGGCTGCCAACAGTGCCTGTGGACTCTCAGAAGCATGGAAAAATATTAGAAAGCTAAGAAAAAAAGACCCAAGTCCCCACAATAAGAAAGTGATTTCTGGCTTGTCTTTATCCCATGCCTCCTCCAGGAGGCTGCCCTCCATCCCTTTGGAAAGTGGCTTCCTCTCTTCAACACTTGCTGCTCACTCCAGTTTCAATCAATATTTATTAAGTGCCTTCAGTGTGCAGAGGGATTGGAAATAAAGGAGGACAGAAAGTAATGAGCCCACTGTCAGGCACCTCACGCCTGGCCCTGGCTTGAACCAGGCCTGAGCTCCCACCACAGAATCCTCCAGCACTTTCCAGTGATTTCCCTCTGCTCAGATGGTCCCCCTGCTTAGCCTTTAGCAACCCTGGTCAAGTCTGACTCGTCTGTGATTCAGCCCCAAGCTTCCACCAGAGTCCCACTCCCCAAAGCACCTTGTTCCTATGGTGATGGAGTTTGTGCATGTTATTGTTCTGGGCGAAGCGTGTACAAGTTCCCAGCCAGAAGTGTTGATTCTTCAGGGGAGTGTGCCAGACTGTTCTGCCCAAAGACAGCTGTCCCCATGTGTTCAGCCCATCCCCCCTGCTCTTCTACTACACATTGATAAAGAGGTGACTGGAGGCTTGTAACTGCCACCACCCAAGGGATATGGCAGAATGTGCCCTGTAACTTCTAAGGCTTGATCATAAAAAAAGGATACAACTCGCACCTGGTTCTCTCCCTTGAGACACAGCCACTGTGCTGTAAGGAAGCCCTGACCACATGGAGAAGCCATGCATGTGCAGGTATTCCAGGGCTCAGTGACATCAAGTACTAAACATGACCCTCAGATGATTGTCCTCCAACAGCCTCAGAATCTTCCAGCTGAGGACCCAGAAGTCAGAACAGAGTGAGTGCACATGCATTATCATAGCCCAAATCCTGCTCCTTGGAGACTGAGTATTGTTGTTGGATGTGTCGGGGTGAAAGGTGATTTGTCACACAACAGGTCACTAATGTGGATAGGATCTTGTTGAATCATGTTTGTATCTCAAGCCCCAACCCTGTGACTGTTACCTAGTGCATGCTCAATGGCATTCCTAAAATGAATGGACAAATGAACTTTAGCAGATGACAATTCCAGTCCAGCCCTTAAATCACCATTGTCATCTTTCCCATGTCCTCTCTTCACAGTTCCACTGCTTTCAGGGAAGCTTGAATCAAGCTTGAATCATCACTGAATCTTGAATCAAGCAACCCTACAAGCTGCCCCAGACCCACAAATTCTTAATGCCAAAGTGCCTGGAGTTGGGATTTCTGATACTTGCAGCCCAGAGCACCCTTATTGGTTTATACATTTGATTGTTTTTGTCTTCACAACAGTTCTGCCAAGTACTAAGAGAACTCAGTGCGTTACTTGATGAAACTAAGGGCAGCTGATTGGCTTAAAGAACTTGATACGCTATGGAAACTTGGCTCGTCAGCAGTAGGCTTGCCGCCTTAAAGCCGCAGCATCTCCTAAAAATTGGACGGCTATTAGTCAACACACAGTCGATCCTGAAGGGCTCTACTGGATGGCTGGTTAGCCTATGACAGGTAAGATCCCCAGAAGGGGACAACCTAAGACACGGCACAGTCGCACGGGACAGTCTAATGTGGCCGGCATGTCAACCTAAGCCAGGAGTCAGGACAGCCTAGACTCCCATGACGGGTAAGAATGTCGGTTGCACATGGACGTCCTAGAACATCCCCTCTTTTAAAACTAAAAGGGGGAATTGAAGGAGCCTATAATCAAGGAGATAGCTAAAGATTGCGGTTAGCTGAGAGCCATAAAAGATGTTCTAGTTTCCACCTGATAGTAATACATTATCCAAAGAATCTTTGTATGCCCGTGAGTCCTTCTGCCAAGTAGGCCATTATTAGCATCCCCATTTCACACATGAGGACACTGAGGCTAAGAGAAAAAGAGAGTGGGCGCATACTAGTAAGTAATAAAGTGATCTTGCAATGCAAGTCAATACCATGTCCACAACATTCTTAAAGCTCTTAACAAATAAAGCCTAACTGGCAGATACTTGCAATACTTTCTTTGGGGATATCAGATCCTAGACTAAAAATCACACCAGCTGAATTAGAAGGGATCAGACCCAGGTCTTATGCAATGCTAATTAACAACAACCATCAAACTTTGGTTACCATACCTTTCATGTCCCAGGCTGTGCTGCAAGCACTTTATATGCATTGCAGCACTCCCTGGCCATAGCTACCTTGTGACAGGGTCATTGTGGATCCCCATGAAGAGCGAGCACAAAGGCATGGGAGAGATGATGTAACTCAAGTTTCCATGAACAGGAGGGGCAGAGCTGATTGTCACACTAAGATCATTTAAGCTCTTCTTCCCTCTTACAAAAATCACTTCCATTGACTCAAATACAGGCCCGTGAACCAGCATTATGAAGTAGTTATTATTATCCCCCATCATATAGGCAGGACACTGAGGTTCGGGTGATGAAGCTCAAGGTTGAGCCGCTAACAAGTGGTAGCATCAGGATTCTAAGCCACTGTCTGCCCTCCCCATCTCAAACATCATCCCACCACTCCCATCTCACCATGCTGCATTGCAAAAGATGATGTCCAAGGTCCCTGGTGGTCAGGTCTTCCCAGGAGAGCAGAGCTTGTCCATGCCTCACACCAGATTGACAGCTTCCCCACTAGGTCTCGCCAGCGTGGCAACATGATGAAAGTGAGCTGTGGGGAGTTCTCAGCGTACCTGGCAGTGCCAGCCTCTGCCCCCTCATGCCTCTGACCAGTGGGGCTTCACCAGGTCTGGAAGGGGAGAGTCTGGGTTGATGGGTGCTCCTGGGGGAGACTGGCAGAACCCCAGCTCATCCTCTTTCATATTTACACTAAAGAAGAGGCTGCTTTCCTGGGGCCAAGGAATCCAGGGCATGAGCCAGGATTCTCCCTTCTGGTTCTAGGATGGTACCTAAGGATTCCTCCACCCAGGCTTTCCCAGCCTTCCTATTCCCATTTCTCCACCTTCCCTCTAATACTCCCTACTCTGCACAGTTCATCCCAAACCAGCCTACCAAGAACTGAGCTCCCACTCCTCCCCTCAATCCAGCTCCTTTCCCCAGACCCCCCAGGAACATGGGTCCATCCTGCCCTCCAGCTGCTCCAGCCTCCCCTCCAGGAAGCCTCCTTGCCCACTCCTGCCACCCTGGATGAGTTTCTTCCCTCTGAACAAAAACCTCCAGTATCTATCCCACTTGCCTGCACCTAATTGCTGTCCCAATTGCTTGTAATTATTAAATTGACATTTTATGTTAAAAACTGTGAATAGGGGCTGGGGTTGTGGCTCAGTGGTAGAGCGCTTGCCTAGCACGTATAAGGCACTGAGTTCGATCCTCAGCACCACATAAAAATAAATGAATAAAATAAAGGTATTGTGTCCACCTACAAAAAAAAAAAAAAAAAAAAAAAAAAAAAAAATCTGTGAACAGTACCAGGCTTAAACTGTTTTTTTCTTTAAATGAATATTCCAGGAGTCTCCCATCATTAATCAAGTGCAGTCCCCTCCAAACGGGTCACCTTAACATATTTATTCCAAAGTGTCTTTTCATCCAAGGAGGTGGCTACAGCTCCCATTCTGGAATTCAGCTCCTGGGGCTGCCAGTGAGGGGCCTCCCAGGATCTCTGGGCTGAGGTAAGAGAGGCCGCCTTCTGCCACAGCGGAAAAAAGTAATGGTTCCCTGGAAAGAAATCACCACGGACACTGAATTCACCCTCACTCTGTGTGTATAGCAACAGGAATTTGCACAGCACCTGGGAGCAACCAGGGCTTCGTTTCCAGCATTTGATCTTGATATTCACAATAATCTGCAGAGGACCCTGGTCAGTGGTGATTGCTCTGCCCTCCCACAGAGGTCTCCCCTCCCTGACCCCTTGCCTGGGTCCCTGAACATACCCTGGGCACAGGAAATTCTTAGCAGAGGGTGCAGAAAGGTGCCAGGAGGTGAGCAGAGCCAGTGGGTGGGCTCTGCCCAAGTGGCACCCACTGCCCTGATCAGGAAGAACAAGGAGAGAAATTTCTTCCCTTCTGCATAACCCAAGCCTATTGTCTCTGACGAGTTGCCACACACCAAGAATTTAGCTCCATTTCAGGTTTCTTGGGCCTCCGAGCAGCAACAATTTCTTCCATGGGCTCTGAGCTAGTTCCAGGAAGCTGTGAGCCACGCAGATGATGGGCAGATGGCGTCAGCCCTCCCTCACCACCTTCGGCAGCTAGAGGCTGACAAGAGCTTCTCCTCCTCCATCTCACCCCTTCTTCTCAGCTTCTCCCACTCTTCCTTTCCTTTGAACAAAGCCAGCGCCTGTCACTGGAAAAGCCCTTCCTACTCAATGTCCCTACCATGACAGTTGCTCTGAGCCATTGTCCCTCAACTGTGGAGATGGGGCACATTACTTTGTCCTTTGGTTGTTTCATATGAACAGGGCTCAAATTCTCCAGATGGACAGGAAAAATAGTCCCTCACACCCAGAAGGCATTTAGAGTGAGAGATTCCTTGGAAAGTTAAAAAAAAACAAAAACAAAACATTGAAGCCCAAGTCCCAAGCAGATCAAGTAGCCCAGAGTCTCTTGGGGTGAGACTGCAAGTCAATTTGTAACTCTAGGTAATGCCAGGAAGCAGCCATGGCTGAGAATCACCTCTTCAGACCTGTGGAGTCTGCTGCAGACACTAGGTCTTTTGAGCCACATGCCCACCTGGGAAGGGATGTGGGACAGGTCGCTCCATTCTATGAGGAGGAAGCTGAGACTGAGAGGGAAGTGTGCCACGTGGCTGTAGCTGGCAGGGCTGGGACTCAGAGTCAGGCTCTGACTTCTGGGTTTGGGGGTTTAGTGCTGCCTCACTCTGTGATCACTGCAGACTGCAGAGGGCAAGTTTGCAGGGAGCGGCTCACATGGTGCTGGCGCATGCAGCGCTCTGGAAGCAGGGCACAGAATGCACTGAACGCACAAAGGCAAAGATCCCGCCTGGTGCTGTGGCTCACTCTTTCATGGGATGGTTGGAGGACTGCCCACTTAGTCCTGGTCAAGCCTCCACCAGCTCTCCAGGAGGAGCCTCCATGTCACAAGTGCCTGTAAGGAGGGGCTGTGAGATCACACCAAAGGAATGACTGAGTTAGGAGTTAGCTTCTGAGGCCAGTCCCCTCCCCTGGGCACCCTGCATTAATCATGACTTTCTAGTTATGACACTTACCTAGTGTGACCAACCATCCTGTTTACTCTAGGACGAGGGGTTGCCAGAGCCGGGCACGGTGGTGCACACCTGTAATCCCAGCACTTGGGAGCTGAGGCAGGAGGATCGTGAGTTCAAAGCCAGCCTCAGCAATGGCGAGGCACTTAGCAACTCAGTGAGACCCTGTCTCTAAAAAAAAAAAAAAAAAAAAAAAAAAATGGCTGGGGATGTGGCCCAGTGGTCGAGTGCCCCAGAGTTCAATCCCCGGCACAAAAACAAAAAAAAAAAAAAAAAAAAGAACAAAAAGAATGAGGGGTTGCCAGGATTCAGGCCTTTCCACTTAGATCTCAGACAAGATGGTCACTCTCCTGACCACTCTCCAGTCCTGGTTGACATATTTTCCCTCCTGGGGTCTCCCTCTTTTACTTTAGCCATTGCTGTTATTGAGTCTATGAACATGAGGGGCATTGAATCCTCTGGCTTCCTCTGAGTCTGGTTACAACAACTTCACTGGACCTTTTGAACCCATTTCTGTTACCCACAAATGCTGGACTCAAGCACCCTCCTGCAGACCATTTACCCCATGATTCCTGACCATCTACTATGTGCACAAAGTAGGGGATGCACAAGAGTCCTTGCAGGAGGAACAACTGTCATTCTCCAGGAGATGGCAGGGCTAGAGGTCGGTGGAGGGAGATTTCTTGGAGGTGACATAGGGTTGTGGGGGTGTCCTTGACATGTGCCAAAGGCAACATCTTGTGCAAAGATGCAGCTATGCAAGAAAGCATGACATGTTCCAAAGCCAAGCAAACAGGGAGCGTGAAGCAAGGCAGGATGTGGTGGGGAGGGCTGGGAGGTTCCCTGGAGGGGCGGGGAAGAGCTGGCCTATCACAATGTGGTGCTTAGCTCAGTAGACAGAGCAGCTTTAGGAAATGAGGGGCACCCACTGGCCAAGATGGATTTGGCTTCTACCCAAACCAGCTGAGAATTAGGTCTCCATTCCAGCTAGCCTAGGGCAGTGATTCCCTATTGTTATCATTTGGATCTGGAGCCCCCACCTCACAAAGCTCATGAAAGCTTGGCCTCCCATGCAGCAAGGTTCAGAGGTGGGGCCTTCACACAATGACTGGGTCTTGAGGGCCCTGACCTCCTCAGTGAATGATCCCGTTGATAGCTGGATGGACCCCTAGGAAGTAGGATCCTGCCCTGGAAGCTTGTCTTCTGCTTCCTGGGTACCAGGAGCTGAGCAGTTTTCCTCCACCACGCCCTCTGCCATGATGTTCTGCCTCACCTCAGGCTGAAAGCCATGAGCTGGCAGACCACAGACTGAACCCCCAAAACCACGAGCCAAAATACATCTTTCTTCCTCCAAGTTTTTCCTGTCAGGTATTTTGGTCACAATGACAAAAGCCTAACACTCCAGTGTAGCCAGAGGGAAGCTCACAGGGATGGCCTGTCTTGGGTTGAAGTTCTTTTCTGCTCTAGGTCACGCCTGCACTTTACAATCACCTGGGTAGCACACAATGCCCAGGCTGCATCTGGGCCAATTAATCAGAAGGGGTCATGGTAAAATACCCCACGTGGCTATTTCTAAAAGCTCCTGGGACCCCAACTGACAGCCAGATGGCAGAGGGACTTAGGGATGAGGTAGGGGAAGTGTTGCAGAGGTCCATTTCCCTCTTTTCCCATGTGCCACACAAAATGAAAGGACACAAAAAGGTGGGGAGGAATGACTACCATACCTTGAGAATTGTTTCCCACATTTGCAGTGTCTACAAGCCAAGAAAAGGACTGAAAGGGGAGTTCTGGAAATGAAACCTCACTGGGGTTTTGGAGGCCATTTTTGGCTGTACTCTGAGAACTCTAAGAGTAGCCCTAAGCCACTGCTTAGCAGGAAAAGTTGGATCTAAAAGGAACCCAACCAAATCTGTCAGTGTGGAAGGTACCCAGGAGAAGGCTGACAGACCAGCCATAAGTAGGGCTATGCCACCCCCTAGTGGCAAAGTGCAGGTACAGCGCCCACCCTCCACTTCAGAAGCTCCCCCAAATTGCTCTCCCCTTCCAACGGAACAAATAATTTGCTATATGAAGTCTAAATAGTCTGTAACAAATGCTTAATCTGCACCTGGTGCTGGCAGGCAGCCTTGGTTCCTGCACACTTCTGGCTGATTCCCACACCCCAGCCGAGCGTCTCCAGGAAGTGTGGGAAGCAGGATGGTGCAGATCCTGGGAGATGTGAGGCAGCCAGGAGCCAGCTTCTCTGGGACACTCTGCGTGGCCCTTAGAAAATCACTAAAATTCAGCCCTCTTGTTTGCACATAGGGGTAGTAGCACGTACCTTAGAGTTTGTGAAAATTAATGGGGATGCAGGGGGAAAAATTTTGCCCAACTTCCAGTAGGGACTATCGTGAAGTCAGTGGAAGCCAGTGGCAGTAAAGATCTGGGGTTTCCCTGAGAACAGGTGACACCTCCACCCATCAGTCAGTAAAGGATTGTGCCGCTCTGCCAGTGCTCAGAGCCACAAGAGGGATCCCCCTGTGCATCTGCAGGATTTTCAACTTGCATTTGAGGTCTTCTCTGTACTGACATTCTGCTGATTTGACTTGGGATCCTCATTTTCTTTCACTGTTTTTCCCTCTTCTTGTTCAACATTTGCCCCAGCAGTCCTGGGGATTGAAGCCAGGGCATCACACTAGGCAAGCATTCCACTAAGCTATATCCCCAGCCCGAGTTATTTCCTGTCTCAACTCTCATCTGGAATAAAGGAGGCTATAAACAACTTTATTTTTGGACTTGATGGGTCTTGCTCTTCACACATGCATTCTTCAGTGCTGGGAATCAAACCCAGGGCCTCACACATGCTGGTCAGGCACACTACCACTGAGCGCCACCCCACAGCTCCTTCACACGTGTTCTGGGTTCACACTTCCAAATGCTATCACCTTTAAGACAAAAGCCTTCTAAGAGACAGTGGTTGCAAAATACACATGTAAGAATGACCTCAGAGACTTAAAAAATGTTCTAATTCAGGTCTGGAATTGGCCCCAGGAATCTGTAATTTTTTAAAGTTCCCAAGCTGCTTCTGAGGCAGCCAGCCCAGTCCTAGGCCATGGAACCAAACTGTTTAAGAAACTGTCCTGTGGAACCATAAAAAAAGGTTATTAGCTTTTGATAACAATGTCAAATTTTTTTACAAAGTATGATTTTCTAAATAAAATAAATCTCAACTTTATTCAGCTGATGTTTCAAAAACACAGTGGAAATTCAAACTTGCAAATCAAATCCACTTAAATTCAACAGGGAACTTTAGGCTTTGGACAAACCCAGCAGTGAAACCTTCTATAAAATCAGAACTCTTGTACTTACGTGGTCTTGAATCTGGCTTTTCCTTAAAGTGACCAGACCTGGAATAAACATCCATATAATAAGGGTATTCAAAGCTCCTCCTGGCAACCCACCTGCTGCAAACCACAGCTGGCAGCATAATTGCTGCACCAGATGGCAAAGGCTGGCCTCTTGGAGTTTCTAGCCAGCTCCACCTAAGAATTCACCCCGACCCCCACTAGAGGGCACTCCTCCCCTAGCCTGGGACCCTTTCTGGCACTTAGGCCAAGTACTTGTGGCACTGGGAAGGGGACAATAGCCCTCTCAGTGCCCCTGAATCACCAGACACAGACTACCATTCCCAACCCCAGGCAGTAAAGACTCACACACCACCTTCACAACTTTTATTCCCAAGTAGGGAGAACCTGTTGCAAAGGTGAGGCATGAAGGTTTATCAAGGCCAGCAATCACTATAAAGGCAGGTGTGGAAACTGGTATCCGCTACAAAAAGATGCCCTACCAGCCAACAGGGCTGGGGGTTGGGGGTGTCTGTCTCCCAGAGTTCAAGTCCAAATGGCTCAGTTGTGACTTGCACACCTTCCTCCAAAGTGTACTGTCTGGCAGGATCCTCAGGTGCCCAGGAGACAAGACAGCCATGTCTGTGTAGCCTAATAATCCATTTTATGGACCCCCAAGAGCTCTGTGCTGAGTATGGTGAAGATTTCAAAATGTCTCCCAAAGGCAGGTTAGCCCAGAGCAGTAGGGAGGGGTAATGGATATCTCTTATGATCAGAAGATGCTGACTGCAGCCCCACTGTCCCTGCTTCAGGTCATTGATTTCACACACAGTTTTTATATATTTTTTGCTCTGCAGGGCTGTCAATGAGTTAATGACCCCCACCATTTTCAGAAGGGGTCATAGATTCCTCCTTCCTGGAAATCTAGGGTCCCTGTTTAGTGCTCTACCCCAGAGCGGTAGGGAGGGGTAATGGATATCTCTTCTGATCAGAAGTCTGAAATTAGTACCCAGGAAATTCATGTTAAAAATCTGTGACAATTAAGAAAATTCACCAAAGGGGGAGTTATGCCACAGATACATACGCCTGAAGAGACCAGTACTGCCACTGAAATAGGTGAGTAAAGGAGGGATACATAGCCTGAAGAGAGAACATATAGAGTAGAAGGGAAACAAGACAGAAGACAGTTCAAGCTACAAGGAACATAGACAGGGTGTAAGTAGGATGACCAAAGGCAGAGTTAATACTGAACAGGTTTCTAGTTCTGGGGAACTCTGAGTGTTACGTTGCCTTGCCATGAGGCTAAGCCTAGGGTTGGTAAGACAGGCAGGGCCTCTGACACATGAACAACTATGCTAACCAGGTCTTTCTGGTACTTTCAGGAATTTATCCCTTTAGATAGACTTCAAGACAAACTGGCTTTATAATGAATTCCACAATACTCCAGGTATTAGTACAGACTTAATCCAGGGATGGGAAGAAGAAGAAAGTTTCTGGTTCCTGGAAAGTCTCACAAGGACATATGTATCAGAGACATCTCCAGGGTGACCTACCCTGGCTAGGCAGGTGCTAATGTATTTCAAGGAAGAGATGAGAGCCAAAGAATTAAGAGATGTTAGAACTAGAGATGAGACTGTAACCAACAAATCAATAACCTTTGCTCATTGCCACCTTGTAAGAGGCAAAGGCCCCCGCCAAAGCCTGGGCACAGGTGTCCAGCTGCAGTCTCTGAATTTTAGAAGAGCTAACCATTCTATTAATACTTGAAAAAAAAATTGGTGACTTGGGTCTTCAGTCTCCAGACTGAACACTCCCACGGACACTGGCCTTCCTTCAGGAAGGACAAACGCCCAGCAACCATAGTGTGGAAAAGCTTACCCTTATCAGCAATAGCTTTAATGTCTCTGCTTCTCCTAGGTAGCTGCTTCCAGGAAAGGATGATTGAGTGTTAGCAGTTAGTCATCTACATGTCATTTGTTGGGGAGGGTGGCAGGAGCAAGAGTATGTAAACTGATCCACTACAATGGGTGCAGGAAAAGGCCTCTTCCCTCTCCTTTCTGCTAGTGCTCCAGCGTATTCATCAGGGGCCACAAAGGCTGCTGATGACAAGGTGTGAACAGTGTGAACAGTCCTGCACATGAGGCTCAGTGCAGAAGCCTTTTCCAGGTGCACACCAGTCATGTGGACAAAGCCACCCCTTCCCTCCCCCCCAGTGAGAGTGAGAGTGAGGGTGAGAGAATCAGAACTTCTTTCACTTTCTAAGTACCACGCATCTTGGTGTCACTAGCTCCCCAAGATGTCACAGAAAACAGAGCAGTTTGATCACAATTACTCCTAAGTGGTCTTCACAGTTAAGTCAGGCATACATTTCAAAAGGCAGCCTCTAGGCCCTTCTCTCTCTCATGTGCACACACTCACACTCAGTCTCGCAGTGGGGACACTGTCCAGCCACTGGGCGTGGCTGGCTCAAGTCAGGTACTGCACCACAAGGAACATGACCACACAGGTGAGCAGCATCCCGCCGATCATGAAGTACTTGTCCTGGAAAGCCCTCTTCTCAATGAGCCGCATCACCGTGTTAGATAAGCCCAGCATGTTGGCAATATCAAGGATCTTTTTCTGAGTCCCCTGGAGCAGACAAGAAGAGAAAGAAAACAAAGACTAACTGACTGTGCCAATGGTGGGTGATGGTTATCACGTGCTGGGGCTTTACCAATGGATTTTCTTGGTCATGCTCTATAAAAAAAAAATCCACCAAAACTGATTCTCTCTCCTATAGTCAATTGTTTTTGTTTTTGCTAGAGTAAAAGGAGTAAAATTGAATTATTCAAGTATGAATAAAAACTGAACTCTTACAGGGGCAAGAGGAAACCCCCATAGGGGTTGCCCAGGTCAAATGGTTTTTAATCCAGTTACCAGAGCAATGCAAAGGGAAAGAAACAGCTGTACCACAAATGGTAATTAAACAACTGACTACATAACAAATTGCCATTCATATGTATCACACACATACATACATATATTTCATACATATCACAGGAGGATATTGAAAAACTGGAAACAATTAAGTACCCATCACCCCACAGGATGAATACACAAATCACATTTTATCTGCAGTGAAATACTGTTCAGCAATAAAAAGTATCTAGATACCACCCATATCAAACATGTAACAACAGACCCAACCTCAAAAATATCACAGGAGGGGCTGGGGTTGTGGCTCAGTGGCAGAGCGCTCGCCTAGCACTTGTGCGGCCTGGGTTCGATCCTCAGCACCACGTAAACATAAATGCATTGCATTGTGTACAACTAAAGCAAATAAACAAATATTTTTAAAAAAATATCACAGGAGGTGGCACACATAAAATAGTAGTATGAATGGTTATATGAATTCAGTACAGACAAAACTAATTACAGATAAATAAATCAGAATAGGGATTGCCTGGGGCAAATGGGTAGTTTGACTAGGAAGGGGCAAAAGGATCTTTCAGGGGTGATAAAAACAGTCTGTAACTTGATAGGAGTGCTAGTATGATGCTTTTATCAAAATGCACTGAACTATACAAATAAGCTCTGTATGCCTCACTATATAAATTATACTTCAATAAACAAATTTAAAACTCAAATATATATTTTAGAGACCACACTGAAAAACTTTCCCTTGGCTCCCTACCTCCAATAATCCTTGATACTAACCTGTTCACTTTGTAGAGTAGAATCTTTAGGGATTCTACTGAGTACAATGTGTGGGTCAAAGTCCATATGAATGAGAGGGCTTTGAAAGCACGGTGGGAAAAGATGGAAAGTTCAAAACAGACAGACACCGACTACAAAGACAAAAAAGCCCAGGGGTCAAGTGCCCCTTATATAAATGTTGCCACCAAAACAAAAGGATATTTGATATTTTTCCTAAATCAACAGCCCAAACCATCCAACCTGCCCTCCTTCACTGCTTTCTAATTTTTAAGAACATTTGTTTATGAAGTAACAAGTATAAATGAACACAGAGGCAGACCCCAAGTTACTCATATACACAAGTCACTCATTATACTCAGACAGATGGATACAACTTACCCACGTCCATTCTTTCTTTTTTTCCCTTCCTGGTACTAGGGATTAAACCCTGGAGTGCTCTACAACTGAGCTACATCCCCAGTCCTTTTTATTTTTTGAGACAAGGTCTAAGTTGCAGAGGCTGTCCTTGAACTAACAATTCTTCTGTCTCAGACTCTAATACTAGCAGATGAGATTATAGGCATGTGCCATTGTGGCTCCCACATTGTGGTTTTTTTTTTTTTTTTTTTTTTTTTTTGTATCAGGGATTAAACCCCCGCAGTGCTTAACCACTGAGCCACATCCCCAGCACCTGTTTTTTACCAGATTGAACAAACCATCTTGATAAGTTGCTTAGGACAGGGTCTCACTAAAGTTGCTGAGGCTGGTTTTGAATGTGTCCTCCTGAGCTGCCCCCAGCCTGCTTGAGCTGCTGGGATTGAAGCTGCCCCAGGCTTGAGCTGTGGGATTACAGGCATGTGCCATCTACTTTCTTAAATGAACACACTTCCATAAGCAACTAAGAGAAGAGGCCAGGGAAGAAAGAGGAACAGGAGGAATCACTGACAGAAATTCAGAGCTGACATTCTGCCCACACAAGGATCAACCAGTCTTGTGAAGAGATCTCCAGGGCTGCGGGGAAGCTCAGGGCAGAGCACTTGCCTAGTGTTTAAGGCCCAGGGTTCCATCCCCAGCACTGCAAAATATTTAAAAAACAAAAAAAGAGAGAGGGAGAATGCACACAGACTCAAGTTAAACTTGTTTGCTGTTAGAAAAGACATGAAAGGTGACAGTGAAAATGAGCTTCTTGCTGAAGAGCCTGCTATGTGCTGAAGTGCAGATTAATCAATGTGAGGTTGAAGAATCAAATTTCTAAAATCACCCAAAAGTAACTAACTTTCAAAAAAATATAAGTATCTTCAAACATGAACTGGCCTCAATCATTAGGGTGCTTCAGCCCAGTTCCTTCATGCTCTTTCCAGTGTTGCTTTCAAATGATTTAGGCAGAAAATTCCCTGACAGAGGCAGTTGGAGGGAATCAAGAGGCAAAAGACAGGTAGCAGACTAGGTGTGCAGAGCAAAGTGAGCTAGAAACTTTGAGGTGCAACCCCCAAAGCCTAGACAGGCTCCCCAGCACTTCATCTCTGCAGGTGGCAGAAGGTAGGTGGGCTCCTCAGTGCCACAATACTTCAAGGAAGCTAACCTTTGCTTTAACAATAAGCTCTGCCACCCACTGGCTCTTCCATTAGTGTGACATGGAGTCTTGTCCTAAAAGGGCTCTACTCTTCAGCTGAGGTATGGAAAAGAGAGCAGCAGTTCTTTACAGAAAGGGTAGGCTCATCAACAAGTACCTGGTTAAATTAGTACGGGGGCTATTCTGAAAGGAAAGCACCCTCCCAGGCCATGTGAATTGCTGCAACTGTCAGCAGGGAGGCGAGTGTCTCTGGCTTGCTTGACCCTCTCCCTGGGAAGGATGGAGGGGGCTGCTCAACCATGTGGTCCAACAAAAACCAAGATAAAGCTCACACTTTTGAGCGACAGTTTCTCACAGCTCAGTGGCTGGGAGTTCTTCATTACAGGGACCACACCCTGATAACAGGCAAAGCCCACACCCCAGCAGCCATCGGGACTGACACAGGAAAGGGCTGAGGCTGAAACACTGCAACTAACATTAGAGTGTGTCGTGTTCCTGTAAAACACCCCCAGGGGATCAGAATCTCAGTGCCAACGGGACAGGGCTTCTAGAAATCTCTATAGCTAAGGAGAGAATGAAGAGTCACGGAGTATCCTCACTATGTGCTCTGGAAGCTTAGAAGCGATCTACTGAGAAGCTATCCACTGCAGTTTTAGACAACCCAAAGACCCACCCATGGGAATTCAGGACTGCAGTAAGGCAGTGTGCCCAGTTGAGATCCTAACAGAAAAAAGGGTGCAGCTGCATCTTCATTTGAGCAGAGCAGATTCTCTGACAGATCTTCTCAGCCTGGTCCCCTTGTAGTAGCAATCAATTCCACATAGGTTCATTAGATGGGGAAAGACCTGGATACCAAGAGAGGCCACTTTATGGCTCAGGAATTTGGTTACTCTGGGGCTTATAACAATCCAACTCTAATAGGAAGAACTGAAAACTCAAGGAAACCCTTGCTGTTATAATATCACAATTTGGGGACACATAATCAAAATGTAAACAGAGTTTCAAACTGTTGGATGAGGCCCAAAACAAAAGGCCTTCTCCCTGTTCTCCAGTAGGGACCCCACCTTCAAGGTCAGTCTCTGGGCCCTCAGTCCCTCCAGAATACTGTGCCCCCCCCGCCTCCAATGAGGTCATCCATGCCGTGGTGAATGTTGTGGAGGGAGGAGTTAAACTGCAGTGATTCATCCATTGGTATGGTGGTGTCAGAGTCCTGTGAAAGAAACGCAGGCACTTGATTAACTATGCTTGCTAGTCAGCTCCAGGGGTCCCACTGCTTCTGACTGTTCTGCCTTGAAGCCAAGGCCAAGCCACAACAGCCAGAGGGAATGATGCAAGAATCAGAGAACCCAACGGGAAGAAAAAGCAAGTGTGGGAGGCCTCCATTTACAAAGAAGAACAAGCTTGTTTCCTCAGAACTGTCACTCTTCTGCTACCCAAGTATTGCTGATTTCTGCCTCTGTATCATTTCTTCTTAGGAAAAACAATTCCTTCAAGATCTCATTATGTTTCTCGTAAAAGCTTTCTCTGACTACTAAGAAGGCTGTTCCAAATGTTCCCTGACTTGGCTTCCCCTTAATGCAGCATTAAATGTTTGCTTTTGTTATTTAGCTATTTTATCTATAGCTTATCCCTCCAATTAGATTGAGACTAAGGATCAAAGAGCCTGTGCTGGGGCTGGGGTTGTGGCTCAGTGGTAGAGCGCTTGCCTTGCACTGAACTTATTGCGCGGCCTGGTTTCGATCCTCTGCACCACGTAAATACAAAGCATTGTGTACAACTAAAATTTAAATAAAATATTAAAAAAAAAAAAAAAGAGCCTGTGCTTTCTATTGAAGCCTAATGGTGTTCAGGATGAGAATACACTCCCAGAGAAATGCTAAAAACAATGGGGGGGGGGGGGGGAAATACAGGTTGACTATTCCTTACCCCAAATGCTTTGGCCCAGAAATGTCTCAGATTTCTGAGTTTTTCAGATTTTGGAATATTAGCATAGATTTTACCAGGTGAGTAGTACTAATCCAAAATGCTTCTTTAGGTTTTGCAGCATTTCAGATTTTGGATTTTCAGATTAAGGATGCTCAACCTGTACTGATCAAGAGCTTTTCACTTCATAGGCTCATGACTATAAACTCAGTCTATCATCATTCTATGCATTATTATCCTCATTTTACAGATGAAGAAATAAACTGCAGAGAGAAGAATAACTTGTCCAAGATCACACGGCTGGTAAGATGCCTAGTATGACAGGAATCCTGTTACTAAGTGCAAGGCCTGCTCTCTCTCTTAACCACACGGAAGAGAGAGACACTATGATCAATCCTCATGGCTCTCATTTCACCCTAAAAGTGGACTGTGTACAGAAGCAAGTCATCACCAGCAGTGACAATGTTCTCTTCTCCTTCCTGACTTTTGACAAGCACAAACTCCTGTCAAGCAATGCTGTTTTGGCCATCTATACCCCAGTTCCCGATGGTACAGAGATTAATAATTGTGAGCCATGCAAATTTTCTAACCCCTAGTCACACGAGACTTGTTGCGGGATCTCAGCTGACTTGGAATTCATTTTCTCAATTTTTTTTTTTTGGCGTTTTTTTGTAGAACCAGAGAGAAAAGTTATCAAAGTTAAAAAGCCCTTTTTGTCTGTTTTTCTTTTTTTTTATTAAGACCGGGTCTCCTGAGTTGCTCAAATTGCTGAGTCTGGCTTTTGAACTCGCGATGCCTCCTGAACCATCTCTCACATGCCAAATTTTCAATAATCCCTAGGCAGGAGCGGCACAGCTGGAGGAATCATTTTATTAATTTTCTCACACTTAGCTCTCAGCATCTTAGTGTTCTGCACAGAGCTAATGCTCAGTGGGTCAAAAGACTCCAGTGTTTGGGAAAAAATATCAATGAGCTGGGTGCAGTGGCACACACCTACAATCCCAGCAGCTCAGGAGGCTGAGGCAGGAGAATTGCAAGTTTGAGGCCAGCCTCAGCAACTTAATGAGACTCTGTCTCAAAATAAACAACAGTCAAATAAATAAATAGATAAAATAAGTAAATAAAAAAACAAAGGGCTGGGGACATAGATCAGTGGTAAAGTATGCTTGGGTTCAATCCCCAGTATCCTGCCCACCCTTCAAAAAAAAAAAAAAAAAAAAAATTGGGGTCTTCATTTAGCCTGTAATAAGCACTTAAAAATATTTATTTAGGAGGATCACGAGTTCTACAGCCTCAGCCATGGCGAGGCACTTAGCAACTCAGTGAGACCCTGTCTCTAAAATACAAAAAAGGGCTGGGGCTGCGACAGTGGTCGAGTGCCCCTGAGTTCAATCCCTGGTACCAAAAAAAAAAAAAAATCAGCTTCTCTTCATTTATTTGATAAGAATTTATTGAATGCCTTTATGTGCAAACTTTCTTACCTTCCTACCAGAAAAGTATCACTGATAGGTCATTATCACCAGCGAACATGTATTATAGCTCTAGATGGCAATCTGACCAGGAAGAAGTTTCATTTGGCAAGTCAATGTTTACTAAGGGCCTACTGAATGCACAGTCACATCAGGCTGGTAAGTAACAAAATAATCCTGAGAGATAGCCCCAGCCTAAAATATGTCTGATGCAATATCATAACTATCAAAAGCCCACACAACATCATTTAGTGCGTCTTTATAGCACATTACATTTTTGAACTGTTGGTCATTCTGACCTGACTGCTTATCCTGGAGAAATAAAACCTGTGGAGGCACATTCTGACTCACTGAGGGAAATTTCCTGCAATGCATGGATGGAGCAATAAGAGTTAAACATCTGCAAAGTGGGAAATGTTGTGAATTCCAATAACAGGCTTAGAAAGCTGACATCCCTTTAGAAAATAAACCCCTCTAATAAGGTACAAAATATAAAAAAACCCAGACCCACGTCATTTGGTGGAACATGTTATGCAGGACACAGAAAAGGCCAGTATGTTCTGCAACCATGCACAGGGACTGAGACTAAAGGACAGGGACAATGGTGTCTAAGAAATGAAATATGCAAACCATCAGGCCATTTTCAGACTCGAGCCAAGCAGTCCACCCAACACTAAACATCTGTTAACAAATTCCTCTAAATTGCTATTCCGACTACAGGCAAAAACATTTTAATGCATCTGACACTGGAACCACACACATACACAGCATAATGGCAACTGCCTGGAGGCAGCTTTGAAATGCTGCCTTTTCTACCAGTGGTTAAGTTCTAATCATCTGTCTCTATCTGATGACAAAAACATTTCGACCATGTGAACTTTCACCTCTGTGCATTGGACAGCTGAACCAGGTAATTTTCACCTCTGCCCATCCCTCAATTTAACGGCTTCCTCTTCAGGCTTCTGATTGGAAAAAAGAAATTCCAGTGGATTTAGTATCAGTGGCAATACACAAAGTCCCCTGTCATTTCCAGTTGGTCTCCTCCTTGTCAGTCTGTTTTAGATGTCCCCCTACAAAGATGAAGCTCAGCGACCTGAGCTCAGCCCCAACAATCTGTTGAGCGCCTGCCGACCCCCTCAGTCCCTGGCTTACATTAGTGGTGAAGGTACGAGACAGAAGCTCCTCTCGCTGTCTCTCCTGCTGCTCCCTGGCATAGCGCCGATGCTGGAAGTTTCTGAGAGCAGTCTGCAGGTGCTGGACATCACACTTTAACTGGTCAACTCGACTGGAATCAATGAAGAAAGAGATTAAATTCCAGGAACCCAGTGTGGCACAATTTGAGCCAGCCAGGCCTTGTATTCAGGACAGAGGACATTTCCTTACTTTTCCCTATTCCACCCCCGGAAATGTGATGTGGATCAATGATGTTGAAAGTAAAGAAGAGGCTTGAGGTTAAAGTGGGTGCTCACACACAAGATTCCACCAGCTTTACTTAAATACCTGCTGGTTTCTGATTCTGGATGCATAATAGGGAACAGGTGACAGGAAGCAGGTTTGATGACCCCTTCCTGACCTTCTACGAATTATATCACTCTCCTGGAAGAAGCCCAAGGGCATCTTTGAGGCAAAGCATCAATGAAGTTTCATAAAACTTTTAGGAGCAAGCAGGGGCTGGGTGGAGGCATTGAGGGTGGTTTCATTTTAATTTCATGGTGGAGTATCAAACGTTAGATCAGTATTTCATTATAAACAAGACTGATTGAAGTAAGAGCATGATTTCATTTCAAACAAAAACCCAGTGGGAACCAAAGAGCAGAGCCAAACTCCCTGGCAGCATCAGGCTTCAAGTGGTCAGGGGTCTGGTCAGAAAAACAGAACTGGAGGCAAAATTCCAAAACACCAAATGAGGTACTGTATTTCAGGCTTCTGTCAACAGACCTCACAGGCTTTTGACTATGAGGGGATAACAAGAATTGTGCCCTTTAGGGGAATTTATCTTTGCACTGTCTTAGTTTTTCAACATGTACCTGGATTTTCAGAATATTCTATCACCTCCCTGGGAGGAAGGCCTTCCCTGGTAGCCTGGGGATCAGGGCCGGGTCAGAGACAGCACTTACAGTTTGGCATTCTGTCTTTTGTTAGGGGGTTCCTTGCTGGACAAAATCTCCAGACGTTCTAGATGGCTGAATATCTGGTCTATGCTTGCTTGGATTTCATTTTCTACTACTGCACAAAAGAGAAAAAAAGAATAATTGCTGGAAAAGACAGTGAACTTAAATTAGAATGATAAACCAAACATATTTCCCCATATCCAATAAACTAAAAAAAAAAATGTATTTCAAAAGGAGAAAAATGTATACACAAATGAATAATTAAAGAAAATCCAAGATATGCTAAAAAACATTGTTTCAAACACACACACACACACACACACACACACACACACACACCTGTTAATGCCATAACAATGACAATTTTTTAGAAGCTAAAGGTAGATCTACAGAAATATCCTCTTAGAAAATAAAACATTAAAAGGTTGTTCAAATAAATATTTTAAGCTAAGTTTTCTTATGTAGGTCTCTTTTCCTTTGAGATTGGTCTCAGATATAAAAATACCTAGTAAAAAGAATGCCAATTGAATTCCCTACAGTAGTAGTTTAAAAAAGGCACAAAGGAAAGAGAAGATTAGTATGGAAAATTAAGGCTTTCTGTAAGAATGGGTGGGCTGAGCTACACTGGAGTCCCCAAAATAGATCAAGTATCAATAGGAAAAGTTCTAGGAAAGACTCCAGAGGTAAAAAGATATGAAAAATAGTTATTTTCCTTATCCCTTTTGATAAAGACAGTCAAATGACCTCTTTTCCATTTCTAATCATGTAACAATGAGATTGTTTTGGGAAGGCAAACAAAGTCTAGTGGACAGAAACCGAACTATGCACAAAAGAAAACGTCCAGGCTCCTTGCCCCACCAAGAAGTGACAGCAGGGGCACTGCCCCTTCCTAGGCCTTTGCGAATGCAGCAAACACAAATGGTTGAGATTAGGATGCTGTGGGGCACAGAGCCAAGAGAAGAGATGCTCGGAGCTGTGGACGGAGACTGAGAAAGGGCATGGCGAGAGCCAGGCAGTGAGGTGACAAGAACTTCTGCTGAAGTGTCTGCATGTTGACCCAGAAAAAGGGCCCTTTCTTGGAGCAGAATAAAGCCAAATAACAAAACCCAGCAAGCTCGTCAAAGGAAACCATGGTGTGGGAACTAAACTAATTAATATTGCTATTAGTTTCTGAATAATCCTCCTAAAAAGCCAGAGTTCTCAGCTTAGAAGAAACGGCCAATCCCAGTTAAACATCTCTGAATTTTTATGGAGTGCATTCCTCTAAGGACTAGGCAATTAGATTAAGACAGATGGAGGGAAAGAACTTCCATTCCCATAGGGCCATGTCAGGTTGAGTGGAGGGGTAATGGGGGATAAGACTTGTGGGATTCCAAAGGGCACAATCAAGGAAATCAGTGACTTTGCCATAGGGCTTTTCTGTCCACCCTAACAACAAAATTCATTCCACACTGAATCATTAAGCCCTGAGGCAGAATGCAGTCAGGAAACCCAGCCCATTAGCACCGTGTCATCAGAGAAAGGACTCTGGTCTCCGTAGTTAATTACTCACAGTGCAGAGACTGCTTGTCTGCTGTCTCCAGGCGTCCCATGTGAGACTGGATCTCCTGGACCTGCCTATCAAAGGAAGAGGGAGGAAATGAGTGAGACAGGAATAATCAACAGCACTTCAGTGAGGAAAGACAATTTTTCTGATGCCAACACGTAACTGATTTAAACTGACAGCACTGCTGAACTGAAAAATTTGTATGTGATGCTTTGGGCCACATGCTTTGGCATAGTTCTAACAGCCAAACACTAATATTAACAATACTGATAGGCAGCATTTAGTGAGTGCTTACTGTATCCAAGACACACTGCTAAGTCAATAACCCTGTGAAGAAAGTACTATCATTGTCCTCATTTTATAAATAAGATGACTGAAACCAGAAAGGTTATGTAACTTGTTCGAGGTCACACAGCAAGTGATAAACTTAGAGATCCAACCAATCCCACCATCTGCTCTATGACCCAATGTGCTGAGCACTGGTCTGTACTAGCAAGAGTCAAAGGGCAAAGGAGATAGAATCCTTGTCCTTGAGAAACAATGTAATTAGGAATGACGGGCCAGATAGACATGGAAAAGCTCTGAGAAGATTTACAAGAAAACCAACACACATACATGTAAACAAACAGAAAGTTGAGGAGCTCTGCACAGTGGTGTGAAGCAAAAGCAAATAGAAGGGCTGAGGCTGAGAAAGTGTAAGCTGGGAACTTTTGTGGATGGAAGAGTTCAGAGCAGCATTTTAAAGAAAGAAGGCACGATTTAGTAAAGGAAGACATTAAGAAAATGATATGCCAAAATGCACACAAGGCATGCTGTGTGGATTACTAGCAGGGTGGTCTGCTTGAAGGAGAGTTGGTCTGAGAGGAGGATGAGGAAACCATGCAGAGGAAGGCCTGAAAGGCAGGATCTCCTGTTTGGTAAACATCTTTCCCTGGCAACAGGAAGGGACTGCCATCTGATGTGGAAATGCAACAGGATCCCAGATACCAGGCACCAGAGCACTCTCTAGAGGCTTTCCAGAACTTGGCCAAGGTCACCCTCAGAACATTTCCTAGTAGTCCCCCATCATCAGTCCCTGGAGTATTACTTATGTTAGCCCAAACAGCCACCTCCTAGAGCTTACAGTCTCTTCATATTAGAGCCCAAGTGAAAAGGGCCTCATCCCCAGGCCTGAAGGAAAAGGTCACTAATCTTCCTTCATGGTGAGCACCACTGACTGTGACCCCAAATTTATCAATGCCAGACAGCCAGGAGCTCCAACTTTGGTTTAAGCTTGCCTCCAGTTTTTCTGGGGATTTGCTGTAGCTTCTAAATATAACTCAGGACACCAGAAGCTATGGCACCTGTCTAAGAACTTCCAGAGTGCTTCTAGGCAAGACTGTGGTCCTGAGAAGCAGCTAGAAATCACTACTAGAGTCTGCAACCAGACACTGCTTCAGTAAGGTAAGTCCAGGATATTTTGGAATGGGGGGATGTGGAGGTATAGAGGCTAATACAGAATGCAGATTGACCATGTGGATATCTGGATCAGGGTAACCAAGGGAACGGCTACAGAAGACAGCAGCATTAGGACTTTACTGAAGGCCTGGATGTAGGCAGGTAAATTTTCAATGGTGCCTTAATAAAGCAAATCAGAAAGTTGAGAGCATTATCAGTAGGAACAGCAACATAAAAATACAAACCTAGGGAGGGGAGCAAAAACCAGCCAAGACGACTCTGAAGACATGTGGAGGGACAACCTATCGCCCTTGCTATTAAGACTTATTATAGCTGGGCATGGTGGCGCACACCTGTAATCCCAGTGGCTCAGGAGGCCGAGGCAGGAGGATCGAGAATTCAAAGCCAGCCAGCCTCAGCAACAGCAAGGCGCTAAGCAACTTAAAGAGACCCTGTCTCTAAATAAAATACAAAATAGGGCTGGGGATGTGGCTCAGTGGTCAAGTGCCCCTGAGTTTCAATCCCCGATACAGCCCCACCAAAAAAAGACTTGTTACAGAGGCATAATAATTAAAATATGGTAGCAGTGCAGGGTCAGATGGACAAAGATAGACAAACCCTAACCTTGACCTAAGAGGAAATGGTCCCATGTATTTGGGAAGCTGGTGACATAAATCAGTTGGAAAATAATGGACTACAATACATGCTGAAAACTCAATTTATTATCCATATAGAAAAAAGATACTTTATGAAACACACACAAAAACTCAAGGTGGCTTAACACCTAAATAAAAAACAAGGCTTTTAAACTTTCTAAAAAAAAAAAAAAATACAGGCATACATAAAGAAGGATTAAAGAAGGATCAGGTTAAAGAAGGATTTTTTTATATTATGACAAAACCAAAAATTATCACGAAGGAAAATACTGGAAATTTTGACATTAAAACAAAACAACTTCTTTACACCAAAAGCAGCCTCATAAAGAACAATTTAAAGGCTGGGGATGGACCCATGGTCGAGTGCCCCTGCGCACATTTATAATCCAAGTGGCTCAGGAGGCTGAGGCTCAGAGGCTGATCACAAGTTCAAGGCCAGCCTCAGCAACTTAATGAGGCCCTACACAACTTAGTGAGACCCTGTTTCGAAAAATAAAAAAATAAAAAGGACAAAAAGGACTGGGGATGTGGCTCAGTGGCACCCCTGGTCACTCTTTAGTACCAAATAAATACATAAATATATAAAAGATGGCAGACTTTAAGATAGCTGCAGTAGATAAAAAAAAAAGGACTGATGTCCAGAATATATAAAGAACTGCTCCAAATCAACAGGAAAAGCCAAACGAAGTAATTTTTTTTAAAAAAAGGACAAAGGGTAAATGACAGAAAAGGAAAGCCATATGGCCAATAACTATAAGAGAGAAATGTTCAACATTACTAGTAACTCAGGAAAAAACATGTCAAAAACAATGCTCCCCTCAGACTGACAAGTAGTTTAAAGTGTGAGCACATACACTGACACGGATGTGGGGAAACTAGAACTCTCATACATGGCTGGTAGGATTATGAACTGGTAGAAGACTTTAATGGCTTTCTGACAACATCTAGTGGAATCAATAGACATCTACTGTATGACCTCACATTCCACCTCTAGCAATATGTCCTGGAGAGATCTGGCATATAATGAGGAGGCATTTGCAACAGAGTTGTTCATTCAGGCCCATAACCCACCATGCATAATTCTAGAATCCAAAATGTTCTCAAATTTCTAATTTTTTTTATAAGTCTGTAGCAAATTAATTCAGTGGTGAAAAATGGCCAGATATGAATCTATGGTCTTTGTTTATTCCACAAAGTGTGAAATTTTACTGCAGTTTTTCATGTATCCTGTGGTGCCCTGATGTTGGGGATGTTACATAATATAGGGTACATGTACCACATTTCTTTCCTAAAAGCTGCAAGAAACTTGAATTCCAAAGTGGTTTGTTCTTAAGGAGTTTCAGATAAAAGACTGTGGACTTTTATAGCAAAAAAAAAAAAAAAAAAAAAAAAAAAAAAAAAAAAAAGTTACAATCCAAGTGTTCATCAAAAAGGAAATTAGTAATTCAGCAGTTTAATTAAACTATACAAGCAGTTTAAATAAAAGAGATCTATGCATATTAACATGGACAAAAGTCTTTAAGACAATATTAAAGTCTAGTACATCAGTATCGTTTTTTAGTAAATTATAAAAACACATCAAACAGTAATATATATTGCTTGTGGATACAGATATAGGAAGAATAATAAAATAAGGGACAAGAGGGTGGCTATCTTTAGGGTTGAGGAACAAGAACAGGTGTGGAGCTTTTAATTTAACTTCTGTCTCTAAATCAATAATGTAAAGCATTTTTTTTAAAAAAAAACAAAATGATTAGGCCTACTTTTTCTAAATGCCATTTTAAAAAAAAAGGAAAAATGGTTTTAACACAAACTCAAGTACAAATAACAGCATTTGAAAACATTTTAGAATCAAACAATAATTATTTCTAGAAAAATATACATCAGAATTGAATTTGCAAGAAAAACCTGACACTTGAAAAAACTCAAACCCATATGGGTAAGACAAAAGGCAACTAACACAATTGACATTTCCCTATAGAATCCCTAGGTGGGGCCAGGCTAGACATATATTATCAGCAAAGCACAGGTATTAATGAGTCCTGACATATGGGTTATGTTATTCTTTATTTTTATGTTTGATATATTTCATAAATAGAATAAAGAGAAGTTTTTTTTCAGATGTTAAGAGTTAATGAGAATTATTTATTCATTCATTCATTCACATATTAAACAGATAAGTGGGATATGCCATCACAATGATCCATGGGCAATTAGGAAATGAAGCCACAGATATGTCTACAATGAGAAAAGATTGATACACTGAGAAGGCTACAGCAAATTTATATTGATTTCAAGAGGAAATGGTAGTTCTAATACCTTATGATAAATATGTCTTGATGATACTACAGATTGAGGGATTCATGGTGGGCTAAACAATGATATGCAAGGGATACTAGGGAAGATTTCTAGTGTTCATCATGGGCCTGCCTTTGGTTTTTTGTTCAAATTTTTTTTAAAAAATCAACTTATGATTATGAAGTTCACACATGACTGTGCTATATCTAGTGGTTAGAATGTTCTATGACGATAAAAATACTAACATTTTCATTTAGGCTAAAATAGTATGATGAAAATGTGTCAAGGAAGAAAAATATTTTGCCTTTAATTTTTTTTTAAAAAGTGTACAAATATAGACTGGCATTCAATTCTGGGAGCCACCTGTTAAAGATTTTCCCCAATGGACAATGAGTAGGATGACCAGGGAAGAGTTTAGAAGTCAAAGGATGGTCCAAAGAGCTCATGATACCAGGTCTCTGGGAAAAGAAAGAAAGGAAAAAAAAAAAAACATTAAAATGGGGTAGCTGGTGCTCTTCAGATATTTATAGTTGACATACAAAGGGATAAATGGGCTTGTTCCCTGCTGCTGCTTCTTCAGGGAGACCCAGAACCAAAAGGTACATGTTTCAAGATAACAGATTTCAGCTTGACAGGAAAAAAAACCAAGAACACAGAACACTTATGAACTACTCTTCAAGAAAAGAAAAGGGAGCTGGACGTGGTGGCGCACCCCTGTAATCCCAGTGGTTTAGGAGGCTGAGGCAGGAAGATTGCAAGTTCAAAGCCAGCCTCAGCAACAGTGAGGCGCTAAGCAACTCAGTGAGACCCTGTCTCTGTTCTCTAAATAAAAAATACAAAATAGGGCTGGGAATGTGGCTCAGTGGTCGAGTCCCCCTGAGTTCAATCCCTGGTACCAAAAAAAAAGGGGGGGGAGTGGAAGGTGATCACTTCATATATATTTACACACACACACACACATTTTTGGTACCAGGGATTGAATTCAGAGGCACTTAACCACTGAACCACATTCCCAGCCCCTTTTATCTTTACCTTGAGACAGGTCTCGTGAGTTGCTAACTTTGAACTTGCAATCCTGCCTCAGCATCCTGAGTCACTGGGATTACCCATGGGTCACTTTATATTTAAACACAGATTACCTGGACTGTCTTACAAAGGTCTTTCAGACCAAAGTCAGAGTTGGAGTGGAAAATTTTGCCAATCCCTTTCATGTCTTAGATTGTATAGGACAGCAGGAGAGATGATAATAATACCTCAAAAACGTACTTTTACTAGCTTGTGTTTTGTAAGCTAAAAGGATAAACTTTAAAAAACTGCAAAAAAAAAAATTATTGACTTCTCCCATTTAGTTTCTAATTGCTTTGAATGAATTACAGAAGATACAGCCTACATGATTCTAATCTCTACATTCATTCCATGCTGAGAAGGAATAAATGCAAAAAACCCCACAAGCCCAACAGGCATGGTGGGAACTACAATATGCTAGGTGGAAAATCTGTTTTAAACTAAACTGGGAATTCAGACAATACACGCATAGCTGATAAAGAACAGATGACACATAAGTATGACCTGAGAGTGTAGATATGAGAAAAAGGAAGTTTTAGCCCTGTTTAGCAAAGGGTCCTCAATGGGCTTGGGTGATAATAATAACCAAGCAAAGACCTAGAAAAAAGTAAGCAAGGGGCACTGTTGCTACTTAAAAAAAAAAAAAAAAATAAAATATAAAAGGGTTTACAAAGGATGTAGGAAGGGTTTTAAATGAAACAGTCTTCTATAAAAAACTACTACCACACACAGCCACTTTGCATGCATGCTGCCTCCCACCAACACCAGCAGGAAACAGGGTTTAGGAGTTAAAGGATCTGGGTTAAAGGTCTAGTTGCACTGTGTACAAGCTCAGGGACACAAAGTAAGTCATTTAACTCCTTGGTGCCTCAGTCTCAACTATAAAATAGGGATACTAATAGTAATGATTATTCAAAAGATTATAAAACCCAATGCAATATGAAAATGCGATACAATATACATAGCCTTGTGTACTTTTTATTTTTTACTTTACTTAAAAATAATGGGAACCACCTAGTCATTTTTAACTCTGCAACTCTGAGAATGCAAAATTGAAAAGGAAAAAAAATGGTTTTGAGACATATAATAATTCTTAAACCCAGGTGCTCATCAAAATTACTTTGAAGGGGCTGGAGTTGTGGCTCAGTGGTACAGTGCTTGCCGAGCATATGTGAGGCACTGGGTTCAATGCTCAGTACCACATATAAATAAATGAACAAAATAAAGGTCCATCAATGACTAAAAAAAAATTTTAAAAATCACTTTGATGCCCCCTGTGCTCCTGGTAGCAGGATGCTGGCAGCTGTGTTGTCCTGGTATTCCACAAGTCCACTGTCGTGGCAGACCCAAGCTCAGACCTGCCTCCATCTGACAGCAGTGGGTTTCCTGAAACCACAACGCTGAGACAGCTTATCTGAAGCAAACTCTATTCTTTCAGTATGTTTCCTTTGTGATCAAGGGTGATTAAAATGCCTGTAAAAAAAAAAATCACTTTGAGCCAGGCGAGGTGGCGCACACCTGTAATCCCAGCACTTGGGAGGCTGAGGCAGGAGGATCTCAAGTTCAAAGCCAGCCTCAGCAATGGCGAGGCACTTAGCAACTCAGTGAGACCCTGTCTCTAAATAAAATACAAAAAAGGGCTGGGGATGTGGCCCAGTGGTCAAGTGCCCCTGAGTTCAATCCCTGGTACAAAAAAAAAAAAAAAAAAAAAAAAAAATCACTTTGAAAACTTATTTGATCAGAGCTTCTTGTGCCTAAGACCTACTGAATTGAAATCTCTACAGTCCAGGACAGGAGGATGATCTGGACTACACAGAGGACAAACACCGGCACTGTTTCAACCACTGGGATCTCAAAAAAATAGAAACCTGACCACTAGCCCTATATAAAGTTAGCCTTAATGAAATATTATTTAAGTGTACAATATTTGTTTTTTAATCTCTTTTTTTCATTCATTCATTGTTCAGGTAGTTCAGGAGTTTTCAAGATAAAGTGCTGATTTAATTCAAATGTACTTTTATGCACATGGCAAGAGATAAATCACAAATGGGGTTCAAAGTTCCAGTAAAAATTAATATGTTACCAATGGATGTAGGAAGGGTTTTAATGAAACCATGTCTTCCCACAATAACTTCACCACCACACAGCCACTTTGCATGCATGCTGCCTCCCACCAACACCAGCATGGAACTGGGTTTGGAGTGAGTTAAGGATCTGGGGTTAAAAAGTCTAGTTGCACTGTGTACAAGCTCAGGGACACAAAGTAAGTCATTTAACTCTTTGGTGCTCAGTCTCAACTATAAAATAGGGATACTAATAGTAATGATTATTCAAAGGATTATAAAACCCAATGCAAATATGAAAATGCGATACAATAT
This sequence comes from Tamias sibiricus, assembly GCA_025594165.1. NCBI lineage: Eukaryota > Metazoa > Chordata > Mammalia > Rodentia > Sciuridae > Tamias > Tamias sibiricus. The sequence goes on along the minus strand of CM046660.1, from coordinate 18,077,614 downwards.
ACATAGCCCTGTGTACTTTTTTTTTTACTTTACTTAAAAATAATGGGAACCACCTAGTCATTTTTACTCTGCAACTCTAAGAATGCAAAAATTGAATTGGAAAAAAAAAAAAAAATAAATGGTTTTGAGACATATAATAATTCTTAAACCCAGGTGCTCATCAAAATTACTTTGAAGGGGGCTTGCCTAGTATATGTGAGACACTGGGTTCAATGCTCAGCGCTGCATATAAATAAATGAACAAAATAAAGGTCCATCAATGACTAAAAAAAGTATTTTTAAAAAATCCCTTGAGCCAGGCAAGGTGGCACACACCTGTAATCCCAGCACTTGGGAGGCTGAGGCAGGAGGATCTCTAGTTCAAAGCCAGCCTCAGCAATGGCAAGGCACTTAGCAACTCAGTGAGACCCTGTCTCTGTTCTCTAAATAAAAAATACAAAATAGGGCTGGGGATGTGGCCCAGTGGTCGAGTGCCCCTGAGTTCAATCCCTGGTACCAAAAAAAAAAAAAAAAAAGAAAAAAAAATCACTTTGAAAACTTATTTGATCAGAGCTTCTTGTGCTGAAGACCTACTGAATTGGAATCTCTACAGTCCAGGACAGGAGGATGATCTGGGACTACACAGGGGACAAACACGGGCACTGTTTCAACCACTGGGATCTCAAAAATAGAAAAAAAAAAAAAACCTGACCTCTAGCCCTATCGCCTGTAATCCCAGCACTTTGGGAGGCTGAGGCAGGAGGATAGTGAGTTCAAAGCCAGCCTCAGCAATGGCGAGGCACTTAGCAACTCAGTGAGACCCTGTCTCTAATAAAATACAAAAAAGGTCTGGGGATGTGACCCAGTGGTCGAGTACCCCTGAGTTCAATCCCCGGTACCACACACACACACACACACACAAAAATACAAAATAGGGCTGGGAATGTGGCTCAGTGGTCGAGTCCCCCTGAGTTCAATCCCTAGTACACACACACACACACACACACACACACACAAAAGGGGGGGGGTGACCACTTCATATATGTTTACACACACACAGACATTTTTGGTACCAGGGGTTGAATTCAGAGGCACTTAACCACTCAACCACATTCCCAGCCCCTTTTATCTTTATCTTGAGACAGGTCTCAAGACTTGCTAGCTTTGAACTTGCAATCCTGCCTCAGCATCCTGAGTCACTGGGATTACCCGTGGGTTACTTCATATTTAAACACAGATTACCTGGACTGTCTTACAAAGGTCTTTCAGACCAAAGTCAAGAGTTGGAGTGGAAAATTTTGCCAATCCTTTTCATGTCTTAGATTGTATAGGACAGCAGGAGAGATGATAATAATACCTCAAAAACATATGTTTACTAGCTTGTGTTTTGTAAGCTAAAAGGATAAACTTTAAAAAACTGCAAAAATATTACTGACTTTTCCCATTTAGTTTCTAATTGCTTCGAAGAATTAAAGATACAGCCTACATGATTCTAATCTCTACATTCATTCCATGCTGAGAAGGAATAAATGCAAAAAACCCACAAGTCCAACAGGCATGGTGGGAACTACAATATATTAGGTGAAAAATCTGTTTTAAACTAAACTGGGAATAGACAATACAGGCATAGCTGATAAAGAACAGATGACACATAAGTATGACCTGAGAGTGTAGATATGAGAAAAAAGAAGTTTTAGCCATGTTTAGCAAAGGGTCCTCAATGGGCTTGGGTGATAATAATAACGAAGCAAAGACCTAGAAGGAAGTAAGCAAGGGGCACTGTTACTACTTAAAAAAAAAAAAAAAAAAAAATATATATATATATATATATGTGTGTGTGTGTGTGTGTGTGTATATGTATATATGTGTGTGTATATCTATCTATCTATCTATCTATCTATATATATATATATATACATGGGTTTACAAAGGATGTAGGAAGGGTTTTAAATGAAACCAGTCTTCCACAAAACTACCACCACACACAGCCACTTTGCATGCATGCTGCCTCCCACCAACACCAGCAGGAAACAGGGTTTGGGAGTTAAAGGATCTGGGTTAAAAGTCTAGTTGCACTGTGTACAAGCTCAGGGACACAAAGTAAGTCATTTAACTCCTTGGTGCCTCAGTCTCAACTATAAAATAGGGATACTAATAGTAATGATTATTCAAAGGATTATAAAACCCAATGCAATATGAAAATGCGATACAATATACATAGCCCTGTGTACTTTTTTTTTTACTTTACTTAAAAATAATGGGAACCACCTAGTCATTTTTAACTCTGCAACTCTAAGAATGCAAAATTGAAAAGGAAAAAAATGGTTTTGAGACATATAATAATTCTTAAACCCAGGTGCTCATCAAAATTACTTTGAAGGGGCTTGCCTAGTATATGTGAGACACTGGGTTCAATGCTCAGCGCTGCATATAAATAAATGAACAAAATAAAGGTCCATCAATGACTAAAAAAGTATTTTAAAAAATCACCTTGAGCCAGGCAAGGTGGCACACACCTGTAATCCCAGCACTTGGGAGGCTGAGGCAGGAGGATCTCTAGTTCAAAGCCAGCCTCAGCAATGGCAAGGCACTTAGCAACTCAGTGAGACCCTGTCTCTAAATAAAATACAAAAAAGGGGTGGGGATGTGGTCCAGTGGCCAAGTGCCCCTGAGTTCAATCCCTGGTACCAAAAAAAAAAAAAAAAGAAAAAAAAAAATCACTTTGAAAACTTATTTGATCAGAGCTTCTTGTGCTGAAGACCTACTGAATTGGAATCTCTACAGTCCAGGACAGGAGGATGATCTGGACTACACAGGGGACAAACACGGGCACTGTTTCAACCACTGGGATCTCAAAAATAGAAACCTGACCTCTAGCCCTATATAAAGTTAGCCTTAATGAAATATTATTTAAGTGTACAATATTTGTTTTTTAATCTTTTTTTCATTCATTCATTGTTCAGGTAGTTCAGGAGTTTTCAAGATAAAGTGCTGATATAATTCAAATGTACTTTTATGCACATGGCAAGAGATAAATCACAAATGGGGCTCAAAGTTCCAGTAAAGATAATATGTTAGCCGGGCACGGTGGGCGCACACGCCTGTAATCCCAGCACTTTGGGAGGCTGAGGCAGGAGGATCACGAGTTCAAAGCCAGCCTCAGCAATGGCGAGGCACTTAGCAACTCAGTGAGACCCTGCCTCTAAATAAAATACAAAAAAGGGCTGGGGATGTGGCCCAGTGGTCGAGTGCCCCTGAGTTCAATCCCCGGTACCACAAAAAAAAAAAGATAATATGTTGTCACTATTGTGTCAATTCAGCAACTAGCAGATTAACTTCAAGGCATTGTATAGTCCACTGAAACTTGCTACTGTAAAAGATCTGCCCTTTCTTAGTAACTTGAACATAATTTTGTTTCATTCCTTTTTTTTCCCCCCCTGGCATTGGGGATTCAGCCATGGGGAACTTTGACACTGAGCTACATCCTGGCCTAAAACCTGCAATCCAGCTGGGCGCGGTGGCACACGCGCCTGTAATCCCAGCACTTGGGAGGCTTAGGCAGGAGGATCACAAGTTCAAAGCCAGCCTCAGCGATGGCGAGGCACTTAGCAACTCAGTGAGACCCTGTCTCTAATAAAATACAAAAAAGGGCTGGGGATGTGGCCCAGTGGTTGAGTGCCCCTGAGTTCAATCCCTGGTACAAAAAAAAAAAAAAAAAAAAAAAACAACCTGCAATCCTTCTGCCTCAGCCTCTGGAGTTGCTGGGAGCACAGGCATGTGCTGCCATTCAGCCCTGCTGTTTTATTCCTTTTCTAAATGACTCACAGGCTAATTTTTTAAAGTTCCTTCTTACAATTTTTATGTAAGAATAAGGTTCCCCAGGGCAAATGCAAATTCTGTCACTACAAAGTAGTTTCTGTATCTTCCTCCACCCAAATCAAATATTTCATTGCCAAAGTAAAGAGCAAGAAACCCATAAACTTGGAAAATGAAGGGTTAGCCAAGCACAGTGGTGCACTCCTATAATCTCAGCTACTTGGGAAGCTGAGGACAGCCTGGGCAACTTAGCACTTGTCTCAAAATAAAATATAAAAAGAATTGATGGCTCAGTGATAAGAATTCCCCTTAAAGAATGAATATGGCAGCCGGGCGCGGTGGCGCACGCCTGTAATCCCAGCACTTTGGGAGGCTGAGGCAGGAGGATCGCGAGTTCAAAGCCAGCCTCAGCAATGGTGAGGCACTTAGCAACTCAGTGAGACCCTGTCTCTAAATAAAATACAAAAAGGGCCAGGGATGTGGCCCAGGGGTCGAGTGCCCCTGAGTTCAATCCCTGGTACCAAAAAAAAAAAAAAAAAAAAAAAAAAAAATAAAGAATGAATATGGCATTTGCTGGTAAATGGTTGGAACTGAAGAATATTATTCTCTGTGAAATAAGCCAATCCCCCAAAAAGCAAAGGCTGAATGCTTTTTCTGATATGCAGATGCTAATTCACAATGGGGGGGGGGCAGGTAAAGATAGAGGTATTTTGGACTAGACAGAGAGGAGTGAGGGAAGGGGAGGGGGCATGGGGGTAGGAAAGATAGTAGAATGAATCAGCCATTATTACCCTATGTGTGTACATGATTACATAAACTGTGCAACTCTACATCATGTACAACCAGATGAATCAGAAGTCATATTCCATTTATATATGATGTGTCAAAACGGACTGTCATGTATTCATGTATAACTAATTAGAACAAATAAAAATATGTATTAAAAAAAGAATACCCCTGAGTTTAATTCCCAGTACACTAAAAGAGAAAGAAAGAAAGAAGGAAAGAAAGAAAAAGAGAGAAAGAGAGGGACAGGGAGAGGGAGGGAGAGAGGGAGGGGAGAGAGAGGGAAAGGGAGAGAGAGAACACACATAGGAAGCATGAAGAGTAAGAGAATCATCATCCTCTTATTTCTAATGCTCCAAAGCTTGTTGTGAATTCACTAGGGAGGTTACCTCCCTAATTAATTTCCAGGCCTAGCAAGTGTGATTTTAAGTGTTTCCATTAGATCAAAATGATAGCACAAATCTGAAAGTTCTTGAAATAGAATAGGTATAGGTATATACCTCAAAAAATTGACAATGGATTAAAATAGATACTTTAACATACATAATAGCATCATTCTCAATAGCCAAAGGGTAGCGCTAACCCAAGTGTCCATCAATAGGTAAACAGACAACAAAATGCGATCTCTAACATACAAAAAAAAAAAAAAAAAAAAAAAAAAGGAATGAAATTCTGATACATGCTACAATATTGAACCTTGAAAAACATGCCAACAGAAATAAGCCAGGCCAAAAAAAAAAAAAAAAAAAAAGACAAAAAATTGTATGATTTAACTTCAGAGCAAAAAATAGAACCAAATTTACTTGAGGCTCTGGATATAAGGAATAGGGAGTTACTGCTTAGTAGGTACAGAGTTTCTGTTCAGGTTGATGAAAAATTTCTGGAAATGTATAGTAGTGGTGTAATTCTGTACTTAAATGCATAGTTGTTTAGTGGTGGTGTAATCCTGTACTTAATACCACAGAATCATATGCTTAAAAGTAGTTAACATGGTAAGTTTTGTTATGTATTTTTTTTTTAAAAACTAAAAATAATATTTTGGCTCCACATCACTACACCCAACTACTTCCAACAACGCAGGGCAATATGAATAAAGGACATATCGAAGATTTTTAGTTATGAGAAGCTAAGTCAATTATATTTCTTTTCTTTTTTTTTTGGTACCGGGGATTGAACTCAGGGGCACTCGACCACTGGGCCACATCCCCAGCCCTTTTTTGTATTTTATTAGAGACAGGGTCTCACTGAGTTGCTAAGCGCCTCGCCATTGCTGAGGCTGGCTTTGAACTCGCGATCCTCCTGCCTCAGCCTCCCAAGTGCTGGGATTACAGGCGTGCGCCACCGCGCCCGGCAATTATATTTCCTTAAAGATAACCTGTAACCAGATATGACAAAAACTGTGAATGCTACCTGTATGATAATTTCTTTGTATTAGAAACACGATTTTTAGTAGATACAAAAATCAAGAATAAAAACAACTTTTCTTTAAGTCCCTTGACTTTTCGCCTTCACGGTTCAGTGAACTCCTAAGGAGAAGGAGCAGCGTCTTCGTGTCTCCCCGAGCTCTACAACCCGCAGCACCGAGTTGCCAGGTGCTGAAGAAAGTACTACGACCTGCAAGTGCTACTATCCCTTCGCCCAGTCCACTCGACAGGCAGTCACAGCTTGCAGACCCCAGGGGCCCTTGGGCCCAACGTCTCTGGAGCCTCAGGCTGAGCTGGCATCCCGCCAGGGGTTGAGAACTTCCGAGCGTTCTCGAGCGGACGCCCGAGACCCCAGACCCAGGGGCTGGCCTCGCCTGGCCTAGCCTCCGCCCGCTCCCCGACGCTGCCCTCACTTGTGCGTTTGTTGGTACAGCGGCTCCATATCGCCGGCCCCGCCGGCCCGGGATCTGGCTTCCTCGGAACAAGTCCTCACAGCTCCCCTTCCGGCTTCCGGTTTCCTGTTTCCGGTCTCAGGACCCACCACCCCTCTACCGTCTCTGGTTAGGGCGCCCGTGATCGCGCCTTACTGGCTGAGGTTGTGAGATGGAGGAAAACGAGAAACGACCGCAAGGGAGGAAAGAATACTTGTGGCTAGAGGCTCGGCCTCACGTCGGGGACGAGGGGGTGAAGGTTTTTGCCGAGGTCCGGCTTCGGGATTGAGTCAGGTATTGGAAAGGACAGTCGCGGAGTACCGGAGTGAGGTCCTCAAAGCGAGGTTGCAGACGGGGCTTTTAACTGCGGTTTTCTGGTGGTCATTTCCGACCCTGCGATTGCGGATCTTCCCCGGGTTCCCTGGCTCATTCTTCCCCTGTGTTGAATTTGTCCGCTCACTCGCACGCCCGTCTCTCTCCTCCCCTTCCCATGTATCCATTCAACAAACTCGCATTGGATGGAATGGTTATCTTGTGTCTTGGGTGATGTGGGGAAAACCCGAGTTCCTCCCTCCCTCCGAAAGGTCGCGCTAGGAAAGGAGATAAGATATGTATACAAATAAATATCCTGAAAGGTAGAAAATCCAGAGAAAGCCCAAGAAAATTAGCTGAGCTGGGATTGTGTTCGGTGGGTGAGTCAGGAGACTTGAAGATGTTGGCATTGGGGTTGAGACTTGGAAGGGCTTGTGCACTTCTGCCTTTCCACGTAGACCCATAGCATTTTCATCCTCCTAGGCTTTATCTACAGATCCTCCCAAGGGAGATGTTTCTCTTCCTTTGACAGGTTCATGTTTCTATTCTACCATATCCTGGATCCCTCCCAGTTCTATGTCCCAAGAGACTGTCCACCCTTGTACTTTCTTTGCTCAACATTAATTTCTCCACTTGCATTTTCTGAGCATCTACTATGTACCATGCACAGATATTGGACAACTGTCTCATACCTCTCATAAGTCCATTTAGAGGGCTAAACATACACTCCAGATCAATTATCAAGTAGAATACCATTTCCATGGGAAAGAGCAAGAAAAATTCATGGATCATAGACTAAATGCCATACAAATAGGGCCTTCAAGAATCAGCAACAGTGTCTTGCATGTATACATACCACTGTTTCTTGTATTGCCTTGGTAGAGATGAAAGGGAGGACATTTAAGAGTGAAGGAATAACTTGAGTAAAGGCATATGAGGAAAGAATTTGGACCTCCTGTGGCTGGGCTCATGGGGCTTGGGGCAAGAATAGTAATAGAAGGAAGTTTAGAGCTAGATCATGGGGATTGCAAATATAAGGCTTAGATTTTCATTTGTAGATTTTTGTTCTATAGATAGCTGGAAATCTATAAGAGGTTAGATAGTAGTTTTTAAATTTCTCAGACTTGTTTTATTTATTTTTGTAGTACTGGGGATTGAGCACAGGGCTCCTGGCATGCTAGACAAGCACTCTACCATTGAACTACACCCTCTACTCCCCTACCTTTTTTTTGAGGCAGGGTCTTGCTAATTGCCAGGGCCCACCTTGAACTTGCCATCCTCATGGCTCAGCCTCCCAAGTAGCTGAAATTAACAGGCATATGCCACTACACCAAGCTCTCAAAGCACTTTTATGTCTATTTCTTATTTCCTCTGGGCTCGACCACATCTCCAATCTGTCTGCTTGGATTACTTATTTTGCACCATCCCCCCACTCATTTTTTTCAGGAAAGAACTAAACCTAAACATAACTCCCTCTAGGAAGCCTTCCCAGACACATAACTTCAAGTCAGGGTTAAGGCCCTCTGACGTGCTCTCAGAGAATCCAGTACTTTCTTCATCCACACACTTGTCCCACCTTAATGTAACTGCCTTTAGCAAAGGAAGCATACTGTCAGGCATTATTGGGGTAGGGATATAGCTCAATGGTAGGATGACTGCCTACCATGCACAAGGCCTTGTGTTTTTCTTTTTTTGGTACCAGGAATTGAACTCAGGGGCATGCAACCACTGAGCCACATCCCCAGTCCCATTTTGTATTTTATTTAGAGACAGGATCTCACTGAGTTGCTTAGTGTCTCATCATTGCTGAGAGTGGCTTTGAACTAGTGATCTTCCTGCCTCGGCCTTCCAAGCCACTGGGATTATAGGTGTGCACTACCTTACCCGGCCAAAACCCTGAGTTTGATCCCCACTACTGAAAGAGAGAAAGAGAGAGAGAGGGAGGGCTTTCATTCAAATTAGTAAGTATGCCTACCATCATTTATTTCATAGAACATTAAAAAAAAGTGTTGAATAAATGTCAAATGGGGATATCAGTAATTGAATGTAATTTCCACAAATATACCCAGCACAGTTTTTTATTTTATTTTGAGACAAGAGTCTGACTAAGTTGCTGAGGCTGATCTTGAACTTGTGAGCCTCCTGCCTTAGCCTCCCAAGTTGCTGGGATTACAGGTGTGCATCATCAAGCCCAGCATCTATCACCTGATCTGATGAACATTCTTTTAATTTGGAGGTAAAGTAGAATACATTTGGATTACCATTTCCACTGGTTAGTTTGTGTCATCAAGGAATTACACTTCATAGCAGATTTTTACAACTATTGGCATTTACTTCTAAATAAAAATTGCCTTTTCATTTTGAAATTCCACTTCTATAAACGCATCACAAAATATATTTTACAAGTGAGCAAAGGTAAAGAACACTCACTGCAGCATCTTTTATAAGTAGAAAATAAGAGACTGGTTCAATAAATTATGGCACATCAACACCATAAAGTATGAGGTAGTTACTAACAAGAATGAAGAGACTTTTTCATACTAATACTAAAAGCTACCCAGAATATTTTTTGAAGTGGAAAACAAGCAGATTATAAAGCATATAGGGTGATCACATTTCAGTTTTAGAAAATATTTGTTCATGCTTAATGGGAAAAGGCCAAGATTTATTAAAAACTTAAATATTGCCATGCACCATTGTAAGTGCTTAACATATTAAATAGTATAGGTACTGTTATTATTCCCATTTTGCATATGAATAATTAGATGCAAAGAAGCTAAGTTCTTGTCCAGGTCATTAGTGACTAGCAGAGCTAGTTTCCTGGAGGAGTGGCTCCAAAGAATAGAATAACATAGATTGCTAATGCTGGTTGTATCTTAGCGGTTAGGTTTAGATGGGACTTTTGTTCTTGTATATTTCTGTAAGGCTTCACTTTCAAAAAACAATAAATTTCAGTAGTACACTTCGGTAATCCTGGCAGCTAGGGAGGCTGAGTCAGGAGGATTGCAAGTTCAAAGCCAGCCTCAGCAATTTAGCAAGACCCTGTCTCAAAGAAAAAAAAAAAAAAAAAAAAAAAGGGTGAGGGTGGAGGTGGGGATGTGATTCAGTGGTTAAGCACTCCTGAGTTCAATCTTTGGTACCAATAAACAAAATAATAAATGTTACCTTTTGGGCATAGACAAAAAAAAATGGCAAAAAGAGGAAAAAAGTAAAAATTGCTTTCCTGTTCACTGGCTAGGCATGGTAGGAGAAAGCGGTTTTAATCAAGACTAGTGTGTATGGGGCTGGGGATGTGGCTCAGTGGTAGAGCATTCGCCTAGCATGTGCACGGCCCAGGTTCCATCCTCAGCACCACGTAAAAATAAAGGCATTGTGTACAACTAAAAGCAAATAAATAAATATTAAACAAAAAAAAGACTAGTGTATAATCTATTGTAGCACTTGCATATGCTAGACCTACTGACATTTTTTTCTCCTCAATATCTCCAGAGGAGTCTACAAGAACCAATTAAAAGTCTGGGAGTCAGGGGCTCCTAGGGTTTGAAGATTTAATGACTGCTTTGCTTTAAGTTTCAGAGGAAAAGAAAGTAACTCAGCCACGGGGTTGAATTTCCACAGTTGGTTAGAGGCAGAGTCCTTTTTGATTCAGTCCTCTTTGATTCCTCTGGCAGAGGGGAGGCAGCTCCACACAATAGCACTTATTAAAACAATCAAGGCAGTGGATAGAGCCTGTCACAAATACTTCCATTCCACCAAAAGGACACTTGGAAGTAAGCCTAATGTGGCTTCAAGTCCTTGAATGACTTTGTGTTGCTAAGAAAATGACCAATAATAAGGAAAAGCAAGCCAGTTCCAGACCCCATTCCTCTGATTTTAAGGTATATCTGACTCCTGGACACCCAGATGTGGTCTCCCTGGTTAGAAAATAATTTGTGTAAGTTTTGTTTTTTAAGTATGTCCCCTGATTAAAAAATAATAAAAAACAGTAATAAATGATTATAAAGAATAAAACTAAAAACATCAGCATTCTGAGATATTTAGTTTTTGACATTTTGTAACACTTTCTTCTAACATTCTTATATATGAATGTTATATAAATATATATTTTCAAAATTTGAACCACACTCTAGTATTCTATAATTCTGTATCATTTTTTTCACTTAATATACAAACATTTTCTAACAAAAATATTTTTGAAAAATAATTTTAATGGCAGCATAATACCTCATCGTATGGATATGACAATCTTTATTTAAATAGCTCAAGATCTCTTTATCAAATCTAGAAACAGCAGAACAGTTTCAAGAAAGGGTTCATTCATTTCGTCCTGTCCATTAACTGCAAGAGAAACTGCAGGATACCACCAGGGGTCAGTGCAGAGCCATCTTCAACAGGAGCTATTACTGTGCAGTGCTGCAAGTATGCCTTGATGTAAGAAAACTGGTTATGCAACATCCATATTAATAAATTCTATCTATTAGGCTAGAGGAAGCCTATTCACAGTATTATATTATTACATTATTATATAAGGGTAGGCTTCCCTAGTACATATTTCTCAGATTAAAAATTATCAGTCTTCCAAAGTAATTTATATTTAACATTGCCAAAAATAGAGATACTTTATAAACAATGTCTATTAACATAAGATGTGGTGTTAGAACCTGTTCTCACATGCTTTGTATGAGATCAACTGTGCATCATATACTTGGCCTATTTGATAGATTTGTTGAGTATATAAGCAGCATATAAACTTAAAATTGCACTATATTTTAATTTTGTGTTAATCAGCTATTTGGATGAGTTATCTCCTACAAAAATAAAAAATTCCAGGTAGTAGTTTGATTATGAATAATGAGATATAAGGGCATGTACTTTGACATCATCTTGGATTATTCTGTCAGTTTTCTTCCTCACAGCCATTGCTCTCCAGTTGTCAAGGTCATTGTAAAATTACTCATCTATTGTTTCTAAAAACTAAAGTTATCATTTATAGTCTATTTGGTTTTGGTTATTTTCCATCCTTATTTACCTGAGCCTTCTTCAGGAAAATTACTATGAGCTCAGAAATAGCTTAAACAACTTACAAGTAGGTGGATAACAGGGATCCAAAAGGCACTCCAGGCCCAACATGCTTGACAGGCAAATATGGTTGGCCCTCCTGGCCTCTCTGAACCCAGAAGTTACCACTAGGAGCAAAAGGTACCCAGGCTTCTGATTCAGTCTTTCACTCTTCATTCTGTCTCCATTACCCTTCAGTTCTTAGGGCCCCCTCATTTCACATATGGGGTGGAAAGGAGTTGGGGCTGGGTGTTCTGGGTACCCTGCAGCACTCAAACTTGGTGAAGGCTTTCTGGAGAGCAGCCCAATCTTCTGACAGATCTACTCTGACCAATCTCAGGACATACAATGGTCAGGAAAAAGAGGTCCTAGGGAATCTCTTATCACTGGCACCTAATTTTCTACTGGACTAGAACCTTAAGCTCTCTGGTGAAAGAAGGGCACAGAGGCCATGCAAAGAGAATGAAGATCCATGCACAGCAGGCCACACTATTCTGGGCAGCTCCTGTAGAGAGTGGTCCTGCATTTTCTCTCTGAGGTCCTGTGTCTTACAGCAGGATCTAACACAGGGTGCCAGCTGAACAGTCTGTGCTCTAGATAAGGAGAGTTCTTGGTACATAGTACATGTTCGAGAAATAGTAGTTACATGAATGAATGACAGGGTTAAGCCATAAGACCAGTATTAGACCACAGAGTGCCTGAATACAACCATATTTCTATGGCCACTCAAAAAAAATAAGCAACAAGCTGGGTATGGTGGTGTACGCCTGTAATCACAGAGACTCAGGAGGCTGAGGCAGAAGAATCACTAGTTCAAGGCCAGCCTAGGCAACTTAGTGAGACCCTGTCTCAAAGTAAAAAGTAAAAGGGTTTGGGGATATAGCTTAGTGGTAAAGTGTCCATGGGTTAAGTCCCCAATACAAAAAAATAAAAAAATCTGGAATTGAAGGACAGAACTAAGCATGGGGTACTGAAATAGTTAGTCCAGAAGTCCAATACGCAGACGCAAATGCAGAAAAACTCAAGAGCCATACAACAGCAATGCAGCAACCAAGATCAACCACTGTCATTATTTAAGAATAGGTTCCAGTTGGGCATGGTGGTGCACACCTGTAATCCTAGTGATTCAGAAGGCTGAGGCAGGAGGCTCCCAAGTTCAAGGCCAGCCTTGGTAGCAAGACCCTGACTTAAAAAATAAAAGGGGCTAGGGACAGAGCTGAGTGATATAGTACCCTTGATTCAATCCCCAATACCATAAACACACACATACATGTACCCACACACAGAGTAGTTTTCAATACATAGGGCCTTGAGGAGTTTACAATTCCCACAAGGGCCAACAACCTGAGATCACAGTCAGACCAGCTGGCTGGTCCCACCATGCATCCAGGAGGGCTCTGAAGTACCAGCAGTGCCAACAAAGCAGCCCCAGGAAAGTGTGTGATTCCATTGACCTCAAGGCCACAAGTCCTGGCCTTTGACCTCCTAACCTGCTAGGCTTCCCACCTGCTTCAGTCTCAGAGATTGCTGCAGATGCCTGTGTTACAGGATGTCCCTTGCCCAAGAAGGAGCCCATAGGTACATACGTCCTGGTCATTCAATGTTGTCATAGACATGAATCACATCCTCATGGTTGCCAAGAGCCTGGATGAGATAAGCAGCCTGCTCCAGGTCGGGGTCAGCCAGTCGCACTGTTGAGTTGGGGATGAATTCCAGTGTACAGGACACGGAGCACAAGCCCAGAGAGTCTAGCTTATTCCTCACTTGATGCAGTGAAGAGGCATCACAAATAAACTAGGGATAAAAGAAAGTCAGGAGGTAAAGGACTTTATACATTATACAACTACTTTAATACCAGAAGGTATTAAAACAAAGCCAGGCCAGGCGCGGTGGCGCACCCTGTAATCCCAGCACTTGGGAGGCTGAGGCAGGAGGATCATGAGTTCAAAGCCAGCCTCAGCAATGGCGAGGCACTTAGCAACTCAGTGAGACCCTGTCTCTAGTAAAATACAAAAAAGGGCTGGGAACATGGCCCAGTGGTCCAGTGCCCCTGAGTTCAATCCCTGGTTAAAAAGAAGGGAAAAAAAAAAAAAAAAAAAAAAAAAAAAAAGCCAGGTAGAACTTTGCAAAGTCCCAAGTGGAACTACTGTATCTATCATTGGGTTAAATTCAAAGGTTTCAATATTCTGAATCCTTCTCATCATCCTCAGTAGAGTAGGCCCCTTATCCACTATTCATTTAATTAATGTTTATACAATATGTCAACTCTTTTCCTCACCTGTACTCTGGGGCACGGAAGAAACCAAGAGAGGCATGCCTTAAGGCAGCCTTCTGAGAAGCCCACCAAAGATAGAGACTTCAAACTCACTTTAAAAAGGTTCTTTTCTTCTTCATCTTCAGCTTCCCTGACATCTTCAGCGCCTGCTTCAATTGCCAGCTCCAGGGCACGCTCTAGGTTCACAGGTTTATTTTCTCTGTCTTCCACTCCAACCACAACCACCCCCTTTTTGTCAAAATAATGACGTGCTCCTTCTGTCATCATTCCCCTGAGAAAGAAGGAAATGGGCCAGAGTCCATGGATGCCTTTAGACATTCAGCCTCCACAAAGCACAGCATTCTACCACCACCTCTTTCTCCCTCAGCCTATGGAGCAAATATGGACATGAGCAGCTCCATTCCTGAAGAAGATGCAGCTGCTGCTGGGTAAGGACCAATCCAAGAACATCCCCACCCTCTATTTTCTGCCCTGATTGGAGTCTGGAGGATACAAAGACTTTGCTAATCATTTCCTGGAGTCCTAAAGACTCCAGTCCTGGTAGGACATTTTAAGACCTGAGCATCACATAGCTACAGATGGGATAATGGGACAAAGATCCTGTCTACACAGATGAACATGTCTTTTGGATCCTTCCTAAAACAGAATATATTAAGATAAAATCAATTATGCTGGTCTGGGGTTGTGGCTCAGTGGTAAAAGCACTCGCCTAACACATGTGAGGCCCTGGGTTTGATCCTCAGCACCACATAGAAATAAATAAAATAAAGGTATTGTGTCCACATACAACTAAAAAGTATATTTAAAAAAATCAATTATGCCATTGGATTCTAATAAGGAGGAAGTATGCTTATGATCTGAAATACCATAAGAAGTCAACAGTACTTACCTTGCATAGATTAGAACCACTAGAGTGTTCCCTAGATTAGATAGGACCACTAGATTGCATAGATTAGAACCACTAGAGTGTCAGGGACTGGCTGACCCCCGACCTGGAGCAGGCTGCTCATTTCATCCAGGCTCTTGGCAACCACTCTGTTCCCTCCCACTCTCCTCTCCCCGAGACACACACCTACCCATTCTTGTTCAGGATATGTCGAATGTCTGACTGGCACTTAGAGCCACTGTTAGATAATGCCTCAATGAGCAGAGAAGAGCCACCAGGGCCTCGACCTTCATACAGCAAATAAATGCCCTTAGTTTTCTGCAATAAAAAACACAAATACATTTTCCTGTTTCCCAATTCCCTCCTACATGCCAAGTCCAAACCACAGGTACCACATAGTTGGCTTCATAAGATGGGCTTCTGGGCTGGAGCCTGGACTCTCAAGTCTTTATTTCTGTCCCCACCTTCTCAGAGGAGGCCCTAGGGACCAACTTTTGAGGTAAATGAAAATACTACCCCTTCTCAGAAAGGAGTCTGTTTTGTTTCCCTGGTCCCTTGAATAACCAGCCATCTCTGAATTCTGCTTCCTCCCCTCCCCAGCCAAATCCCACATCTATCCTCCTAAGTCACCCCCACCAGGATTCATCCTTCTACATCCTATTTCACATGAAACCCACCAGTAAAGTCTCAATGCTCCTACCCCTGGGTTGCTGAATACTGCTGCATAAAAATCACACAACAGGGCCTTGTCGTAAGAGCTGGTGAAAATAGCATGGACTCAAAATTCAAACACTCCAGAACTCCAATGACCAATTTCATCGGGACTCCTGATGCCGCTTACTTATCCCTTGTCTACACACCCAATCTCTACTACTCTTTTCAAGCACTCTGCCCAACACCTTTCTGGCACTTTCAATTGATGACTTCTCTTACTCTTTCATAAAGGAAATACAGGGCCCCTGGGTGGAGAAAAATTGTGTCTCTGCCTCTGCCTACATGAAGGCGATATGCATAGTGTTAGAGCATAGTTTCTGGAGTCTGTTTCAAGTTTGTCATTTTCTGTTTTGAGTTGAGTCCAGTCACCTAAACTTTCTGTGCCTCAGTTTCCACTTAAGGTCATTTTGGGGATTCACTGAGATAATGCATGTAGAGTTTTTAGCAAACTACTTGGCCTGGCATATGCAACCAATAAGTACTAGCTATTAAGTACTAGCTATTAAGATGATTACTAACTTCTTCACATCATTCTTACTTGTCCCACAGGAAAAGGTGCCCCCTCACAGGAGTTCAACATCCCTGCTCCTCCCACCATCACTATCACTGTCACTCTTTCCCCTCCTATTGGCTTTTCTTCTTTTCTTCTTTAGGGCATAAACATTTGAAAAAGAAAAATAACCTTTCTTCAAACCAACATCAGGGCTTTCCCCACACTGTGCCCATTCTTTCTATCCCATCCCCTCACAGCTTGGTCGAGAAGTTCTGGGTTGCGTGGTTCTGTATACCATCTACTCATCCTGTTCCTGACTGTGCTCCTCCAACCCCAGAGGCATTTGGATTGAGAGTGTCTGGTAATTTAAGGAGTGTCTGGTAGCCTTCCAAACAAACTCAGGGGGGAACTGTGTTCAATAACAAGAACATCAAACTGAAGACACACCTCCATTTTTAGCACTGCCTCAATTGTTGACTTGGGCATATGCTTGCTGCGACACACCTCTAAGATACTGGCTAGGTGGCTGTTGTGCTCAGGGTCAGGGCCTCCCTCTGAAATAAAGAGAAAAAGAGTCAGCAAAAAATATCTCATTACTGGGGGCTGGAGTTGTGGCTCAGTGGTAGAATAACTGCCTAGCATGTGTGAAGTCCTGGGTTCAATTCTCAGCACTGCATATAAATAAATGAATAAAATAAAGGTCCATCAACATCTAAAAAAGTTTTTTAAAAATCTCATTACAGCATGGGAGAAAAAAAGGGATTTACAGCCCTACTTCCAGCAAAACAGTGGCAAGTTACCATTTCATTCATTAAAACAATGTATCCATGCTGAGCACAGTGGACAGGCCTGTAATCCCAGCCACTCAGAACTCTGAGGCAGGAGGATCAGGAGTTCAAAGCCAGCCTTAGCAACAGTGAGGCACTAAACAACTCAGGGAGACCCCGTCTCTAAATAAATTACAAAATAGGGCTGGGGATGTGGCTCAGTGGTCAAGTACCTGAGTTCAATCCCCAGTACCAAAAACAAAAAACCAGTAATTGCATGGAATATAAAAAGTATTTTGGAAAAGAAATTTATAATTCTCTACACCTTTGGGAGTAGTTATCATTCTGCTAGGTTTTGGCGAACTCTACTTTTCATTAGATAAAAAGGTGAGAGACACTGATGATAACAATATCTCCTAGACTTATAAATACTCCTAGCTCTTACTCTACTACTTTGTGCATACTTACTGAAATGTTCACAAGACATTGTAAGTATTGAGAATAGGGGCTGTATCTCATAATCTTTGGTTTCTTTTCTTTTTCTTTTTTTGGTACTAGGGATTGAACTCAGGAGCACTCGACCACTGGGTCACATCCCCAGCCCTTTTTTTCTTGTATTTTACTAGAGGCAGGGTCTCACTGAGTTGCTAAGTGCCTCGCCATTGCTGAGGCTGGATTTGAACTCATGATCCTCCTGCCTCAGCCTCCCAAGTGCTGGGATTACAGGTGCGCAACACTGTGCCCAGCTATCTCATAATCTTTGTATGATCTGTGCCTGTCAGGAAATAAACACTCCATACTGTTAGTTGAACTTAATATCAAGAATTCTTAGCTGGATATGCCAATTCTTGTCTGTAATCCCAGTTACTCAGAAGGCTGAGGCAGGAAAATTCCAAATTCGAGGCAAATCTGAGCATTTTAGTCAGACCCTGTCTCAAAGTAAAAAATTTAAAAGGGCTGGGGATGTAGCTCAGTGGTAGATTTCTTGTCTAGCATGTGCAAAGCTGTGGGTGATTCCCCAGTACTGCAAAAAATAAAAAATTCCAAGAGGGAATGGCTCTTGGTGTTGGCCCTTCAGTAAAATACACACACACACACACACACACACACACAACAGAATTCAGAAGAAAAGGAATCAAAGAGAAATACCAGGCAGAAGTTCTAGGGGCAAATTAACATTAACTGAATGCTTATTCTGTTCAGTAAACTACCTAAAAGCAGGCATTATCCATTTTACAGAAAAGGAAACTAAAACCCAGCAAAGTTAAGCCACTTATTCAAGATCATGGATTAGTAGAATCCAAGTTTTCCTGACTTCCAAGTCCATGCTTTTTACAGGATTTTTTTTCCCTCTACTCCTATGGGTGTCTGACACTAAAAAGAAAACAGACTTTTTAGGGTGGCTACAAAACTGGTAAAAGATATGGCTGCAAGCCTACCTTCTAAGAAAGTATGTCTCCAGAAACCCTAATGAGGCAAACTAGGGCTTAGGCAAGCAAAGCCTCTGCCACAACCTACATGCTACTAGAAGCAACTGCAGAGGGTTTGGTTTGAGACATACATCTGACCTAAGGATCTATTTCTACGAAGCACCTAGCTACAGACTTAGATGGCGTCACTTTTACCTCTTATCTTTCTTTCTAGGGCAGCTCCCTTTTTTTTTTTTTTTTTTTTTTTTTTTGTGGTACCGGGGATTGAACTCAGGGGCACTCGACCACTGGGCCACATCCCCAGCCCTTTTTTTTTTTGTATTTTATTAGAGACAGGGTCTCACTGAGTTGCTAAGTGCCTCGCCATTGCTGAGGCTGGCTTTGAACTCGCGATCCTCCTGCCTCAGCCTCCCAAAGTGCTGGGATTACAGGCGTGCGCCACCGCGCCCGGCTGGCAGCTCCCTTTTTAACAAGGTGTTTGGAATGGTGAATGGGGTCATCCAATGTAGGTAGGTGTTTTGAAGGTTAATGAGGTGGGCAACAGTGGTAACTGGGGAAGGAAAAGAAAATGAAGGTCCCGGGATCAAGGTGAACCCTGGCCCAAACCCAGGAAGCAAGCGAGACCATAGAGTCGGAGAGGGCATCGGCGGCCAGTAGGGGCTATCAGGTTCTCACCTTTAACCGCCACGCGGATGCTCAAACAGAGTTTGGAGAAGATGCGACTCCTTTCTGTATCTTTGGGACCCTTAATGTGCCGGACTTTAGACCATTTGTTGTGCCCGGCGAAGGCCGCTGCGGTAAGGTGCAACTTCTTGCTCGCAGCTGGGCCACAGCCTGGGGGCTCTGGGTGGGAGGCAAACCGAGAAGCCACGGGGCCTCGCGCCCGCAAGCATCGGGCAGCTGTTTTGCTCAGGTTAGCGGCAGCCCAAAACGCCATCGGCTCACACTCTTGGCTGCAACTTCCAACAGCAGCGGCTAAGATCAGTGCGTCCTGTCTGGTGCCGGAACTAGCAGGTTCAGATACGTAGGCTGCTTCTGCAGATCACGCCTGCCTGGAGCTGTCTAACCATGAACGACCCCCGCACCGTCCTCCCGGCAACCGGACGCGGGGACCCTTGATGGAGTAGCGCACTTCCTTTCATAAGTCCGTTTCAAAAATAGGTCCCCACCGCCCGCAAAGTCCGTTCCGTGGCTGCACTGTACTTGGCTCCGGTTTGGTGGTTCCAGAGAGTGAGTCTGAGGCGTAACCTAGTGTTCAGTCCCTCCGGGTTGCTTGGGGGAGCACCGAACTTTATGTCCCATAATGATCTAATAGGGACACATCTGATTTGTGAAACTGATTTTGCGTCCAAATTCCTTCCTAACACTGAGCCAGTCCAGAGTGATAGATGGTCTGCTGTCGTTGCAAAGAAATATGTCGTTTAACTGCCTCGTTTTAAGGCAAGAAATCCGCCGGCAGAGAAGTGAATTATCCAGACACTTAGTCTCTGACCCAAGTCTTTTCTGTCTGTAAACAAGGACACCAACTTTATCAACGTAGAAGAGTTCAAAACGCAACACAAGCCCTTTGAGCTTTAAAGTAATAAATTCCAATATAAATGGCAGCATTTATCATAGTGATTAAGCTCCTAAACACAAGAAATTCATTAGGACACGTTCAGATGAGGCTTTTTGGGAGAGGAACCACGGTCAGACGAGCCTTTTGTAGTCAAACTCCCTGCTTCATATCCTGTCTGCTTTCCCCGAAAGAAAAAACCAAAACCATTAAAAAGTGGAGAAGAAACAAAGTGGCAGCAGTTGGAAAACTTCGTAGTGGCTCCCAATGGTGAAATTAAATCCAAAGAATTAAGTTTGAGGTAGATAAGGAGGGCAATGTGAATGAAGCTTTAATTTCTGCCCTCTGGGTCAGGCTGAGTTCAAACCCTGGCTGTTTCATTTACTAGTGCAACCTTGGGCAAATTCCTTTACTTTTCACTTCCTTAGATATAAAATCTAAGGTTGAGGTAGGATAGAAGAAATGAAAAATAGGTAGAAAGGAGACTTTATGTTAAAAGAAATTCTGCATAATGTTTCAGGTCAGTCACTTCCTAAGTCAGTGTCTCCCAGGCCAGTCACCCACAAATTCCCGTGAATTCTATAATTCTACCTTTGCACTGTTAATCAACACCCCCCATGAATATGTTAAATAAAGAGAGATGTAATATCTTGAGAAACCTATAATTTAAGGGACTTTCCAGTGCTATTGATCAGACAATGAAGAACACATCCACCTAAGGATCCTGAGGTTGACCAGACCACCACAAACTGTCTTGAGGTCACCAGACTGATATCCTTCTCATACCTACCTCTCAGCAAGTTTTTTTTAGAAGAAGAGCCAGAGCCTGGCACATTGGCACACACTGGTAATCCCAGTGACTTGGGAGGCTGAAGCAGGAGGATTGCAAGTTTGAAGCCAGGATCAGTAACTTAATGAGGCCCTAAGCAACTTTGTGAGACTCTTGACTCAAAATACAAAATATATAGGGCTAAGGATGTAGCTCAGTGGTAAAGCTCACCTAAATAAAGAGCCATAATCCCCAAACCACATCTCTCATTCTCAAGATGGCCTGTATTCTCACTTGAATGTGTATTCCTTGATTTACCCCAAAAGGCATCTATCTTGAGATTGTCGGCATTCTCCCTTGAACATGTATCTACTTACCTAAATAAACCTCTGTCTATGCCTCTGACTGATACATACCTGAAATTCTTTTCCATCATTTAAGACAAAGATCTTGCTCGTCCTGAGTCAAGTTCCCCCCTTCCCTCTGGGATCTTCTAGGATCCTTCTCCAGAGACACGTATTCTCCAGTGTCAGGATAATGGGATAATAGATGTAAAGCACACAGGCATAGATTTTATTGTTATTATTTTATTAATTATTATATTTTATTTGCTATATATTATTATTTTACTTATACATTTTATTATATTTTGTTAATATTTACTATTTTGTTTTATTACATAAGGACCTCCCTAATCCAGCTACTCATTTTGCAGTCTCATGTCCTGATGCTGCACTCCTGTTGGGAGGAAAGTATTCATCGCATCCTTCTTCAGCTCCCACCACCTGATCCTTTCACTGGAATTACAGTGGTGCACCACTATGCCCTGCTCTGAATACAAAGTCTTTATCACCTCTTTGCTTCTCTGTTTAAAGTGCTTTTGTTGTCTCACTGGTGAAATCTTTATCATCTCTAAGTCCCAATTCAGCTATCACCTCAGTGAAGACTTCTTACAGGACTTCTTCAAAATTTAGCTGTAATTTTTTTTTTCTTGTGGTGCTAGAGACTAAACCTAGGTCCTTATAGCATGCTAGGCAAGTGCTCTGCCATGGAGCCACATCCTTTAACTGTAATTAATAGTTCACTTATGAATGTGTGTGTGTGTGTGTGCGCGTGTGTGTGTGGTGCTAGGGGTGCCAGGATCTTGAGCATGTTAGGCAAGCACTCTATCATTGAGCTATACCCCCAGTCTTTTTAAAATTTCATTTCAAGACAGGGTCTTGCTAAGTTGCCTAGGCTGGCCTGAAACTTGTGATCCTTCTGTCTCAGCCTCCTGAGCAGTTGCAATTACAGGTGTGTACCAAGTGCCAAACAAATTTAATTTTTAAAAAAATCCAGGCTACTTAGTGATGAAGGCAGGCAGGCATGCTCTTCCTTGCAGATTAGCAACACCGTATTGCTCTTAATACTTCTCTCAATTCCTTTTAAGCACAGATCCATGTCTTTGCTGGGCTCTATTACACCTCACTTTCCATGGTTAGTTTTCATTTTTCCTTCAGGATGCAGCTCAGGTTGTCTGGCTTGATGGTGCATGCTTGTAATCCCAGTGATTCAGGAGACTGAGGCAAGAAGATCACATGTTTGAAGCCATCCCCAGAAACTTAGCAAGGCCCTAAGCAATTTAGTGAAAACTGGTTTTAAAAATTAAAAAAAAGTGGGGGCTGAGGATGTGGCTCAAGTGTAAAGGATCTCTGATTCAATCCCCAGTTACCACCCCATGCCCCCCAAAAAAGATTCAGCTCAAGTATTATTTCCTATCTTGAGATCAACATCTACAAACTTCCCAGTTGGGCTGAGGTGCCCTGCTGTGCCCTCACATAACCCTTCATGCATGCTTGTATCTCAATACTTACTTTTTTTATATCAAAATGTTTATATGTCTCAATCATGATACCATTCCTGTGCCCAATAGTTGGTTTTGCAAAAAAAAAAGTACCTTTGTTAATACATGTAACACAGGCCATCAACTTAAAAGTAAACGATTTCTGGTATATTTAAAGAGTTGTGTAGCTATCATCATTAATCAATTTTACATTTTCATCATTCCCAAAAGAAACACTATATCCATTAGCACTCACTTCCCATTTCTTCCCAATTGTCGCTGCCTGAGGCAATAGCTTCTGTCTCTGTAGGTTTGCCTCTGTTGGACATTTCATACAAATGGAATCATAAACTATGTGATCCTTTGTGATTCACTACTTCTTGCTTAGCATGTTTTCAGGGTTCAGTTATGTTGTAGCACATCAGTATTTCATTCCTTTTTATTGTCAAATAATATTCCATTATATGAACATACCACATTTTATTTATCTACATTTGTTTCCACATTCTATTATGAATAATGATGCTATGAATATGTGAACATGTGAGAACTTTTCTTGGGAACTTCACTACTCTTGGGAATATATCTACGAGTGGAATTTCTGGGTCAAGTCACAATTCTGTTTAACCTTCTGAGGGACAGCCAGACTGCTTTTCAGAGTGGTTGCATCATTTCATATTCCCACCAACAAGGTATGAGGGTTCAGTTTCTCCACACCCTCACTAAATTTATCTTTTTTGTCTGTAATTGTAACGATCCTAGGGGTGTGAAATGTTATCTCATTGCTTTGATTATACTCCCCCCCCACTTTTTTTTTTTTTTTTTTGGTACCCGAGATTGAACTCAGGGGCACTCGACCACTGGGCCACATCCCCAGCCCTTTTTTGTTATTTTATTAGAGACAGGGTCTCACTGAGTTGCTAAGTGCCTTGCCATTGCTGAGGCTGGCTTTGAACTCGAGATCCTCTTGCCTCAGCCTCCCAAGTGCTGGGATTACAGGCATGAGCCATCATGCCTGGCTATACTTCCCTTTTGAGTAATGATGTTGAACATCTTTTCATGTACTTACTAGCTATTCATGTTACTTTTTATAATTAATTAAATGTAGTTTATGGTGTTACTTTAGCGGCAAAATGCAAATTAATGGAATTTTTCTTTTTCTTTCTTTCTTTCTTTTTTTTTTTTTTTTTTTTTTTTTTTTTTTTGGTACCAGGGATTGAACTCAGGAGTACTTGACCACTGGGCCACATCCCCAGCCCTTTTTTGTATTTTTATTAGAGACAGGGTCTCACTGAGTTGAAAAGTGCCTTGCCATTGCTGAGGCTGGCTTTGAACTCACGATCCTCCTGCCTCAGCTTCCCAAAGTGCTGGGATTACAGGCGTGTGCCACCACGCCGGGCCTGGAATTTATATTCACAAATAAGTGCAGAGACGAAACAAGGTTTGTGACTGTCCTTGTATCATCACCCAGTCCTCCAGGGGCAAACCTGTCGTCCAACAGTCAGGCTGTTGCTCACTGCAATAGGGGAGAGTACACACCAGAGGAATGGTGGGGGATGGTATCTTGCCAAATAAAGGATATGATAGTTACTGTAGGATTATGGGGAAGGTGGAGGTTTAGCAAAATTTAAGTGAAACAGTTTAATAGGATCAAAGGAACACAGAATATGCAAAAAGAGGTTGACATCCGCTTGGACTGCAGAGGGCCCAAGATATCAATTTCCTTGGCAGATATGAAGTTAAGATAAATAGCGATGTTGTGTTCAGAAACCTCTGCATGGAGGCCCTATACCTGGGTTGGAAATCAAGGCTATGCTTCTTTCTGTCAAAGTGACCACTCCTCCAAGCAAGACAGTTAGGATTCATCCTCACTGATAGAATTTCA
This sequence comes from Tamias sibiricus, assembly GCA_025594165.1. Classification (NCBI taxonomy): domain Eukaryota; kingdom Metazoa; phylum Chordata; class Mammalia; order Rodentia; family Sciuridae; genus Tamias; species Tamias sibiricus. Next base: position 18,053,212 of record CM046660.1, on the reverse strand, counting down.
AACAGCAAACAATGATTGTAGAGATCAGTTTCTTGGCAAATTTTTTTTTTAAAGAGTAGTCACTAACAGCTGGGCGTGGTGGTGCATGCCTGTAATCCCAGTGCTTGGGAGGCTGAGGCAGGAGGATCGTGAGTTCAAAACCAGCCTCAGCAATGGTGAGGCACTTAGCAACTCAGTGAGGCCCTGTCTCTAATAAAATACAAAAAAGGGCTGGGGATGTGGCTCAAGTGCCCCTGAGTTCAATCCCTGGTACCCCCCCCCCCCCCAAAAAAAAAAGAGTAGTCACTCAGAGGAAGGTGTTGTTTTTGACACTTTAAGCTTCAGTGTGTGTTTTGGAAAGAAATATCATTTCCTCTTAACTCTGTAGCTGTTTTTATCTGTACTTTTTTTTGGCAGGGCTTGGGATTACACCCAAGGTGTAGGCACCCACTAGTTCTACTACTGAGCTATATCCCCAACCCCATATCTGTGTGTTTATCTGTGATGAAAGGCAGGCCAGATTTTTTCTTTTTTTCTTTTTTAGTCTGAGCTAATATTTATTTCCTCAAGATAAATTCACAAATGACTGAACTATCTCCAGAGGCTTGATTGTCAGGATCACTGAAATCTCTTAAAAATGAACCCTAAGGGGGCTGGGGATATAGCTCAGTTGGTAGAGTGCTTGCCTCGCATGTGCAAAGCCCTGGGTTCAATCCTTAGGACCACCACCCAAAAAAAAAAAAAAAAAAAAAAAAAAAAAAAAAGAACCCTGAAGGGGTTGGGGGCTGTGGCAGCTCAGTGGTGGAGCACTTGCCTAGCACATGTGAGGCAAGCACTCTACCAACTGAGCTGGTTTGTTCCTTAGCACCACATAAAAATAAATAAATAAAATAAAGGTTTCGTGTCCATCTACAACTGAAAATTTAAAAAAACAACTTTAAAAAAATGAACCTTGGAGGTAAAAGACTGGTAGAAGATATCATTCTATTAGGTTCAAACATGTATTGTACAGTTTAAACAGCTCTCAACAAATGAAATGACACTGTTATTCCAGATAGTTTGCCCATTTGATGTATTGTAAAGACATTACTATTTACTAGTCACTTTATTTCCTCTTCTAGGGTCGACAGAAGACTTGATGTCTTGACTTTCCTTATAATGGAACCATGTGAATTAGTTTGGTAGACATGGGCAGGAGTAAGCCACTTCCAGGCCTACCTGAAAAATATTACCTTCCCTCTCCAAAGTGACTGGGAGGCCACACGTTCCAGATGAAGGTAGAGAGGGTTGATCTATTGCCAAAGGACTTTGTATAAGCAAAAAATAAACTTTTGTTGTGCTCAGTTCCTGAGATTTGGGAGTTGGTTGCACAGCCTCACCTTACCTAGCCAAATGAGACTGCAGTCAAGTGTCACTCTCCCAGTTTTATCCTTAAAAACAAGGGAGCAGAATCAAATATTTCCTATAAAACATGCATTGTAAGATCATAGCACAGGGGCTGGGGTTGTGGCTCAAGTGGTAGAGCGCTCTCGCCTAGTGCGTGTGTCACTGGGTTCGATCCTCAGCACCTCATAAAAATAAAATAGATATTGTGTCCACCTAAAACTAAATAAATCTTGAGAGTGAAAGAGAGAGAGAGAGAGAGAGAGAGAGAGAGAGAGAGAGAGATCATAGCACAGTTCCATCAGAGCCAGTGGGTGCTTGGGAATTTTAAGTTCTCGAGTACACACTTACCTTCAAACCTCTTACCCCAGTTCCATGTTCTCTTGCAATGGCAGACACTTGCTGAATACTGTCTCACTAATCAGTTTGCCTTGATTCTCTTAAAATGGCCTAACATGAGCAAATAACTAAAATAAATGGGGGGTTGCATTTCATCCAGGCTGCACAGCATTGGAGTAGCAGTGGGATAGGAACCTCTTCCCCATCCTACCATGTTGGATCATAGGTTTGAGAAACTGGCATGGCTTTAGAACTCATAGTCAGCTGTCAGAGCCTGTTGTCCAGATATGAGATCTAGAAATTATCATATCTTTGTTTCTCAAAGTCAACAGATTACTGAATCCTGACTATTCCATCTCTTGAATTCCTTCACTGTGCCTTGTCCATCTCCGCTGCTCCTGCCTTAGTTCAGGCTTTTATTTTCTCACCTTGACTAATACAACATGACATGCCTCACCACTCTTTCAGTGGCTTCATTACCTATCCTTCTAAAATGCTTTTTTTTTGTACCAGGAATTGAATGAAGAGGTGCTCAACCACTGAGCCACATCCCCAGCCCTTTTTTTTTGTGGTACTGGGGATTGAACTCAGGGGCACTCGACCACTGGGTCATATCCCCAGCCCTTTTTGGTATTTTATTTGGAGACAGGGTCTCACTGAGTTGCTAAGTGCCTCGCCATTGCTGAGGCTGGCTTTGAACTCGCGATCCTCCTGCCTCAGCCTCCCAATGTGCTGGGATTACAGGCGTGCGCCACCGCGCCTGGCTCCAGCCCTTTTTATGTTTTGAGAAAGGGTCTCACTAAGTTGCTGAGGCTGGCTTTGAACTTGTGATCCTCCAGTCTTAGCCTTCCTAACTGCTGGGATTATAGACCTGCACCACCACACCCAGCCTAAGATGCAATTCTGATCATGACTTCCTTTTATATAAAATTTCCAAAGTCTCATACATGAGTATTAGGTGTTAAGGTCTAACATTTTTCGAAGCACAAAACTCTCTCTGATTTGGCTTCTGCTTACCTCTCTAGCCACATTTCCCACCATTTTACATGCACAATTCATCAATATGTAGTTCTTTCTTGCCTCCACATATGCCTCTGCATATGGGTGTACTCTCTGCCTTAAGTGACATTCCCGATTTCCAGAGAACTGCTCCTCAGTCTTAAAATCCTAGTCAGGACTGTGGTTCAGTGGCAGAGTACCTGTCTAGCATGCATGAAGTCCTGATTATTCAATCCCCAGTGCTGAAAACTAAACAATACAAAACCCAAGTCAGGCGTCCCTCATCTTGCAACCTTCTCTGGCTCCCACCCAGGCAGAGGCAACCACAGCTTCCTCAGGGCTACCAGCGTGCCTGAACACACAGCCCCATTATTATAGAACATTACAAACTATTTGTGTGTCTGTCTCCCTTTGTAAAGTGTAAGCAGTCTGAGGGACACAATCCTTGGCATATGGTAGGTACTATGTTTTGTTAACCAAATAATAAGCAAGTGACCAAAACAGGGGATAAGAGGTGATGAGCTGGACTGTTAGATAAGTGTGATAGGCTGGGGTGGGTCTAATCTTCCAGGCAGTGTCTTTGAAACATGACCAAAAGGGCAATCTGGGAAGAACTGAGTTCATCACAAGAAGAAATTCAATCTATACATGTTCAAGTTTTATTACAAAGTATGATGGGCAGAAAATACGGTACTTCTTATACAGGAGGCTGAAACAGAACGAAAGGGTGAAAATTAGGTTTAATATACTTAGGAAACAAGAACTAAAGTCATAGAAACATTCCACTTTCAAGTGCCTTTGAAGTGGCCTTCAGTGGAGATCCTCAGTGTGGTTTCACAGCACAGTGTTAATATTTTATTACAAGCCCTGTGTACAATCAGTCCTGTGAAAATAATATTTATAAAAGAAAAACAATTACAGTACAGTTCTGTAAGGGGCAGCTTCCTCTCCACCTGACAAGGGGATGCCACAAAACCTACAGGATAGAGGGAAATTTTAGATATATAACAAGAAAGTAAGTTCAGACATACTAGGTTAATGGGCACAAAAAGACTGGTTAGATAACATTTTAGGGAACAAGAAATCTCCATTTTCTACATAGAGGCTTATACAATCATGCTACAAATTCACACTTGGTGGGGAGCGAGGCAAAATCACTGACAGAGGGGTCATAAAATACACAGGAACCAAAGCAAGTGATTCGTACTGGACTAAAGCAATTCAAAGCTTCAGCTCAAAAATTTTCATAACACACTATACACCACATCAACCCAAGGTGAGAACTTTTCTTTTAAATAGTAGATGTGATCATAAGTTCATCTTTATTGGGTTGTCCCAAATGTGAGTGCTTGTAGGTTTTCCAGCTATCACACAAACTGCCACCATCTTCCTTCTGGAGTCCAAACTTTCTTTAGCTTATTTGTTTCTGGTTTGACATACCAGTCCAAGCCTCTTTGAGAAGGCACCTGCATGTTTCCATATTTAAAAACTGACATCCAGATAAAGCAGTCCAAAAGGATCTGGCCCATCCCATGTAGCCACATATTTGACTTTGACCATTAGCAGCAATGACAACACTGGGAGGATAAGGTGAGGTGGGTGAGGGGGGCAAGGCTCTGCAACATAAGACAACTCTCAGCAGTGGCACAGCCAGCACAAAGAAGATGACTCTCGGAAAGCCTGGCTCAGGTTCACCTTGCTTTTGCTTAGCTCAGTTCTCTTCCCAGAAAACTCAACCTAAGCACCAATCATGACCCTCTTTCCTCATCCTGGAGTGCAGACAGTAAAAGGGAAAAGGCTCTACTTCAATTCTCTACTTCAAGGCAGGCAGACCAAAGAGATGTCACATTCTTTTTTTTTTTTTTTAAATATATATTTATTTATTTGCTGTAGTTGTAACAATGCATTTATTTATATGTGGTGCTGAGGATCGAACCCGGGCCGCGCACGTGCTAGGTGAGCGCGCTACCGCTGAGCCACAACCCCAGCCCAGATGTCACATTCTTAAAGTGGGGAAGTGAACGGCAATCTGGATGCCCTCCCACATTTGGTAAACTCTGCAGTTCCTATATGTCCTTAGAGCCTAGGAATCCAGAGTCCAGGGTGCAGCAGGGAGAAAGTCCTTCAGTGGAAAGGTAAGGCGTAGAAAAAGGAAAACAAAAAGGAGGAGGGAAATATGAGTGCTTACCACCTCTGTGCAAACCTACAATCAAGAAGAACCATGGTCTGGGATGGTCACATGCAATGCTTGTGGATTCTTATCAACCACCAGACATTGCCTATGGCTGCCTGCTGCAGGGAGGGGCTCCCTCTAACTTGAGCTGTCATCCTGTCTCATAGTTACCCAGCACCACTAATTGGTCCAGGAAGGCAAACTTCAAGTTCAATACTGCTCAGAACCTAAACTGGGGCAGGGGCAAGTTTAACAAGTGTGAGTAGAGCTCTTAGCTGTTTCAGGCTGAGGGCAGTCTCATTCCACAGCCACACAACAATGTGAATGCTTCCCTACTTCAGATCTGAAATGCCCTCTAACATTTCCTCCTTTCATCCATAGAAACACCACTTTTTCTCACATCCAAAATTTCCTCCTAAAATTTCAACTATTGTAAACACATTGTAGGATTCTGAATTTTTTTTTATTCTTCCTGAATCTTAGCCAATTTTCTGAGCTGAATCTGATTCTACATGGAATTCTCACCAGTTATCAAATATTATTTCTCTTCAAGTCCTAACCTTGCAGGCTCATTCCTCCCTGGAAGGAGAGGGCTTCAACTTCCTCAGTCCAATGCTCAAGCCCCTGAATGCCTTAGACTCACCAGCTTGGCTCTCTGATGTTAGAGACCTGAGGTCTAACTGACTCAGCATTTCACCCTTCCTTTGAGCAGACCTGGGAAGCAGAGGCACCTGCAGCTCAGCCTGCCAAGAACAAATCAAAGGGCCATCACAGCTACCAGAGCCCAGAGGTGCCTAGTGAAGTCTTAGCAGCATTTCAAGAAGAGCAGGTCAGGAGCCCCCTTGTTGACTGTCAGTTTGAGAACCAAAACAAATTAAAGAGATCTGCTATGGAAACTAAAACTACAAGACTTTCTACATCCTCAGACTACAGAAATCCCCACCCTCAGCCATAAGGCCACATGCCTCATGGGAAGGTGACAGACCTGGATCTTCAAAATACCAGTAACCTGGCAACTGCGTGTATATGTGTTCGCTAAGGGAGGCAAGAGTGGAGTCTCACTTTTGTTCCAAGAGGGGCACAGAGGAGTAGGACTACGCTTCAGGGTCTAAGGCAGAATGACAGGTCTAGAAGTCCATAGGCCAAAGGGGGAAAAAACATCAGAAGTGGGTGGTTTCCTGGGTAAATAGCTACCTCATCAAAATCTATTTTAATAACTACTGCTAATTATATTTTCTGAATTACTATTTTTGAGTTCCAGCTAATAAATCTCCTTGCCACTCAGACACAGTGGAAGCTGGGCATGGTGGTATGTGCCTGTAGTCCTATCACTTGGGAGGCTAAGTTTGAAACCAGCATGGACAACATAGCAAAACTGTCTCAAAAAAAAAAAAAAAAAAAAGGAACTCGGTGGAGATAGGCCATCCCCAGCAGGACCAGCCCTTGCTACCACTCTGACTTCCTTTGCAGATTCTCTCCACAGAAAGGAACTGAGGGCCTATAGAGCAACAGCTGGACTTGCTACCTTTAGAGAAGACCCCATAACCACTAGCAAACACAATTAAAAGCAGAGAAGGGGGGGGGGCAGCGGTCAACCAAGAACTGCTCACTCTACATCTTCAAATGATACAGTGCCAATATGGTGTAAATGCAGAAAAGTCAACCTCAAGCAGATGCCAAACAGATCCCCAAATCAACCTCAAGCAGATGCCAAACAGATCCCCAAATCAGAATGATAAAGTAAGGTCAAAGCAGAAATACCACAACTAGAAAAGTCTCTCCTATGGGACAAGCCCCTGTATGGTAAAGCAAGCTGTGACTTTTGGCATACTACTCCATCAGCTGTGGAAAACAAAGACAACCATAAGAGTTTAAGGGCCCAGAAGAATGAAGTTAACTTTTATTTTTTGAGCAGGTGAGAGCCTAAGAGGACAAAACCACTGGCCTCTACACCTGCTACTCTCCTAATCTCAGAGAAGCAACTAAGAGGGTCTAAAAAACCTTCAGGCACTTGGTAGAGCCTGACAAGCTAGGTAAACTCTCTTCAGAGCACGTTTCAAACTGTGCCCACCTTAAGGGCTCATCCAAAGTTGGAATTACACACAAGCCCCTTCTGTGAAACCCATTCATTTAACGGAAAGTGACATCTGTGGCTTGTTAAGTCAACAAAGACAACTTCAGACTACAAGTCCAATACTGCTTAGAAGGTAAACTGGGTGAAGGTGAGTTTGACAGATAAGAATAGATCTCTTAGCTGGCTGCCCCTGGAGCCTGTGATTCTTTTGTGGCTATTTACTTGATGGCCTGGGATCATGACAGCAGATTAGTCCATCCCTTAAGAACTGCCTGTATCCCCCACTCTAATGGTCTTGTTCAAGGTCAGATGCATAGATTGCATCTCTCAGGAAGGTGCTTGTTCACAGCACTCAATCCAGAGAGGCACAGGAAGCTCAATAAACCAATACCCAAGTTCAGCTTAGAGATCATTCCTGCCTATCATTCATTTCTGAAATGGAGCGGCCCAGGGTTTACGTCTAGAGGGAGAAACAGACTTTGGAACTAGGTTCTAGAAACGTAATCTCTATTCAGCTTTCCTGAAATAATTCCCCTTTAGCCTGGTCCTTCCAAGTACCTGCCTACCTCAGTTCTAACAAGGTACCAGTAGGGCTGGACACAAGAACTTTAGAGTGTAACAGAAGCCTCCTGCATCTGTCCTGGAGCCCAGAAAGGCCTTGAGAAGGGCCAGGCTGAGAAAAAGTTGAGAAGTCAGTGAACTTCAGAGCACCAGAGCAGTTTGAGATTCCTGGTCAGATGTGTGCCACTCAGCAGTGACTCAGGAAGGTAAACTGCTCATGGGATCAAGGACCCAGTACCTGTTCCAGGCACTGAGGAAAGAAAGAAAGGTGCAAAAACAGAGGACTATGAAACACAAGAAGAATGGGATTCTTTTCATTAAAAAATTAGCCTGATAGATAAAAAATACACAAAGTTGAGATTTGTTGAAGACACTGATACCAGGAAAAAAGACAACTTGGAATTGGTATCTGTTCCCGCTTAAGTGCTAAGATGGACATGGATGGGGAAGACATGGACGGCTGCCTTGGGCAGCAAACAGACAGAGACAGCTAGGGCAGATGGATATAAACAGAGCCAGTGCTCATTAACACAACAGCTGACAAACAAATATACAGAAATGTTTAATTGAGGAAGCAAAGGAGAAGAGGAAAGAAGAGAAAATAGTAAAACTCAGCCCTGGGCTGAGGAGGAGCCACATAGCACTGAGTCCGGCACAGAGAGTGAGGGGTAACTGGCCAGGAACTCATAGAGCAGCTTCTGGAAACAGTGGGTGCAAAGCAACTATAGACATACTGGCCACTGGAAACACGTTTCTTCTTACTTGGGGTGGGGCAGAGACGGGAAACACAGAGGCCCCTGCCTCATGGGTAAGGTGCCACCAACACTACACTCGGAGTATCTCCAGGCAGTTGTTGTAGCAGATGGCAATCCAGTCGGGCTGAGTGGACGCCCACTGCACGTTGTTGATCTCTCCTTCGGCTGTGTAGGCCAGGATAGGGTCCTCGATGGCCCGGGGCATTTGCTGGATGTCCCAGATGAGAGCCTGATGGTCATCAGCTAGACACAAAGAAAGTGAGCAAGCAATGTCACAACTCAGGCAATGGGGAATGAATCACAGTTGACAAAGCAATACCTGTGAGGAAGGTTTTATTTTAAGACCCCTTTTAATAAATGAGGAAACAGATTCAGAAATGTTAAGGCACTTGCCCAAAGTCACACAGCTATGCAGTCAGTGAGTGGCAGGGCTCAAATCTAGCCTTTATTCCAGGGTCACATATGTCCTCAGGCCCCATGCACATTGCAACAGACATTAGATCAGGACTAAATGAGCACCTCTCATTGGGCTCAGGCATCAGGAGAGAACAAAGGGATAAAAATGATCCCAAAAGATGAAGTCATTTTCAACCACTAAAAATACCTGAGTGGTCAACGATCCCTCTCTGATGATTCAATGTAATGTGAATATAAGCCTATGAAAATGACTAGAAGGAAATCTATCAAAATGAGAATGATGGCAACATTAGAAAGACTAGGTTATCTTTACTTTTCTCCATTTCCTAAGTGATCTGTAATGTAGTCACATTACTTTTTATTTGGTACTGGGGGCTGAACCCAGGATGCTTCATCCCTGAGCTACATCTCCAGTCCTTTTTTATTTTATTTATTTATTTAGGTACCGGGGATTGAACTCAGGGGCACTCGACCACTGGACCACATCCCCAGCCCCAGTCCTTTCTAAATTTTGAGACAGAGTCTTGCTAAGTTGCAAAGATTGGCCTCAAATTTGCAATCCTTCTGCCTCAGCCTCCCAAGTTGTGGGATTATAGGCTCATGCCTAGCTGATCACATGACTTTTACAACCAAATTAATAAACTTTTAAGTTAAGAGAAAAAAAAAGCAATGACCTTCAAAGTCAGTATTCTCTGACTTCATCATCCATCCTGATGTGAAAGCCAGTCTTGGATATACAAGGAATCTGAATAAATTGAACTGTAATAGACAAGGCTAACCATGGGCAACACTGGTCTCTTATCAAGTCCATGTAACATGGGCAAAGTGTAAGATCCCTTTCCTGGGAACAGTCTACGTCAAGAGATCTGAGGCATTGCTTCAAACCCTCAATCATTCAAAGCCCTGAGATCCTGATCCTTATTGCTCAATAAAGCACTCTTAAGCAACAGCTCTTTCAATGGAAGGGACTAAAAAACAAGTGCAGCATACACAATAACTGGGAGCCAGGCAGAAGCACACTATTGGAGCATAAGATGGGGCATCTGCCAAGCCAGTACTACTCTCTATGAATGATGGGTGACACTTTTTTCTTCCTTTTCCCTTCCTATCCACACTCTTGGACAAAAAGAGGGCCGTAACGTAGAAGGCAGACCACAACATGGGGTTTAAAAGGTGGCAGCAGGCCCCCAAGTGCTCCCTAATAAGACCTGAAGCCATGAGCGGAGGACTATAATTGAGAAATGCTTCCTGCTAGTCAAATTAATACTATGATGGCAGAAAACCATCAATTCATGTTGCTTCTTGGCTACATAATGAATAAAATTCATCATAAGGCTAGTAATTAGTGAGGAGAAGAAAAAGTATGGTAGAAGGAAGCCTGAAGGGCTGTGCATGGTGGCGCATGCCTATAATCCCAGTGATTCAGGAGGGTAAGGTAAGTTTAAAGGAACTTAGTCCCTGTCTCAAAATAAAAAATAAAAAGGGTCAGGGATGTGGCTCAGTGGTTAAGTGCCCCTCCCCCCCCCAAAGCCTGATGCACTGGGGGGAAAAAAAAGAAGAATGCTGTGGGGCTGGAGTAAAATCCTGCTGCATAAAATAATGGGATGTGTGCTCATATTTGGGGGTATGTATATGCATGTATACACCAAAAGAGTCCAGAAGACGACACCCAAACTGTTGTTAAAGGTCACCTATGAAGAGTGGTTCAGAGGTGGAAATGATACAGCTAGGAGAAAAGATGACTTTTACCTTCCTATTATACCTCTGCATCATTTTCATTTTTTTCCCTCCAGGTGTTGGGGATTGAACCCATGGCCTTGCGCACGCAAGGAAAGCACTCTACCAACTGAGCTATATCCCCAGCCCCCATTTTCATTTTTAATAATAGACTTGCATTATTTCTAGAATAAAAGTTACACTGACAACCAGCATATTTTTAAGGGGTACTCTTTTTGGTCTGGAAAAATGGTGAAATGGGAACTATAAGTCACATGATACTGATCATGCAAGGTTATGTGCTCTTCAATATACTTAGGGCTCCCTGTAGATTTGTTATTGTGAAGTTGGAAAGTCTTGACAGTTCCAAAGAGTCTGTTACATCCAAGAAGGATGCCTCGTCTGCATTCCTGTGTGAACCTAGTTTCTTGGGGGTGGGAGAGTCGGGGGGACGACAGTTTGAGGCACAGACCCCCCCCACCTTTTTTGTAAATATATTTTTAGTTGTAGATGGACACAATACCTTTATTAGTTTATCTTTTTTATGTGGTACTGAGGATCAAATCCAGTGCCTCACAAGTGCTAGGCAAGCGCTCTACCACTGAAACACAACCCCAGCCCCCAGGCCCATTTTTTTTTTTTTTTTTTGGTACCGGGGATTGAACTCAGCAGCACTAGACCACTGGGCCACATCCCCAGACCTTTTTTGTATTTTATTAGAGACAGGGTCTCACTGAGTTGCTAAGTGCCTCGCCATTGCTGAGGCTGGCTTTGAACTCGCGATCCTCCTGCCTCAGCCTCCCAAAGTGCTGGGATTACAGGCGTGCGCCACCCGCGCCCGGCTCCCATTTTTAATACAAAATGACATTAGTATATGGATGATGCTCAGATCTCCACTGAGGGTAAAGATGATCTGGAAATGTGGGGAGGCTCCTGAGTTAGTTACTTTGTATACATCTCTTAAAACTATCCTTGGAAAATAGGATTACATTCCTAAGGATTCAGGAGTGGCAGATTCCTCACTATCTCTTGTTAATTTCTTCCCATCATGGTTACCTGCAGTGCAGATGTGGCAGGATGAATGTGGGGCCCAAGCAATGCCATTGACACATGCTCGGTGGTTGTTTAACCTGGCAACAGGTGTGCAGGGAACTCGGACATCCAGAATCACCACCTGTAGAAATACAAGCAAAATGTCCAGGAATTGTAGGATATGAAAGAAAAAAAGAAAAAACAAGCAAAACACATTATACATACAATTTTTAAAAAACATAATCTGTTCATTTGTGGATTTAAATAATATTAAGAGAAGGATTTCCTGAGGGTTGAGGAATAAGAAAATAAAGAACACGAGTAGTTTATAGTCCCTATTTTGAACAACATTAGACCTTTAGACTGATAGGGAAGGGGAAAAGGAGTAGGCAACATGAGTTTAGACAGCCCACCAAATCCCAGTAGGTGCTTAAGATTTTTTTTCCCCCCTCTTTGCAGTACTGGGGGTTGTACTGGCTGTGCACATGCTAGGCAAGAGCTCTACTACTGACCTATACTGTGGCCCCTGGTGGGTGCCTGTGGTAAGAATTCTGTGCATCTCAGCTGGGCAGAATGAGAGCCTCACCAAAATAGAAGCTGAAATGTAAGAAGTCTGAGGCATTGGCTTCACCTAACCAAGGTTAACTACTGCATCATCTCCACGAACAACCCACTATTTTCATCAAGTTACTATCATTTCTATATCTGCTTGCTGAAGTCAGATGGGGAAAACTGCCTGTTTTTCACTCAGCCCTATAAACACAAATGTTTGGTTTGCTCTTTAGATACTGCTTATTTTGGTTCTAACTCCAATTCTTCAGATTAGTAGAAGATCTTAACACCAAAGTCCTTGTTCATGATCTTGGCATTATTAACATTTTGGGTAGGATGACACCATATTGGGAACTGTCCTATGCATTGTGTGATGTTATCAGCATCCCTGGTTTCTACCCACTAGATGCCAGGAATACTAACTGCCTCTCCCTGTGTGTGACAACCAAAAATGTCCCCAAATGTTTCCAAAGATCACCTGAGTGCAAAACCACCACCAGCTGAGAACCAGTCTTATAAAGATACACTAAGAAGTGATGGAGTTAGGTAGCAGGGCCTATCTAAGCCTGCATGGCACGCTCACCTCCATTCCGTCCATGGCCATGGTGGCTAGATAGTTAGGGTCCTGCTTGTTCCAACAGAGGCGAAGAAGTGGGTGATGCTGTGGGTCTTCATAAATGATAGTGCTGTGTTCCAGATGGCGGAGGTCAAACATCCGCACTGAGCCATCGGCACCCACAGAGGCAAACATATCCCTTCCACCCCCAGCTCGGCTAAATGCAATATCATAGACCTGTTGGTAAGGAAGAAACTTCAGTCAGATTCAGATCTGTCACCTCCTTCTCCTATATCAGGGAAATTTTTCAGTTCATATGAACCCCAGCTCAAAACACAGAAGCAGATAAATGAACCCAAATGGTGTCTGTGAATACTGGAACCCCAGAGCTCTGACACCAATGGCTCCCCTTTCCAAATCCTGATTTCTAAGTCTTCTTCCTCCAACACCTGTAAACAAAAGGCATGTACTCTGGTAATCAGCACAGTACAAATAACTCTGAACAAAAATTCTATATATGTAGGCTTAGTGGAAGTCAGAGCCATTGGCTGTCTTCTGCCACACTCCAAGACTGAGATGCTTATTTCCTGAGTTCTGGTGGCTTTCACTAGTATGAAATCACAGGCAGGTCCATGATCATGAATGTGAGAGGTGGAAGCCAGCCCCCCTGTGGCCACTTAATAGCAGTAAAGCTGGTTCTGTTATGAAACCTGGACTTGAGATTCATTTGCAAGAAAGAGGTAATAGCAATTTTGAATCAGGCATTCCTATATTCACAAAAGTTTAGGATCATTCTCTTTTCCTAGAACATGTTGTTTCTTCTCCTAGAAGGCTTATATTCATAAATGAATGAATATAGGTTTTCAAACACTGTTTTCTGTATTTATAATTTGCTGCAAACATTGTGTATCACTAATGTCTATGAGGAAACAGAGAGACAGCAATGGAGAACTTCAAAGATAGAGAGGGACTAAGAGAGACAGACAAAACCAGCACCAGATGAGTGGAGAGAGACAGACAGAAAAACAAATGCCAACCCAAACCAACCTTCTATAGTCAAGGATAACAATGACAGCTGACTTCTGGGAGACATGGGTGGAATTTCTCACTAGACACTGCAGCTTCCACCTTCCTAAGGTTCTGCCTACCGAGAGACATTGCCAAATGAGTATCTGTTTCTATCCAACCTCTTAAGTTTCTTTTTCCCTGGCTGACTGTGAAGAAATTATGCTTTTCTATGGCAGGGATTAAGAGTGGTCCAAAAGAGACCTGGGTCAGTCATCAATTGGAGGCACCCAGGCCTAACACACGTGACATATCAAAGCTTTGTCAAGTGCTGTCCAGCTACTTTAGGGCAGACACATTTAGCAGTATGTGTGCGTTATGGTGCCAGCTCTGGTTGATTCCTGGGGACAGAGACACAGGTGCCCAGGGACAGTGAGGCTCAGTGCACAAAGCTCTCTCAGTTTTAAGTGATTGTTTCTTCATTCTCCACCTGTATGATTCATCAGAAACAAAGGGACAGTAACAACTCCCTGATATACTAAACCTTCCTCTACTATGATTTGCCAGGCAGCCACAAAGCCTTCCAAACAAGTCTTTTTTAGACAGAGAGATGGACTGAGAGAAATCAAAGGTTCTAAGAGGTATTCCCGTTTCTTTCAGAGTCACCATCCTTGGTTCATTCTGTCAAGGCCAGGGCTCTGGGCGAGAGCCTATTTGCAAAGATCCATTCCTGGTTCTCCCCCAACTGCATAGGGAACCATAGGAAACTGATTCCTACAGGTTAAGTTTGGCAGTCCCAAGCTGTGGGCTGCTTCTGAATGGTTCAACCACAGGAATCCCTGTGGGAAATGGATGGTGGAAAGTAGAGAAGCTAAGTATTTTTTTCCTCTTCTCCCTGTTCTACTTAGAAGCATTTCTGCCAGGTAAACCCATCCCCTGGGTTCCAGTAACCCTGCCTCTTCCTTTGGCACCTTTGGTCTACAGGCAGTGTCAGCTTCCTGCTACTCTTAGCTTCTCAATTACTCACTGCTGCCTATATAGGTTCTCAGCTTAAACAGCATCTGTGGAACCAACTCCCTGGCTTAAGCACTCCCAGTTCAAATATCAGAGTAATTCCCATCTCTGGGTTGGATCTAGCAGAGAACAGTGAGCTAGGCGGTCACATAACTAAAATGCAGCATTGTTCCACGTGATGCCCAAGACGGTTTCTGGAAGTTCCTCACTGATCCTTTCTGTAGGACAAACCTTTCATGTGATTAGCAGGAATCAAGCCCAGTAGTCTTTGTAACGAATCTTATGCTTAGGAGTACAGAAGCCTGAAGAACAATCCCTTACTAAAAATGATAACCTGACTGTCACCTTCCTAGTCTCTTGACAACCTCAAGTTTCTGGCATAAGGTTAATGCATTTTTTTCCCCTTTTGGCCACAATGGGGACTAACTGCAGGGCCTTACCTAAATTTTTTCCCCCTGTACAAATATTAATACCCACTAGCTATGTAGATAAGGGAGAACAAAAAAAGAAACACAACCTCCAGAAAATCAGACAGGAGCATGGAATGGCTCTGGAAAGAAAAATTTATGACCATTTCCCCAATTCATCAAAGGAATGCTTTGACTAAAACACAATCACCAATAGCTTTTCTGACAGATTAAAAGTACAAAGATTAATAAGACCTTTTTAGGCAAAAAATTGAAAATTGGGTTGGTCTGTCAGGAAATAGCCTTTTCCTGTCTCCCTTTGCTCCAACAAAAGCTATTAAGTTTTGAGGCAAGTATTACTCTAAGACTATTTTTTTTTTTTTTTTGGTACCGGGGATTGAACTTAGGGGCACTCGACCATTGGGCCACATTCCCAGTCCTTTTTTGTATTTTACTAGAGAGAGGGTCTCACTGAGTTGCTAAGTGCCTTGCCATTGCTGAGGCTGGCTTTGAACTCGAGATCCTCTTGCCTCAGCCTCCCAAGTGCTGGAATTACAGGCGTGCGCCACTGCACCCGGCAAGACTATTTTTTTTTAAATTTATTTGCTTTTAGTTGTACACAATTCATTTATTTGTACGTGGTGCTGAGGATTGAACCCGGGCCGCACACATTCTAGGCGAGCGCTCTACTGCTGAGCCACAACCCCAGCCCTCGGCAAGACTATTTTTAATCACATCAGTTTCCAGTGTGTCTGTAAGGGACTTCATTATTAAAAAGAAACAAAAAAAAAACCCACACACAACTTTTTGGGAGGCTAAGGCAGGAGGATCCCAAACATAGTTGAGGCCACCCTAAGGCTGGGATAGGGCTGAAGTTGTGGCTCAGTGGCACAGCGCTTGCCTTGTACATGTGAGGCACTGGGTTCAATCCTTAGCACCACATGAAAATAAAAATATTTCCCTAGTGCCAAGGTGGGAGGGTGGGGGTAACCCCGAAAACCCCAGTAACCTTTGGCATGAAAAGAAAAATGATAAAACTATAGAATAAGTCATTCATCATTCATATCAGTAAAAAAATGCACTAGTTGCTGTGCATGCTGACATGTACGTATAATCCCAGCAGCTTGGGAGGATGAAGCAGGAGGATCACAAGTTGCCTCAGCAACTCAGCAAGGCCCTAAGCAACTTAGTGAGGCTGTGTCTCAATATAAAAATAAAAAATAAAAAGGGCTGTGGACGTGGCTCTGTGGTTAAGTGTCCCTGGTTCAATCTCTAGTATCAAAAGAAAAAAAAAATTAGCTCACAACATATCTGCTGTTTTGACACATTACTATTTTTAATTTAGACAAGAATCATGTTGGCATTATGATCTTCTATGTAACAAGCACAATAGTGAGAGAACAGCCTGACCTCTCACATACAGATACAGAACACATCTGAGGAAAGAAGAAAAGTGTCATTACCTCTTTGTCATGGGCAATCAGCTGGGTCTTCACATGGCCAGACACAAGATTCACTCGCCCCAACACCTGCCCTGTCTCCAGTCCCCAGATGGTGCAAGTCGTGTCGATGCTCGAGGTACCTGCGAATACCACTTCAAGTGAGAGGCTGCTAGGAGTGAGGTTCTCCTTGCACACTTGTGAAGTGAGGTGCACACTTCCCTCCTGCTTATCTGCTTGGCCCAGCAGACAACATGCCACAAAACACTTTCTTAGCACAGGGAGGGTTAAGTATAAAATTATTATCTCAGGATCTTAGATTTTAACAAGAAACAGGACATACACATGTGAAAAGCTCAACTCCATATGAGGAGTTAATAACTACATTCCATATTTAGCCTACTTCTCACTTGGCCTGTTTTAGGATGATGTACTTAAAAACTTGCCCAGGGGCTGGGGGTATACCTCAGTGTTACAACATTTGCCTACCATGCACAATGCCCTGGGTTCTATCCCCAGCACCACAAAAATGAAGCAAAAAAAAAAAAAAAAAAAAAAAAAAACCTGACAGTGTTACATATGAGAATATGTGTCTTTGCTTTTTTTTTTTTTTAATATTTATTTATTTCTTTAGTTGTACACAATGCAATGCATTTATGTTTACGTGGTGCTGAGAATCGAACCCGGGCCACGCACGTGCGAGGCGAGCGCTCTGCCGCTGAGCCACAACCCCAGCCCAGTGTCTTTGCTTTTTCAAACTAGACTACATACTCCCTAACTCCTTTACCTAAAAGATAAGGATCCACCTCATTCCAGTCGAAGGAGGTCAGGGGGGCACAGAAATCCGAGTTCTTGTTATTGTTTAGCAAACATTCCAGCCTTGTCTCTGTTTCTCCAACCTAAAGGGAAGGGGGGAAAAAAATCAAACAGTCTTATCTTCATCAAAACAAACATAACAAAACCCTGTTTAGGTAGTACCTTAGTAAATCTAAGACATGAGGGAAAACATTATCAGCATAAAGAATGATAAAACCCAGAAAAATTTCCTAAATGCCACATTATTTCAAACTTTCTTCTCTACCCAACTTTGCTTTCAAAATTTTCTTCCCTGCAGCTTTCCAGAGGGGTCTTCTCACTTTGCTCTACCCAGAATCTTGGCACTTTGCCTGCTAGACACAATGCCCAGGCTACTGAGGATGCTGCTGATGGTGAGCTCAGCAAAGGGGCAGGAGTGCTTCAAGATCCACTCACTTCATTTGTTAGACTCAATGGCCTGGTATTTGGTTTAGTTTACTCAAAAGTATCTTGGTTGTCAATAGAATAAGAGGTCCTAAGAGCCCTGACACCCACTGAAGGCTGTTCAAGTCGCATCAGGCTAATTAACTAAGCCTCAGGTTTCCAAGCCAGTAGCAAGACTCATGGAATCTTGGCTAGATTTATTAGAAAATCTGCCGAGCCAAACAAGGTCAGGCCAGATAAGCTGCATTTGCATCTCCCTTACTGAAATGACACTTGCCTCCAACCCATCCATTCTCTGTGATTCCACACTAACAGCTGACAGTAAGAAAGCCCATTTGTCTGGCTGCTAATCAAGCATCTGCTTACCCTCCACACTCGGAGATAGTCACCACTTGTCGCCAGTAGGTCTGGATAGACGCCCTTTGTGTCAGGAATCCACATGAGTTTTGTGGTGGGGTATGGATGGTCAAAGGTGTTTCGGCAAATAAACTCCGAACTTTCCTCATCTAAACCAACAAGCTGAACCTGCAACACAACAAAGTTGAGCCACATAAGCTTTTGTCCCCCTTCCTTTCTTGTCTTTTTTCTTTTTTTGGTACTGGGGACTGACCTGAGTGACATTCTACCACTGAACTATATTCCTAGAACTTTTTATTTTGAGGCAGGGTCTCACTAAGTTGCCCAGGGTGGCCACAAACTTGGGATCCTCCTGTCTCAGGCTTCCCAGTCTTTGGGATTACCGGTGTGTGCCACCACACCCCAGTCAGCATAAGCATTTGTTCTTTTGGAGCAGTCTCAAATACATCAGATCCCTGGCCAGTGATAGAAATCTTGACACTGTACTATACTTAACTCAGAGTCAGAAATTATTACACTGAGAGGGCACTTAGACCAACCATTCCACTGCCAGACAGGAAAATCAGACTCAGAAGGTTCCATTACATTCAACGCTGCAAAGCCAGTATTAGAGACAGAGAAGCTCTCGATACAGGTTCTCTGACTCCAAGTCCTACACTCTTGACCCCAAATCACAAAACTGCATTATCTGCTCAACTGGATGTATACATTCTCCTAGGGTGAAGAAGTGCTTTTGGTTTCCACAATGACTGGAAGTGCTGTGGGCATCTGGTGCTTAGGAGCCAGGTATATCAAACACCTTGTGCAGTCTCTTACAGCAAATTGATGTCCCACTAAAAAGTCAACAATGCATAATACTCACCCTCATCCCCAACTTCAACAATTGTTAGTTACAGGTTTACAAATAAGGGTGTGTGAATGAGTATTTGAGAATCCAAACCACTGTGAGTGGTAAAAAAGTGGGCATCACTGATGAGAAGTCCTATCTAGTTCCGGCTACTTAGAGTCAGTTTTGGACCACCATTAATTTCCATCTTCTCCTGTCAAACTCAGTCTGGTTT
The DNA here is from genome assembly GCA_025594165.1 of Tamias sibiricus. Classification (NCBI taxonomy): domain Eukaryota; kingdom Metazoa; phylum Chordata; class Mammalia; order Rodentia; family Sciuridae; genus Tamias; species Tamias sibiricus. Next base: position 18,034,154 of record CM046660.1, on the reverse strand, counting down.
GACACTCATGTACATTTGCTTACAAATTTTTTTTTCACAATTTATAAGATTTAATTATATGAAATGTCCACAAGAGGCAAATCTATACATATAGAAAGTAGTTGCTCGATATGTATTAGAGGCTGAAAGAAGGGGAATGTGGAGTAACTACTAATGGTTACGGGATTTCTTTTGGGTGTGAAGAAAATTCCAGGAATTATATACTGGTGATGAGTATACAAATTTGGGACTATACTAAAAATCACTAATTATACATTTAAATATGATTTAAGTGGTGAATTTTATGCTACATGAATTTTTTAAGATTATTTATTTACTTATTCATAATGCACAAGTATATCATCTTTTTACATACAACTGCTTGTATACAAAGTATATAATTTTTAACTCAAAGACAGAATGGTGGGAATTCTTGATAAAGATCCATAAGAGGAAAGGCACAAATCGTTGAGCAGAAACAGAATTCCTTGTCTTTCTGACCTTAGTTTTAGATACCAATACATATTCTCCCCAAATTAGATTTAGGAACATACAATAAAATTCACTCAAGCATGCAGTTCAATGATTTTTGGTCAACATACACAGTTACGTAACTCCCACAACAATTAAGATATAAACCTTTAGGCTAGGGTTGTAGCTCAGAGGCAGAGCGCTTGCCTAGTATGTGTGAAGCACTGGGTTCGATCCTCAGCACCATATTAAAAAATAATAATAATAAAACAAAAATTTTTTAAAAAAAGATATAAACACTTCTACCATCTAGGTATAGCGGCTCTTGCCTGTAATCCCAATGACTCAGGAAGCTAAGGCAAGAGGATCAAAAGTTCAAGATCAGCCTGGGCAACTTAACAAAACCCCATCTCAAAAAAAAAAAGGGGGGGGGGCTGGCTGAGTGATACAGTCCTCCTAGATTCAACCCCAGTACCCCCATCCCACACACAAAAAGAACCCTTCCACCAACTCGAAAAGTTCTCTCTAGTGTCTTAGCAGACAACCTTGGTTGTTTTCCTCTATATTTCAAGCCGTGCACTTAGGCGAGAGTCTTGCTCAATGCGAATGTTTCATTTGTACAACCTAGTATCACTTCCCAGAGACCTCATGTGTTTGCACCAACTTGTGTTTTATTCTCAGCCAAAGAGACCCTAGCTCTTCTATTCCCAGTTGCCAACCAGATATGAGAAGAATAACCACTAGCTCTAACTTTTGCTTAAATTTTTGTTCAGATTCTCAAACATTTAAATTTAATGACAAAAGAGAACATAAATTCTCTGTGAATATTCAAATACAGAATAAAATGATAAAAGTCTCCCATTAACTTCACCCCCAATTCTGATTCTACTTACAGATCCTGACAAATTCTATTTACTGACAGTTCTACACAGAGAAACCACTGCATGATATGTATTTTTCCAAATGTTTCTCCATGTATTTATATGTGTGAGTACAGGTCTGGTGTTTTTGTTAAATTTTTTTTAGTTGTTGATGGACCTTTATTTATTTATTTATTTATTTATATGTGGTGCTGAGAATGGAACCCAATGCCTCACACATGCTAGGCAAGCACTCTACCACTGAGCTACAACCCCAGACTTTTTTTTTTTTTTAAGCATAGATTTGGTACATAAAATTTATTCTGCAACTTGCTTTTAACAATTACCTTGGAATATCTTCCCACTTCACTCTTCTACAGCAGATTATGATAAGCACACCATAATATTAACTACTCAGTTATTTTGATTATATCACATTGTTTTTATAAACAGTTCTATAATGAATAAATATCCTTACTCTCTTATCTTTGTACACATGTACAAATGCTTTCATTGGATATCTCTAGAAGCAGTTGTTACATCACATTTTCAATTCTACCAGTCTTCAAAAAGCTTGCTTTCATTTTTTATTAACAGTATGAATTATTTATTAACAGTACAAATATTTTTTATTAACAGTACAAGAGTGCAATTTCCCCATACCTTTGAAAATATTGAAAATAATCAATATTTTTATATTTGCTAATATGATATATTAAAAATGGCCGTTTTCCAACATTGTACTGTTGACTATTTTTGAGTAACAATAATTAATATCTGAGAACATATGATGGGCCATCTGTAAGCACCACAAATGCTTTATGTGAGTCACCTCATTTAATCGTCTCAACATCACCATGAAGCAGGTACACTTCCAGAAGAGTATGCAGAGGAAAAGAGAGTTGAAGTACCTTGCCCAAGATTTAGAACATCTGCCTAGTTTCCTACTGGATTGTTTATCTTTTTCTTACTGATTTGTAGAAACTTTAAAAAAAAATACCTTTATTTATTTTTATGTGGTGCTGAGGATCGAACCCAGGGCTTCACAGCTGCAAGGCAAGCGCTCTACCACTGAGCTACAGCCCCAGCCCTTTAGAAACTCTCATAAATGGTTATTCTGCCTTTATCTCTTACTTGTTTCCTTTGGTAAATTTGCCCATAAAACTCGAGGGGTTAGCACCTATATAGTTTTTTTTTTTTTACTATATTTTCAATTTTTTCCATCATTTCAAAAATTATTCAGGTTTTCTACTTATTAAGAAAATTTGGCAGTACTTGCTTTCCTATGTTTCATCTAGATTTTCAACTGTGCTATGACACATTGTTAATAGCAATCTTATTCTTTAAACTTCTCTCTTCCTACTCCATATTTCCACTCACACCCAAAGGAAGGATGTGTTTCTGCCCCTCTTCCCCTTGGGGAGAATCCTTTGGTGAGGGGTCCTGATCTTCCATCCCAAACAGTAACTAGCTCCACCCAATGGAGGAAGAATTGTTGAAGTGATTGGGAAAACCTGAGTTGGGCCTGTGGGCAGGTCTCCCTGGTAAGCCTGACTACTCTCCCTTAGGCAGGCCCCACAGCACTCTTTCTCACTCTGCCCCTAAGCAGACAGGCAAATCAGTCTTCTCAGAATGCCTGTGTCCAGCATCTACTCCAGCTTCTCAGAACCTACAACTTCTGGGGGAGGTCAAGTTGGACCTGTCCTTGAAATAGAAAGTAAAAATGCAGGAAAGTCTCACTTCAGCTTCAAGGCCAAAGTGCATTTTTCCAACTTAGTTTATCAGGGAGCAACACCACATTAGAGGTAATTAATCAGTTATTAATAGTGAAGGTAGGTTTCCCTTTTGACTACTATAATTTGTATATAATTTTTTGATAAGAAGTTCCCATCCATAGGCTGGGGTTGTAGCTCGGTGGTAGAGTGCTTGCCCAGCATGTGTGAGGCACTTGGTTTGACTCTCAGCACCACATATAACTAAGTAAAATAAAAGTCCATTGACAATTAAAAAAATATTTTTAAAAAAGGTCCCCAACCGAAAAGGGGGCGACTGGTAAAATTTTATATACCAAGAGTTCTATTCTAAACCTCTTGGCATTATTTTCCCTTTCTTGCTCTTTTGTGTGTGTGTGTGTGTAAGGTGGAGGGGGGTTTAACTGGGGACTGAACCCAGAGGCCCCTTACCACTGAGCTATATCTCCAGCCCTTTTTATTTTTTATATTGAGACTGGATCTTGCTAAGTTGCTTAGAGCATCACTAAATTACTGAGGATGGCCTTGAACTTGTGATACTCCTGCCTCAGCCTCCCAAGTCACTGGGATTATAGGCATGAGCCATACTATGATGCCCAGCTGCTTTTACCCTTTATGTGACTTTGGGTAAGTGATTTAACATGTCTGGTAAATCTCCTCATTTTCCCATGAATTTTGATATGTAGCATTTTTTCCTAGTCAGTTGATTGCCCCCTAACTTTAAAAAGAAATTAAGATATGATCAGTAACTTTCATAAATTAGGTTATCTTTTTAAAAAATATTTATTTATTTGCTTTAGTTGTACACGATGCATTTATTTGTATGTGGTGCTGAGGATCGAACCTGGGCTGCGCACATGCTAGGCAAGCGCTCTAACGCTGAGCCACAACCCCAGCCCATCTTTTTTTTTTTTTTAATGTAGGGTTACTTTTTGGGGGCGGGAAGAGAATTGAACCTAGGGGTGCTTAACCACTGAACCATACCCCAGCCAGCCCTTTTTATTTTTTATTTTGAGACAGGGTCTTGTTGCTTAAGGCCTTACTAAGTTACTGAGGCTGGCTTTGAACTCGAGATCCTCCTGCCACAGCCTCCCAAGTTGCTGGGATTACAGGCGTGTACCACCACACCTGACTAGGTGGTTACCTTTTTATTTACTTATGTATTTAGTTGAAGACGGACATAATACCTTATTTTATTTATTTATTTTCGTGGTGGTGAGGATCGCACCCAGTGCCTCACATATGCTAGGCAAGCGCTCTACCAAGGAGCTACAACCCTGCCCTGGGTTACATTTTAAAAAACTCCATGTGCATGCACACTGGAGATTGAACCCAGAGCTTCAATACTAAGCATGCACTCTACCACTGAGCTATACCTCCAGCCCCTTGTTGGTTGTAATTTTAACAATGTAAAATATTTCCTTTTGTTCCAACTTTTTTTTTTTTTGCCTTGCTTTTAATTCTATCTGATGTTAATATTATCAGGCCTGATTTCTTACTTATCTTCCTTTTGTTGTTACTATATAACTAGTGTGTCATTCATTCCTTTCTCTTTCTTTTTTATTCTACATATAGAACACAATTTTTCATATCTCTGGTTGTATATAAAGTATATTCACACCATTTGTGTCTTCATAGATGTTCTTAGAATAATAATATCCATCTCACTCCACCATCTTTTTTACCCCCATGCCCCGTCTTTCCCTCCCATCCCTTTGCCCTACCTAGAGTTTGTCTAATCCTCCCATGGTCCCCCTCCCAACCCCACTATGAATCAGCCTCCTTATATCAGAGAAAACATTCGGCATTTGGTCTTTTGGCATTGGCTAACTTCACTTAGCATTATATTCTCCAACTCCATCCATCTTTATTTCTCTTAAGTCATACAATGATTTAATTTTTATTAATGTCAACTTTTTTACTAGTTATATTTACAAAAGGTACAATATTTGAAAGGCACAAAAACAACAACAGTGAAATTAAGGCCCTACATCCTAGCTCCCTTTCCTGGAGAAATCAACATTACCCATTTCTTATGTATCCTTTCCACACATGAGCATTTTTGGGTGTGCATGTGGATGTGTGGATTTTTTTTTACATGAATGGTAGTTTGTACTATGCTATTCCGCACATTGTTTGCTTTACTCAATCGTTTTTTAAATGTTCCATATTAGGGGGCAGTACTGGGGATTGAACCCAGGGGCACTCTACCACTGAGCCACAACTCCAACCCTGTCTTGAATTTCATTTAGAAACAGGGTCTCACTGAGTTACTTAGGAACTTGGAGTTACTGAGGCTGGCTTTGAACTCGCAATCCTCCTGTCTCAGCCTCTGGAGTCGCTAGGATTACAAGAGTGGGCCATCATGCCCAGCTGATCCATTCTTTTAATAACTGCATGGATATACCATAACTTATTCAACCACTTCTTTAATATTTTCATATTTTATGCTTACAAATAATGCTAAAATGAGTATCCCTGCACATTTCAACCATGTGAGCATAGCTGTAGGATGAATTCCCACAGGTGAAACTATAGGGTTGAAGGTAAGTCCATTTTAAATTTTGATACCAACTGCTACTTGACCTCCATGAGAGAAACTACATATACACTCAATGTGTGTTACTAAGGTTTTTGATTTTCCTTTATCTAGCTGAAACTTTTTTTCTTATGATGTTCAGTTCTACATTTTTTTATACCTTTATTTATTTGTTTTTATGCGGTGCTGAGGATCAAACCCAGTGCCTCACACATACAAGGCAAACATTCTACCAAGTGAACTACAACCCCAGCCCCATCAGTTCTACATATGTTTAAGAATCATTTATCTATCCTTTTCTGGGAACTATTCATATTTGCTTCCCTTTTTCTACTGGGTCACTGGGTTGTGACTTGTTGATCTTTATATATTAAGAGATGTGTGGGGGCTGGGATTGTGGCTCAGCGGTACAGCGCTCGCCTCGCACGTGTGCGGCCCGGGTTCGATCCTCAGCACCACGTAAACATACAATGGATTGCATTGTGTACAACTAAAGCAAATAAAATAATATTAAAAAAAAAAGAGAGATGTGTGGTCTACAATGTTACATGTAGTTTATCAATATGCCACTTATTTTTTGACTTTGTGGGGTTAGTTGGTTTTGCCAAAAATATTGTTTTTATTTGGTATTGTTCATTCCCACTTTTATGCTTTCCCATGCTGTTATTACAAAATTTTTCCATGCTTTATAGTTGTATATTCACATTTTTTGTTCATCTGGAATTCTGGCACAAGGTTTAAGACAGAGAATTTTTTTTCCCTAGTCTCAATGCCACTGATTAAAAAATCTTTTTCATCACTTATATTGCACCATCTTTTGCACAGACTATATTTCTTTATGCATTCTGAGTTCATTTCTGGAGTCTCTTCTGTTCATTCATTAGTCCTTGCAGTACCAAACTATGTTAATTACTACAGCCTTATAATTTTATTTTTTTTAACATCTTGGTGGTTAATGACCCACCTCCTTCATTGCTCTTCCTTTTCTTAAGTTTTCTGACAATGTGTGCATGTTTGGAAAAATGCATGTGTAGAAATGTTTACCCTGGTTCTAGAAAACAATTTTTTAAAAAATTGTGGTACTTTTTTTTCCTTCCGGCAAAAAAAAACTGTGGTATTTTTAGCAGGGATCATATGAAGTTTACGGACATGGATACTGATGCTAAGCTTTCCTATCCAAGAATAGAGTATACCTTTTCATTTTTCAAGTCTTGTTTCATGTTCATCACCATTATTTTTTCCATATAAACCTTACAGATGTTCAAGTATACTCCCAGGTACTTACAGTAAAACACAATCTACAATATTTATAGATCTGTAAACATTACTCCATTGCCTTCTGTCATCAAATATAGGTAGCCTAACATCTTTTCACCTCTTAATGAGGACTTGAACACTTTGCCTAGATGTCCAAAGAATTCTTTCTTCATTCTTAAAGTGCAGAAATTTTCCTAGGATATGTTTCAGTGCCAATTGTTTTGTGACAGTTTTTCTTAAGACACAGTATGAACTCATCACTTCAAATCTGTACCACTGAATTCTTCTTTAACTATGTATTTGAGCTTTTGGTTTTTATTTCTTTGGTTCTCTTCTTCAGTGACATCATTACATCTAAGTTAGATCTTCTTTCTTTTCAACACCTATTACATTCTAATGGTTAACTTCTCTCATTTTAAAAAAAAAATTGTCCTCCTTATTCTTTTCTGTTTTTGACAGCTTGTACTTACCTTTACTGTTTCAATGTGGCTTTTGAATCCTGTGATAATTTTAGCTTTCTCTTCTACTACTTTTTGTGCTCTGCCAGTTCCATTTTCTCCTGTCACTGTGCCTTATTTTACTTGATCTATTGTATCTCTGCTCAGAGTTTTGTATTTTTTTTAAAGTTCTTTGAATTCAGTGGCAAGACTGGCCATCATTTTTTCAGCTGAGGTGAAATACTTTTCTAGTGAGGGTACTACTTGACACTTGTTTCTGTTTCCACTTGCCCCTCCTTTCTTATAGTATCTTCCTGTAGCTTTCATACTGGTTCCTTTTCAATGAGAAGGTTCTTCCCAGATGATTTGAAGGAGGCTCCTGTGGGAGGGAGGCCAGGGCCATGGTCCAAGTTAGCAAAACATGAGAAACCTTTGCATCTCCTCAGCCAACAGAGAGGTAAAGTGCCACCACGCTGCTCATAGTTCAACCTCTCTTCCATCTGCCTCATAGAAGAAGTAGCATACCAATATGTCTCCTTGTACAGCTTAGCTCCCTTTTTATCCCAGGTGTTTTCACTGTCCCAGAGGATTAATTCTGTCCATAAAAATCCTATCTTGAAGAACTGTAGCTGTTCTGATTTTGGAATCTGCAGTCACAGATTTCTGCAGCCACTGCACACCTTTCTCAGTATCTTCCCGTAGCCATTAGCCTTCCTTACATATTGTGGAAGCATACAGAAAAAATAAACCTGACTTAAGTGGTTGACACTTAAGTCTTTTTCTCTGCCTTTTTCTCCACAGTATTCCCTGCCCTCCTCCTGTATCTTTTATCTCCTACCTCCACAGTGCCATTCTGCAACCGTTGTTCCACAACACTTTACCCAACATGTGAAATGAAAGTCCCTAAAGAGAAAAGGCTGTGAAGCAGGATCACTTTGCTCAGGTTTGTTTTGTTTTGTTTTTGTGGTACTAGGGATTGAGCCTAGGACAGTAAGCAGGCTAGGCAAGCACTCAACCACTGAGCTACCTCCCCAGCCCCAACTTATTATTTTTTTAAAAATATTTTTAGTTGTAGTTGGAATTAATAACTTTATTTATTTATTTATTTATTCTTTTATGTGGTGCTGAGGACCAAACCCAGAGTTACTGTGGGTAAACGAGGTAGAACAAGAGAACATGGGCTTAAAGTAACACACTATGCTCCCTGGAGTCGGATTACACAAAGCTGGAATACCAAAAAATGGGATCAGGAATTTTACCCTAGATCTTTAAAAGGCAGGGAATGAACATAATTACACTTTATGGTACCTTTTTGATATAAAAGTCGACTTACTGAACATCCATATAGTTTTCCTTGAACATATTTCAATTACAGATATAGTAATGATGATGATTAAAAAATAGCTTACATTTCTATATGGCTTACTCCATGCCTAAATCCACTACATACATAAACTCACATAATCTTCCAAACACACTTATAAGGTAATGAAATGAATTTATTACCCTCATTTTACAGAGAAATGAGACAAAGAGGATAATTTTCCCAAAGGCCCACACAAAACTGGGAAGCAGTGGGATTAAGATCTCAACTCATGGGGCCAGGAGAGTAGCTCCATGGTAGAGCACTTGCCTAAAAGCACAAGGCCCTGGGTTTGATCCCTGGAGCCACAAAAAAATACAGAACTCGGGCTGGGGTTGTGGCTCAGCGGTAGAGCGCTTGCCTAGCACGTGCGTGGCCCGGGTTCGATCTTCAGCACCATGTAAATGCATTGTGTACAACTAAAGCAAATAAATAAATATTAAAAAAATACAGAACTCTTCAAAACAAAACAAAACAACCCAGACCACCTCAAAAAAGGCTATCTGGCAATACAGTTTTTTCCATGGATGAACCTGGATGGAAGTGATGGTTAGAAGCCTGCAGATGGCAAAAAGATTCAATTCCTGCCTCTAGTTTGCAGATGCCAAAGTAACTCTTAGAAGGCTATATGGCCCACCTGTGTCTGTTAACTTCAGGGGTGGAGCCCAAGAATGTACAAATCCCTCAGTGGATTCTCAACATACTGTAATTTAGAGAACCACTGCTCCAAAACCAAAAAAGATTATAAACACAACAATCAACAATGCAGCTTTTTACTGCAGGTATAGTCGACGGAATTGTTTTCTTTTTTCTTTTTTTGAAGTTGTAGATGGACAGCATGCCTTTATATTTTTTTTTAACATGGTGCTAAGGATTGAACCCAGTGCCTCACATATGCTAGGAAGCAATCTACTGCTGAGCTACATCCCTAAATTTATTCTCATGAAGGAACACCTGCAAGTCAAGTTCTTTTTTAAAAAAAATATTTATTTATTTATTTGCTTTAGTTGTACACAATGCATTTTTTTTTATGTTTACGTGGTGCTGAGGATCGAACCTGGGCTGCGCACGTGCTAGGCGAGCGCTCTACCGCTGAGCCACAATCCCAGCCCCTCAAGTTCTTGATTTTAGATTTAATTCTGTGGACCAACCAGGAATAATTTTATAATAGGAAATCATAATTATATTAATATAAAATTTTAAAAATCATAATCATGTTTTCTCAATGTGTCCACTCCACATTTAAAACAATGATCATTTCTAGGCTTTTTCATGAATGTTAATTTGCTGTTACTTTGTCCTCTGCTGGTATTCAAGATCCATGGCAAACAGAAATCAAAGGCCTAAAATTTTAAAATTTTTAACTCCTCTCACTTACGTAGTCTACCACCCCGTGACAAGGTTTCTTTAGAACTTAGCACAAGAATCAGTGCTCTGAGGTGGAATTTACTGCCCACCAGCACCCAGGCACAGATCTCTGTTGCAGGGTTTCTTAACCTTGGGTCCATGAACTTGAACTGGAAATTAAATCCTTATGTTCACGAACCTCTAGCTAACATTAACTATTTCTTTAGTTATAAATGGAGGCAGCTACAACTAGCAGTATGAGTATCTATGACTTTATTGTCAACTGAATCACTGTTGTTTTTTTTTCCTATCATATTACAGGTGTTAAACATCTTGAAATACTGTTTATCCTCAACACTACTTCAAAAATTATGGTAATTACACCAGATGGTATAATTTAATGAGCTGATTTTAAGGTATATATTGCTATATCACCACTGTTTTAAAAGTGTTTTTGATATTTGTAGCTTGATTTAATTGGTTTCTTTTTGGAATCCTACATATCTTATGCATTTGAAAACAATTATAAGTCATGTTCTATTGGCATCAGCTTTCAAGTGTGCTCTTCACAGTATGCACACATATGCACACACACACTCAGAAAGAACCCTGATAGGCACAAAACAGTTTTAAGACTCTGCATTGTCTACATAATGTGAGTGAATTAAGATATAGTTAACTTAAGTTGTGCATGGTAATGTGTACCTGTACTCACAGCAACTGGGGAGGCTGAGGCAGGAGGATGACAAGTTTAAGACCTGCCTGGGCAACTTAGTAAGACAATGTCTCAAAACAAAATAAAAAGGGCTGGGGGTATGGCTTACTGGTAGAGGGCTTCTGGGTTCAATCCCCATTACAAAAAAAAAAAAAAAAAAAAATGATATTGTTAACTGCTTATTCTGTTAATGCTGGGATTGCTGATTTGCATGCTACCCATGTGACTGGCATAAAGAAGGAACTCCACACAGTTGTTGAATCAAAGGACAAACTTTGGGATAGAGTTCCTGAAACTGAAGTTTGACATCAGTTACTTCACTGATCCATCAGCAGCCGAGCTGTGACTCAATTTCTCCTCTCTTAGAAATGGGACCATTACTGCTGACCCAATGACTCTGAAAAAACTTAAAAGAAAAACACATCAATTTGTATGAAAAGATTCCAGCCTTTTGAAAGACATATTACACTGTATTTTTTATACCTTTATATTTATTTATTTATTTTTATGTGGTGCTGAAGATAGAATCCAGGTCCTCACACATAGTAGGCAAGCACTCTACCACTGAGCTACAACCCAAGTATCCTTAAGCAACAGTTCTACTGGTCTTAATGTTATTAACAGGGTCCACATCAGGACCTTGAATTCCATTCCAGTTCTGCTGTCCACTGTGTGAGAAAGGGGCATCAGAGAAAAGGAAATAAAGCTGTCTTGCTGGAACAAGGGTGGATCAATGCATACGCTGTGGGATTTGTTTGTTAACTTTTTGTGTATGTGTACTGTCTAGGCACTGAGAGTCCATCCCTTTCATCCTTTTCTCAAAGGAGACTCCAAAGAAGTTAGGACCTACTCCAGAGAAACAGATGTGTTCCAAACTAAATAAACTTAAAATGTTCAAATGTATTTTACAGGAGTTTCACATGTAAAACAGAACCCTGTTCCCACAGCAAACATAAAAATGGATCACACATAATAATACTGGTCCATTCAACATCTTAGAGCTAATCAATGGACCCGACAGGACATAACCCTAGGTCACCTAGCCTTTTCCGTTGTACCCGACTTGTCTACAGTTTTGATTCTTAAATCTGATGTTCACAGCAGTAAATAGGAATACAGACTTTTCAATACAACCAGCCAAAGCTTTCAATTGTTCTGATCACTATAAATAACAACTTTTACTCTAATAAAACAAAAGTAAGATATTAGAGTAAAGGAAAGAAAATTCTTCCCAACAACTTTCAAAAAGTCATTTACCCTAAACCGCCGGCTCAAAAGCTTCCCCCTCCTACCTACCAGTGCTTCATGAAGGAGTCTCAAATCCATGGATATACAGCAAGACTTACTACTTAAAGGTTGCAAATCAGCATAAAAGAAGCTAAGATTAGGCCAAATGTCATCTTTCTCTATTCAGAAACAATGGCAGGCTCATGATATAGGCCAAGATTTCCAAAAAGAGATCGTTCTGGAGAGGATGGACATCAGAAAGCAACAGGCAATAAAAGACAATCCTGGCAGAAGGACTGGGGATCCAGGAGTATTTGTAGGTGGGAGTACGGTGCGGGGAAGCCCATTTAATAAACAGTCTTGCAGAAATCTAGTGTAGCCAGCAGTGCACGACCACTATGGGAAACGCCTGCATTTTCCTTCACAGCCATCACTACTTCTTCCCTCCCCCACCCCGAACTGAAGCAATGCGGCATGAGTGGGGAAATTAGAGGAATACATGGCGTAGCTTTGGGGTACAAACTCTACACGAAATACCTGTCTGCCTCGGACAAGTTATAACACCGTGCCTCCGTTTCCCCACTACACAGAAATGTTGCCATAATCAAAGGTGACCAGTTCGCAATCCCAAGCACAAGGGCAGACACCGAGGAACCGCTCCGCGACGCTAAAGCCTGTCCGCAGGAGGGTTCTAGGGTCGAGGCTCCAGCCCGGAAAGAGCGCTCCCGGGGCCCGCTTCCCGTCTGGTGGGTTCCGAGCCCCGGTCCGGCCCACCTTGTTGTTGTACTCCTCCACGAAGCTGCCCAGCGCCAGGCGAAAGCGCTTGTCTGGCCGCACGCTCCAGTTCATCGCGTAGACGGTCCAGGGCGCTTCATACTTGTAGATCTCCTTCCGTTTGCCGTGAAGGGACATCGTGGCCGCCGGGCCGCAGAGCGGGCTGGGGCTGCGGCTGGCTGGGGCTGGTGGGGAACGAGTCGGGCGGGGAGCTGGGCCTAGGACGCAGGGATCGGAAGGGAGGCGGGGCGGGCAGCAACAGCCTAGCCCGGAAGAGGGGCAGCGGCTACAAACAACGATGGCCCGGCCCGACCCCCAGTTTCAAACCTGCTCCGGCACCGACAACAACCACCTTCCGTTTGGGATGCCGCCCCGCCCTCTCGAAACGGAAGCCACGCGACCCCCGCAGCAACGCTGGCCGTTGGCTGCCTGACACGTCCTTTCGAAGCTGTTCCTTCTTTTCATTGGTTATTGCGGCCGTAGTGTTCGAAATCTCCTCACTATTGGCGTAAATGTCTGTCATTCCGGCTGCTCGATCGGCCCAATTCCTGGAGGAAGGCGCTTTCGCTGCCGCAAAGGTCATTGGCTGACAAAGCCATCAGTCAAACAGATAACGGCGCAGTGCGGGCGAATGGGGGCGTGTGTGGCCTGTAGGAGAGCTTGCAAAGCAGGGGGCCTTCAAGTTCTAGGCCAAGTCTCGGAGAGTGAAACCTCTTGTGTGACCTGCCCTTTCTTCGCTCTGCTGCTGCTATTCTGAGCGGCCTCTTCAGGCTGTCGAGTAAAATAAAAATTCTGCCTTACGGCAGGACCTACTGCTTTTCGTCACACTGAGCCCCGAAGCTCGGCAGCCTGGCCTGCGCCAAATGGAAAACACTTGTCCTGGGAACGTTTAACACCAAAAGCTATTATTCCGGGACCCCAAGAACAGGCCCAGGCACGCAGATATGCTAGAGCTAGGCCAGTTTGAAACGGGCATTCTCGCGCTGTCCTGCAGAATCCAGAAATACTCTGATTCTAAGGTTGGTTTTCAGTGGGCAGTGACCTGACCAGGTTGGCTCTAAGTTTTTGTCAGTTTCTATCTTCTTCCTTCCCCTACGTGGGTCCCAAGGCAAATGCTAATCCAGCTCTAAATGTCTCTTTCCCTTGATTTTGAAATGGAAAAGTCTGAAGCTAGGTACAGGTAACATCGTTAACACCGTTATAAATTTCAATGGAAGCCGGGCGGGGTGGCACACGCCTGTAATCCCGGCACTTAGCCAGCCTCAGCAATGGCGAGGCACTTTAGCAACTCAGTGAGACCCTGTCTCTAATAAAATACAAAATAGGGCTGGGGATGTGGCCCAGTGGTTGAGTACCCCTGAGTTCAATCCCCAATACAAAAAAAAAAAAAAAAAAAAAAAAAAAAAAAAAAAAAAATTTAAATGGTTTCCAATTAATTCAATGGAAGATTTGTACTGAATTGTTAGACCATATCATCAGGTATACCTTTAAATGATAAATGTCATTTTAACGGACCATACAGAAAGAGTTAAAAGAAGAGGGACAATGCTATATATAACAATCCTTTTTAAGTTTTCTCTTTTAAAAAAAACAGTGGGCACAGTGGCACATGCCTGTAATCCGCGACTGGGGGAGGCTGAGGCAGGAGAACCTCAAATTCAAAGCCAGCTTCAGCAATTTAGGGAGACACTCAGCAACTTAGTGAGAACTTGTCTCCAAATAAATGATTAAAAATTTAAAAAAGAACAACCTAGTGAGGCTCTGTCTCAAAAATAACAAGAGCTTCTGATGTAGCTCAGTGGCAAAGTGCTCACCTGCCATGTGTGAGGCCATGGGTTCAAATCCTAGTACTGCAAAGAAAGAAAAAATGGGTACCAAACTGCTGCTGGACCTTGTCTTATCATAATAAAAAAATAATACTATTCATCCACAGACATAGGAGTTTTTTTTTTTTTTTTTTTTTTTCCTTTTTATGGTATGGGGGATTGATCCCAGGGGCATTTTACCACTAAGCTACATCCCTAATCATTTTTATTGTTTATTTTGGGACATGGTCTCCCTAAGTTGCTTAAAACCTTGCTACCTTGCTGAGGCTGGCCTTAAACTTGCAATCCTCCTGCCTCAGTCTCCTGAGTTGCAGGGATTACAGGCATGTGCCACTACACTCAGCCATAGGAGTCAATTTGGAGTAAAAATTCCCTATTTTAAGAGATGTATTCCCAATAAAATTTCAGATCTTACAAAATTTGAACATATATTTGTCATTTTGAACTGTACCAATAAGTGTAACTCTTAAAGCCTTATTAAAGTCATAAAAATTAATTTTAAAATTTCAATTTATGTATCTGTCTTGCAAACATGATAGGGTGATTAATAATAGACTTTGAAGAATAAAAAAAAATATGGGTTGGGGTTGTGGCTCAATGGTAGAGTGCTTGCCTAGCACACGTGAGGCACTGGGTTAGATCCTTGGCACCACATAAAAAAATAAATAAATAAAGGTACTGTGTCCATCTACAAAATACTTTTAAAAAATACATGTAGGAATAAAACCCTGGGGTGGGGGGATGGAATTAAGAGAAAAATGACGTTAAAAAAATTTTAAAAGATATTCTTGTGTGTGTGGTGTTGGTGATTGAACCCAGGGCCTCAAGCGTGCTAGGCAAGCACTCTACCACTGAGCTATATTCCCAGCCCCCCATGTGTTTGGATGATGGGGTGGTTCTAAAATCACTATTTGGATGGGATTAGAACATTGTAAATATTTATAACACAATAGACATTACATCCTTTGCAGCTATTTAAATTTATCAGTGACTAATTTCAGGTATCAACAATGTGGAAGGGCGGAATTTACATTTTCAAAAATTTTTAGGTAGTACTGGAGCAAAAAGGACTGAGGACCAGCATACTGAGTGACCAGGTACTTTTGGGACAACAGCCCTTTTCAGCTGACTAACCAGGTGCAAATGCTCTCAAGTCAGACCATCTGGGTTGAAATTATGTTCTCCTTTTCCTGTTGTGTTAGGCACAATTCTTTCTTCTTCTTTTTTTAGAAAATATTTTTTAGTTGTTGGTGGACATTTATTTTATTTATTTGTATGTGGTGCTGAGAATCGAACCCACTGCCTCACGCATGCTAGGCAAGCGCGCTACCACTGAGCCACAACCCCAGGCCTCTTCTTTTTTTAATTGAAGTATAATTTACACAAAGAAGTGCACTTGTTTTCACAACCTGAACACACTCATATTACTGGTGTCAGATCAGAATAATTCCAGCATTCCAGAAGATCCCCTCATGCTAAATTTCTTAGTCTTTCTTCTACTTATTACATGGTGCTAATAATGCTGATTACTTGGGATTGTTTTGAGGGTAGACGAATGAATACCTGCATTGCAGTCAGGGTGGTACCTGGCACAGGATGAGTGCTATGCAGTTGTTAATTTGACAAATTCCTTGTGGTCACCAGGTCAGAACCTCTGTTCCCTTTCATCCCAGTCTGGGCCCAGCAAAGCTGCCTTCAGGTCTGCAACATGCTGAATGCAGTAGAGGGTGAGCCCCTACCCAGCTCTGTGTGAGAAGAACTTGGAAAAGGCCACAGCACCGTCAAGGACCTAATGACCCTTAGATAAGTTACACACAAGGCCCAACATGAAATGTGCAGACTTTATTAGCAGTGTGACACTCAACTGCCTTCAGGGGACACACATGTTGTCATGGAAGTATCAGGGGCGGAGGGGCAGAGGGCTGGAGCTCTGCCCTGCCATATCCACACAGAGGGCACCTCTACCTCCAGTCCAGTTGGAGGCTCTCTGGAGGAGGTCTGACCAACTCCAGGCCTTACTGCTGAGTCTTGGAGTGGTGAATGGTTTTGAGCTGGGAGGTGATCACCCAGCCCAGAGCACAACTCTGAAGGAGGATCAAAACTTCATTTTTCACTGATCCACTGGTCCTATAAGTTTCATCCACATCTAAGATCTCCCACCCTCTACCAGGTGAGCTTGTCTGCACAGTATCCCAAAAGAGGGCTGAGCAAAGCCTCTGGGTCACCTAGGCTCACCTGGGTCAGTATTTCATAATTACTCTAAGAGAATGGTTTGCAGAGGCCCACCTTGGGATCTGTCTGCCTCCTTCAAGGGCCTTAACTCTCATCTCACCTGCCTTCCATCCCCATGTGGTATCTTTTATCTTGGGGTTCAGCAGCCCTAACTTCTTGTGAATCCAGGATCTGAGCCATATCTCTGAAACTCCAGTTGCTTGGGGATGGAGCCAAGGTGTTCAGGGAGGGAGGGGAAACGAGAACTACAGATGAGTCCCTGTACCTCCAGGGGACACAGAGGAGAGGCCAGGGGTGACAGGAGCCCCTCAAGCTGCTCCTGTCCTGAGGTTGGCATCAGAGTTTTGTCCATTTCCATAGCCAGGTGAGGCAGCCTGGAGGAGGAATTGCTGTGCTCCGGCGTACATTTGTCTAAGTCACCATAGCCTAGCATCTGGGAGGGGCAAGAAAGAGGGAGGCACTCCAGGAGCCCTAGACCAGGCTGGGAGTTAATCCACCCAGGCATGGGAACTGGGAAGAGCTTTACTTACTCCTCCCACACCTCGGGGTTCTGTTGTCCTTGCCCCAGCTGTAGGGTCTGTGGTCACCATCGAGGCTCTGCCACCACCCTGTCCAGGCTACCCTGTCATCATGACTCAAAATTGTAAAGGAAGACAGGTCCTTGGTCATTACCCACCGGTGGAAGAACATGCAACAGCCAGAGAGTCTTTGCTCTCTGGCTTTGAAGTTAAAAGCCACAGCAATTGTGGAGCCCTGGAGTTACTGGGCCAGTTGAGACCAAGGTGGGGGTAAGGAAGGCATGCACCTGCCCTCAGGGAAGCCCCTGGAATGACTTCACCACTCACCTGTGCAGGGGGCAGATGGCACTGGGGCAGCCCAGGACCTGGACTCTGAGTCACTGAGGCTGCAGGAAACAAGGCCAGGTCATTGGAAGCAGAGGCTTCCAGGATGTAGCTACTGTGGCTCTGGGGTGTGTGGACTGCTGAAGCAGCTGTAGGATGTGGTTGAGGTCTGAGGTCATGCGGGATTCCAGCCTGCCAGACAGAGCCCCAAGGTCAAAGTCAGGGTTTTGAGAGCAGTTCAGGTCCTGAGGGCAGCTCTGGATTTTTTAGCCTGTGTGTTTTTCCTCCTGAGTGAAAAGGCAACCTGGATCCTACCTGCAACTACTTGGATCCACAGACTCTGCCCAAGTTCCGTTAGTTCAACCCTAATGACACCAATGACCAGGCACAGAGCATTCAGTCCTCCTAATGATGCTTTGACATGGGTGTTCCAATTATGCCCATTACACGAAAGGGCAAACTGGGGATCAGAGCTGTTTAGAAACTTGCCCACACTCTTGTTCATGTATTACCAAGTAAAAATTTGAACCCAGGACTATCTTGCCATTATAGCCTTGCCATCCAAGACCATGTCACATCACCTTTCCAAGGCCCATGGACTTTGTTTTTGCACATGGTTGTGTCCCTTCCTTAAGAAGCTTCCCTGTCACATTCCAGGTTTTGCTGGAGGAAGCCATGCAAGGAATTGTGCTTAGTGACAGGGATGGGAATACTACCTCTAAAGGAGCCCACCATTCTAAAACCCACCCAGCACACAGCAATACCCCAGAACCACCAGGAGAGGGCACCCACACCCAGTCCACTGCTGGAAGGGTTCATTGCAACTCCCCAGCCTTGCGAAGGGCACTCACCTGTTCATCTGGGCCTGCAGCTGCTCTAGCCTGGAACCTAGCTCCTGAGGCCAGCAGTCTGGTCTCCGCTGCAGACTTGGAGGACTATTCCTTGGGGGAGTCTGCTGCAGCAATTCAGGCCAGAGGCCAGAAGCATCTGAGATGCTCAGGGCAGGGGCTGCATCTGCAGGAGGGAAAGGAACACCTCTGCTCTATGTAGCTGGTTCCATAGGTCTGTCCCTTCTTGGTGGATCCTATGCTTTTCCCATACCTGCTATGGAAACACAGGGTGGGGAGTGGCTCTCCTTACCTGGGTACCCTGGTCCTATCCCTGTGGAGGTCTGTTTTTCAGGACTCAGGGGACTGTAGCCTGGGAAGGAATCTGGGGCTGCCAAGGTGGGAATTTCTAGACTTGGTCTCATTTCCCATGGAGCTACAGCCAAGGGGGAACCCCAGGGTTCTTGGTCATTACCCACCCCTAGAAGAGCACCCAACAAACAAAAAGCCCTTGCTCTTTGGCTCTGAGAATGCAAATCATCAGGGTGGGGAGACTAGGGAAGAATCGGGACAAAGGCCACTAGTCCTGAGCCTAGGGAGGTCCCCACTCATTGAGGTGCTAAGGAGGCCTTTCCCCTGGGGATAAAAGGCCATGAGAATGGAAAGGAAACTGGGTGGGGGCTCCAGGAATGGGCTGGCTGTGCTCACCTGGCTGCTTGTCACTGAGGAAAAAGCCTTGGTGGTCTTGTCTGCCCGGGGCCTGTTGGGGTGATGACTGGAAACCCCCATCTGCCTTGTAGGGAACAAGAGCATCAAGTAACAGGGACCAAAGCTGGGATGGGCCTGTTTGTTTCTCCCTGTCCCTGCTCCTCCTCTGTAGCCCTTGTCACAACCAGGTGAGAAAGTGGTGTCAGGGCCGGGCGCGGTGGCGCACACCTGTAATCCCAGCACTTGGGAGGCTGAGGCAGGAGGATCGCCAGTTCAAAGCCAGCCTCAGCAATGGCGAGGCACTTAGCAACTCAGTGAAACCCTGTCTTTAATAAAATACCAAAAAGGGCTGGGGATGTGACCCAGTGGTTGAGTGTCCCTGAGTTTAATCCCCGGTAAAAAAAAAAAAAGAAAAAAGAAAGTGGTGTCAGGTGACTGGGCACACCAGCAGAGCTCTGGGCAGCTTCCAGCAGGCGCTCTCTCTCTCTCTCTCTCTCTCTCTCTCTCTCTCTTTCTCTCTCCCCCGCCCCGCCTCTGTGTGGTGGGGGGTAGGTGGGGGGAGGTCTTGGGATTTGGGAGTGAAAGGCAAAAGAGCTCCTCCATTCTCCTCTTTCCCAAATTCCCTGGCTTCCTCCCTCAGTATGAACCAGTGGAGAGTTTTCTCTAGGGAGACCAGGTTGGAAACCCCAATCCACTCCAGATCAGTGTCTTTGGCTGCTCACCTCCTGGCACCATGAGACTTGGGGGCACCTTGGGGTTACAGATGACCCACGTCACAGAGACCACATCCCTCCATCAACAGCAAGAAAACCCACCTTAGAGTCACCCTCCAGAACTTGGGTAAAGGGCCTGGGCCACCAGAACCTCCTTCTGAGGCTGAGAGGTTGGGGAATGACAAGGAAAGGAGGTGCCCAGGCTCAGTGCCTAGCCTCAGCCACTGTGCCCCTGCCAGCCTCACCATCCCTCTCCTCCCCGCTAGCTGATTCCAAACTCCCTCCTCCATGAAGCCCCTCTGGGCACTTCCAGAGACTCTAGAGCCTACACCACTCCTTGGCAAGCTGGAGTTCCACAGAAATTTGATCTTTCATGTACACCCTCGTGGCTTCTTTAGTTATTCATCTGTGTGGCTCTTTTTTATTTTTCCTGAGTTGCTACAACCTTTTCCACTGAGTGATAAACTTGAGAGGAGGGACAGCTTTACCAACTCTTTACACCCCCCATGCCTGGCTCCATGAGCCCTCTGGATGGCAGACCCCCACCTTTCCAGCCTGGTGCCACGTGGTAGGAAAGCCTGGGCTTTGGAGTCAGACAAATTTTGAATTCACGTTTTGGTTCTGCCATTTACTAGCTGTATGGCCGTGGCCAATTTATTTGCCTTCTCTAACCTTCAGTTTCCTCACCTGAAAATGGGGATTAAAAATAACATCACAGGGGCTGGGATTGTGGCTCAGCAGTAGAGCGCTCGCCTAGCACATGCGCGGCCCGGGTTCGATTCTCAGCACCATGTAAAACTAAAACCACATTGTATACAACTAAAGCAAATAAATAAATATTTTTTTAAAAAAATAACATCAGCCGGGCGCGGTGGCGCACGCCTGTAATCCCAGCACTTGGGAGGCTGAGGCAGGAGGATCGCAAGTTCAAAGCCAGCCTCAGCAATGGTGAGGCACTTGGCAACTCAGTGAGACCCTGTCTCCAAATAAAATACCAAAAAGGGCTGGGGATATGACCCAGTGGTCGAGTGCCCCTGAGTTCAATCCCCGGTACCAAAAATAAATAAATAAATAAATAACATCACATGCAAGGACAGAACTACGTAAGATAATGTAAAAGAAGCCCAGCATTTCCCACACAGTCACTGCTCAATAAATGGCAGCCATCACTGTTCTCAGCATTGTGCTGGTCGTGGTAGGCACAAAAGATATTCTGGCAAAGGATGCAGGATGGGCCTGGAAGGAAGGGTGGTAGTCAGATGGGTCCCTGAAGCCAGGCAGGCCATGCCCTCCGGTGTGGAATTACCCATTACCAGCTGGCCAAGAGCTGCCACCCACCCTGGCCCACTGGCCCAGACTCACGTCCCGCAGGTTGAAGGTGACCTCCAGCTTACTCCAGAAACTGTCCGCAAAGGCAGGGTACATGTCCAGCACCTCCAGCAGGTCTGTCCGCTGGATCTTGTGCAAGTCACAGTAGGTCAGGGCCCGCACATCTGCACTGGACTTGCCTGGTCGGGCGTGGAGGCTAACAGGCTCCCCAAAGATGTCGTTCTTCCCTGCCAGCCAGAGGGGTGGTGATTCCTCCAGGGCCTGGTTTCCCCTTGACCATGACCTGCCCCCACCACCACTTCATGGATCCTGCCAGGCTGGGGCCTGGTGCTTAGGATCAAGGTGTAGGGACAGTGCTAGATGTGCTGGCTGTCTGGGGAGAGGAGAATGGATAGGAGGGTATCCCCTGCCCCTGTCCTCTGAGCCCCACAAAGATCCCCTTGGAGCTGCTCCTGCCCTAAGCATATGGGTACATTGTTGTCTTCAGTCCCCTCAAAACAACCCTCCCTCCATCAGAATCCCCCTTTTGTTCATGCTCTTGACATTACCCTGACTCCTGCTCAGGGGACAGTGGGCAGTAAGGGACATTAAAGCCTCCCTGCCCAATCTCCTCCTGCTTCCCTTAATCTGCCAGTCCTGTGGAGCAAGCTACAGGGGACTCAGGGCCAGGAGCTTCCAGATCCCCCAAGGCTCCCTGTGGCTTTTATTTGTCTTCTCACTCCCTACTCTGAGGCCAGGGAATCAGCATGGTCCTGGTAGGGGGAGCCTGGAGAAGTCATTTCCCCTCTCTGGCCCATGGTGTCTTCATCTCTAAAACAGGCACCACCATCTCTGCATTGCCTACTTTACTGGGCTGTTCAGAGAAGCAGATGCCTGAGGAAGTGCCCCAAAAGGCAAGAAGCACCAGACTAGAAAAATGCAAGGTGCTGGAATTGGAGGCCACAGAGTGAACATTTGGTAGATGCTGAGGGTAGGTGGCCAGGTGTTAGGCCCTTGGTGCCAGGCACTGTAAGGGCTATGGAATATAAACATGAATAAGCGGCTCTCCCTCCCACAAGGAAGCCCCCAAATTCCCACAAGACAGGCACATAAATAGTCAATGAGTTTACAGAATGATCTGTGGAGCCTTTGAACAGGGGAGAATCAAGAGCTGTGGGGTCATGAAGGAGGGAGGGGGGTCCTTCCCCCAAGGGTGGTTGGGGCAGTGGTGGGCTTACAGAGGAAATGAAAGTCCAAGAGAATCAAGGACTGAGCAGGCAGAAACAGCATGGTGTCATACTTCAGAGAGGCCAGGGCCTCAGGTGCCAATGGACCATTATTGCTTTCTTTCCAACCTCCCTGGGAAAGTCTAGCCCCCTCAGCCTAGTGACCGATGCACAAAGGGTGCTAATGGTTTAGTACAGGCAGAGGGATGGAGAAAGGCTGGGCATGTCCCTCCAAGACAACAGGATCAAAGGCCAACCACAGAGGAGGGAACTGAGGCCTAGAGAGAAAACAGGCTTACCAAGGATCACACATGAAACCCTGAAGCTTGAAATCTGGGCAGTGTGATAATGAGCTGGTTTTCTAGTAGATGAAGGATTATGATTTAATGTCAGGACAAAATGAGAAAATTTTATGCCTCTAACTGAAACTTAAATTGGACTAGCTTCTTAATTATTAATAATAATTATCCCTCCGCTGTGGGTGGCACTTGTAAGGTAGGCTGGGAGTGAGG
The DNA here is from genome assembly GCA_025594165.1 of Tamias sibiricus. Classification (NCBI taxonomy): domain Eukaryota; kingdom Metazoa; phylum Chordata; class Mammalia; order Rodentia; family Sciuridae; genus Tamias; species Tamias sibiricus. The sequence goes on along the minus strand of CM046660.1, from coordinate 18,011,240 downwards.
GACAGTTTCATAGAGGAGCTCACAATTGAGCCCATCCTTGAGGGATGACTGGGTTCTGCCAACAGGCACAGGGTAGGCACTGCAAGCAGAGTGGCCACATGTACAAAGGCACAGAGGTGTGACAGAGATAACAGATTTGGAGAATGGGAAGTCATTTGTATGGTTAGGGCATGAAGGGCCAGGGGAAGGGTGGCAGGACTCAGAGTGATCAGACTGGGTAGAACTAGCAGGTCATGCACAGGGGTTTACTCTTATCTCACGAGCCATGTGGAACCTTTGAAAGACTGAGCAGAAGAGGAGTATACGCGGACGTGTCATTGGTGGAAGGAGTAAGACAAAGCATGGGGGTAGGCCAGACACAAGACCACAGGAAAGGAGCTCCTGGCACCTGCCCAGGAATGACATGATAAGGGCCAGACCCAGGCAGAGACAAGGAGCCAGGTATGGGAAAGGTCCCAACAGCAGAACAGAGACGGCTCTGTGACTGACTGGAAGATGGGTAGAGGGACTGGAAAGAGGGCAGCCTGCTTGACTGTATCCTGGGCAATGGGTCAAGGATTCACAGTGATAGGGATGCCATGGCGAAGGAGCTGCTCTTGAGGGAACGGGATGGTTTCAGGTGGGGATATGTAGAGTTTGGTCTGCTTATCTGAATATCATGGTGGTCATGCCCAGGAAAGAATGGAATATTCCAGGGCAAGGAGATATTGGGACTGGGATAGAGCTCTGGGGGTCCTTGTGACACAGGTCTAAGCTGTGGTTTAGAGAGCAAGGAGCTGGCCCAGGTGAGAGTGTAGGGTGAGGAGAAGAAAACAGAACATCAGTGTTTGGTGACCACCAACTGAGGGCAGGCTGGGGGAGAGGACTGGGCAGAGGAGCCCCGGGAGTGGGGTGGAGGAGGCTGGTCCAGAGGGGTTGGAAGAAAGCCAGGCCAAAGAGACAAAAGAGGACCAAACTGAAGTTGGAGTTGGAGACTTAGATTGAAGTCCACAGGGAAGGCAAGGAAAGTGGGCATCAAGGAGAGGACCCTGTGATGCTCAGAAAGGTAAAATGACTTACCCCAGTTCCCACAGCAGGTAAGTGGCAGAGGCTACCTGAAACCTATGTTTGTCCCCCTTCCCAGTGCTCATGTGGTTCCTCCAAAGTGTCCAGCTATTTCTGCAGGTCACTAAATGAGACCGTGATACCCATCAAGACACCTTGCTCCAAACAAGACTGACCCCTGGCTTGTCATCCTCAACTCAAGAGTGTAAGGTAAGAGGGAACCTGCCTGGACTTTGGAGTCAGACGAAGTTGGTGAATCCCTGTGTGACCAATGACTAGCATGATCTCTCTGAGCTTCAACTTCTCTATCAAGAAAATGGGGCAAATGGCTGGGGGATTGTGTTAAGGATTCTGGGAGCTGGGTATAAAGCTTTCCAGAAGCATGCTGGGTGCATGGCTGGTCAATAAAAGGTGACACGTTCCTCATTAAAAGGATGATGGCCCAGGTAGGGCATTTCCAGCTTCCACGCTCCAACACAGGCCTAGTGCACTCTGCCTGACCCACCTAGAATGGCCACCACCACGTCGTCACGCAGGATCTCGATGGAGCCGCGGGAGATGAAGTAGAGCGTGGAAAGCACGTCGCCGAGGTGCACCAGAGTGTCCCCGGGAGGCGCATGCGTGGTCTTGAACTTGACAGCGAGGGCGCGCAGGCAGCCCTTGCTGGCGCCGCGGAAGGCGGGGCAGTGCTGCAGCAGCGCGCGGTGCAGGTGCAGGCAGATGTCGGCCTGCAGGCACTCGGGGAAGCCTTTCAGTACCTGCGGGGTGGGCGGGCGAATCCAGTGGGGCGCGGCTCGGATGAGGCTGGGGGACGGGTGGGCAGAGCTCCGGGGACACCCTGAGTCCGCGGGGACCTTGACCTGCCCTTGGGCAATAGCCAGAACTGGTCGCCCGCCCCACCCCGCCAGGGCAGCGGGGCTCACCGCGTTCATGTCGATGCCGTTGGTGTAGGACCAGGCGTGCTGGAAGTACTCTTCAAGGCGCTGCCTTAGAGGGTTGGGGATCTGGTGGAAGCGGATGAATTCTTTGACGCGCAACATCTGCGTGTGGTAGCGCGCGGTGCCCGAATACAGGCGCTGGATGATCGCCGACACGTTGCCAAAAATGCTGGCATACATGAGAGCTGAGGGCGGGGGCGGGGCCAGGGTCCGGAGTGAGCGTGGTCACCAGGCCACGCCACTCCAGGCCTCCCTCTCCCTGGCAGCCCTATAGTGAGGGACCCCTCTGTGCAGGGCTGGACAAAGCAGAGTCAGCAAAGCTTAAGACAACGCCAGAGCACGGAGGGAACAAAGACTTTGGTGCTTCCTGCCCTCTTCCCTCTGCTCTTCCCAGGCCCAGAGGCCAAACTCCTTTGAAGAAAGAACTAGGGCAACGATTTTTTAAAGTTCAGATTTGTTTTCTCCTTCGAGGTGTAAACATAATGAAGGGAAGACTCTTGGTCTCTTGTTTTCACTTTTTCCCCCCTTGTTTTTGTTTTTCTGGGCTTTCACATCTCTAAATACTCTGAACATGACAACTTAATCTATGTGTAAAATTCCACAGTGCATCTCAGGTTCCTAAACCACGTGTCTTGGGAGGGAGGCAGCTGGGTGCAGGAACAGAGAGCAACACAGCCTTGGAGGCCACCACCTGGGCCACACTGGGGCTCAGCGACTTCCTGGCTGAATGCCTCCTGGCAATTTAAGAGCTTTGGTTCCTGCTGTGTAAATGGGCTCATAAGGAATGAACTATGGGCTTTTGTAAAGCACTTAAAGGAGAGGCTGGCAGGGCCTTGCTTCATGGGCATGCAGATGCTGCCATCCCACAGGGCCTAGCCAGGTTTACTGCTATGCTGACATCATCTCAAAATTCTTAACAACTTTTTAACTTAGAAGTTTTCATTTTGCATTGAGGCCTGCAAATAATAATCCTGGTGCCTGGCCTATGGCAATGGCTACACAGGTGTATAATTGGTGTATACATATGCAAAAATTCATATACTGCACACTCAGAATTAGTGTACAGCATGCATTATTACTACATATTACTGTGGGTTATGTTGTGTCTGTTTCAAAACTAAGAACAGAATTTCATGGGAAAGACCCGGAGCCCGAGGACGCACTCACAGCCGATGAGCATGACGCAGATAGAGAAGACCTTCTCAGAGTTGGTGTTGGGTGAGACATTGCCAAAGCCCACACTGGTGAGGCTGCTGAAGGTGAAGTAGAGGGCCGTGACATACTTGTCCTGCACTGAGGGGCCCGAAGCTGGGTCACTGCCGTTATAGTGCTTGCCAAGCTGAGCACCCAGGCTGTCCAGCCAGCCGATCTTGGGCTCCAGGTAGGGTCGCTCCACATTGCCGATGGCATACCAGATGCAGGCCAGCCAGTGCGCAATGAGGGCAAAGGTGCACATGAGCAGGAAGAGCACTGCCGCCCCGTACTCAGAGTAGCGGTCCAGCTTCCGTGCTACGCGCACCAGCCGTAGCAGCCGCGCTGTCTTCAGTAGCCCAATCAGGGTTGTGGTCTGGAGGGCAGAGAAAGCCACAGGGCTGGGAGGTTAGCGCTTGAAAGGACACACTCTGGCCTGCTCTAGATCAGGCACTTGGCAGTGGAACCTAAAGTGGGACCTTAAAGAGCTCTCAGCCTGGGGCCTAAAACAGTGTCTGGTTGCTAGGAGAGAAATCAAATGGAAGCACGGAGAAAGGGGAGGTCAAATCTGCAGGGCAGGTCAGGGGAGGCTTCATAGAGGAGGTAACACAAGAGCGAGTTTTGAGATTCAAGGCTGGGTCTTCAGGGAGACAAGAGGGAGAAGGAAAGGGCACTCCTGGCACAGGGGCCTTTTATTCTGTAGGTTTTGGGAGCCATTGAAGTTTTGAGGGGAAGTGACAGGTCAGGTAAGTAATCTGAACCTTCTTTTTAATTTTTTTTTTTTAATTGTGGTTGGACACAATACCTTCATTTCACTTATTTATTTTTATGTGGTGCCGAGGATTGAACCCAGGTCCTCAAATGTGCCAGGCGAGCGCTCTACCGCTGAGCCACAACCCCAGCCCCTGAACCTTCTTTTAGCTATGATGTGTTGGGGAGAGAGGTTGGGGAAGAAGGCCACTCAGCGTAGGCAGGGGCAGTGGGGTGGAGAGGAGGGGAGAGGACTTGGGGATGATTTGCCGGGGATAGGGTAGGACACTGCTGAGGTGGTTGCCAGGGAGGGATGGGGGTGACTGGAAGGCGGAGTGGATTTGAAGGGAAAGTTGATCCTTAGAAGATGGGGCAGGGGCACAAAGTGGGACTTGAAGCTGTGAGAGCATGAAAATGCTCTCATGTCACCCATGGGAAGCAGAGTAGGCATAGATGAGGGGCTGGGGGCCAGAGTGGGGTGAGGCCACGTTGGGGGTGTGGCCTATAGTTCCCCTTTCTAACTAGGGTGGGTGTGGTTTAGAAAGCAGTGAGAGGCAGGGACAATAGGAGAGCCCATGCCTGGTCCCAGAGAGGGTAGAATGCTGGAGCAGGGAAGGAGCTGCTGGCAGACGCCCAAAGCCCTCTTTCTATCACCACTTGTTTTGGCAAAGATGCCCAGTGCGTCTGCACCTGGGTAGGTCTCTGAGTCTGGGAGGTTTGGGGGCTGGGGTACAGGGAACAGCCATGCCTGCTGGCCTGGATGGGGTTTGCTCACCTCATCGGAGCCAGTGCGGAAAATGAGCAGGTCAAAAGGGATGGCAGCCACCATGTCAATGAGGAACCAGCCCTTGAAGTAATGGACGGCGATGCGTCGGGGGTGGCTGACCACCTCGTCGTTGGTGTTGACATAGGTGGTGCGGAAGTTGATGATAATGTCCACCACAAACATGATGTCCACAATGAGGTCCACCACGGTGAGTGGACTGCAGGTGTAGCCGCAGGCACCGCGCTGTGACTCATCTTGGTCGCTGAGCAGGAAGGCGGCTGAGTAGGGCGTGAAGACGGCCGTGTAGATGACCAGCAGCAGGATGAGCCAGTCCCACACGGCCTTGAAAGGGCTGTAGTGCAGGATGGTCCCGCGGTGGACGCGTGGCGCCTGCAGCTGGTACTCTGGCAGCACGTCTGCTCCCAGAGACAGGACCTGGGGGTGGGGGTCACGGGTGGTCAGTGGGGGCAGCACTGTTGGTGAGACAGACCTTGTGGGGGAGGCCTAGGAAGGGAGGCATGGGAGAGGTATGGGTGACGAAGGTTGTGAAGGACAAGCATACGAGGAGGCAAGTTCTTTAAAGAGACAGATGTGTCAGGAAGAAGGGCAGACGGAAGAGGTGGGTCGCAGAAGGTAGGGGGCAGCTCTGTCTCATGGCGACTCAGCTTTGAAGTCACAAGCTCCCTCAGAAAGCAACCATCCAGGAGTAGGAGGGGACAGGACCAGGATCTTCTGGGCATGTTCCAGAAAAGAGTTTAGACTGGGGGGATAGTTTGGTGGGCCACTCCTCTGGTAGGCTTGGGAGGATTCTTTTTTTTTTTTTTTTTTTTTTTTTTTTAATGGTACCAGGGATTGAACTCAGGGGCACTCGACCACTGGACCATATCCCCAGCCCTTTTTTTGCATTTCATTAGAGACAGGGTCTCACTGAGTTGCTAAGTGCCTTGCCATTGCTGAGGCTGGCTTTGAACTCGCGATCCTCCTGCCTCAGCCTCCCAAGTGCTGGGATTATAGGCGTGTGCCACTGCGCCCTGCGGCTTGGGAGGATTTTGGGATTTCTGGTGGGAGCAGGTCACCCCCAGGATAGACTTTTCAGTCTTGAGGGTCCTGGACCAATAAGACCCTCCCTGGGACCAACTCTCAGAGCCTCCAACAGAAAAAAGCCAAATTTGGGGTGGGGTAGCCAGTCTGGACCTTCAAACAGATCCTGGGTTCCAGGGATCCTCAGCTGCTTTGCAGAATATTCACTACACTGGGCAGAAATGTCTGTCCCACCCCTGCCTCCAACACTGTGAGCAACAAGAGTCACTTAGGGCTGGGCCCAAGATGCCCAGCTGCCCTAGATGACATAGCTGGGACATTAGGCAGGGCATGGGTTTTAACATCAGAACTCCAAAGTTGAATTCTAGGTCTGACATTTTCTATATCTGTGCCATAAGGCAAGTTTTCAAACTTTGGTGGCTCAGTTTCCCCATCTGCAAAATGGGATAACCACAACTGCACAGATGATTAGATAAGATGCATCTATTTGCATGTGGATGGCATACTCCACTTAGCAGTCATTCCCCCTCCACTCTCCTGCTCCCTCATCCTGCCTAAGACATTTCTCCAACAAGGAAGGAACCTGGGGCCGGTGAGGGGGGTTTCCCCTTGATCCTCTCCCCGACCAGATGGGTTTCTGGTGGGTGGTTCTGGTTTAAGAAAACCTGCAACATTAGGTTTTAACCTTGTAGATCAGATCAGTTAGCAGATGGGATCACAAGAAAGAAGATCCAGCAAAGGGTTAGTTTCCTCCAGAAGGTTCCTGATCTAACATACAAACCCTGAAGTGGGGGTCACAGCCTCCCTGTCCTGCAGTGGCCTCCTTTCCAGCCTTCAGGCCTCGCTCATGTTTCTCTTCCCCAGGGAGCCCTCTCTGACCCCAAATAGACTTGGACCCTCTTTTAAATTTTCCTGCCCCTTTATGCAGCCTTGACCATGTGGTCACCCTCCACTGAAGCCTGAGCCTGGCCAGCCTGCTTTCCCTCTCTCAGCCTGTTCATCCCTGGGTTCCAGCAGGTGGTCCACGTGGGATCTCAACTACAAATGAGTACTGGCATCTGGGACTCTGACTGGGAGCTGCAGGCCGCAGGGCATCAAAGCTGTTCCCTCTGCAGGTCCTTCCCCAGCCCTGCCTCAGTAGGGAATGAGAGGAAGGCAGCTGGAACTGGGAGTGGGACCCAAGTCTGGCCCCTCAGCTCCTCAGGGCTGCAGACAAGGGAGCCACTGACCCCTCTGGTCTCCCATGGTCTCTGAAGCCAGTGTGAGGGCCTTCCATGGCAAAGCCCGCCCATCCCAGGATCGTCTGGAGCTGCATGGCCCTCAGGATATAAGGATGCTGGAGTGAGATCATGGCCCTAATAGGACCTTTAAGTTCTGGGTGAGGTCAATGTGACTTCCCTGTTCTGGACTTTGTCAGGCACCTCTCATGGCTTTAAAGTGCACATAGGGTTGGGGGACTAGTGAAGCCAAGAGGGGCAGGGGCAGGAAGCAAGACAGGAGCAGAGGCCATGGGCCTTAGCTAGGTCTGCCCATCTTCACAGACGACTTTCCAATATAACAGTTCCCCATCAGGACAGCCACCACCAGCAGCATCAACCTGAGAGGCCCTGGTATGAGCAGCTAGGGGGCTTCCCAGGGTCAGGTCATTGGGCCACCTTGTCTGATCTCAGAGGACCCAATCCTCCAGTCTGGACTCCCTCCTTCTTCAGGGTCCTTGAACTCAGTGAGTGGCTGAGTGGTCTCCTTCATACTTGATTCCAATACTGCCTGCAGGTCAAATGAAAATGGGAATCTTCCCCTTCATGGAGACAGCCCCAGGGAAGCTCTGCACCCTGCTGTTCAGCCTTGACCTAGGCTCCTCTCAATGGCTGAGAGCTTTTTCTGCTTCCTGGACTGCCACTAGTTAATGCCAAATTGATCCTCAGAGACCATTTAGTCCAACTCTCTCCTGCAGATGAGAACCCCAAGACTCAGAAGGGAGGTGTGTCCCTTGGCCAAGGTCACACAGTGATTGAGTCAGTGCCAGGACCCTGGTCACTGAAGCCTCAAGCAAAATTCTTTGCATTTCCTTCAGAAATGGTCAGGTCATCAAGCATATGAGAAAAGACAGTGGGGCCAGCTGAAACAAAGGACCAGGGGACATTTGTCTTGGGTGGGCAAGGAGTGGATCCAAGAGAAGGGGACATTCAGGAATGGGCCCCTGGGAGTCTGCTCGAAGTTAGCAGGAGGTGTGAGTCCCACCCCACCTCTGTGTGGCATGCAGGAGGATCCTGCGTGCATGTTGAGGGGAAGGTGGCTCTCATCTCAAAGGCAAGGGATAGGAACAGGGCTGGGGCCTCCTGCCATCTCTCCTTCCTCTTCTCTGTATTTCCCTGATATATCCCCTCTCCACCTCGCTTTTCCTGTGATTGACAGAGCCTTGGACAGCCCCACCAGTAGCCTGTGTCTCCCCAATCCCCAGGGTCTCCAGGCCTAGAGGGTGGCACTCTGGTAGGTCCTGCTGACCCCAACCTCCCCTGGCTCCAAGATCTGGGTCCCAGGGCTGTGGCCTTCGGGCAGGCCTTCAGGTCAGAAGAATCAGACTCCAGCAGGACAGGTGGCCTGGGGCTTAGACCAGACCTGAGGGGGCTAACCAAGGGCCCCAAAGAGCAGATGAAGGGGCTGGGAGGGGACCCTGGAGGCCTGGCACAGTCCTGCCCTCCCTACCCAGCAGGCCCGCACCTGGGTGACCTTCTCAGTGACGTTCTGCGTTCGTTCCACCACCTTGTGGGGAGCCATGATCTCAATCTCTGTGGTGGAGCCCGAGCGGTGCTTCTCCAGGTTGAACTCCACAAAGTTGAGCGTGAACTGCGGGATCTGGCTGACGGTCCTGTACTTGCCCCTGCTCGAGCCAGACCCCTGTCCACCGGATCTGCCATGGGATCCCTCTGAAACCAGGGTCAGGATCAGAACAGTCAGGGCCAGGGTACCGGCTACTCCAACAGGTGACCCCAACTCTCTCTTACTGCCACCTGCAGCAGGCCTCACTCACCAGAGCCCAGGAAGCTGTGGGACAGCAGGCGCTGGGTCAGGCTGCGGTTGCTGCTTTTGGCCAGGACCTGGGCCAGGTCCTCAAAGTTGAGGATGAACATGATGACAGCGCCATCTTCGTTCTTTACTGGCACCACATCCACCAGGCAGCGGAAGCTGGAGGCTGCAAACACCATTAGCAGGGACAGGAGGTGGTCACCAAAGGGGTTCCCTCCTGTAGTGACCCAGCTAAGGAGGGAGCAGAGTGAAGGTCAAGTTTAGGGCACCTACTGGAGAGAAAAGGCCTGGACAGTGATCAGAACTACTGGGCAGAAGGTGAGTTAGGCTGCTCAGCAGGTGCCCCACCCACAGGGCAGAGGTGGGGAGAGCAGCTAAGCTGCTCATTAGGAGATAATGTAGCATCAGGTCCAAGTCCACACTCAGCCCTCAGCTCAGGGCTTAGCCTGGAGGTTTGCTTCTGCTGTAATTAAAGCAGAGCAGATGGGGGGTGGATTAAGCAGGGAGGTGAGGTGGGAGTGTTCCACCCCCATGTAGCTCTGGCTGGCCCCGGGCTCAGCTCATATCACCATCCCGCAAAGATGCCGGAAGGAACTCATTGCTGGGAGCTCACTAAGTGCTGGGCATGGAGCCAGTTGGCACATTAGGCCTCAGGAGGTCCTCAGGGGGCAGGTATAGACCCCTGTTCTGCAGATGAGAACCTGAGGTTCTGAGAAACTCTATTGGGGTTGGGAGGGGACACGGACCTGGGACCCCTGGGCCATCAGCACACAACAGCTTAGAAAAGGGAAGGGCTTTATCTGATAGAAGGGTGCTGGGGTAGGGCCCCAAGGCAGAGGCTGGGATCAGGGAGCAGAAAGGGCAGTAGCTTGGGAGTCAGGGAGTGAGAAGGTCACATGTAGGTAGGACAGGCCCCCTAGTGCCACTTTCTCCACCTTTTTGGCAGCCCAGACCCAGCTGTTGTCCCTCTGCACCTCTGGCCAAAGTCTCTGTCCACTCTCTTTGCTCCAGGGTCTCACCACTGCCCCACTGGTGGGCAAAACAATACCAGCTAAAATGCCACATACCCCAGAGCCCAGCCTGTGGGTAGGTATGCCATGGGAGTCTTATGTCCCCTAAATTCAAACTATTGGCAGGTGTGAGATCCAAAGGCAGGATCCTCAGGGACAAGGGCCTCAGGTGACCATGCAAATCAGAAAGCAGAGCTGTGCTCCTGGAAGGCAGGCCTGGGTCTGTCTCAGCCATCCTAGGTGTTGTTTGTTGCTTGCATGATGAAAGATGTACTTGTCAATGTGGGGGACTGAGCTCAGCTGGCAAGAGTACTGCTACTTTGGGAACCACTGGAATCTCTCTTCCCCAGACTCCCTATTTAGAGCTTACTCCCCCAGGCCCTCCTCACAGCCATCAGAACTGGGGTGCAGCTGAGCCTGCCCCATCTTCCTTCCTACTTTCCTCTGGGGAGCAGGAATCTCCCAGATCAGATTCCTGGGCTCGCAGGCACCCGGCAGCCATCTGCCAGCTGCTGCTTGGGCCCATGGGAGACATCCACACCGGAGAAGAGGTCACCTTTCTGGCTTGACCCACTCCTAGGCTCACAGTGCTATAGTCACTCTTGTTAGCCTGGGGCATAGTGAGCCTCCAACCTGCTGAGTCTAGACTGTGTCCTCTGTTTCTTAGGCACTAGGGAGATCTGGGATGGTTGGGGGGAGGGAATGGGCCTTGTTGGGCAGAGGGGTGGGACCTCCAGGCTTTCTATGTTGCTGGGAGCTGCCAAGGCCAGTCTTCAAGTGACTGTACCCACCCATTAGAGCTATCATTGGGAAACCCCATACTAGGACTGGATCAACGATCCACCCGTCACAGCAGTACAGGTTGGGGAGTGGTGAGGGTTGGTGCCCCTTGCCCTGCCTCCACGGCTATATTTGGAGTAGGCAGAAAGGAGGCTAAGAGAATTAGGAAGAGTTCAGAGTATTCTCTCTCTGTGTGTCCCAGACTGGCTGTCCTTGCTTATTTGTGGCTCAGAGTCCATGAGTAACCATCTGGGTGTGCAGAAGTGGGTGAGAATATTGCCCTAGATTATACCCAGGAGTGGTGTCCTTGCTTGGGGCTTCCTGGGGCTCCTGCTACTTCCTCGCTAGTTTCTCATTGCTCAAACCCTCTTCCCCACTCTGACCCTAACCCTCTCCTTTTCAAAGCCTCTTGTTATCTTTCACCCAACCCTCTTCCCTTTTCTTCCTCAGGCTGGGATGAAACCTGGGGCCTCACATGTGCTGGGCAAGGACTCTACCACTGAGCAGCACCCCCAATCCCACCCAATCTCTTCACACACACTCCACCTAGCATTGTGGTGACCCATCAGGAGTGGTGCTACAAGAAGCTGCCACTACACCGTGCAATGGTATACACCAGTAATCCCAGTGACTCAGGAGGCTGAGGCAGGAGGATCACAGGTTCAAGGTCAGCCTCAGCAATTTATAGAGGCCCTAAGCAATTTAGAAAGACCCTGCATCAAAGTTTAGGACTGGAAGTGTAGCTCAGATGGTAAAATGCCCCTGGGCTCAATCCCCAGTTCCAAAAAAAAAAAAAAAAAAAGAAAAGAAAAATAAAGAAAAAAGAAAGAGAAAGAAAAAGAAAAAGAAGCTGCCACTAGGAGGGTGCTGCACCATGTCACCCCAGCTTGGCCCACCTGATATCATGAGTGAGCGTGCAGAAAATAAAGGGAGGGTGGAGGCAGGTAGTAGCCCCTGACCTTACCTTGTCCTGTCCTCCATCATATCTGTAGATGAGGACTGGGGAAGCCACAGGACTCCTCTAGTTTGGCTCAGGGATTAGGGGACTCTGGTTTGGGCTCATCAAAGTAGAGGACTTGGCAAAGGCAGGCAGGGCTGGGCCCTGTGGCAGGTGCCCAGAGGTGGGGGACCTGAGGGCTCCCCATGCCTCACTCCAGGTGCTCTTCAGCTCTAGTCCTGCAGCGTCTTCTACCTGTCTGTTAGGTTCTTTCTTTCCCTAGCAAAGGCCTTGGTCTCTCAGGACTCTCTCACTTTGATCTATATGGGTGATATTTTACCAAGTGCCCTGGCTTCTGAGCTGACTTTAGGCAGCTGTACCATGTGGAGATACATGAACACAGACCCTCCATTTCTACTTGGACAATTTTAAGTGGATTACCCTTTTAGAGGAAAAGAGGATTATAAATAAACCAGCTAGAGATCTATCCAGGACCCTTTCCCACCTCCATGGAGTCAGGGGGTGGGGTAGAGAGGAAGTAATGACCTGAGAAGGGAAAAAAAAAAATCATTATTAGGATGCTCCTCAGCAGGAATGTAGGACATATATAAATATGATTTTTTAAAATGATCATATGATAGCCAGGCATGGTAGCACATGCCTATAATCCTAGCTACTCAGGAGGCTGAGGCAGGAGGATTAGAAGTTCAAGGACAGTCTCAGCAATTTATTGAGACTCTATCTCAAAATAAAAAAATGTAGTTCAGCCGGGCGCGGTGGTGCACGCCTGTAATCCCAGCACTTTGGGAGGCTGAGGCAGGAGGATCGCGAGTTCAAAGCCAGCCTCAGCAATGGCGAGGCACTGAGCAACTCAGTGAGACCCTGTCTCTAAATAAAATACAAAAAAGGGCTGGGGATGTGACCCAGTGGTCGAGTGCCCCTGAGTTCAATCCCCGGTACCACAAAAAAAAAAATGTAGTTCAGTGGTAGAGCACTGCTGGGTTCAAGCTCCAATACCGCCCAAAACAAGACAACAACAACAAAAAAACATGACCATGTGGTCAGAGTGGACCATAAGGTGAACACGTAACTAACCCGAGTACCACATCCTTTCCTGGAGATAATGGAGATCAGTAAGCTCCCTTTTTCGGGTTTCAGGCCAACTTCAAGAAGATCTAGGTGATGAAAGTCTTGGGTAACAGAACAAGGAAGGACTGAGGGAGGGGGAAGGACAGACTGGAATTTATAGGGCATCAGATATATGGGTGATGACCCATTTTTACCCAGGGCCAGCCTCCAACACTAGGTTTCTAGGGTCCCTTCTTATAATCGGAGGGCTCAGCTGGGTTCTGAAGACCCGAGTCCTGATCTCAGGGGCCAGGTATGGCCTTGACTGCTGCCCTCTGTCCAGGTACCTACAGGGTGCTGAGGGGGTACCTAAGAACCCTGATATAACATCCCCAGAAGTCTGGGATCAGTCCTCATGGCCTGGGGTACTGGTAGACAAGTAGAGCTCCGAGATCAAGGAGAGGAAGATAAAGGACCTGTTACCCACTACCCCCATTTCCTGCTGTCCCGTCCTGTTCCTCTGGGACCCTTCTCACTCCCCTGTCTGTCACCTCCTCCCTGAAATGATGTGAGGAGGTGAGGTCACAGCTTTTAAAAATATTCTGACTTCATCAACCCTGTGAGTACTATCAGACGAAGCCAGATTCATCCAGGCCCCTTAATTGTTGCCCCTCCCTGCAACACTTCCACCTGCTACTCATTTGGGTGGCAGCAGCAAGGGACAGCCAGGACCTACCCAAGACGCTCCCCAGAGGCCCATAAACACACACACATACATGTGCTCGCGCATGCACATACACACGCATGCACATACATGCTCACAGACATATTTATGTCCCCTACATACACCAGGCTCCTGGAACCTCTCAGTCCCAATTCATAGGCACTTTCCCTTTTTCTGTACTCAAGTGACCTTCATCCTATTTAATTTGGGGGGCTTCCTTCCCCAAAAGTCCTGTCTCCAAGCAAAGAGGGAATTGGGGTCCTTTCTCCCCCTATTGTGATTCCTCAGAATAGATATCTCAGAAGGAGGGATCCAGAGTTTTGGGGTTCAACCTGAGGTGGGATCTTGAGAAAATTCCCTCCACATCTTTAAAGCGAAATAACTTATCTAAATCAGTGGCTCCTAAATGTGGCAGGATATCAGAACCACCAGGGAGATTTTTCCAAATACACCCGCCTGGACTCATCTTGTACCTTCTGAGTCAGCCTCTCTAGGGAAGGTGTGTTTTGGAAAACATGCCCCAGGCAATCCTGATGCAGAACCAGATTGGGGGTCATTGATCTTGGTGGTTTCCAAGAGACTTTCTACTCTGATTCTAGTTCCTATCCACTCCCTGCCCCCCACATCCATTGGGGAATCTGTGGTCCTGGGAGGAGGATTTCACAAGCTGCTGAGCTTTTGACCTTTTGAGCTATGCCTCATCCCTGACCTATGCTTCTGTTTTGCTTGCAATAAGTTTTGGTGCTAATAACTACCCAAACTCCATCTGGATGAGTTGTCTGGTTGGGGCAAACTCCAGAGCCTACCTTCCAAAGAGCGGGGGTGGGACAAGCCAGACCCACCCCTCTTTCCCAGCCAGTAGCCCCCATGCCATGCCTGGCCATAGAGGCCTTGAGGCGTGACTTGTTCCTTAATCCCTAGAGCAGATGGAGATGAGGGAGGGTTAATTTCTGTCCCAGCTTCCTGACAGCTGGGGCTGACAGTGACAGAGTGGACCGCCAGGAGACCAGGAACAAGGGGGAGGGTTGGTGGAACAGGAGGCTCTGCCCCAGGCCGGGTCTAGTTCTTGGCTTAGCTGGTGAAAAGGACCTCAGAAGACATGGCATTCAATGCCCATTGCTTCTCCTACCAATGAAGAAACTGAGGCCCACAGAAAAGACAGGGTTCATCCAGGCCCTTTGGTCCCTAGGTCAGTGCCCTCCCAGAGGCACACCCTGTCTGGACAAGAGAGAAGCCAAACCTGCCCTTCAGAGCCCCTGGCCCGACTGCACCTCACCATCCTTGCGGTAGTAGAGGATGTCCACCTTGCACTCCTCAGCCCCCAGCAGGGCTTGAGCCAGGCGGGACACAGCACTGCTTGGGGTGTTGGGGCCTGTGAGGAAATCGCAGGTGCATGGTCTCTGCATCACCTCCACTCGGGAGTAGCCGAAGAGTTCACAGAAGCCGTCGTTGCAGTAAATGATGGCGCAGTTCTCCATCTGAGCATTGGCAATCAGGAACTTACGACCTGGGTTGGGAGGTGAGAGGTAGGAAGACCTAGGCAGCCAGGATTGGGCAGTAGAGAGGAAAAGATTATAGGGACTGATGGCAGCAGGGAGGGGCATTTAGATGCCAGAGTAGGGCAGGAACCAGAATGAAAGATGGGGAGATCAGGTTGGGGGATAATGGGAGGGAAAAGAATCAGGGGGGAAGGTCATTTCTTCTTAGAATAATGAGAGGGGTGAAGGAGGGGTGAAGGAGGGGGGAGCAAAGAGATGACCAGAGAAATGGGGGAAAGGAGGTCAGGCCTGGGGATTGTGGGAAGCCCAGGGCAGCAGAGGTCAGTGAGGTTGGAGGAAAGCCCAAGGTCTTCTGGAAACAGTGAAGAGGGGTCAGGACCAGGGAACAGTGATGTGACCAGTTGGGGGTCAGACCTGGGAAAATTGGAGTAGCCAAGTCTACTGGAGGAAAAGAAGGGAGTGGAGGAAACCTTGGAAATGGGGGGTGGTGGTCTCCAGGGGAAAGCCATCCAGTGACTAGAAGGCCAGGCCTTGGGGCACCAAGAAAAATGCTCTGCGGGGAGGAGCGGAGCTTGCATTCTGTCCCTCGTTTTCCAGAAGAGAGGACATCATGGAGAAGGTGTTGAGGACTTCAAAGCAAAGGATTTTGCATTCGGAATCGGCCCCCATAACCCCCTCCTGTCCCATCAAAAGTTAGTAAAGGGGTCTGGCCCCTCCTGCCACCGAACGAAGAGTCCAGATCGTCCTGCCCCCACCCCAACACACACACTCACTCTGTCCCTCGAACTTGCGGATGATGGTGTCCAGGTAAGTGTTTTGGGGCGCGACGTGGCCCCTGCGGACCGGCATCTTTCAGCAGTGGACCCTGCTGGGAACCACCTGCGCATCGGGCTCTCTGCGTCTCTGCCTGTCCTGGGGCTGAGTGGCGTTGGGCTCCGGGTGGGCGCCGCCCCGGGGGAGGGCCTCCAGGCTCGGTGCCCCGCCCGCCCGCCAGCGTCTGCCCTCCCCGGCCGCCGCTTGCCGCGCCTCCTCCCCTAAGCTAAGCGCCCGCCCGGGAGCTGTCCTCGCCTCGGTGCTGAAAAAAGCCAAGGCCCGCGGTCTGGCTGGGTCTGCAGGGCGGGGGGCCAGAGGCAACTCCTCAGGGCCTACAGGGCAAAAACCGTCCCTGAATCCTAGGGAGCAGGGCGGGCGTCCCAGGCCTGGGATGGAGCAGGACTTCTCTGAGGAGCTTCTGTTCATGTTCCGATGGCCAGTGGTCTCAGCATCTCCCGAACCTCCTCCCAGTAATGACGGGAAGTTCCCCCTCCCAGTACAGGGGAGTCTCCCAGACAGGCGAGTGTGCAGACTGAAGGAGTTGTTTGGGGCTTCAGGTGATCTTTTGCTGAAGGCTCTCTCTCCAGGGTCTGACCACTGAGCCCGACTCAGGCAATGATACCCTTAGGCCTCTTGCTCTCACTTCACAAGTGTCCTCCAGCCCAGCCCCAGTGCCCATGCAGTGTCAAGCCCCGCCAGGGCCTTGACCCTGGAAGGATGGGGAAGAATATACATGAAGGTGTACAAGAAAAATGCATTAAGGTGCCTTCATAGCCTCCAGGCATAGCTTGAAAGAACAGACTTAAAACCACCTATTAGCAGGTGACCATTGATAGAAGTGTTTGAGTACCGATTGCAAATGAGCACACTGAATGAAGCAGGTGGAGGTAGGGTGCAGTTTATTGAGACTTCTTGGAGAGGAGGAGGGGACCATTGTTCACTGAGCATCTTGGTGGGCTTGGAGATTTGCAGAGGATCCAATGACCAATTTTGAGCCAGGCCTTGAAGGACAAGCATTCACAATGGAGCGTGCACTTTAGGCAAAGGCCAAGGGTGATGTCAGTGCAGAGGGACTGAGCTGGGAGTGGGAGAGGTGAGTATGCAGAAAAAAAGGGTAATGTATACAGACCCTCAGATGCCATTTTGAACATCTAGGTTTAATTGATGGACAACCAAGTTCTTCAGCAGTTAGACATTTGGGAGGAAATTTGAAGAAATTTGAAGGAAATATTCTGGCAAAATAAACTTTACAATGAATGGCGAGGGAGGGAGGATAGCCAAGGAGGCTCAGTGAAGCTTTTGCTGGAGTCCAAGTGAAGGCCTTGGAGTCCTCGGTTGAATGTGACTTTGCCATGCAGATCCACAGTGTCTGGTGGAGACCTCATTGGTCTTTGTGGCTAGGAATGAGAGGGCTGCAAATGTGGCCTCCTGGGGGGCAGAGGTGTCTTGGTTGCCCCTGTCGGGGGGCAGGCTGGCTGTGAAGGAAAGGTGGGGCTTTTTCTCATGGGTTCAGTGAGTGAGGTGCTCTGAGAAGGGATTTAGGCAGTGGGGCACACATTCGTTCACTGATTCAAATATTTTTCGAGTCCCCATTATGAATTATGGCTGGTGTCTAGAGATGTTACACAGAGACATACTCCTGATGTGTGAACAGCCCTTACAGAGCTAATAGCTAATATTTGGGGACAAATAAGGACATTACAACACAGAAAAGTAAAAGCAGTGACAGGCACATCAGATGAAGGTGCTGTAGAGTCTGGGGTGGAGTAGGTAGTGCTCAGCCTCAGCCAGAACATAGGAAGATGTCTGGAAATCTGAGCAGATATAGAAACCATGGAGATCTCAAACCTGGTACCTCTGTCCCCTAAACCACTGGCTTTTGGGCTCAGATCCTTTATCTGAAGAGAGCTGATCTTGTCTTTTGGCCATTCTCCTACAAACTGAACTGCCACCCTAGTACTTTTCTTTGTGGCTTCTGACTGTTTTGCTCCTTCCCCTCAAGTCTCCTCTATTCTTTGACAAACTCTGATTTTTAGGCTCCCCAGGAGGCCCTAGCCTAAGTCCAGACTTGTTGATCTGAAAATATTGGGTGTGGCACCCCTATGGCCAGCAGACTGGAGGGAAAGGACTGTCCCTAGAGCACTAGCATTGAAAATATCTCTCCTCATCCTCCCTCCCCCTTCCCCCACCAAGCCTGGAAGGGCGCTGTTTGCTCTGTGCTTGCTCCCCGGGGCAACAGGCCAGGCGGCAGGTGTGTGTGTTGAATAAGGCCATCTCCGGAGCAGAGTGGCTGGAGATGAGCTTTGTTTAAATATTAAAGAAGTCAATCATTAATCACGCCTGGCTCCGTGCCCAGCTACCCACTGTCTCCATTTGGGAGGCCTGGGTTGGGGTAAGGAGAGCCACGGGGCAGTTGGTGAGGCTACTTGCATCTTAAGTGGCTAAGAAAGAGCTTCTGGGGATGGGATTATGGAGCCTTGACACAAGGTGGGCCAGAGGATACGTGGAGAGATATGCCGACCCACATATTAAAACAATGATCATAACCTGAGCACCACCAATTCGGAAAGGAAAGTCCAGTTATACCTGAGGACATTTTATAAGGGTACTGAAGCAGAGTCCTTTTTCTAACCAGAGCAGAGATTCCTTGAGTCCTGCAGATCCAGCCAAGCCCGGTAGCTGGGCTCCTGAACTAAACAAGGCTATGTGAAGAATCACTTCTGGGTATGACCTGTGACGGGGGGGGGGGGGGGGTGGGGGGGGTGGGGGGGGGGGGGGGGGGGGGGGGGGGGGGGGGGGGGGGGGGGGGGGGCAGGGGGAGTTGCGGTTTGGAGGGAGACAGCCACTGGGTCACTAAAACCATGGTTCCTGAGCCCCTTGGAGAAAGGGGGTTGGCCTGGAACCCAAAGCACACATGGAATCATAGTTGGTCACCTGCGCACATGGCGTCACACACCAGTTTGCAAACACACAATCAGAATGCCACATGTACCAGGATCTGCCACAGCTGCACCCAATCACAATTGGGCACTATACCTGCAGAGTCTCCCCTCCCTGCCACCTCACCCTCCCTGGCTTGACTGCCCTCCTCCTGCCTCACAACTTTACCAGTCTCACTGGTGGCAGTCTGAGCCCCATCTTTCAGATTTCATCCATGGAGGCTTCTGGTTCTGCCACGTGAAGATCCGAATAGTCAAAATAATTGAGCACAGCATCAGGATAAGACAGAGGCCCAGCAGCATCCACTGTCCTCGGGCAGCCTGGCGGGGCTCCACGGCCATGCCCAGGAAGTAGGTGTTGCCTGTCTCGGTATTGCCTGAAGAGTCCGATGACTGTTTGTCCAGCATGAATAGCCTGGAGGCCAGCCCCAAAACCATCAGGAACATGACAAAGCTCAGGAGTACCAACACCCACTGCCCCGACTTGGCCGCTTTACGCTCTAACTCCATGGTCAGGAATGGTGCTTTAGGTTTTTTTCTCTCTGTGGAAGACAAGAGGGTCTCACAGAGCAGATGAGTCTGGGGAGGGGTCCCTGGGGCCCCCCGTGGCTGTCAGGGAGGATCTGACTGCCACTGACCTTCTCTCTTCCCCTCAGGTCACAAGTAAGGGCATTGCCCTAGAAGGAGAGGGTGAGAAAGAAGAGTGGAAGGAAGAGAAGGAGAAGATGCATGTGGGTAGGGTGACATACCCCATGGGGCCCAGTCAGGAGGTAAGGTGTTAACCCTCTGCTCAGATGCCAGCCTGAAGGTCTAGCTGGCTTGTGTGCCAGGAAGCAACTGAGTTTGGGGCTGGGCATCGGCTGTGCTCATGGCTGAGGCTGCACCAGGTGTGGTACAAAGAGGGTCACCCAGCGGCAGTGCTATGCCAGCTCAAGCCAGGCTGTAGATGTTAAGGTTAGAGTAGGGGCTGTCCCGGGGCAGGGCAGTATGGGGCCTCAGGCTGCACCGGAGTTGGGATAAGGGTCAGATTGTCCAACCTGGGAAGGAACAGCTGAAGTCTGGCCAGCCCAGGATTTCCCCCTGCTGCACATTCTCATTCACCAGCCAGTTCAGCAGTGGCTTGAAGTAGCTCCGTAGGGCCTCCGAAGACACCTTGGACTGCCCAGTCAGCTCCTTTAGGACCTCTGGCCAGGGCTTGCTTGATCCCAGCTTCAGGACATCCCTGGGGGTGTAGGGACAGCTGTGAGGCCATGTGAGGGTGTCAGCAGATACTGCTGGAACTCCTCAGTAAACCTAACCTTGGCCCCAGGACTTTGCCAGCCAGAGTTTTCCCACAGAGTTCAGCATAGTGGATATGATCACCAGCTATGAAATAAAACTCAGGTGAGTTTGAATCTCAATTCTGTCACTAATTAGCTGTGGGTTCAGACAGGTAACCTAACCTGTCTAAGCCTCCGTTTCCACATCCATAAAATGGAGATAATAACAGTCTCTGCCTCATAGCATTGCTGCAATGCTTAGAAGCAATAAATGCTAATTGCTGCTGTTGATGTTTGTCAGCATTAATGTGATCATTGTTATTCTCCCAGATTCAAATAGGCACAAAGTCTGAGCCGCTGTTCCCTGCTGTTCCCTGCGAGGTGCCCAGGGACAGTAAGTAGGTAGAGGCAGTTTTTCAGCTTTTTGGTCTCATAGGTAGGGCTTGGGAAAATTCAAGAGCTCATGAGCAGGAAAGGTCTCTCCGTGTGCCACCTGTGGTCCTGCACAAATGTCAGCTCTGTCTTCAGGCAAACCCAGTGCCTGGTTGCAGGTGGTAGAGCCTTCAGCTTGGCACCCTGCACTCACGGTGGGGGTACAGGGTGTGCCAAAGCCAGTTTCCCAAGCTCCTATCCCCAGCCTCCCTGAAGGGCAGCGGTGGGCAGATGGTGGTCCTTTTCAACCTATTGGTTCCTGATCTGACCAGGAAAGAAGTGGGGTCTGGAGGCCCAGAGGTCACCATGTTTTAAACCCAGCAGTGCTTACTTATGGGCCACAGAACCTCAGGAACACACCTTAAAACCTTTCTCAACCTCAGTTCCTCATCAGGAGAATGAGCCCCTGCCCTGCCCTTCATTACAGTGAGGAGTACACCAGATAATAATGAAGGAGGACTTTGGAGC
Organism: Tamias sibiricus; assembly: GCA_025594165.1. Lineage (NCBI taxonomy): Eukaryota > Metazoa > Chordata > Mammalia > Rodentia > Sciuridae > Tamias > Tamias sibiricus. The sequence goes on along the minus strand of CM046660.1, from coordinate 17,990,554 downwards.
TTGCAAACATGACACACATCTCCTATTACACAAGTGGGAAGGAATGAGGGGAAAGTAAAGTTCAGCATATCCTTGGCTGAAGCCACTTGGGAAGAATGTAGTTAGGAACACATAGAAATGAAGGTGAAGAGTTATCAAGATTGAAAGAAAAGCCGGGCGCAGTGGCATACACCTGTAATCCCAGCACTTGGGAGGCTGGGGCAGGAGGATCATGAGTTCAAAGCCAGCCTCAGCAATAGCAAGGAACTTAGCAACTCAGTGAGACCCTGTCTCTAATAAAACACAAAAAAGGACTGGGGATTTGGCCCAGTGATCGAGTGCCCCTGAGTTCAATCCCCCGGTGCAAAAAAAAAAAAAAAAAAAAGATCGAAAGAAAAGAAAACAAAAGCAATAGCAAAACAAAACAAAACAAAACAAAAACCTAGGTGAGAGGAGTTTATCAGATGCCAGATCTTAGGGAAAAGGAAGAACCTGGTGGGGAGAACTTCATTCACTGAGAATCTGCTCACATTTTTTTCCTTTTCTTTTTTTTTTGGGTACCGGGAATTGAATCAGGGGCACTTGACCACTGAGCCACATCCTCAGCCCTATTTTGTATTTTATATAGAGATAGGGTCTCACTGAGTTGCTTAGTGCCTTGCTGTTGCCGAAGCTGGCTTTGAACTTGCCATCCTCCTGCCTCAGCCTCCCAAATGCTGGGATTACAGGCTTGTGCCATTGTGCCCAGCAAGAATCTGCTTACTTAAAAACAGCTTTCAGCCTGTGAGGACAAAGTTTGTGACCCACCAGGAGCCCATTTGGGCTGCAAAGAGGACAGAGGGCTGCAAAGCTGGCAGATGGGCATTGCCTGGAATGCCCAACCCCAAAGTGACAGCAACATACCCATGAACAAGGTCAGGCCTACCATGGCAGGGTGCAGGAGGTAGGCAGACTTTGGGAACTTAGATGGGGTCCACTTGGATCCTCTGTTCCCAGAAGAACAAGACTGGAGACTGGTCCAGGGGATTTGCATATAGGAAGTAGCAAAATCAAATTTTAAGCTACTCGAGGCAGGCTGGGTATGGTGGCGTGCACCTTAAATTCCAGCTACTCAGGAGGCTGAGGCAAGAGAATTGCCTGAGCCCAGCAGTTCAAGACCAACCTGGGCAACACAGTGAGAGCCATCTTAAAACCAGAAAGAAAAAAAAAAAAAAAGAAAAAGAAAAGAAAAAAAGCAGGTTAGGCAAGGCCAGCCCAGAATCTCTCTGTCTCTCATCCCTGAGAGAAAACTGAGGGAAAACCCAAATAAACCTTCTAGACTTGACTCACTTCCCTTTCTCTTAGCTAACCTCTGTTTCCTTTCCCCATGCCCTGTCCTCAGGGAGACAGATTTGAGATGTGAGTCTCCTTTCTCACACTTGAAACCCTGTGAATAAACTCTTTCTAATTTGCAAAATTCCTTATTTCAGCGATCAGCATAATGTACTATGGACAAAGTGGACTTCATTCAGTAACACCTGCTTGCCATGCCCCACATCCCTGCTAGACCCTCACCTCCTCTCTCTCCTGCAGAGCCCACTGCCCAGAAAATGGTGTTCCAAGTCCTACACCTGGGATTCAGGGTCTTCCCAGGACAGGGATCTGGGCAGTGATGCAGGAGGACTGGCAAGTGATGGTGAGAGACTGGCCACATAGCGTGGAGCCAAGTCAGACCCTAGGAGCCCTGTGCACCCTGGGTGGGGTGTAGGAGGGTGGTTAAAAGTAAGTTGGGCCGGGGCTGGGGTTGTGGCTCAGCGGCAGAGCGCTTGCCTCGCACATGCGTGGCCCGGGTTCCATCCTCAGCACCACGTAAACATAAAAATGCATTACATCGTGTACAACTAAAGTAAGTAAATAAATATTAAAAAAAAAAAAGTAAGTTGGGCCAGGCACGGTGGTGCACGCCTATAATCCCAGCACTTTGGGAGGCTGAGGCAGGAGGATCGCGAGTTCAAAGCTAGCCTCAGCAATGGCGAGGCACTTAGCAACTCAGTGAGACCCTGTCTCTAAATAAAATACCTAAAAGGTCTGGGGATGTGACCCAGTGGTCAAGTGTTCCTGAGTTCAATCCCCGGTACCACCAAAAAAAAAAAAAAAAAAAAAAAAAAAGTGAGTTCGTGTAAGCTGGGCACAGTGGTTCACACCTGACATCCCAGTACCTCAGGAGGCTGAGGCAGGAGGATGTCAAGTTCCAGGCCAGTCTTAGAAACTTAGCAAAACCCTGTCTCAAAATTTGAAAAAAAAGTGGGATGTAGCTCAGTGGTAAAGCACCCAGTACCAAAAATAAATAAATAAATGAATAAATAAAATTTAAAAAGTAAGTCAATGTAAAGAAAACAGATGTCTGCTATTTCTTGCATACTACATTTGGGTACAAAGATCTCCTTCTTGGTCCCTTGGCAGATGCCTCTTTGCATATCCACCAAGGCCTTTCCTATTGCTATAGCCCCTTTCTAATGTTTTGGAATTTATTGATTTCATCCATTCCCCTTTGCAGGGTCCAAGGCTGCTGGTCGACACTGGCACAAAACATTTGCTAAACGAATACATGATGGGCAGCCAGAGACATGGATGCAGATGGCACAGAGGTGCTTATTTTCAACACATTCAGAAAAGCGAAATCTAGGCCATCACCTAAAACAAACCCCTGTGGTAGGAAAGGGTGGAAGATGATAGCCATGCAACGTACAGCTCAAAGTCCAGGGGACCAGGGGCTGGGGGTGTGGCTCAGTGGTAGAGCACTTGCCCAGCATGCATTAGGCACTAGGTTTGATCCTCAGCACCACATAAATAAATTTTAAAAAATGAAATAAAGATATTATGTGTCCACCTACAACTAAAAAATAAATATTAAAAAATAAATTCCAGGGGACCAGTCCTGCAACACATCTGGCCCAGTGCTTACAAAGTTCTTGGTGGAATCACAAATATGTTCATCAAATATGCAAAGAATACTAAATTATGTGGTGTTGATAATCCTCTGGGTGACAGGAATAAAACTCCAGGTGACCTTTACCAATTAGCAGAATAAACACATTAAAATTGGTAGAAATCAAAAGGAAAAAGACCAGGCAGTGGGTAGACTCTGCATCTTGGTGTTTGGGGTGTTGATTTTAGAACCATTAGACCTGGGCCAAATCTCTCCAGAAGGGCCTGTGTCTTTGGATGGAAGAAACAGTGTGAAAGATCAGGTGTTTTGGAGGAGTTCTGGCTTCAAAGCATGACTTTGCTTTTTGCTATATCGAATGGCATACAATCATGTCACCTTTCTGACCTTCCGTTTCATTGTTTGTAAAAGGTGGATGGATAATAATGTCCACTTTATAAAGAGTAACTAACATGATGCATGGTAAGGACACTCATCAGAGAGCCTGGACCATCACAAGAATGTTTTGCATTTTCAGTTCAGGCCCCAAAACCCCTCCCAAATTTGCTTCAGGACCAAAAGCAAGCAAACAAACAAACAAACAACAACAACAACAAAAACTAATGCCACAGAGGCAGGCATGGAAAGGATGAGCCAAATAGCAAGTGTAGGGAGAAAAGACAGGGGGATCAAAGTGGACCACAGGCTGATCAGAAGCGTGCCAAGAGACTGGTGTGAGAGAGAGCAACTTGGATTAGTCTAGGAACTGGACCTGAGCACCTCCCTGGGAAGGTGGGAAGAGCAGAGTGCATCCACTCTCACCTCAAATGCTGAGAGGACAGTTGGGCACCGCAAAAGGGAAGAGTAAGGAAATCCAGGAAGAAAACAAAAGGCCAAGACAGGGCTCCAGCACTGGCTTCCCTCCTGGGACACTGATTTCATGCATATGCACGTGTGTATGTGCATGCACAAGTGTTAGCTGAAGGGGCTGAACAGCATGTTTGGCCATAGGAGGATTAACAAGAGGAAATGGGCTTCAATTAACGTAGGACAGACTGCAGTCTGACACAAGGAAGAACTTTCACTAGAATGTCTACTCAGTGAAGTTCTGCCCAGGGAACCCAGGGTGGTCAGGGAAGGTGAGGGGGCCTGGAGCAGGGCTCCCTGTGAGGAAGATGGAGAGCAAATGAGGGAGGAGAGCACTCACCCCAGGAGCTTCCCAGCCATCTTGGAGTTATAGATGCTACACTGGTGCAGGGGTCCCATGTGGCCTGCGGCCTTGCACAGGGCTTCATGGAACTGGAACTGAAGCACTAGGCTGATGAAGTACCTGGAATATGAGGGCAGGCTGGGAAGTGGGGGTCAAGAGTGGGAAGCCCAGAGGCACGTGGGGCCTGGCAGCTCTGACACACAGTGGCCCTTGCCAACAGTCAGCACCGTGGGCAGGCCCTATGATATTGGAATGCCCTCCTTCTCAAACTTCCTAACAGTCACCCCAACCCTCACCTCCCTCTTCTTACCCTCCTCTAGGGGACAGCAGGGATGGTGTCATCCAGGATCTGATGGGAAAGTTCAAGGATTCCAGGCACAGCCCTAAGGCGGCTGTGGTAGGCAGGGGTGCAGGTGATGTTTGAACCTAGAAATGCTCAGCCCCAGTCACCATGCCCCCCAAATCTCATCTCCTAGAGCTGGTTCTGCTGATAGCACCCAGGCCCTTACCCTATGTAGGGCATGCTGGCAGAAATGTGGAACTTGGCACCCGGGTCAAAGTCTTCTTCTGACCGAGGAATAGGGGGGCACAGGCCCTGGTACTTCAACCTGGTAGGAGAAAGAGAAGGGCTTGCTCATGGTACCTGGAAGGTTCTCATAACCTTTTCTTCTTCAAAGCATTTGTATGTCCATCAAAATTGGACCAGGCTGGCTGAGGATGCCAATATGTCTTCATTGATTGAGTGAAAACACATGAGATTGGGAATCAGACTGGTCTGGTCTCTGGGGAGGTGTCATCAAGAGAACAAGTAAGTCCAGGTTCCTGTTTGTATCCATTTCCATCCTAATGATGGGGGGCAGTGGATTACAGACCAGGAAACAGGCCATTTCATCTGCTAAGTAGTGGTAAGTTTTCTAAGAAGAAAACAGAGAAACACCCCTGTGGTGTGGTGTTACTCATGTTCCCATTTTACAGATGAGGAAACCAAGGTTTTGAGATCAGGGAACTGGCTGCAGGACACAGCACTAGTCACTGGAGCAGAGCCTCAGGCCCACACCACCCTGTGTTCACCAGCCTTGAGCCAGTCAGTCCGGTGCCTGGTGGATGTGGAGAAGCCCTGGTCATGGACATTTATTATCCAATCAAATGATGTGCCTGACTGGGGTGGGCTCCTTTGGCATCCTGAGGATGTTAAGCCCCTGGCAGGTGCGCATGCGTGTCAAGGTGGGTGTTCATGCCTCTCTCCTGTGGAAACTATTTCCTGAGGGGAAATGCTCAGGCCGCTGTACATCCCCTCTTCTGGCCTCACTGTAGGAAGAGGAAGGGAGAGAGGTGCAGGAGGCTGCCTGGTGGTCAGTGCTCTGTTCTTGGAGAAACGCAGCAGCAAAGATGGTGGGGGCTTCCCAGCTGCCCCCAGAAGCAGGTAGGACCACCACTTGGGTCCTAGTTTTCACAGAAGAGATTGAATCCTATACTTGCTCAGTGCTGGTGACAGAATGAGGTCTCGTGGTTGCCCCTGCTGGCCCCATCCACTACAGCATGGATACATGCATCTGATGACAGCAAACAGTCCACACTGCCCTGGGGCTTCCCCAGTCCCTAGGGCACCAAGGTTGCACCCTTCATTCTGCTTTCCAGAGAGAGGCCAGCAGCACCCTCTAGCAGTGGTGGTCAAGCCCTATGCAGGGGTGAGGCTGGGGCAGAGAGCCCAGCACAACTGCCTCCCCTACCTGAAGTTCCACCACTCCTGGTTGTAGATGTCCTTTTGGATGGTGCCATCAAAGATCTTCCAGCGAAACATATCTATCATGTAGCCGAAGGGGATGAAGGCAATCTTGTCCAGAGCAATGCCCATTAGGAAGTTGATCTCCTCCTCTGGGGACAGGGAAAAGGTGATCAGACGATGGCTCCTGGACTCTCCCTTTCTTTAGCCTTGTCTGGACACCTCTGTCCCCCTGCGCTCAGGCTGCCCTCCTTCTTTCTCCTTGGTCTCTATCACCTGCGTCCTGGTGCTGCTGGCTGAGCAAGCCTCTGCTAAGCAGATGCTGATAGGTGTTGGCTGAGAGGGTGATCATTGACCCCACCGCCTCTCCAAAGGCAGGATTGGCGCCTTCCCGGAAGAGGATGGAGAGGTTCTTGTACTGTAAGAAGTACTGGATGTGGCCCATCTGGTGGAAGATGGACAAGAGATCTTCTATGTTCACTTCAGTGCACTTCTTTACCCTAGGGTGAAAGGGCAGAGGTCAAGGAGCATGAGATGCTCCGGAAAGAACAGGAGGTTTTTCCATTCAGGTTCTATTTAAAGGAATGGGGGTGGATGGCAGGAGCTCAGAAGAAATTTGACTTCTGCCTTTTCCTCTCCAGGTTGCCAAACCAACCAGTGACCAAGATAGTTGCTTTCATATCCACCTCCCCTTCTATGCTCCCAGCTCACATTCTCCCTCCCCCGTCCCAGCTCCTCCACTGCCCCCTCCTCTCCCAGGCTGCCTGAGATAGGCAGATGGGGGTGGCGGGACAGGAGTACAGGTGGGGGTGTGGTGCCGACTGCAGGCCGTGCTGGTGGTGGGCACCTGAAGTCTTTGCCATTGTAGAAGTCCCAGGCAGAGGTTTGGCAGTCCATCTCCCGCCCATCAGGTGGTCTCTCCAACATGGACTTTTTCCAGAAATCAGGTGGGACGGCCAGCATCCCCAAGGAGGTAAAAAATTTTTCAGCCTCTTCAAACATTTTCCCAGGCGTCCATCGCTGTGGGGAAGAGAGTGCGTGGGCACTGTCCTCTTTGCTCAGGGGTGCTGGAGGGTGGGGACACCCACAGGCCAAGAACTGACCTGGCTTTTCATGATCATCGTGATGTCCTCAGGGGGTTTCTTGGGGAAGGGCAAGACCAGGTCTAGGATGTTGACCCATGACTGAGCCCACATGTTCCCTGGAAGGGGAGTGGAGGTGCTAAGAGAAGGGGACAGTGGTCTCCCTGCTTATTGAGCGCCTGCCTCTGCCACCGGCTGGGCCTTTACCTAGCAGGTGAGCGGGGATGGGCCCCCTCACGTCGATGATGTCGGGCCCGTAATGGCGGTGCAGGGACCGGCGCACGTAGGCGTGCAGGTTCAGGTAGAGCGGCTTCAGCTCCTGGTAGAGCCGCTCCAGGTCTTGCTCCAGGGTCTCATCCTCGTACTTGGAGCGCCACAAAGCCCCCATGTCTTCGTAGCCTGGAACAGGAGAGGGGACCCACCAGGTGCTCACCACCCTTCTGCCCTGGCCTTACAAGGTGCCTTCCAGGGAAAGCCTTCCAATGGCTTCCAGGGAAGCCAGTCAACCTTGGAGTCTTCATCTGCAAAACGAAAACACTACCTCCTCCCAAGGCCACTGTCCACCTTGTCAGCTCAAAGATGAAAAGTACCGAGTGAAGGCCACAATGTGACCTCTGCATCATGCCTGCTAGACCCTGTCTTCTTTCACCCTGCCTGAAGCCCCGCTAAACCACAACCCAGTGACCACGTGGGCTTCTTTCAGATCCTCCAAAATCCCAGCTCCCTCCCCATGGGAGCTACTGCCTAGGATGCTCTTTTGCCCTGGCTTGCATGGCTCTGGCCCATCTTTCAGACGTGGGTGAATATCACAGAGACCTTCTCTGACCATATATCTGGAGCCAGTGTCTCCCCATTCCCTCCCCAGGCAGCTACTTCCTCTGATACACCATCCCAAGTGGTACCAGAGATGAGTGTCTACTTGACCACAGTCGCCTCCCCACAGGACCTTAAGCCCACCAGAGCCATCTGTCTGTCGTCACCTGCATGGCTTCAGAACTTCTTCAATACCTAGCACACATTAGGTGCTCTACCAATATTTGGGAAGCCCAGCTCCAAAGCTGGTGGTGACCCTCTCTGGGCCTCTGCAGACTCAGCTTTGTCCCTTCCTGGGTGTTGCCCTGGGACTGGTCCAAGCTGCTCACCGTTGAGCTGCGCGGCCTTGTTGCTGAGGATTACGTAGTGCTCGTAGATGGGACGAAGCTGGCGACCCACAGCATCCCGCCAGCCTTGCCAGGCCCACACCAGCTCCTTCTGGTCCCTGGAGTGGGCCATGATTTCTTGGAGGTCTGGGCCCAGAAAAGGAGCTGTGTGGGACCCCATGCCCACCTGCCTCTGCCCTCAGCCACCCTGGGTGCCAATCCCTGACCAAGAGAACACAGTTTGGGTTGGGAGGCCCACTGATGGGGCAGGGTTGGGGGCTTACCAGGCTCCAGGGGCAGGCAGGGCCCCTCATCCAGGCACACCTGGGCCATACTGTATGCCGTCTCCATGTAGGCCAGAAGCTTGTTGTACTGGGGGGGCAGGTGTCACCCAGGGCAGGCCTGTGTGCCCTTGGCCCCACTCCCAGCACTAGCCCCAGGAGAGGTGGGCCTGGCTGAAGCTCCCACCTCCAGAGGAAGTTCTGGTCCCACCCCACCAACCCCCCTCCTGCCCCAGACACGCTGGCTCCCCCACCAGGCCTGACCCACCCACCCCTGGGGTGGGGGAGCATGTGCCTGGAGGCCTGGGGCTCTATCCATCACCTCCCAGAGCTCGTCCTTGGGCAAGGCCGCCTTGCCTATGTCCAGCAGCTTACTCAGCATGCGCTTCACGGCCGGGTCCTGTAACTGAGCCATCTTAAACAGGCGGGCCCGGCTGCCGAAGTATGTCATGAGCTGGGACCTCTCCACCTCCTTGCGCAGCTGGAAAGAGGGTCACTGTATGTGTTGTGGCAGGTTGGGGGAAGGGGGAAGTATCCCACGTTGAGCTCCAGGGCCACAGAGCCCCAGCTCCCTCCCAAAGCCCCCTTTCATGGTCCAGAAATATTGCAGGTTTGCTAAGAGGAAGAGGGAGAGAGCCTGGATCCCTAAAAGTGAGAAAGTAAGATTTACAAGGGAAAAGAAGCCACAGATTCTTATGCAGAGAAAGTTTGAGGCCACCAAGGGGACTGGAGCTTGCAACCAACTTTAACGTGTGCTTTGTGGCTTCCCTCTTTCTTCTAGCTCTGGAAAGGGGGCAGGAAGTATCGTCCCCAACCCCCCAAGACCCCTGAGAAGAGCAAGAGGATTCAGTAGGACTGGGGCGAGGTGGTACCACACCATCTCCTTCCGATTTTTCTTGGTGATGTTGGTGACATAGTTCCAAGCAGCCTCCATGAACTGGTTCAACACAACCTCGGCTGTTTGGTCATAAAACTGCAGGAACAGCTTTGCCTCCGTCTCGTTGTAGAACTCATCTGCAGGGAAGGGGATGGGCATCATGTGGTCTGGGGAGGCCTGCCCCTGCCCAGTCCCCTTCTCTGGTCCCACGCTCCTTCAGGTCTCAGCCGCACCTAAGCTTTGGTCACCCACAATCATGAGCCACGGCAAGAGCTGTCCGTAACAGAGGAGCACAAGTAGGGAAGGTCCAGGGCGAGTCCATCTTGTTCCCATGACCAAGAGAACAGCAGAGCTGGAGGAGGCTATGGGCCAATCACGAACCAGCTCCATATTGTGACATCAAGGGCCACAGGGTCATCCATGGAATGTTACAACTGGAAATTCCCCACCCGCCTTCTGGTACATCTGTCCCCATTTTATAGATGAGGAGACTGAGGTCTAGAACAGTCAAACCATGTGACCTGGCTCACACAGCCAGCTGACGGCAGAGCCCAGAGGAGAACGTGGGACTCTGGAGTTTGAACTTGTTACTTAGTCACTTCTTCTTGGGGTGGGAGCCATCCATGGGCATTGGCCAGGAATTGATGAGACCCCTCCATCCACAGGGTAGGATCTCTCCTGAGTAGGTGAGTGGGATGATGGATGGTTGGAGGGAGGGAGGGACAGATGATGGATAGGTGGATGGAAGCGACATTTCTCAGTCTTTAGACTCTGGAAGCCAGTTGTCTCCCTAGGTTTTCCTGACTGCACCTCTTATGTTCACATTTGGGCCTTTTTTCTCTCTCATAGGACATGCGATCATTCCTAGGCTGTGTAGGACCCTGCCTACCAGCTTCTGTAGGGAGAGCCTGATACTGAGTGTGCAGCCAGGGCAGGCACAGGTGATGCAAGGCCGTGTGGGGTGTGCGGAGGTGTGGCCGGCAGCTGCTACTCAAGGAGTGTGTCTGTGAGTACCTGAGCCTGGTTTCAGCACCAACCACAGCACTCCCAGTGTGGTGGCCCCTGGTGAGTCCCCAGTACTCTGACACATATAGTCTGGGGAGACCCACCTCACCTGTCCCACCCCAGGATTCCTTCCTCAGACTCACTTCCCTTTACTCCCAGAATCCCTCTATCCTGTGTCACCTTCAGTCACCCTCAGCTCAAGACCACCCACCCCTTCACATGGGCCAACACCATGGCCAGAGAAACTGACCAGATAGTTAAAAAAAAAAAAAAAAAAAAAAAAAAAAGTGCAACACACACACACACACACACACACACACAGAAAAGAAAAGAAAAAATCAGTGACACTTCTGGTTAAGCTGATCAACTGAGATCCCAGGGAAGTCCCTCCTCCTCCTGATTCAAGAACATAGATACACCTGATAAAACAGTATTTTTTTTAAATTAAAAAAAATTTTTTTTTGGTACCGGGGATTGAACTCAGGGGCATTCGACTACTGGGCCACATCCCCAGCCCTTTTTTGTATTTTATTAGACAGGGTCTCACTGAATTGTTAAGTGCCTCGCCATGGCTGAGGCTGGCTTTGAACTCGCAATCCTCCTGCCTCAGCCTCCCAAGTGCTGGGATTACAGGTGTATGCCATCATGCCTGGCTAAAACATAGTATTTTGAAAATGCAGAATGCAGAGCTGAGCTGGAAACTAAGAAAGAAGACTCTCTGGATGCTGGAGATGAAGAGGGCACTGGTGGCAGTGAGTGAGGATGAAGCCCTGCAGTCACGGGGGAGGTTGCGGTGCTTCCATGCACAGAGCTTCAGCCTCAGTGTCTGCACGGGGGTAGCTGCCAATCACCTCCTGTGGGTTGTCACTTCCATCAAGCTGGGAGGCAAGTTGTGACTCTCTTTCTAAGGGGACCCTGCAAAAAGCAGGTGTGTGCATGAAATCTTTTTTTAAAAATATTTATTTATTTTGCTATAGTTGTACACAATGCATTTATTTTTACGTGGTGCTGAGGTCGAACCCGGACCATGCATGTGCCAGGCGAATGCTCTACTGCTGAGCCACAACCCCAGCCCCTGTGCATGAAATCTTGCAGAAGCCTTTTCCAACTCAGTGAGGATGGCTCATAGGTTAAGTTTATTGACTAGAGGAGAAAATCTGGTGCCAGGAGGGACTATAACAACCAGGGCAAACACTGTCCAGGTGCTGGGCACTGATAGGGGCTTTCAGCATCAAAATCCTCAAACCCATGAAGTGGGTGCCCTGATCAATGTCCCATTTTCACACGAGCAACAAGCATAGAGAGGCTGAGAAACGTGCTCACAGTCACACAAATTAACGAACTGTGGAGGTGACACTCAAATCCAAATGGTCTGGCTCCAGAGCCTGGGCTAAACAGCAGACACGGTGAAAGGAGCTGACCACACTGAGGAAGGACAGGTCTCAGCAATCTGAAAGGGACTTAAGATACAGGTCTCCATGCCACCTACAAAAATTAACTAAAGATTCCTCTGAGGCCAAAACAAAAAAAGCAAACACTGTAAAAAAGTTTTAGAAGAAAACATTGGGGAAATGTTTAATGACATTGGATTTGGCAGAGATTTCTTGGTTACGACACCAAAAGCCTGGTAACAACAACTAACACAGACAAATTCAACTTCATCAAAATTAAAAACCTTTGTGAGCTGGGTGCGGTGGCGCATGCCTGTAATCCCAGCATTTGGGAGGCTGAGGCAGGAGGATCACGAGTTCAAAGCCAGTCTCAGCAATGGCAAGGCACTTAGAAACTCAGTGAGACCCTGTCTCTAATAAAATACAAAAAAAGGGCTGGGGATGTGGCCCAGTGGTCGATTGCCTCTGAGTTCAATCCCTAGTACCAAAAAAAAAAAAAAAAAAAAAAAACCAAAAAACCAAAACTTTGTGCATCCAAGGACCCCATCAACAGAGTGAAAAGGCAACCGGCAAAATTGGAGAACATATTTGCAAATCCCAAATCTGATAAGGGATTAATATTCAGGATATGCAAAGAACGCCTCTAACTCAACATCCAAAAAAGGGAGAAGGATTTGAGTCGACACTTCTTTCGAGAAGATACGCAAAGGGATCATAAGCACATGAAAAGATAATTAGTAACATTAATCATTAGGGAAATGCAAATCAAAGCCCCTTCACACCCATTAGGATGGCTATTAAAAAAAAACCAGAAAAGTGTTTGAAAGGATGCAGAGAAATTGGAGCTCTGGGAATGCAGTCAGGTGCAGTGATTGGAAAATAGTATGGAAGTTCCTTTAAAAATCAAGCATAAAATTACCTTCTGTTCCAGGAATTCCACTTTGAGTTATATACACAAAAGAAATGAAGGCAGGGGCTCAGACAGAGAGCTGTCCACCAGTGTTCATAACAGGATTATTCATAACAGCTTTTGGAAGCCCAAATGTTCATTGACAGATGAATGGATAAACAAAATGGGGTATATACATACAATGGAGTATTATCCAGTTTTTTCTAATATTTATTTTTTATTTGTAGTCGAATACAATATTTTATTTTATTTTTTTTTTTATGTGGTACTGAGGATCGAACCCACAGCCGCGCGCATGCTAGGCGAGCACTCTACTGCTGAGCCACAACCCCAGCCCCCCCCCCCTTATTCAGTCTTAAAAAGGAAAGAAATTCTGATACATGCTCCAACATGGATGAGCCTTGAAAACATGCTGAGTGAAAACTTGGAATGGAACCACCTTTTGACCCAGTTATCCTACTCCTTGGTTTATACACCAAGGACTTAAAATCAGCATACTACAGTGACACAGCTACATCAATGTTTATACCAGCTTAATTCACAATAGCTAAGCTATGGAATCAACCTAGGTGCCCTTCAATAGATGAATGGATAAAGAAAATGTCACACACACACACACACACACACACACACACACACACACACACACACACTGGAATATTATTCAGCAATAAAGAAGAATGAAATTATGGTATCTGTAGGTAAATAGATGGAACTAGAGACTATGGTGCTAAGTCAAATAAGTCAATCCCAAAACTCCAAAGGCTGAATGTGCCTTCTGGTATGCCAGTGCTAACTCACAATAGGTTGGTGATGGGGGTGCAGAGGGTGGGAGGGAGGTTCATGGGATTGGACAGGGAGGAGGGTCTGGGGGGGGATGAGAAAGACAGTAGAATGAATAGGACAAAACTTTCTATGTTCATATATGAATACACAACCAGTGTGACTCCACATTATGTACAACCACAAGAATGGGAAGTTATGCTCCATGTATGTAATTCTACTGTCATGTATAACTAAAAAGAACAAATGAAAAAAAAAAAAAAAGGAGACGTGGGGTGGGTGGGAAAGAATGAAGGAACTTTGCATGGTGCAGAGGGGAGTGAGGGGAAGGGTGGGGCTGTGGGGAGGGGAAGGATGGTAGAATGGGACAGACATTATCACCCTGATACATGTATGATTACACTGGAGAGACTCTGCCCATGTACAGCCAGAGGAATGGGAAGTTGTGCTCTATTTGTGTACAGTGTGTCAAAATGCATTCTACTGCCATGTATAACTAATTAGAACAAATTTTAAGATTAAAAAAAGAAGCCGGGCGCGGTGGCGCACACCTGTAATCCCAGCACTTCGGGAGGCTGAGGCAGGAGGATCGCAAGTTCAAAGCCAGCCTCAGCAATGGCGAGGCACTTAGCAACTCAGGGAGACCCTGTCTCTAATAAAAACACAGAAAAGGGCTGGGGGATGTGGCCCAGTGGTCGAGTGCCCCTGAGTTCAATCCCCGGTACCACACACACACACACACACACACACACACACACACACACACACAAAAGGATTAAAAAAAGAAAAGAAAACATGCTGAATGAAATAAGCCAGACCCAAAAGGACAAAGTTTGTGTGATCCCACTTACATGAGGTACCTAAAAGAGTCAAATTCATAGAGACAAAGTAGAACTGTGGTTACCAGAGGCTGGAGTGGAGGACAATGGAGGGTTACTGTTGAATGGGGACAGAGTTTCAGTTTGGGAAGTTTAAAAAATTCTGGAGCCGGGCACATTGGCACATTCCTATAACCCCAGTGATTCCAGAGGCGGAGGCAGGAGGATTGCAAGTTTGAGGCCAGCCTCAGCAACTTAGCAAGACCCTTTCTCAAAATAAAAATATAAAAAGGGCTGGAATGTGACTTAGTGGTAAAGCACCCCTGGGTTCAATCCTCAGTACCACCCATACACACTCTCTCTCTCTCTCTCTCTCTCACACACACACACACATACACACACACACAAGATTTTGGAGATAGATGGATGGTGGCTATGTAATAATGTGAATGTACTTGATGCCACTGAATTTTACACTTTAAAAATGGTTGAAATGGCTGGGCGTGGTGGCACATGCCTGTAATCCCAGCAGCTCAGGAGACTGAGGTAGGAGGATCGCAAGTTCAAAGTCAGACTCAGCAATTCAGCAAGGCCCTAAGCAATTTAGTGAGACTCTGTCTCTAATAAAATATACAAAGGGCCAGGGATGTGTGGCTCAGTAGTTAGGCACTCCTGGGTTCCATCCTTAGTACCTTCCCCTGCAAAAAAAAGGTTAAAATGAGGCTGAGGTGGAGTTCAGTGGTAGAGTGCGTGCTTAGCATTAAAGAGACCCAGGAATCCCCAGCATCAAAAATAAATATCTAAATACGTGTGTGTGGGGGGTGGGGGGGGGGAGACTAGGATAAAACCCAGGGCCTTAGGCATGCTAGGCAAGTATCCTACCACTGAGCTAAATCCCCAGATCCCTGCAAAAAATGACTAAAATGGTTAATTTATGTTATTTGTATTTTATCTTAAGACACAGGTCTTTAAAGTGATTAAGCAACAGAATCTGTGAAGCAAAACTAAGCTTTTGTGAAAGCACAAAGCCTCCAGTGAGGAGGATTCTGAACTGAGCAATGTGACCCTTTGTGGCGCAAAGGTCCAGCAGCCGCTGAGAAGGAGAATCGGGGCCTGAAAAGACACAGCCCCGGTCGCTGCTGCCTCGTTGGTGAGGAACCTGAGCAAGGTGAGGAGACGCAGAACCAGACAGCTGCGAGCAGGGCCTGACGGGAGCCTCCCAAGAGGCTGCAGAACCAGAGAGGGAGGCAGCATTTAGAGATGAAGGTGGATTGTTCCAGAACTGGAGACGGTGAGGGGGAGGGGAGACAACGATGACAAGTTTTCCATCGGGCGCTGTCACCCTACTGCTCTGCTCCTCTTTCTCTCTCAGGGAGCTGCTGATCTCGGCCTGACCTGGCAGCTCGTTCTCAGCCTGGGGCTTGGGGTTGTTCGAAGCCTGAGGCAGGTATAAAATGTCTGGACCAGGGGTGACACCCTCATTTTAGAGAGGAAATGGTGGCCCCAGGACTTCCTACATCATCCCGTTTACTCTTCCTGAAGGATTTGTAAGAACCGCTTCAGAAGCGTGGAAATGCAGACGCAGGAAACGGAATGAACTGCTCAAAGTCACCTGGGTAGGGGGTGCGCAAGTGGGCCTGGTCTCAGGCCTAGTGTGCAGCCTCTTGATTTGCCACATGAAAGCCAGGGTAGGGTGTGGTGGGCAGTTGGAGGAAGTTTGGCCTGCACAGAGATAAGGTCACCGGAGAGTGGCCTTGGCTGGCCCTCTTTCTGCTGTTACCATCTCTTCTTCCTCTGCCACCTTCCAGGTGGACCTGGCCTCTCCCCACTCACCACCCCAAGAAGCACAAACAGGAACTTGAACAAGTGTAATGTTTCAAAAGACTCCAGTGGATAAGGCTGGTCAGGCCAACCTCCACAGTAAGGCTCTTTGCCCCCCGTCTGCAGCGTTGACCCTTGGGTGTTGAACGCTGGTGAGTTTACACCGCCCACAAGCTCTGACAGGCAGCAAAAAACCTCTGCAGCTCATAAAAACAGGAAAGGGGGTTATGTGACAATGAGTTTTGCCTGGCAGACAAAGAGCTTTAAAAATCTAGGCTGAGAAGGGGCGGGGGTGGGGTGGGGGGAGTAACTAAAGAAGCTTTTGATGGTAGAAGGCTTGGAACTATTTAGAGGGCATGTTTATAAATTCCATTGTCCTACTGAATTGTAAACTTCCCCCCTCTTGCAAATTCAGAATTCCTCAACTCCACATCCTGCTCCTCGAAAAAGGCCTGCACAACCAAGCCCTGTGTGTGCGGCACACGCTTGTGCGCGCACACGCACACAACCACGCACACGTGACTGCTGGGGACTGGGGAGCAAAAGCTGTGGACCAAGGTCATTGAGGGACAGGAACTGGAGGCAAACCCTACAAGGGTCAAGACATCAACAGAGACCAGGCTGGCTGTGGAGACTCTGGCTCCAGAAACCGGACCAACTTCCATTTTTCCAAGTTCTGGTTTGGTGTTTAGATATCTGAAAAGTTGACCTAGTTATATTAACTAAAAAAAGAAGAAAGAAAGAAAAAGAAAGAAAGAAAGAAAAAGTATACAAGGTGTAAATACAGTGTGACCCCAATTTAAATATGTGTGGAGAACAAAGGGACTGGAGAGACAGATACCAGAATGTCAAAACTGCTCATTTCTTGGTGTGTTGCTATAAAGGACTTTTATTTTCTTTAGTCTTCCAAATTCTCTACATAAACATGTAGATAAAAGTTATAAAAATGTCCCTCAAAGTGACACTCCCAAATCCAAATAGGCCTCCAGAGGGACAGCTCAGGGTGAGAGCCTGTGTTGTGAGAGGAACAACACTTGGCCTCTGGCAGTTAACCCCTGCATGGCCACCACCCACTACCCTCCAGGTGTTTATGGGACCCTTCCCATCTTGGCAATGCCTGAGCAGCTGTCTGGGAACCAAGGCTGTCCACTCTTAAAAGTGGACACAGAGCTGGAATAGGCCCATGGTGGCCGCTGGGCTATTCTGCATCCTCAGTGAATCAGGCCCATCTAAGGTACCGGCCCGCAGCAGCCAGGAGCCTTCCTTCTAGAGAACCTGGTCACCCATGGGAACCACCAGCGCAAGGAGCCAGCACTGAGCAGGGAAAGGCACCCTGTATGGATATGAGGCTGGAAGCCCGGAGGGTCTGTTCCCCCTCTGCTCCCCAGAGTCTTCCAAGGCGAGTGTCGCCTGCCTACCATGTCAGGACATTGGCTTGGCTGCCATGGCCGGTGGGAAGGCAGGTGTGTGGCTGGGGAGTGCTGGGACCAGAGCTCTGGGGATCCTCTGGGACTCTTGGAGGGTAACGGAGGAGGCAACCCAGGAAAGGGACCCAACTGCACTGTCCGGAGTCACGAGAGCCACCTGTCTCCATCCCTGGCTTCCCCACGAGGGACACAGACTCAGATGGGGAGGGCAGGACCTTTAATTGAATTCACAGAAACACTGGGGGGGCAGGTCCGCCTTAGACAGCTGGGTGCCTGGAGAAGGGGGCTGTGCTGGGGTGGCTGGTCCAGAGACGGAGAGGAGGTAGAGGGGGGTGGGGCGGGGGGGAGAGGAGGAGGAGGAGGAAGGCAGGCTGGGTGTGTCCTCAGCCCACCCACCATGTCCCCATCCAAGTCTCTCCTGAGACACTTCCCGGCTGGTGATCTCAGGAGTGTCTGAGCTCCACCTCAGAGCCGAACTGGGGCCCGTGGTGGGGCCGATGGAGGCCGTGGTTGCGGATGCTGAAGAGCCGCTGGGTGAGACCCACGGTGGCCACCAGCAGGGCGACACCCAAGAAGAGCAGCACCCACTGGCCCACACGAGCCTGCTGTGGCTCCAGGTTCATGCCCAGGAAGTTGACACGGCTGGTGTCCGCGAGGAGGGCTTCTGAGCGAGCTGGGCAGGAAGCAAGGAGACAAGGCGGTGGGCAGGGCCCTGAGCAGGCTGGGGCCAGGTGCGCTGGCTTCCCTGTCCTTGCTCTGAGGTCAGATTCGAGCTTGTCTGGACTGGGGAGGGGGCTCAGCCCTGTGGGAGGCTCTGGGGGCAGGGCCTGGGGCTGGAAGTGGGGTGGGTGGTGATACCGGAGGTTGGTGTCCAATTGTACTGCGGCCAGCCCAGTTTCTCCCCATGCCGCCCGTTCTCTGTGAGGAGCCAGTCCATCAGGGGCTTGAAGTAGCTCATCATGGCTGCGGCCGACATGTTGGACTGGCCTGTGATCAACTGCATGGCTTCTGGCCATGGCTTACTGAAACCCAGCTTCATGGTCTCCCTGGGAGAGGTACCAGAGAGGGAAACTGAGTCAGAAGGATCCAGCCCTCTTGCCCCAGTCTGATACCCTTCTCCACATCCCTCTCCCAGCCTAAACTTCCGTCTGTGGCTGGGAGGGCCTAGGCAGGTCTGGGGGCAGGGGGCGGGGAGGGTGGGCCTGGGCAGGTCTAGGGCTCCAGCTCCCCACTGCAGGCGGCAGGTCAAGGGTGTTATGGCACTAGCTGGGAGGTTCCAGCTCAAGAACAAAATGGCAGGTGCCCCCTGGAATAGGCCCAGTGGGCTCCGCAAGGCAGAGGAGAGCAGGCCAGAGCATGGAACGCGTCCAAGGAGAGCCTGAGGACACTCACGCCAGTCGCTTCCCTGCCTCCTTGGACTTGTAGATGTCACACTTGTGCAGGGGCCCCTGGTGGCCAGCTGCCTGACACAGTGCCTCGTGGAACTGGAACTGGATGACGAAGCTGATGAAGTACCTGGAGTGGAGGGAAGCAGAGTGTGGGCCAAGGGGCCTGCGCCACGGGGGCCCCGCTCTTGCTACCTGTGACAGTTCCACACACCACCAAAAAATGGCGCTGACCCGATCAACAATCTCGGCTCAAGTCACTCGAGATCCCGGGCCAAGTCCCGCGAGATCCCGGGCCAAGTCCCGTGAGACTACAAAAGGCGACAATGCCCAAATCTCCATGGCCCATAGTCAACCACAATTTAAGCCATCTCCCCAAACAGGGCTCCTACAAGAACAGGATGTAGTCAGGATGTCAGGAGGAGCCCCCTTGCCTTCCGAATTGTCTGAGCCCCTTCCCAACAAGCCTCTGGGGCACCTTCCCTGCCCTCCATGCCTGCTCCAAGGGGCTCCCAGGAGCAGCCTCAGGGGAGAAGGCTCAGGAATGAGCTCAGGTGGGCTGCTTCTGAGGCAGTTAGGTCTCCATCCCTGGGGTGCATGCAAGCAGAGGCTATGGGCGGGTCACCTGGATCCAGTGGGGTAGGCGAGGCTCAGCCTGACTGATCTGGCCCAAGCAGCAGGGATTCCCTGGTAGAAGTTTGCCGGTCAAGGCCAGAGCAACCTTGCCAAGTCTGGAGAGGTTTTCAATGTCCTGGCTGGCAGTTGGTCCTTGCCCTTTGAATGCTGGGCACAAATCATGTGCCACTTGCCTCCCTTGCATTTCCTCAAAGTGTTTTGCTCAGGCTGCTAGCCAAGGTGTGAGATGTGTCTTTCTAGAACAGCCAAGTCTCCTTTGCCCACTCTTGCCTGGTTAATTGACCATGTTAAGCTGGGAAACTGACCGTCACATGGCTGACCTTGGGGTAAGGGTGAGCACCAACGTGGAACCCCAGGAATGACTACAGTAGGCACGGGGAGACCCCACCCTAAGGGTCATCCCTGGGGCACTGTCAGGTCAGGCCTGTCTGATGTGTCCTAGTGTCCCCTGCTGCCCTCTGGTGCGTCTGAGCAGGTGAGGTGCTCTCTCCCTTCCTGGGCTCTGGGGAACAGACTTTACCCATCCCACGGTGTGCTGGCATGGTGCCAGGCTGGAAAGGTGGGCACAGTGGGCAGGGTCTGCCTTCACCGGGCTTCCAGGGACCACAGAAGGCAAGGACAAGAGGTGGTCCCAGCCCTACCAGGATGCCCTCCGTGCCCTTGGTGCCTTGACTATACCCTGAGGTCTCCCCAGTCCGCAACCTCCCAGGAATCTCCAAAGTCCACACCCATCCTTCCTCGCTTTCAGCATGTGCCCTCCTGTAGTGCATGGCAGGAAAGGGGGCTCCACCGGGCACCTCACGCTCTGGATGTGTGACTCACAGACTGACGCAGTCCACTTAAGAGCATCTAACAATGGTGGACCACGGCCACCAGCTGTGTAACGGACAGTACACTCAGAAGTGAGCCCTGGGGGCCGTCCTGGATTCACAGTGAGCGCGTACGTGGAGGCTTGGAGACTGAAGAAGTTACTCAAGGAAACAAGTCGTGGACACAAGCTTTGACCCCAAGACCCCAACTGTAACACAGCCCTAGCAGCCCTGCCTCCCAAGTGAGCTGGGTCTCTGACCCTGAGAGTTAGGGTACAACTCAGAGTGTTCCAGAGGCAATATGTCCAGCCCCTTGTGGTGTCTCCTCCCCTCCCCCGTTACCTGATATAAGGCACACTGGCAGGAACGTGGAACTTGGCTCCTGGGTCAAAGTCACCTTGAGATCTGGGCACTGGGGGGCAGAGCCCCTGGTACTTCAGCCTGTGAAGGGGGAAGATATGCCGGAGAGAAAGTGTGGGCAGAACCAAGGTGGAAGAAGGCCGACATTTTTGACTAGAAGGAAGGTCTCTGCACCTGGGGCTGCCCTGGGCGTCCTGTGCTCCTGCATTCCGGGCCTCCGTGCACGGCCACCCCCCCCCCCCGCCCCGTGACCCCCACCGTGCACGCACACACACATTCTACTGGCACATCTGCACACACGCAGGCAGACACAGATGCCACCGAGACCCCTCCAGCCCACAGCCCGCTGGAGTTTTTGAGAACCTGAGGCTCCACCACTCCTGGTTGTAGTTGTCCTTGGTGATGCTTCCATCAAATACCCTCCAGCGCCACTGGTCAATGAGGTAGCTGAAGGGGATAAAGGCAACCTTGTCCAGTGCCATCTTCATCAGGAAGTTGATGTCGTGCTCTGCCAAGGGAAGGGAGTCCAGCCTCAGGTCCTCCAGCTTGGCCCTGATGGGCATGATGGGCGGAGGGGAGCAGGGGCACCGTACCTCTTTGGGCTCCGAGTCCCGTCCTTGGGATGGTCTGTGTGTTCCATCCTCTGGCTCTTACCCTCCTAGTGCTCCCTTCTTCCCCACTGCTTTATCCCCCTCCTCTACCCACCGGCCACCAAGTGCTCCTTCTCACCTCCCACCCTTGTGCCCTTGGTGCCTTGACTTCCTGGTGACCTGGACCGCTTGGCCCAGGGAGACCTGGAACTACACCCTGAGGTCTCCCCAGTCTGCTACCTCCCAGGAAGGCCCCAAAGTCCACACCCATCCCTCCTCGCTTTTAGCGTGTACCCTCCTGTAGTGCATGGCAGGAAAGGGGGCCCCTCCTCGGCCCTGAGCCCACTAGGACCGTCTGTCTCTCTCTTACCATGGCTGTTGCCCTCACTATTCAGCAGGTTGATGGTGTGTAGGTGCCTCGGGGTAGACACTGAGAGGGCCAGCACGTCCCCAATGGCCTCATGAAAGCCAGGGTTGGCGCCCTCCCCGGAAAGCCAGAGGCAAGTCCTTGTACTGCATGAAATATTGGATGTGGCCCATTTCGTGGTGGGCCACCACCAGGTCCTCCATGTTCACAGTGGTGCACTGCTTGATCCTGGGAACACACAAGGGTGGAGAGGGATGGTGTCGGGACAGGGACAGTGAGAAGCCCTGAGGCAAAGGGACTGCAGTGCTGGCTGCACATGGGGCAGAGCCGTCACTGCCCTGATGAAAAGGAAGTCAAGAAAGCCTGAGAGAGGGGCAATATGGGGAGGGCAGGAAGCCTCTAAGTAAGGTCATTCCAGCCATTCCTCTGCCACCGACCTTCCTGAGTAACTCCAGCCCACACTGTCTGCTGTTTTCTGACGGTACAAAGTATTTGCTCTAGAGGCAGCGAGACACTCGGGTGTACACCTTCTAGAATGTGTGCTATGGCTTCCCACGTACTCATGTTCATCTCCCAAGACTGGGGCTTCATGGAGGACACACCCGTGCCTGGGTCATTCTTCATCTCATACAACCCAATGCCAGCACCCATGTTCACTCCAAGAATTCTTATGGCCAGGACTGAAGGACGGTTACAGAGCTGTCCAAGCTAGAAGGTTCCACCCTCCTTCTGTAGACACTCCCTTGTTCTCTTTGATGAGCCAGTTTCAGTTGTGGAAACTTCTTTCTTAGATCTAACTAGAGTCTTTCATTTCAGGCCCATCTCACCTTTCCATCTTTCGCACCAGAGGATGGGGCAGGAGCTGCCCAGAACCCTGGTGATAGTGAGGTTGGGTCTGTCTAGCTTTTCCTCTGACTCCCCATAAAAGGATTTCCCACAAGAGCTCTCGCCTCCTCGATCCTGTCTACCGCGGTTCTTATGGCTCTGAAGGGCCCACGGCCAGGCAGCCCAGTGAGCCCTGGATGGGCTGCTTCTAGACTCTGCGTCTACTCTTCTCATAGGGACTCTTCATCAGCTGTGGAAGATGATCTTTGCCACTTCTACCAAGAACTAGGGTCTTTTTTCCCTTCTCTTGAGTCTGGGCTGTGCTTGGGACTCGCTTTAGCCAATAAAACATGACAGAGGTGACTCTCTGCCAGTGTGGACTTGACCTTTATGGGTCCTGGCTGCTTCTGCTTTTGTGCTGGGGGATGCCAGCCTCCAGGTTTGCCTACCCGAGACTGCCACACTGAGGGAACTCAAACCAGCCAGGACAGAGATGCCTGCCCAGGCCCCGCTGTTCAGCCATCCCAGCCAGGCACCTGACACGTGCGCGTGCACCGAGAGGCCAGCAGGAACCTTCTGCCCTACACGTGCCACATGTTAGCCAGCAAAAGTCACCCCAGCTGGGGTTGGGACGTATCTCAGTGGTAGAGTACGTGCCTAGCATGTGCAAGGCCCTGCGTTCCATCCACAGCACGAAAGGAACAAAAGTACCCAACTGAGGTTTCCATCACTGTGGAGTAGTGACAAGCCATTTCTGCTGTGAATTTCCTGAATTTATGGCCCATAAAATCTTAAGCAGAATCAACCAGTTGTTTTGTACCCCTAGGTTTTGGGGCGGCGGTTTGTTTTGCAGCAGTAGGTAACTGAAACCCCATCCTGGTGACGGCAGCATCTGGTCTGTCGGTGGTGAGAGGGGGTCTGTGTGTCCTCATGTCTCTTTCTTCCTTCCTTCCACCACTGCACCCAGGGGGAGGGCCAGCTGCATGTGGGGGCTGCCCTGGAGCAAGGGAAGTGGGGTGTCCCACGCAGGGCTAACCCTCGGAACTGGGACCTTAAGTGCTCCCAACCGACCATGCTGGCAGAGTTGGCCAGTACTTGAGAAGACCCTCAGTTGGTGGATGGAGTTTACCTGCCAGAAAGAAGCCCATGGCCGAGCTGGGGCCAGGCCCACCCCATCTTGACCCTTGGTCCTAAACTCATTCCCAAACTGTCCCTGTCCCTCTTTCTCACTTCAGCGGAGGGAATGGCCGTGCAGCCTTGCTTTGGTTCATCTCTTTGTTTCTGGACTCGGGGTAACCCTGACCCCTGCCCCAGAGCCAGCTGGACAGACCTGAAGTCCTTGCCATTGTAGAAGTCCCAGGCCGAGGCGTGGCACACGACCTCCCGCCCGTCAGTTGGTTTCTCCAGCATTGACTTGTTCCAGAACTCGGGGGGCACAGGCAGCAGCCCCAGGGAGCTGAAGAAATCGTCGGCCTCCTTAAACATCCTTGTAGGTGTCCATCCCTGCAAAGCAGAGGGAGTTCTGTCCAAACTGGGGACTCTGGGGAGACAGTGTGCCAGGGGTGCAAGTGGGGGAGTGCTGGGAGAGCGCCACGCTGGAGGAAACTCCTGAATCCAAAGCTTTCTCCCCTCCTGGCCAGGGCCTCCCTCCCCTGTGCCCCAGGGCAGCCCATGGAGCAGGAGGGCCCTGGCTGTGCAGACCTGCTCTATCATGGCCTCTGTGGCGTCCATCTTGGGGGCTGATGGGAAGGGAGCCACCAAGTCATAGATGTTGGACCAGGTCTGAGCCCACATGTTCCCTGGAGGCAGACAGGGGAAAGAGGTAGAGAGGGGAAACGGATGTGAGTTTTTTAGGCTCCACACCATCCTGCACCAGATCCCAGTACTGCCAATCATAGCAGCAACTCTTGAGCACCCACTGTGCGCAAACTGTGCTGGGCATTTCACATGTATTATCTCTGATCTTATATACAGTCCACAAGGTCTTTACTGTGTTGGTTCCAGGAGAGGACCTTGCTGGTCATCAGGGAATCAAGGTGTCTTTTTTTTTTTTTTTTTTTTTAGTTGTAGATGGACATAATATCTTTATTTATTTTTATGTGGTGCTGAGGATCAAACCCAGTGCCTAATGCATGCGAGGCAAATGCTCTATCACTGAGCTACAACCCCAGCCCCTCAAGTTGTCTTCACCATCCAGGAACAGTGAAGAAATTCTACAAAGGAGGGAGCTATGGGTGCCTGGACATCTATGCCCACATGGTCACCACTTTCCGACCACCGTACCAAGCACATTGTATGTATTGATTTGTAATCCTGCCTGCACCCAGGTACTGTTATGATTTTTATGCACTGCAGGGGAAACGGGGGCTGGAGAGTTAAGTAAACCAGCTCGGGGCCCTGCAGCTTCTAAGTGTTGGGGCTGGATTTGAAGGCTGGCAGGCCACACTCTGGACCAGCTATCTTGCTGTGCTCCCTTTTTAATCTCCTGAGGTCAGTTTATGCAGGGCGTCTGTCAGTAACTCTGGCAAAACCCAGCTGTCTCGTTTGAGAGAGGCTAACACCTCTGAGTTTAGGGTAAGAAAAGAGCTCCATGCTCCAGGACTGGAGAAAAAAAAGCAATTCAGAGTGAGCGGAAGTTGCAAAAATAGATGTGGAGGCAGGAGTCTTCCACAGCCAAGGGAGAGAGTGAGCAAGTGATAGAGCGGGGAGAGTGTGCGTGTGCCGGCACCTGGTGGCTTTGCTGATTGGTGGTGGTGGAGGCCTGAGCTCCAAGCTTCAGCTCTGCCAGCCCCCTGGCCACCCTGGGCATACTGATCCCCCCCGCCTAGGGTCTGTGTTTCTGAGTCATTGAGCTTAAGTCCACTCACCAGAGAGGTTAACAAGGAGGGCTGGTCCCTTGAGCTACATGACTCTCTGGGCTGAATGGGAACTAGACCACTGAACCACCTTCGGGGGTCTCCCTGATGACTTCTAAGTGGTCTACGGCCCTGTCTGGCATTTTCACTCATAATAACATAGGCTTGTCCCCAGTGGCCCAAAGGGAACAGAAAATTGGCTGCCTCTTCCTTTCTCCAGTCCCTCCCACCCCTTTTTGTCTACCACCGTCTCCTTTCTGCATTCAGGGCACGTTGAATTCGCAACCCTTGAAAACTGAAGGTCTGAAAGCTGAGGTGGGTCTACATTCTCAGGATTCTTCTCTGCTCTAGTTCTCTTGGTCCAGATCCCGTGTCTGACCTCCCACCCTATTTTCCATCTGCCAAAAAACATCTCATCTTTAAGGCTCTGCTCACGTGGGGCCCTCTCCAGTCCTGCTCCAGCCCTTCCTCTCTCCCTGGATCTTTTGTAAAATATTTTTTATATAGTTGTGGATGGACAGCATGCCTTTATTTTTTTATTATTATTATTTTATGTTGGTGTTAAGGATGGAACCCAGTGCCTCACGCATGCTAGGCAAGTGTTCTGCCTCTGAGCCCCCAGCCCCAGCCTTCTCCCCTGGATCTGGCTGCCATGAGGCATGGTGGGAGGTGTGGTCTTCCCCTGACAAGACTGTGAACTTCTCCTCCCATCGATGGCGACTTGCACCACATGAGTGTGTAACAAATGTGACACTAAAAGGGCTGGAGGTGCTCAGTGGTAGAGGCGCTTGCCTGACAAACACAGGCCGGGGGTTCCATTCCCTTCTCCACACACCCACAACTTTAGCACTCAATTGCAATCAGGGAGCTCCACCAAGTCCCCACGTCACTCCAGCCTTGACCACCTTCTTCCCTCCAGGCCGCAAGTCTCGTCACTCTCCTGATCTGCTCTCTGCCCGCTGGCCAGCCCTGCCCCAACTCTCCTATGTTGCCCATCTATCTCCCCCTTCTCTAGGCTGGGCATGTGCCCTTACCCAGCAGATGGGCAGGAATGGGGCCCTCCAGGTTGATGTGCTGTGCCCCGTAGTGGCGGTGCAGGGCGCGGCGCACGTAGGCGTGCAGGTTCAGGTAGAGCGGCTGCAGCTCCTGGTACAGCCGCTCCAGGTCTTGCTCCAGTGATGGCGTCTCATACATGGATCTCCATGAGTCCCCTGCATCCAGGTAGCCTGCACAGGGGACAAGGCCAGGCTCTCCCAACACCAGCACCTCCTGCCACCTCCAGGGGCCCACCTTTCCCCGGGCTTATAGTCTCTTCTCTTGGAGGACCTGGATGTGCGTGGGGACCAGAGGGCCAGCCGCTCTGGCCGGAGGAACTCACCGTTGAGCTTCGCAGCCTTGTTAGTGAGTTGCACGTATTTCGGGAAGAGAGGGAGGATGCTTCTCCCCACCTTGTCCCGCCAGCTCTTCCATGCCCATAACAGTTCATCGTATTTCCGGGACGTGGCCATCAAATTTGTCAGCTCTAGGGTAGAAGGGTCAATTGAGTGGCTTGAGGCCTCTGTCCTTGGCTCACCTCCCATCTGCTTGTGAGATAAACTTGGTCACAGAATTTTAGAATAAAACCAGTGAGATCTTGTGGAAGTGACTGTTCAGGCAGCAAGTCTGGCGAAAGCAGGGGGAGAATGAGAGCTGGTTACCAGGAGTGCACAGGGAGCCCACCTGGGGCCAGGTGCTCGGACGCCTGTGTGTTTCAGCAACCCTGTGAGGGATGTGCTTGTCCCTCCTTCCACATGAGCAGTTTGATGATGGGCCCAGGTCCCCCTGCCAGGAAGTGGCTTGACTAAGGCACAAACCAAAGGCACCAGATTCCAGGGCCACAGCTCCTCACCAGAAGTGGTCCTCCCAGGGGAGTGGAAATAGAACAGGAGCATGTGGCCTCCGAACCGGTACTGTGCCTCATCTCTGTCCCCCAGAGGGTCCAGGGTACCCTTCACAAATTGTTACTGAACTGGACTTTATAAGAGTAACCATGAAGAACGGAAAGTGCAAGGAACTGTCCAAGTGTCACCCAAGAGGAAGCCTTGGGTTTGTGTCACTAAGCGAGCAGCCTTCCTAACTGTGCAACGTGGAGTATAGGTGAGGGTGTGAGACCACACTGGGGCATCAGTCCTGAAGCAATCAGGGAGCTCCACCAAGTCCCACGTCACTCCAGCCTTGACCACCTTCTTCCCTCCAGGGCGCAAGTCTCGTCACTCTCCTGATCTGCTCTCTGCCCTCTGGCCAGCCCTGCCCCAACTCTCCTATGTTGTCCATCTATCTCCCCCTTCTCTAGGCTGGGCATGTGCCTTTACCCAGCAGATGGGCAGGAATGGGGCCCTCCAGGTTGATGTGGCTGGCCTGAGATAGGAGGCTGAAGGCATTTGCTGCTCCCTCAACCTACACTGCTGGACTTGTGCTCTCTCCCCCTGTTTTGGAACATGCCACGTGATATCCACTTGTCACAGAGAAAATAAATTCAATTAGCTTTGTTTGAAAAAAAGGCATATCTTGAGAATTTCACTTCTGCTCACTGGAGATGTATCTTTGGTCTTCATGGGCTTCTTATTTTTACTGTGTCGGTGACCCGACAGCTCAGGTCTGGATCAAGGGGCTGCCTGGTGTGGGTTGAGTGCCACACTCTTTTGAACACTCTTCTCCATAAGCACAGGCGCACGGGCACACCCCCCCCCCCCCCGCTTTGCGTGCGTACCCACATCTACCACCTGTTGGTCAAACCCTGTCCTGGGAAAACTGTTTCTCTCTCCTGTTTATTTTCCATTTCCCCTGTATTCGTCATTGTTCTAACATGGGAGCTGGGCTGGGGCCAGGAAGAAACCATTTCTGGGTGGAGATTCCTCATGGGGAATGTTTATGTTTCTAGCTCCCCAACCTTGGAAAGGGAGGGTGGGGAGGGAAACTGCAGGGAATCTGCATGGGCACTCGTGGGTCCAGAGTGAGCCATTTCAAGGGACCAGGTGGTGGGAGAGAGGAAGAAGGGGCTGCGGAGCCAGTCTGCGCCTGTGCAGCAGGAAGCGGTGGAGAAGGTGTGTTGGGAAGGCCAGGACTCCGAGGCCGGGTTCTAGTCTGGGGCTTCTAGCGACTGTATGACTGTGACTCATCCGCTCCAGCCTCAGTTTCCTTATCAGCCAAGTGCTGGGGGGAGGGGCCCAAGAAAGTCAGAGAAGGTAGGGACAGAACACAGGTAGGATCACCCAGGGACAATGGGGGTGGTGCTGGGGTGCTGTGACTCTCCTCCCTATTGGAGCCCAAGCCCCCAAACACAAATTTGAGACCCTGCTGCTCTGGGGGGTGGAGGGAGAGAGGAAAGGAGATGACTCAGGAGCGTCTTAGGCAGAGGGCAGAGGGGCAGGGAATCAGGGCAAAGGGTGGAGTGGGTGCTGGTTCTGAGCAGGGCTGAGAAACCCCCCTGGTAGAAAGCAGGAAGTAGGTTAAATAAATCCTGACTTCCCCTTCACCTGGCAGCACCCCACCCGTGCCCACCCAGCACCTCGTCTCTCTCTCATCCTCCCAGGGTTCCCTCACCAGGCTCCAGCCGCAGGCAAGTGCCATTGGTGTAGCACACGGTGGCCACACTGTAAATGGTCTCCATGTCCAGCAGGATCTTGTTGTACTGCAGGGGCAAGAAGAAGGACAGTGAGGGGGACTCCTTTGCTCTGGCACAAGGCACCATGGGTTAGGAGGTGCTGGGGACAGTGTTCCCCAGAGGCACTGCCTTCTTGGGAATTCTGTGGGTGCCTCTGGACATAGTGTCACAGCTTGACAAAGTCAGGAGGAGAAATCAGTGTGAAGGCTAGACCCTGGGCTGGGCTCACTCCCCTGGGGGCCTCCACCCCCTTCCCCATAGTCACACACCTCCTCCAGCTCCTTGATGGGCAGGGCTGCCCGGTCCAGGTCCTGAACCTTCTTTATGATCCGCTTGGTGCTGGCATTCTGGAAGTTGTTCACGTCGAACCGCTTGGCCCAGGTGCCGTACTTCAGGGTGAGGTTGGCCACCAGCAGGTTCTTTTGCAGCTGAGGGCAGAGGGGAGATGTCAGAAGGCCCTGGAGTCTTGGAGTGGACCCTGGGCAAAAGGCACCACAGGGAGTGGGGCAAGAGGATGGACCAAGCTGCTTCCTTGGCCTGTGAAGACCCTCCTCAATCTGGGCTGTCTGACAGCATCCTGGATGCAGTATGTGTCCCTCAACAGCCATCTACAGTTGAGCAAGGAGTCCTGGCAGGGGTGGAGAAGGGAGGCCCAGCAGGAGTCTTAAAGGCCATTAGGATGGAGGCAGCTTGCTATTAGCTCTATGGCCTCCCTGAGCCTCAGGGTCCCACCTGTGCAATGGGAAGAAGGTCACCCATTTTTCAAGGCTGATGAGGAATGGATGAGGCCACAGATGCCAAGAACCTGGCCAGCACCGTGGTCAGAGACCTGGGCTGGTGGCTCGCAGCCAGGAACAAGGGTGGAGGAGCGTGAGCCCTCGGGGGTGGCGATAAATGGGCATTCGTTCTCTTAAAAAGGGACTCTGGCATTGCTTATTTATTTATGACTGATGACAGTCTCCGCTACTGGACACTGCTGTTAGTGAAGGCACTTTTGTCCACGTGTTGAGTACATGCCTGTCAAATCTGAAACTGAGTATTATTTTAAATATTCCATTAGGATTTTCCACAAATTCTGGCAGCCCCGTGCTGCACGTGTGTCGAGTGTACCTGTGTGGTGTGTGAATGTGTCTGTGTGTCTGGGCGCATGTGCGAGCAGGGGCTTGGTGCGGCTCCTACCATCACTTGGCTGGTCTCTGTGGTGATGTTGGTGTTGTAGTTCCAGTTGGCCTCAGCATACTCGTTCCACGCCAACTGGGACACCTGGTCGTACTCCTCCACAAACTTGTTAGCCTCATCTTCATCTGATATCAGGTCTGTGGGACAGAATGGAAGGAAACAGACAAGCCTCCCCTTCCCCTCTCCAGGGTGCAGTTTCACCTGAGCCCCCACCGGCTTCCCCTGCCTCTCTACTCCCTCTAGGCCCTGCCCCTCTCCTGGTGGTCCCACTTGGGCTCTGAGTTGTCTGGCTGGTAGTCCTCAGTCTGGCTGTTGCCTGGATGGTTGCTGTCTCACTTCTGATTGTTGCTTGGCTGGTTGTCCCCCAGTTGATTGTCACTTGGTGGGTAGCTGCCTGGCTGGGGGCCAGCAGGAAGTGCCCACAGCAGAGCAGCAGGAAGAGGAGGTTGGGCAGTCCTGGAGCAGCCCAACCTTGGCCCATGGCAGCAGGAGAGCAGAGCTTTGTGCAGCCACCACCCCTGGCCAATAAGAGTGGAGTCTGCAGTGTGACCTCATAGAGCAGTGTGCCTGGCCAGCTTGCCTCCTGGAGCCCTCAGGCCTGGGCACACCCTCTCTAGGATGCTAGAGAAAAGATATGCCATCCCCACTGCGGGGCCGGCTGACGAGCTGATGAGAGAGAACAATAAGAAAGTCACCCCACAGAACACCCCAGAACAGGGCCAGAGCTTAGCCAAGAGGAGCTGACCAGGAGCCTGGGGCCTGGACCGCAGCCAGAGTCCAGGACTCGCCTTAGCCCCAGCCCACCCTCACTTGGGGCTTTACCGATGCCCTCTGGGTAGTTGTCGGGCAATGGTGGGCGCCACTGATATTCTGGCCAGCCCAGGACCTCGCCAGTCCGCTGGTTCTGCTCCTGCAGCCACTGGGTGACTGGTTGGAAGTAGCTGAGCAGCGGTTGAGCATCCAGGGCATCTGAGCCCACCAGGTCCTTCAGCACGTCCTGCCAGGGCCTGGAGGAGCCTGCCTGCAGCACCTCCCTGTCAGGGAGATTGAGTTCTGTGGGCACAGGGAATGTAGGCCAGGGGCCACCACAGCCCTCCACCTGCCCACCTGCCTCCTACTGGCTGTAAGAGCAGTGGCAATAAGATTCCAGGACCTAGGATCTCTGTGGGGGCAGCAGGGGACATTTGCCTCTCCCTACGGCAACTGAAGGTCTACTTAATAAATATTTGACGAGAGAGAAAGAGAAAGACCTGGACAGCCAGTTGCTTGCAGACACACCCTCTGCCAGCTTCTTCCCTCAGCCTCCCACTTGCCCTGACCCTTCCCACCACACACCGGAGCTTGGCCCCCGCCTTGGTGGACTGGTAGATGTCACATTGGTGCAGTGGGCCCTGGTGGCCTGCCTCCTTGCACAGGGCTTGGTGGAATTGGAACTGCAGGACATAGCTCACGAAGTACCTGCAGGCATGGGGTGGGCATTAGAGGGAATGTGGGGGTCAGAGCAGGGGCCCCTGGCCCAGGCACCATCTTGAAGGGCAGAGGCTAGATTGGGGGCTGTTTTTTGGGGGAAAGGGAGAATCAAGCCCAGGGCAAGGGCGAGGGCCATTCTAATCCTGGGACCTTTGTGGTCTAGAAGAATGAGGGGGCATGCCCTGGGGACAGAGCAGCTAGGATCACAGGAGAAGGAACAGGGAGTGAGGGAGTGACAAAGTTGGGGAGGGACAGGGTCACCATTACCTGATGTATGGGGTCACATTTGGGACATGAAACTTAGCTCCAGCATCAAAGTGGGTTTCGTTTCGGACAACTGGAGGACAGATCCCCTGATACTTGGTTCTAGGAGGAGATGGTCACGTTGTCTCAGGACCAGGGGTTGCACACAGGCTGCCTGAGAGTTTGCAGAAAAGGCACCCCCCATCCCTTCCCCATTCTGAGAAGTGGGGAAGACTTCCCAGAGGAGGGAGTTCTAGACAGGAAGGGAGAAGACAGCAGGTGGGAGGACAGAGACACCACTAGAGAGGGGACAAGACTGAGGGAGGCAGGAGATTCCCAGCTACACAGGAGGGTGGGGAGCGGCCTGGGGTCAGGCTCTTCCTATCCCTCTTCTCACCGAAGGTACCACCAGTCAAAGTTGTAGCGAGAAGGGGGGGTATGCCCACTGAAGACCCCCCAGCGCCACAGGTCCACCAAGTAGCCAAAGGGCAGGAAGGCAATTTTTTCCAGTGCCATCTTTAGCAAGTAATTGATGTCAATTTCTGTTGGGACATGACACAGGCTAGGTCAGGGGGAGAAAGGAGCCCAGCTAGGGCAAGGTGGGCCTGGGGGCAGCCAGAGGGAGGCAAAACTGAGCAGACGCAGAGAAGGTAAATCAAGAAACCTGGGGCCCTGCTAGCAAGAGGACTCTTGCTGAGTGTGGAGCTGGGGGTGGGCTGCAAGGCTCTGACCCGGGTCCATGAGGCAGACATAAGAAGGGCACTTAGTAGTTGCCAGTGAGGCCCTGCTGTGGGGTTTTATTAGGGGCCAGGCTGATCCTCTCCAACCCCCCATACCTGTGTCATTAGTGGCGTTCTCCAGCAGGCCAATTTTGTGCAGATGTGCAGGAGTGGAGACGGAGAGCGCCAGCACATCTCCAATGGCCTCGTGGAAGCCAGGGTTGGCACCTCGACGGAGGGGGACGGGCAGGTCCTTGTACTGTAGGTAGTACTGCACGTGGCCCATCTCATGGTGCACCGTGGACAGCTGGTCCATCGTGACCCGTGTGCACTGCTTGATCCTGGGGTGTGGAAAGGGGAAGGATGAAGGTGAAGGACAGGGCAGAGGTCAGAGCACCATGGAGGCTGGCACCTGAGGGACAGGGCCAAGGAGGACGGTGCCCCGGGGCAGGAAAAAGTGGCTGAAAACAAGCAAATCCTTGACCCTGCCCTGGCCCACCACCAACCAGACCTTCCTCCTCCATTCCCAGGTATAGAGTTGACTGCTTGTCAAAGCTCCAGGGAAAGTGGCCCAACAGGCTTGCATGCCTGACAGCTCTGGAATAGACCAGCCCCAGCCAGTGCAGCGGAGGGTGGAGGTGGGCCTGCACCCCAGCTGCCCCCTTCCCAGAGTCCCAGCATGCTCCTTCTCTCATGTCTGGACCTGAAGTCCTTCCTGTTGTAGAAGTCCCAGGCGGAGGCGTGGCATACCACCTCACGCCCATCCGATGGCTTCTCTAGCATCGACTCTGCCCAGAACTCAGCAGGCATGGGCGAAAGCCCCAGGGAGGTGAAGAACTGCTCTGCCACCCGGAACATGTGCGTAGCGTTCCAGCCCTGGTGGGGGCGTGGAGACGGGTCAGGGGCTGGCTGCCAGGAATCCACCCTGCCCACCACAGGCACCTAAGCTCGGTGGCCTCCCTTCTCAGAAGCACAGCCTTACTGACCACAGAAGATCACTGAAAATAGATCGCTGCTCATACCTGCCGCCACGGACACAGACCCCAGCTTGGTGTTGGTTGGCATAAGAAAGAGATGGCTCTACCTGACACTGTCCCCTCACATGACCCTTCTGCCCCCTCCCCATCTATGACTCCCTCCCATTGCCCCTTCCCAGGGCCCAACTCCAGAACATACCTTTTGCACCATAGTACTGGTGACATCAAGATTGGGCTTGTCTGGGAAAGGTACCACCATGTCGTAGATGTTCTCCCAGCTCTGGGCCCACATGTCTCCTAGATGAAGGAAAAGAATGGATCAACTCGGTCCCTACTCAGCCACACCTCCTTGCCCATGCATGTCCCTGAGTGGAATCCTGGGTGCTGGCACCTGCACCCTGGCGCTCCAGCACAGCCTGCTGGTTCAGGGCCAGGCATCTCACACGTCAGCCTTGCCCACATTCCTCTGTGTTCTCCATGCTCCCTGGGACTGGTTCCTGCCAAGTATGAGCCAAGGTGATGCTTCTGGTGTCCTTTCCGAATGTGCTGTGGTCCCTGCCTCCCACCCCTGGGGCCAAGCCATCTGGCTTGCCTTCTTGGGCAAGCACTAGGACTAGGATGCCTCCTCCTCTGGACCTGGAGCCTTTGATTTGACTCTTAGTTCTTCCCTTTATTAGTAACTACACCAAGTCTCTTGCAGGCCCTAAACCTTGGTGTCCTCATCTGTAAAGCAGGAATGCTAATGTCAATGAGGGTCCCTGCCCAGTGGGGGTGCTGAGCCAGCCACATGGGCTTCTGCATATAGCGCGCCACATGAGATACCATGAGGATGGCCCTCTTCTCTTCCTCTGAGAATCCCTCCCACTCAGGTTTCCTTCCCTGGGACTTGTGTGCAAGGCCAGGTCCTTACCCAGCAGGTGAGCAGGGATGGGCCCTCTGAGGTTGATGTATCTGTCTCCGTAGCGGCGGTGCAGCGCACGGCGGACATAGGCGTGGAGGTTCAGGTACAGGGGCTCTAATTGATGGTAAAGGTGCTCCAAGTTCTGCTCAAAGGTGGGAGAGTCGTACGAGGAGCGCCAGTAGGCCCCCGTGTCAGAGAAGTCTAGCAGGGTGGGAAGGGCACAGTTCAGGCCCAGGCCCTTACCTCCCTGCTCCAGCGTTGCCAGCCTCCCGCCCATGGGCCTGTACCTGACAGCTAGCTGGAAAGGGTGCCTTGGGTTGTTGCTCTACAATTTCTAACTAGTAGCTGCACCATGCTCCAGAAAAATAGATCCCAGTGAATGAAGTGGCAAAGAGGAGTGAGTGCCCAGGGCTAGGAGCAGAGCCAGGAGTGGCAGCAGGAAGGGTAGCCCAGCAGCGTAGGACGGCATGCTGACCACAGTGGCTACCCCACCTCTGCCAGGAATCATAGAAGCTCCTTATTCTTCCTCAGGGACTGGGGCTCAGTGGGGACAGCAGAAGAAAGTGCCTTGCAAGCTGGAAAGGACTTCTGTCCCTGGACAGGGAGAGCCAGACTCACTATCCTGCCTGTAGGCCTCGTTGCTGAGGGCAGTGAAGTCCTGGTACAGGGGTTTCAGCGGGATGCCCACGGCGTCATGCCAGCCCTCCCAGGCAAACAGTAGCATGGCATAGCTTCGTGAGGAAGCCATGATGTTGGTGATCTCTGAGACACAGATAAGAGAGGGTTAGTTAGGAGACTTCTGTGTCCAGATTTGCAACAGCCTTCACCAGAGTGTGCGCACTGGTCCTCACCATTCCCACCAGCTTCTTCAACATCACCGTATTCTCCAAACCAAGAGCAGGCAAGGGCTTGGTGGGACCAGGATAGGACTTATATAAAGGAAAGCATCCAGGCAGGACCTCTGTGCCCAGAGAAATGATGTCTAAGGTGGTTGACACAAAAAGAATATTCAGAGGCCAAAACTCAGAGAGACTCTTCTTGGCTCATTGGATGGAGTGGCTGACCTTCAGGAGAAGCCACAAGGGAACTAAGGCCTGTGGAGGGCTCTTGGCAAGTGAGAGGGCCCATGGAAAGGAAAAACTGGCAGGTTGGAGGAAGACTCAGCCATGGTAGGAGCGGACAAGGCACACATGGAGGAGGGGACAGGGTTGGGGGTTCTGGAAGTGTTTGCCAGGAGAAGCAGGGCTGTAGGGCAGGGTGTGGGGGCATCTGCACAATTCAGCCCCAACCGGAGGTCGAGGCCTTTGGTTTAACTGATAAGCATGCTGTCCTCC
Source organism: Tamias sibiricus (assembly GCA_025594165.1). NCBI lineage: Eukaryota > Metazoa > Chordata > Mammalia > Rodentia > Sciuridae > Tamias > Tamias sibiricus. The sequence continues at coordinate 17,954,910 of CM046660.1, read as the reverse complement.
TGGGTGCAGCAGGGCTAGGAAACTCCATCAGAGAATTGACAGGGTCGTACCTGGGTCTAGGGACCAGCAGGTGGCAGTCTTGTTGGGGAAGCAGACCTTGCCAGTGGAGTAGATCCTGCTCATGTTGCTTAGCAGAGAGTTGTACTGGGGAGTTGGAGTTGAGGAAATGTTAGTGATGAAGGCTCCTGGAGTTAATACAGACACCCCCTCCTCTCTTTGCTAGGAGGAAATGGTGACCTGGAGAGGGGATGTGGCTCAAGCGAGGTCACTCAAGTGGCATATGGGGCATTTTTGATCACTAGCACATTCATGCCTCTTCCAGTGGAGGCAGCATGCACAAGGGGAACAAGTGTCCTGAAAGCCAGCTGGTCACCACTGTGTGGTGAGAGCAAATCCCTCTCATCCTCTGGCCTTGGTGCCCTCTCGGTGCTCCTTAACCTTTCTAGGGTTTCTGTAACCCAAAGTGGCTGAGGGAGAAATTTACCATTTACGTTGGATTTGGCTGTGTGTGTGTGTGTGTGTGTGTGTGTGTGTGTGTGGTGCCAGAGATGGAACCTGTAGCTTCACATGTGCTAGGCAAGTGCTCTACCACTGAGCTACAACCCAGCCCTTTAATTTGGCTTTCTATTCCATAATTCTTGCTTTAATATAAATTAACTTTCCACCCCATCTCTAAGGAAAACCAGTGCTTTGGGCAGCCCCTCTGTTCTTCCTGGGCTTCTCTACATCCAGGTCCCAGAGTCCCTCCCTCCTGCCAGGCTGCCCTCACAACCACCACAGTGGTGTACTTGAGGCACCTACTCCAGCTCTGCCTCCACCCTCAAGCCCACCTGCTGCCTTTTAGTAAGTGGCAGGTTGGCAGGGCCCAGGATGCGCACGGCTCCGATGATCCTGCGCAGTATTGGGTCACTGAAGGTCTTCCAGATAGGCTCAAATAACTCCTTGGCCTTCTGGCCCCAGGCCTCTGTAAACTCTTGACTGAGTAAGTCTGCTTCCTCCTGCGGGCACCAGGAAGCAGGGAGGGTGACCCAGCTCAAATGGAGACCATATAGGGGAGGCTGTGATGCTAAGGGAGCAGGGGAAAACCAGGGATTTCCAGACGCCTTGCCCTGCAGAGATCCTTGTCTTGGAGACTTGAGCTTGCGGAACCATTTTCCACCCCCCTTCCCCGCACCCCCAGGACCTCCGGTCCGGAACTGGGGGATCTACTTCAGGGGAGCGATGGAGCAGAAATTGAGGCCAGAAGAAAGGCGGGGCAAGGGGACGGGGACTAGAGACAACGAAGGACCTTGACAGGAACAACGTCTGGAGATGGGTAGGCAGCTACCAGAGGACTGGGGCTCCACCGCAGAGCAGGACATCTCTGTGATGATTGCCGCTGCTCCAGCCCCAATACCTGGGCGCTGTCACCTGGCGGGGGACTCGGCCTCGGAGGAGCCAATCTCATCCATTCAATTGTATTGGGCACGGATCATATGCCCAGCGGGTGCTAAGGGGCCAGGGCCTGATGGGCGGAGAGCATGAGAGTACGGCCAGCCGGCCGGGGTTCGGCTCCGCGCCCCACGACTGCGGACTGGGGCCCCCCTGGCGCCTGCTGCCCGCCCCCGGCGCCCGGCCGCGGGTCTGTGATTGGCCACTGCAACCCGCCCCGCCCCCGCCCGGGCCCGGGCGCCCACCTGGCGCCGCGCATTCTCCTCGGTGATGTTGGTGTCGTACGCCCAGCTGGCCGCGGTGCTCTGGAACAGCACCTGCTCCGCACTCGAGTTGTAGCTGTTCGCGAAAAGCTGCGCACCGGCCTCGTCGGCGGAAAAGTTGTTGGGCTGCAGCTCGGGGTCGAGCGTCAGGGTGGGCGGCGGCGGCAGCAGCAGCAGCGACGACAGCAGTGACAGCAGCAGCTGCGGCCGCGGCCCGACTTGGCCCGACGCGGCACCCATGGCGCGATGCGCGGCGCGGCGCGGCCCCTTCTCCCGCGCCGCGGCCGCCCTGCGGATTATAAAACCCAGCCACCGCCGCCTCCCGACACACCCCCACCTCCCCTCCCCGCCGCGCTTCCTCCTCGGTTCCAAAGTCCTGGGTGGCTCTGGCCGAGCGGAGCAGGGCGGAGGCGAGGTTCCTGACCCGCCCGGGGCAGGGGCGCACGCCAGGGAGGGGCCGAGGCTCAGCCCCGGGGGGCGGGATGGGGTTGAGTGGGGGCTGGGTCCGGTTCTCGTATAGGAAGCTAGAAAGACGACCCCCGCGCCTTCAGTTTGCTGGAACGCCCAAGCCTGCCCGCGGTGCCCTCTGCCTGCAGTCACGCAGCATCTGCCGCTGGTCGCTGATTCTGTCTTCCCTGCCTAACCTCCTCAGGCCTTTCCAGGCTCCTGAGTGACCAGGGGACAAGGGTTGCGCGCTACTGGCAAAGAGAGATGGGGTCAACGTTGTCCTTTCCCTTCTTCATCCGACCATGGCGTGACTATTTTTTTATTTTTTTTTTTTCCGGGGAGCGGGGGCGCGTTGGCTGCGCGGGTGCAGGGCGCTTGAGTGTCCTGGCAAGCGCCTTGAGTAGGTACTGCAGATGTCATCAGCGGCTCACCTGGGGCTTGGGATGGGGGCTGTCAGGAAAGGGAGAAGGAATGGAGAGGCTGTTCTGTTCTGGGTCGGGAAGCTACAGAGGCGCAGGAGCGCTGGCACACTTGCCCCCACCCTACCCGCTGGGGACACAAGCTGTCAGTCGATCAGCAGAAACAATCACACATCATCCCAACAGAGTCTTAGAACCTCACAGTTGCAGGCTTTGAGAGTTACAAAATGCCTTTGAGATTAGAACAGCCCCCTCATTTTATAGATGAAGAAATTAGACTCAGACAGATTGAGTGGCTTGCTCCAAGTCACTTCAGGTCTCCACACTCCCTGTTGGTCTTTTCCTGTCTCTTCCACGTGTCCTTTAAAGTGACAAGCAGGGGCAAGGGAGGAGAGTGGTGTCCTCTTGGTGCACAACGTGCTTGTGGAGGCTGACGACTCAGCACCAGCCCCTGGACCCCCCATAGGTAGGGGGGACCCTTGCACCCAACAGATGGGCTCACCATGCAGCATGGAGTGTGTGTAGGAGGCTGTGTGACCCCAAGTACTCTGGTGAGATGGTGCTGAGTTGTCAAGTGACATGGTGCCAGGGAGAGGGCGCAGGAGGACAAGAGTAGAGGTGGGGAGAAGAGGAAGGTAGCTGTCATTAAACAGGGAGGTGTGAGGAGACAGCTGGGATGGGGCCTTGGCCTGGCTGTCTTTCCCAGCCTCCCCTGCCCTGTGGTTTTCCCTCACAGTGCTCCCCCAGCTCCACTCCCACCCTGCTTGGCTCGGGGAGCCAGTGGACAGGAGGCCATAGGAGCACTTCAGGGCTGGCTAAGAAATGGGTGGATGCTCCTTATTAGAACAGCCTCTTGGGGCCAAGGGGACAGGTGATTGGTGGCCAGGGTTCTCAGGGCTACCTGGCTCTCTTGGGTTCCTAGCTGTGTGGGTATCCAGGCTTGGCGGGCTGAGGGTGCTGTGTGTTCTCAACAGAACGAGCTGCTGTCTTCTGAGCAGAAGCATCCCCACTGGTGGAGGCCTGGGTGGGGAAATTTGGAGAGTGGTGCCCTGTCAGGTCCAGAAGGAGGGGTCCCCAAAAGTGTAGAGCCTGAGGCTTAGCCTGCAACAGGGGATCCCTTCTCTACTGTCAGCAAAGAACTTGCACAGAAAGCAAGGAGGAAGAGGAGCCTGGGAGAGGCAGGTTGGAGGCAGGTTTCAGCTGGAGGCCAACCTTGCCTCTGAAGAGTTCCTGAGCACCAAGTCCAGGAGCAGACATTGCTTTCTCAGGTTCAGCTGTGTGGTGTTGTGACAATGTCTGTTGTCCCCTGAGTTCAGCAATGAACAATCTCTGTCTTACTGAAAAATCCTAAAACCAAAGGCTAAGGGCTTTGCAAGATAATCTAATTCTGCTTATTTATGTGGAGCAAACTGATACCAGGGCTAGTTGGAGGAATCACCCTGTACCTCCCTCAAGGTCACATTTTATTATAACAACTTGTTGAATCCTACAGCTTCTCCATTATACCACTCATTATGGGAAGGCAGAGATGGGGGTCTGTTTTATTCTCTGGTTTTCCCTGACTTTAGCACAGTGCCTGATCCAAAGTAGACCTTCATTCAAGGAAGCTGGAATATGAAAGGAAGGAATGAGTGTTTTCATATTCACACTCCTGGGGATAAATTCACAGCCTCCTGAAAGAACAATATATGAAGGTCCAAACCTCACTAATTTGGAATTTGCAGTAATACAGACAATGTAACCTTGATCCAGATGAGTACAAGTTACTTCTATTTTTAGAATCTTTCTTACTCATGAGGGAGAGGGAAAATAAGAAAAAATATATACCTTACATTTGTATAACACTTTAGACCTTTCTAAATGCTTGTGTGTAAATTATCTAATTTGACATTTATAATAACCTTAATAGGTAGGAAAGAGAGAAGGTCCTTTACTCTGTTATCCACCTTCGCAGCTGCTGGCACAACCATGGAGGGGGCTCCAAATTCTGCAGGAAGACATGATCATGATGGAGCCAGTGTAAAAAGCCATAGAGATCTGACCCACCTGAGGAAATGCAGTCGGGTTGGGCGATCTCCATATTTTCATCTCCCTTCCAGGTACCACAGTTTGAGAAGAAACAGCCCTTAAAAACATGACCAACAATGGAACCGAATTGAGAACTCAGAAATAAACACATTTGTGCTCAACTTATTTCTGTCAAGGGTGCGAGGACAATCAAATGAGGAAAACGTAATTTTTAAAAAATGGTCCTGGGCCGAGTGTGGTGGCACATGCCTGTAATCCCAGTGGCTGGGGAGGCTGAAACAAGGAGGGCCGTGGATTCAAAGCCAGCCTCAGCAATGGTGAGGCACTTCGCAATTCAGTGAGATCCTATCTTTAAATAAAATTACAAAATAGGCTGTGGCTCAGTGGGTAAGTGCTCCTGAGTTCAATCCCTGGTACAAAAAAAAAAAAAAAAAGTCCTGGGAAAACTGGATTTCCAAATACAAAAGAATAAATTTAGACTCCTGCCTCATACCATATACAAAATTTGCCTCAAAAAATGTTTTTGGTGGTACTTGGGGATTGAATCCAGAGCCTTGCATATACTAAGCAAGTGCTCTACCACTAAGCTACATCCCCGAACCATTTTTTAAATTTTATTTTGAGACCAGGTCTTACTAAATTGCTCAGGTTGGTCTCCACCTGTGATCCTCCTGCCTCAGCCTCCTGAGTAGCTGGGGTTACAGGCATGTGCCTCTTCACCCAGTTCAAAATGGATCTTACTTGGCATCAAAGCTAAAACCATAAAACTCTTTTAAAAGCACATAAGCCAGGTGTGGTGGGAGGGACCATCTCTCAAAATAAAAAAAAAAAAATTAAAAAAAGGACTGGGGATGTAGCTCAGTGGTAGAATGTCCCTGGGTTCAATCTCCAGTACTGCAAACAAACAAATATAAATCCTTGTGATCTTGTATTCGTCAATGATTTCTAAGATATCACACCAAAAGCACAAGTGACAAAATAAAAAAATTCATAGGACTTCATAAAAATTTATAACTTTTATGCTATAAAGGAAATTATCAAGAAAATGAAAAGACAATCCACGGAATGGGAGAAAGTATTTACAAAACATGTACACGGTAAGGCACTTCTGTCCAGGATGTACAAAAGACACAACTCAACAAAAAGACTACTAATTTTTTTTTAAATATGGTCAATGAGCACATAAAAAGATGCCTAACTTCATCAGCCACTAGAGAAATGCAAATCAAACCACAATGAGATACCACGTCACGCCCACTAAGAAAGTAGAAATAATAAAAATTTTGGCAAGGATACGGAGAAATTGGAATCCTTACATATTGCTGAAGAGATTATAAATTGTACACTTTGGAAAACACACTGACAGTTCCTTAAGATGTTCAACATACAATTACCATGTGACCCTACAGTTCCACTCCCAGGTGTGGGTATGTACCCAGGAGAAATGAGAACATGTCCATACAAAAACCTGAACAGGAATGTTCACTGTAGCATCACATTGTTATACTAGACCCAAATTGGATACAATCCGAATGTCCATCAACTGATGAATAGATAAACAAAATGTGGTATATTCATACAATGGAATAATTTATTCATCCATGAAAAGGAATGCAATACTCCTACATCTACAACATGGGTGGGCCTGGAAAACATTATGCTAAGCCAGGCATGGTGTTGCATGCCTGGAATCCCAGCAACTCTGGAGGCTGAGGCAGGAGGATTACAAGTTCAAAGCCAGCCTCAGCAAACTAGCAAGACTCTGTCTTATAATAAAAAAACAAAAAGGGCTAGGGAAGTGGCTCAGTGGTTAAGTGCCCCTGAGTTCAATCCCCAGTACAACAAAACAAAACAAAACAAAACAAACAAAAATTATGCTAAATGAAAAAAGCTAAGTCACAAAAGTACAAATCCATTTGTGAAATGCCCAGAATAAACAAATTCATAGAGCAAGAAAGTTGGTCAGTGGTTGCCAGGGGCTTGTAGGTGGGTAGGGGATAGGGAGTGACTGCCAATGGGCTTCGGGTTACTTTTAGGGGTGATGAAACTGTTCTGAAATTAGTAGTGATGGTTGCACCACTCTATGAATAGACTAAAACCCCAATCAATTATATATGCTTTAAGAAGGAGGATTTTATTGTATGTGAATTATATCTTGATAAAGCTATTATTTAAAAAATAACCTAGACTGGCATGAGGCCCTGAGTTTGATTCCTGAAAGAAAAAAAAAAAAAAAAAAAAAAGACACACACATCAAGAGCCACTTATATAACTTCATATTTTCTAATATCCACATTAGAAAAAAAGTAAAGAGAAACAGGTAACATTCATTTTAATGTTTTTTTAAATATTTATTTATTTGCTTTAGTTGTACACAATGTGTTTATTTTTACGTGGTGCTGAGGATCGAACCAGGGCCGTGCGAGCGCTCTACCACTGAGCCACAACCCAGCCTGTCATTTTAATGTTTATCCCAATAAATCAAATTAAAAAATAGTACCACTTCAACATGCAATAAATGTCAATTTTATTTTATTTTTTTTTGGTCATGCTGAGGATCAAACCCAGGGCCTCAGGCATGCTAAGGAAGTGCTTACTCTGCCATTGAGCTGAATCTCCAGCTTTCAGTGTCAAAAGTATTAATGAGAGGCTTCACCTTTTTGGTGTGTTATATCTTAAAAATCTGATGCATTTAAAAAAATTTTTTAGTTGTTGATGAACCATTATTTTATTTATTCATTTATATGTGATGCTGAGAATCAAACCAAGTTCCTCACATGTGCTAGGCAAGAGCTCTACCACTGAGCCACAACCCCAGCCCCTGATGCATTTTTTACATGTCTCAATTCAGATGCTAAATTTCCTTCCTTCCTGCCTGCCTCCTCTTCCTCTTCCTCCTCTTCTTCCTCCTCCTCCTCCTCCTTCTCCTTCTACTCTGTTCTGAGGATTGAATCCAGGGGCACTCAACCACCACTGAGCTATGCCCCCAACCCTTTTTACTTTTTATTTTGAGACAGGATCTTGCTAAATTGCCCAGGCTAGTCTTGAACTTGTGATCCTCCTATCTCAGCCCCCTGAGACTGGGATTACAGATGTAGGACACTTCACCCAGCCGCAGATGCTTAATTTTAATGTAGTCCCACCAAGGTGATAAATTGGGTTTAATGGGAAAAAATTTTATACTACTTCCGTTTTAAAACTTACATAAGTTAAAATTAAGTAAAATTAAAATTCAGTTCTTAGCCGGGCGCGGTGGCGCACGCCTGTAATCCCAGCACTTTGGGAGGCTGAGGCAGGAGGATCGCGAGTTCAAAGCCAGCCTCAGCAATGGTGAGGCACTTAGCAACTCAGTGAGACCCTGTCTCTAAATAAAATACAAAAAAGGTCTGGGGATGTGACCCAGTGGTCGAGTGCCCCTGAGTTCAATCCCTGGTACCACAAAAAAAAAAAAAAAAAAAAAAAAAAAAATTCAGTTCTTTAGTTACAGTGGCCTCCTCATGTCCCACGTTTAATAGCACATGTACTAGCTGGGCAGTCAGCCTGAAACAGAGACAGCTTTCCAACCGCACCTCTAGTCCAAGGGCCCTCCGGACTCTGTGGGTCTGGATTATGATGGTGATGACCATGATGAAGGCCCTTACGTACTTTAAGCCTCACCTGGCCTAGTCCCTCCACCTGGGCCTAGGTGTCCTTGGAGGTGGTTAGGAGGGTCTGATAACTATTTTCGATATCTTAAAATATCTACCCGAGATTGTGCATTTACCGAGGTGCATCTGACAGCTTAGCTATAGCCTCACGATCTGTGGTTGCAGAGGACAGAGAGCAGCTCGGCTGATAGCACCAGCTCCATCTGATCACGAGTTTGGCTGCTTTAATTGATTCAATAAGTATATCTGGAACGGGTTCTGGGACAGGCAACTCTGCACTGGGGATTCAGCCGTGAACTGACCGGAGCCCAGCTGCCTGCGGCCGCCGTTCTGCGCGTGCGCGTGTCTGTGGGTGGCAACCGGCGAAACAAATACCCACGTGTGATGAGGATGCTCTGTGGAAGCGTGCAGGAGGCCGAGGGGTTAGGGAGAAAAGGAGGCGGGGTGCGCAGCTGGACTGTTCTACTAGGGCGATGGCGGGGGTGCGGGTGGGGTGGGCAGGACGGGGGAGGAGCCCGCAGGCACCTGGGGTGGGGGGTGGGGTTCCTGCGCCAGCGGAGGCGCCCGCTGGAGCCGCCCGGGTCAGTGCGCCTGCGTAGGGGAGCAGCCGGCAGCTCGAGGCTGCGGCAGGGACTTTAATCTTGGCAGCGGCGGTAGGCCCCACACCTTGTTGTGGGACCCTAGTGGGACTGTTAGGGCGTTGGAGACAGGCTTTCGTTTTTAAAAATGTCTTTTGATTATGTAGCATATGTGTATGTATGCCTATCCACATCTATCTATATCTGTATATCTGTATCTTAGTATGTAAGTTACAAAGCGTAATAGAAAATGAATACCTATAAACACACTAGCCCAATATCACCCCTTGTCCAGCTTCGGACTTCCCTTTCCCATCCCGCACCACACATGCGCCACATCAACTACACTGAATGCTATATTATTACTCTCTTCTCATTTAAAGATAGTTTCAGTCCTTTGTATCTCTGAACATCATCCTGTATTAGTTTGCTTATTTGAGGCTTTATAACAATGATATTGCCTAGGCATGAACCAAAGAGAAATGAAACCATGGGTCAATGCAAAGACTTCCACACAAAGCAGCATCAAAGCAGCTGGATAGTGGAAACAACCCATACATCCGTCAACCGGTGAATGGATAAACAAAATGTGGTATATGCACACAATGGAATATTATTTGGTAATAAAAAGCATATGTTAGAGCATATGTTAGGGATCAGACAAACCATACCTCAGATGTTTTTACATGCTGAGAGCCTTAGAAGGTGCCCCAGAACGGAGGGCGCTCTAACCTTGTCTTGTCCCCTGGCTCCAAGTGCAGGAAGGGCTGGCAATGGGAGTACAATTGCCTTGCTTTCTCATCCTGAATTCTTATTATCTCAGAAAAGATAATAAGCAAGATAAGCACACCTGGACAGACTTTGTCACTGTCTTTTGGACTTATTTACAAGCTAATGTTTGTGGCTGGGGATGTGCCTCAGTGGTAGAGCACCTGCCTAGCATGTGCAAGACTCTGGGTGTGATCCCTAGTACCACCGCATCCCACAAAAACCAAGATAATGTCTGCCTCCCAGGTCCATTTATTTTCCCTAGAAAACTTATTACCCCTCAAAATGATCTATATTCCTCAATTTCTCCCTCCCCTTTGGAAAAAGGCTGTGGAGCAGTGACTTGGATCGTGATCTCTGATTGCCCCCTGGTTGTTTGCACTGGGAACTTCCTGTGCAAAGGTGTAGGTCAAGATTGCCCAGTTGCTATGGTGACGTCCATCCTGAGGAAACTCTGCAAAGGCACGAAATTATATCAGTCTGGACCTTGAGCTCAGGCATCTGCCTCTGCGGATAGAGAATTCTAAGCATAATAGTATAACCCTAATGTCTTGCCAGAGCTGCATCCTTCAGTCTGTCTGCTTTGCAGATAGCCCTTTGATTATAAAACCTATATAATAAACATGCTGAGCTAGCTCTGGGTCACTGGTCCTCCATCAGAGGACAGTGGCCCACCTGGTCCCAGCTTTTTCTCTGTATGCATGTGTGTTTGCTTTTTCTCAATCCCATGTTGCCCCTCACCAGTTTCTGAATTCATGGCCATGGCAGAGAGGTTGTGTCAAAAGGCTATGTTGGGCTAGTGGGTAATTAACACTTTGTGATTTCCTCTGTTAATTTAAACTATTGTCAATTCTGTTCCAACTTTCCTTTCACCCCTATACATGGATGAACCTCAAAAACATGTTGCTGAGTAACGAAGTCAGACACAAAAGACTATACTGTATTGTTTGATTCTACTTATATGAAATGCCCAGAAAAGTGAAATCTAGAGATACAGAAAAGTTTAGTGGTTGCCTGGGGCTGGGGTGGGAATCAGAAGTGACTAAAATAGAGGGGGGGGGGGGGGGGCGGTTGACAGAAATTACTAAAATTAGATAGTGGTAATAGTAGTTGCTCAACTCTTTAAACAATCTAACAATGGAATTGTACACTTAAAATGTGTGAATTTTATGTAAATTATCCTTATGTAAAGCTTTTTCTTTAACAATTAAGAAGTGACAAGTTTTTTTAAGCCTTTATTTTTATTTATGCACTGCTGAGGATTGAACCCAGGACCTCACACATGCAAGACAAGCGCTTTACCGCTGAGCCATAACCCCAGCCCCAAGTGAAGCTTTTTTAAAAAAGGTATATTGGATTTTTCTGAGGCTTTTTTCTCTTTCTCACAATTGCTTCTGAGACTTTATTGTGCTGTTACATAAAGTTGTACTTCACTTATTTTCACAGCTCTGAGATTGTCTATCATGTGATAATGCCATGAATTATTTCTCCCACCTCCTAGTCATGGGACGTTTGAGTTACTTCTTGTTTTTCACTATTACAAAACAATTTGCTAAGAATATTTTGTACATATCTCTTTGGTATACAAAACAATTTTCTGTCTGTTGACTATGATAGTAAAATATGATGGTTCTGTATGGTTTATCTTTTTTATTTCATTTATTTTGTCTGGCCCTGTCCCCCTCCCCTTCTTAGCCTGTAGAGACTGCCATTCCATCCTCTTCTTCTATGAGTTTTTTTTTTGTTGTTGTTATTGTTGTTTTTAGCTTCCACAAACGATTGAGAACATGAAGCATGCCTTCCTGTGTCTGGTTTATTTACTTAACATCATGGTCTGGAGTTCTATCCACTTCATCACAAATGACAGGATTTTATTCTTTTTATGGTTAATAGTCCATTGTGCATATATACTACATTTTCTTTATCCATTCATTTGTTGATGGGCACCATGGTTGATTCCTTATTTTGGCATTGTTAATAGTGCTACAATAAACATGGGAATGCAGGTATCTTTTTGATATAATAGCTTCATTTCTTTTGGATATATACCCAGTAGTGGGTGGTTGGATCATATAGTAGTTAAATTTTTAATATTTTGAGGACCCTCCATACAGTTTTCCATAGTGACTGTACCAATTATTTATTTATTTATTTTGGTACCAGGGATTGAACTCAGGGGCACTTGACCATTGGGCCATATCCCCAGCCCTTTTTTGTATTTTATTAGAGACATGGTCTCTCTGAGTTGCTAAGTGCCTCGCTATTGCTGAGGCTGGCTTTGAACTCGTGATCCTCCTGCCTCAGCCTCCCAGTGACTGTTTATGTTCCCACCAAGAGTGAATAAATGTTCCCTTTTCTCTGCATCTTCACCAGTCTTTGTTATTATTTATTTATTTACTTTTGGTAATAGCTATCCTAACTGGGGTGAGATGATATCTCATTGTGGCTTTGATTTGTATTTCCCTGTGATTAGTGATATTAAACCTTTTTTTTTTTTTCATATATATGTTGTCCATTAACATGTCTTCTTTTGAAAAATGTCTGTTCAGATCACTTATGCCCTTCACCCCTTCTTTTTTGCAGTACTGGGGAATGAACCCAGGTCCTGGAGTGTGCTAAGCAAGTGCTCTACCACTGGGCTATACCCTTGACCCCTTGCCAATTTTGGTCAGATTACTTGTTTGTATGCTATTGAGTTTGAATGCCTTATGTATTTTGGATATTGATCCCCTGTCAGATGAATAGTTTGCAAATATTTTCTCCCATTCTTTAGTTCTCTTCACTCTGCTGATTGTTTCTTCTGTGGTGCAAAAACTTCTTAGTTGATATAATCCCATTTGTCTATTTTAATTTCTGTTACCTGTGCTTTTGGGTTCTACCAAAAACCTCACACTAATGTCTTAAAGTGCTTCCCCTATGTTTTCTTCTCCCACTTTCATAGGTTTTTTTTTTTCTTTTTTGTGGTGGTGGGGATTGAACCCATGGCTTTTTGCATGCAAGGCAAACACTCTACCAACTGAGCTATATCCCCAGTCCCACTTTCAGTTTTGATCTTACATTTAGGTCTTTGATCCATTTGGGTTGATTTTTGTGTATGAGAGATAGGGGTCGAGTTTCATTCTTCTGCATATGTATATCCATGTTACTCACTACCATTTACTGAAGTTATGGTCCCTTCTCCAATTTGTGTTCTTGTTTTGTGTTGAAAATCAGTTAGTATAAATATTCTAGCAGTGGTGTAATGAAAAGTTACATCTTACTGTTGATGTATGTATGCTCTGGTACACAGATGTCATTTTGTTGTCACAGCACTACAGTGAAACACATAAATAAAAACTTAAATTCATAAAAAAAAGGGTTTGATCCTGAGCACCACATAAAAATAAATAAAATAAAGGTATTGTGTCCAACCGCAACTAAAAATATATTTAAAAAATTGATATTATCATTTTTATTCTATCATACAAAAATTATTCTTCCATAAGATTCGAAATTAAAACAAAAACAAAAAACTGGTCCTTCACCACAATTTGAGAAGTACTGCCCTAGGGAATATACTGGAAAGAACATTGGTGGGTCGTGGGTGTGCAGATGTTCAAAGGTATATAAAAATTGAAGGATATCCAAATGTCATTTTGCTAAAATATTTGTATGATTTGGAGACTGGGGATACAGTGCAGGGGTAGAATATGTGCTTAGCATATGCAAGGCTCTGGGTTCCATCTCTAGCATCAAAACATAAGTAAATAAGTAAGTTAAAAAAAAAAAAATAGTTGTATTGGTTTGTACTCCTGCCAGCTGTGGATGAGAGTTCCCACCTGGGGCTCCATCTTCACCAACATTTACTATTATCCTATTTTTAAACTTTTGTCAATTTGGGGGATAATTCATTTCCTGGCTGTTAATGAGGCTAAACATCTTTTCATATGTTAATGGGGCATTTGTGCTTCCCCTTCTATAATCACTGTTTGTTTCTATTGCCCATTTTTTTCTTTTTCTTGTTGATCATTAATGAGAGTTCCTTTATACTCTGGATAAGCCTCGGTCAGCCTTTTCGCTGCTGTGACCGTAAGACCTGACAAAAACAATTAAAGGAGGAAAAGTTTATTTGAGGACTCAGGGCTTCAGAGGTCTTAGTCTATAAATGGCTGGCTGACTGCATTCCTCAGTGCCCAAGGGTCAGGCAGGACATGGTACCAGGAAGGAGAGAGTGGAGAGAGGAGAGAGAGAGAGAGAGAGAGGAGAGAGAGGAGAGAGAGAGAGAGAGAGAGAGAGAGAGAGAGAGAGAGAAAGACAGAGAAAGACTGACTTTGCTCAACAAGAACAAAAAATATACCCCAAACACACAGCCACACCCAGTTGCCTAGAGTTACCACCTAGTTCATTGCTATCCAGGGATTAATGCACTCATTAGTTCAAGGCTCTCATAACCCAATCATTTCACCTCTAAACTTTCTTGCATTGTTTCACACATGAGCTTTTGGGGGACACCTTACATCTAAACCTTAATAGTGTATTAATCCTTTGTCATTTAAAGATATTGCAGTTATCATTCCCTTGGGTTGTTTTTTTTTTTTTTTTTTTTTTTATTTATTTATTTGCTTTAGTTGTGCACAATGCGTTTATTTGTATGTGGTGCTGAGGATCGAACCCGGGCCGCGCACATGGTAGGCGAGTGCTCTTCCGCTGAGCCACATCCCCAGCCCCCCTTGGGTTGTTTTTTGTTTGTTTTTTAGTGGTGCTGGGGATTGAACCCAGGGCCTTGTGTATGTGAGGCAAGCACTCTACCAACTGAGCTATATCCTCAGCCCAGGATTTTTAAATTTTTATAAAGAGAAAAATATTTTTTTAAAAATTTCTTAGTTGTCAATGAACTTTACATTTTCTTTATTAAATTATTTATTTATTCTAATTTGCTATACAGAATGGCAGAATGCAATTCATTCGTATTATACATACAATATATATATTTTTTAAATATTTATTTATTTACTTTAGTTGTACACAAAGCAATGCATTTATGTTTATGTGGTGCTGAGGACTGAACCCAGGCCGCGCACGTGCGAGGTGAGCGCTCTGCCACTGAGCCACAACCCCAGCCCCATACAATATTTTTTAATTTATGTATATGCAGTGCTGTGAGTTGAACCCAGTGCCTCATACATGTTAGACAAGTGCTCTACCACTGAGCCACAATCCCAGGCCCCCTCCACCCCTCGCCTTTTTAATGGTACTTGGGATTGAACCCAGGATGTCCTGCATACTAGGCAAATACTCAATTGCTGAGCTCCAATCCTCACTACTGTACCCCTTTCTAAAAAAAAAAAAAAATCACTTTTTATTTTGAGACAGGGTCTTGCTAAGTTGCCCAGTCTGGCTTTGAATTTGCCTCATCCTTCCAGGTAGCTGGGATGGTAGTGTGCACCATAATATCAGGCCCTGAAAATCTTATTTTTAATATAGTTGAATTTTTTTCCTTTTTTTTTCTGTAGCTGACTTCTGTTCACTCATGCCGTTTTCCTGGTCAAAACTTGTGGTATATATACAAAATGGAATTTTACTCAGCAATAAGAGAGAATAAAATAATGAATGGCATTTGCAGGTAAATGGATGAAGTTGGAGAATATAATGCTAAGTGAAATTAGTCAATCTCAAAAATCCAAATACCGAATGTTTTCTCTGATATAAGGAGGCTAGTTCACAGTGTTGTTGGAAGGGGGTACATAGGATCAGAGGAACACTAGAATGGTCAACGAAAAGGGAGGGGAAGGGAGGGAGCAAGTGGGGAGGGGGGGAAGGAAAAAAATTTGGTGGTTGAGTGAGATGGATATCATTATCCTAAATGCATGATTGAAGATTTGAATGGTACTTATATACTTTGTATACAAGCAGTTGTATGTAAAAAGATACTATACTTGTGCATTATGAATAAGTAAATAAATAATTAAAAAAATAAATGCATTGTGTAGAACTAACTAACTAAATAAATATTTTAAAAAATTAAAAAAAAACTTTTATATGATCCCTATAGAACCAACAAACCCTTTCCAATCTGCTCCCTCTTGCCTCCAGCTTCATCTCAGTCCCACTTTATACTCAGTGGTATATTTCAGACCTGAATTTTTCACCTCTGAGTCTTTCTCTGCTGCAAAGACTCCCTTTGTCTGCTTGCAGAGCGCAAGTCATTCCTTGTATCCCAGGCCTGGCACAGCCCCTGCTTCCCAGAGGAGATGGGCACGTGCGTGTGCGCGTTCGTGTGTGTGTGTGTGTGTGTGTGTGTGTGTGTGTGTGTGTGTTTGTGTGTGCATGCAGGATGAAATGGCCTCAGACCAGCCTCCACTCCACAGAAGCTCTTCTGGATCCTCAAGGCTGAGTCATTCTTCCTTGCAGTGGTCCCCACTGTGATTCCTGTTTGTTTCTATTGCCCATTTTTTTCTTATTGATCATTAATGAGAATTCCTTATATATTGTGGATATGCTTTAGTCATCCTTTTTGCTGCTGTGACCAAAAGACCTGACTGAAACAATTAAAGGAGGAAAAGTTTATTTGGGGGCTCATGGTTTCAGAGGTCTCAGTCCAATGATGACTGGCTGACTGCATTCCTTAGGGCCTCCTGGTCAGGCAGGACCTGACACCAGGAAGGAGAGAAGAGGGGAGAGGGGAGGGTGACTTTGCTCAACAAGAACAAAAAAATATACCCTAAACTCATGTCCTGAGGGACCCACCTGACTAAACTTCAGCAAGATGGGTCAATAATCACTTTGCATAAATGGAATTTATTTAAAACACGGGATTCCTTAATAATAGGATGCTTGAAAAAAGTTGGAAACCACTGTATTCCTCCCAGCGATGACCAGGATGTCCTTGACATCATCCTGTCCCCATCTGAATGCGTCCAAGGACAGAAGTTCCCAGCCTGGGTGGGCTGAGCTACTTGAGTGGTTTAAACTGCTTTCCTATGCCCTATGTGCCTCCGGCCTCAGCATCCCTGCTAGTCACTGTTCTTCTGATATCCAGAGAAACTCTCAGAGTCTTTTCCCTGATGTGACCACCCACTCTCCACAGACAGGCGTCAGCCAAGCCTGTGCATGTAGTCTTTACTCCAGAGGAAGCACGTTCATTGCTTCTGGTGCTTCCTGGGGAGAGTCTCTAAATCCTAACACCCTCTTAAACTGTGCCACTGGTATTTGACGAAAGCCCCAGGGCTGGTCTACCGAATTTGGAGAGAGGTTGAGAGAGGTGATGATGTGGGTACAGCCAAGAAGGGCAGTGGTGATTTTGGCAGCCTTGTTGCCCTGTGGCTCATATTTAACCTGGGAGTTGATGAAAACCCTCAGCTTGTTTCTGTGTGAAAAATTACCAGTTTGGGCCGGGGTGGAGCTCAGTGGTAGAGTGCTTGTCTAGCACGTTCAAGGCCTTGGGTTTAAGCACAGTATCACAAAAAAAACCCAAAAAACAATAAATAGTGTGTTCACATCCATCTGATTTCCCCCTCTATGAGCCGAATATCTGTTGAGATAAATATTATTACTTTGATTCAATCTGCAATCCTATCTGTCTATCTATTTATTTTGATACTGGAGATTGAACCCAGGGGTGCTTAACCACTGAGCTATGTCCCCAGCACTTTTTATTTTTTATTTTGAGACAGGGTCTCGCTAAGTTGCTTAAGGCCGCACTAAGTTTCTGAGGCTGACTTTGAACTTGTGATCCTCCTGCTTCAGCCTCCCGAGCTGCTGGATTACAGGTTCAGCTTATTTTTAATTTGTGCAGCACTGGAGGTGGAACCTAGGGCCTCATGCATGCTAGCTAGGCAAGTGCTCCACCACTGAGCTACACCCCCAGCCTTAGCAATCTTGTCTTTTGAGACACTTTCCCTCATACCTCATTTGAGTTCTTCCCTCAAGCTTTTAGGTCAAGTACAAACTTAATAAGTAAAACATTGTTTTTAAAAATTATTGACATGCCTGGGAGAGGGGGAGGGGAGGTACTGTTTAGTGAGTGCATGCAGAGTTCAGTTTTATACCAAAGGGTTTTATGGACGGTTGGTGGTGATGGCTGCACATTATGAATAGTTAAAACCACTGCACAGTACACTTAGAGATGGCTAAGGTGGTAAATTTTATTTATATGCATTTTGCTACGATTAAAACAAAATAGTTCTTTTTTAAAAAAAATATATTGATGTGCCAAAGACAAGGCCCTAGGGCAACCCACCAAGCATTCCTCCACCCCTCAGTCTGCATGAGGGATGTTGGGCCCCCCATTCCCAGGAAGCAGGGGAAGGGGAGGTGTGTTTCTTCTCCAGACTCAGGATGCAGCCCAGCTCTGCCATGGCTGTGGGTAGTGACAATCCATCTCTGCTTCCCAGCCAGGAACATCTGAGTAATCTTGACTCATCTCTCTCTTTTCCCCTGTTGCCTAATCTGGCCTGGTCTTCACTGGAAATGTCTCCCTCCCTTTCTTTCCTTCCCCAGCTCCTCCACACACTTCCACTGAGACCCAGGAGGGCATGTGCTGTGCTTGTGGCCAGAGCCAGCAGTGACAGCAGTGAGCAGAGCCTCCTGGCCCCACTCCACAGACCACTCCCCTCCTCCACCCCCATGTTTAAATGCCCCTAGAGATGTCTCTGGGCTGAGCCCTGAGAGGTGTCTGGGAGTTCAGACCAGCTGTTGGGGGACATTTCAAGTAGAGGGAACAGAAGGAAGTGCTGAGTGTTCAGCCAAGGTGAGTTGTAGTGACAAGGACAGCCTGAAAGGCAGGCAGAGCTGCAGGCTGGGGAGGGCTGGTGGACGTGCTCCTGAGGCTTCACAGCCACCTTCCTGACACAGGTAGAGGAAGAAGAGGACCTAGTGGAGCCTCTCACGGTGGGGGGAGGGGCAGCACCCTGGGGGAGGTTTGGGTGGTGGGCGGAGAATGGAAGATTTGTTTCTGGAGGTGCAAGTGTTGACCTCTGGGTGCTATGAGGTGGGGGCCACTGTGCCTGTCAGCTCTCTTTTCACCCTGAAGCTCTGAGAGGGCCCCTCTGGTTTGCTCTGGTCTCCTTCCTGTAGCCACAAATATCCTTTGTCCCTTTTCTCTGCCTGTCCTTGCCTCCTGAGATGCTGCTGGACCAGGCGTCCCTCCCAGAAAACTCTCCAGGAGAAGTGACGTCCCTGGCTGAGGACCCAAGAGGATTCAAAATATGGCCCAAGAGAGTCCAGAAGGCAGCTACCAGGTTCTTCTTTGAAGCCAGGACTGAGATTGGTCATGACTGGTATTTGCCTCCTCCGTTCTACCAACATGAGCCACCTCACCTTGGTGGGGTGCTGTGTGGTGCAGGGATGCGACAGCATGTGATGTTTACGAGGCCGCATCTGCTGAGCTGAACATCTAAGTGCTTTACAAAGTTTCACTAATTTAAACCTTCTAGAAGCACTTTGCACTAGATGCCTTTTGGTTCCCATTTTACAGATGAGGAAATTAAGGCATAGAGAGGGTAATAAGTTGACCAAGGCCACACACAGTGGGACAAGGGCCCCGGATGGAGCCGCGGCACCATCTACTCTCTCCTTCCCACAGACTGAGAGGGCTGGGTCACGCCCAGCAGACAGCACCGTCTGTCACCTCCCTAGTCAGGAGGGTCTTACATTTAAGCCCATCCTCCTGGTTTTAACTCTAGTGAGGTCCAAGTTCGCTCTGCTGCTGTCCTTATGTGACATGCTTTGCCCTGCCCTGCTCTGTGTGGCTCCTTCTGCCCACCTTGTACCCAGTACCTAGCTCCTCCAGGTCCCCCTCCTGGGACCCCTCCCCTGGCTTCCCCCAGGCCATTTCCACACTGCTGTGAGAACACTTGTTCTAAGTAACAGTCTGATCACAGAAACCGCTCACCAAAACCCTCTCCCCAGCTCCTCATCACCTCCAGGATAAAATCCACACCGCAGAGCATGAGGTAAAGAGTCCTTCCTGGTGTGGGCCCTGCCCACTCCATAGCCCCAGGTCTTGCCCGACTGCACAGGGACCTCTATGATTGCTCCCCACAGGCAGACTGATAACAGTTTCCATAGTCAGCAATAAAGGGAGGAAAACAAGAATAGTGGGTATATGTGAAAGCAATAAGCACAGATCAGCCGAGCTGCCAACTGATCTTTCTTATTCCAATAGCTATTCTTTTGTAGATAAAATATTATTTTTAGAGCCGAGCGCGGTGGTGCATGCCTGTAATCCCAGCACTTTGGGAGGCTGAGGCAGGAGGATCGCGAGTTCAAAGCCAGCCTCAGCAATGGCGAGGCACTTAGTAACTCAGTGAGACCCTGTCTCTAATAAAAAATACAAAAAAAGGGCTGGGGATGTGGCCCAGTGGTCGAGTGCCCCTGAGTTCAATCCCCGGTACAAAAAAAAAATATATATATATATATATATTATTTTTAGCTGGGCATGGTGGCATATGCCTGTAATCCCAGCGAATTGGGAGGCTGAGGCATGAGGATCCCAAGTTTGAGGTCAGCCTCAGCAACTTAGCGAGGCCCTAAGAACCTGTCTCAAAATAAAAAAATAAAAAGGGCTGGGGATGTGGCCCAGTGGTAAAGCACCCCTGGGTTAAATCCTTGGTGTGTGTGTGGGTGTGTGCGCACACACATATTTTATACATGGTAGTGAGAATAAATGAAATATTTTAAAAATGTTCTTACTTGCCAAAACACGTTTGCAGCTCTAGCCAGTTTCATTTTCATACAAACAGTTCCGTGGTCTTCACACAGGAGCTTGTGCACTGAAGGCCATGCGTCCTGACCTCCCCATCCTTCTCCTGTCTGGGGTGCCCCATGACTCCCACCTCGCACAGGCATCTCATTCTGGTCGTGTGCATCTTACTCATTGTTCCCAGACAGGGGCCAGGAAATTGAATGCAAGTGCGCACAGGGTGAAGGGCAGAGATTATAATCTGCTTCCCAGAATCCCAGGGAATTTCAGCTCAGCAAGGATGAGAGGTAGAGGAGACTGTAAGAGAGACACTGAAAGAGACAGAACAGAGCTGTGGCAAGCCAGACAGAAACAGGGGACCCACAGAGGAGGGAGAGGGGAGAGGGGAAAGCCACCATCAGAGTGGGGGTGGGAGCCTGGAGCTGAGGGTCAGGCTGGCCTCCCGCTCCCCTGGGCTGGGGAGGAGACTTCCTGTTGGCTTCATCAATAGACCCAGAGCAGAGGCTGCAAATCCATCTTTGGGGCCCACACCTTAGCTCTCACTGTCCCTGGACCCCTGCAAGGCCTCCATCTCTACTGCCAGCTCTGCCCCCAGCCTGGCCTGCCCAACCCTGTTCCCAACACTCTCAATAACCACATTTACCAGTAGGCATCCATGGTGGGTGAGAGGAGATGCTTGTGGGAGAAGATGACATCATGTTTTTAGTTTACTTGGAGTTATTTGCATTGTCCAAGAAGCACCTCTTGAGAGGGCCTTTTGCGTAGACAGACGCCAGACAAAAAGTCCCATGCCGAGTGGATGATGTCAGCAGACTTCTGTGGCCTGGCAGAGGTCCGGCATGTCACTCCTGGAGTCGGGTGGAGGGACTGACAGATGCACCAGGAGAAGAAAGGTGTGTGGGATGAGACCCCTCCTTTTTAGCGACCTTTTGGACGGTCTGCTGGCAGGAAGGGCTGAGAGCTTCTGAGGGGAACCTCCCAGGGAGGAATCTAGATGGGCTTGGGCTAGGGGAGGCCACTGCACGTGGCCAATGCTGATATAGCTACCTGGGCACCTCAGGGTATGCCAGGGTGGGGGTTGTGGACAGCCACTGGGCTGCTGAAGAGCAGACGAGCCTGGGCTGATGGGCATGGGGCTGCTGCACTGGTGGTGTGCAGGGGAGAAGGGCAGCTGGGTTTGACTCCATGATGACCAGAAGTAGCCAGGATTGATCAGGGGAAGCGGGATCATGGAAGAAGAGAACAACTCCCCAGGGTGGAAGAGAGCACTCAGTCATGTGCTTTTGAATATGCAGTGTCCCCCAAGCTGTGAAACAGAACTCACAGAGTTGGGGTGGATCCTGATTTGAAGAGTCTTCAGTGGCATCCTGGCCTTCCAACGGCCTCAGGCCCCAACCTAAGAACCGGGCCAGGAGAAATTTACATGGGCCATGGAGCTTGGAGGCTAGGCCTTCAGCCACACCCACCCAGACTCCGGAGATCCTGCCCTGCTCCAGGAACGGTTGCTGTGTCCTTAGAAGAGCCAGATGCAAGGACAACCTCTTAAGGGTGGTGAAGCCAGAGATCACCTGAACTGGGTGGGGTTGAGGCTGAGGGCCCTGATGGCCCCTGGCTCCAGCCCACCTTAGGGGTTCTCCAATGGGCTGGGAGGGATTAGAAGAGCATGGCTTCCTGGGTGAGGAAGACTGTGGGATAAGGTCAAGATGCCCTTGAATCTAACTGCTCTCAACAAGGACCCTCTGACCCTCTCAACAAGGTGCACTGGAGGCAGTGGCCAGGGTGAAGGTCAAGAGAAGTATAAAGGATGGAGGTTGGGGAGGAAGCAGAGCAGGGAAGGGTCCTCTGACTCAGGACAATCTGCTGCTGACTTGTGTGGCCTTGGAGAGTCAGCAGGCCAGGTGAACCCACTGGAGGCAGGGCCTCACATCGCAGTGCCATCTTTCTGCTCTTCGGGGTGCAGCTGTGGTTCTGACTGGGAAGAGGGTGCTACAGAGCTACTAGGAAATGCCACCTGTGTTTTTGCCCACAGTGTGGTCAGGGCATCCTCCAGGCTGTTTGGTCACCCTGAACTTTTGGCTCAGAGAGGCCACCACATCCTCCTCACTCCATCCTGGAATGAGAAGCTTGGCCGAAAACCAGGGTGTGCAGCCAGGGCTGGGATGGTCTGGCAGCCAAGATGAAGACTGAAGCTGTCCTAGGCTTTGGACAAAGTGCAGGTTGGTGGAGGTGATCAGCTAGCTGTCATTATCAGCTGCCCCCTCCCTCTCTCATCTCCCTCCATGCATCTGCTGACACCACCTAAGGCTACAGTCATCCCGACCAGAGCCACAGCCTCACACCCTTGCTCTCCTGGCCTAGAGGCTTGTCTGCTCTTCATAACGTCCCCAGTGCTCTCATGACAGGTCTTCAACATTAATCGACCCACTGACCACAACCCCGGGGAAGGTGGGGGGAGGTGGGGACTGAGGACTGTACTGGCACACAAAATTCTCACAGTTCCCTTCCTAGAGAGCAAGCTGAGAGTGGTGCCAGGGCTCAGATCCAGCGGGCCAGGGCTCCAGGACATCCTGCTCAGCCATCCCCAGCCACAGGGCATATCTGGGCTGGATGAAGGGAGCCTGGCTGTGCCCTACTGATTGTGGCCCAATGTGCGGATTCTCTGGCAGATGGTGGAGTGGTCAGACACAACTACAACTATGGGTCTATGGGGACTCCTTGGACATCCCAAGAATCACAGGTGGGGTGTCTGCCACACACCTCACACCTTCACCCTCTACCCTTTAATGGCATGTTTACGTTTCTGCCTCCATTTCTGCACACTCAGCTGACTTCTCTGCTGGGTGGAGAGGAGTGGCCAAGGGCAGGGCAGCATGGAGACAGACATGCACATTCCTGCCTCAGGGCCTTTGCCCTCCTCTGCCCGCCACTGGAAGTACCTTCCCTAGATCCTCTCCTCACACAGGCTTCCTCAGCACCCCCCAACATTTTCCTACCTCCCCTCTTCTGCTACCCCTCTCCTTCTTTATTATTTTTTCACAGCACTTGTTATGTTGAAACCTGACACTTGAGCCTCATGCAGTTGGGGCTGTGTGTGTGTGTGTGTGTGTGTGTGTGTGTGTGTGTGTGTGTGTGTGTGTTAGGGGGGTAGATGTACACATAACTGAATACAAATGTCTGTCTGTGTATCTACATGGGATTTGTTAGTTTGCTGTTTAATTCCCAGTCTTCTATTTCATGCAATCACGTGGAAGCCGTGTCCTTGTCTGTTTTCTCTATTACTGTCTCTCCAGAGCCTAGAACAATGCATGGCACACAGCAGGTGCCCAATAAACCCTCCTTGTAAGGAAGGGAGGAAGGAAGGAAGGAAGGAAGGAAGGAAGGAAGGAAGGAAGTGAGGAATGAAGAGAGGGGAGGGAGGATGACGGAGAAGAGAAAATGATGATCTCCTGGTGCCTCCCTCCCCAGAGGGTGACACAGAAACAAACTGAGGCTGGGAAAGTTCCCTGCTCCAATGCCTTCTGCCTCCAGGGCCTACCTGGTGCTGCCTCACCACCTCCTGCACCAGGCTGGTCCCCAGCTCTGCTTATCCATTCATGACCTCAGGGCCATTAGCCTGAGTGTCCTGACCCTGTGGCTTCTCCTGGGTCTTGGTTCTGTAGTCACCTTGTTGTTGTCTTTTGTCTAGGTCTTGTTTCCTCAGACTGGACCAGCCTTGGGGTTAAACAGGGGTAGATTTGACATTCCTTAGCCCCAGTCCCCTCACATTCCAAGGTCCCAGGTGGCTCACTGCCTTCCTTGGTGGTTCTGGGAGCTTTTGAGCTGGTACCCTTCCTCGCTCCACTACTGCCACCATGGTTGCTATTCCAGTGGATGCTCTGGCTGGTCCTGCCAGAGTCAACTCTTCTCTGGTCACCTCCACTGTTTCTGAAGTTGGAAGATAGGTTTTTCTCCCAGGGTGATTCATAGTCCTGATTTACAAAGTAGCCATATACTTTCAAGTGTCTTGGGAACCGGCCTGAGGATGATGACACCTGGATTGAAGGCTGCTTACTCATCAGGGCCATCTGAGGGAAGGGCCTGCTTCTCAGAGCTGATGTAGTCTTTGGCTTACACAGGTCAATTCCTGCAACCTGTGGCCCATGCCCCCCTGCACAATTCTGGGTTCCAGGGAATCCTCATGCAAATGAGCCAGGGAGCCCTAGGGTGAACAGGCCAGGCCTACACCTGGTCTTCCATGTTTCTTGCTCCTTTAGCAGGAATGATGCTTCTGCCCTCTTCAGCCCATCTTGTTGCCAGGTTAATACCTGGTCATCTTGTAGCAGTAGTATTGTATGGTACATGGCTCCGAAAGCCTTCCCTGGCCCTCACGTCTACATTAAGGGCCCTTCTGTGCACTGTTGCCATGTGGGGAAACCCTCTGAAGGGTGGAAAAACTTGGGACTGGACAGAATGGCACTTCCCTGAGTCTCTTGTATGACTTTGTGAAGATATGAAGACAGGGCTGTGCCTGTCCTGTATTGCTATACCCTCAGTGTCTTGACCACTGCCTGACACTGAGACTCTTACAGTGCCTTAGGAATGGGGACTCCATCTGTGCCTTGTGCACCCCCTGCAGCTCAAGGTTGAGGACTCCACCTGAACTGTGCTGGACGAGACTCAACTGGAAGATGGCACGAGCCACCCAATTTGATTGAGAGACTGTTTCAGCCTCCTGGCCCATCTCCTTGTCTTTCCCACACAGGAGCAAGTGTAGTCACAGAAAATAAATGTCATCTAGTTACATTTGAGGAATAAATCCTTAGCATATTGTATGTAATATTTGGGATATAGTCATGCTAACATTTGAAAAAATTCACATTTAAAGGGAGTCCTGCTGTCTTCCCTCTCTACCTTTTGAATCTGGTAACCCTGGGGAAAGACGAATAGCCAGACAGAGGTAGATCTGAGGAATGGTCTCTGGGCCTCTGATTATAAGATCCATTCTGCTCAGTGCTTGGTACTTCTGCTCCTACATGCTTTTGGTCAGAGACCAGGTGTGCTCAAGGAGGCTCCCATGGTTGTCCAGGAGGGGCTGACATCTCCACCCTCTGCCCCAGCTGCCATGCTCGTGGTCAGGGAAGGCCTTCTGTTTAAGACTTGAATGAATGAGCCCAGTGCTGATGGTGGAAGAGCATTCAACTGGGAGGTCAGAGTGGACTTGGTTCCTCTGGGGCACAAAAAGGTTGGCAGAGCTCTGATTGTGGAAAGGGAGGGGTTTCCACAGACCAGAATGTTCCACATTCCAAAGATGGACCACATCTTTGGGTCACCTAAGAAGGGGCAATAAGGGAACTCTCCTCCTGGGCCTTCCTGCCATAGGCACACACACCTCTCAGGGTTGCAGGCAGGAGTTTTTTTTTTTTTGGTACCGGGGATTGAACTCAGCGGCACTCGACCACTGGGTCACATCCCCAGCCCTTTTTATATATACTTTTAAGTGTCTTGGGAACTGGCCTGAGGATGATGCCACCTGGATTGAAGGCTGCTTACTCATCAGGGCCATCTGAGGGAAGGGCCTGCTTCTCAGAGCTGATGTAGTCTTTGGCTTACGCAGGTCAATCCCTGGGTCTCACTGAGTTGCTAAGTGCCTCGCCATTGCTGAGGCTGGCTTTGAACTCGCGATCCTCCTGCCTCAGCCTCCCAAAGTGCTGGGATTACAGGCGTGCGCCACCGCGCCCGGCTACAGCAGGCAGGAGTTTTATCAGGGAAGGGAGGAAGGCAGTCTGAGTGTCTGGGCTGGGGGCAGCACCTTGAGGGGCAGCACCTGCTCTTTAAAGTGGGCTGAGTCTCCACCTGCCTAGTGTACAGGTCTTCCTCTCCCCACTTTAAGCTGGCCCCTGAGAACACTGCTGGGGGGTTGGTTCTCCCTCCCAAGAGAAAAGTGCTGCAGCCTAGGGCTATGGTAGGGGGAGGGGCCTTTGCACCCTAGCAGGAGCCTTTCCTGAAGTGCTCAAAGCCATACACACTAGACCAGAGCTCAGCATTGTAATGGAGTTCTGTCCTGCCAAGCCTGGCCACACTCCCAAGCCCAAATACACAGAGGGACAATGAGAAATGGCTCAGTTCCACCTTCCATTCTCAACGCATAGTGCCTGCTGTTTGCCTGTTCACACACTAAGGAAGCTGTTTCCTACTTTAAGTTGTCCATTAACTTCCTCCAAATGAAAAGTTTCCCTAACACAATTCTTGTTCTTAGATGGTGTAAGCTTGGTCACTCATGTGTGTGTGTTGTGTGTGTGTGTGTGTGTTGGGGGGGAGGGTTGTGTGCCTGGTCCAAAGGTGTGTCCTGCCATAGGCTTGGCAGCATGTTCTCCCTGTGAGGTGATTCCAAGTCCCCAGAAAGTTCTGGTCCCTGCCAGTAAGAAGCCCCCAGACTGAGCAGCTCCAAGGACTGCCTCTCACAACCAGGGTGAGGAAGGGCAGGTGGGCAAGGCCAGACCAACCCTAAGCTGAGGCTGGTTTGGCCCCCTCCTACTCCTAGACCCTTGGTGAGTCTGGCCAGGCATTTGACAGGAAAGAACCCTTTGTTCCCAGCTTGTAGGAAGTCTGAGCTGGAGCTGTTATCTACCCAGAACATTTCCTGAATAGGGGGTTTGGATCGGGCTGCCAAAGGGGGGCCGATGGATGGGCAAGGTCTTGACCTTCTTCATGATAGGCTGGTTAGAGCCTGTGTGTGAAGAGGGGGTGGGAGGGGAGGTGGGAGGTAGAGGGGGAGAAAGAAAGAGAATCTCATGCAGAGCTTAGCTTTCTTTGGTAGCAGCGAAACCTGTCAATTACGCGCGCGCGCGCGCGCGTGTGTGTGTGTGTGTGTGTGTGTGGTGTTAGTTGCAGCTTTCCAGTAAACGGAGCCTCCCCCGCTGGGGCTGGGGAAGGAGGCTGTCCTCCGGCGCTCCGGAGCTGAGGCGCGGGCCAAGGCCTGGGCCGTGTCTGACACCTAGCGGCCTCCAGAGCCCTGGCGGGGCGAGAGAGGGGGAGGCGTGGAGGCTGGAGGACGCCCAGCGAGGACAGGAGCCAGGAAATTGGGAAGTGCCGAGACGAGGCCTGGCCAGGGCGGCGGTTCTCCGCGCCCCGCACTCTCACCCTTGTCCGGGGGTCGCGTCCCGCCTCCGCGTGGCCGACCCGTCTGCCCCTTCCCCTAGCTTCGCCCGCCCCCGCTCTCCCGTCCCTAGGGGTCACACGTTCGACACACGCCCGAACTAGAGAACTAGAGGCCCCCCGGAAGGCAGGTCGCGAGCCGGGTTCCGAAGGTTACACGAACTCTAGTCCCCAGGGCGGGGCCAGTCCCGAGCCGGACACGGAGCAGGGGGGCCCAGCACGTGCGGGGTCGGCCTGGCGGGTGGCCGCTGCCCCGGAGTGCGGGCGCGTCGCGGGCACTTCCGGCCTCGGTGACACTCGCCGCGTCGCCAGCCCCGCGGCCAACCCGCCGCCGCCGCCTCCCGGTCGCCATGGCGACGCCGTCGCGCCGAGGCCCGCGCGCCAGCTGGGAGGCCGGGGCGGCCCGCGGAACCGGCAGAGCGGCCCGGGCGCGGCGCGGGGAAGCTCTCAGGCCGGTGGGCGGCGCCGCGCGGCGGGACCAGGTAGGCGGCGGGGGGGTCCCGGCCCGCGCCGAGGGGTCGCGGCCGGCGGGGCGGGCAGTGCGGCCCGGGGCAGCCGAGGCTGCCGGGGACGCTCCGAGCCGCCGCGGGCCTCTCGCTCCCTCACCTGCCGCCACACCTGACTCAGGTGCAGTCCTACCTCCCCGCCCTCGAGGGGCCGCCGAGCGAAGCTAGGGGCGTAAAGAGCCGGTCCTGCTCCTTCCTGACGCCCGCGCAGGGCCTGGCCCCCCGGCTGTCCCCGGGCCAGGTCCTGCCTAGGTTAGAGTGTAGACTGCGGGGACCCCGAGTTTAGGTCTGGGGATCCGTAGCCGCGTTCTAGAACGAGGCGGGTGGAAGTGCAGAGACCAGCGTTTGCCACGACTGGTCTTGGAAACCTGAAACCCGGGCTTCCGCCTCTTTCCTTGGCCGGCCCTGGGGTTGGAGTGTCAGCGGGTAGACCTTTCTTTTTCTCCTCTAACGCCCCTGCTCCGTGTGAGGGTGGGAGTTTCTAGACGGGGAAAGCCTGACTCCTTCCATTGGCCGTGCTGGGCCCTGACGGGTGGAGACAGGGGGTGCAGAACTGCGCGGGGGAAGGCAGCGATCTGCAGCTGCCTTTGACCCCTGGGTGATGGCAGCAGGGCCCTTTCGGGCGCTGCATCACAGCCACAGAACGGGGTCCACGTAGACTCTGGGATCCCTGGCATGTCTTCTCCCGTCTTTTCCCCTTCAGGTTGCCCCTCTCCTCGCCTCTTTCCACCTTGGCAGTCTTTGAGTGCTTCCTAAGACTCTAAATGGAGTTCCATCTTAGGTTACCTGGATTCTATTCCTTTCTTTTCATAGTAAATGAAAAAAACAAAACCAAAGCATTACCACGTACTCTAGCTGCCTTGATTTCTCCACTGAAATTAGCCGGAGGCAGGGAAATGCAGGGTGGCTCCAGCCCCACCCCCTTGCAGGAGGTGCTCCTGGAACCAGAGGTGGAACCACCCACACCTTTTCTTGGCAGGCTTACCTTGGGCTTCAGCTAATACTGGCTGTGAGGCCTTGGACTGTGTTGGTGGACAGTCATGAGAAAGAAACCGCCTCCAAAAGCCAGCTTCACTGCTTTCTAATCGATCCATAACTGAATTTTGAAAATATAAAGCATCACAGATTAAAAACAGACCGCCCTTCCTGCTTCCCTGCTCCAAAAGTTTCTGCTCCAGGAGCGTGGGAGGCTGGTGGGAGGCAAAAGGGAAGTGTGAATGTATTAGAGAGGGTCCTATTGTTAGCTGTCATCTATTCTGGGGCCCCAAACCTCATGTATAGATTGCTGCTGACATGTGAATTCATCTGAAGAGGCCATCAAGGTCAGGTTTAGTTTTTATTAGACCCTTATTTGATTCAGCCCCTACAGTGTAGCAGACACTGCTAGGAACCCAGGTATATTTTTCCCACTTAATCTTTCTACGGTCCAGTAAGCTAGTTCTCAATATCCCCCTACATCACAGATGAGGAAGCAGGTCCAGAGAGGGGACTTGGCTTGTTTGGGAACACAGTCATAAACAGTGGAGTGGCTTTGAAATCACAACTTTGTGACTCAGGCAGAATTGTGACTTTCATGGGCCTTTTCCTATATAAAACAAATAATAATGTTTGATTTCATAACTGTGTTGGTATAGACACAAACGTCATCCAGATCAGATTAAAAATTAAAACATTTCTTTGACCCTAAAAATTCATCTTTTCTTCTGTAACCACCCCCCCTCCACCCCTGCCAAGCTACATTCTCCAGCCCTCCTGCCTTTAACAAAGATGAAAATCTTTTTGCTTTTAAGTATTGGGAGTCACTCAAACCTGATGGTGACTTCAAGCCCTTCTTTCTTCTTCAGGTACCTCAGGTGTGGAGTGGTAAGAAAGTGCCTCTTTGCCTTCTCTTTCATCATATTCTGGGACAACCCAGCTGTTTTCACCCATCAAAAGATCCAGTCCCTTCCTCCATCTCAGTATTTTCTAACTCAAAACCCTGCTGCTGATAAGGAGGAACGGGGACAGGCTTCCTGCTGCTCTACCCTCTCTGCCCCAGGCTGTATAACGTGTGTAGTGTCTGGTCCCTAATAATGAGATTAGGCCTGGTCGCCTTTTAATAAAACACAGTGGGTATGAGGAGGGAGCTTGTGGCTTAGCACAGGTTAAGCCCTGAGGGAAGCTATGTCCCTGTTTGATTGCATTAAGTGGCATCTGGCTGCAGGTTGTGTGCTGGGGGTGGGTTTGTCACAGCCCAGTTTTCCAGAAGCTGCCAGAGATCTGTCACGCCCACTCTGTGCTCTCACAGAAGAAGGAGAGTGGCCACATAAAGGGCAGTGTGAGTACCTCTGGTTGCAAGACTGGTCTGCTGGGCATAGTACCTTTGGGGTGGAGGGTGGCCACTTCCAGGCCCTTGAAGTACCTGGGTACCAAGGTTGAATAGGAACCAGGAAGCTGTCATGGGATGGGGAAGACCACCGTGGAGGGCTGTGTCAAGGTGACTTTCTCAACAAGGGCCATCTCAGATCTTTGACATCAGTATTAGGAAAATGTGACAGCACTACCCCATTAAAATTACTGGGTGTTGGAAAGCACAGGGTCACTTTGCCAACAGGAGACCCAGGAGTGTACCACATTATTAAAAGAGGGGCTCTCGTCTGTGAGCATACAGGCCAGCTTGAATTCTTACTGCTTTCCCCTTTACATCTGTCTCTGTGCTGCAAATTGCCTGAGGGTAGGGATGTATATCCTTTACAGCATCTAACAGTGCTGACATATATTAGGTGCTCAATACATAATTGAGTGGAGCCGCTATTTGCTGGTGGTCATTTTGGGGTTGTTCTTTATGATCTTTGAGCCCTAATTTCATTATCTGTCAAACTGGGGTAATACTTCTATTATGTTCTCAGTGTCACGGCTGAGGACTGAGAGAAAATGGGACCTGGTACAGAGTAAGGGGCTCACTGGCTGTTGGGTGCCCTCCCTCCTAATGCACACAAGCTGTCTCATCCCAATATGGAGGGTGCAAACCCAGGGAATCCAGGACTGAATTTGCAGTGTAGGATGGCAAAGCCATGTGCTGGGTCATCACCTTGTGTAGAGAACCTCCCTTGAGGTCCTGCCTGTCTTGAGGAGGTTGGCTGGGATGGGAGAAGCAAATGACTGTGGAGTGAGTCCTGCCCCTGCGCCCCAGCCCTGCCATTTGCGCGTCATAAAGAAGTCGTGGCAGCTCGGACTGCCTGCCTGGGGTGATGTTCCTTCTGTTCTTCCTAATTCAGAGATAATCAGATTCTGACTGTGCTCTGAGCTCTCTGGGGATGCATCTAATAAGGGAGGCAGTGACCTGCAGGGGAGGACAGCCTTTCCTCCTTCAGTCCATTTTTCCTGTTAGAGTTGGGGTAAAGTGTTAGAGACCCGAGGAGTCGCAAAGAAGAGTAAGGTGCCTCCTTGCCTCCAACGAGGGGACAGGAACTTCAGCAGAGAAGCACTGTGGAGTTGACCTAGCACAGAACCAAAAAGGGTAAGGAAGCTCTGGGGAACCTTGGGGGACAAAGAGGAGGGGCCGGTGCTGGGTACTGGAGACAGAGTGGGGAGTGAGATAGCCATTGAAAGGCCTGGAAAGAATCTACAGGGCCTGTGCAGGGAGCTGGGAGCAGCTGGGCTTGGCCCAGAGGAGGGAGTAAGGACAGCAGCTTACGTTGTTAGAGTCAGGGAGCCCCAGGGCTCCTCCATGTGGACCTGGTAGAACAGTGGGGCTGTAGAGGTGGAAACGGAGTTAGGATCGTGACACAGCTGGCATTTCATCAGCAGGCATGGGACAGGACTTAGGGAACTGGGTCTGTCCTTGGTGTGTCAGGCAGATTGAAGAGAGAAGCCGCAGGTCCTGACTTGGCATGGCAGCAAGATGGCCAGAGGGAAGTGATGGCAGAGACCTGCTGGAGCCCCTGGGCTGCACGGCCAGGGTAGGAGCCAAGGAGCATGTGTCAGGCCAGGAGGGGCAGCCCATGGCTAATTGGGGTCCTGAGGGCACGCGACTACAATGGGACAGGAGTTTGATCTCGGATGATGGGGCTGGGGTTGTGGCTCAGTGGTAGAGTGCTCGCCTAGCACATGCGCAGCCCAGGTTTGATCCTCAGCACCACGTAAAAATAAAGGCATTGTGTACAACTAAAGCAAATAAATAATTATTAAAAAAAAAACAGTTACAATGATCTCGGATGAGTTTTGAAGTAAATGTGCAGGTACAGATGTCTAGTGGACCATTAGAAGTGGGGTTTGAATTTGGGGAGGACAAAACTGGCATTAGATTTTGGAGTCACCTGTGTAGTGATAGATAGGGTAAGTAGCAAGAATTCCAGAAATAGGATTCATTGTTGGCCAGGGCTTTGGAAACAGTGTTCCTGCACACCCTGGGAGTGTGAATCAGGGCTGTTTCTGGAAGATGATTTGATAGAGCGTATCAAAAACTTGAGAAGGAACCTGGGCCTGTCTCACATAGGTGTGCAGAAATGATTACCTGGGGTGTTTATCTGGTGAAAAATTGAAAGCCAGTCCCTGTTGAACATCTGGGGATCAAGGCTGGCTAGGAGAATAGTTAGTGTGAAGTTAGTGAAATGAGGTAGATGGATATCGACAGGCATGGGAAGTATGCATGGTGTACCATTACATTAAAATCACACCTTAGAAATTGGTATGATCCCATTTCTATTTTTAAAAATGCATCAGGTGGGCATGGTGGTGTACCCAGGACTTGGGAGGCTGAGATAAGAGGATCACAAGTTTGAGGCCAGCTTCACCAACTTAGGGAGAGCCTATCTCTAAATAAAACATGAGCCGGGCGTGGTGGCGCACGCCTGTAATCCCAGCACTTGGGAGGCTGAGGCAGGAGGATCGCGGGTTCAAAGCCAGCCTCAGCAATGGTGAGGCACTTAGCAACTCAGTGAGACCCTGTCTCTAATAAAATACAAAAAAGGGGCTGGGGATGTGGCCCAGTGGTCGAGTGCCCCTGAGTTCAATCCCCAGTACCAAAAGAAAACAAAAACAAAAAACAAAAAATCATGAAAAGGACTGAGGTGTAGCTCAGCGGTAGAGCACTCCTGGGTTCAATCCCCAGCACTGCAGGAAAAAAAAAAAAAAAGGATAGAAATCAAACATTGATGCTGTGATTTCTTTTTTCCACTCTTCCATGTTTTGCCTCAGCGAGTTGCATTATTAGCCTCCTCCTTTTTTTAAAAATCCTTACGGCTGCCATCGGCTGTCAGGTGTGCAGGGCACCAGGGAGTGGAGGTGAAGCCGGAGCACTGGGGGCAGCTGCAAACTCCTTCCTGAGCTCTGCAGGGGAGACCCTGTACTAGTGCCAGGGGGACTGCCACACTGTGTCACTGCTGTCACCCATTGCTACTGGGAGAGAGAAATGGGTGGTGGGGAAGGTGAGATGGTGACAGCCTAGGGAGGGCGCAATAGGCTGGTGCTCTGATGTTGGCTCATGGTGGCAGTGGCAGTGTCCAGCCATGGCAGGACCTTTCTGTGGTGTCCATGTGCCACCAGCACTGAGGCAAAATGAAAGGAGGCCAGGGCCAGGCTGGTTCCCCTCCTGCCTGCTTTCCTCCTATTGCTGGCTGCCATGGCCAGAGCAAACCCATCCCATGGGGACGGGAGAGGCGCAGTGCGGGTGGAGAGCTGGCCCCGGGGCTGCGCTGCGTGGTGAGCTCTGCGCACGCGGACCTGGTCTCATGAGCCAGTCTGTCTCGGAGCCTGCAGGCCCATGGAGACCATGAAAACACCAGCTGCCTTTCTGGTGCCCTCAGTTTTGGAAACCTCACCTGAGGGAGGAAAGTGCCCCTCTCCCACCCATCTTGGGATGGGGCAGGAAGAGGAGGAGGCTGCTCTGCTGTCCTGGGCTCGGGGCTGGCTCTCGAGATGGTGGGCTAGAGAAGACTCCTCCTCATCTCCAGCTAGGAGCTTAGAACCTGGTAGGAGGGTGGGAGGAGCCCATTTTCACCCCAGAAGTACTTTCCCATTTGTTTGGAGAAAGAAGCAGCTAACCCTGAACCTTCAAGGAATTTGCTCACTTCTCTGTAATTTATTTGTAAACCCTACCGGAGAAAACTGGTGGCCTCAAGAGGTAGGAAATACAGCTCTCACCTGAGGCCTGTGCTCCCACAAGAACTTGGTATATCTTCCTTTGCACCTTCCTTACACATGGAACCTAGGTCAGCCTGGGCCTCCTGCTGGGCTGTTCCTGGGACTTAGGGATCCTGCTCCAGGATGGTAGCAGGAAGGGATCTTGGAAGTGGAGAGTGAGTGAGCTCTGTTTAAGGACAGGGGAGGCGAGGGGAGGTGGCATGGGGAGGCGGGATGCATCTTCTGGAGGCCATGGGTGACTCCTCTGAGCTCTGTGTCTTTCCTGCAGCGGCTGCCTCAGCATGGAGAGTGGCCTTGGCCCTGTGTCCACCCCTGGTGCGCTGCCCTACTATGTGGCCTTCTCCCAGCTGCTGGGGCCTGACTGTGGTGGCCATGACTGGTGCTTGGCTGGGTCTGTACCGAGGTGGCATTGCCTGGGAGAGCACCCTGCAGTTTAACGTGCACCCGCTCTGCATGGTCATAGGCCTGATCTTCCTGCAGGGAGAAGGTGAGTCCTGTGGGGAGCTGCTCCTTTGTGCCTGGTCTTGGGGTTGTCATAGGGAGAGGGATCCTGTCACCCTTGAGGTTTCTTCCAGCTAGATAAATCAAAGATTCTAGAAATGACAGAGAAGGGAGCTGGGTTAGAGCCTGGGGAGACAGAGTTCATTCTGGCCCCCAGGCTGGGGGATGGCAGTTGCTCTCCAACTGTCCTAGCACTTTGGCCTTTCACTTCATTTCCTGGGGGTGGCGTGTTTTCTAGAGCAGAGAGCCAGGTCCTGGGCTATGAGCTGGGCCATCTTCATCAGTGACTGGGAATTGGAAAAAGAACTACGAGGAGTGTGCATATGTGTTGCTGCCTTGGACTTGGCCCGGCTAGAGCTCCTCCATCTAGGGTGGGAACAAGGCTGTGCATGGCCTGAGCTCTTCCTAGAGGCAGTCCTGGGGACAGCCACTCCTCAACAGCAGGTCCTCAGAGGTATTCCCCATGAGACCTGGGCTACCTGCTATAGCTGGATGCAGTGGGGATTCGGTTTGGGAATGAGGAGATTACATATTAAAAATAGTGACAGTCAGGCCAGGCTTCAGTAGGGGACTGTGAGGAGTGATATTGCTAAAAGGTAAATTCAGAAGCTAGTTGCCACTGTATGATGAACCCAAAGCACCTGAATGAAAGAGTTCACAGGACATCTGGCAAGAAGGCAGGATGTGGATGTGGTGCTCATTGGGCCCAGTGATTGCTCTGGGTGAGGGCTGAGGGCCCAGTACCACCTTTGTTGCCCTTTATGGCAGGAACTGTGGTGCGGCCTCCCAGCCAGCTCGAGTGTGCACAGATGTGTGTGGAGTAGACCCACCTGGGGAGGGCAGTGCCCTCTGCAAAGATCAGGAGCTCCCAATGTCCCATGGAGCCCTGTTTTTTCCTGCAGTTCCTGCTGGGGGCTAAATTTGACAAGCTGTAACTTGGCTCACACTCCAGCCACGTGGGCCTCCTGGCTGTTTGTCCAGCGCAGGCCACACACTTACTTTCCCCTTCCTACTTCCCATAGCCCTGCTGGTCTACCGTGTCTTCAGGAAAGAGGCCAAACGCACCACCAAGGTCCTGCACGGGCTACTGCACGTCTTTGCGTTCATCATCGCCCTGGTTGGTGAGTCCTGGGGCAGCCTTCCTCGCCCCGCCCACTGCTTCAGCTGGGAAGCAGCTGCTGGGTGCACACCATTCCCTGCTCCAGAACCCTATGGCCCTGCCCCCTGTCCTCCTCCCCCTTACCATCCCTGGCAGGGACACTGGGTGCTGGCTGCCACTGGGCTGGACCAAAACCCAGAAGTTCCAGCTAGTCAGTGTCCCTCAGGTCATCCCACCCACTCTCTTTTCCACATCCCACCCTGACCTCACACGGCCCTGTCTCTGGTCCAGGCTTGGTGGCGGTGTTCGATTACCATAAGAAGAAGGGCTATGCTGATCTGTACAGCCTGCACAGCTGGTGCGGGATCCTTGTCTTTGTTCTTTACTTTGTGCAGGTGAGTCTCCCCAGCACCCCATCTCCAGACCAGTGGCAAGGGACAGGGAGCGGGGAGGAGAGGAAGTGCTGAGTGTGTGGTGAGAGTTGCTTAGTTTGGTTGGACACCACCTTCAGATGCTGGAGGGGGTATGAACCTAGGACTGCATGGGTCAGGGGCCCCAGGCCCAGGCTCCTTCCCAGGTGAGTTGGCATTGTGTTTGGTCACACGCCAGCTGAGTACTCAGAATGATCAACTTTTGCTATGGGTCAAAGACCTCAATTATTGGGGGCAGGACCCTTTCCTTGTCCTTGACAGTTCTCAAGAGGGGAAGAGGGGTGGCCCTGGTGTCCTTCTGCTGGTCAGGTGCATGGCCAGCTCATGGTCCAACACTGCCACTCCTTTTCTCCTAGTGGCTCGTGGGCTTCAGCTTCTTCCTGTTCCCTGGAGCTTCGTTTTCCCTGCGGAGCCGCTACCGCCCTCAGCACATCTTCTTTGGCGCCACCATCTTCCTCCTTTCTGTGGGAACAGCCCTGCTGGGCCTGAAGGAAGCGCTGCTGTTTAAACTCGGGTGAGCATCCTAGGACAGGGGAGGGCAGAGCTACAGCTGCCTGCAAAGATGGAACCTGCTTCCCCAACATTTGTTTTCTGAGCCAGTTTTTGAGAGACTTAGGAGTAGGTAGAGGGGGCTGGGGCTGGCAAACCTGTGGCATCTTTAAGGCCCAGGATGAGAATGGCTTTTGGCCTAACGGGGACCCGTTGGGTGGCTTCTCCCTTCTGTCCTTCCCTGTAGGCCCGAGTACAGTAAATTCAAGCCTGAGGGGGTCCTGGCCAATGTGCTGGGCCTGCTGCTGGCCTGCTTCGGGGTGACTGTGCTCTACATCTTGGCTCAAGCTGACTGGAAGCGGCCTCCCCATGCTGAAGAACAAGCTCTCTCCATGGACTTCAAGACACTGACAGAGGGAGACAGCCCCAGCTCCCAGTGATGGCCTGTCTCCATCTTGTCTCACACAGGGGCCACTTGGGGGCGGCTCCCTCAATTTTGTGGAGTTCCATAGGCGTCTTCTTGCTCACCCCTGCTGAGGCTGAGTCTTCAGTCTCTGGGGGAGGACTCAGGCAGCATGGTGGGGAGTGTAGGTATAGCGGTGTCTTTTAGGTAGCTTCTGTGTTTAGGGCTTGTCCTCTGCTTTCCCTCTCTCGCTGTGGCTGTGGCTGTAGATGTGTCGAGTCCTGTGTGGGTCTTGTGTCCTGTTCTCCTTCACATGCAGAAACTTCGGTGGGGGCTTGGGGCTTGGGTGCAGAAGCACAGCTCCCTAGAGGAGCTAGGCAGGCTCCACCCTCCGGCAGCAGATGTCTAGGGTGAGGCCAGGGAACACAGCAGGGCCTCAGGGACAGGTCTGGAAAGCTAAGAATGCTGTTTGTATAACTGAATTCCAACCAGAAGTCCCTCCAGCCCGAGCAGCATGTTGTAGAAACTGGCCCTGTCCTTGGCAGTGGAGCAAGTGATATTATGTACAAAGTATGCCTCTAATCAAAGGAAGGCTTCCCAGGAGAGGGGAGGGACCAGCTCCTGGGAAGCACTGCCATGTGGCTTTAGCCCAGCTTCAGTCTTAAGCCTTCCTGTTCTTTAACCAGGACACACTTGCCCTGGTGGTGGGGCAGCCTTCATGGGAAGCTGAAGAGGCCTCCAGTCCTCTGGCTCCCCCCACAGGGAGCAGCTTGGGAACTGCACTGAGAGGCAGAGGGGACACCTTCCACATTCATTTTGAAATGAAGAGCAGCTGCTTGTGGTGTGCTTCTGGCTTGAGCTGCCTGTTCTGTTCTGGAGGATGAGCCCCCTCCTCCCTCACCCGGGCCCATCTTTTCAGGAAGCTGGGACTGGGGCAGAATGAGAAGAGTCCTCTGTGGTGTCTGGACCTTGTTCCCACCCCATAATGTGTGTTGATGTTGTTAGCTAAGTCACTATTTGGCTTTGTTCTAGAAATAATATGTTTAGAGCCTCAGTCTGATGCTTCTTGGACTTGGGAAGGCCCCTCCTTGTTTTCTTGGCTCTAAGCAGCCTGACAGTTTGAGACAGACACAGTTTACTTGAGTGAGAAAATTAATAACATTTCTAAACTGACTACATTTAACAGTTACCCTTTTCACACCTAGATGCTGCCTTAGAGAAAATGGACTGGCCTTCTCTATTCCTCAGATTTTTTTTTTCTTTTTTTTTTTGTACCAGGGATTGAACCCAGGGATGCTTAACCACTGAGCCACATGCCAGCTCTTTTTATTTTTTGAGACAGGGTCTTGCTAAGTTGCTTAAGGCCTTGCTAAATTGCTGAGGCTGGCTTTGAACCTGTAATCCTACTGCCTTAGCCCCCCAAGCTGCTAGGTTATAAGCATGTGCCACCTCACCCAGCTATTGCTCAGATTTTTAATAATTGGCTTTTGCTGTGGGTCCTGCTTCTGGTGATGTCACTTCTCAGAGCAGGTATGTGTGATCCAGCCCCCTCCCCAGACCTCTTTCCCCATTTCCTCTGTACTTGCCCCATTGATAATCAGTTGTATACCCTGCAAGGACAAGGATCTTATCAATTCTTTAATTAGCTGGCATATATTTGTGTAGTCTATGTTTACATGTGTGAAACTCGTCCTTAGACAAACTACCAAAGTACAAGTGTGTATCTCTCTTGCCAGAATCTACATAGAGAACTGGAACCTTAGATCTCAAATGAGAATCTGTAAACTGGTCTATTTGCCAAAGTGTATATAGGATGACTAAGGACCAAAGAAGGCCCCCAAGCCGATGTGTGGTTTCTTTTGTTTGCATGTGGCCAGTCTGTCTTGACGTACAATGTGCTGTTGGTGTAACAGATGATTCAATAAATGTCTACAGCAGTCCACTTGCCTGTTATCTTCATTTGCTGTGACAGTAGTGAAAAGGGCCAGGGCTTTTAGCAGTCACATATGTGAAGTTAGTTAGAGTTGGGAGAAATCGTCCCTAGGCTGGGCACAAAAGGCAAAGTGATCAATGGTATTTATCACAGCACAGGACTGAAGTGGCCATGTGTGGTCCAATCTGGCCCCAGTGGAGGGGAATTTTCCATGTGTTGGATAAACTCTTCTCTCAACCAGAGAGAATGGCCTAGCAGGCGGAGCTCCATGAGCCTGATAAGGTCCTAAAGCAAGAAGTGTCCCCTAGCACAGTATTCAATTGACTTCTTTGTCTTCCATCTTTCCTTTGTGCTGGGGACTCAAGCCACAGCTTGAAGCCTGCTAGGCAAGAGCTTTATCACTGAGCCACACCCCTAGCCTGACCTTTTTCCTTTTTCTTGTGTCTTTTGGATCCTTAAGAAGAGCAATGCTGGGGCTGGGGTTGTGGCTCAGCGGTAGAGCGCTCACCTTGCACGTGTGCGGCCTGGGTTTGATCCTCAGCACCATGTAAACATAAATGCATTGCATTGTGTACAACTAAAACAAATAAATAAATATTTAAAAAAAGAGCAATACTTTCTATCACAAGCTGAGATTCCACTTTATTGCAATATGTGTCTCTCAGGCAGGAATATGTTTATGGAAAATTGGGGTGGAATTTCACTGTGCACATTATGCACTATGTGCCTGGTCATTTAAGCAATTTAAAAACTCTTTAGGGAGCTCATTATTTAAAGGGACCCTCAGCAAATCCTCTAACAAATCACATGGACACTTGATTCCTAGAATTTGTTGAACTTTATTCTGTGCTGTAGCTGGTTCTACTGTACAGGAGTCAGAGCCCACAGGTCTTTTCTGAGGGCATCTAATCTTCTTCCTGAATCAAGGCTTCCTTGTGGACCTTCATTTGCTCAGAAGCATTCAAGGCACATGGCTTGGGACAAGCTGGCTGCTCAGTCAAGCACAGGGCTAAGTGTTCTGGTTATGTGCCGTGTCACTTCTGGCTTTCTGGGATAACCTCTGACTCCTAAGTCTCCTTGTGTTTGGGGACATTCAGATGATCCCAGACACTGGAGGACACTGCCTTCCTGCCCAGAGGACTACCCCTTCATCTCTGCAAATCTCAAGTTATGTGAGCCAGAACTTCACCTTTTCTCTGGGTTTGGAGCCCTAAGAATCCCCAAATGACCTTGAACCCAGCACAGTTATTTCTCCAAAGGAGCACAGAGCAGCATTTGGCAAGATCTCCTTCTTGACCCAGTGCCTATGCTCCTTTTGGTGTCATGCAGATTGTTCCTTATGAGAAAGAAGGCAGTGGGATAGGTCTGATTTAGAGTCCCATCTTTGCCTCGGTGACCTTGGGCAACTTAGGATCTGCTTTGACTCTTGTGTTTTGCAGAAAGCAGGGCCATCTGCCAGAGGTTTGTGTGAGGAACATGTTAGAAAACATGTGTAAAGTTCAGACCACAGTGCCTGGGCATGAAGGGCATCTCAAGAGAATGGCTTATGAGATAGGCCTGTGAGCAGGTTCTTTTCTGTGAGGGAGAGAAAGAGGGAAGAGGAACTTCCCTCTGATCCCCAGGCCCTTTAGACATGACAGCCTTATTCTCAGTGGCCTGCCTTATTGCCGAGAATGGAATGACTCAGTCACTGATGTCCTCCAGCCTTTCTTTTCTTTTTTAACTACCCTTCCACCTCCCCCCCCACCCCCCGTACTGGGGACTGAACCCAGGGGCACTCTACTACTGAGCTACACCCTCAGTTCTTCCTATTTCTTATTTTGAGACAGGGTCTTACCTAAGTTGCTGAGGCTACATTATAACTTGGAATCCTCCTGCTTCAGCCTCCTGAGTTGCTGGGATTACAGACATGTGCCACCACACCTGGCTTCTCCAACCTGAATTTTCGAGTTGAAAGAAGACAACACCCTGTTCCGGCCCCCACATTGGTTTCATCTACCCTTCAGCAGCCAGGGGGATGGTCCAACTCCCACATGCAAATGTGCACAGTGGAGTGTCTACCTCCAGAGTTACTAAAAGGCACCTATGAGGGAATGAAATAATGAGGAACTTCTGAGAATCTACAAAGACTTTTGCTGGGTTCACTTGTTTGCTTCTACTCTGGGTGGCTGAGTATTTTTTAAACTAATCATTACTCTTCCTTTCTTCCAATGCTCCATTAATTCTTTAAAAGCTAGGATTTTGCCAACTATTTAACCATTTTGGATTTTTTAAAAATAACTGGTTTTTCAGGCTGAGCCAGTGGTTCTTCCCAGAGTCCTTTCTTCTCTTTGAGGGCGATTCTGGTGTCCAGGCTGGGATGGCTGTGCATGCCTGGAGTTCTCCTGCTTCCCCAGGCTTTGGTTGTTTGGGAACTAGATGTAGTTCCCCAGCAGGAATGTTTGTTTAGCATGAGCTGATGTTTAGAAGAAGTGGTCTCCTTCTTTGCTTGTCCCTGAAGTAGACAAAGAGGTTGTGGTCAGGCAGGAAATGCTGCAGGGCCACTTTTTTTTTTTTTTTTTTTAAAGCTATCAAGCCAGGTTTAAGAAACCTGCAACCTCTCCATCCACAAGGCAGTGGCCTAGCTCCTTAAGTGGTGAGGATTGGAAGTCCTGTCAGATTTCTGAAGGAAAAGCAAAACCACTGAAAGCCATGGACCTCCAGCTTTGACCAAGTAAGCCTTTGGCTCTAGAGTGCAGGCTGCTCCTCCATCCTTGGGCCTGCCATCTTTAAACTTGACAGTGGGGTTGGCAACCCACTGTAGTCTTGGATTTTGGGAAGGTGGCTGGGTTGGTGAGCAGTTTCAACTATGAAAATTGCAAAGAGTGTAAGAGTGCAGTGCTCCCTCTGCACAGCCTCTGCTGAAGAAAAACCCTCTTGCTATGAAGCAAGCAAGCCTTTGCTGAGCAGGCCTGGGTACCGTTTCTTCATGCCCACAGCTCCCTCAAGCGCCCATCACAGTGTCCAACTCAGATGAGTGCTAACTTGACAGGTGAATAGATGCTGGAAGGAACGACTCATCCCACAACAGACAAGCAATTATCAGGGATCTGGCCTTAGGCTTAACCTGCCAAATTCTTCCTTGGGGGTGGCCTCCTCAGCACTGCAGGGGCAGCAAGGATGAGCTTAGGAGACACCTCCCTGGAGAGAGCATCATGGAAGGAGAAAAGAACACCACCAAGTTTTTCCAAGTGTTAACCATTTATAAATAAGTACATTTGCTTTCATACATACAGCTCATTGTACAGATGACGCTCTGTATACATGGGGCAGGAAAATGCATTCATTTGAACTTTTCACATCTATCTCACACAGCTCACATGTACAGACAATAAAACTGCTCAAGCAAGTACAGCAAAGGAAAGTGTCTTCCTTAATCACGGGGCTAGAGGCCTCGTCTGGGTGTGGGGCATCCCCACTGCACGAGTTCACGACTGTGTGGTGTTCAATATATCAGGATAGAGAACAAACATGCATTGGATAATATACTGTACAGAGAAAGTCCTTTACATCTGAGTTATAGAAAACCTAAAGGAAAACTAAGTGCATTAAAGCTTTTTCCAGCAAGTGTCTTGAAAGGACAGCAAAGAGGAAGAATCAAAATCATATTAATACAAATCACTCTTTAATTGTAGACTGTACATGTCTGTACTAATTAAAATCACCTTGGATTTGGAGGAGACAGAACAGAGACACAGATTCTGTGCTAGATGGAAAGGAGGCCATGCCTGAGAATGGCACCTGCCCTGAGCCTGACAAGGAACTGGCCCCACTCAGCAGGAATCAGCGAAAGGTAAATAACAAAAAAACCAGAACAGGAAGTGTGACTTACAGGATTTCCAAAATAACCTGTGAATGGAGTGGAGATCTGAAGCCGGAATCTCTCTCTCTCTCTTTTTCTTACCCCAGTAAATTGGTACACAATAAGGCAGGTACATTCAAGTACTGAATTTTGCAGAATTTACTCTGATCCTGAGGACTGACGGAGTGAGTTGAGTCCTCCTCACCAAATTTCCTGGTTAATGGTTAGCAAAGAAAAATTCAGCCAGTAAGTGCTACAACAACTAAGCAGCTATGCCACTTCCTGTCCACAGAGTAGGTCTATCTGAAAAAATAAGAGCGATGCTGGCCTGCATCCGTACGCATCCAGCCACAGCCTGACTGGTCAGCTTAGTGTAGGCATCACAGAGTCAGCAGGAGGAAATGAGATGACAGGGTGAGGAAACATGAAAGTAACACTTGATTTTTGGTGTCCAATTATGCATTCATTTGGTACCGAC
This sequence comes from Tamias sibiricus, assembly GCA_025594165.1. Lineage (NCBI taxonomy): Eukaryota > Metazoa > Chordata > Mammalia > Rodentia > Sciuridae > Tamias > Tamias sibiricus. Next base: position 17,911,710 of record CM046660.1, on the reverse strand, counting down.
TTTCAAAGCTCTGACTGTGGCAATCATGTGGCCACAAGCATCTCAGGGTGGCTCTGCTGCTGTGAGGCATTGGACACCGAAATGAAGGTTACCAACACTTCAGCCCTTGAGTGGTCTGTATTATAAAAGGAGTTGATGAAGACCCAGTGATTATTCAAGTAGCTCCGCACAGTGGCTCCACCAGCCCCATTGTGCTTGTGTCCAGGCTCCCAGCCAGCCACCTTTTCTTGGGAGCAGCCAGAGCTGAGTTCAAGGCATTGCATGGTGAAGGTTTCCATGACACGTCTTTGTAGGTAGCTCTTACCCCTAAGCCCTTTGTTCATTGTTGTTAGTCATGGTAGATGGTCGGTCTGGAATTCCTAGAGAAAAGCAGCCTCACCTCTCAGCGAGCACGCAGCAGGGTAGCAGCCCTCTTCATGGAGGCTACAGCAGGCTGCCTTTGCAGGTCTGCTTCTTGAGAAGTGGGCAGCCTGAGAACACACAGCTGGGGCAGGCGAGGCTGATGAGTACTGGGAGCCTCAATGGGAGATGGGGTACAGGGGTGGGCACATCCTGCCCCTGGGGGGAGCCTGTTCCGTTTTGTGGCAAAGATTCAGTGAGCAACTGGTTTTGTCCAAGGCATTTCTGCAGTAGAAAAATAACTATCTTTGAATCAAACCACCTAACTATTATACTTCTGGAGTTACAAAAGTTGGTGGCTGAGAGGAACTGAGAGGAGGGATGTTGGGGGGTGGGGCGGGGAGAGAAAAGGGTCCTCTGCATACCCATCCATCCACCAGAGCAAGGGAGTTCTCTCTGGCCTTCTCCCAGCCTCTGCCTGGCTGAAGGTCCAAAGCAGGTAGTGTTGAGTCTGTCTTGCTACAACGGGCATGAATGCATGAAGACCCCTTCCAGGTCCCTGTTCCCTTCTTCCTGAACCTCTGAATCTATGGGCCTGCCTGCTGCCCTGGAAGCGGCTCCTCAGGAGGGGTTGCTGCCATTTTTTTGCTACCAGACAAGTGTGGTGCAGAGCCACAGCGACACCTAGTGGTAAAGCATGGTGAAGCACAAGTGACATCCACATATCCCACTGTGACTAAATCTCAAGGAAAAATACTTATGGATATTAAATTAGACACTGATTAATTTTTAATTTTTCTATTGGGTACATCTCTGGAATATAAAAATACCAATATTTAGAGGGGGTTCATAAACTACTATACAATATAAGGACTGAGAACACCTTTCTCTAGGCTGTTCTGTTTATAATAATTTAGTAAAAGTGTTTAATAATCCAGGCTTAACTAAAATTGGCAAACTTGTATATCTGGACATTGACCTGGGTACTATACACAATTCTAATTAGTGGAGTTTTCCTGAGCCATCAAGTTTAAGCTAAACACATCTAAAAAGAGGGCGCAGGGGAGAGGAACAAGAAGGGTTTGTGCTCTATTAACTTGGGACTTTAATAGTGCACATCTGCAACCCAGACAGATACAACAGCAGATACAAAATGGTCTCCATTTTGTCCATGCCAAATTCTCATGTTACACAGGTTTTCCCTTTACTTTGTAAATAAACATTAATTTTTAATTGTTAATTGTGTGCCTTACTGATCCAGTAAATAAAGTAATCATGTCTCAGGAGTCCCTAAGAAAATTGCTGGAAAAGCACTTTAAAATCACTGCAAATATTTTTTGTATTTAAAAATTCTTAATCTTTTTGATGCTTATATACAACAGTTATTTCTTGTGCTATAAATGTTGTGATCCACTGCTTGATTTCTTTCTTTTCCTTGTTTTTTTTCTTGAAAAATACACTAAAAGACAAGAGCGATTCTGCTTATTTCTAATGAAGACACTACTCACAATTAAATATCCAGTATTTATCAGAGTTACAAATTCAAACAGTAAAGTGCACCCATTTATAGACAGGATGTGATGGAAACCCATTAGTGCAAGAATTCTGGGCAAATGGAACATATGATTTGGTGAGAAACCTATAAGCTGAAGTTGTCACCTCTGTCTCCATTTCAGGGAGTGATGTGAATTGGGTGAGTGGAACTTACCAGGTTCCTTTGAAACATTTCCTCCCACCTGAAGCCAGACATTAATTCAGCAAATGTTTGTTGCTGTGGAAGGGGTATCTCTAAAATACAGTACTAAGATCATCCCATGGCAGTGAAGTAGCAAAACAGGGCACAGGCAGTCTGCTTCCAAGGAAATACCTCATCTCTTGCCCCAATAAACTCCTGTTGGCATTTTCTGATCAAAAACAACTGGCGTCCAGAAGTGATATCTACACCCTTTTGCATGGCTAGAATAGAAATTGCATTTTGACTGTTGATATTTTAGATGTCTTGCCTGATAGGGTGTAGACCCAGAATCTCTTTCTTTGTCCTGGAAAACCTAGAGAGAGACCCTGGGGGAGAAGTGGCATCAATGGCATATCTGTAAAATCCCGATTTGCCTACCCATCAGACAGGGAAGTGCAGGTGGTATGTGTTGTTTTAATAAGTAGGGACACTTTTCTAAGACTAAGAAATTCTTCAAAATGTAGCAGCTCCCCAGTAAGAGGTGGTTAAAATGGGATAAGATGCAAAGAGACCAACAGGCTTGAGGCCTGGCCAAAAGGACCTGAGGCTGCTGGGTTCCTAGCTACAGGCTGATACCACTTCATCTTCTTCTTTCCTTTTCTGGGGTGCTGGGAATCAAATCCAGGGACTCACAAATGCTAGGTGAGTGCTCTACCATTGAGCTACACCCCTAGCCCACACTTCATCTTCCTGATGTGGGACAGAGATAAGGAGATCAATGGGTAGAGGCCACTGCTGCCCACCAGGCCTAGTTGAGTAGCAGGCAGTCCTTACACACCAGGTGAATAAGTGTCTGGGTCTTCAGTTGGCCCCATTGTTTGCTTCCGGCACACAGAGGTGAATCCTGGCCTGTTCAGGCTTGGGACTTGGGGCTTGGGGGTCCATCTATTTGGTAGGATCTTAGTCAGTAGAGATGTTTCTGATCTCAGCTTTATGCTCCCCATGTCTTAATGGTCCTTTCTGAAAATGCTAAACTACAAACAGGTCTGATCACAGTTGGATTTTATTCAGGAAACTGCTTTCTGTAGCCCTTTACTAACAGGAGCAGAATGATTCCTAATAGCAGAGAACTAATGCTCTTTTGTTGAATTTCAGCAGTTTAGTTTGTTGGGTGGAGTTTCTTAATTGATGTGCAGCCAGTGCCAGGACTGTGCTAAGGCTTTGGTCACAGTGGTCTTGCTGTCCATTTCATGGTGGCCTCCATCACTCAAAGGTCGGGTTAATGAACAATCACAAGACCTAGAAGATGTGTAGAGAGTGACTAGAGAAGAAACCTGCCATCTGTGTTGTGCCCCAACTCAGGGCTAGAAGACAGGGCAAAAAGGGGTCGGTCTTCACCCTGAAACATTTTTTGCTGTGTATGATTTTTAAATATCACCCCCATAAGCACTCTTAGAAAAAGAAAAAAAAATTCCTCTAATAGTAGAAAATGAAGCTATAGATCTCAAAATGGAATTAGACAACAACAGGCATGGAATGCAATGGCCCTGGGTAGAAATCCTGGCAATCAACCTTACAGTCCCAAGAGAATCCGATCAGCTTCTCACAGAACCAAGTTCTTCATAACACCACCTGGGTTTGAACAAAGAGGGCCAACAGAACAAAATCTGGCTCTGGGTGAAGATACAGTTAAAAGGCTTATCGTATCAGCCAACCTTCAGGAAGTTCACTTTTTGCAGAATCGAAAGCTCAGTGTTTCAGGGTCTAAAATGTAGACTTTTTGAAAGACAGATTTTCCATAGCCTTTCACTGAGAATTCAGAACAATCTTTCTTTTCTCTTCCTGTCTCTTTGTGTGTTTATTCCCTTCCCTACCCCTGTATAATCAGATCAGTAGCTTTCAGTGGTTGGAAGAACTCTCAGTGAATTCTTTAATACTCACAGTTTTCATCAAACTTCCTTGGCTGACCAACATATTTAAAGGGCCAGTTTTTTCCTAAATGTATCTAAAATGCTTTTAGAAGACTAATGTAGTGACATTTCAAATAATTATTTTGGGTTTTTCTTTTCTTTTTTTTTTTTTTTTTGGCAGTCCTGGGGATTGCACCCAGGGACTTGTGCATGCTAGGCAAGTCTCTACCTCTAAGGTATATCCCCAGTTCCTTTCTTCCAATTTAACAGACTTATTTCTTCTCTCTCTCTCTCCCTCCTTGATTCTTTTACCCCACAGGAAGACCAGTAATAATGCAAATGAACATTCTAGATCTGATGACTGCAGGGAGCTGGCTGGCAGTCTGAGGGAAGAGACCATGGCACACAAATGCACTGGGGCTGGCTATTTGGATAACACTGGATAAGAATGCAAAGGCAAAGGGGTATCACACTCTTTCTAAAGTTCCTAGAAGAAAACGAACAAGAACATCTTACTTTTTAAAAAAGTAAAAAAAAAAAAAAAAAAAAGAAAAAGACATTTATACAACAAGAACATCCGTGAAAGCGATTGTCTCCTGGAAAAAGCTGACCAGTATGTCTGATCTCCCTGGGTTAAAGCACACGGCACAAAAATCTCCTCGTTGGCATTTGAAGAGAGGGAGAGAGCATGTGGCTGGGGCACAGACCAGAGAAACTAAAGTTCTGGCTCACCGGAGGCCAGCTTCCCAGTCAGCTGCATGCAAAGAATTTCAGCATGTGGGCTGCCACCTCTGAACACCACACAGAAACTACATGAGAAATTAAGCCAGAGAACTACCTCGAATGTGGAAACCAAGCCTAAAAAATGTGCAGTGAAAACATATGGGTCTCACTCCAACAAATGTCTTTTAAACATTAGACTCCACAAATGGTCTCTTTGGTTTGATAGGGGATGTCTGCCCTTGTCGAGAGTCCCGGGACAACTGCCTGTACAGGTTGTCCTGGTATGCCTGAGCCACAGGTAGGGTCCGAGCCACCTTCACATCAGGATAAGAGGAGGCCTGGCTGACTCTCTCCAACAGGTCTCCACGGGACCCATTAGCCAGCATCCCATGGGGGCTATAATAATCGTCCTCCAGCAAATGGCCATTCTGTGCATTGTTGGTTTTGTTATAAAAGGCAATGTTGCTGATGGATGACGGTGGACTGAAGGACTCAGGCTGAGGCAGGCTGCCAGGAGACGTGGGACTGAGAACAGTATCCACTGACGACACTGCCCAGGTCCGATTCTGCTGGTGAAGGTGGGGGTACTGTTGAGTCCGGGCTGTTTTATCTATGATCCCCATGAATGGTGTGGTCCTGGATCGGGTGGGCTCACTGGGGTAACCTCCCTGAGTGGGAGACACTGGTGACAGCTCATCACATGACCTATCATATGCCGGTTTCAGTGGGATTTCCATTTGCTGAATTGAGGAAGAAGGCCGGAAGGTAGGAGTTAGGTTGGAGGTGGATGAGATGCTATTGCTAGATGGAGAGAAGCGAAGGCCCACGCTCTGGGAGTGCAGCAACGGCCTAGGAGTTGGTGGATGGGGTTTGATTTCATTAGGGTTGACACTGATAGGTCTTCTGATTAAATGCGACACATCAGGGGAACCTAATTGGCTGGAGGAACGCTCCAGATCTAGTTTTGAGTGACAGACTGGGTAATAGGATGCTGATTGGCTACGCCCAATCTGGGGTGTCTGGCTGTATCTCATACCACCGCGATACGCTGAGGAAGGTCGCTGTGGAAGATCTTCTTTGGTCAACCCTCCATGCTGACAGATGGCACCTGCACTCAGGCTGGCTTGGACATGCTGCACAGGCCTCCCATCCCCTACAATTCCCCCAATTGACCCTTGATAAACCAATCGGCTCTGACTGACTCCTATGTCTCCTTGTGAAGACTGGTATTTACTGGCCATTGAGTGGGTGACCTGGCCATAGGCTCCTGTGGGGATGACAGTGCTTGAATGAACTGCTGAGCTGGGCTGGTTACTTCTCACAATCTGGGCCTTGGCAGGCTGGAGCCTGAGCCCTTGCTGGGGAACTGCCACAGGAAGTTGAGGCATCTGGTAAGGACGCTGGGCCATTTTGGATAAAGGAGATTTTGGTCTGCCAGGAAGCTGACTAACATTTGTTTCCTGCTGATAGCGCACAGGCGAACCAGACTGGGACCTATAGACACTCATGCTTTCAGCTGGAGGGCTGGCCCTATACTGAGGGCCTCTGCGGAGTGGGGAAGGGGGAGGGCTTGGGTATTCTTTGCCTTGCCCTCCCACAGGAGGGGGGCTAAACCGATAAGATCCACCCTGATGAGCTGGAGAAGTATGTGGTGGACTAGGCCTGTAATGAGAGTTCTGGTGAGTTGGAGAAAGAGCAGGTGAGGTGGACTGATATCCCTGTCTAGTGGGAGAACCTACAGAACTATTGGACCGGAAGTCAAAAACCTGGTGAGAGCCAAGAGGTGAGCTAGAGATGTAGGCTGAATCCCGATGGGCTGGAGAGGAGGGTGGGCTCTGGATTATCGGGAGCCCCTGGCTGGGCCGAGCCTCTGTCTGGAGGCCAATGGAAACATTTTCCACATCCTGTTCCAGGTACTCCTCCTCAAATATATCTTGTACAGAGTATACATCTTCATTCTGTGGCTCAGGTTCTGTTTCTTCTGGTAGCTGCTGCTGAGGCTGCTGCTGAGGCTGCTGCTGCTGCTGCTGCTGCTGCTGCATCTGTCTACACTCCTCTTCCACTCTCATCAGAAGTCTCTGGATCTCGCGGTTGTTTGGACACAGCTTGATGGCCTCGTTCAGGTCCTCTAAGGCTGCTGCAAACTGTCTGCTTGACAAAATGCAAACACAGGGTTGGGAGTTATTCTGAATCAACAGGAATCACCAAGAACTGAAAACACAGTTACTATTTTGGAAAACTCTGGTGGCATCTGTGGGAGTCTGGGGTGATTTGGTTTAGTTTTTTTTTTTTTTTGTACTGGGAAGTTGGCCCAGGTGTGCTTACCACTGAGCTCTATCCCCAGCCTGTTTTTAAATTTTTATTTATTTATTTATTTATTTATTTATTTATTGTACCAGGGAGTGAACTCAGGGGCACTCGACCACTGAGCCACATCCCCACCCCTATTTTGTATTTTATTTAGAGACAGGGTCTCACTGAGTTGCTTAGCACCTTGCTTTTGCTGAGGCTGGCTTTGAACTTTCGATCCTCCTGCTTATCCTCCCAAGCTGCTAAGATTACAGGTGTGCACCACCACACCCGGTTAAATTTTATTTTGAGAGAGGATCTCACTAAGTTGCCCAGGCTGGCCTTGAACTTGTGATCCTACTGTCTCAGTTTCCTCAGTGCACCACCATGTCTGGCTAGTTTGATTTGTAAGGAAGGAAACAAGTAGGCTGTCAGAATCTGGAATGACTCCCTAGACTTTTCATCCTCTATCTTCCTTCTGGCCTCTCTGGGGTTGGTGGAGAAAAGTTCCCATTGTGTCAGTCCAGCCAAGCTCTTCAGGAAGATTCTCATGGTGCTCAAATACACACCAGAAGTATGAGGGTTGGGTTGTCATTTACAGTGTCACTGTCAAGTAGCTTAGGAACAAAAAAGTAACTATAATATTAAAATATCTTGCTGATCAAGCAGAAACTTTCTTTTATATTCTCAATATTTTGGCTCTAAATTTTAGGCCTGTTCTGCTCTAAGCAAGAACCCTGTCCTCTGCCCTTTCTACCCCTCATCCCACAGCACTGCTGTGTCTCATTCTGCTACATCAAAGCTGGCAGGTATTAGGTTTGCTGACTAGGTAACTCAGGTTGGAGCTGAGCTTACTCCAAGTAGATTCTAATTTACAGTGAGAAAATGAACTCCAAAGAATTATTTCCATCCTCTCTATTAATACTGCCTGGAAAAGCAGTGAGTAGCAGTGATTAGCCTTGTGGGAAAGGAATAAACCAAAGGAAAGAAAATTTCATAGTGAAGTTTCTGTGAAAACTTTGTACACCAGCTAGTTAAGATGAACATCACTGCTACTATCATCACTTGCCTCAGTCTGGGTTTGATTTTCATGGCCATATCATATCCCCCTGGTCATAGCAGTGAACCCAAAGCAGTTCTTTCCCATGAAGAGTTTGGGAGAGGGTGGGGAGCTGGGTAGGAGGCATCAAGGCCAGTGACAAGTTATCCAAAGGACGATGATGGCAGCTCCTAGGTCCTTCTGGAGGCTTTTGCACCCAGTGACCATCCAGCAGATGGGCAAGAGGAACAGACGATAGTATTTCTCTTGGCCCTCCTGTCTCCGTGTGTGTGTGTGTTAGTGGTGGTGCTTTAGGTGAGGAGAAAGGTTGATGCCCACCAGATTTGAGGAGAGCCACAGAAGGAAGACAAATAAACCAGGGGTTTCCCAAATGTCTATGAAGAGAAGAGCCTGTGATGGTCAGTTAGTGATCCGCCCTGCTTTTCCTCTAAAAGGGTCAGTGGAATGTTTGGATTAAGTGATTTCCTCTTTAAATCATTAGAGTCTCTTATGCTGTCTGATTTGGGGTTGAAAAGTGACACACGGCAGAGGCTTCTTGGAGGACAGTGCCATTCTCCATTTTACTTTTATCCCCAAATAAGGTTTTGGTCTCCATATCCCAGAAGATGTGCTGATTTTGAGCTGAGTGCTGTGCTACTGGAGCCATCCCCAAGCCTGGCCTAAGAGTCCTCAAGGACAGACACATTTGGGTACATATGCCCCAGGGTGGCCTACATTGCCTTGGCCAGCTTTTCAGAAAAGAGACCTCTTGCTTTTCACCCTTTCTCTCTCTCTCTCTCTCCTCACCTGCTGCTGCGTTTTTGCCCTTGCTCTTGCATAGTAAGCTTCATAAGATTTCGGTTTCAGCTCCAGGGCCTTAGTAGCAAATTCCTCCGCCATTCCAAAATCCTGTCATTACAATAGGTGTGCAAGTGAGTCATTGAAGAGATATAAAAAAATAGACAACTTGGGAATAAAACAAATCATATGTACATTTTTTTTTGACATTTCTGGATAGAACACCTGGGATTCTGGACATGCCTGCCATGGCTCTAGCCACTGGTCCACAAACTTAAAGTTTCCTTGTGCCTGCAAATGCTCACTGGACTTTACCAGCCCAGAGTATTAAAACACTTTTAATCTGGCCTTTTTCTGCCTTTCTAGCCAAATTCTTTTTAGCCCAGAAGCCAAATGCCAACCCTTCACAGTGAAGGTGAAGCTCCTCAAGTTGGAAACCAAAATTCATTACACATACTTGTGAGGCCCCTCATCCTACCCCACACCATCCTGCTTGCCCACTAGGCCTTGGTTTCCTGACAGATGAGTGAGAATGTGTCCTGTGGAATCCAGGAGGAAGGGGCCTGAGTAAAGGCAAACTGTATGGACTATGGAAATGGTATAGGGATGTCAGACAAACTTGGGCTCAATTCTCTGGTTTGCTTCATAACTCCTCAGAGAGTGCTGTGTATTTTCTCACCCATACTTACTTCACAGGTTGCATTAAGTATGATAAAGCATCTATGTGCTATATGTAGTTCCTAGCACATAGTAGGTGTTCAAGGCTTCTCTAAATTGTTCTTCTTCTTATCTGGTTTCTTACTTAGGAAACATTTAAAATAAAAAAATAAAATGAGAGGACCCTGGCTGTAACTGGGGTCTGGGCTACCACTGGAGGCTCCTTGGAGGAAATCTGTCTTTACTCTGAGAACACTTGGGAACAGGAGGGACCAGGTGGGACAATACTGAGTAGGCAGAAGCATTGATTTTTAGAGTCCATGGTTTTTAAGATCCCCTTAAATACTAAGCTAAAGGGGAAGGGCTTTTCTTCTTTAATGTCAAAGCCATAGTATAGCTCAGTAGCCTCTGGTTACATTCATGGTTCTTAAGGCAGAAAACAAGGCTTTAAGGCAGTACAAAGGCCCTGGGGCATAGGTAAAAAATGTTCTGAAAAATTAATGAGAAAATTTTCTACTGAAGAAAATAGACTTCTGGTGCTTAGCAGCAGTGTTGGCCCGTGGGAGGTAATTATTAACTCTCTGAATAAGTATGGAGCTAGAGAAAGCATATGAACATATATGGGCCATGTTCTATACCTACTCTGTTTTTTACCTCACCCTTTTACTTCTTCTTTTGGGATAATCATAATTTTTGGGAATATGAGAGTACTTTTAAGATTTGATTATTTACTAGGGAAAGAAAGATTTGCTTATTACTTGATTTGTTTTAATAATAATTGATTGGGTTAAATATTATAATTTGTGGATTTGATTTTATTAAAGCTAAGGTTGGCAGCAAATTCTAAGCTTTACCTCATTCTCACTAGCTGAGGACACAGAAAACCCATGGGGCTGCTGCTTCCATTTCCCAGGAGAAACCTCAAGCAGAGGAACCTCGCTGCCTTCACCCAAAGATGACTCCCCGACACTATCTTCCCTCAAAAGGAATCTTATCCATGTTCCTGCTACTCTCAGCACCCTGGGACAACTCTTCCTTGAAGGTCATAACTGTGTCCTTTGAGACAGCCAAATCTATCTCAGGGCTCATTGTCAGGTTTTAGGAATCGAATGGATGATATAAAGGTCACATACATAAATAATCTTTCTGGAATTGATAGTGGATTCCTTGCCACTGAGGATGAAATCCTGCTTCTGTGCAAATGAGTTTTTTTTTTTTTTTTTTTTTTTTTTTACTGATCACATTCCTGTTTGGCTTAGATTATTTCTATCTCCTGAGGAATAGTGAGACCTTAGGCTGGCGAATGTCAGCAATTTCTGACATGATCTTAGTGATTCCTAGTATCTTAGAGAGTTATCTGGCCTCTGGAATGTTTGTATTTGTGGGAGCAGTGACTGAGGGTGTCTGAGACTGTATCTGCAAGGCAGGCAAGGAGGACCAAGGACGATTAGGGTAAAAAAGGGCCAGAAGAGTTCAGAGATTCCCTCCAGAGCAAGAAGGGACATGGTATGCTAGAATAAAGAGATGAGGAAAGAAGCAAAAAGTTCAAGAACAACCTTAGAAATTAAACCTATAAGTTCATGGTCCTGAGTTATCTTCCCAGCCTTTCCTTAGATGACTGGGAAGTACACTAGAAAGGAAGGGAATGACTATAATTTGTACTGAATTGCAGTTGGAATTCTAATGACGATTGCCCTCACATTTTCCCAAAGACCAGAAAATAGACTTAGGCGGATAGGGAAGAGGATGATGATATTCCAATCACTTTTAGTGGGAATTATGAAAATTCAGAATGCTACAAAGTGCTCACAGCACTTTCTCCAGTTCTGGATACAGATTGTTGGTTTTGTTTCTTTCAAATTGCAAATGTCAGTGTTCTGTGAAGGACAACCAAGCTCTGACTGTGGCAGAGAGGACTGTAGGGACCTAGTACAAGCTAGTGAGCAGCATAAACTTTCAACTTCCAGGACTGCAAAAATGAGTTGGGATGAGAGGGACTTACATTCATTTTCCTGCGACATCGAGAGAGGTTGAGGAGGAGAGACACCTTTAGCTCCCGGAAGGTTTTCAGGTCCTCACCAAACCCTTCTCTAGGGAATTTCTTCAGAGCATACTGGTAGCGCTGGGCAGCCTCCTTTACTTTACCTTTCTAATAGGAGTAGAAGATGGAAAAGCACATTGTTGGTCTGCTGAGCAGCTGAGGAAATTTTATCTCTATTTCCTTTCTGCTCCCAGAAGTTGTCACTCCCATACACCCTGATGGTGAGAGCAGAAGGATCTCAACTTCTCTACAGGAGACTCACTTGACAGGAAAGGAAAAGTAAGGGGAGATCCAAGTTACAAGACAGAGAAACAAGTCTTGGCAAATAAAAGACCCTGGACCCCAGCTTACCAACTGGATTCTAAAGGGCTGACCTTGCTCATGTCAAAGCTCATTTTTCTTGAACTGCTCTGCCTGGGACAAACCTGACTTCCTAGTCACAAACACTCCACAGTTACTGATTCTCCTGTGGTTTCTGGCTTGTCTGAAGACTCTCTTTCCTGTCTGATGCTCCACCTTGCTGCTTCCCGAAGAGGATATTCTCTTCCTCACAAAGAATGTGAGAGTTAAAACAGTCCAGCTGTTGTTTCCCTAATCTAAGGGCAGAAATTAATGTCAATCAGTGGTGAAAAGGCATGGGGAATGTGGTAGGAGGGAAGTGAAGCTTAGAATTTGTGATTCTGTCTGACTGTAGGAAAGATTATGACTGACCTGGGATCTGGCCATAGGGGACTTGAACTTTTCTTACATTTTGTTTCTGAAAATCTGTAAGTTGATCTAAGAAAGATGCAGGAGGCATCCCCACTTTTCTCTACTCTGTACAGCTACAACTCCCCCAGGGATCCTGATCTTTTATTTTCCCTTTAGCACACCTTTTGCTAGGAGAGATGCAAAGTCTTCCACGGTATAATTCAGTATAAGAACAATAATACCTCTGCCTATTTTCTTTAGAAGTTAGGTCTCCTTGCCCTTGGAAAACCAGAAATTATGCTATGACCAGGGCTTATGTTCTCAACAGTGATGTCCTTCTGAGGTCATAACTATGACACTTATAGTAATGAGGACCTTCTGTTAAGTTGTGTGAAATCAAGGTTGCATCAGGGATTGAGCTTCCTGAAAGCCCTATATTATCATGAATCTCACTCAAAAGGTACTTAGGAAATAGAATTCTACTCCCAAGAACTCAGATACTTTTAACATGATGGAGGGATGACATGCTTGCAATTGTTTCCTCATCTTTTAGGCCTACAAATGCCTCAGGGATTCCTGCTGCTAAAAACTGGGATGGATTTGTATTTATCTTCATGAGAAGATGATCCAGCTAATCTAAATACCATCAGATGACTTTGGCATGGAATGTTCTAAAGGAGCTTCCTATGGGCCATGTTTATGTTAGGGTATAGAGACTTTAACTCAAATTGTGAGTACAGATAGACTTCAAATTTTTTGTCATTCAGTGACCCTGAGCAAATCTTCTAACTGCTATTTGTCTTGGTTTCCTTATCTTATTCAAGGGTGCTGATAGGCTATTCTACTACAGTCTTTTAAATCTATGTATATATTAAACATGAAAGCTAAGAACAGTAGATAAGAAATAGTTATACTATGTTATTTTCCTTTTACTTGTCCCATGATTTTCTCACTTAGCAACTTCCATGTAGAATCTGTTACCGCTTGTTAGGGACCAGGTTGAACTAGGGCTTTAGATTCATCAGCTGCAGGCAAGAATGGGCTACTCTTGCTCTCTTGTTGGAAAGGTAAAATCCCGGATCCTCAACTTAGGAGCCCATCAATGAAGAATGACATTCTATCTCTGCTTCTAATACAAGATGAGAATTGCCAAGATTTGGAAGATTCTATGTGTAGAAAACAGTGGCTGTTTTGAAGAAACTGTTCCTCCTGCCCTCACCTTATAAAACATGTCCCCCTCTTCCATCAGCTTGCTCAACAGGATGATCATGATGTCTGGTTTGGAGGTAGCCATCGCCCATGTGGCTGGACCTGTAGTGTACAGGATGCATGATGGGTAAAAAACTCATACAATGTAAGGGTGGTAGGAAGCTAGGTGAAAAAAACATCCCCGGGGGAATTTCTGCTGAGAGAACAACTTGCTCCACAATAATTACCTTGTCTTTTAGACCTGGGAGTATTTTAGTGACTCCCACTGCCAAGAAGCTGTATTGGATTTGTATTCACCTTAAAATAAGAACATCTGAACTGTCTAAGCTTGCACCATAGAAGGGCAGCAAAGCCTGCATGTTCTTATGAGCATACAATGGTGTAGTTTGGAATTATTTAAATCAGGAAATTAGGAGGAAGGGTTTACATTAAAGTTACCACAAGGTTTGAGAAATCCAAGAAGGTTAATTTATTTTTGATCCAGGACTCAAAATTCCCAGATGTTTAGACTCTCAATTTTTAAATGTACTTCACAGAAGGGAAACCACTGAAGACTCTAAAGGCTCCCTTAATTTATAAGTAGCAGATAGGACTCCCAGAAATTCACTTTGAACCAGGAGCACAGTTTGAATATCAAACCGACATAAAACAAACCAACATTACTGAGGACTACTTTACCCACGAAAAGAAGAAAAGGTTAAATTATTAGTTTACAGATGCCTGAATTATTTACGAACTAATCTTTACAGGGTTAGTTATCAAAAAGTTCAAGTTATTCTCTACAACAGTCATTTTTTAAAAAAATCTTCTTTTAAAGTGAAGTAAATTAAAAGATTAGAGGTGTAGGGAACTCATGCAGGCTAAAATCAAAGAGGAGAAGGCAAAGCTGACCAAGCCATCAGACCATGCCTGATGCTGACAGCGGTGAAATATACCTCGTGGGCGACTCGGTAACGTCTGACAACCTTCAAAGAAAGGAGAAAACAAAAAGTTGTAGGAGAGGAAAAAAAAATGGATGAAGGTGAAAAACAAAAACAAAAAACAAAAAACAAAAAACAAAAAAAAAAAAAAAAAAAAAAAAGAAGGAAAAAGCAGCAGTGAGAGGCAGGCAGCAAAAAAGCCAGCATATCAGCCAACCCTTGTCTACAGGTCTGTGGGGTGGGGAGCAGCTGGGACAGCAGCAGCAGGGGCTTGAGAGTCTGAAGCACATACAGAGCAAGGGAAAGCAAAGGCTCATGGCGCTGCAGGGATCCAGGATGCTCACAAGGTGGGCTAGTATGGAGGGAGCTCTAAGATGTGCTTAAGCTTAAAGTCAGGGCTTTCTTTTAGCTAAGGCTTCTAGGGGCATGGCAGAGAACCATGAAACTCCGGCCACAGGGTATTATAGATCACGGCTCAGATTATACTCTCTCTGGGCCAGGAACTTTTCTGTTCATTTGGGTGATAACTGGGCCAGGGCAGAAGGGAGCTATATTTACACCAAATACCCAGGGCAGCCAGGCCACTGGACCAGTCTGGCCCTGGGCACAGATGGCCAATGCCATCTTTCTTTCTCCTACCTATTTTAGCTCCTTTCTTCAGGAGAGTGACAACAACAGAAGTGTTCCGGCACCCCACTGCCCTATCCAGAGGGCGCATTCCACTGTAGTCAACATGCTCAATCATGGCTCCATGATCCACCAGGAACTGGACCTAGAAGATGAATCAAGCAAAGCAGTTAACAGAGGAGCAAGGGTTCAACCTGAACCACCAAGGGATGTGGTTGCCATGTGCTCTTTAATTTAGCTGCTGGTCTGAGTCAGGCTGTGTAGCCATGGTATTTCAAACCACAGCCAGATTCTTGGTCTTTAATAGTGTTTTGCATCTTCTTGCCCTCTAGCAAATATAGACCTGAGAACTGTACATCAGGAATCATTAAAATATTATTTCACCTTTAATCTCAGACAGTATCATGATGGAGAATCTTCCCTATTCCTACTGTCCTGAGGCCAGTTTAAAGACACTCACCACCTCAGCATCACCATAGAAAGCTGCCAAGTCCAGTGGGGTGCGGCCATTCTTGTCAGCATGGTCTGTGGCAGCTCCATTATCCACCAGAGAACGTACTACTGAGAGATGGCCCTTCAAACAAGCCCAGCTGAGGGCTGTCAATCCTTCCTTGTCCATTAAAGCGATAGAGGCACCTATAAGAGCAAGTGATAATATAGGACTAAGGAAACACAAAAATTTATAGCAGGATGGAAAATTAGTACTTAAGATATAAAAACTGCCAAAGATCATCTTTTGTTTATGATGTTTCCATTTTAAGATTGACACTGATACATCTGTTGTATCTCAATAAAACAATTAAAATTGATCTGATAAGCTGCCAATAGAATAAAGCCCATGGCCAGGCACGGTGGCACACACCTGTAATCCCAGCACTTGGGAGGCTGAGGCAGAAGGATCTGAGTTCAAAGCCAGCCTCAGCAATGGTGAGGCATTTTGCAACTCAGTGAGACCCTGTCTCTAATAAAATAAAAAAAAAAAAAAAAAAAAGGGCTGGGGATGTGGCCCAGTGGACGAGTGCCCCTGAGTTCAATCCCCGGTACCAAGAAATAAAGAAGTAAATAAATAAACAAAGAAAGAAAGAAAAAAAAAAAGAAAGAAAGAAGAGAGCCCAGTAGTTTTACTAGATATTCAATGTGTTCTATAGTCTATCCCCAAGCTTAGTCTCTATCAGTAAGTTTCATTACTCCCCTGTGAGAATCCTCTATTTTGGCCAAATGGATGTGCTCACTGCCTCTAGAATCTCCTCCCATAGATGCTCTGAATCCTCACCTTTGGTTATGTTGCTTCCATGTATAGAATACTTTACTTTCCCCAGAAATTGCCTCACTTCTACTCATTTGCTAGACATTGTTCCAAATCCCACTGACTCCAAGAAGCTTCTCACAATCCATCATTAATTTATATTTTGAATCTGCTTAACATATTCTCTTATCTGTTTTTATGTGTCTCATTTGCATATAAAAATTCTCACTGAATGTCTTCTGAAATGAGTGGAAATCTTCCATTTTTAACAGTGTAAACTGCTTGAGAGATTCCCATAAAAGAGGAGTCCAAGCCGGGCGCAGTGGCGCACGCCTGTAATCCCAGCACTTTGGGAGGCTGAGGCAGGAGGATCGCGAGTTCAAAGCCAGCCTCAGCAATGGCGAGGCACTTAGCAACTCAGTGAGACCCTGTCTCCAAATAAAATACAAAAAAGGGCTGGGGATATGACCCAGTGGTCGAATGCCCCTGAGTTCAATCCCCGGTACCCACAAAAAAGAGGAGTCCAGTACATGTTTATCACTTTATTCCTCCCTACAAAAGTAGGGGTAATGTACTCATGGGAGGATACTGAACCCAGGTCACAAAAGAAATTCTGGATTTAATCTAAAAAAGTCCAGTTCATAGAAACACAGAGTAAAATGGTGTTTTTCAAAGGCTTGGGGATGGAGCAATTGGAAAGATATTGGACAAGGACAGAAGATTTTAAACATTTCCACCACAAAAATAAGTAATGTGAAGTAAAGGTAATGTTAAGTAGTTTGATTTAGCCATTCTATAATGATTACATATAGCAAATACATTCTTGTCAATTTAAAAAATAATTAAGAAGTGATTCAGAGTTTAATCAGTTAGCCATCTTCAATAACCTCATTCCCACCATCTTAATTCCTTGTATATTCTGCATCTGCATCCTGTCAAACATTTCCAGTTTCTTCTGAAAGGATCAAGCATATTTGACACACTGTTATGTAAAATCAGTCTGTGGTTGAATATACATTTTGTTGTTAGGCCTAGGCTGCAACTCTTTGATGGCAAGGAGCCCATCATTTCCCTGACAGTTTTGAAGAGCACCTAAGACAATCTCTACATCTAGATGGCAGGTCCTACTTACTAAATTAGAGATCAACTTACTGCACATGGGACACTTTTTAGGATGCCTCCTCAGTTGGACAGGACTCAGATGTCAGTTCAAGTTTTGGATCTGCCACAGCCAGGCTCAGGGTCTACTCAGCAATTATCTGGCCTCTAACTTTTATATCCCTACATGTCAGCCAACTTTGTGGTTTCCCATAGTAGGATAAAAAGCTGGAAGGGACCAAAACTCCAAATGGGATGAAAGCCCTTTATGCATGGGTTTATCTTTTCATAATGGTGTAGTCTGCAATTAAAACACTGACTATAACATGGAATGAACTTGAAAACTCCAAAAAGTTTTCTCAGCTACAATATCTGTAAGTTCTCTGGACAGCATCTCCAGTGGTGGAAAAAGCAGAAGGATAAAGAAGGTTTGGGATGTGTATTATAGATGAATTGATTTTTTAAAGATAAGGGAAATTAGAATTTAAGACATTAAAAGGAAGTACACATGACAAATCTGTAAAGTGTTTGATACTTCGAAAATTAAATTTGTAATCTTCTCCTTCTCTCTTGTTTATCATGTAGTTAATGAAATGACAATTGTTATCTATCTAAAGTTCTAACACCAATTTTACAACTTTGGAGTTAATTTCAACTCTTCTCTCTTTCTTATTTCTTGTATTTAATTAGGGTTTTTTATTTTTTCAGTATTGGCAATCAAGCTTAGGGCCTCATGCATGCTAGGTAGCACTCTGCCACTGACTTATATTCCTACACCTTTTTAAAATATTTATTTTTTAGTTGTGGGTGGACATATAATATTTTTATTTCATTTTTATGTGGTGCTAAGAATTAAAACCAGTGCCTCACATGTGCTAGGCGAACACTCTACCACTGAGCCACAATCCCAGCCCTTTATTTTATTTTGAGACAGGTTTTCATCAAGGTGCCTAGGCTGGCCTTGAAACTTGGGATCCTTCTGCCTCAGCCTCCCGTTCAGCTGGGATTATAGGTATGCACCACTGGGCTTGCATAATAAGTCTTTATTTCCAAAGTATTTATTGCACTTGGTCCTTTTGTTCTATTTTGATAGTGACTGCCCTGTATTAGGCCCTCCTTATGTTTCATCTATTCTATTACAATGGCTTCCTAATATCCTGGTCTGCTATCATTCCTACATCAAATTTTACTATTCACACTATTGCCAGAGTGATTTTTTTTTTTTTTAAGTAAGCACAGCACTGGCATCAATACCCTTAATTTTTTTGTTTTTTTTGTTTTTTTTTGGGTGCTGGAGGTCCTTGTGCATGCTATGCAAGTGCTCTACCACTGAGCTATACCCTCACCCCCAACCTTTTTAAAAAATCTTTAAAGGCTCTACTTCCTTCAGAATTAAGTCCAAATTCTTTAAACAGGTCCTTTTCCAGTTATTTCCACATAACTTTCCAGTTTTATTTCCCAGCAGTCCTCATGTACTTCACTAGACAACGTGTGTTATTTTCCCAAACCTATTCTGCACTATTACTTCTAGCTTGGCCTTTCTTCCACATTACTCCCCCTTCCTAAATAGAGAAATTTTTTTTCTCCACTAAAATTACAAATAAATCCTATTTTAACTCAATTACCTGTATTAAAACATTTAGGATTCTTTGCCTTTTAATTTTGTTTTATCTCTTCTTTGCCAGATTATAGACCTTTTGAGGATACACACTAGTTTATTAATTAAAAAAAAAAAAATCACAGTTCCTACCGTAGTGTTCTACAAATAATGAAGGCTAAATAAATGCAAAATTATTGACTTAGTGAAAGCTTCTCATTAAGTGTGGGAGAAAAAAAGAGAACCAGTCTAAAGACCAGAATATCTTCAGTGGTAAGTGAGAGAAAATCTTTGGATCTGTGCCTAATGAACTTCTACTGGCATGTGGCAGACACTGAAGCTATCTAGAGGTTATCTGTAGCTGAAGTGGTCCTGCTTTTCCAGGGCACATGGTTTGTTCTGGAACATTTATTCCTGACAAATCTTGAGAATCTAGGCACATTCCTTCCCTCTGTTCCCACAGCCTCCCCTTCCCCAACAGAAGAAGATATCATTAAGCCAGACTTGTTTGGTAGCTTGTATTGGGGAGGCAAGAGCCACTTTGTGTACTGGAAGATTAACTCTGTGACACAGCCTTGAGTCTGAGGCTGTGATAAAAAAAATCTTCCTTGAAGGATATAGCTGAAGATTCAGTAAGTCTCTGTGCTGTAGTTTAGTCTTAGAAGCAAACCAGTCTTCATCTTAACTCAACTAACCTCAGCTGCTAAGACTTGGGAATAATTCTTTTGGAGTTGTTTTCCTTGAAGAAAAGTGTGTGTGATATGTGGATTTAATTAAAGATGTTTAAGTCCAGTTTACTAAATAGCGGAGGTGAACTGGAATGAAATCATGGCTTTAGTTACCTATCACCTGCTTTGTGCAAAAGTTCATAAGGTCCCACTAGATGGCACTGCAGTGTCAACAATGACTCGAGCCTTTTTCTGTGGAGGTCTATCATCACCAACCATTGTTTTGCACAGGAGCCTCCAATGCTTTATGAGGGTGGACCTCTACAGGAGAAAAAGCTCATCAAGCTCATAAATGACCACCTCCTATAACCCATCTCCATTCACCAGAAATTTCTGGATGTTGGTAAGTATCAAAAGGAATTTATTGCCTGTAATCCCAGCACTTTGGGAGGCTGAGGCAGGAGGATCGCGAGTTCAAAGCCAGCCTCAGCAATGGAGAGGCACTTAGCAACTCAGTGAGACCCTGTCTCCAAATAAAATACAAAAAAGGGCTGGGGATGTGGCCCAGTGGTTGAGTGCCCCTGAGTTCAATCCCCGGTACCACAGAAAAAAAAAAAAAAAAAGGAATTTATTGGGCTGGGGTTGTGGCTAGGCGGTAGAGCGCTCGCCTAGCACGTGCGCGGCCCGGGTTCGATCCTCAGCACCACGTACAAATAAACGCATTGTGTACAACTAAAACAAATAAATACTAAAAAAAAAGGAATTTATTATAACAGCCTGATAATAATATCCTGATCCCCCAACTAGGGTCCTACTATTAGCTCTTTTGGATTCAAGAAAAATATTAGTTGTGCAGAACACATATAGTCAAAATGCAACCCCTGGAAGATGAAAATTTATTGAGAATACATTAAAACAAATCAAAGTTTGGAGATTACTGATTTGAATGAGTTCAGAATGTGTTAATTTGATTAAAATCCCTCAGGCCACAGGAAACAAGGAATATCAGGGTTAGCGGGATTCCATTGTATATTCCATTGTATAAGAGAGCAGGCAATGGACTTTCTCATTCTCTAACTAATTGGATTAATAATATTCATTTTTAAAATTTTTTTTCAGTTGTAGATGGACACAATGCCTTTATTTTGTTTATTTTTATGTGGTGCTGAGGATGGAACCCAGTGCCTCATATGTGCTAAGCAAGTGCTCTACCACTGAGCCACAACCCCAGCCCAATAATATTCTTTTTTTTTTTTTTTTTTTTTTTGGTGCTGGGTATTGAACCCAAGGCTTTGTGCATGCAAGGTAAGCAAGCACTCTACCAACTCAGCTATATCCCCAGCCCCAATAATACACATTCTTAACAACTCCTGTGACCTACTGCCTAAAATCAGGAGTCTAGTGGGTTATTATGGGCACTGACCATTCAACTCTGGCATCATGGGACTGACCTTGTGCAAGTAGAAAGTCCACAGTTCCCAGATGGCCTTCAGAAGCAGCCATCATCAGGGGAGTACGACCCTGCTTGTCTGCCATGTTGACATCAGCTCCATGGGTGAGTAGAAGATCAACAATCTGTAAATGCAGAGAAACAGGGACCAATTGGTCCAAAAAGAACTATTGAGAAGATACATATACACTGTTGTTCCCTAAAGTGTGTGAACTTATGTGGCTGTACAGGTAAGTCACCTCTATAAGTAATATTCTACTAATAGAACCCCTTGTAAGTACCTATACAGTCCTAATGTGATTTAATTTCTAACTCTCTTAAGGAGAGCCAAATGAGGTGGTTTCATCTCTGAATATTTGATTGAGCCATTAAGTTAAAAAAGAAAAAATACGCACACACACATACACACACACACACCTCAAAGCCAAGATGTAATGCAGTCCACATAAATCACTACCTATGTCAGTGCATTTTACTAACCTCTAGGGGCTGCAGGCCTGACTGCAGCAGTGAATATTTACTACTGAACTGACTACTGAAGTGCCTCTGATAGCTCTTTACACTGTTTGGCTTTTAGAGTCTTTTTTTCCTACTCAAATAGTCCAAAGATTATTATTATGAAGCCTTCTTTTCCATCCTAAGTATATAAATTAACATTTATTTAGAATACAAACAGTGGGGAAGATCACATAACTAGAATTTGCATATATCACCACTGTCTTTTACCAAGTCTGAAACACTGTGAATAAATGGTTTAGCAGAGATCTGCGGAGAACTGAACTTTCCAGTATACTGGTGAATACTGTGAAGTGTGAGAAGATCACTCCATGACCAGGACAAAAGTAGTTAGTCAATCTAGATCACAATGATTGCTTTGAACTTTTTAACTTTTTATCACCTTCCTTAATTAAGCAGACTGTTAAGAACAAAGGTCCAGTTCTCAAACCTGATAACTCTTGGGAAACTCAAAATTTGGGATCTTTTTATACTTTGCATAAGAAGTTTCCACTTATAACTCATTCCTGCCTGAGAGGCTGCAAGTAGCTTTCCTGCTTACCTGCCAGTGGCCCTGGCGAACAGTGCTGAACAGAGGCACTGCCCCTCGGCGGTTTGGCTGGGCCACTGCTGCGCCTTGCTCCAAGAGCAGACGGCATACCTCCAGTTTGCCTCTTCCGGCTGCAGCTGTCAGGGCTAAAGGCAGAGAACAAAGATTGAGTATAGATGGTTCTTGTCCTCTCCAGGCCTCAATGTTAAGCATGGCATTAAGACTTTCCAAATGGTTTGTTTTATGCAAACACAGTAACTGTTTGATCAATGTAATCACTACTTTACCTCCAAGAATAATGATTTTAGATGCCTTTTCCAGGAAGAAAAATTATATATATATATATTTTTAAAATATTTATTTATTTGCTTTTAGTTGTACACAATGCGTTTTTATTTGTACATGGTGCTGAGGATCGAACCCAGGCCGCGCAGATGCTAGGCGAGCGCTCTACCGCTGAGCCACAACCCCAGCCCCTATTTTTTTATTTTTTGGTACTAGCTGAACCCAGGGATGCTTTACACTGAGCTACATCCCTAGTACTTTTTATTTTTTATTTTGAGACAAGGTCTAAGTTGATGAGTCTGGCCTTGAACTTGCAATCCTCTGCCACAGCCTTCCAAGTAGCTGGGATTACAGGTGAGCATAACCATGCCCAGCCAGGAAGGACATGTTTGAACAAAAAGATTTAAATGGGCTCACAATCTCTGGGGGCAAAAACAATAATGAATCCACTGAAAAATTGCCTTTGATCAAATTCAGAGTTTCATTTTCCCTACCCATACTATCTTCTTTGCCTTTACCTTACCTCTCTTTTGATTCCTTGTCCTAGTTACAAACCTGCCAGCCTATGAGTGAGTGGAATCTAGAGAAGGGACTTGGCAGAGATAAAGGCTTCTTTTAGAATTAGATGGGAACCATCACACGCCAATTTTTACTTCTGAGCTCTCAAACCTAAAGAACCAAAGTCAGGAATTACAGTTTAAGGGCCTTGGGGCCAGTTTTTTCATTGTTGTCTTTGTTCTCTCACTCTCTCATAGAGACATAAGTTTCTTGTATATTTGCAAACATTTTTACATGCAGATCAGAATGACAGCCAGGTATGGTGTGCACACCTGTAATCCCAGCTACTAAGAAGGCTGAGGCAGGAGGGGAGGATTACAAGTTCAAGGCCACCTAGGCAACTTGGGGATAACTTGTTTTAAATTAAAAAATAAAAAAGGGCTGGGATGTTGCTCAGTGATAGAGCACTTGCCTAGCATTCACAAGGCTGTGAGTTCAATCCCCAGTACCAAAAAGATCAGAATCATTCAAAGTAATGGTCTTAAAGATGAAAAAAGAAGAGTGACGATGGCTATTTTCTTCTGAATATAAAATAATAGAGTCACAGACAAAAAATAGCTATAGTGAGTATAAAGGATATAGCAGGAAAAATTTTTTTATTATTTTTATGTTATTGTCCATTATTCATGATCTTTGATACAGCAGACATTCTCTGAGTGCTAATTTCATCCTCAGTGTGCTGTTTTAATAGCAGAAAGAAGAATCTGGAGATACCAAGTCCATCTTTTAACAGTTATTTCATTTAACCAGGGAATTTAAAATGCATAGGTTTATTGTTTTAAAGAATGATGAAGGGTAGGGAGGACTTTATGCTTCATTTTAAAGAAAGAGGATAGAAAAAATTTCCTCCAAAACTGAATTGAGAAATTGATATAGCAGACAACAAACAGGTCCTTCCTTTATTATGGACACCTATTCCAATGACAGATCACAAAATGATAACATTTATCAGGTGCAGACATTTCAGTTTGTAAATGCTGCAATCAGAGAAGCCACTGAAATCCAAATCAACTGGTCATTTGTATTTTTTTCCATTGAAGTGTAAATTATGGCATTTTTGTCTTTAGGGTTGTTATTTATCCACAATTGTGCCATATGCAAAATTAAAACTATCTATAACTTCCATGAAGATAAACCTTCAAGTAATCCCTTCCTTCCTCAATGATAACATGGGGTTTATGAAGGAAAACGTGGCAATTTTTGAAAACATATGCAGTTTAAACCAGATCTATGGTTTGCCTTATGATTATTTTCAATTTTATTTTGGAACTCTTGACATTGGCATTTCTCATTCAGTTCCTAATAGCAGGACAGAAGCTTGGTCCTATCTGAGTTAATCACCTCCAAGCCTTGTGTGGATTAGCAAGAGTTAATGACTATAATTATTGGCTTTACAAAGAAGTTTTATCTCTGGTTCTTTAAATCCAAGTGATCTTCTCTATTTCCCAACTTCAAATTTCTAACAAGAAAAAAAATATTAGTTCTGTATGTAGGTGAGACAGAAGAGTAGTTTAAGAACTTGTCTGGGATAGACATAGGTCAGGTATCGTAAGAATCATCTTGTGCTGGGTGCTGTGGCACATGCCTGTAATCCCAGTGGTTTGGGAGGCTGAGCAGGAGGATCAAGAGTTCAAAGCCAGCTTCAGCAACATAGCGAGGCCCTAAGCAACTCAGTGAGACACTGTCTCTAAATACAAATATAAAAAAAAGCTGGAAATGTGGTTCAGTGGTTAAGTCCCCTGGAATTCAATCCCTGGTTAAAAACAAAATCAAAAACAAAAAGAATCATCTTGTTGGAATATAAAACAAACCATTCCCAGGTTCTGACCCCATTTAGCTACTAGGTGACAGGGTTGCAGCAAACCTATGTGTGGGGGCCAAATACAGTCTTTACCACAAAATAATTTAGAGCACCCTGGAGTAAACAAACAATAGTTCAGAATGAAGCCTCTCACTAATGATGCTAGCTCAGAAAATACATGTGAATATTCACAGCCAGTGCCCATCTGTAAAGTTATACTGTCTATTCTAAGAATTCTATTACTCTGGTTGGCCTATTTCTATCAAATAATGCATTTTTATGAGAGGAAATGTTCCATTTGGTCTTTTTCTTTGTTGTATCATCTCTGTTGCTTAGGTTATGATGTCATTTGGCAGTAACCTTCAGCTGATAGCTAGACATGGTTATTAACACAGCTGGCCAATTTCATCTCAAAACAACATGTAACTATGTAAAACGGAGTCTGGACTTTTCAAAATCCAAGAGCAAGGAGTTGCTTTGGCTGGGTTTTATGAGTCTTATCAAGAACTGTTAGAACTTTGGGAGAAAGGAGATTAAGGTAAAGCCAGGTCTGTAAAACAAACTGATTCTTAGAGCAAACATAGCAGTTAGGAACAAAATCTCTTCCTAAGAAACCAGAAGCAGAATTTATTCCCTAGCTTGTCAGCATCTGATGAGATTATCTGACATAAATGGTCTTTTTTCAAAGGGAAACATACAAAGAGTTTGAAGAAGTAGACAGAATGCAGCTCAGAGTCAGGGGAAATAGCCTCAGTCTGCTTGGATGGGATACTGACAGTAAATAGAATACAGAGAAGCAAATGACTCCTTTTTCTATTTTCAACCTTGAAAGAAGTACAGCATGTGTGATTAATGGGAGAAAGTGGTTGGGGAGACATAAACTAATTACTACTATCCAAAATAACATTAATTAAACATTTATTGAGCTATTTGTCAGACACTGCCTCAGGTTTCAAGGAACTCATGGTCCAGAAAGAAAAACAGATAAATATATTACTGTACAGTGTGATAAACACATGATAAAACATATGTCCATGGTATGGAGGTGGCACAGAAGAAGTATGAGAAGGCCTCCAGGAAGACAGGACAATTTGAGATAGATGATAAAAGCTAACTAGGAGTCTTATAGGACAAGGCAGTGAGGCCTGCGAGTCAAAGGACTATGTAAAGGCACTAGGTGGGGATCAACATGTTTATTATCAGAGCTCTGGAGAAGACAGGCAGTAGATAGCCTGGAGATAATGACCAGTCTTTGTATGTTACCTGTAAAAACTTAATTCTAAAAGTAGTAAACACAGGTCAGTAAGCAGGAAAGTGACAAGTGACATATATTTATGTCTATTGACTATGGCTAAAGATCCCTGTGCCTGAAGTCTGGGAGAAAATTCACAAAAGGGTGATGCTAGAGGCATCAGTTAGGAGTTAGCTGTAATAATATAGACAAAGATGAGAAAGGCAGAAATGAAAGGAATCTGATTTACTTTGTGAACTCTGGCTTCTTTTGGGAAATAATTTTCATAGTTGTCCTCTAGAGTTGTTAGAAGCTCTTAATGCTGGTCCTGGTCTGTGCCCCTAACACAAGGTGATGGGACAAAATTGTCACCTTCTTGCTTTTTTTGGGTTGTTCCATAAGTCTGTGAAAACTATGGGATGGGAGGAGGTTGACAAGATTGCAAAAGCTAGATGTAAAATGATATCTATAGAAGTATTAAGAGGCTACAAAAGTAGGACAAAAGTAACCAGGATATTTATTATAGTGATCTGCTCTTAGAAAATGTGATACATGAAAATTATATCTCAATTAATATCTTATTATGTTAAGATATATTTAAGATTCATTTCCACCCAATCTTAATATTTCTGAAATGAGGCAGCATACTGCAATTGATATGATAATAAAGAATAGTGAGCCGGGCGCGGTGGCACA
Organism: Tamias sibiricus; assembly: GCA_025594165.1. Lineage (NCBI taxonomy): Eukaryota > Metazoa > Chordata > Mammalia > Rodentia > Sciuridae > Tamias > Tamias sibiricus. Next base: position 17,885,118 of record CM046660.1, on the reverse strand, counting down.
CGCCTGTAATCCCAGCACTTTGGGAGGCTGAGGCAGGAGGATCGCGAGTTCAAAGCCAGCCTCAGCAGTGGCGAGGCACTTAGTAACTCAGTGAGACCCTGTCTCTAAATAAAATACAAAAAAAAAAGGGCTGGGGATGTGGCCCAGTGGATGAGTGCCCCTGAGTTCAATCCCAGGTACCACAAAAAAAAAAAAAAAAAAAAAAAGAAAAGAATAGTGTTAGTATAATTAGCAGAAGCTTTTTGTTTCGCTAGTGGCATATAAAATAATGCTTACATAGTTTCTTAGAGTTTGTAGTATGCTAGATTTGATATAGTAAATGATATAGATTGTTGGGAACATCATGACCATTATATTTTCTTTAGGTAAAAATTTTCTCTCTCAGGTCAGGGTTGCAGGGTTGGTGATCCCACTAGCTAGCTGCAGATCATGAACCAGTCTTATAAACAGAAACATATATATGATTTGGCCACTGGAAGAAACATCACAATTCAGTGGGTCATTATAAATATTAAATGATTATGTTCTGTTAGAAAGGTAAATGCAGAGCTGGGCACGGTGATGCATGCCTGTAATCCTAGCACTTGGGAGGCTGAGGCAGGAGGATCATGAGTTCAAAGCCAGCCTCAGCAATGGCGAGGCACTTAGCAACCCAGTGAAACCCTGTCTCTAAATAAAAATACAAAAAAGGGCTGGGGGGGCTGGGATTGTGGCTCAGCGGTAGAGCACTCGTCTAGCACGTGCGCGACCCGGGTTCGATCCTCAGCACCACATACAAATAAACGCATTATGTACAACTAAAAGCAAATAAATAAATATAAAAAAAGAAAGGGCTGGGGATGTGGTCAAATGCCCCTGAGTTCAATCCCTGGTACCAAAAAAAAAAAAAAAAAAAAGAAAAAAAGGAAAATGCTTTATTGTTAAACTTATCATTATACACATAAAGGCAACTCAAAGTCCCTCTATATTAGTGATGAGTGAGTTTTAGGGTCATTTTCATACAGCAAAGACAACATTTTTTTCCAGGAAATTTTTTGAAATCAAATGTTTTCAAAAATCTAGAAATTATATTACAAATACATTTCATTTCAACTTGTATTTAAATAGCATTTTCTGTTTCTAATACTGAAATTACTGCATATAAATATAAAGTTAAACATAATTCTGATTATAAGGAAACTGACATTAAGTTTTAACTTTTAGGGCTGGGGTTGTGGCTCAGTGGTACAGCACTTGCCTAGCACATGCAAGGCCCTGGGTTCGATTCTCAGCATCTCATAAAAATAAATAAATAAAATAAAGGTATTGTATCCAACTACAACTAAAAAATAAATATCTTAAAAATTAAGTTTTGACTTTTAAAATTTTGAGATGGCACACCTGCCATAAAAATTTCTGTATAAAGTGTAAAAATCTTTTAAAATTCTGAGGCCACAAAGTTTTATTCTAATAAATTCATATCAATAAAAATAAGCCCTCCATTTAGTTCATGTCCTTGAACCTTTTTGAGGATTTATTTCAAGTACAACACTAGCATGTGTGTGACATTGATCACTGTGATTATGAGCCGTACAGTTTCTATCATTATTGCCACCGAGCCATGACTTTTTTGCCACCCTCAGTGGTTTACATGCCTGTGCCCTTGGCATGAAGGGGTCTACTGGGAGCTATGGCAACACTGTACTGGGGAAGGTTGTTCTGACAGGAAAAGTAAACCATCAGGTCCTTTCTACAGCTCTAGGTCATATATGAATACTCCAGAACTGCTGATGTCCTGGCCAGTTCCTTTACCTCAGCCTGTCCTCTGGCTCCCTTGGGGTGGGGTTGTTTTTAGAGACAGCAGCTGTTTCCAGATGCACATTTTCCTTTAATCTGTCATGGGCTCTTAAGCTGCAGCTGCCTGGCATCTGTTCCTTTTGGCTCTTACAGAGGAAGGGATTGTTTGAGAAGAAAATTCCTAAGCTTTGGACCATTCCACATGATGATCAGTTAAAAAAATCATGAAACCTACATGAAATTTTACCATGGGAAGAAACACTACGATTCAATAGGTTGTTATAAATGTTAAATAAGTTCAAGAATCTTCTCTTATTTTTAACAACCAAAATGTATACTTCTTCTTGTTCAGCAAAATAATTTTCCTAACTGGCCACCTCAATTTTGGTCTATTTCTCCTGGCAAATATGACACATATCTGTGGTTATGCTACCATTTTCCTTGCCCTGGTTTCATAAAAACACATCAAAGGGTACTAGTGTTTCTTCAGATGCTCCAGTTTAGATTTGGTGGAAAGATAAAAATTATTTCCTGCAAAGGCCACAAGGAAGAGACTTCTGTTTGTATAGTAAGTATCAAGTGATAAAGAAATTGCTTTGCTATATGCTAAGAAGAAATGCATGGTGTTGGGCCTTACAGGGCAATTTACTTATAACATAAAGTTTAACTGTGTCAGAAATCACTGTACCATGATAACAACTAAGTCTGAGGAGTGGACAAATAAGTAATCTTCTGGTTCACAAATGCAGATAGAGAGAGTCATTTTGATGGAAGAACTACAAGGATGAAATAAAAAAGAGTCCACATCTTTTGCTCATGTTGGAACACTGAAAAGAAACTTCCAGTTTTCTAAAAATATTTGGAAACAAGAGTGGGAAAATGTTTTGTTTGGAAGTGCTAATGGTATGGAGACTCCAAAGGGAAAGAGAACTAAAACAAAGGAAAAGAGAACTGACTTTTTAAGTTAGGCTGAATAGGACTTTAATTCAAAAGTCAAAAGACAGAGATGTGCCAAAGGTATGCCAGAGAATAAATAATGGTATGAGATACAGAGAATCCACACAAACACAACACATTCATGAGAGAAAAGAGCAATGTCTATTAGCAGTACCTGTCTCTCCCCAGAGACTGTCAAAGCTGTTGATCTGTGCTCGCTCTACTTCTTCTTCATCTTTTTCTGGAAGATCAAGTAGGTAGGAGACAATCTGAAACAAGAAGTTGTATCAGCTCAAACTTCAGGTGGAAAACTATGTTACTGAGATTAGCCTGTGAGGTTGTGAAGATGGAGGATCATCCAAGTACCACTAAATCTTTTGCATACAAGGGGAATCCAAACCGACTGGCCTAGTGTAGAAACCCTAAACTGTCCTGATTAGCATATGTCCTACCAGGTACAGTTCTTGTTTCTCTTGAATATAATTCACATATGTAGCATATGATTTTAAAAATTACATATTCTTCCTGTTTAAGTTAAAGAAGCAATCCCTTATTTCCCCTGTAACACCACAGAAAATAAATTTGGAGAAAATTAAAGACTTGTATTTCTTTTTATTAAAATATTTTATTAGTTGTAGGTGGACACAATACCTTTGTTTTATTTATGTGGTGCTGAGGATTGAACCCAGGGCCTCACACACGTGAGATGAGCATTCTACCCCTGAGTCATAGCCCCAGCCCAAAGACTTGTATTTCTACAGAGCAGAGTGATTATCATCCTTCTTCCTCTCAGAAGCATAAGAACTGTTTGGGTCTACTGAAAGAGAATGGCTACTAACCACAAAAAAATGAGGTAGCCCTATTTACAGGAATTTGATTGTATAGAGAGCTCAAAAAAAAAAAAAAAACCTTCCATAGACAATAAAATTTTCAGTTTTACTTAATATTCCCATGGTGACATATTACATCAGCCAACAGGGTAGCTGTTTCACTGAAGCATCCTATGCAGTGGTGTGGTGATGGTCTGTAGTGGCCCATGAGAGCTAATTGTTAAATTTTCAGGAATTTTATAAGCTGGTTGTTAAGGAAAGCCAGTCATTTGTTAAAAATTGAATAACAAATAAATTATATTAAAAGCAAAGGTCAAAGAATAAACCTGGGGCTGGGGCTGTAGTTCAGTGGTACAGCACTTGTTTAGCATGTGAGAGGCCCTGGGTTTGATCTTCAGCATTGCATAAACAACCATCCAACCAAACCAACCAACCAACCAAACAAAAAAAACCCTCAAATCTTGTAACTTCCTATTGAACTACATCTTATTATTATCTATCCTATTGAGGTTATTTATATTTACTGTGTCTCTACAGTAGAAATATTAAATAATGATGTGCTATCGTGCACCTCTTTCTACCTTTATGGAAATATTACACTGGTAACTTGAAATTGGCCACGGTGGGAGTATTTACACACTGGAAGTTGGCAAATGTTACAAATCAGTGTTTTAGTTAGAACTAAAGCTGAAAGAAGTTTCAGTTTAAGCAATATAATTTATATGAAGATGAGTAGTTTAATAATAGATCCTATATCAGATTTAATGATAGTGAAGTTATTGGGAAAAGAGTTAACAAATCAGGATGCATCTCCATTTGTCAAATCATGGTTAGGTTGCAAATATTGGATAGCTGCAGATGCAAATTTGGCAAAAAAATCAACAAAAAGCATTCAATTAGGAGTACTGAGTATATGATAAGTATTTGTAAAAAGTATGCAACACATTTAGGTCAGTAAGATTTACTATTTATATTTATCAGAGCTTTTTTTTTTTATCATGAAGTATGCCTTTGGCATTTTCTTGTTCTCTTATTTGTTCTTTTTAGTTATACATTGCGGCCTTTCTCATCTGGGGATTGAGCTGGATCCCCACTCCGTTAGTTTGGGGCTGTGAATCTGAGTTCTCCCCAACCAGGGATTGAGCTGGATCTCCACTCCGTTAGTTCGGGGCTGTGAATCTGAGTTCTCCCTAACCAGGGATTGAGCTCGATCTCCACTCTGTTAATTCAGGGCTGTAAATCTGAGTTCTCCCTTGGTCATGCAAATGAGTTTGAGCCGAAGCTCCTTCCAGTTAAATGCCTGGAAGTTTGAACTTGGCTCCTCTTTGCTGATGAGATGCCACTTTTATGCGACGATACAGGATGCTCCTGATGTATTTCTGCTGCTTTTGATGTATTTCTGCTGTATGACCACCAGGTTCTAATACATTTAATTATCAAAAATAAAACCAGTTCTATGGCCCTGTGGAATCTAGCCAGAAGCTAGCAAGACAGGTTTTTCAGCTAAAGTCTAGGCCCAGTTGAAGTTTAAAGAAGATAATAGGGCAATATAACTTTATGAGAAGGCATCCTAGAGTTGAGGAATTTTTTAACATTAGCTTTAAGATTTTTAGAATATTTTCCTCTGCCTATAGATAAGATTAATCAGTAGTATGTACTTAGGATAATATTTGATTTTCCCCTGGAAATTCCTGAAATTCTTTAAAGTAACCTCCTATAGTTAATTCCTGGAATTCTTTATTGTAACCTCCTTTACTGGAATCCTTTATTGTAACCTTCTTTACTGGAATTCTTTTATGTAACCTCCTATAGTTGAAAATGTGAATTACTGTGTTTGTTGGGATGTATAAAAAACCATGCTGAGAAAAGTAAAATCAGAAGAGTGGAAGAATTTCTGCAACCTGTCTCGTATGTGTATTATTCCCATTTTCGCTGATATTTTCCCTTCCAGCATCGGTCGGGCTGACCTTGACATCTTTGCTGAAGCTGGCCTTCGGCAATACATGACAGTAGGATGTATTTTGACATATCACACATACATGGAGTATAACTTCCCATTCTTGTGGTTGTACATGATGTGTTGTTAACACTGGTCATGTATTCATATATGAACATAGGAAAGTTATGTTTGATTCATTCTACTGTCTTTCCTGTTCTCATCCCCCTCCCTTTCTCCCATCCCCTCTGTCCAATCTGGTGAACCTCCATTCCCCCACCTCACCACCTACTGTGAGTCAGCATCCGCATATCAGAGAGAACATCCGGCCTTTGGTTTTTTGGGATTGGCTTATTTCACTTAGCATGATAGTCTCCGGTTCCATCCATTTACTGGCAAATGCTATAATTTCATTCTTCTTTGTGGCTGAGTAATATTCCATTGTGTATATGTACCATACTTTCTTTATCCATTCATCTGTTGAAGGGCACCTAGGTTGGTTCCCTAGCTTAGCTATTGTGAATTGGACTGCTATAAACAATGATGTGGCTGTGTCACTGTAGTCTTTTGGGTATAAACCGAGGAGTGGGATAACTGGACCAAATAGTGGTTCCATTCCAAGTTTTCTGAGGAATCTCCATACTGCTTTTCAGAGTGACTGCATCAATTTGCAGTCCCACCAGTGATGTATGAGTGTACCTTTTCCCCCATATCCTTGCCAACATTTGTTGTTACTTATATTCTTGATAATTGCCATTCTGACTGGAGTGAGAAGAAGTCTCAGTGTAGTTTTAATTTGCATTTCTTTTATTAGAGCTTTATAGTTATACATAGTAGTTGGGTTCATCCCAACAAAATCATACATGTATGGAATTCTATTTCAGTTCCTCCCATACTCCCTCCTCTCTCCCATTCTCCTTCCTGTACTCTACTAGACCTCCTTTCACTTTCATTCATTTATATTTGATTGGTTCTTTATGTTAGCTTATCCTTCCTTCCCCCTTTCCTTTATTTTACTCTAGCTTCTGCATCTGAGAGAAAACATTCAACCTTTGAGTTCTGAGTTTGGCTAATTTCATTTAGTATAATATTCTTCATTTCTATCGATTTACTAGCAAATGGCATCATTTCATTCTTTTTGTGGCTGAGTAGAACTCCATTGTATGTGTGCATATGTATATATGTGCATGTATCTCACAATTTCTTAATCCATTCATCTATTGATGAGCATGTGAGTTGGTACCATAATTTAGCTAATGTGAATCATGCAGTTATAAACATTGTTGTGGCTATATCACTGTAGTATAATTTTAGATCTTATTCTTCCAAATGAATTTAAGAATTTTTAAAATTCTCTAAAGTATGTCATACGTATTTTGATGGGGATTGCACTGAATCTGTATATTGCTTTTGGTAGTATGGCCAGTCTAACAATATTGATTCTGTCTATCCAAGAACAGGGGATGTCATTCCACCTTTTAGGGGCTTTTTCAATTTCTTTCTTCAGTGTTTTATAATTTTCTTCTTCTACCTCCTTGGTTAGGTTAATTCCCAAGTACTTTTTTTTTTTTTTTTTTTTTTTTTTGACGGTTACTGTGAATGGGATGATTTTCCTGATTTCTTTCTTGGCTGAATTACTGTTGGGAGTATAGGAAAATTATTGATGTTATGTGTGTTGATCTTATATCCTGATGCTTTGCAGAACTCATTTATAAGCTCTAGAAGTCTTCTGGTCAAGTTTTTTGGTCTTCTAGATATAGGATCATGTCATAGGCAAACAGAGAAGTTTGACTTCTTCTTTTTCTATTTGTAACCCTTTAAGTTCCTTTTCTTGCCTGATTACTCTAGCTAATGTTCCGAGGACTATATTGAATAGGAGTGGTAAGAGTGGACAACCTTGTCACCTTGTCTTGTTCCTGATTTTAGAGGAAATGCGTTTAGTTTTTTTCCATCCATATGATGCTGGCTTTGGGATTTGTCATAAATGGCCTTTACGATGTTGATGCAAGTCTTTTTGATCCCTACCTTCTCCAGTGTTTTTATTTTTATTTTTTTAAATATATTTTTTTTAGTTGTAGGTGGACACAATACCTTTATTTTATTTATGTGGTGCTGAGGATTGAACCCAGGGCCTCACACATGTGAGACAAGTGCTCCACCACTGAGCCATAGCCCCAGCCCCTTCTCCAGTGTTTTTAAATATGAATGTTGGGTTTTATCAAGGGTCTTTTCTGCATCTATTGAGATGATCATGTGATTTTTCCCTTAATTCTGTTTAAGAGATGAATTACACACACTGATTTGTGTATGTTGAACCAACCTTGCACCCCTGAAATGACACCCACTTGATTATGGGATATTATCCTTTTGATGTGTTTTTGAATGTGGTTTGCTAATATTTTATGAAGAACTATTGCATATATGCTCATCAGGGATTTTGGTCTGTAGTTTTCTTTCCTTGATGCATTTTTGGTTTTGGTATCAGGGTTATACTGGCTTCATAAAATGTATTTGGGAATGTTTCTTTTCTTTCAATTTCATGGAATAATTTGAGAAAGACTCGTGATAGTTCTTCTGTAAAGATCTGGTAGAACTCAGCTAAGAATCCATCAGGTCCTGGACTTTTCTTTTTTGGAAGGTTTTTAATTGTGGTTTTGATATCATTATTTGATATTGGTCTGTTTAGTTTTTCTATATCTTCCTGATTCAATTTGGGTAAGTCATATGTGTCTAGAAATTTGTCAATGACTTCAAGGAGTATAAATTTTCAGAACAGGATCTGATAATTCTCTGAATTTCAGATAGTCTGTATGATATCTCCTTTTTCATCTCTGATCTTGTTGATTTCTCTTCTTACTCTTTCTTTTGGTTAGTTTGGCTAAGGATCTGTCAATCTTACTTATCTTTTCAAAGAACCAACTTCTCATTACATTGATCCTGTGTATTGTTTTCTAATTCTCACTTTCACTGATTTTGGCTCTGATCTTAATTATTTTTTGTATTCTACTGGGTTTGGGATTATTTTGTTCTTCTTTTTCTAAGGCCTTGAAGTGGAGCATAAGCTTATTTATTTGGGATTTCTCTAGTTTTTTAATGTAGTTACTCAGTTACTATAAATTTTCCTCTTAGAACTGCTTTGGTACTGTCCTAGAGATTTTCATATGTTGTATCTCTGTTCTCATTCATTTCTAAGAATTTCTTGATTTCTACTCTTATTTCTTCTTTGATCCATTCTTCATTAAAAAGAGTACTTACTGTTCAATCTCCATGTGTTTAATGTGGATTCTATTATTTTTTCTCCTGTTAATTTCTAACTTCATTCTATTATGCTCTGATGGATGGATATATATGTATGTATATATATATATATATATATATATATATATATATATATATATATACATATATATATCATATTCTAGGCCACAAAGCAAAACTTAGCAAATACCATATATATATATATATATATGGTATTTGCTAAGTTTTGCTTTGTGGCCTAGAATATGATCTATTTTGGAAAAAGTTCCATGAAGCTGAGAAGCTAAATTCAGCTGTTTTGGGATGGAACATTCTGTGTAAGTCCATTAGGTCCCTTTGATTCATAGTGTTGTTTATTGATTTTGTTTTGATGACCTGCCTGTTGGTGAGAACGTGTGTATTGAAATCACTATATATTATGGTGTTGGGCATTATGTGGGACTTAATGTCATGGAGTACTTTTCCATGCAACTGGGTGCACTGACATTGGGGGCATAAGTGTTTACTATTGTTATATCTCCTTTTTGGACTGTTCCTTTACTAGTGGCCTTCTTCGTCTCTTCTGATTAATTTTTGCTTGAAATCTGCTTTGTCTGAGAGTAGTTATTCCTGCTTGTTATTTTTTTTGACCATAGGCATGGAATATTTTTGGTCATCCTTTTATCTTTAGCCTGTGGATGTCTCTGTCTACCAGTCTCTTGTAACAGTATATTGTTGGATCTTGTTTTTGATCCATTCTGCTAATCTGTGTCTTTTAATTGGTGAGTTGAGATCATTAACATTCAGCATTAGTACAGATAGGTATTTGTGGTTTCCTGCTATTTTGTTTTTTTGCTATATTTTATCTTGTCTTGATTCTCATTTAGTGGATTATTATTCTATTGAACTTCCTCTGTTGGGGAGCTTTGGGAATTGTTTTTTAGTTCTTCTGTGTGCAGTTTATCTTTGAGTATTTTCTGTAGTGCTGGCTTTAGTATTCTTGTGGTAAGTTTTTATTTCCTCCTCAAATTTGAAACTGAGCTTTGCTGGGTAGAGTAACCTTGGCTGGGAGTTGTTTTCTCTTAGGGCTTGGAATATCTCATTCCAGGCCCTCCTTGGTTTTAGTGTCTGAGCTGATAAATCAGACATATCCTTGTTGGTTTGCTTCTAAGTGTGACCAGATGTTTCTCTCTTGTAGCTTTTGATATTCTTTCCTTATTTTCTATGTTAGCAATTTTAATTATGAAATGCCTTGGTGAGCTTCTTATTTGACTAGGTCTATTTGGGGTTCTGTAAGACTCTTGTATGTGGATGTCTATCTTGTTTCTGATGAGAAAAGTTTCTGTAACTACTTCATTGAAAATGTTCTTCATGTTCTCATCTATCTCATGATTCTCAGGTTTGGTCTTTTAAAGTTGTCCCAGAGTTCTTGTATATTCTGGTCACATTCTATAATTTTTTTTTCCCTTTATTGCTTTCTGTGTACTCAAGATCAAATAGCCTGGCTTCAGTGCCTGAAATTCTATCTTCAAGGGCTGAGGTTCTAATTTCTACACAATCTGTTAGTGATGCTGTCAAGTGAGTTTTTAATTTGATTGACTGTGTCTTTCATTTCTAGGCGTTCTGCTTGATTTCTTTTCACTATTTCTATTTCTTCATTAAAATGGTCTTTTATCTCCTATAACTGCTCTCTTAGTTCCTTCCTTAGATCTTTTAGTTCACTAAAAATTTTTAATAATCAGTGTTTTATAATCTTTTTCTGGGCTTTTGTTCACTTTGCTATCAGAAGGATTTTTTGTTGAGGGATTGTGGGTTTTGCGGGGAGATTTTTTTCTCCTGTTCTCTCACGTTTTCAGAGGTCTTGGACTTGTGCATCAATTGAGGTAGATTCTCCTACCTCTTTTTTTGTGTGTGTCATTTTGTATGTAATTATCTTATTTGTTCTGGGACTTCTCTTTGTTTTTGATGTATGTGTAGATGCCAAGAGTTGGGACCTGAGTTCCCTCTCTGATTGTTCCTCCTTGAATCTTTGTTTTTAGTTTGGAGCTTATGTCTCCTCACTTCTTTGAGTTGGAGAAATGTCAGTAACTTGCATGCAGTTCAGCAGCAGACTATCTAACCTGTGAACTTTTAGCATCCCTAAAGGTTCTCAGCACCTCACAGAATGGGGCAAAATAAAAAATAGTAACAACTCTTGCAAACAACAAACAATACACAGTATTAAAAGTAAATATACAAGCCGGGCGCGGTGGCACACGCCTGTAATCCCAGCACTTTGGGAGGCTGAGGCAGGAGGATCGTGAGTTCAAAGCCAGCCTCAGCAATGGCGAGGCACTTAGCAACTCAGTGAGACCCTGTCTCTAATAAAATACAAAAAAAAAGGGCTGGGGATGTGGCCCAGTGGTCTAGTGCCGCTGAGTTCAATCCCCGGTACCAAAAAAAAAAAAAAAAAAAAAAAAAGTAAATATACAGTTCCTAGTCTTCAACATTAATTGCCACCAGTAAAGAGGAATAGGTTCAGCAATTTTCAACAATAAAAATAATAACCATGAACTAGATCTGGCTTTAAAACAAACAGCAGGTGTCAACTATATCATCCATAGCACTAATGATTGAATTAACAGTAATGATGGGATAGGAGTTATATAAACCAATCAATTCTGAAAGATGGTAAAAATACAGTAAATTAGGAGAAAAGGAAATGTGCTAGAAAGTTAGAAAAGATTTTATAATCTCAAAAAATGAACACAGAGTCGGGCGTGGTGGCGCACGCCTGTAATTCCAGCACTTGGGAGGCTGAGGCAGGAGGATCAAGAGTTCAAAGCCAGCCTCAGCAATGGCGAGGCACTTAGCAACTTAGTGAGACCCTGTCTCTAATAATAATATACAAAAAAGGGCTGGGGATGTGGCCCAGTGGTCGAGTGCCCCTGAGTTCAATCCCCAGTACCAATAAAACAAAAAAACAAAAAAACAAAAAACAAAAACAACCACCGAGAATCCAGAAGAGATGTAGCAGGTGATGTTTATACAAAAGTGGGGGAAAATAGAAGGAGGAAGGTATTGGGATAGAGAACAACAGAATTTGGTGGTTGGGAGAAGAGAGAAAGAGAAACAAGACAAACACATGAAAATAATGCAAAACCAAACCAAAATATACCATCAAAAAACCCAAACCTTAGAAGAACTGCTAGGAAAAAAAAAAACAATTACATTAAAAATGCTAAAAATGAAAGAGAAAGAGAGAGAGAGAGAGAGAGAGAGAGAGAGAGAGAGGAGTGTATATATGTGTGTCCCTGAATCATTCAGCACAGTCAGCATTCACACACATGTACAACATACTTCCCCGCCCAAAGAATAAAAAAAAATCAAAAAATTTTAAAAATCCAAACTCTTAGTGAATAATGAAGGCCTTCTCCACTGAGGTGGCCAAAATAGTTGACCAGATTGGGTAGTTACTGTCTAGGTCCAACAGTCTTTCTTTCTAGTTCTTCTTGAGTTATGTACTGATAGAGCAGGGTGTGGAGGATGTTAACCTCTTCCTGTTTGTATGTTGTTCTCTGTTATGGTTTGGATGTGGTGTTTCCCAAAAGCTCACTTGTGAGAAAATGCAAGAAGGTTCAGAGAAGAAATAATTTGAGTTATGACAGCCTTAAACCTATCAGTGAACTAATCATCTATGGGATTAATTGAGTGGTAACTGAAGGCAGGTAGGGTGTGGCTAGAGGAGGTGGTCATTGGGGGTGTGGCTTTGGGGTATATATTTGTTTCTGGCAAGTAGAGATCTCTTTCTCTGCTTCCTGATCATCATGTGAGCTGCTTTTCTCTGCTACACTCTTCTGCCATGATGTCCTGCCTTGTATGATGTCCTGCCTCACCTTGAGCCCCAAGGAATAAAGCCAGCTATCCATGTACTGAGATCTCTGAAACCATGAGCCGCCAAACTAACTTGCTACTCTAAAATTGTTCTGGCCAGGTCTTTTAGTCACAGCAGTGAAAAAGCTGATTAAAATACTCTCTGAGCTGCCAACTGGAGTGTCCTAAGACTGAAGCTGTTTGATAGAAGCTTCCTTTCTCACAAGTATGAGGTGAGATGGATTAGGATGTATGGTCGATGTTTTGTCCATTTGGACCAGTTGGGTGCATTCTCAGGGTACAGCTTGTGCAGCTGTGTGAGGGGAGTGTCAGCAAATGGTTCTGACATCTACTCAGGCCTCAGGGGCTTTGTTGGGTGGTACCTTCTTTAGAGAAACAAGACTGACCTGCTCCTAGGGTTTGACAGTAGGCAATCTCTGATGTGGGTCTGGTTTTCAGGAGCCTCCCAAGAAATCCAATTGTGGGGCAGGGGGTCTGATCCTCCACTTACAGTTGCCCTGGAGCACAGCCTTCCTGGGCTTAGTCCCTGAGTGTATTTACCCCCACCTGTTCAGCTGGTCACATGAGAGCCCCCACACAAAGGAGAAGCGAGTTGGGCTCCTTTTTGCCTGTCCAACTCGAATCCCTCTGGGTACAGTCTACTCAGCACCTATTTCACTCATGTTCTGTCAGACTCAGCCTAGGTTACTGGATAGGCACCAGCCAGGATACTGTGGCTGTTTTTATGTTTTTTCCCACTGATCTCCCAGGTCTTATAGTTGCCAAGGTGGTGCGCTTGTCCCAAGATGGCTCCTACCTCAGTTTTCTGTGGCCAGCTGAGACACAGAGGGCATTTTTCAAGTGCCAGCATATAGTGCAGCCTCTGGCTCAGCTAAGATTAGGCAGTATTTTTGATCTCAGGTTTCTCTGTACCAAAATTGTTTTCCCCCTCTGTCTGTCTGTGGTGAATGCACACTGGCAGCACCAAGGGGCTGCCAAGTCAGCTGTGATGCATTTTTTTCTTCTTTGTTTATTGTGCCCAAATTTCTGAGTCCCTAAGCCACTTTGAGTGTCCAATATTAAATTTTAGTGAAATCCCTCTTTCACCCATCTCTCTGAGAAGCTGTACATCCACTACTTTGATTCCATGCCACTAGATCAGTAAAATTTATAATAAACTCATGTATGTACTCTCTCTATCTCTCATGCCTGCTGCACACTTCTCCCCTCCTCAGGATCAGTGAATAAGTATCTGTTAAAAATATCATAGTACATGACCATTTCCACATATTTGTCACCATTAACATTATTGGTATCATTAATAAATCAATGAGCAAAAATACTACTTGTATGGTGTTTAACTATTTACCAGGCACCTTTGTAATAAATAGCTTTGTAAGAAAGGGTAATTTCACTTCATGAATGGGAAACTAAAGTTCTAAGAGATCAGGTAAATTGCCCAAAGTCTAGATCTAACAGGCAGCAAAACTGGGACAAAAACCTGATCCTTCTGATATTTTACATGTTGTGTTCTTCCAATTCCACATGTATAACCATGTAACTACAGGTCAATAATTAATCCTTCTGTGGTTCAGTGTCACTGTCTGTTGAAAGGGGTGGAAATATGGGGAGAGATTGGATTAGATAATTTCCAAAGTCTTTTCCAACTCTGACACTTTATGTCCATAATTCTAGGTGCCTTGGCATTTAAGTAGTCAAGTGCCTCATGGAATTTCATCTCTTTATTCCTTAGAGTAGTGACCAAAAATTCATGTTAATTTGGCTGGCAGTTTTATAACATGCAGTCTCACAGGTCCTTGAATGCTTCTTACCTCAGTGTAACCCATGCTGGCTGCAGCAATGAGGGCCTGCTGGATGGCATGGCTCTTCTTAAACACTCCTTGCTGCTGGCCGGCCATTGTCCAGTCACACTGAATCAAAAACTTGACAACCTCCAGATGACCTCTGAGTGCAGCATGAACCAAAGCACACTGTCCATTCTTATCCAAGTGATCCACCTAAAGGGAGAGAACAGAAAAATGTGTGAACCAAGACCTGTGGCTGTACTCCCAATCTAGTCACACCAGTCCACTGCACATGTCTAGACTACTACGATTCATTCTTTCCAATCCTTGAACTAGTCTCTGGGCAAATTTAGAAGATACTCTCTCTTCAGGTTAGAATAGTACCAAACTACAACTCTGCCAGATGTGCCTCTGGGGGAGAACTTCTTTTCCTCAAACACAAGGTCAGTTTTTTGTTTTAACATTAAAAGAAAAATAAAACCCTCAGTTCACACTTTGTTTTCCTGAGGTACATTCCCCTTTGTCTTCAAGTAGTTGTCCTCAGACCAAGATTTGAGAGACTTGTAGCTCTGCTGGCACAAAACACTGTCTCTAAAATGAAAAAGAAAAACATTTTGGAGCTCTAACTTTGGTGTTCCAAAGAAGCAAAATATATCATATCATGAATGACTCATTTGACCACCAATCTTTGGCAATGATTAAGTAGTCAAGTGCCTGCATCCTCTCTTCCAGTGGGAGGGTAGAATCACAAAAACCTGGCCCAAAAGGCTAGAGGCACTTGGAACTAGACTAAGCTCTAATAGGAGTTTTTCTAATTTTAGTGTTGCTTTCAAGTTTAGATTGAAAGAAGAGGCTGATTAAGATCAATCCACCAGCCGGGTGCAGTAGTGCCATGCCTGTAATCCTAGTGGCTGGGGAGGCTGAGGCAGGAGGATCATGAGTTCAAAGCCAGCCTCAGCAAAAGAGAGGTGCTAAAAAACTCAGTGAGACCCTGTCTGTAAATAAAATACAAAATAGGGCTGAGGATGTGGCTCAGTGGTTGAGTGCCCCTGAGTTCAATCCCCAGTATCTGCAACCCCCCCACCAAAAAAAAAAAAAAAGATCAATCTACCAGAAGGCCCTTAGCTACAAGTTTCAATGAATGAAGTGGCCTTTTCTAGCAGAAACACTGTTATCTGTATATGGTAGTTAAAGCACTTGAAACTTAAGTTATGTTTCTGGTTCTCCCAATAACTTTGGTTCTACCCAGCAATCCACATGACAAATGTTTATTGAATGCCTAGTATGTGCTTGGAACCACATGGGATAAAAACCTGATAAGATAGAAATATATAGATTCTGATCTCAAGAACTTTCAAATGAGGTATGGGGAGATGTGACCAATGTGACAAAAGCCTGTTCAACAAAGGAGTTTATAATAAATGCCATAAGGAAAATGAAAATACAATAAAATTTCAGAGGAAGAAAAAATTCCCAATTAGGAACAGATTCAGAATTAAAAGTTTTCTTTTAACTGGTCTAGATTTTTTCTTTCCAAATGGGTAGGATACCTGAAGGAAGAAGTTTAAATTATAAGGTTGAAAGCACAGATACTTTTTGTTGTTCTTATTGTAGATGGACACAACACCTTCATTTTATTTATTTATTTATTTATTTTATACATGCATACATACTGGGGATTGAACTCAGGGGCACTCAACCACTGAGCCGCATCCCCAGCCCTATTTTGTATTTTATTTAGAAACAGGGTTTCAATTAGTTTCTTAGCGTCTTGCTTTTGCTGAGGCTAGCTTTGAACTCGCTATCTTCCTGCCTCAGCCTTCCAAGCCACTGGGATTATAGGCATGGGCCACTGTGCTGGTTTATTTATTTATTTTTATGTGGTGCGCAGGATCAAACCCAGTGCCTCGTGTGGTAGGCAAGTGCTCTACCATTTAGTTACAAACCCAGTCCTAGAGCACAGGTACTTTTGAAAGCTAGGCTTTTGAATGCACTTAATCAGTAGGTTGTAAAGAGTCATTGAGAGTTTTCATGCCTAGAACTGAATTTTTAAAAACTAAGAGCATGAATAAAAGAAGCCATAGCTCCTTAGAGAAATGGATGATTCCAAGGCTCAGGAAATAACAGTAAATGACGAGTCTGAAACATCTTGAGGTTCAAGAAATTAAGGAAGGATGAAAAAAAATAGTAGGAAGTGGGGAGTTGAAAGGACACAGGAATCTACTTGCACTAATGCCTAAATCTAGGGCAATCTGAGCAACAAAATGAGTAATAATGATAATGAAAATTGATCATAGACCATAAAATAAAATAAATATCTGTGACTCCACAGTGGTGATAAATCATTGAGTAAGTAAATACATGAGGGAGAAAGAACAGTTTTTTCTTACAGTGGACTTCTGATTAATAAATGTTGAAGGAATGATGGAAATAGAAAATCACCATTAGGTAAACATCATAGTAACTACTGCATCAAAAATCAATGACGGGGGCTGGGGTTGTGGCTCAGCAGTAGAGCGCTTGCCTCGCACGTGCGTGGCCCGGGTTCGATCCTCAGCACCACGTAAACATAAATGCATTGCATTGTGTACAACTAAAGTAAATAAATAGATATTTAAAAAAAAAATCAATGATGATCTCAGAACCAGTGGACAGAAGTATGATGAGAAATAAGGAATCGGGCTGGGGTTGTGGCTCAGCGGTAGAGCGCTCACCTAGCATGTGCAAGGTTCGGGTTCGATCCTCAGCACCACATAAAAATAAATGCCTTGTGTACTACTAAAGCAAATAAATAAATATTTTCTTAAAAAAAGAAACAAGGAATCTATCTGCCTAGTCTCAAATCATCTCCCTAAAAGATATTTCTTAATTACAAAGGAAAAAACATGGTAACTTTATGAAGGAGCCCTAATTAGGAAGGGCTGTTGCAGCTAGCTGGAAGCCATAAGTTCCACCTGATATGTATGTGACGCACCTGTAGGCACCCGCAAAGCTGAAGGTATATAACCGGGTGAAA
Source organism: Tamias sibiricus (assembly GCA_025594165.1). Classification (NCBI taxonomy): domain Eukaryota; kingdom Metazoa; phylum Chordata; class Mammalia; order Rodentia; family Sciuridae; genus Tamias; species Tamias sibiricus. The sequence goes on along the minus strand of CM046660.1, from coordinate 17,867,730 downwards.
GCGGTCCGAGTTAGGAGAACGAAGGAGAATTCATTCAGTCAGTCATGCAGTCACTCGGTCGGTCAGAAGAAGAGTTCGGGTCGGAGAAAAGAATCAGAGCGGCCAGAACGTAGGCAGAGCAGTTACAGAAGAGAAACCAGATAAAAGGAGTAATGGCTGGTCAGTTAGGCCGAGGCTCCCGAAGAAGAAAGAAGAAGCTCTAAAAAATAATCTTTCTCTAAGCTAAGCTCTATCTTTCTTTCTCTCTCTCTAAGCTAAGAAGACAAGAAGACAAGAAGACAAGAAGCTAAGCTCTATCTTTCTTTCTAAGACAAGAAGCTAAGCTCTATCTTTCTTTCTCTCTAAGACAAGAAGAAAAGCTCTCTTTCTCTCTTTAATCTTTCTCTCTTTCCCTCTCTAAGCTCTAAGAAAGTAGAAGTAAAAGTAGTAATAGCTTTACTCTGCCTCCGAGTTTTTCTCCCGTGGCGCCGTGGCTGGCCATGACAGGCAGCTTACAACTTTAGATTTGAAACCTGGAAGACACTATCTTAACCAAGTGATCAAAGTTAATATCATCTGTAAGAAGACATAGTGAAATCATGTACCTTACATACTGCATTTCAATAAAGGTATACATTGCTTATGTGCTATTCTTGCATAAACTCAATCTAATGAGAAAACATCAAACTAAAATTAAAAAAATTATTTTACAAAACACCTGGCCAGTACTGTTTAAAGGTACTATGAAAATCCTATTGTTTCCCATAAGGGAAAAAGGACATTAATGGGACAATTAGGGAAATTTCAATAAAATCTGTAGATTAGCTAATAGTATTATGTCAATATAATAATATGTTGTTTTTGACGATGAGACTATAGTTATTCAAACTGTTAACGTTAGGAGAAGCTGGATGGAGGATATATGAGAACTCTATGGACTACTTTACAATGTTTTTGAAAGTCTCACATTATTTAAAAATAAAAGGTTTAAAGAAATTAATGTGATAGTAGATAAGGTTAGCATCAAAAAGGGGGCTTATTACATAAGAAGATGGCAAAAATCATTCAGGAAGATGGTAGTATTAGGATGGGGATGAAGGGATGACGGCTCAAGCTGTTTTCAGGATAAAATTGAAAAGAGTTAGCTTCTATATGAATTTGGAAGAACAAAAGAGAGGAAGGTGTCAAAAAGACTCTCTAAGTTTGAGAAAAATGGAGATGGCATTACCAGATTTTAAAAACCAGGAAGAGGAAGTAGTTACAAGGTAAGAAAGATGAGTTATTTTAAAAGATAAATGTGAGATGCTGGTGAGGCTTCCAGGCATAACCGTCCAGGAGGCAGTTGAGAATGTGAAACCAGAGCTCAAGAAAAAAAAAGTTCAGAAATTATCAATTTAAGAATTAACACATATAAATAGAAGAACTAGAACCCAGTTGTGTTTGATTCCAATCAGGAGGCTAATCCTCCTGCTTCAGCCTCCTCATCTCTGAAATAAAAGGTGTGTGCCACCATGACCAGAAGAGTTTTCTTTTTTTAAAGGGCACTATTTATTAGGTACTACAAGGGATTAGAAGAGAGTTTGTCTCTTTAAATAAAATCTCTGATATTAATGGTGAAGCCACTGGAGACAATATGAGAATGAAGACCAGAGGATAAAATCTTAAAAACAACTGTATTAGAAGAAGGATGAGAGAAGAGCAGTGGAGAAGTAGACAGAGAACTAGACAATGTTAAAAGCCCAATTTTACCAACACTATGAAGAGGCTTAAAGGGTTAGAATGGAAAGAGCTTTATTTGGTGACTGGCAATCATTAGTGACTTTTGAGAGAGTAACGCAGTTGAATGTTGGAAGGCTGGAGGGTCTCTCTCCCAACTCTTCATTCTTCTTTTAGTACTTGGGATTAAACCCAGGGGAGATCTACCACTGATTTACATTGCCAGCCCTTTTTATTTTTTTTATTTTGAGGCAGGGTCTTACTTAAGTTGCTCAGATTGGCTTTGATCTTGGGATCTTCCTGCCTCAGCCTCCTCATCTTTGGAATAAAAGGTGTGTGCCACCATGACCAGCAGAGTTTTCTTTTTTTAAAGGGCACTATTTATTAGGTACTACAATAGACTAAGAGAGTTTATCTCTTTAAAAATGCTTTTATCTCTTTTAATCAACACAATGACTCTATTCTTTTTTTTAATTTATTTTTTAATAATAGATGGACACAATATCCTTATTTTTTATGTGGTGCTGAGGATTGAACCCAGTGCCCCGCATGTGTGAGGGAAGTTCTGTACTGCTGAGCTATAGCCCCAGCCCTTCTATTAATTATTTTTACTGATGAAAAAAAGTAAGATCAAGAGGTTAAATGACTTATCTAAGCCCTCATGTAAAGTAGTGTGGACTGGGCTGTGGTTTTGACCCAACTGTGTTTGATTCCAAAGTTTCTAATTCTGATGATGCCTCCTTTTTCACTCATGGAAACTATATTGCAAGTGGTTAAGGAGTAGTAAGGAAACAGAGGGAGTGAGTAGAGATGACTCTTAGGACAGGTTTGATGGACATGGAAGGGAAGAAATGAGGTATAGCTTCTTGTTAGCAAGAGAGAGGAGAGTCACCTTTTTAAAGTTAGGAGAGACATTCATAGGCTTGTAGAAACTGAGAAAAAAGTGTGAAATGAGAAAAGGAATGAACTAATGTGAGAGAAAGAGTAACACATTGGGATCAAGAGAACAGGTAGAGGCAATTGCTTTGGAAAGGAAGGTAAACACTTCCTTCTGTGAGGCAGAGGTAATAAGATGGGTGTAGGTAAGGACTGACTGACAGAGTTTTGAGTGAGTGGTACATTGAGATGAACTCAATCTTACTAATGTAGGAAGGCAGAAGAGGTGTGATGGCATTTTGAGAAAAGTACAAACAATTTACATGTCTGCTCTGGGGAAACAGTGAAAAATAACTAAAAATACTGGCTTGGTAGTATAAGGGATGAGCAGCAGGAAAGACCCAGCTGAGATCTGAATTTACAGCAAAAATAATATAACAACCAGTCATCATTCTCTTTCTAGAGATGTCCATTCAAACAAATGGAACATTATTAAAGGTGGACAATAACTGTGTCACAGTAAACATCTAAGGCTCTGAGATTTCACTCCCAAAGGAGTCTCAGGAGTCCTACTTTCTTCCATGGTGAGAGCACTAGACACCTCAGAATAAGATATATTACTTATATTTCCTGTGAAACCAACATCCTCAGTTAGTTTTCAGGACTGAATCAAAATACCATGAGACCACAATTTTCCCCAGAGGCCTACATTTGTGAGGCCAGCATTTTTCTTTTAAGCAATACTTTGAAATTAAGTTCTTTTATATCAGTGACTCTGGAGATGCCACAGAGAAAAGATTTTGTTAATGTTTTTGAGAACTGGAATATACTAACAAACACTTTGAGATATACTTGGTCAGAGTATAAACAGAGAGAATCATCTAGGATGGTGATCTTCAAGGACAGGATGAAGGGAATCTGGTCTTCTCATCTCCACTGGTTAACATTTATTTTCTACATATGAAAGACTTTAAGAGTCTGTAGATGCCATTCATTTCAGACCTCTTGCTGCAGTCTTCTCTTTGCTCCCTTACTTCTCTTTTCTTTCCTATTAAGGGATTTTTCTGAGCTCAGTAGAGAATTTCTGGGGATTTTTTTTTTTTTTCTGATAAATGTAGCTTCCTAAGTGTCTCTCAAAGGTTTTACAACTGTGTCCACATGTGGTGTGGACTGGCAGTGGCAAGTGGACAAACACTGGGTGTAAGCTGAGCCAGCCCTTCCTTGATCTGCTCCCTGTCAGGGTTTGATATACCACAGGAGCTAAGGAAGACTCTGCATCTAAAAGAAAGAAAAAGGGAAAAGTAGCAGAGGCAGGCAGTCATTACCTTGGCCCGTTTCTTGCAGAGTAGCACCACGATGCTCAGGAACCCTGCTGCTGCAGCATACCCCAGAGGAGTCAGGCCACTTTCAGAAGAGGCATCCACATTGGCCCCAAATTCCAAAAGCAAGGCCACCATTTCTGTGTAACCAAGATGAGACTGAACACATAGAATTGGAGCATTATTTAAAACCTCTGTCCGGTAATTAATATTGGCACCTCCCAAAATCAGCAGTCGGCTGACCTAGAAATAAATAAATAAATTGAAATAATAATTAGATGATAGAAATAATGATCAGATATCAGTTATATTCCTCCAACAGTGTCTAGTAGCATTTAGTAACTTTTATATTTGTCATTTGTTCCCTTTTTAATACTTTTCTAATGAAAGGAACATAGTTTTCTCTTTTTGCTCATTAGCTAGAGCAAATACCACCCATACCATACTGCTGAACATCAGCTCTACTAAATGAACTTCTCATCAGAAAAACTCCTCCCCAAACAAAATACCCTAGATCAATTTACTCTCTGGAACCAGCAGGGCCTGATCCCATATGTTGAAATCAGCTTACAGAGGTAGATGGACTGTAGGGTTTATTGTCAAGTTAGATAACAAAGTATAACAATTAAAAATAAATTATTAGTAAGAGGTTAATTGACAGGAGACAGCCTAAGGCAAGTCAGAGATCATCTAAACAGCTACTTAGTGTTCTGATATTATTTTTTCACAGTTAATTCTTTAAGGTATTTATAATTTTTTTTTTTTGCATTTACCTTTATGTTCGGAGTGTAGAGATTTCGTAGAGATGCCAATGCCATGGAAAGACCTTCTGTGCTATAAGAGATCCAGAGACCTTGGAGGATGGAAGATGATACACCAACTTTTTTACTCAAGCCCTGAAAAAGAAATACAGAGACAACTAAATTACTAGCCTAGCTAAAAAGTATCATTTTATGCCTCTAGATTTGTGGTATTAATGAATAAGAGCAGAGTCTCACCTTAACAATGTTCATGCCCAAGAAAGCCTATCCACTGACAGGGACAAAGACTACTCTTATAGGAATAAGGGAACTTAAATTGTCTCTATTTCAGCAGTTAACAAATCTATTTAACATCTCTCTTTTCTACTCTACCTGATGTAATTTGTTTTTCCATATCTTTTTGATCAGCCTTCATGAATAGATCCCTTAAATTCAAGTTACTAAAATACACACTGTGGCAGGGATAACACATTGTGATCACTGATTTTCATTTCGTTCTGGACATTTGAGAAAATAATTTCTCAGCCTCCTTTACAGTTAGGTGGGTCATGAGACTGAATTCTGGTTAATAAAATTGGGGCAGAGGTAATATGCCATGTCCAGGTGTGGCCCCCAAACCTCATTTCTGAACACTTTCTTTTATGCCTCTTGACTACAGACCAGATGCAGATAATCCAATGGAGATGATTTCAGAAATATTACATAGAGTGGAGTGTGGAGGCACATGCCTATAATCTCAGCAACTCAGTAAGTTAAGGCAGAAGGATCATAAGTTTGAGGCCAGCCTCAGAAACTTAGGAAGACCCTAAGCAACTTAGTGAGACTAAGTCTTAAAAAAAAATAAAACAGGCTGGGGATGTAGTTCAGTGGTAAAGTGTGCCCAGGTTCAATCCTCAGTACCAAAAAAAAAAAAAAAAAAAAAAAAAAAAAAAAAAAAGGAGTGACCATCTAGCCATCTAGGCACTGGGTGCACTGAAATGAATAAGGGTGGATGACAACAGCTTCTGATTGGTCATTATTACTCCATAATCTCTTTTAATTTGTGCTAATAACAGGGTCTCAATTGCCAAGTCTTTCATTTGGTCAATCAGTTCATATACAAACACAAAAAACTAGCCAGGCACAGTGGCGCACGCCTGTAATCCCAGCACTAGGGAGGCTGAGGCAGGAGGATCACGAGTTCAAAGCCAGCTTCAGCAATAGTGAGGCACTTAGGAACTCAGTGAGACCCTATCTCTAAATAAAAATACAAAGGGCTGGGGATGTGGCCTAGTGGTCGAGTGCCTCTGTGTTCAGTCCTCGGTAGCAAAAAAAAAAAAAAAAAAAAGACCCTGAAGAAAACCTATCTCTAAGTCATTATGATTATTTATTTTGACATGAGATCAAATAGTTACAGTTCTTTTTGTAAGAATTCCAAATGTTACTCAGTCAGGGTTGAAGTCCAGTCAAATTAAGTTTGAGGGCTCACCTCCACTGTAGATCCTAGGAAACTTAGCATTCCCCATTTGGGCCTCCATTTCCTAACTTAGAATATGTGTGGCTCTCATCAAGGCCTTCTGAAGAACAATAAACTATATTAACAAATTAGATAAAAAATCAGCAGAAAGAAAGTAACATCCATATTCCAATAGTGGAAACTTTGTTGTTTGTACTGGGGATTGAACTCAGGGGCACTCTACCACTGAGCCACATCCCCAGCCCTATTTTGTATTTTATTTAGAGACAGGGTCTCACTAAATTGCTTTAGCACCTTGCTAAATTGCTGAGGCTGGCTTTGAACTCTCGATCCTCCTGCTTCAGCCTCTAGAGCCGCTGGGACTACAGGCATGCACCACCATGCCCAGCGCAATAGCAGAAACTTTTAACAGTGGAAAACATGCCTTATAGATTATGGTTGAGGGGGAAAAAAAAAAAGGGAATCTATTCAGATATCTATTATATATCAAGTTTTGTGCTAGGATTTTTTCATATGTTAGTTGCTTTAATTTAATCTAATCTTCACAACAGCTCTACTAGGCAGAATTTATCAGTATTTTTTTTTTTTTTTTTTTATATTGGAGGGAAGAACTTAGAGAAGGTTAAGTAATTTGTCCAGTGTCACATAACTGCAGAGGCTGGGATTAGAAACCAAGTTTTTCTTTTCTTTCTTTCTTTCTTTCTTTTAACTCTAAAAGTTCATTTTCCTTCTGTTACACCAAGATAAAAAAAAAATAGAGAGTTCAAAACTTTGGAAATCTCAGTCAGAAAAGAAGCAACTAGAATAGACAAAACAGCTGATTGCTAGCTTTTCCCTTTGCCTTTAACTACCAACCATTCACTTTCTTTGGTCCTCTTTTCCAAAATTGTCCTTTTCTTTCCTTTCTTTCTTTTTTTTTGATACTGAGGATTGAACACTGGGAGCTTTACCACTAAGCTATATCCCCAGCCATTTTTTATTTTGAGACAGTGTCTTACTAAGTTGCCGAGGCTGGTCTTGAACTTGGGATCTTCCTTCCTCAGGCTTCAAAGTGCTTGAAATTACAATTGTGCACCACTGTGCCAGGCTGAAAATTGTCTCTTATTTTTATACTGGGTAATCTCATCTGCTCCTATGGCTTTATTCCTATTTTTTTTTAATATTTATTTATTTGCTTTTAGTTGTACACAATGTGTTTTTATTGGTATGTGGTGCTAAGGATCGAACCCGGGCCGCGCATGTGCTAGGCGAGCGCTCAACCGCTGAGCCACAATCCCAGCCCCTATTCCTATTTTTAAATATATATACATGTTTAGGTGTAGTTGGACACAATACCTTTATTTATTTATTTATTTATTTTTATATAATTTTATTTTTATAATTTTTAATATGTACAACTCATAGTGCATATATTTAGTATCTTTTTACATACAACTGTTTGTATACAAAGTATATTCGTACAATTCAGGTCTTCAATCATGCATTAAGGAAAATGATATCTGTCTCATTCAACCACCTTTTTTTTTTTTTTTACCTTTATTTATTTTTATGTGGTGCTGAGTATCAAATCCAGTGCCTTGCACAATGTACATGAGTACTCTACCACTGAGCCACAACCCCAGACCCTATTCCTATTATTATTATTATTTTTTTGTATAAAAAGATTTATTGAAATTTATCAATGACAAACAAACATAAAACTCAAAGTTTGGCTCTTTTGAGGGGCAGGAGAAAAACTGGTGCAGATGTTCTTTTACACAGATGAAACATGGGTTAGGAAATAACACGTCACTTCTAAAGCAATCCAGAAGAGGGACACGAAAGCAAACCTGTACATTCACTAGGAATTTGCAGTCATTTCAGACTTCCACTAGGTAAGAAAATACAATTTTGCATTAGTTTTTCCGTGCTCGGGTGTATGAAAAAAACCCAGCCGACATGCAGCCACGTCTCCAGCGCTCAGGTCTGTAAAAATGTTCTAAGCACGGAAGTACACGAGGAAGAATTATCCTGTCATTTTCATAAAACAAAGCGTTCTAATATTTTACAGAACAAGATAGGACAGTTTTATTTTCTTTTAAAGAGGTTGAAGTTTGAGGGTTTGTTTCTTCTAATTATAATTACCAAACCCATTTTACTTATAATTTATAAGCCTGCTGTTTTCAGCTCGAGGGCTCACGGCTCAAGAGTACCACCAGAGTTCTCTTTGAAGAGCGAAGCCCACCACCATCTGTAAAGGGGGAAAAGGGATGAGAAATGGGGAATGTCCCCAAACCAGTGCCAAATTAGGCCTTTAGGTTGCTATTTACAAACCAGGGCGTTGGATGCCTCTAGCAGGCCCAAGAAATGCAGAAATCACATGAGCCAAAGCAAGAGTTAAAGGTATAGCTGGTACTCAGCCCTTCCCAGGATTTGAGTGACCAGACTGAGGCCAGCATGGCCTTCAAACCAACTCTGGGGATTTGGGACATACTAGGAAATGTAAGAGACCTCCAAACCATCCTCTTTGAGAGTAAGGAACAAACGCTCACTTGGTGTGTACTCAGCTATTGCATTTATAGGGATAAAACCAGACACAAAGAAAAAGGAAGGGGAAAAAAAAAAATAGAGAGTGGCAGTAAAAATAGTATTTTATTCCATCCCCTCCCACCCTCCCTCCCCCAGCAACCCCCAGTACACTTTTCCCCTCTCATTCCCACAGCAACATTACAGTCAGAAAAAAAATAAGTTTCAGGGGACAGGATTTGGAGGAGGGGAGGGGATACGGGTAAAAACAGTCAAATCACAATAGGAATTTTTCAAAATAGGTTATTCCACTTAGTCATTGTCTTCTCCCTCATCTTCAGGTTCTCGTTTTCGCTTCTGACCCCTTTCTTCTTCACCAAGCTCTTCCTCATCTTCCTTGTCGTCGACTTCCCCATCATTATAACCTTCTTCATCCTCCTCCTCCTCTCCACTCACATCCTCCTCTTCCCCTTCCTCCTCTTCATATTCGTCTTCCTCATCTTCCACTATCTGAGCATCTTCATCATACTCCTCCTCATCCTCCTCATCCTCGTCGTCGTCCAGGCCCTCCATGTAGCCCTCAGCATCGAGTCGGAGGCCTCCTTGTCATCCTGGTCATAGCCATCAAGATAGGTGAGCTGTGGGAGGAGCTTGAACACGTTTTCTCGGTAGTCGTTCAGGTTGGTTACCTCACAATTGAAAAGGTCTAAGCTCTTGAGGTTCTCTAAGTTCTTCAGTGGCTCTATTGTGCTGAGGTCTTTAATTTTGTTGCCACTTAAATTTAGATGCGTAAGGTTCGGACACCTTTCTGCCAATACTTCCAGGCCCCCTGAGATTCTGTTATCGCTTAGTCCGAGCTTCTTAAGTTTGTTTAACTTTGGTAAGTTGGCGACCGAGGTGAGGCCTATGTTGATTGTACTTAGGAATTCCAGTTCTTCAAATTTGTATGTGAGGCCTTCAATTTTGCCTTCATTCGACCGACAGTTGTCCAGGACAAGTTCTTTCACATCAGAGGGCATCCTGTTCCGCAGCTCTAAATGAATCCGTTTGTCCATGTCCATCTCTCGCTCTCTCTCTCTGCAGAGGATCTCCCGCCGGCGGAATTCAATCAATAAACCCCGAACCCACGGCCGCGCCTTTTAGGACCTATTCCTATTATTTTTAACTAAGCATTATGTTTCTTTTTTTTTTCTTTTTCTTTTTTTTAAAAATATTTATTTATTTGCTTTAGTTGTACACAATGCGTTTATTTGTACATGGTGCTGAGGATCGAACCCGGGCCGCGCACGTGCTAGGTGAGTGCTGTACTGCTGAGCCACAATCCCAGCCCATGTTTCTTTTTCTTTTTTTAAAAAATTTCTTATTAATTGTTGATGGACCTCTATTTTATTTATTTATTTACATGCAGTGCTGAGAATCTAATCCTGTACCTTACACATGTGAGGCAAGCCCTCTACCACTGATCCACAACTCCAGCCCAGCATTATGTTTCTTTTTCAATTGTAAAACTTAAAGTAGTATTGTATCTATAATCTGTAGTAGTCAATTTATCCTTGAATATTAAGTGGGATTCATTTAATATTTTCACTTAATATATAAAGTTATTAGGAGTATTATTTTATTATAAGAAAAATGTTGGATCAGTGTTTATTAAAGTTATGTGGCAGTTTTCTGATATCAGAGAGAGTTCAGAAAATGTATTTAGCTTCTCTGAAAGATGTAGCAGCTTACTCACCTGTTCAGCAACTATAAGTCTGGATTTAGTTTTCTTGAATATAAATTGCCTCTGATTTCCTGTGTGATCTTCATTTTAAAGATTAATAAAAAAAATAAATAAACGCAGGTTGGGCACCATGGCACATGCCTGTAATCCCAGCAGCTCGGGAGGCTGAGACAGAAGTTTAAAGCCAGCCTCAGCAATTATCAAGGGGCTAAGCAACTCAGTGATATCCTGTCTCTAAATAAAAATACAAAATAGGGCTGGGATGTTGCTCAGTGGTTGAGTGCTCCTGAGTTCAATCCCCAGTAGCCCCACCACCACCAAAAAAAAACCAACCAACCAACCAACCAACCAACAAACAAAAAAAGACACAGTAAGGTTAAATGACTTGCTAGGCCAGGTGCAATGGCACACACAGGTAATCCTGTTTACTCCCAAGGTTGAGGCAGGAGGACTGTAACTTGGCAACTTAGTGAGATCCTGTCAAAAAGTCATGGGGAGTAGCTCAGTGATAGAGTGCCCGGAGTTAAATGCCCTGGAGTTAAATCCCCAATACCATAATAAAAAAACAAACAAAAAACTTGCTTGAACTTGCTTGAACTCCTACAGTCTGGAAGTAGGAAAAGTAGAATTCAAACCCAGTCTGGTTTCAGAGCCTAATTTCTTTTAACTACCATGCTCACTATACTGTCATCTTTAAATGAATTATATAGATAAGTGATTTTCAACTCTTTGGGCTACACATTAAAATTATCTGGAGAGCTTCTAAAAAATATTAATACAGTGTGGAGAATGCAAAATGGCATAGCCACTTTGGAAGATAGTCTGTCAATAAAGCTAGGTTTACCATATAATCTGATAATATCACTCATTTTACCCAAATGAGGTGAAAATTTACAAACTAAACTCCTTATATGAATATTTATAGTAACTTTGTTAACAACCCCAAATTGGAAGTCATCAAGATTCCCTTTAATAGGGCTGGGGATGTGGCTCAGCGGTAGAGCGCTCGCCTAGCACGTGCGCAGCCCAGGTTCGATCCTCAGTACCACGTAAAAATAAATGCATTGTGAACAACTAAAGCAAATAAATAAATATTAAAAAAAAGATTCCCTTTAATAGATAAATGACCAACAAATAAACAATGGTACTCCATACAATGTAATATAATTAAGCAATAAAAGAAACAAGGTATCTAGTGACAAAAAGACATGGAGGAAGCTTGAATGCATATTGCTAAGTGGAAGAAGTCAATCTAAAAAGACTACACATTGGGTGATTCCAACTATATGAAATTCTGGAAAAGGTAACACTATGGAGATAGTAAAAAAGATCACTGGTTGCCAGGGGTTGGGGAGGGAAAGAGAAAAGGAATGAATAGGTAAAACTGAGAAATTTTAGGACAATGAAACTATTCTGTACTGCAATTGTAGATACAGGACATTATACGTTAGGCAAAATCCAAAGAAACACAGAATGAACCCTAACGTAAATTACGGACTTCAATTTACAATAATGCATTAGTAGGTTCATTCGTTGTACTCAATGTACCATATCAGTACAAGATGTTAATAGGAGAAGTTGTGGCTGGGGGAGTGAGCATAGGGAATTCTGGTTTCAGTTCAATTTTTTATACAAGCCTAAAATTGCCCTAAGAAATAAAGTCTATTAAAAAAGCTTATGTTCTACTCCAGAACAATGAATCAGTTTCTGGGAGTAAGGTTCAGGAATGTGTGCATGTTTTTTAAAGTTCTCCCTGAAAATCTAATGCATAGCCAGATTTGAAAATCACTGATCCAGATCTATAGATAGATTCAAAGACACAATGTTGAGTGGGAAAGAAAAAAGCTATAGAATTATATGAATAGTATGATACTAATTTTATGTCAATTAAAAAATGTGTATGTTGTTTAATATGTTACTGGTTGGGCGTGGTGGTGTACACCTGTAATCTCAGCAGCTCGGGAGGCTGAGGCAGGAGGACTGCAAATTCAAAGCTAGCCTCAGCAAAAGTGAGGCACTAAGCAATCAGAGAGACCCTATCTCTAAGTAAAATACCAAATAGGGCCGGGGATATGGCTCAGTGGTTTAGTGCCCCTGAGTTCAATCCACAGTACCAAAACAACAACAACAGCAACAACAACAACAACAACAACAAAAAAGCAAAAGTATGTTACTGATGTTGGAAAAGTACAAAATATGGATAAGAAGAACATATATTAGGATTATTAACGTGCTAAATTCTCATGAATTTTGAATTGAAGCTATTTTTACTTATTTATTTTTAAATATTTATTTTTTAGTTATAGGTGGACACAATATCTTTATTTTTATGTGGTGCTGAGGATCAAACCCAGTGCCTCACACATGCTAGGTGAGTGCTCCACATCTGAACCACAACCCCAGCCCCTGAAGCTATTTTTAGAGGAGGGATAGAAATGAGATAGGAAAGGAATGTTACACAAGTATCTACTGTATTTGTTATACTTTTTAAAAATATAGGAAAAAATCTGAAGTAAACATGATAAAAATCTCAACATTTGTTAAATGCGTATTATCAGATTATTTATTCAATTAAATAAACTGGTAGATATCAGAATAAATAATCTGATAATGTGCTTTCTTTTTTTATTCTACTTTGTTATATATGACAGCAGGATGCATTACAATTCATATTACACATATAGAGCACAATTTTTCATACAAAGTTTGTATACAAAGTATATTCACTCCATGCATGTCTTCATACATGTACTTTGGATAATGATGTCCATCTCATTCCACCATCATTTATGTGCTTTCTTATTTGAAATATTTCATAATAATATTTTAAAGAAGAATTATGGATATCTTTTTATCTGAGATAAGAAAAAAGGTAAGAATTGGTAATGATATAGATTTATTTGTTGGTAAGGGGAGGAGACTAATTAAAGGAAGTCCATAAATCAAGTAGAATGGCTTTAATTTTTTTCAGTGACTCATAAGTTAGGTTGTTTGTTTAATTAGTTGGCTTGTTTAGGAGCTACAGAAAGAAGAAACAGAAAAGGGAGATGAGTAAGAATAGACCTTTGTAAGTTAATTTCAATTAAATGGTCCAGTAAATGGACCATAAAGCAGCACTGAGAGCCCCAATGAGGTTGGAGTGAATATAGAAGATACAAACCCAGGATAAAGAACCACAGTGTAAGATTTGAAATATCAGCTTCATTTATATTGTTGATTTTTTATTTCTTCTGGTTGATGGGGCTGACCTTTTGCTCTTCAGAGATGTGAAAGAAAAGAGTTTCAGTTTAAAGTCAACAAAGATGACAGGCAGATAACTGTGATCCCATTACCAGTCACATAGCCCCAAATAACTCATAACTAAATTCTAAGCTTATGGTTTCTCAAAGAGAACTTTATGCTCAAATAACTTAAAGTGCTTCTTCAGTATCTGTAACTACTATTCAGATGAGAAGGGACTTCTTTTTGTCTTTTTTAGTAATGAAGTCCATTCCTTACAATCTAAATTTACAGCCTAGAATAATCATGCTTAGTATTTTTGAATACTTCAAGAAAATAGAATGAATAAATTAGAGCAGTCTAAAGTCCTTTTAGAGATTTTTAGGTATAGCTCAGGTATTTTAAGACATGGCAAAACCCAATTCTGGCACTTAGCCAATGAGTTTCACTAAGTTATTTGCAGACATATCAGCCCAGTGTCCCACATGCAGATACTCAAATGGATTATCACTATTCTTATTTGATCATTGGACATAGCCATGTTTGGTTACAGAAAAAGGATACTAGTAAACCAAGGAAATGGCATCCTTCATTATAGAGAAAGGGTTGGAAAACTATCACCTTTGGCCAAATCCAGTATTCTCTTTTTGTAAGTCAAGTTTTATTGGAATACAGCCTTACCCATTCATTCCTATATTATCTCACTGTTTTCTAGCTACAATAGCAGTTGAGTGTTTGTGACAAAGACTATATGGACTACAAATGTTGGCCTCTTTATAGAAAAAGTCTGCCAGCTACTACTGAAAAAGGATGCTAGGTAACCTCTGAAGTGACAGGGGGATTACCATGTGCAATTTATGCTCATTATTCTTTTTTTGAATATTTATTTATTTGTTTTAATTGTACACAATGCCTTTATTTTTACGTGGTGCTGTGGATTGAACCTGGGCCATGCACGTGCTAGGCAAGCGCTCTACCGCTGAGCCACAATCCCAGCCCCAATCACTATTCTTATTTTTGGGAAAAAGATTCTTCTTCTTCTTCTTTTTTTTTTTTTTTAAAAGAGACAACCCATTACATCTTTTTTTTTTTTTTTTTTTTGTGGTATCAGGGATTGAACTCAGATTGAACTCAGGGACACTCGACCACTGGGTCACATCCCCAGACCTTTTTTGTATTTTATTTAGAGACAAGGTCTCACTGAGTTGCTAAGTGCCTCACCATTGCTGAGGCTGGCTTTGAACTCGTGATCCTCCTGCCTCAGCCTCCCAAAGTGCTGGGATTATAGGCGTGCGCCACCGCGCCCGGCCCATTACATCTTTTTTTAAAAAAAATATTTATTTATTTACTTTAGTCGTACACAATGCAATGCATTTATGTTTACGTGGTGCTGAGGATCGAACCTGGGCCGTGCACATGCGAGGTAAACGCTCTGCCGCTGAGCCACAGCCCCAGCCTGGGAAAAAGATTCTTGCTAAGCATCTTCTGCTTATAACATTTCCCTCCACTGGCCAATGTTTCCAGCAAGAAATGTGACAGGATTGGCCAACCAAAGGAGCATTTTGGAGGGCAGTATTTAAGGAGCTAATTGCAAAAATACTCACGAATCTCTCCAGTAACTAGACTCAATCCAATGAAAACTCCCTGCATTATAAACTAGGTTGAAATATTTCTGGCCACAATTTATAAGCATTTTGTTTTCTTTTAGATTAAAAAAATTCAAATGGCTATTAGAGTATTACAAAAATTGTAAGTACTCAACAATATGGGTCATTCAGGAAGTGCAAATCAAAACCACAATGAGATACCACTTCACATTTGCTAGAATGGCAAAAATAAAAGGTAATGTCTAATGAGTGCTGGTGAAGGTATGAAGAAATTAAAATTTTTTGGCATGCTGGGGATTGAACCTAGGGTTTCACACATGCTAAGCTTATGCTCTACCATTGAGCTACTCCTCCAGCCTGGTGTGAAGAAAATGAAACCATCATATACCTCTGGTGGGAATATAATATGGCGTGGCCACTTTGGAAAACAACTTGGCGATTCTTTAATATGTTAAACATAGTTACTATATGACCTAGCAATTCTACTTCTTCTTTGCTTCAATTTTTTCTTAAGAGAAGGGGAATTGCTAAGTTGGCCAGGCTGGCCTCAACTCCCAGGCTCAAGTGATCCTTCTGTCTCAGCCTCCTGAGTGCTGGACTACAGGCTCTGTGCCCAGTGCAACTCTACTTCTAAGTGTATATACTCAAGACAACTAAAGACATACTGTCTACTCACAAACCTATACCCACACATTGTAAAAACACTGTCACTGAGCTGTGACTGCATTAAATACAATTTTAAAATAGCCAATTTTATTTTCTAAAGATGGAAAAATCAGTAAGCTAATGTTCACAGCAATACCATTAACAACACCCCCAAGTGGAAACAACTCAAATGTCTAAGTGTGAATGAATAAACAAACTGTGGTAGATCCACAAAAGAGAATATCATTTGGCAATAAAGAGGAATAAAGAGCTGATATATGTTGCAGTATTAATAAACTCTGAAAACACTGTGCTAAGTCAAAGGTGCCAGACACAGAGGACCACATATTATGATTCCATTTATATGAAATGTACAGAAAAGAAAAATCTATAGAGATAGAAAGTAGAGTGAGGGACGACAAAAATAGTCATGAGGTTTACTTTTTTAGGGTGAAGAAATGTACTGATAATGGTGATAGTGGCACAACTGTAAATGTATTAAAAAAATCACTGACATGTACAATTAAAATTGGTGAATTTTGTATGGCATACAAAGTTATAATTTGATAAAGCTGTTAAAAACAATTAAAAGGCTCCATAGATAGCCAAATATCCAGAACAACAAATCCCCTACCTTCTCATGTTTTAAGACATTCTTGATACATGTGCATTTTTCATGAACAAAGATAAGACAAGGGAAATTTAAAATTGGAAAGAAATATAAATTGAACTGTTCATTACTGCTCATGAGAAGCTATTAGTGGAACTGATTATAAACTATAAAGTCTGTCTTTGTCTTTTCGTGACCTTTAACTGATGGGGACTAAGAATTTTAGCAGTCTGAAGAGAAGCTAAATCCTATCAAGAGAGAGTACTCTGCATTTAAAAGATGCTGTAAACTGCTGCACCGAAAAAAAACATGGTCTAAGATTTTATGCTTCAGCTTGCAGTCGTGTCATCACTGTGTGCTGCACACAGGAGTTATTTATGGCCTGAATCATACACGGAGCCAGTTTTATCTCAGGCAACCATGTTGTCTGCATCAACATTAGATAAAACTGCTAATGACAGAAGTGTATGGCTTAAATGTAGATCTCCATGTACTGAACAATCACGCTTGGTTAAATGAAGGTTCATGCTATTTCTCTGTTAATGTGATGTTTATTTTGGTGCACAAAGGAAGGTATCAACTTCATTTTTGCATCTGATCCTATGCAGATGGTGATGTTAAAAGATTGGTAGTTAAGCCATTCTTCAATCTACCTGAATAAATGTTTGATCTTAGGAGTTTATGGAAGTAGTAGACCTTTCCAGTTCACTTGAAACTGGAACGAGATAACCTTATCTATTATTTTAGCACCACTCTGCTCCCACTAAGTAAGGTCATTTTTGGTACAGTGATTTGTTAGACAATTATGATTCCAAAAAAGGACTTGTTACTGTGGACTTCACTTCTGTCCATCTGATGAACAATATTCTCTGGGTGTGTGCTTATTACTGAGAAGAATTTGCTAGGCTCTTAGATTTGCCCTTAATGCCATTTTTCTGAAGCGAACTCTTTTATCTTTACAACAACTCTTGGGGGAAAGTGACCATTTTTTAAATTTGTACATTATAATTATACATAATAGTGGGATTCAATGCTACATCTTTATACATGTACACAAGAGAACAATACAATTTGGTCAGTTTTATTCCCCAATGGCTCCCCTTTTTCTCCCTTCACCCCTGACTCTCCCCGGCCTTCTCCCTCTACTCTACTGGCCTCCCTTCTATTTTTATAGGATCCCACATCCTTTTTTCCCTTTTCTCTATATAGATTCCAACTAATGAAGAAAAACACATGACCCCTGATTTTCTGAGTTTGGCTTGTTTTGCTTAACATAATGCTTTCAAAGTCCAACCATTTTCCTCAAAATGACATAATTTCATCCTTTTTCATGCCTGAATAAAACTCCATTGTGTGTGTGTGTATGTGTATGTGTGTGTGTGTGTGCGTACACACACACACACATTACATTTTCTGTATCTATTCATCCACTGATGGACACCTATGCTTATTCTACAATTGGGCTATTATAAAATAAGCTGCTATATCATGGATATGCATATATCACTATAGTATGTGACTTTAGTTCTTTAGGATATATATCAAGGAGTGGTATATAACTTGGTCACATGCTGGTTCTATTCCTAGTCTTTTCAGGAACCTCCTTACTGATTTCCATAGTGTTTGCACTAATTTACAGCCCCACGAAGAATGTGTAAGTATTAAGGGAAGATAACTGTTTCAGACACTGTATTTCTCAATTTTGAGGCAGGGAAAGAGTTCTGAAGAGACAGTGGGGATTGGAATAATCAGGTGTAGAAATAGCAAACTGGTGGCTAGAAAATCAGGACAACAAATTTCCTCCTCTGCTTCTATGTGCTAACTCAAAACTGCTATCTGGAATACAAATTCCTTGAGATTAGAGATTGTATCTTTTTAACTTTAGCATCCTTGGTCCTAATACAATTCTTCAGTAAGTATTGAATAAACGAATGACAGCATGTGTATATGCACAAACAGATTAAATATAGTCCCTCTTCTGGGTGCTTCAGTCCAGTCTTATGAAAGTTGAGAGAATTCTTGCAAGTTTTGAAATAGCTGGGGAAAAATTGGGATAACAATTTGAGAGAGATTGAGGAAGTAGCTCCAAGGAAGGTTACTGTTGAATTCCAGGTAAACAGTTTAAAAATCATAGCCTAAGGGATATTAAAATCTTCACTAAAACAATTATAAGAAAATTAAAAGACTAGCTGCTCTCTGTGATTTTTTAAAGACATTGTGAAAACTGTGCAATGACAGTTGTTAAAAGATAATTATCCTTAGGAGATGGTAGGTGATATATGGAGCACATGTGTATGTGCATACATGCTCCATGCGTAAGTGATCATGCACAAGACATTTCCTGGAAAGCCTAGAAACCCACTAAATTGGGAGATGGCCAATGTAAATGTAATGTTAACCTATTAACTGCTCTGTAAGACAAGGATAGTTCTATTTTTAAAGACTGAGAGAGGAATAAGGACTACACTGAAATAACAGTAATTTCTTTTCATACACATAATGTTAAGGGAAGTCTGCTAGAAATGGAAAGAAAAAAGGGCTTCCATTTCTCTAATTACCTTAAAGATGTGTGCTTTGAGGATGTGATGTCCCAATTCAATAGTCTGCTGTCGGTTTAGTTTTCCCTCTTGGCGAGAAAACCAGAAGGCAAGTAATGTGTGACCACTCCTGCAAAGAAAAAGAAACTCATTTTAGAAAGTTTAATGAATCCATTCTGCTTTTTGTGGGGAAAGCAGGTCCAGTCATACCTCCAACGAAACTGTGTCATTCAACCAGTTTCTTGCAGAAGAGCACTTGCTACTTGGCAAATAATGGGTATTGAAAGGTTCCTAGCTTTTATTAGTCCTTTACCTAAATCACATTTATGAATAGCACAAAATGTCATTTCTAGTTGGCTTATACCCATCCCACACACAGATGGCACTAAAAGATTTTCATTTTTATTTTCTGTCTCTGTCAGCAACTCTTATTTCACCAATGCTTAAATGTCAGTGCTCCTCAGGATCTCTATATTGGTCTTTCCTATTCTGTCCTATGCCTGGATTAGATCATTCATTCTCAGAGCCTGCCTGTACATATACATCATGGATAGCCTATATATTTTTTCTCTATCTAGACTTCTCTTCTCAACCTTAGACCAGTATCCATCCAACTGTCTATAAGATTCCTCCATTTGGAGGCCCCCAAATACCTAAACTTGACATGTGTTAAACTGGATTAACAACCTCTTTCCTAAATGAAGTCTACTCTGATCAGCTTCTACCTTTTCCTTCAAGCTGAATAAAGTATTTTCTTTTTAGTGCTACTAATATAGTTTGTATATACCTCCAGTACAGTATTTACCACACTGTCACATGCTCTCTCTTACACTAGACTGAGTTTCCTAATGGCACCCAACCCCCCATATCTCCTTGTTAACAGATTCCAATTTGGTCATGAAAGAGAAAGCTCTTTTTTCTGCCTCTGGATATTGTTTTGTTTGCTCACAATGCCCCAAACTGCCTTCTAAATCATGTGGTTAGCTGGTCTGAAGACAAAACTGAAAGGAGTGCTAGGATAAAAGAACTGCAGAAAAATATAGCCTGATCTCTGATTGTATAGCATCTAAATTGTCCTAATTTTGGACTTTTCATTATATGAAATAATAAATTTCTTTATTGTTTAATCCATTTCAATTGGAGTTTTTTATAGCTTGAAACATTCAAATGATATACTTCTTTAAATGTTAATTTGTGTGTACGCATGTGTGTGTATATATACTTGTGTATGTGTGCATGTACACACAAATACAGCCACGGATGAGTCACTTAAAGTAATAATTCTTATATCAGGAAGGTTACAATAATTTCACTATTAATAACAAGATAGAATTTTTATGTGCATCCTTATATTTGACCTGTAGTGTTTGCTATTTCTCCTCAGTGCCTGACCAACAATGAAAGCAAGCACTATCATCTCTCTAGCTAGATGAGATTTATACACAGTATTTGATACATGTGCTATATGTGTATATATAGAGTATGCGTATTTCTATGTTTGCTTATGATAGAAGTCTGGATTATTTATATTCTCTATATGACTAACACAACCTGTTACATATAAAAATAATTAATAAAATTTTAAAATAATTATGTATTTTAATTAGGTATATATGACAGCAGAATGCATTTTGATTCACTACACAATTGCAGCACAACTTTTCATAATTTTGTCATTAAGGAAAGAATATTGGATCACCTTTGGAATGCATCTTCTCAGCACATTTGTTAGCTTTTAGCAACTGTGGACACTAGAACTGTGTCTCTACTATCCACCAAGTTAGTGTCAGCAGACTTCTTTATGTCACTAGTAACTCAACTTTTCCATTCCTTTCAGTTGGAGTCACAGAAGAAGGAAATGAAACCATTATCTCAGTTTCAAGTCTAATGGCCAAATTAAACAGACAGAAAAGCAGAAAAGCAGCAAATAAATTTTTGCTGGTGTTGCTTCCCTGAAAGGAGGCCCAAATGTCTAATGAGCATTTTTCTCTTATACTGAATACTGGCTACTTAGCCAGGTTTAGTTTGAAGATATCTCACACTGAATTCTGAGAAATTAGCATTCTCTCTTTCTTTTTAAAGCTTCAGTAAATAACCGGGAGAACAGGGGTGGGACAGTGTCCACCTTACACAGGAATCATTTCAGATTTCATGTCAGTAATATTTTGAAAGGAAAACCTAACCTTTGGCTTCACAAAATTTCTCAATTATAGTGGACACTAAGCCAACTTGTTAAGTGGATAAAATTGAACATAATGGAAAGGAGGTTATTTGACTGGGAGAATGTCCAGAAAAGTTACAGCCTGTGTGGAATCATCACCACCATCCGAGGGTCTTAGACCAGGGTTGTTTCGTACTCACAAAATCTGGAAATTGCCACTGAACTTTTATTTATCTCATGAAAGATCAATTTATTTGGTAGGCTGTTTTTAACAGAGCATAGAGAAATTAGATTATAATAGGAAGCATATATTCTTGAGATCTAAAATTTCTATATCATTATTAACAGTGAAATTATTGTAGCTTTCCTGATGTTAAGAATTATTACTTAAATGACTCATCCATGGCTGTATAATAATGACAAGAATTCCTGAATATAGGCCTCTGATCTACTACCCATGCTTTAGGCCATGAATCAGAATCCATGCCTATTAGGATTAAGGTTAAAAAGCTTGTGCTTGGCAAAGAAATAAATTTTCAGTTAGACATAGAATTGACTCTGCCCCATTTTCATTCCACTGCCATAACTAAGGAATCCTGCTATGATGCTTTCATTTCTCCAGTGTCCATCTCATTTTCCTACAGATGACAGTGTTTGCCTTTATTGGTGTTGATAAGCACTGAGGAGAAACAGCAAGTAATACAGATCAAGGATAAGATTAAGGTGATAATTATAGTCCATTTATTTTTTAAATAGATGTATGCTACATTATTCATAAAAATGATTCTGATCAGCTCATTAGACTCAAAACTTGTGGTGTTTAGGACACAAAGGTTAACACCAATTTTTATCATATACTGGCATTTTTTATTGTATCCTACTCTTCTGACAAAATATGGTACCACTAGCTAACCTGTAGTCTAAGTGTGTTTTACTACACTTGTGTATATGTTTCTTTTCCCCTTATCATTTGTTTTTCATTTCTGAACCTCATTATTCTTTTTGACTCCTAGCCTGACCAAGTTCTGAGACTACTGGTAGCCTCTTATTTGCCATATAAAGTGGTTTTCTTTTAGTTTTTTATTTTTTTCTCCTTCTAGCATTAGGCCTTATTCACTGCCTCCCTTTTTTGAAACCATCTGTTGATATCTATGTAACTACCTTGGTATTTTTTTAAATCTTATTCCTTCAGTGATTTAATTTCTTTGCCTATGTCCTATTAATTCTTCTCTAGGTAGCTCTCTTTGCCTCCTGACTTCAACTTTCACCTCACTGTGAATGACTTCCACAGTGACACCTCAAACTCTGATATTTAGTTTGGCTTTTCTGACTGCCTGCTAGATCGCTTTACCGCCTGGATCTCTCAACCTCCATGAGGGTCAAATGAAACTCATGTTTTGAAGTTAAAGCTTTCCCTCAAATCCAAATATCCTCAAGTCTCCTTTGCTTTTTCCCAAATATTGTCAGTCAGACATAAACCTAGCAGCTGTTTTTCTCTTTTCTTTATATTTTCTCACTGGGATAATTAGTTAAAGAGTCATTCTCTCCATTTTGTTTTTCACTGCCCACTACTTTGGCCCATCCCAAGAATATATATTTCAAAATCCTCATCAAAATTCTGCTAAAAATTCTTCATTTGCTTTATATCAAATTGCTTTATATCAAATGAAGAATTTTTCCTCTGATATATCAGTGAAACCCTTAAGATAGTATTTAAAGGTTTTCCATCATTTTGTCCCTTGTCTTTTTGTCAACCTTTTCCACTTTATCTTAACTTTCAACACAAGACTCAGTAAATGATTTGTAGAATTTCAAACACACTTTCTCTCTACCTATATTTTCCATTCTTCAATCCAGTTCATACCATCTCCTCTGTGAAGCTTTCCCTGTACCTATGATAGATTCAGGGGTTCTCTTTTTAGGTTCCTATAGTACCTGGTACATAGCAGGAAGCACCTAGGCAGGACATACTGTTATCATATCAGTCTTTCTGTTAGAATCTACTAAGGATAGAAGTCATGCTTTTATACATATGTATTCTTAGGCAATACATATTTGAATAATGAATAAGTAACAATAGTTTATATTTGTATACTATCTTGTGGTTTTCAAAATACTTTAATAATTTTTAGATTCTCACATAAACAATACCATAGACACAGGAATAAATATTACTCCTAGTATTGGGTAGAATGTGAAAAAGAAATATACCAATAATGTAAAGAACAATATATTCACTTATACAGTACAAGCTCTGAACTTTTAACATAATTAAAATCAGTAGCCATTAATTTTGACATTTTTTGATTAGCATTTTGGGAAAGAGTAGTTAATAAGGTAGAGTGAACTCTAATAAATGTGATGTGATTTTAGGCATGACTGAATATAACTATGCTTTCCTTCTATAATTAAAGATGATATTAATCAAAATTGATTTAATATGAGTTCAAATGTTCATGTGTTATAAAAGCAATGGGTTGGGGGATGGTCCCCATAGTGTTTACAATGAGATCACCTTGTGATTCAAAGTTATCCTGCAAATTTCCCTGTCTGCATTCACAAAGCTGCCTGTTCGACTCTGAAACAGTCAAACATACCTAGGTAAAAACCTAGTTCTGTACTTAGAAGCTTTATAACTAAGGGCATGCTTTTTAACCTCTCTGTAAAACAGAACTGTGGTGAGAATTAAGACATATTAAGTGAGTTGTATTTTATACTCCTTTTGTATTCTCCACAGTAACTAGCATACTGCTACATTAAAGGAATGACTTTAAACATAATACAAAGATGACTATGTCCTCAAACAAAACATTAATCCTTAATGTATGTAACAGGGTGAAATGTAACACTTTATCCTTACCCCTCGTCCTCACCCCTTCTGACCCTACCCACCATTTGCAGCCAAAAAAGAAATCCACAGATTAGGGAAAATTATGGGTACAGATGTCATTCACTATTAGTCAAGCAGGAAAAATTGGTACAGAAGCAAAAAGACAGAGAAAAATGGTCTCTAAGAAATAAGGCAATAGTTAAGCTAACAAGAGGAATAAAAATTTCTCATGTAGACCAGAGGTTTTGGGAACATAGTAAGGTTTACATGTAAGGCATATTTGATTTTAGATATTTTAGGATTAGTCACAGGTCAGAGTTGAGGATCCTCCCCAGCACTATCTTCTCTCATCTCTTCAGGATATATGTGCTTTGACCGAAGTCACAGAAGGTGGTATCCAGAATAGAAGAGGGCAGATTCTCTTCCATTCTTATTTTCAGGTATCAGTGGCCCCTTGATATGGATACTGGAGACAAATGATACTCACTCTTGGACAACTATGAGTTATAAGGCTGTGAGGAGCTACTGTCACTTGATGATTCTGTTTCACATACCTCAAGTGTTCAGAGACATGGAGTCTTTTAGAGAAAAACCCTTTCTAAAGTTCCACTTCACTGCCATTTAACAGTTTGGAAATTGTACAAAAGTTGTTTTACACAATATACATCCTGATACTATGTTTGTTTTTCTAATAGATTTTCACTTAGAACCTCAGGGAGGTAGCTAATCTTAAAGTTTCTATTTGTCATGCTAAAACATGCTAACAAATGGACTCAATATTTCTAGCATGGATGCCTTTCATTACTCTGGTCATAGCCACTAGTATGTAGTCACACAGATTTCATTAATTCTTGTGATGACAAACTTGACAGAGAACACTTTCATGTTTTAGAGAAACAGATTCTTTGATATTCTGCATGATGCTCAGAGGTGACAAAGTGGTATATAAGTACAGCTAGTTGAAGAGGAACTGCTTAAAATCTAAAGTCTATCTAGTCCATTTTATAATTTTGGCTGAAATAATATGTGCTGCTGTGGAATGTTTTAATTATAGAGACAAAGGTGGGGGAATTACTTGGAAGACCTAGAGAGATAAGAATTATGGGGCAGAGATGACCTCCTGGCCTACAAAAGGTTGTGCTCTCCTTCCAGAGTCAAGAGCTGTTCTTGGGAAGTGGATACCTTGCTAGAGACTTGCATTCAAGTGGGGTCATGTGATTTAGTTCTGGTTAATAAAATGTGGGCAGAAATTATATTTATCGCCTTAGACCTGACCCAGAAAAACCTGCTTCTCCACTTTGTTTCTCCCTATCTGCCAGCATAGGCAATCTTGGAAGCATTATGCTAAAGACGGCAGAGCCTCTATTAGACTGGTCCTTGAAACACTTTGTAGAGCAAACCTCTCCTAAACCATATGATGCCTTTGGACTTTAAGTCAATGAAAAAATAAATTTCTACTGTGATAAACCACTGGGGTTTTAGGGTTTGTTTTGGCAGTCAGCATTATCTTAGTTTAAACAAAAAGGATTTTGAGTGATAACAGAGAAATGGAGAAGGATGGAGAAAGCAGGAAGGAAGACTGAGGAAAGTATTCATTTCAATGTCAGCAAAAAGAAGAAACTAAAATATATTATCCTCATAAATTAGACATTTGGAAACAAGCTGAAATTATTATACCTTATCATAAGACTACTGAAGCAGACTCCATGAGAACAGAAGAGGAATAGTTCCTGTGTTGCATGACAGGAACTAGTCACACAGTAAAAATAAAAATACTAGTTTTATATTCCCATTAGCCATCCAGTGTAAGAGACTCACTATTCCTAACAACTGCTGTTTATCTTCAGTGAGTATGAAATCATTTTTTAAATTCGCAAGACAGCTAATTGAAAGGATAAAAACTGTCATCACCAATAGACTCCTTGCCCACCATGAACTAAAGGTGAAAGAGGGAAGTTGCTCTATTTATTTATTTTTTTTACAGTTCTGGGGATTGAATCCAGGGGTGCTTTATCCCTGAACTACATCCTCAGGCCTTATTTTATTTTTTAATTTGAGACAGGGTCTTACTAAGTTACCCAGGTTTGCTGGCCTTTAACTTGTGATCATCCTGCTAGAGCCTCCCCAGATGCTGAGATTATAGGCATGTGTCACCACTGCTATCACAAAGTTGCTTTAAATGAGTGTTCTCTAGGGGTCTTTGCATTTGCAAAAAGTAACTCTGATAAAGTGATATTTTCAGTAAGATTAACTCCTTTGATACCATTAGATTATCATTGTTTAGAACAAGGAGGAATTAGTGCTTTTGCCAAGAATCTCCTTGCCTCTGCCTCACCTTCTGTTAGTTGTTAAGAAGACAAAAAGGTGTTACCTGGTCAGGTTGCTATTATGTTCTGTTAGCTTCTGAGCCCTAGTAGAAATACCAGTATGGGGACTTAAAAGAATTTCTTAGCAGCTCAAAAATACTTATTCTGGTTAGCAATACCAATTTATATCTCTAGGTAGGAAGGGACTTTAAATTGCTCTTCTGATAGCCAGATTTCTAGACCTCTTCATTCTTTGCATTTCTTTTAAAATTATTTTAAAAACTAGTATGTTCAAACATAAAAAAAAATGTATATAATAGGGTAACATGATGTTTCAATACATGTAGACATTGTATAATGCTTAAAGCAGATAAAAAATCTATTTCCTTGAACATTTATTGTTTCATTATAGTAAAAACATTAAAAATCCTTTCTTTTAGCTTTTTGAAATGTACAGTTACTATTATCTAGTCACACTATTGTGTAGTAGTTAGCATACCAGAACTACCTAACTTAGTGCCCATTAATCAACCTTTCCATATTCTTTTTCCCTCTACTCTCAACTTTTATGAGATCAACTTTTTTAGTTTCCACAAAAGAGTGAGATCACATAGTACTTGTTTTTCTGTGCCTGGCTTATTTCACTTAACATAATGATCACCAGTTCCAACCATGTTGTCACAAAGAACAAGGTTTCATTCTTTTTTTTTTTTTTTTTTTTACGGCTGAATAGTATTTTGATGCAGATATGTACCACATTTTCTTTATCCATTTATCAGCTGATGGACATTTGAGTTGCTTCCATTTCTTGGCTATCTTGAACATGGGAGTGCAGATATCTCTTTGACATATTAATTTTCTTTCCTGTGGATATGTAGCCAGCAGTGGTATTGCTGGATCCTGTCTATTTTTAATTTTTTGAATAGCCTCCATACTGTTTCTCATAAGATTGACTAATTTACATTTCCACCAGTGGTGTGCAACATTTTCTTTTTCTTCACATTCTTGCCAGTACTTGTTACTTTCGGCTTTTTGATAATAGCCATTCTTTTGGGAGTGAGGTAATCTCTTATTGTAGTTTTGATTCACATGTCCCTGATAATTAGTGAGACTGAATATTTTTTCATATACCTGTTAGCCATTTGTATGCCATGTTTTTTCTATGTTTTTTCTTTCTTCTTCTTCTTCTTTTTTTTTTTTTGCAATTAAGAAAGAACGCAAGGGCTCTATGTCTTCTTTTAAGAAATGTTAATTTAGGTCTATTGCCCCCCTCCCCTTTTTAAACAGCTGATTTTTTTTGTTTTTGTTATTCACTTTTTGGAGTTCTTCATATAGTCTGGATGTCAATGCCTTGTCAGATGTATATTTGGCAAAAATTTTGTAGGTTGTCTCTTCACTGTTGATTGTTTCCTTTGCTGTGTCTAATTTTGCTTTCATTTCCTGTGCTTTTGGCACCCTCTTCAAAAAGGTCTTTGCTCACTCCAATGTCCTGACACACTTTTTCCTATCTTTTCTTCTAGTAATTTCATAGTTGCACCTCTCTTCTATCTTCAGTTCTTCTTATTAGCTCATTTCCTAATGTCTACAAACATGGTCAAGTCTTGCCTTCAGTGCTAAAAATTTGGGAAGTATGTATAGTTTATGTTAGCAGTCTTCATTTTTTCATTTCACATTAGTTTTTAACTTAAGGAATTCTGGCTTTTGTTACCATTCTATTCAAAGCATCCTGGCAGAAACCACAAATGACCACTTGACCTTTACCTTTTTGTAAAAAGATATTTGTGATCATCTTCTCTTTGAAACTGTTCTCTTTTGACTGCCATGACCTTACTTTACCTTGTTTCTTCTTCTAATTACCCTTTTTAAAAATTTGTTCCAATTAGTTATACATGATAGTAGAATGCATTTTGACACATCATACATAAATGGAATATAACTTCTCATTCCTCTGGTTGTACATGGTATAGAGTTACGCTGGTCATGTAATCATATATACACATAGGGTAATAATGTCTGATTTATTCTACTATCCTTCCTACCGCCTCCTCTCTCTTCATTTCCCTCTGTTTAACCCAAAGTACCTAATTTTATTCTTCCCTAGCAGCACCCCCATTGTGATTTAGCATCTGAATATCAGAGAAAACATTTGACTTTTGGTTCTTTGGGATTAGCTATTTCACTTAACATGCTATTCTCTAGCTCAGGCAAATGCTATCATTTCATTCTTATTTAAGGCTGAGTAATATTCCATTGTGTATGTGTGTGTGTGTATTTCACATTTTCTTTATCCATTCATTTGTTGAAGGGCACCTAGGTTGGTCCATAGTTTAGCTATTGTGAACTGAGCTGCTGCTATAAACATTGATGTGGCTGTGTCACTATAGTTTGCTGATTTTAAGTCCTTTGGTTATAAACCAAGGAGTGGGATAACTGGACCAAATAGCGGTTCCATTCTAAGTGTGTTTGGGACATTAAGAACACGTCAGCCGAAAGAATAGAAATTTAAGTCAAGGAAATGAAAACCTAACTCTCTGGCTGTCTCCCACTTCCTGATACATGGACTTGGCCTAGCCCAGGGGTGTTGCCCTGACATATGACGAAAAATCAAACCACCACTAGGATAGGCTAGTGGTGATCTGCTTGTGCTCCCTATAACCTTTCTGCTGATTGGCCCATGTCTTCTATAAAGGCCGTCCAACTTCCTCAATAAACTGAGCTCGTGCCTTGACCCGTCTCCCTGACGTGTCTGATGTCTGATTGTCCTCCGAAAGGAGGGCTGCGTGCGGGCGGTCAGTTGGCTCTTACCTTTCCTGATCCGTCCTTGTTGAGGCGTGCTCCCCCTTCTCTTGCGGGTCGAGAGGAGTCAGAGGCTAAAAACCCCAACACAAGTGTTCTGAGGAATCTCCATACTGCTTTCCAGAGTGGTTGCTTCTAATTACCCTTTTAAATTATTATTTGGTTCATCACCATCTTCTAGCATTTAAATCTAATTTTTCTGTTTTCATTCTTCTAAACTTCCTGGCTTTATATTCTTAACTTGGGTGCTCTTGTTTAGTCCTATGGATTCTACTGTCAGCTATTTGCTGATGACTCACAAATCCATAATCTCATGCCTTAAGCTTTCTATTCAGTCTATTTTCTGAAGTCCCATTCCTAAATACATTCTGTGCATCCTTCCTTGAAGGCAATTCATGTCCAAACTAGGACTCACCCTCTCCCCAAAAACTGGTTCCTCCTGCATTATTCATGCTAGACCCCACACTCCATTCAGAAAGTTTCATGTTGGTTAGTAGTACCACTTTCCTCCATCATTGAAGATAAATCCTTAAGTCATTTTTGCTCCCACATTCTTACCTTCCATATGTAAAAAAAAGATCAAGTGCTTTTGTGTTCCTCTCACATATTCCCTGTTATGCATTTTCATGTTAAACATTTCAGCATTCTTCACCTATACCAGTGCTATAAACTCACAACTGTTCAAAATTGCAGTTTCTCTTGTTCTTCAAACTTTCTCCCATATATTGCTTGTTAGAGCTATCTTTCATATCATCAGAGTTAATGATCATTGTTTCCTCCTCCTCAAAGGGTGATAGAGGACCTCTGTTATCTACATAATAAATTATAAAGCTTTAAACATTGCATTAAAAGCTTTATCTTAGTGACACCTCCCATTACTCCCTCTTTCTGATCATGCATCTTATTTCTCATTATACCTGCTCACAATTCCCCAAAGGTACTTTATACCTTCACACTCTTCCTTGCTTTTGTCCTTCATTACCTTTCCTCCTCTGTCTACAGTGTTCTCCCAGTCATTTATTGTTCAATGAAATTTAATTCATCTTTCAAAGCTAAACTTGAATGCCACATCTGCTAAAAAGTATTTTTTTTGGTCTAGGTTCCCATGATACTTTGTACTATCGAACTGTTGTTGCTTACTAGGTGTCTGACTTCTCTTTAAGAGAGTAATGGCTTTAGTTAGTTCGGGGATGTCTTACTCATTTGTTTCTCTAGTGGTTGGCACAGTCCTTTTGTTGAAGAGAAGCTCAATAAATGCTTTCCTTAAAAAAAAAATAAAGCTAAGCTGATAAATATCAGGACGAGCAACACTAAAACTTCCAGATCCACTTTTCATTTCACTACTCAATTAGACCTTGAATTTGCAGGTATTTCTGTTGCCACTGTGTAAGACTGTGAAATGAGTGAATGTAAACTACATGTAGCAGACTGTATAAATGCATTCGTGCTAGGCGAGTGCTCTATTGCTGAGCCACAACTCCAGCCCTTCCTGTTGCTTTTCTGTTGTGTTCATGTACCACTCGCCCTAGGAAAATGGACACCTCTTCTCTGCTCCAACAATGAAGACCTTATGCAGTTGGCCCAGCTTGGTGAGGCAGAAGAGCTATGACTCTATGAACTGTCACAGTGTGAAACATCAACAGTAGACACCGGAAGACTTATCACTTCTCTCTTCCTCCTCTATGTCCCTTAGCTTTCTGTTTATACCTCTAGCACAGGACTTTGCTTTGAATTATTGCTAATTACAAATATGTTTATTAAAACCACTACCCTATAAGTCCTGGTAGATGTGTGTTATTTATATTTGTATTCCCTGCAGTGCTTAACATAGAGTCTTGAATACATTACTTACTAAATGTTCACTGAATGCTTGCTGCAATGCAAGTGTTCACTTATTCCTGGCATGGTGGGAAGTGGCAGTGAACAAAAGATGCTAATCTTGTAAAGCCATGAGAATAGTTTCTCAAATATTTTAATTTACAAGCTTAAAACTGGTACTACTTATCATTCCTTTGTTTACTGACTAATTTGTCATTTAAAAAAATGTTTACTATCTGCCAAACACTCTAATCATTAGGAAGCCAAAGGTAAAAGAGAAAAGGTTCTTCTCACCATTGAGCTCATTCATTGTAGAGGGGGAATGGACAATAAACAAGTATTCACATATAATAAATTAATAATTTGTGATACATGTTAGAAAAGAATTTAAAAAGTTGCTATGATTAAGATAAAATGAGGAGGGATTTACTTAGGTAACAGGTAGAAGTCTTTCTGAGGAGGTGACACTTAAGCTGAGATCTAAAGGGGGAATGAGAGATTTTGCCAGGCAATGAGCCAGGGACAGTGAGCTCTAGTTGGAGGGAAATGTTAAGTGCAAAGGCGCAGAGGTGAGAAAGTTCTAGGCACTGGCAGAAGATAGTGAATAAGAGGGAGAATGAATGAGCTCAATATAGACAGTAGGAAGAAGCTATCTCTATAAATACAGTGTTTTGAAGTATCTGGCTTTGATTTTATTCTGAATGTAAGAAGAGGTCACTGAAGAATTTCCAGGAGAGGTTACACAGCTGAATTGTTTTCAAAAATCGCTCTGGCTGCTGGTGGAGAATGGATTGGAGGAGGGCAAGAGAGAAGACCAATGAGGAAGCTACAGTAGTCCATCTGAGAGCCCAGGGTGTGGTCAGTAGAGGTGAAAATAAATGGGATACTTGGGTGGTAGAATTAATTAGATATGCGGATAGATACAATAAATGAATGGCTAAGAGAATGGAAGCCTATTAGTGTTGATTTTAGTAAATGTGGAGATTTGCTTTTGAGTCTCCAGAGATAGTTGAGTGAATTGCTTCACTAAAATAAAATATGCTGTCAAGTCCCACTAAGCTGTCGATAACTCTTTCTGATTGCTGTGCCATTAATCTTGGTTTGATCACTTAGAAAAAACCTGTGGGATTCTTATCTTTTGATTCATCCACTTTTGCTTCAGAGACTCATTGATAACCTCTATTTCCTATGTTTTTAGTATCAAGAATTTCTCTTATCACCTGCCCACTTCCTCCTCATTTTAGATTTCCAGATGAAGTTATCTTAACCAGTATTTGCTGAACATAACTATCTTTAAAAAGTTATATTTAAGGGGCTGGGATTGTGGCTCAGCAGTAGAGCGCTCACCTAGCGCGTGGGCGACCCGGGTTCGATCCTCAGCACCACGTACAAATACAATGCATTGAATAAAACGCATTGTGTACAACTAAAGCAAATAAAAAAAAAATATTTTTAAAAAGTTATATTTAAACTTAGCAGACAGCATTACTTTCTTACAGCAAAAGCTAACATATAGAATATAAGTCCCTTTTGTGTTTTTGTTATTTGACTCTTCTGTAAATATTTCATGAATGTATAAATACTAAACATTTATGCTCAACATGTCATAAAATGATGCTCTGTGCATCTTCTCATAAGCAGAACTATTTCTCTGTATATATGTTGATTTATAGCCCATCTTCTGATGGTTAGACAATTTTTTTTTAATTTACTCATAATGCGCAAGTATATCATCTTTTTACATACAACTGCTTGTATACAAAGTATATAAGTACCACTCAGATCTTTAATCATGCATTTAGGATAGTGATATCCATCTCATTCAACCACCATTTTCCCCCCCTTCTCCCCGCCTGCTCCCTCCCCCTCCTTGCCCTCCCTTTCCTTTGACCATTCTAGTGTTCCTCTAATCATATGTACCCCCATCCAATCACACTGTGAACTAACCTCCTTATATCAGCGAAAACATTTGGTATTTGGATTTTTGGGATTGACTAATTTCACTTAGCATTATATTCTCCAACTTCATCCATTTACCTTCAAATGCCATTATTTTATTCTCTCTTATTGCTGAGTAAAATTCCATTTTGTATATATACCACATTTTCTTTATCCACTCATCTACTGAGGGACATCTAGGTTGGTTCCACAACCTAGCTATTATGAATTGTGCTGCTATAAACATTGAAGTGGCTGTGTCACTGTAATATGCTGTTTTTAAGTCTTTTGGGAACAGACCCAGGTTAGACAATTTTTAAGATGGGAACAGTATACCGATTTGAGTAATTGTTGTAAATCCCAGGATTTATGTTGAGAGAAATCAAATTTACAGATTTGAAGGACATCCAGGCATTGGTAAACTGGACATATTAGATTTCATGCAATTTCTCAATTGTATCAAATCATGAAACCATGACCTTGGGTCACAGAGTAATACTTCAGATTCAAATTTCAAATTTATTTTTGATGCCAACAAAATCCAACTTAATATGTTAGGTCATCTATTAATAGCTTAGTAAAAAATGTTTGGTACACTTCCTCTTTCTTTTCCTTTAACTCTTTCAAATTGCCTAAGGGCTGATTTAGTTCCACAAGCCTCTTTTCCCTTCCCATGCTTGGCAGGTTTGCTGAATTCTTTCCTAATGCTTTTAGAAAGCAAACCCATCCCTTATTTGAAGGGTCTGTTGTGGGAGTTGGTAGTGGCTATCAGAGGCAGTGACCTTCAGTTCCTGCTTCAGTGAGGGTAAGGTTAAAAGTTATTCTGGGGCTGGGGTTGTGGCTCAGCAGTAAAGCGCTCACCTAGCACGTGCTCGGCCCAGTTCAATCCTCAGCACCACATACAAATAAACGCATTGTGTACAACTAAAGCAAATAAATAAATATTAAAAAAAAAGTTAAGTTATTCTGCCTGGAGGCTCATGGTTGGATTAAAAGAACAATCGAAATCACCACAAACTATAACTCACCATTTTGAGGTCATTTTAGACCACATATTCTATAAGAAGTCAAGTTGTACAGGATCCTGGCACAGTTAATTTTCATTTTTGGGGAGGATGCTGTCTTTTTCATCTTAGACAAACAGTTTGTTCTCTGAAATCTTGTTTGTGGCACAGATTTTGGAGTACCAGGTCTCCAGTGTACAATTCACTAAGTGAATGTATAATGCATGGCTGAATAAATTAGGAAAAATCTCAACAAGTCATTAATTATAAGCAATCAATTCTGATCATAAAGAACCAAGCAAGTACTCAACTATCCCCATAGGCATAGGAAGGATTTATGTAGCCTTTCCTCTGAATCACTCATTATATTTGCTACTCTTAGTTTGAGGAAATCAGGTCAAATCAAATTAGTCTTCCATATCATGACCTCATAGGTTGTATCACCTCAAAACTCATTATATAAAGTTTACACCAAGCTTCCTGTGTTTTATTCCAACACTTAAAAATAAAGCAGCTGAGTCCTGTGATTTCTGTCAAAATCTTACAAACACCCCTCCCTATCAAAATGTTACTATGAGGGTGGTTCCTATGGGAGAAAAGGTGAGATACCATGAAAACTGAGATAATGAGGAAACAAAAAAGATTTGAAATTTACTAAGGGTTGGCCTAATACTATGTAGAAATATTAAGCTGTAATTGGACAGCACCACAAGCTGGTGGCCCCCAATTGTCTATTCCATTAGCTTCAAATTTCCACTGTCAAGGTCACTAATGGGCTGAATAACAAAGGCTGGTGGCCACTTCTCTCAATTGCCTTACTTAAATGCAGAAGTTGCCTCAAATGGGTTTCTACTCCCCCACTATTGGCATAATAGCAGGGATTAGTTTATTAAATTAGCAAGTTAATCTGATATCTCTGTGCCTAAGGGACACTAAAACAGGACAGATTAAGTTTAGGGTATGACAGTGATGAATAGTGGGAAAGAGAAAGCAGAGTAAGATGGTAAGTGTTTTTATCTAGAATACATATACAAAATCTTTTGATGCCATGATATATATGATTCTTCAGTGATATTTTGCTTACAGTTTGATAAAAACACACATGACCCACCCTTTTACAAAGTTGGGGAAGGATATTACCTATAACTCATTTCTTTCTGTCACAATTATGTGTCCATGCACATTAGATCACTCTCTTTGGTAGTCAATTCTCTGCTCAAATTCTGGGACAATAGCAGTCTGATATTTAAGACAAAGAAAACTCAATTTCAACTGTAGCAGGGACGTATGGCTCTGCTACCTTTTTCCAGCACCATCCTCAGATTGCTGACTCTTTTCAGCTTAGGCAGAAACTACTTCCTTGGGTAGCCTATTTCTGAAGATCAACTACTTCTTGGCATCAGCACAATATTCTCATCTGTGTCTAATTCCCAATAAGATCAACAAGTTCAGGGCAAACAAGTGAATGTCAGAAGTCCAGGAAAATGGACTAGAAGAGAGAGGTGTGTTGTGTTTCTTCTGAGAGTGCTCCTTATACATAGATATACATGTCAGGTACTGGCTTACCTGGTACAATTTTAGAGGAATTGAGTTGGTCTCCCTGGTCTTCTGAAATACTTAAGATGTTCTAGATAGAAGTTATAGAGCTAACGAAGAACAGAAGCGGAAAACAATGTGCAAGAAGTGGAGGCTGAAGGTCACAAGGACAAACTCTGCTTGGAGAGTCCTATTTATCAGACCTGCCTGAAATGGAAAGCAATTGCAGCCAGTTTCTTTGAAAGGCCAGCTCAGGCTGCCAAAAGCATTAAATTCTAAGTGATTTCCATCTCACTGACTCAGGGAGCCTAAAGTGCTGAGATTAATACTTTAGTAACAAGGCTGATGCCAGCCAATGCTGGGGAGGAGGCTGAATTCCAACTGAAATGAAATCTAAGGAAGCTTTCTTTTCTTTCTTTCTTCTTCTTCTTTTTTTTTTTTTTTTTTTTTGATAACTCTTGGTCCTGTTTATAATCTTACTCTCTGCCATTAAGAGAAATACGATGACTCCTCAGCAGTGCCCAGCATTTGAAATCGGAAGTGTTTGCTCTTCTTGTCCTGGTGTGCCAGCCTGTTGTTGAAATGCTCCTAGTTAATATACAATGTCGAGAAAGCAAGCTTATACAACTGTGTATGTCTGCATAAAACCATATGTTCTCCTTTGGGAGTCCTGAGAATTTCAGCCTTCCTAAGGATATGGTTAATTTAGTGGTAGTCTCATTGCCTTGAACCTCAGCTTTAAATCCTCTGATAAGTTCCAGGATGGGAGAACAAATTAGCTAGCAAGGATTTGTCTGGGCACTGATCTCAAAATGTTTATTAGGTAATTCTAGATTAGTCTTTTTCTTAACTATGTAGCTGCCAACTCTATGTATTAAGCATCAGCAGCAGTACTAGTAAGATACAGTCCCCCCTTATCTGCAGTTTTATTTTTTATGGTTTTAGTTGCCCAGGGTTATCTATAGTCTGGAAATACTAAATGGAAAATTTCATAAACAAACAATTCCTAAGTTTTGAATTGTGTGTCGTTCTGAGTAGCATCATGAAACTCCATGCTGTCTCACTCTGTCCTGCCGGGGACTTGAATCACTTCTTTGTCCGGTGTATCCATGATGTATAACCCACCCATTTAGTCACTCAGTAGCCCTTTAGGTTATCAGATTGATTGCTGCAGTATTGCAGTGCTTATGTTCAAGTAACTCTTATTTTACTTAATAATGGCCCTGTCAGAGTTAAGATGCCTGAAATCTGGTGGTCCCTCCCACCCCTTCAATGCTAGGAATGGAATCTAGGGTCTCAGGCATGGTAAGGCAGGCACTCTACCACTGAGCTACATTCCCACCTCAAAGCCTGCAGTTTGGAATATGCCAAGAGAAGCTGTAAAGTGCTTCCTTTAAGTGAAAACGTGAAAGTACAATAAGATATTTTGAGAGAGAAAGAGAGAGAAAAACCACATTCACATAATTTTTATTACAAGTATATTGTTAGAATTGATCTACTTTGTCACTGTTTTTAATTTCGTGTTGTGCCTAACTTACAAATTAATCAGTATTATGTGTATGTATGAATAGGAAGAACTGTAGTGCATATAGGGTTTGATACTATTCGAAGTTTCAGGTATTCACTGTGATCTTAGAAGGACAAGAGAGTTACTATCTTATAGCAAAATAGTTTCGGGGATTCTGTATAATTCACATAAGAAACTTAGACTTCGTTTTTTGTTTGTTTTAATATTGTGCCCCTAAATGCTGATGGCAGAAGAATATTGCTATCTGATTCAGTCACAAGATTTAGGTAAGGCGTGTCTTAAGGGTATATTACTACAAGGGCAGGGGAGAAAAAAAAAGAACATGTTTGAATACTTTCTTTGTATTCTGTATTATTGTAGGTATTATACTACAAAAACTTGCTAAATGCTCACCAACTCTAGGAAGAAGGCATTATTACTGCTTTTATGTAGGTAAGAAAACATTATCAGAATCATCATGTAACTTTTTCCAAAGGTCACAGTTTCTAGAAGAGGCAGGATTTATAGGTACATAATTTGACTCAACAGTTCCCGTTCCTTCCGATAGAGCATGTTTCTTTAAAAAAATTTCCCTCTCAGGAAAAAGACCACAAAAATCTACTGCCTGACTTGATATCACCATCAGAATATGGAACAGATTTTCTAATGAATCAGCATGAAGTAGGCTGAGCAGCATGCCCACAAACACAGTTGTCTCTAATAGGGCCTGGTGCAGAACACGGTCACAGGGTAATAAAACCCGAGGATTGTCAGAGTTTTAGTCTCTCTGGTGAGTCACAGTGTGAGGAATAGTCAAATTTGGCTCATCTTCTTTTTAAGCCAGAATAAGTTTTGCATTTATCAGCAATATTGTTGGTGTCTTCTTTGTTTCCATAAAATTAGTAATAAACTTACATTTGAAAACACATGCTTTATTAAAGGAATAATTTCATAAAACAGTAGTGTGGAGGAGTAGAAAGTACAACCCACTAGGTTGCCAGAGACTAGGTTCTACCCCATAGAATGGGAGATAGTTTTATATCTAGTCTGGTTTGCTGAGGTGAGAACTATTCTTGAACTTAGGGTTAAACTCATCAGGAAGGAGTTCTGGGGGGTAAATTAGTGATATCTGCCATGGATTCAGGATTGGGAATGGTGGTATATACCATAAATTTGTCATCTCTATTCAGTCTCTCCTCCCTTCTCTCACTTATTAACTTTATGATTTTGGGCAAGTAACTGAGCATCTTTAAGGCCTTCATAAAGCAAAATGGGGAGAACGACACCTTATTTATCTGAAAGTAGAGTGACTAGATCATCTGAACTCTTCAATAGGGTTTAAGATTCAATTTTTAAAAGAGCAATAACAATTTTTAAAATAATTTTAAAATAATTTTGCTCAAGTCAGAGATGAGAACAATATGTCAATTCTTTTTTCATATCTGAGGAATACTGAGGAAATCTATTATATGGCCAACTTAATTTTTTTTTTTTTTTTTGGTACCGGGGATTGAACTCAGGGGCACTCGACCACTGGGTCACATCCCCAGCCCTTTTTTGTATTTTATTAGAGACAGGGTCTCACTGACTTGCTAAGTGCCTCGCCACGGCTGAGGCTGGCTTTGAACTCGCGATCCTCCTGCCTCAGCCTCCCAAGTGCTGGGATTACAGGTGTGCGCCACCGCGCCCGGCCGGCCAACTTAATTTTTACCTGTAATCTCTAGCTGGGCCAGTGAAAATTATTTAGGAAGACACAGGATTGCAGGGCAAAATTCTAAATATCTATGCAGATATTGAAAATTCAATAATAATACTGTGAGAAAATATATCACTAAATCTCATCTTAGCCTTGCCTTGAGAAGAAACAGATGATGTCTTTTTTATGTGAGGTGTTCAATGAAGAACACTTTTCACTGTTTTCAATACCCATGATCCATGCAATAAATATAAAATAGGCTCAGAAGTGCTTATCACAGATCTGTATCTTACCTGGGATCACAGAGAAATTTGGTTTTCTCTCCTTCTTCTCTCCATATAAGCCATTCTCGAAAAGAAGGATGTACAAACATACGAGTCATGTCTCTGCGCTTGATTAGGAACATGGAGAGGTTCTCCATTCTCTGCTGAAAATCTTCCCATTCTAGTGTGCCTTCAATGCTACCAGCATTGATGGCCTGGAAGATATGCTCATCAGTCAGTGGGTGGAGAGAGGCCACTGCCACATTCAGGAGAGGCATCACCCGGTCAAAAGAAGACTGGGTTGGGAACTTCATATTGCACTGGAGTAAATAAACCTCTGAGAGTGAAACAGGAACTACTTTGTAGCTAGAGCTCTTTAACACTAAATATCCTTTCTCTATGAGGTCAAATGTGAGTTTCAGGTATAGATAGGACCCTTGACTGAGGGTCTTGAGATGAGAACTGAGCTTGCCAAATGTGGTATTGTCCATTTTGCCATTAAGTGAAATGTTATTCTGGATCTCTGAGCTGCTGTGTATCCGGTGCAGGATGTAAGCCTGCAGGTCCTGGTCTATGGCTTCATTCTCTTCTAGTCGATCCAAAAAAATCCTATGGAAAGGCAGCAGCTTGGTAATTTCCTAAAATAGACAGAAAGAGAGAGAGAGACAGAAAGACCTTCAGTTTCCCCTAACTTTTGTGATAAACTATGAGGTCCACAAATTTACTCTAAAATTCTGAGCGGACAAAGAAAAGAGGGAAACATGATCAAGTATTAGTATCTACAGAATAAAACAAATTAGTTGCATAGGAAGGACACTATTTTTCCCATATTGGGACTTTTAAGATAATTTTTTATGGGTCTCTGTAAAGGATACTTTAGGAGTGATTTCATGGCTAGTATTCTAAACAACACTCCTAAAATAAATAGAAAATGGAGTGCTATATAATTCTTGGGCTATAATTCTTTTCAGTGTAAACCAGGGCATAATGCCTAAGTACAATTTAGTAAAACAATGTATATGGATTCAAAGAATGCCATGTAAAAATGTGGCTTTTAATAAAAAACAAAACAAAGACAAAATGTGGCTTTCTAACCCTCAATAAAATACTACATTTAACATATGCCTTCTTGAGATGCATGAGATGAAAGGAACACTTCTAAAACTAGAAGCTTGGTGCCTTGGTGATCTGCTTGGAAGTTATGTTGGGGTAAGGTGATAGGGCTTTGTGGTGACTCCTATGCACAAATTCCATCCTTTCTTAACTATTTATAGAATTTGCTCCTTTAAGAACCCCATTCTCTTCTGCATTAATTTCTTTTCATCTGGATTACACAGACATACATTCCTATATTCTTCCTTCCAGCTACTATTCTTTAACTTTGTTCCCATTTTTAGTAAAACTTAGGGAATTTTTTCTGTATCTGCTATTTCTAATCCCTCTCTTCCCATTTTCTTCTACATTCGTTCCAATCAGTCTTCAACTCTACCACTTCACCAAAATGGTTCTTTTCAGTAACCCTCACCTTGTCAAATCTAGCAATCAACTTTTAGTTCTTATCTTCTTCTTCAACCTCTCAATAGTGTTTTTTTTTTAATATATTTATTTATTTGCTTTAGTTGTACACAATGCGTTTATTTGTATGTGGTGCTGAGGATCGAACCCAGGCCGCGCACGTGCTAGGCAAGCGCTCTACCGCTTAAGCCACAATCCCAGCCCCTCTCAATAGTGTTTTGACAGCTGACCACACGACTCTGCACCTCTTCTTGGGAGTCGCTTTCTGCAGCCTGCTTCTATCGCATATTCCTCTTATTTTCCACTTAGCATGCTAGCCACTCTTATTCAGCCTCTTCTGCTAGCTTCTCTTTCATTTCCTAGCCCACCAGAGTTTGGGCCTCTATTTTTTCTTTTCTCTAACTATTCTTACTCCCCCAAACAGTTTATTTAGCCTCATGGTTCTAAATATCTACATGCAAATGATGTCTAAGTTTATGTTTCCAGATCAGTTATCTCCTCTGAGCTCCCATCTTATAACTCTGTCTACTTGACAGTTATACTTGGATATTTCACAGACAACTTAATGTGATTAAATCTGAACTATTAAATTCTGTTCCCCACCATAAAACTTTCCCCATGCCAATAAATGGCATACCACTGACCTTCTAACCAAATTCTTGGGGGTATCTGTGACCTTCATTCCTCAAATCAACATTTGTCATCAAAAGCCCAAGATTGATTCTTGAATTTTCTCTCTTGCTCATACCCACATTCAGCACATCATAAAATCCTTTTGATTCTCCTTCAAAATATATGCCAAATATGGCTACTTCACATGGTCTCTACCATTGTTACTCTTAGTCACTTCATCTATATTTCTGCTTACATTCTTGATCATCTACATTTTATTATCTACACAGCCAGCAGACAAAGAGATCTTTTAAAAAGATAGATCAGATATCATTACTCTATAATAAGGCCCCTTGGAGAGTCCTTTTCTATCTACCCTATCTAAAGCAACTATTATCTCCATTTATCCCTTTATCCTGTTTTTTTTTTTTTCTTCTTCCTCATAGCACTGAACACTACCTGTGATTTTAGCATATGTTTAATTTTTTGGTGTGTTATTAAGTAGAATATAAGCTTCATGTAGGCAGGGATATTGTATGTCTTGTTCACTGTAGAATCTTTAGTCTCTAGAACAGAGCCTGGCATACTTTAAGTCCATAAGAAATGTTTGTGGGAATTATGTATAATCAAATTTAAGGGTACATTTTTTAAAACCTATGAATTATTTAAGAATGTTGGAGCTAAAGGAAAATATTTAAAAAAATTCTTAGTTGAAGTGAATGAAGCATCTGGGGAGTTATGTAGGCCTCTATCCATGAAGACAATGATATATGGATTTGGTAGATTAGAATGTAGAGAACTTTTTCTGTTCTTTGGCATAGATGAAAAATTAAAGTTATCTGGTCTACCCAGGTGTATTTAAAATTTCCTCTGCAACTACACATGGCATTATTAAAAAAAGGACATGAGAATATTATCACCTAAGTATACATTTGGTAAAAACAGAGATTGTATTCCTTCCTGGAGGTTTTTTCTTTTCTTTTCTATTTATCCTTCATCCTTAATAATCCAACTACTGGCCAATAAAGATAGGCCATATACCTTTTTTTTTTTTTAGTACCAGGGATTGAACACAGGGCACTTAACCACTGAGCTACATCCCCAGCCCTTTTTATTTTATATTTTGAGACAGGGTCTCATTAAGTTGCTTCGGGGCTCACTAAGTTGCTAAAGCTGGTTTTGAACTTGTGATCCTCTTGCCTTAGCCTCCTGAGCTGCTGGGATTACAGTCCTGTGTCACCATGCTCAGCCAGTTACATACTTTTTAACTGTAAAGGTGCACTCATGTTGATTGTCCACATTCTTTAACTCAATTTACTTTGAGATTGATAATAAACATCTATAAGGTGATGGCCAGGATAGGAAATATAGTTTCTGATCATGGAAGACAGTAAAGCTAATTGGTCAATATATGGGAAAAATACCAACATCTGGGGAGAAGGGAAAAGAAGGAACTTAATGCAAAACTCTTTTTTCTGTTTACTAGCAATTATTACAAGGGGGGATTTGCATCAAAAGAGTGGGATGGGTGTATAATACATGTGATTTTAATATACACCCAAAGAGAGAATGGTTTAAAAAGAAAAGGTTGAGAAACACTGTTCCAAATCATGTGTAAACATTTGAAGAATAGGAGATACCAGCCAGCTGCAGTGACTCACATCTACATTCCCAGCAACTGGGGAGGCTAAGGTGAGAGGATCCCAAGTTTGAGGCCAACCTCAGCAACTTAATAGTGTCACAAAAAGAGAAAAAGAAAAGAAGAAGAAAAAAAGAGCTGGGAATGTAACATAGAGGTAGAGCACTCTTGGGTTCAATCCCTAGTAATAGTGGAGGTAGGGGTGGAAGGGGAAGGACAGGGAAAGGGAGATACCAACTCAGCTACAATGAGAATGATGGGGAAGATTGAATCATTTACCCTTAGCCCATATAGTTTTGCAGGCTCAATTCCACATTCCTGCTCCTTCTTCCAGGCTGTTAAATGATCAATGATTTAGCAGGGAAGAGAATTTAAAGCAAACAACAACAAAAAAACCCCCTTATCTCCCAGTTCCAATAAATTTAATCTAAAGCCTTAATATTTCCAATATTTGTTAGAGGAGTGCATAAACAGAAGAAAGTTCACCTTCATGCCACAGAAAAGTTGTTCAAGTAGAAGCAGAGGAAAGAACCAGACTCTAGATTATAAATTAAACTGGATTTTGCATAGCATTTAATGATAAAAGAATGTGAAACAAAAGTCAAAGCGCTAGGGATTTTCTTTGCATTGCTGTCCTTGGGACAAAGTATAGGAAAAGGACTTTCTTTTCATGCTATTCTGAGGGACATTTTACCAAACCTTATACAGAGCAAAAGGAATGGGAATTTAAGAGTCAGATAGAAGAGACTGCCCTCTCTAGACTTATGCTTCCTCTCTTTTGAAATTATTCTTGCTACACCTGTGATATGGCAGGTTTAGAAAGAGTTATTGCTAAGAGAAACTAGGATCTAGAGTTTTTTTTCAGGTTAAGACCTTTCCAAGAAAAATGATTTATGATTCAAAAGTAAACAAGCACATACCTGTAAACTGGTCCTAACTGTTACAATTAGTTTGAGCCAAGAAGGAAATTTTCCAATCATTTTACTCAGAAATGATACAATTGTATCCCCATAATCCGGTTTGTGAAATTCTGCTTCATTTAGTCCATCAATTAAAATGATGAAATCTTCATCTGGGATTTTTCTCTCTGAGATAGAAGAAAACAAATTACTTTATAATTACCAAGTAGATAAAGTGAGTTC
This sequence comes from Tamias sibiricus, assembly GCA_025594165.1. Taxonomy (NCBI): domain Eukaryota; kingdom Metazoa; phylum Chordata; class Mammalia; order Rodentia; family Sciuridae; genus Tamias; species Tamias sibiricus. Next base: position 17,824,014 of record CM046660.1, on the reverse strand, counting down.
TTACTGGGTGTTTGGTCAGATATCTGCCTGGGGGAAAAAAATTAGAAAGACCTCTCATGTGGCCTTGAATGCTCAAAATATGTGACTTCTTACAAAGACATGATATAATTCATTTAGTGGACTCATTTTTTTTTTTTACCAGATGTGAAAGCTTTTGTTACATATATGTATATGTGTCACTTTCATAAATTCCCATATTATTAGTTGTGATACAAAGCATAAGTTAGGAAAACTTGTACATAGAAATTCATTTTTCTCTCATACAGAAAAAAGTTAAATAGAATGTGTTTTGGTTTTGTTTTTTCCCTATCTGATAGTATCAAAGAAAACAGTATCACATGTTCTTTGGGGAATTTCCTAAAAAAAGGTTTTCTTTTTCTTTTTGTGGTACTTGGAGTTGAACCTAAGGGTGCTCTACCACTGGTATATCCCCAGTCCTTTGGTACTTTTTTTTTTTTTTTTTTTTTTTTGTGGTGCTGGGAATCGAACCCAGGGCCTTGTGCATGCAAGGTAAGCACTCTACCAACTAAGCTATATCCCCCAGACCCTTTATGTATTTTTTTTTAAATTTTTTGAGACAAGGTCTTGCTAAGTTGCTGAGGCTGCTTTCAAACTTGGAATCCTCCTGCCTAAGTCTCCCCCCTCCCCACCTCTGAGTCACTAGGATTACAGGCATGTACCACCATGCCCAGAGCAAAAGGTCTAAGTTAGTCTACAAGTAGTATATAGGACTACATGTGAATGTGTAGTGGGAAAGAAGAGATGGAGAAACAGAGAAAAGGAACTATAGCCAATAGACCGACCTGAACCAGGGGGATTAGATCCCAAGATACTAGCAGCTTCTAAGACAATACCCAAAGCAACCTCAATGAGACTAGTCCTTTGTGTGATCTTCCCACGGGAGGAATAGACATGTCAGAAAGACAAAATCTGCTACATATACCCAGTTCCCTCCTGGACTCTACCTGTTTTTAAATTAACAAAATCAGTTTATCTTTAGGTCTAGGTTGAAGAAGGTAACATAGTGAGATTTCAGGTTTCTATTCTCACTAAGTCTTATTGATCTTGAACAATATTCTGCAATGAAGAGTTTTAAAAATTCCCAGATTGAATGACAATTTTAGTTTAAGTGAACTGTATTAAATCAAAATTACTAGTTAGTAGGATCTTACAGGTTCTGAAGGGAGGGAAGAGGGCAATAAGTCATATATAAGAAATAGACTTTTTCTGAGGAGGAAGAAGAAAATGAGGCTGAGTTCTGAATAACAAGCTGTGGACTTCTGTACAAGATTGGCTCTTTTCTTTAAAAGAGTCAAAAACAAACTATACATGCTGTTAAAAATTTACCAGCACACCATTCTTACCTACCCTTCCATTACACCTGCTTTAATTTCCTCTGGGTTCATTCCTAAAAAAGTCAAGATCTTTAAGTAGAGAAAAAGTTTCATGGTAACGCATCCATAGAGATTCTTTTTAGAGTGGGGTAGAACATTACAAACACATTCTCAAGCATAAAGACCAAAAATGTGCTCTAAAGTATGATACAGACATTTAAAAAAAAATGTTTATTTATTTGCTTTAGTTGTACACAATGCGTTTATTTTTACGTGGTGCTAAGGATTGAACCCGAGCCGCGCATGTGCTAGGTGAGCGTTCTACTACTGCTGAGCCACAATCCCAGCCCTGATACAGACATTTTGATGAATGAAATAACGCATGAACTTCAATAATAAAAATTTCATTTATACAAATTCCCAATAAAGTGTATTATTCATCCCATGAATAAAACAGATAATCTGTCAGGTTTTTAAAAAAGAGGAATATTCACCCCCTTAATCAAGATGATGATGTTTTTAAAAACGCTATATAGATTTAATGCAATTCCTATTAAGTTTCCAATGATGCTCTTCATAGAAATAGAAAAAGCAGTCATGAAATTCATTTGGAAAAAAAAAAAAAAAAAAGAGGGTCAGAGTAGCCAAAGCAATCCTCAGCAAGAAAAGTGAAGCAGGAGGCATCACAATACCAGACCTTAAATTATACTACAGAGCTACAGTGACAAAACCAGCATGGTATTGGCACTAAAACAGACTTGAAGAGCAATGGTACAGAACAGAAGACACAGAAACAAGCCCACATAATTACAGTTATCGCATACAAGACAAAGCACCATAAACATAAATTAGAGAAAAGATAGCCTCTTCAACAAATGGTGCTGGGAAAACTGGAAAACCATATGTAATAAAATGAAATTAGAGCCCTCTCACCCTGCACAAAACTCAACTCTAAGTGGATCAAGGACTTAGGCATTAGATCAGAGACCCTGCACCTGTTAGAAGAAAAAGTAGGCCCAAACTTCCATCATTTCAGCTCAGGAATTGAATTCCTCAACAAGACTCCTAAAGCTCAAGAAGTAAAATCAAGAATCAATAAATGGGATTGTATCAAACTAAAAAGCCTCTTCACAGCAAAGGAAACAATCAAGAATGTGAAGAGAGAGCTTACAGAATGGGAGAAGATCTTTGCCACCTATACCTCAGATAGGGCATTAATCTTCAGGATATATAAAGAACTCAAAAAACACCACCAAAATAATAGTAATAATAGTAAATCAATAAATGGGCAAAGGAACTGAACAGAAACTTCACAAAGAAACATGGGTAAATAAGTATATGAAAAAAACGTTCGACATCACTAGCAATTAGAGAAATGCAAATTAAAACTACTCTAAGATTTCATCTCACTCCAGTCAGAATAGCAATTATCAAGAACATAAGTAACAATACCTGTTGGTGAGGATGCGGGAAAAAGGTACACTCATACATTGCTGGTAGGACTGCAAATTAGTGCAACTACTCTGGAAAGTAGCCTGGAGATTCCTTGGAAAATCTGGAATGGAACCACCATTTGGCCCAGTTTTCCCACTCCTTGGCATATACCCAAATGACTTAAAATCAGCATACTATAGTGATGCAGCAACATCAATGTTTATAGCAGCTCAATTCACAATAGCTAAGCTATGGAACCAATGCAGGTGACTTTTAACACATGAATGGATAAAGAAAATGTGGTATGTATACACAATGGAATATTACTTAGTCATAAAGAAGAATGAAATTATGGCATTTGCAGGTAAACTGATGGAACTGAAGGCTATCATGTTAAGCAAAATAAGCCAATCCCCAAAAAACAAAGGCTGGATGTTCTCTTTGCTATGTGGATGCTAATTCCCAATAGGTGGAGTGGGAAGGAGGAGTAGAGGTTTACCAGATTAGACAGGAGTAGAGGGAAGGGAGGAGTGATGAGAATGGGAAAGACAGTAGAATGAATCATACATAACTTTACCAAGTTCAAATAAGAGTACATGACCAGTGTAACTCCACATTGTGTACAACCATAATAATGGGAAGTTATACTCCATGTATGTATGATATGTCAAAATATATTCTACTGCCACATATAACTAAAAACAACAAGAAAAAAAGATAATGATATTTTTACAAATCCTGGCTTTATTTATTTATATTTTAGATTCTCCCCCTCCTTTGAAGGACTTACAAATCACTTGTAAATGCAGGTATATGTCAATAAATATTTCGTCTGTTAAGAAGTCAGGATGGCATGTTTATACAAGGTTATCATAATTTTTAGGATTCAGAACAATAAACGTAAAGAATTTCCCAATGCTACTAATAATGTTAAAAAATGAAAACTATTCCTGAAATCATTCCTTTTCTTTTGCTACATGAGGTTTCTTAATTAAATAATTAAAAGAACTTACTGATCTTTAATTTTGCCTTTCAAAAGTAACAGTTTTACAATAATGCTTCTGCATGTTAATTTTCAAAATTTTTTAGATTATTTAAATAATACCCTAATTTAGGAACTTTTAAAGGATTTTGCAAATGAAAACTAAAAAAAAAAAAAAAAAAATTGAGGACTAACAAAGGACTACTGTTATGGTTTGGATGTGAGGTGGGTCCCCCAAAAACTCACGTGAGACAATGCAAGAAGATTCAGAGGAGAAATGATTGGTTTGTAAGACTCTTAACCCAGTCAGTGAATTAATTCCCTGATAGGTCTTAACTGAGTGGCAACTGAAGCGATAGGGTGTGGCTAGAGGACATAGGAATTGGGGTGTGGCTTTGGGTTATATATTTGTATTTGGCAAGTGGATACCTCTCTCTTTGTCCTCCTAATCATCATATGAGCTGCTTTCCTCTGCTACATTATTTCACCATGTTGTTCTGCCTCACCTGGAGACATGAGGAACGAGCCTGCTGTCTATGGATTGAGACCTCTGAAATCATGAGCCCTCAAAAAAACTTTTCCTCCTCTACAATTTATTCTGGTCAGGTCTTTCAGTACAGTAACAAAAAAGTTGACTAAAACAACTACTAATAATATTTTGCCATGTAAGAACATTTAAAATAATAACTACCATCCATTTCCACCATTATTTCATAGAACAAAAGATATTTTAAGATTTAAAAAACGGAAGCAACATAAACCTATATACATATATATTTTTCTTATTTTTGTCATGAACTCATTGAAAACTTTAAATGTCCTGGTGTTTAAGAACCATTGCACTAGGTGACAAGTCATTGAAAAGGTTCTCCAACACCTTAAACCCTTGTTTTAAAAATTTATTTATTAGTGCATTATAGTTAAACATAATAGTGGTGTTCATTTTAACATATTCATAAATTCAAATAACATAGTTTTCTTCATTTCAATCCCCAGTATTACCTCTTTTCCTCCAGTCTTCTCTCCTCCCTCCTAGGATCCCTTTCCTGTACTCTATTGCTCTTCCTTCTTTTTACTCATTTATTCTAAATTAATATATTATAGCTATATATAAAATTGGAATGAATGGTGATACATTCATAAAAGCACACAGCATTACTCTCCAAATATTAACAATACTGGTTCTGTTTTCCTTAGTAGTCCCATTCTAGGACCTTACCTAGGTGCCTGAGAAAAATAATAATTCTATAGATTACAAGAGTAAAGAACACAGCCATTACCAAATTAAGAACAGAATCCTAGTACATGAGATTCTATCACTAGCACATTGTATAGAAATTATTATAAATGCTAAGAAGATTCAGATAATATTTTTATTTAGAAAAGCTTCATATTACTCTGAATTATATTTCTTTTAGTTGTGATAACGAATGAGCTTCTTGTTCATTCCATTGGTGGCTCAAGCAAAAGCCTACTGAGAAACTTCAAAAGTTTTTCATTTATGTGTGTATATGGGTATGTGTGTTCTAATAACTACACTTACGAACTTATAAAGTATTGTGAAAAAAATGTTGATTTTTTTTAAAGGTGTGTAATTTGAAATCTAGTTTCTAATTGTAAATTTAAAGTGTTTTCCATTGGAAATTAAAACTCTAGCCACCTTTAAAAAACTATCTATTTTAAAAATTATTTTAAAAAATAAATAAAAAATAAATAAAATTTATATACAGTGAATTGAGACGATCTTAACTGTATACTTTGATGAGTTTTGACACATATGTACTCATGAAACCAATACCTGGATTGAAATGTAGAACATTGCTAACACTCCAGAAAATTCCCTTAGGTTCCCATTTAGCCAACCTTCATAGGAAAAAACCACTCTTCTAATTTCTTCACCACAGACTAAACTTGCTTCTTTTGCTTAATATAATGTTTCTGAAACTCATTTACACTGTTGAGTGTATTATTAGTTTGTTCCTTTTTGTTTCTAAGAAGTATTCCAATTTCATCCCATTATGGTTGGATAGAATGCAGGGTAGTATCTCTGCTTTTTTATATTTGCTGAGGGTTGCCTTGTGGCATAATATATGGTCTATTTTGGAGAAGGAGCCATGTGCTGCTGAGAAGAAAGTGTATTCGCTTACTGAGGGATGAAATATTCTATATATGTCCGTTAGGTCTAAGTTATTAATTGTTTTAATGAGGCCTAAATTTTCTTTATTTAGCTTTTGTTTGGGTGATCTATCCAGTGGTGATAGAGGTGTGTTGAAGTTCCCTAGGATAACTGTGTTGTGATCTATTTTACTCTTGAACTTGAGAAGGGTTTGTTTGATGAATGTAGGTGTTCCATTATTTGGGGCATATAGATTTATAATTGTTATATCTTGTTGATGAATGGTTCCCTTAATCAGTAAGAAATATCCATCTTTGTCTCTTTTGATTAATTTTGGCTTGAAGTCTACCTTATTTGATATGAGAATACCAATCTAGATGTCCCTCAGTAGATGAGTGGATTAAGAAAATGTGGTGTATACACACAATGGAATTTTACTCAGCAATAAAAGAAAATAAAATAATGGCATTTGCGGTAAATGGATGAAGTTGGAGAATATAATGCTAAGTGAAGTTAGTCAATCTCAAAAATCCAAATACCAAATGTTTTCTTTGATATAAGGAGGCAGATTCACAGTGGTGTTGGGTGTCAGGGTACATAGGAAGATTAGAGGAACACTAGAATGGTCAAAGGGGAGAAAGGAGAAGGGAGGGAGCAAGGGGGACAATGCGGGGGGGAGGAAGAAAAGGTGGTATAATAAGATGGATATCATTATCCTAAATGCATGATTGAAGACTTGAATAGTACAAATATACTTTGTATACAGTGTTATGTGAAAAGAGGCTCTATATGTGTATTATGAATTATAATGTATTCTACTATTACAAATACAACAACTTTGAATTGAAAAAAAGTATGCCACTTAATGAATTTAGTTTATCCATTTTATTGATGGACATTTGGATCGTTTCTACTTTTTGACTACTATGAATAAAGCTGCTAGACATTCTGTACAAGACATTTTGTAGACATTTTAATTTCCTTTGAGTAAACATATAGGAATAGAATTGCTTTGTCATAAAGCAGATATATATTTAACTTTATAAGAAACTACCAGTTTTTGAAAGGTAGTCATGCCATTTTAAAATCCCACCACAAATAAATGAGAATTCTAGTTGTTTGTCATCCTTACCAACATTTGATGGTCATTCATTTTTATTTTACCATTTAAATAGGTGTGCACCGGTATTTCATTGTAATTTAAATTTGCATTTCTCTGATAACTAATGATATTAAACACTTCATGTCCTTGTAGTCTATTAATCTATCTTCTTTTGTAAAATGTTTAAATCTTTATCTCTTTGAAAACTGGATTGCTTCTGGGGTTGTAGTATAGCATGTGCTTAGCATGTGCAACCCCCCACCCCACCGCAAAAAAAACAAAATAAAACAAATAAAAACAAAACCTTCACTGGGCGCGGTGGCATACACCTGTAATCCCAGCGGCTTGGGAGCCTGAGGCAGGAGGATAGTGAGTTCAAAGCCAGTGTCAATAACAGTGAGATACTATGTAACTCAGTGAGACCCTGTCTCTAAATAAAATACAAAATAGGGTTGTGGATGTAGCTCAGTGGTGTACTTGCCTTGAATGTGTGAGGCACTGGGTTTGATCCTCAGTACCACGTAAAAAATATAATAAAAAAAATAAAGTTGTTGTATCTATATACAACCAAAAATATTAAAAAAAAACAGGGCTAGGGATGTGGCTCAGTGGTTGAATGCCCCTGAGTTCAATCCCCAGTACTCCAACGCCCCCAAAACCAAAACCAAACCAAAACTAAAACAAAACCTTGGGCTAATTTGGGCTGGGGATGCAGCTCAGTGGTAGAGTACAGGCTTGTTATGTACAAAGCCCCATGTTCCATCTCACACAACACACAGACACATACACAAATCAATAAATGAAAAATAAAACAGGATTGTTATATCTTTTCACTATTGGTTTGTATGTGTTCTTTAGGTGTTATGGATACAAATGCTTTCTCATACACCTACACACATATATACACACACAGAGAGATAAAAATACTGTCTCTCTCCCATTTTTTGACTTGCTTTCCCCTTTATTTCTTTTGCTGAGCAGACATTTTTAATTTTGATGAAATCTAATTTATCACCTTAGAAAACATGTCTTAAGAAATCTTTACCTACTCTAAAGTGTAAAGATATTCTCTTATGTTTCTTCTATCAGCTCTAGAAATTATGCTTTTCTACTTAGGCTTATGATCCACCTTAAATTTATTATTATATACTATGTGAGGTAAGGATTGGGATTCATACTCCTCCATATATTTATTCAGTGGTGCAAGTACCATTTGGTAGAAAGAATTATCTTTACCAAATTGTCTTGAAAGTTTTGAGAAGATTAATAGATTACATTTATGTGTGGGTCTATTTCTGGATTCTCCATTCTGTTCCACTGTTCTATTTTCTAGTCCTGTATGAATACCACCCTGTCAATGGCGTGTTGGAGCTGACTCAACTTGGCTCATGAGAGCTGACTGCTAAATTTTTACACCTCAAATAAGCTCTTCAATTCTGAGCTGGTTGTCAAACTTAGTCAAACACCAACTGCCTGTCATGATTATTGTAGTAATCTGTAATGCTGTAAGTCTTGAAACTAGATACTGTCAAGTCTTCCAACATTTTTCTTTTTCAAAATGATTTTGGCTATTTTTTATCCTTTGGTTTTCTAAAAGTTGTCAATCTTTACCTAGAAACCCTGCTGGGACTTTGGAATTATGTTGAATCTGAAAACCAGTTTGAGGAAAAACTGACATTTTTCAATCCACATATGTAGCATATATCTTCCATTTACTAAATTTGTTAATTTCATTCTGCAATGTTTTCACTGTGCTTTCTCTGTGGAGGTTTTACATATCTTGTTAATTTTGTGCTTAAGTATTACATGTTTTTTGATGACAGTGAATATAGTATTTGTTACAGTTATCTATTGCTATATCAAACAGCTAAGGGTTATATGAATGGACAGGGCTGAGGGCATGAACCATTTGGAGGCTTATTTACTGATATATTTGGTGTCAGGTCTGAAATGACTTGAAGACTGGAATAGTCAACTGGACTCTCCATGTGGTTTGTACTTCTTCACAGTGGTGAATTCTGGGTAGCCAGACTTCTTACATGGCAATACATACCTCCAAAAGCAAGCATTTCATTAAACAAGAGGAAACCTGCATGGTGATTTATGGCATGGCCTCAGATGTCACATAGCATCACTTTGCAGTATTCTGTTGGTTGAAGTAGTCAGAAGCCTACCCAAATACAAGGGGTAGAGATGTAGACCCCAACTTTCAATGAGAGGAATGTCAAAGATTTTACAGCCATGTTTTAAAGCAGGCACACTATTTTCAAATTTCATTTTTCAACTTTTGTTGCTTGTACAGAAATAGATATTTTGTATATTGATCTTATAATTTAAAGCTTTGCACTTATTAGTTCTAGTAGGCTTTTTTGGGTAGATACCTTAGAATACTCTATGCAGATAATCATGCTGTCTTTAAATAAAGAATTTTACTTATTCCTTTCCAATCTTCATATTATTTGCTTTTTTGCTTATATTCTCATTGTACTAGCTTGGACCACCAATGGGATGTTGAATGTAATTATTGAGAGTGAAAGAACATTGTCTTGGTCTGATCTTAGGAGGAAAATAGTCAACATTTCACCATTAGCTATATGTTTTTTGAAGTTGCCCTTTATCAAACTAAGCTTTTTTTCTATTCCACGTTTGCATAGTTTTTATATTAATTGGTGTAGGATTTTGCCAAATGCTTTTTGGCATTTATTAAGATGATTAGAAGAATGTTCTCATTCATTGTTAATATGAGAAAACATTTTGATTAACTTTCAAATGTTAAACTAACATTGCATTCTTGACCAAGCAGGACTAATTAATTTGCTATTAGTTTTTTTTTTTTTTTTTAGGATTTTACTATTATGGTTATGAGGAGTGCTGCTTTATAATATTCTTTTCTTATAAGCCACTTATTTTGGTGTTAGCATTACACTTGCCTAATAGATTGTGAAATGTTCCCTTATTTTCTGTTTTCTGAAAACATCTGTATAAGACTGATATTATTTCTTCTTTAAATGTTGGATATAATTCATCAGTGAAACTATAGGCATCTGTTGTTTTCTTGGTGGGAAGGTTTTCTGTTTCTTTTAAATTATAATTAAATGTAATAGATACAGTGCTATTTATATTTTCTATTTCTTCTAGAGTCATTGTTGGTAGACTGTGGGTGTTTTTTTTTTTTTTAAAGAATGTGTCCACATTAGGTAATGTTTTAAATTTATTGTTATGTTAGTTATAATGATTCCTTACTTTACTTTTAATAATTTTAGGAATTGTAGTGATATCTCCTTTTAGTTCCTGATATTATTCTCATTTTCTTAAAAAGCATTGCTTGGAATTTATCTATTTTTACCATTAATTTTCTATTTTATTATTTTCTGCTCTTGCTTTTATTATTTCCTTCTTTCTGCTTACTCTGGGTTATAACTTTTACCTTCAATCTGTATTTTCATATTTAAATAACTTCATATAGAGAGTATATGGGTGTGTCTTGCTTTTTATACCATTTGACAGTTTCTTTTAATATGTTTAGTCCATTTACATTTAATGTAATTATTGATATGATTATGACCAATTTTAAGTCAAACATTTTGCTTGTTCTGACTTAATTTGTTTTCACTTTATTTCCTGACTTATTTTGAGTTAACCAAATAATTTTTAATGTTTCAAAAACTGTTTTCAATGATTGCTCATGATGGTGTTTTTTTTTTTTTTTAATATTTTTATTTATTTGCTTTTAGTTGTACACAATGCGTTTTATTCAATGTGTTTTATTTGTACGTGGTGCTGAGGATCGAACCCGGGTCGCCCACATGCTAGGCGAGCGCTCTACCGCTGAGCCACAATCCCAGCCCCTCATGATGGTGTTTTTAAGGGTGAATAAAAACAGGAGAATAAGATGAAATGTTTAAACTCACTTAGAAAAATATTTGTCAATAGGGATATCTAAAGTTGATTATAGAGACCTAAGTAAGCAGTAGATACATTTTGTAGCAAATTTATAAAACATATGGAATATGGTTGAGAATCTGGAGCTGACTCTGTAAAAGTGCTTGCATATTCTCTTTGAAATACCCAATAGGTGTAGGTCCTTGTATCACAACACTTCCTTAAGATATCCCTGCATTTTAGCAGTTTCCACGGTCACTTATGTGTTCAAAATTTATTTCTTAAAATGTCTTCTTATGTTCAAGTCAGAGAAACACTATGATGGATAAAAGTTGAATAAAAATAAGGTTCTTTGACCTGGGAATGCAGCTCAGTGGTAAAGCACTCACTAGCACATGTAAGTCCTTGGTTTGATCCCAAACATCATACACACAAAAAATTCTTAACTTCAAAAGCATACAGCTAAAATACTCAAATGGTGTGAAAATACTTTGTGTGAAACCTGTGACTTGGAAAATTGTGCTCTTTATATGTAATATGAAAGGAACTGCACTCTGCAAGCATGTATAACAAATTTAAAAAAAAAAGCATACAGTTCAGCCAAAGGGATAAATAAGTATAGAAATAACTAAGTTTTATACAGGGCAAGTAAAATATAATATCTGGCTTATAGTAATGTTTGTGATAGAATTTTAAATTCTTATTATACATATAGCAATGTGTTGAATATTATAATTGAGATTTTAAAAAAAGATCTATGGCAATTTGGAAGGACACTATTTCTGATTGGAGGCAGGAAGATGAATCAACAGGTGTATCATGGGAAAGGTGGCATTTAAGCTGATCTTTGAAAGGTGGGTACAATTCTTTGGCAGTTATTAAGAATACAAGCAATAATGAGTGTTGGAGAGGGGAAAAAGGTACACTCATACATTGCTAATGGGACTGCAAAGTGGTGCAACCACTTTGGAAAGCAGTGTGGAGATTCCTCAGAAAATTTGGAATGGAACCACTTTTTGACCCCACTATCCCACTCCTTGGTCTATACCCAAAGGACTTAAAATCATCATACTGTAATAGTGACATAGCTACACCAATGTTTATAGCAGCTGAATTCACAATGGCTAAACTGTGGAACCAATATAGATGTCCATCAATAGATGAATGGATAAATAAACTGTGGTATATATATACAATGGAATATTACTCAGCATTAAAACAGAATAAAATTATGGCATTTGCAGGTAAATGGATGGAGGTGGAGACTGTTGTGCTAAGCCAAGGAAGCCAATCCCAAAAAACTAAAGCCCGAATGTTTTCTCTGATTAGTGGATGCTGATCTATGATGGTTGGGGGTGGCATGGGAAGAATGGAAGAACTTTGGATTGGGCAAAGGGGAGGGTGGGGAGTGGTTATGGGAGTAGGAAAGACGGTGGAATGAGATGGACATCATTACCCTAGGTACATGTATGACTGCATGAATGGTGTGTTTCTACATCATGTACAACCAGAGAATTGAAATGTTGTGCTCTATTTGTGTATGATGAATTGAAATGGACTCTGCTGTCATGTATAACTAAGCAGAACAAATGAAAATAATAATTAAAAAAAAGGTGGGTAGAATTCTTAAAAGTCAAGAGATGTGACGAGAAGGCATATTAAGCAAAGGAAACACATATATATAAACACATACGCATATGTGGAGAAAGAAAATGTAGGGAAGTATTTAATGACTAGAGAATATTTTAGTTTACATGTAAGCATAGGCTAAAACCAAAAAATAAGGCTGGATCCACACCATCAAGCACTATGGAGCTAGAAGTTATATTCGGTAGGTGACAGGGAATCATTGGTTTTTCTTCTTTTCTTTTTGGTACTGGGGATTGAACCCAGGGGGTGTTTTACCACTGAGATACATCCCCAGTCCTTTTTTAAAATTTTGAGACAGGATCTTGATAAATTGCTTAGGGCCTCTGCTAAGTTGCTGAGGCTGGTCTCGAATTTGCAATTCTCCTGCCTCAGCCTCCCAGGTCACTGGGATTGGGTTTTGAGCTGGGAAATTAAGTGATCAGAGCAACACTTTATGAAGCTTTATCTGAAAGCAGTACATACATTCTAGAAAACTGAAGAGACTGAGTAATAACTGAGCAATAACTTCTGTATCAGTAGGCCATGAATGGATGGGAAGTATGAATGAATCCCTTAGTTGGTATGGAGACATGTGCTACTAGTAGTCCCTGCTACTTGTAAGCCTGAGAGAGGGGGATCACTTGAGACCAAAAAATTGAGACAAGCTTAGGCAAAACAGTGAGACCCAGTCTAAAAAAAAAAAAAAAAAAGAATCACTTTAGTCCTTAGGGTACCCATGGGTTGGCAGAGTTATAGACTGCTATGTTTAGCTATAAGTAGTCATAAATTTTTATCCCAGTCTGCTGTACAAATTTTTATAATTTTATAAGTATGTTATGATGTGAGAGAAGTACTAAGCCAGAGAATATCAGGAAGGGGTAATAATGATACAATGTTACGGGTAGCTACATAGCTTAGGGTAATAATGGTAGGAACAAATTGAGAAAAATAGATGTGAGGAACAATGAAGGCAGAATTAACAGGATTAAAAATTGAGTGAATGTATAAGAAATATGCTTTAAATATTTGGGGGAAAAATTCCAAGGTTTAAAAAGGTAGGTTGTGATTAAGTTAATAGGCAGAAGAAGAGGTAATAGAAATAAAGGTTATTAGATTTAAAAAGAAAGAGAAATTTGATGAGAAGAAAGAAATTTGATGCCTAAGTAATCAACATCAGAGTTGAACTAAAGAGGAGAATAGAAATTATGAACACTTTTTCTTATAGTATTCAAAACCTTTGAGAAAGGTATAAATATCTTTAAGGAATAAACAGGATTGTTCACAAATCTCATGCTTACTCAAATCCTTTTCTTTGGCTTCTAGCACTGAGAACACAGTGTTAAAAAGTATAAGGAAGAGACACACAGGAAGTCATGTACTGTCTTTAAGGAGATGGCTATCCTTAGGCTCTGGTGGGCACTAAAGCTGCAGAGGAAAAAGGTAGGAAAGACATGAGCATGAATGGGCGTTAGAGTCCATTTAATTTTGTTTTTACTTAAAAATACCTTTCCTGATATAATTTATGGACCATGGAATATCCTTATACTTTTTAAATATCTTTCATAGTGTATAATTCAATGGTTTCTAATATAAACACAAGGTTGTACAATCATAAATGCTTTACTTGAACTGATGGGATAATAAAAATACTACATAAAGACTGGAGAGTTTCTAGCCATAGAAACTCTACAACACTTGAGTTGGAGCCACAGTTTTTACTGATTTATTTTAACTTCACAGATAGTACTGGAAGCTCTACTATCATTAGTATAAGAAAAATGAATTACATTAGGAAATCAAAATACAGATTTTTTAAAGGAAATAGAACTTCTTGTAGGAACTGGTTTGTTTGTTTCCAAGTAAAATCTTTTATCTGTATCTTGTAGGACATTTGCCATGGAACATTTAGTTTTGTTAATGTGATAAAAATAATCATTTTTATAGTGTGACCAGGTGACCTGAAACTCCTTTCATCTCCTTGGACCTCATCTGTACCTTTATGGAGATTCTCCAGGGGCTCCAGGACTCCTCTTCCGAAAGGAGGCCATGGGGTCTTGAACACAGGATCGAAGGCTCAGCATGCTCTGCAGGTGAGGCTCCCGAAGAAGCTGCTCCCGATAAGCTGTCAGCTGAGGTGAGCGGCAGAGCAGGGCAGCAACATTGTGGACAAATTCTGGTACCAGGCAGGTGTAGGCATTATCTGCTTGGCAATAGTGATAGGCAACCACCTACAAATGGAAGATGAGAATGCAAACAGGCTTATCAGTGGCAAAAGCAATAGCTACAGTTATTGTATGATCATTCTCTGTCTTTTCTGTCTCCATTTTCTCAACCTTTTCAAGTAAAAATGAAAGATGCTAACTCAACTGCCTGATTTATGTAAGATTAGAAATCTCACATGATATTTCTCTTGTATACATAGGATATCACAATCCAAATTTATAAATAAAAAATAAATTTTCCTTCTGGATCATAAGAAATAGGAAAATAGGAAGCAAGACTGAGATTCAAGATGTACATTAATATCACTAACATTTATGTACTCAGCACAGCAGTATAGTAAGTCTAATCTTATAACAAAGCATTAGGAACAAAATAGAGAAAAATCACATTAGTCTCAACAAATACATATGCTTATGTCATTTTTTTATTACAGTTGTGTTATAAACTAAGTCTTACAAAAAATAATTCAGATTTTAAAATTAACAATTATTTTATGAGAACTCAGAGAGAGAATATAAGAATAAGATAAAAGGGAGCAGAAAAGGGGTGAAAATTTTGTTACATGTGGGTCTTTTTTTCTTAAGTATTTATTTATTTGTTTTAGTTGTACACAATGCCTTTATTTTTACATGGTGCTGAGGATCGAACCCCGGGCTGCGCATGTGCTAGACAAGCACTCTACCGCTGAGCCACAACCCCAGCCAGATGTGGGTCTTAAATTCAAAGCATGTAAAAAAAAATTATGAGTCTTAATAACATCTAGAGGCTGGGCTGACTGGCTGGAACCTGGAGCTTTAGGCTCTGGTTTTTTGTTTTAAATATGCAAAAAGTTCACTCTATCTCTGTTGGTTGTTCCTTTTGCCTCAAGAGCAAGTACAGAGGGTGATTTTAATCTAGAACACTCTTCTGGATCATTAACTACCAAGAAAAAGTGATGGGACTGTGCAGAAAATATGCCATTGGCAGGGGAAATTCTCATAGTGAGTAGTAATGCCAGCATAGTTATCACTACTCTCCTCCTTGCTCATCATTTCCATCTGATTGTTCCGTATGCGCTGTTTTTTTTTTCCTAGTTCCTAGATTTGTGCTTATAGACAATTAAAACTTGTCTCAGTGGCATTCATGGATATGCCACTGGAACTCCAGTTTTTTTTTTTTTTTTTTTTTTTGGTACCAGGGACTGAACTCAGGGGCATTCGACCACTAGGCCACATTCCCAGCCCTTTTTTTGTATTTTTATTAGAGACAGGGTCTCACTGAGTTGCTAAGTGCCTCGCCATTGCTGAGGCTGGCTTTGAACTCGTGATCCTCCTGCCTCAGCCTCCTAAGTGCTGGGATTATAGGCGTGTGTCACTGCGCCCAGCTCAACTCCAGTTTTTTTAATCATCTCTTGGACAACAGTCATCTATTAAAGAGTTCTGCTTTGAAAAGCTTCCTGATCTATGAATATGGTCATCTTTGTTCTTCAATGAATCCTGGAAATGTCAAAAAATATATAAGCACCTGAAATCCTTCTCATTAAACATAAAAAAAATTGAACAATTGAACAATTCAGGCAATGTTACTGCATATATAAAATCAAAGATAGGAACTGCTTGTGAGTGAAGCAACGAAGTCTAAGCACAATATGGAAACTGGAAATCAGAGATTGTATTTAAAATTTTTCTACTCTTTTCTTTAGACAGATCAGTCACTACTTTATCAACATATTTTAAAGACAATGTAAAGAAACCCAAAGGAAAACCTTGTCAGCAATTGATCTGTCCTCTCAATAAATAGTGAATATCAATGGTTATTGTCTGCAAAGATACAAATTTACACTTGATGAAAAAGCAAACAGTAAAATCAATGTAAATTGTCGTCATATTTTGCTTCAATTGATTCCATACGTCAGGGCTAAGCACAGCTCAGCAAATAAGCTATAATTTACCCTTTACTCAAAGTAACAGGGTATCACTTTAAAGATAAAAATTATTGTGTACTTGGCAGAACAGTTTCATTTTAACAAAGTTCAATGTTAAAGTTGCATCTTCGGTGGCTATTTCTCTTTTAATTTTAAATATTTCTTTGGCATTTCAAAGGTAAAGTCTTGATTCCTTTGCAAAATTCAGGCAGAAAAACCATTTAACATCTTCCTAAGATTTGCAATGTGGCTCAAAAAAGGTTATTTACCAGACATTTCAAAGTAGCTATGTAGTATGTGTATGTACATTCAATCTATCAAAAGCATTTATACTTCCCCAAAATTGTCTATTGATATTATCCACAACTTTTCCTATGTAAAAAAACCAAGCCTCCCTGGATGTATGCCTGTAATCCCAGCTACTCAGGAGCCTGAGGCAAGAGATTCCAAGTTCAAGGCCAGCCTCAGCAAATTGGTGAGACATAGTCTCAAACAAAACAACAACGACTACAACAAAAAAGGCTGGGATGTATGTAGCTCAGTGGTAGAGCACTTTCCTTGCACTGATGAGGCTGTGAGACCTTGTCTCAAACAACAAAACAACAAAAAAAGAGCTGGGGTGTAGCTCAGCAGTACAGTACTTGCCTAGCTTTGATGAGGCTATGGTTTCAATCCCCAGTACTACACACACACACATACACACAAAACAAAACAAAACAAAAACAAAAACAAAAACCTAACAAGTGTAGAAATGGATTATTTTTAAGTATCTTACTGTACCAGTGCTCAATCATAGATAATTAAGTGTCCTCTATAGCTTTAAGGAAGTTATCATGTCTACCCATATATAGTTATTTTTATTACAGCTTCTTGGAAATGGTTTAGAAGAAGTCTATCCCCAATAAATCAACAGGTAAAATCTTTCCCCTTGGTGAATTCTCACTTTTCAAAATGACTCATCTAAAATTTATTTTTTAGCTATTATCTTCCTTATATATTAATATTTTTTCCATCTCAAGTTTCCTTCCTTATTTTTTCCTTCCTTCCTTATTTTAAATCTTCCTTATTTTTAATACAAATTTATACCAAATATATCTGACTTTAGACTAGAGTTGCATTAATTCTTTGGAAGAAGACATTAAGTAAATTTTGTTACTCCTGTGGAAGAAGAAACAAAGAGGAATGCTGGTAGGCTTTGTAGACAAGACTGGAGGTCATAGCCTTGTATATAAAATCTTTTCTTTAAATGCTGTCTCCACGAAAATGTTAAATTTATCATAAAGGGATTGAGTGGTAGGCAAATCTGCTGGGCTTGTGTTAAAAGTTTCAAGCCTTCAAACTTCATAGACCATTTTCTACTTCAAATAAGTAACTGTGACAGGATTAGGCTAATATTTCATTAAAAAAGAACAGTTTTAGCTGGGCACGGTGGCACATACCTGTAATCCCAGCAGCTTGGGAGGCTGAGGCAGGAGGACGAGAGTTCAAAGCCAGCCTCAGCAACAGTGAGGTGCTAAGCAACTCGATGAGACCCTGTCTCTAAATAAAATACAAAATAGGGCTGGGGATGTGGCTAAGTGGTCAAGTATCCCAGAGTTCAATCCCTGGTGTCCCTCCCCCCCGCTTCTACTACCCCCCCAAAAAAAGAAAGGGAAGTTTTGGATATCTGAGATTCATTTGGACAGAAAAATCTAGTTTACATAATTAGCTTTTGTAATCTAACTTCTAGAGGTGCAACTGCCCTTCCCTCAAGCCTGCTCTCATGTTCTTATGCCATATCTCCTTTACATCACTTCGATGATGCAAACTTTGATAGTTCTTCTCCCTTACCACTGCCAGACGGATTTCCTAATCAGTACAACCTTCAACAATTAAGTTTATGTTTTGTTTTTTTAAATACTTCTAGGGACCTGAAGACTCAGGTGAATACTTTCTCTTGTCCCTGAGTTCTGATTCTGATCTTCACTCTGGAACTGGTAGCTAACAATAGCTCCTCAGCTTAGGTTCTGCCTCAGTCTCAGTAATTTTCCAGTTTGGAGTCCTTTTATATTTTTGGCAACAGGACTTTTATTTATTTTTTAACTTTGTACTTTTTACTAATTTTAGACTTACAAAAATGTTGCAAAAGTAGTACAGAGTTTCCTCACCCAGCTTCCCTTATTAATAGCTTCTTATATAACTATAGTATAATTATCAAAACCAGTAGATAAAGAGTGGTACAATAATATTACCTAAAGATGTCATTCAAATTTTAGTTTTTCCATCATGACCTTTTCTTTTCAGGATTCTATCCAGGACCCTAATGGCATTTAGTTATTTCTCCTTAGACTCCTCTTTATCTGTAAGTGATCCTCACTCACTCTTTTTACAGCCTTGATATTTTTGAAGGGTTCTTAATATTGTCATTAAGGTGAGGGTGTCCTTGTTCACTTGGTTGAAGTTAAAGTTCTGACAGGTTTCTTTCTTTTATGATTTTGGTTGAGCATGGAGGTGCTCTACCACTGAGCTACATCCCCATCCCTTCCATTTTTAATTTTTCATTTTGAGACAGGGTATTACTAAGTTGTCCAGGCTGTCCCTGGACTTGTGATCCTCCTGCCTCAGCCTACCAAGTTGCTGAGATTATAGGTGTGTTCCATCATGTCTGGCCTCTGCCAAGTTTCTTGACTATAAAGTTGCCTTTTCTTTTTGTAGTTAAAAATATCTTGGAGATATTTTTGAAACTAAGCAAATCCTGTTTGTCCTTAAATTTCTGCTCATTAATTTTAGTAATTATCAATGGATCTTGTTTGTAACAATTATAATTGTAGTGTTTGCTTGATAATGATTTTCTATTTCCCTCTTTCTTTCTACATTTGTTAATTAGAATCCTACTGGAAGAAGGAACTGTATCTTTCCCCCTACTTATTTACTTATTTTATTCTACTGGTTACAATCCAATTCTCTATATTTTGTTATTCAATTCATTTCAGTTTATTTGATGGGCTCCTGTGTTCTTTCAAGATGCCTCTGAGAAGGGTAATGGGTTTGGTGGGGGTGATGTCCTTTAAAAATAAGGGGCTATGATATTTATTGAGAATATTTTTTCTTAAAATTTTTGTTTATTGATTCACTTGAAATAATAATAATAAGCATATTACATGCTGACATCTAAGAACACATTTTTATGAAAACAGCATTTTAAAAATTTTCAGAAGTGTCATTGTTTTACATTTTTTGTAGTAGACTCATATCTACCTCTGGTTTCAATATGTTGCAATACATTGTTTTAAGTTAAAGTAGATGATGAAAGTTATATATGTGTATATGTCTATAAATAAAGTCTAGTCTCTCTCCACATACATACACATGTATAGTTGGAGAGGTGAAAGATGTTTTAATAACCATTTCAGATAATTGTGGACATTCTTCTTTGACACTATGCTAAAATTTAACAAAGAGGTAAAAAATTTATTATTATTATTTTAGATTGACAAATCCTATAAGTATACATGCTGATGGGATACAATGTAATGTTTGATATATGTATATAATTTGACAGCTAATTGAAATATCACATTATCCTCTTGGTTATTTTGTTGTCAAGCTTCTGTGCAGTGGATCTCTTTGATTAACAATTCCCCATTCTCTCCTTTCCCACTTGCCACCCACAGTCTCTGTTAACCATCATTCTAATGTAGTTCAACTTCTTTAGATTCCACATTTAAGTGAGATCATGTAGTATTTATATTTCTGTACATGGTTTATTTCACTTAGGATAATGTGCTTTGGATTTGTCTATGTTGTTTTTAAAGGCTGAATAGTATTCCACATTTTCTTTATCCACTCATTTTTTTTTTTGTCTATTTAAAACTTGTTCTTTTTAGATATATATGACAACAGAGTGTATTCTGACATATTATACATATATGGAGTATATCTTATTCTAATTAGGATACAATTCTTGGGGTTGTACATGATATATATATATGTACATCATAGTGAATATATATATGTATATATATGTGTGTATATATATATATATATATATATGAAAGTCAAGTTACATTCATTCTACTGTCTTTCCCATTTCTATTCTCCCTCCCTTCCCTTCATTCCTCTTTGTCTAATTCATTGAACTTCTACTCTTCCCTACCCAACCTCCTTGTTGTGTGTTAGCATCTGCATATCAAAGAGAATATTTGAACTTTGGTTTTGTGGGATCAGTTTACTTCACTTTGCATGATCGTCTCCAGATCCATCCATTTACCAGCAAAAGTCATAAAGTCATTCTTTTTATGGCTGAGTAATATTACATTTGAATATGTACCACATTTTCTTTATCCATTCATCTGTTGTAGGGCACCTAGGTTGGTTCCATAGTTTAGCTATTTATCTACTCATATTTAAAAAAATATTTATTTCTTAGTTGTAGTTGGACACAATACCTCTATTTCATTTATTTATTTTTATGTGGTGCTGAGGATCGAACCCCATATCCACTCATTTTTGACAGACAATTAGGTTGATTCTATATCTTGGAAGTTGTGAATAGTACTACAGTGAGCATGAAAGTGCAGATATCCCTTCAACATAGTGATTTCAGCTCCTCTGGATATATCCAGAAATAGAATTACTCTGTCATATGATAGTTCAATCTTGAGTTTGTTGCTTTTTTTTTTTTTTTTTTTTTTGTGGTGGTGGTGGGGGTGCTGGGGATTCAAACCAGGGCCATGTACATGCTAGGCAAGCACTCTACCACAAAGATATATCTATACCCCCAAGCCTGTTTTTTTTAGCTTTCTGAAGAACTACCATATGGTTTTCCATAATGATTGTACTAATTTACATGCCCATCAACAATATACAAGTGTTCCCTTTTCTCTACATCCTTAGCAATACTTGTTATATTTCATCTTTTTGAAAACAGCCATTATAACAGGTACAAAATCTCATTATGGTTTTAATTTGCATTTCTATAATGCTTAGTGATACTGGGCATTTTTTCATGTATCTTTTGGCCATGTGTACATCTTCTTTTGAGAAATGTCTGCTCAGGTCTGTGTCAGTCAGCTTTCTGTTACTCAAATCCTTGAGATTATAAAGAGAAAAGGTTTACTTTTTTCCAAGTTTGAGGTTTCAGTCCATGATTGATTGCCCTCATTGCTCTGGTCCTATGGGAAGCAGCACATCATGGCGAAAATGCACAGTGGAACAAAACTGCCCATCTCATGGCCAGAAAGCCAAAAAGAGAATGAGGAAAAAGCTGGGGGTCTCACTCTCCCCTTTAGGAATACATCCACAATGATTCAAAGACCTTCTACTAGGCCTTCCTCTTAAAAGTTTCTACCAGGGCTGGAGTTGTGGCTCAGTAGTAGAGCACTTGCCTAGCACACATGAGGCACTGGTTTCGATCCCCAGCACCACATTAAAAAAATAAATTAACAAAATAAAGGTATGTAAAAAAAAGTTTCCATTTCCCAGTAGTGATAAGCTGAGGCCTAGGCCTTTAATACAGGGGCCTTTGGGGGACTTCTAGGTGCCAACTCTATAGCAACATTCTTTGCCCACTTTTTAGTTGGGATTTTTTTTTTTTCTACAGAGTTGAGTTCCTTATATATTTTGGAACTTATATATCAGAGTATGGCTTATATACATTTTTTCCTATTCTGTGGGCTGTCTTCTCACATTGTTAATTGTTTCCTTTGCTGTGTATAAGCTGTTCATTTCATGCCATCTCATTTGTCTGTTTTTGTTTTTGTTACCTGTGATTTCAGGGTATGTTACGAATACTTCCTTTCAACTTATTAGTTGTCTTTGACTTTGTTTCTAGTGTTTTTCGGTCATGCAACATTAAAAATTTTTTTTATTAAGTCAAATTTATCAATCTTTTCTTCTATTTTTTTTTTTTTTAGATTTAGATCTTAAAAAGCCTTTCCTTTCACCAAGGTCAAAGATGAAGTCACTCATATTTCCACTATTATTATATGATTTTAATGCTTTTGTGTGGTTTCATTTTTTTATATTTGGATCCCTACTCTATTTAGAGTTTACTCTTGTGCATGGTATGAGAAATGTATTAATTTATCTCTCATATATATGTCACTTAGTTGTCCCAGCACCATTTAATTAAAAAGTCCATTTTCACTTTAGTGACCTAAGATGCTGCTTTTGTTGCTGCCTTTGTTGCATACTAAGTATCCACACATACTTGGGTCTAACTATGAATTTTCTGTTTTATTCTATTCCTCTACTCACACACCAGGACCACACTGTTTGATTATAGAGGTGTTATAGTAAATTTCAACACTAGGTAGTCAGAACCCTGTTGTTTAATTAGCTGTGGCAGAGCTCAGCGTAATGTATAGCTTTGTTATAATCCTAGACCTAAATAGCTGTATCCTATAGATTGCTACTATTCAACTATATATTACTTGAGTCACGGGGAGTTAGGACCAATATCAAGTATAGATCTTTAAAAGAAAGTGACTAATTTACTTAGTTCATCTGGATTCCTATAGAAGTACATTTGACACAAATGAACTCATTTAATCAATAGTTTATGAAACTTCTGTCTCAGAAGATTGGTGGAATTCCAGACTCTACCAAGATTCATTCTTAGGGGTATATGAATCTTATGAAACTTCTGTCTCAGAAGATTGGTGGAATTCCAGACTCTACCAAGATTCATTCTTGGGGGTATATGAATCTGATTTGACATAATAAGTTGGTTGGAAACCATTATTACAACTAAGTACCTAATTTGATGTCCTAAGATTTCATAATAGAAAATAATAGCGTTCATATTCATTCAGAAATATAAATTGAACTTCTACTGTATGCTAGGCATTATGCTAGATTCTGGAAATATAATCTCTGTCTATTCTTTCCAGTTTAGCAGGAAAGAGAGGCAATTAAGCAAGTTATAAAAAATAGTGAGATGAGTATTATGAAAGAGGAAATATAGGGTGCTGGGGTAAAATAAAGCAGGGCCAACTTAAGGTAACTGAGGACAGCCAAAGAAGCAATACTTAAGCTGAGATATTAAGGAGAATGAAGTGAATCTGGGTGTGTCAGTGTTCCAGGTAGAGGGTACGGTATGTGCAAAAACCCAAAGGCAAGATAAAGATGTACACTTTCACAGAACTGATATTAATTTTAGTGTGGCTCAAGTGTGAATGGGGAATGATAGGTTTTCAACTAAGAGTGGTTTTGTTTTCCAGGGAATATTGGCAATGTCTGGAGACATTTTTGGTTGTCATAATGGGGGCTTGAGAGAATATTAGGGGAAATGGATAGAGCTAATATCCCACAATACACAGGACAATACCAATATCCCCCAAAGAATTATCTGGTTCAAAATATCTATCTTGGGGCTATAGATATAAAAGCAAAGGAACTCTTATTACAGTTCATGTGATATTTTAAGAAGAGGGTTTGGGTTTCACTCTAGGGCAACATGGAGCCATCTGCTGGCTCTATGCAGCAAAACAAATTTATTTTAGTCACTACTCAGGCTTCAGTATAGAGAATAGTCTAAAATTGTTGCATTCATGTAATAAGAATTTAAGTGCCAAGCATTGCTCTAGGAGCTGGGGATACAGTGGTGAACATTTAAATACTGACACATTTAGTGGAAAAGGCAGATTAAAAAATACAGAAGGGGCTGGGATTGTGGCTCAGCGGTGGAGCACTTGCCTAGCACGTGTGCGGCCCGGGTTTGATCCTCAGCACCACGTAAAAACAAAGGCATTGTGTACAACTAAAAAAAAAAAAAAAAATCAAATAAATAAATATTAAAAAAATACAGAAATAGACAAGTGAACAAGGTTGTTTTCCCATATTCAGTATTCTGATTGTAGGTGAAATCTTAATCTGACTATAAAACTTCAGTATGACTATTCAGAGGAAACAAGCCCTAGACAAATTATATATAACATCATTTACAGGTTATTTATTATTTATTTTGTGTCTAATTTCTCATAAATGCAAATATTAAAAATAATCACAGCAATATGAATTAAATTTTAGGTTGTTTTATGCCCATCCCTTCCATTTTGGCTCTGTGTGTGTGTGTGTGTGTGTGTGTGCCTGGCACACATCTCCACATTATGTTCAACATGCTCAATGTTACAGGACTGTTGAAATGGCTACCTCTTTGGCTGATAGCTTTAATAGTAGCAGCAACAATTTTAAGAGCAGTGATCATTTGACATCCTCCCTGATAGGTCATGTTCTAGTCTTCTTTCTTACATAATTTTTTTTAAACCTGTACTTTTTGTGTCTGTGACATTTCTTAAAATTAGCTGGTTTCTCAAATTAGCTTATTTCATATGTATTAGAGCTTATTTTATATGCACTAACTTCTAATATAATAAGAGCTTCTAGTTGCATAAAATTTTTTTAGAAGAAGTTAAAGGTGACAAAATGACTGAAAAAACACCTTTATCATCTTCATTTATTTATTTATTTTGCTTTGAAGCCAAATTCAGTGACTGATAGAATACTAAAAAAAATCCTTCCTTTCACACTAGGGAGGCAGCAGTGGTTAAAAGCATAGGCTCTGAAGCCTGCCTGCCTCAATTTAAATCTTGACTCACTAATGTACTGAGATAAGTTATTTATTCTTAGAGCTCTGTTTCCTCATTTACAGAATGATGATAATAATAGTGTTACCTAATACTGGCTTTGATTACTAGCTTTGCTATTTATTAACGGTATGACTTTGAAAAAAGTAATTCCTAGAGACACAGTTTCCTCATCTGTAAAATGAAGATAATTAAAACAATTCATAGGGTTAAGATAAGAATGAAGAGATAACAAAAATAAAAAATAGTACTGAGCAGCAACACATATCAAGTCCTCACAAATGGAAGCCAATGTCTCTATGTTCTGTGAATTCTGTATGTACGACTACATGGTAGTGACACATTCAAAACCTGGAAAGGGTTGGGGTTGTGGATCAGCAGTAGAGTGCTTGCCTAGCACATGTGAGGCCCTGGGTTCAATTCTCAGCACCACATAAAAACAAATAAACAAAGACATTGTGTCCAACTACAACTAAAAATAAATAAATATTCAAAAAAATAAAATCTGGAAAAAACCACTGCTGTTATAGTTAAACATACCCAGTCAAGGCCCTGAATGAAATCTCTATACCTCTCTATTCTGAGGACACTTCAGAAGAAATATACAACATTAAACTAGAGATTTGCTTGAAAGATGCTGACCTAGCAAAATCTGTTATACTTCAAGTGCAAACTGCCTTGAGAAATAAATTGTTTCTAAAGTAATAACAAAAACTCTCAATAAGCAGCACAAGAAGGAGCAATAATATTGTGAAATACCAATGGTAATTACTGATATAAGCATTGACATAAAGAACTCTGTCAAATCAAGAGGTTTCAAAATCTTTTGAATATTAGCCTACTTCATCAAAATACAGATTTGAAAATCTCATTTGAAAGTTAATGTCTGTTTATTGATTTGTTTTCGGTGAGAAACAAGACTGCTAGTTTCTGCTCTATGCTTTCATAGCATAAACTTGCATAGCTGAACTGTAACATGTAGCACAATTACTAGGATAACATTAAATTGTAACTCAGGGATACTCGAGCACTGAGCAACACACCCAGCCCTATTTTGTATTTTAGAGATAGAGCCTCACTGAGTTGCCTTGTGCCTCACCATTGCTGAGGTTGGCTTTGAACTCGAAATCCTCCTTCCTCAGCCTTCTGAGCCACTGGGATTATAGGCATTACCTAGCCTGGTGGGGCATTTCTTAAACAGTGTTTAGCACAAACTTGAACTTATCCCAGCCAGGCTTGGTGGCACAAGCTTGTAATTCCAGGTACTAATGAGACTGAGGCAGGGGCATGATAAGTTTGAGGCTAACCTGGGCAACTTAATGAGAACTTGTCTCAAAATAAAAAATAAAAAGGGCTGGTGATATAGCTCAATGGCAGAGCACTTGCCTAGCATGCACAAGAGACTGAGTTCGAGCCTCAATACCACAAAACAAAACAAACACACACAAAAATCCCTAAACATATCCCACCTCTAGGTGCAGATTTATTTATTTGCTTAAGGAAGAAATAATCATAAAATTTAAAATACACTTCTCAATTAAGTAGAATTAGTCAAATTTCCTACTAACAATACATAACATTTTCTTTTTCTTTTTGCACTGGGGATTAAACCCAGGAGTACCTTACCACTGAGCTACATCCCCAGTCTTTTTTAAAATTTGAAACAGGGCTTTGCTAAATTGCTGAAGGTCTTGCTAATCTGCTAAGGCTGGCCTTGAACTTGTGATCCTCCTGCCTTATCCTCTCAAGTCACTGGGATTACAGGCATGTGCCACCAGCCTGACTACAATATTTAACATGTTCTAAATATTGAACATGAACATCAATGTTACACTAAGGAGCCACTTCTTATACAATGTTTAATATAAACTTAAAAATATCCAGAAAAGAAAAAAATTATTTATATTTTGCTTAAAGATGATACAATCATGAAATTTTTAAATGCTCACTCCTTAACTAAGTGTAAACAATCACTAATTTCCTACTTAAAATATTTAATACTTTTTCAAATACTGAACATAAATATCTTGGGACTTTTCTTGCTAAGAGAGGAACTAAGATTTAACAAGTAGACTTAATTCTCTAAAATCTTTTTAGCAATCACCATCTGACATATTATGTATTCATTTGTTTATTATCCTCCCACCATGAAAATGTGAGCTACATAATGTAGAGATTGTGTCTGTTTTTTTTTCCACTGACTTATCTTTAGTTCTGGATTTTTGGTGCTTCCAAAATTACATTCTAAATGAATAACTGAAAGACTGATGGTGGAAGCTTCTCAGCATTCACATATTTCTACAATACTTATTCTACTTGTTCTAAAAAAGAAGAGACTGGAGACCATTTACACAGGAAATATTCAGGGAAAAACAGATGTCTTTTGAACTTACAATGAGTGAGGAATAAATCTGAGTGAAATTTCTGACTGTTTACAGAACTCATTTGTAGATGAGTGTGTGCTAATCGGTGGGGATAATTAATAACATAAATTGGGGGAACAGCTGCTTCTGGCTCTTAGCTAGATTGAAATAAATTAGAACCTTACACTATTACAGACCATATTTAAAACTTCAGAAAAGCATATGAATTAGAAGCCAGTGGAAGATGAGTGCAAGTAAGGGAGCTAAAACAGAATTTCTGTGAAGTTTACATCCTGATATCTCCATTTCCACACCCTGTTCAGCCAGGTGATAACCTCCCCAAGAGTCAGAGGAATGAGAATTATATTTAACTAGAAAAACTAAACAGGAGAGAATCTAGACTTAGGGACACCAAACACAGATAAAGGTAGGGATAAGGTACAGAACCAACCCCCCCCCAAAAAATGGCGGGGGGGACTTCTGCAAAAGTCTATTTACTGACTGATAAAACCCTAGTCCTCTTCTGCCCAACTCCAGAATTATGGCAACCAGGCAAGGAACTGGAGGATTCTTTGCTAGAGAATATGAACAGTATAAACTTATGGACACTGACTTTGGGTATTTCCAATAAAGGATGGATCATATTGCTGTCTGCATATACAACCTTCCAATTAGTTTTTCAGCACCTAATCATTAAGGAAAAAGAGAACACACTGCATCCATAAAACATGAATAGGATGCTAAATTAAAAGGGGGACAACTGCAGGGGAAAAAAAAAACTACTAGAAATTAAAATAATGATTGCCAAAATATATATTTTTTTGGTAAGGGGAGGGAAAGGATTGGAAGGTAGTGTTGAAGAAATCTACTAAAGTGGCTTAAAAGGAAAACAAAAACAAAAACAAAAACAACCCAAAAACTGGAATATGAAAAACATATTTTTCATAGAAAAATAGAAATTTATAGAAATTTAAGAAAACTAGAGTATTAGTACAGGAATATTTTTAGGGCTTGTTATGTACCAACATAATAAATGAAAAAAGAATATAGTTATAAAAGCGATCTTAAGCTTCTGGAGTGAAAAAAAGGTACATACAAGGAATTTTGAATAAGAATAGTATCAGACTATTTGATGTCAATTTTGAAGCTCAAGACAACGGAGCAATGCCTTCAAAATTATGAGGGATAATAATTTTTAATCTAGAATGATAAATTATGTCAAACAAACAAGGAGTATGAATAAAGATGCTTTTAGAAATGTTAAGTCTCAAAAAACCTGTGTTATATGCATCCTTTCTTAGGAAGCTCCTGGAAAATCTGAATAAAATCAAGAAAGAAGGTGACCTGGTATTAAATATAGAAGAAAAGTAACAATAATGTTCAGGATAAAAAGGAGGTGGCAAGCCTTAAGAACATCCTGGGTCTAGACTGAGCTACATGAGCTTTAAGATGGATATCTCTGGGGGGAAAATTTAACTGATAAGCATGGAAAGTAGTACTGAGAGGCATTTTATAAAATTACAGTAAGGACTATGGAATAACTTAGTCAAAGATTTGAAGAAAAATAAGTACAATTTAAAGTGAGGCATTTCATAAATCCTATAGAATTTTTTTTTTTTAAGAAGGAAATGTTATCCTTGGTTCCAGAGTGAATCATGATTGCATAGTATTAATACTTGAAACACTATAATAGGGATTCAATCAAAAATCATGATGTAATTGTGCTGGAAGTATGACAGGAGGAAAGTGAAAGACCTATCCTCATCATTATAATAAGCAAGAGATAATATGTAAATGAATGAGAAGTTAGAGCAGTATATGGGTATTATTTAAAAATACCGAGGTTAAAAAAAACACAATTGAAAGAGGCTGCTTTTGGGGAATGGATGGGTTGGGAAGAGGAAGGAAATTGCTTGTTTTGCACATTACTTGATTTTCTATTTGAGAAAAAGAAAAATTTCAAACTCAAACATAAAACATGTATGTATAAAGACAGTATAACATAAAGTATAAATGTAGTATAAGTATAAAGTATAGCATAAATATAGACAGGATAGTATAAAGAAAGAGTTTTGAGCTAGAAAGAAAAGTAAAAAACCTATTGATTACTTATACTGTGATCATGGATAAACCATATAACTTCTTTGAGTTTCTACTTCCTTATCCATTCCTCAGAGGACTTTTATTTCTAAGTCTTTCCAACTCTAAGGTTCTGATCCCATCATAATAAGGTATTTTTTCCCTAGGGATAACAACAAATTTAAAAACCCAGAAACTTTTCTCCACATTCTCATGGTATACATTCACATATATTTCTTCACTTTGCCAAGGTTCTCCCTACCTTTGCCTTGATGTTAAAATGGAAATAGCAAGTCCCCAATTTGGGAATTCTATTGTACCTGTGAGGCTAATCTTCGCATGGCTTCTTCCTGCCGCCTACGCATTTCTGGAGTTCCTGGGCAGCTTCCACTTGTGATAGATGAGTGGGCTGAAGGTGGCTGTGTGAGTGGCAACTCTCTGTTGGCATCCACATCTGGATTGAAAAGATGAGATGTTTGCATCAGATAATCATATGAGCCTGAACTAAAGGATGATTAGTTAATTCCATTTGTCCTATGACCCAGCAATTCAGCAATTCCCCTCCAAGCTATATACCCAATAGAGATTAAAAACACATACCTAGACAAAAACTTGTACACAAATGTTCAGAGAAGCATGATCATAATAGCCAAAAAAACAGAAAACAGCTCAAATGACAATCAATTGATGAATGGATAAAATGCAATACAGACAAACAATGGATTAAACTTGACAATAAAAAGAAATGAGATACCCATCTACAACACAGATGTTTCTTGAAAATATTATGCTGTCAAAGAAGTCAGTCAAAAAGACTATATGTATGATTCTATTTATATGAAATGCCCAAAATAGGGAAACCCATATAAACAGAAAGTGAACTAGGGTTTCCTGGGGCTGGAAGTAGGGGGTTAGTGGGAAAAAAGGGATATACTACTAAGAGTCATGGGTTTCTTTTAGTAGGATAAAACTGTTCTAACATTAGACTCGTGATTTTTGTACTAGCTGAACCGAATACTTTTAAAGGGTGAACTGCATGGGTTGTAAATTATAGTTCTATAAGATTACAAATTTAAAAAAAAATTCTATTTGTTCCTATAACTTAAAAAATATATTCTTAACTACTACTAGAAATTACAAGCCATATTTATAAATAAGAACATTTTCTAAAACAGGCACTAAAACAAATATTTGAAGTTGGTATTTGATGGCCAATAGCTATTGAAAGAAGAAGGTAGTCTTCACTTAGCTCCTTACCAATAAGAGTAAATTTGAATTTCTTTCATCCAACTGGTGAAGTAGGTTCCTTGGTTACTAAATAAGTTCTTTATGATGGCAGAGTGGTGGGTATAGGAGATGGTGGTGTACAAAAGTCTGAAGAATACATGATATTTTGAATTGAGGCAGAGTTCAGTGATTATCTATCATTGTATTATTCCTGGTGTCTATTTTCTCCCCCTACTCTACCCCCTTTATTTAGAATTTGATTTTGTGGGTAATTATTATTCAAATATTCTGACTTCTAGCTGTTCCCTTTTGGAGATGCCATTTTTTTTTTTTTTTTTTTTGGTCTCAGTGTCTTATTTTCTATTTGATATTCACAGAACAGTAGAAACAAAAGTTAATAGGTAGGTGGTAGTCAGTATGCACATCAAAATGGCAAAACAGAGTTTTGAAATGAGCAGAGTAGGGAGAGTGTGGGTTACTTACCTAGCAGCTATTTGGGAGTTTAGTAGCTGTCAACAAATGTCAAATCCAAGTAACTACCACTGGGACTTTTTAGAGATGGAAAATATAGTCTTGTATTAAAGAACTTCTGTAACTACTGCACTGAGAATAGCTGTAGTTAATGTAACAATGTCTGAATTATACAACAGGTCTATTTTCACAAAAAAATTTTAGTGTGTGTGTGTGTGTGGGTTTGTTTTTTTTGGTGTGTGTGTATGTTTGGGGGTGTAGGTGATGGTGGCAGAGAATGATGGGGAAAGTGAGATTTGTGAAAGTAGGTGGAAAGAAGGATGATAGTGTAGTGTCTGCTTTGATAGTTTTTCCGTACTTTACCAGGGAAATGACAATAAGGGGGCAGGCTGAGGGACCGTCTGTAGAGAAAAGAAAGCCAGGCAATGAAGTACTGTAGAAGAAAGAACAGATGATTGGGAGGGGAGGCTTGGGGGTTTGGAGAGGAGCCAGAAACACCATAGCTTTTCATTTATTTTCATTATTAGTTCAATTACATCTCTGATACCAATGACCAAGGATTATGAAGGCCAGTGGGATACCAGATAAACCTATTCAAGTTTAATGTAAGTTAAACTCTGTAAAAAAATTAGGCCAACGCTCTGACATCCTTTTTAATTAATGAAAAAAATCTGCTGCTGCAAATAGCCTTTTAAGTGCCAGTTCATTTAATAACAAATATATGCTGAAAAATAGCTTGCATTATGTTAGTTACTTCTTTTTTTTAATTTTTTTTTAGATATTGATAGACATTTATTTTATTCATTTATTTATATGTGGTGCTGAGAATCGAATTCAGGTCCTCAAACATGCTAGATAAGTACTCTTACCACTGAACCACAACTCCAGCCCCAAACTTAATGTTTTTTTTTTAAATTATTTTTTATTCTAAGATGTTATAAATGACAGCAGAATGCATTACATTTCATATTACACATATAGAGCACTTTTTTACAAATCTCTGGTTGTATGCAAAGTATATTCACACCATTCGTGACTTCATATATGCAGTTAGGGTAATGATATCCATCTCATTCTACAATCTTTTTTTTTTTTTTTTTCCTTCACCCTTTTGCCCCCTTCCTTCCCCTCCCTCCCCATTGGCCATTCTAGTATTCCTCTTTTTTCCTTTAGCAGTGGTGCTGGGGATTGAACCAGGGCCTTGTGTGTGGGAGGCAAGCACTCTACCAACTAAGCTATATCCCCAGCACTCCTAATTATTCTTGATTCTTCTTTAAGGGCTACTAGTTCTGTTAAGATGGTAGTGGTAGAATGTAGTTTGATTAACAGATCACAAAAATGTAGTTTGATCAACAGATTACAAAAATAATTACTCAGTATAAGGCAATGCTATTTGTATGTAATTCTGATATATCATCACATACTGTATCTCTCCTGACTATTCAAAAAAAATTTTTTTCCATTAATGGGGATTAAACCTAAGGCACTTTATCACTCAGCTATACTCCTAGCTCTTTTAACTCATAATTTTAAAAAAGTTTAAAAAAATATTTTTAGTTGTAGATGGACACAATAACTTTATTTTATTCAGCTATTTTTTATGTGGTGCTAAGGATCGGACCCAGTGCCTTTACATGTGCTAGGCAATTGCTCTACCACTGAGTCACAATTCCAGCCCCTCCTTTTATTTTTTGAAACCAGATCTCGCTAAATTGGCTAGGCTGGTCTTCAATTTGTAATCCTCCTTTCTCAGCCTTCCAAGTAGCTGGCATTATAGGTACATACTGCCCTCTCAGCTTATTTTTAAAGTTTTGAATGTTCACTATCAGGCCAAATCTATAGTCTCAACAATGGGCATTTATCTCATGAATGGGGAGTGTCCCAGTGTTTTTGGAGATTTTCAGGAGATAAAAGGCAATAGATATTAGATGGTAACTTAGTGAATTACCTATAAAGAATCTCTGCTTTAGGGAGCACATGGACTATTTTCCCAGAGTTAAGGGGAACTCCCAGGTACCTCTGCATTCTAAGAAAGCAGTTCTTTTTGCCCTTGGGATTTATCTTCTGTCATGTATGATTCTACCACTATGTTATCTGCAACAGTGATATATAGAGGAGTCAGAAAGACTATTAGCTATCTGTTTTTCTTTTTGACACACAAAAATAGCTTACCTCTTGGAATACTCAGATAAAAAGTAGTTTTGTGTGATAGATTTTAAGCACTTAAAGGAAACCAGTATAACAGGTGTGAAAATTTACTTTCAACCATGAAAATGTTCTCAGAATCAAAATTTTAGCCAGGGACTGGGGCTGTAGCTCAGTGGTAAAGTGCTTGCCTTGCATGTGCGAGGCACTGGGTTCAATCCTCAGCACCACATGAAAATAAATAAAGATACTGTGTGTTCACCTAAAATTTTTTTTTTACCCATACTGCTTCATTTTGCAGATGAGAAAACTGAGATCTAAACAATTAAAGTGATATTCTCAAGGTCACAAAGTACTGCAGTCAATTTGAGTGCTGGGACACAAATTCTGTGTTTGTGACTCTCAGAGTAGTATGTTAGTCCACCTTAGAAAAGCTTCATTTAGAATCTAAGCATGACATTCCCCTTAAGATAAGAATTCTTTACAACATTTCTTACCATGCCCTGGTAAAGAGGGTTATTTCTTTTTCAACTGATTTTCTTCGTAGAAGTTAGTTTTCTTCTATAGGTTAGACATCCATAAATTTACCAGAGGCATTCTGCCTTTTGATATAAGGCTACTAACTAATTTCAGTAGAAAGCCAGGCTATCTGAAGGTATTTAGGTGGGTTCTCGATTCCAGACTCCGTAACTACTATGATCTCATACAAACCATTTCTAGAGGTTATCTCAAAGTGTGGTGGGCTAGATTACTGATTTGGACTAGTAGCGCCATAGCTTTTTTTTTTTTTTTCTCTCACAACTAACAGAAACAAGGTAGATGGATGCTATACATATGGTATATATAGGAAGAACATTTGTACACATCCTTTTCTTTTCTTTTTTTGAGTGAGTTTCACAAATAAGGAGAAGCTGCACAGAAAAATGAGTGAGAGAATGGCATCTGAAACCAGACTTCTTAGTTTCACCATTTATTGGCTGTTAAAACCTGGGAGGTTTATTTAACCTCTCTGAGCCTCAGATTACTTCTTTGTAAAATGAAGACAATAGGAACAACCTCACTGAGTTGATAAAAGGATTGGATGAATTAATATTTATAAAGCTCTTAGAGACTCTCTGGCATATAATAAGTACCACATGAGTGTTTTAAAAATAAACAAACAAGAGACTGGTGGTGATCATTAAGCTTGTGATAAAAGAAGCCAAATGTTCCTTCAAGAACACAATGAAGCTCAAGACCAACCAGAGCACAATGACATCAATAACATAGAAATGAAGGCTGCAAACAGATTGTGCTGGCATGTAACAAGAAGAAATGGGCATAGGTTGAGCAAAATCTGACAGTGATGGATGCAAATGGCTCCATAGGCAAGTGCTATAGTCATTATCCAAAGGACAGGCCAGCCATACAGCCAGCGGGAAGAGGCATAAATTTATTCCATGAGAAAGATTTTCTCAGTCACTCATAGGTGACTATTGGATATACAGAGTATTATATTCTTTCTCTGAATTCTGAGTAATGGTGCTCACGTGCAAGTCAAATTTTACAGATCAAAAAATAAAAGGATGAATAGTGTGACTCTACTTTGTGTACAACCAGAGAAATGAAAAATTGTGCTCCATTTGTGTACTATGAATTGAATTAGAATAAATTTAAAAAATAAAAGGATATATCACCCAATATAAACATGTCAGAAAAAATTTCAGAGCCAATTAAGTAGGGGATTCTTTAAAAAGAAATACATACGTTTGGGGGAGGCATGTGGGCTGTCTGAGGCGATCTGTCTCATCCGTGTACCATGGCAACTGAGGGCCACCAGCCTAGAGATGATGGCAGTTTTGCCAAATCCAATGTTTCCCACAATCACCACTCCTTGGTTCACACTGGCATTTGAACTTTGAAGTTGAGCATCTATTTCATGGAAAACCCAATCCCGGCCAACAAACACCGACTCTGTAGTGATACTGGGCACTTCAAAGAGCAGTGGCTTCAGGGAGATATCTGGAGGCCTGTATGGTGCAAAGCGAACTAAAAGGAATGACAAAAGAACAGAGAATTAGGTGGAACTTTCAACATTAAGGGAAATGTTGGGGAGGGAGGGGGAGTAGTGTGGTTTAGTAGATTATTAGAGTTTCAGTGTGATGGCATTCTGGCTTATTCAGAAACTAATAAAATTCTGAATTTTTATAGAGTCCTACAAAGAAAAGCAATGCAGGTGTTCTAGAGCCATTTGATTATACCAGAGAACAGTAGGCAAACTCTGACAAAACAATAACGATTTACTCACAACAATCAGAAAATTATGGCAATATTCACAATGATTAAACATGGAGATGACCCATGTACCAGCCATCAATAAGCCTGCAAAGGTAGTGAAAAAGGGCCCTAAGGGCCTCCAGCTATGCCCAAGGATAACCTTTTAATTACTGGATTGTGGGGAGTGGAGGATGTAGTAAATGGGGTGAGGAAGGCTGTAGTGGGCCATCCAGACAGCCTAAGGCAGCAGCTCTTTATGAACCAATAAGGATGTATTTCATATTTAACCCAATATGGCTGTGCCAGTATATAGCAGATGAAAATCAGTTGTGTAGAAAGCAGTGCAAAGTAAATAGGATTGCTGGTTTCTTTAAAAACAGCAATGAGAACAGTAATTCCTTTAAATTCATGATGGTATTTTGTTTTTTAATGTAATGGGTATATTATTAGGGGAAGGAAAGCCCCTAAAAATTATTATGGTTTAAAAGATCTTAAACATGTTAAGCAGCCATGGGAGCAGAAATCAAAGTTTCGCCCAATGTCACTGCATCTGTACTGCCTGCATTTGTGCCAATTTAAAAAAAACAACAAAACACGACTTTTGCCTTATACACACGTCTTGGGGAGAGATCACTTCGACTTTTCTCAAGATTTCTTTCCTGTGCTTATGTAATTATGGATGTATAAGGGCAAAATATGAGCTAGACTTTAACGGTTCTCTAAAACTACATCATAGATGTGTCTTGGTTTCAAATATCAACCTTCTAATCATGTTGATGATAAAAGGAAGTCTTGCCTGGCCTTCTCTATCTGGATTACTGCCCTTCTAACTGTTCCTAGAGTAGCTCTAAGTTATGCCATTTCACTGTCTGAATCTAGACATTTCCTTTCTGTACCATTAACTTTAGCATAATGCCTTAACATATAGTAGGTGCTCAATAAATGCTATGGAAAGTATTAGTTAAAAAGAAGGTATTAAGCCAGGCAAGAAAAGTGCATGCCTATAATCCCAGCTACTTGGGAGGCTGAAGAAGGAGGATTGTAAGCTTGAGGCAAGCCTCAGCAACTTAGCAAGGCCCTAAGCAACTTAATGAGACCCTGTCTTTAAAAAATAAATTACAAAAAGTAGGTATTACACTCTAACTCTTTTTATATTTTGGAGCACAAGAAAGGCCAGGGGAGGAATGGGGATGGGAACAGGGGAAAAGGAAATCATAAAAGGGAAAATGAGAGCTATTTATACGCTTACATTATTTTAGAATACATTTCAACTATTTGAACACCATAAAATGGGATCTAGAGCTGACAGCTTATTTGAGAAGACACGACTAGACACACTCTCATTTAAAACTCTCTGAGCTGGTAGACACTATTAGGCAACAATACCATGCTTGTAATCTCAGCTACTTGGGAAGCTGAGGCAAGAGAATTGCCTGGGCAACTGAGACCCTGTTTCCAAATGAAACAAAATAAATGCTATCCCCCTCCTCCCGCAATAAAATAAAACCCAAATAAAATAAAACACCTGTCTGAAAGTCATTAGAATGATAGTTGAGCAGTTAAGTAAAGATAAAAACTCCAAAGTAGCACAAATAGTTAAAAAAAAAAAAACCTTAAATCTGACAAGCATCTTCCTACATCAATTTTAAAACAGCCAAACTTTTCATTTAAAAAGTAGGGGACAATCCGGGCATGGTGGCGCACGCCTGTAATCCCAGTACTTGGGAGGCTGAGGCAGGAGGATTGCGAGTTCAAAGCCAGCCTCAGCAATGGTGAGGCACTCAGCAACTCAGTGAGACCCTGTCTCTAATAAAACACAAAAAAGGGCTGGGGATGTGGCCCAGTGGTCGAGTGCCCCTGAGTTCAATACCCAGTACCAAAAAAAAAAAAAAAAAAAAAAACCGAAAAAGAAAAGTAGGGGAGGCTACTTTTTAGTAAATAGTAAAGATGTTACTATTTGGTCACTTATAATTTACTAAAAAATTTAAATTTAAAATTTAAAACTCTTTAAAGATTCATAACTGAGTTGTTGGGGTATAGCTCAGTGATAAGAGTGCTTGCCTTGCATGCACAAAACCCTGGATTTGATTCCTAGTACTGCAAAACAAACCAACCATGACTATAATTACAGAATTCAGTGAAAAATTAGATCTTAATTTGCTAACAAATGTTTTTAAAAAAATTGTGTATCTAGAGCTGGGTGTGGTGACACATGCCTATAATTGTAACTACTCAGAAGGCTTAAGCAGGAGGATTACAACTTAATGAGATATTGTCTCAAAAATAAATAATAAGGACCAGGGATATAAACATTGGTAGGGCACTTGCCTAGCATGCATGAGGCACTGGGTTCAATCCCCAATACTGTAAAACAATAATAAACAAAAAACAAATCCCAGTGTCTTATAGCTAAGATTCAATTTTATTTTTCTTAAACATTGAGATAAAAATTCACATTCTATGAAATTCCCCCTTTAAAAGTACATGATTCAGTTATTTTTAGTATATGTATCCACAAACTTGTGCAGCTATTACTACTATCCAATTCCTAAACATCTTCATCATTCCCCCAAAGAAATCCTGTATTTTTAGCTGTCACTTTCTACTGCCCCTTCTGCCTAGCCCTTAGCAACCAGCAAAGGACTTTCTTTTCTTCAGATTTGTCTATTTTGGACATTTCATTTAAATGAAATCATGTAATATGTGCCTTTTGTGTTGACTTTCTTCTATTGGCATAATGTTTTGGAGGTTCATCTGTGTCATAAATAAATGTCATAAAGCACTTCATTCTTTTTATTGCCAAAAAATTCTACTGTATGGATATACCATATTTGGTTTATCCATTTACTAATGGAGGAACACTGGGGTGTTTTCACTTTTTGGCTATTATGAATAATGATATTATGAACATTTATGAACAAGTTTTTGTATGTTTTCAATTCTCTGAGCTATATTCATAGGAGAGGAATTTCTGGTTCTCACAGAAATAGTTTACTCAAGGAACTGCCTATTTTCTCTATTTTATTATTAGTTTTTATATAAGTAACATATGTTCATTATAGAAACCTTAGCAATAATAAACAAAATAATATCTGTTCTTTCACTAGCCAGACAGAAATGCTATTAACATATTCTTGGCGTTTTGTCTGTACCACAGAAGCTTATTTTTTAAAGAAATGGAATCATACTATACATACTGTTTCCTAATCTGCTCTTTCCACTTAGCAATGTAAAGTGAAAATATTTTTTTCATTAAAAACATAAGTCTACATTAACAACTGTAGAATATTCCATTGTATGACAAAATTAACTTAACCATTGTTGGATATTGAGATTATTTTGGTTTTCTATTGTTACAATCATAGCCTATAATGAAATGGCCTTTATAATTCAAAAGAAACATACACACTTTATTATGTGCCAAGAATTGTTTCTAAGCATGTTAACCTGCATGATAGTCCTATTTATTGCATATTACTTACTATTTCTATTTTATAGATTAGAAAACTGAGGCACAAAGATATTAATTTGCCTAAGGTCTTTTGCAGTCTGAATCTAATTTTTTGGTACCAGGGATTGAGCCCAGGGACACTTAACCACTGAGCCACATCTCCAGTCATTTTTATTTTTTATTTTGATACAGGGTCTTGCTAAGTGACTGACAGCCTCACTAGGTTGCTGAGGCTGGCCTCGAACTTTCAATCTTCCTGCCTCAGTCTTCCCAGTTGCTGGGATTACAGGTGTACCCCACCACACCGGGTAGCAGTCTGAATCCTATCATGCTCTAGTTTCTCTCATGAAAAATGGTATTATAAGAAGCAATCTGATAAATATCACTATATATTCACCTTGGCACAGGTATTTTATAATTTTCTTGAAACAAAATGCTTGAAGCAACATTTCTGGGTCAATGGGTTGTGTTTCTGACCTATCTTGTCAAATTGCTCTCCAGAAGGGTTTTATGAGAGAATGATCACATTCCATTCTCTCACTTTCACCATAATCACTGGGCAGTAATATTAATCTTTACTGATCTAGTAGGAATGGCATCTCACTGTTTTTGGTATGTATTTTCTTGACTGTGGAAGTTGAATTTTTAACATGTTTATTGGCTATTTGCAATCTCTGTGAATTGTGTGTTCATTCCTTGTGTTCATATTTCTATTGGGATGTCTACTTTTGTTTTGTAGATTTTTAAGAATATTCAGACATTAATCCTTTGTCATATTTATTTAATGCAAATAACTTATACAGTTCTTTGCATCTTAGTTTTCTTTCTTACTATTTTTTC
Organism: Tamias sibiricus; assembly: GCA_025594165.1. Lineage (NCBI taxonomy): Eukaryota > Metazoa > Chordata > Mammalia > Rodentia > Sciuridae > Tamias > Tamias sibiricus. The sequence goes on along the minus strand of CM046660.1, from coordinate 17,784,010 downwards.
TTTTAACTTGTGAAAGTTAAAAAAGTTTAAGTGGTCAAAGTTGTCCTTTGCTTTGTGGTTTCTTTCAGCTTTTAATATTATTCTTTGAAAGGATCTTAATCCAAGAATATAAAAACATTGATATGTTTTTTTCCTAGTACTTTCATTTTGGAGTATGGTACAGAGTAGGAACCTAACTATTTTTTTCTATCCAAATGGTTAAGAAATTGTCCCACTGATAGTAATTATCACTAATTTGAAATGCTTACTTTATCTTATTTATTGTAGGTCTGTTCAGTTACCTAGTTTGTCCTACTTGATCTAGAAGTCTTCTGTGCCAGTGTGACACTAATTTAGTTATTATGTATTATGTGATTGCCAAGTCTTCCATCATTGTTCTTATTTTTTAAAAAGAGTTTTTAAAAATATTGCTTAAAAAAAAAACCAACCAGAACTAGTTTGAAGTTTATCATAAGGAATTTCATCCATTTCATTTACTCAGTTCCTGGTGATTAACCAGAAATACTCCACTGAAAAGTTTTATTCAAAATTTCTTAAACTAGATCTCTTAAATTAATCATAATACACCTTTATAAACCAGAGACAGATATTACTTCATTTTAGCAGATACACATCATACATTTGAAAATAACAATTTTTTTATTCTTTTTTCTTTTTTGTGGTGCTGGGGATTAAACCTAGGGTCTTGTGCATACAAGGCAAGCACTCTACCAACTGAGCTATATTCCCAGCCAAAATTATGTTGTATATTTTAAAACTCAGATTCATACAACATAGAAAACAAACATTTAGAAATGTTTACCTTTGAAATAAAGAAATACAAACTATACATACCATTTGAGAAAACATGTTTTTTTGGTATATGATATTACTCAAAACCATCTTTTGGAAAAATGGGTTTTCTCAGTTGTTATTTATGCATTGTAGATCTGTAAAACTTTTAGGGAAATAAATAGTAATATTTAGCAAATGCCACTTTGACCTTAAAATCCTGTGTGCTTCTAGGAATTTATTCTTAGAAAATGATTCAAAAGAAACACACACATGTTCTTTGTTGTATGTGTGGTGTTAATGAGGATGATATATGATATATAACTATGATAGATCAACCAAAGATTATATAAACATTAATGCAAAATAATAAAATCTTTGCAGATTTGCAGGAAATATGGAGAAATTTACAAAAGCATTATATTATCATTACAATTTATATTTGTGCAGATGGAAGTCAATACGCAAAAACAAAAGTAGCGAAGAGATGACAAGATTAATGATATCTTTAGTTATAATTTTTAAAAGGATTTTTCAGTATGAATTTTAGCTATATTAAAAAACTAAAATAAAAATTGATTTGTTACTTTACCCACATACAAACGACTTAGTTTTCTTTCATGGAATGACTATACTGCCAAATCTGTCAACTAATTAAATTATATCAGTTAATTGTAAAAAATTACATTATTTATTTATTTCACTTGTTTTTCTCCCACAATTATTGTATACAAATTTTTTAGAAGCTAAGAAAACATGTATCTAACTTAAAATTTTAACTGTTTTAAACTATAGGCTGAGCATCCCCAATCCAAAAATCTGAAATGCTCCGATTTTGAAATATTTCTGGTCCTAAGCATTGAGGACAAGATACACTGAATCTGACTTACAGAATGATTAAAAATTATGAAAAATACAAATATATAAAATCAGCTATTTCTACCAGGACAGTATGAATACCAGACTGAGTTTGAAGACTACTCACTGCAAAAGTCCTGGAAAATTCAATGAAGGCATGAACTAGGGAGAGACAACAGAAGGATATATAAAATCTGTCAAAGGTTAAGTGTAGTAAGATAAGGAGTCCATAAGTCTGAGAGATTATGGAGCTGAGGAGAACCAAAATGTCAATATATCAGAGAGATTTACTGTTTGACAGAAATAGCTTTCCTACTTTCTTTCTGTTATGTAAAGCACCCCCACCAGTATAAACTAGAAACAAAGTCTTAACATCTGGGAGAAAATCATTAAAACTTTGGATACATGAGGATATGTTCAAATTTAAATTTCAACTAAGGCCAACAAAATGTCCCACTGAATTAATCTCTACTGCAAATCAAAGAACCATACAAATACTCTTCTGATTATGTGGCAGTTCTATACTCATCCAAGCCCTGAATTCTGAGTTTGAACTCTACAGAACATCAGAATCTAGTAGAAACCCTACATTTGTTTCCTGTATGTTATATAGGCCTGATGAGTAATATGTGCAGGATGGGGTTGTGAATGTTCTGCAAAAGTTGGCTGATAATTATTTTCATATAACTTATTAAGGGCATAGAAACTTACATGTGTTGATAGAAGCATTTGCTCACATAGGAAAGGGAATGGGCTAAGAAGAGAAAAGAACTTTCAAGGCAAGGATTACCAAAGCAGAGGTAGTAAAAAGAGACCTCTCACTATTGGTAACCCTGTCTGAGATCGGAATGACCAGTGCTGACAAAATGATCATGTTACTTCCTACATAAAATGCTCTGGTTATTCCTTACTGTATTTAGAATAAAATCAAAACTCCTTCCCACTGTCCTCAGACTCAGGATGACCTGGACCCTTTATCCATACCACTATAGGCATCTCACATTACTTCCTCCTCATTCAATATCCTAACTATTCTGGTCTTTCAGTTTCTTCAACAGTTTCCTTCCTACCTAATATTTTGACTGAGGTGGTCTGTTCATGGCAGACTCCTTTTCATGCTTTAGGTATAGACGTAAATGCTATTTTGTTAGAAAGCTTACCTGGATAAACTTTTACTTTGTTCTTCTACCTCCACAATTTTTAAAAAAGAGGGCTTATTTGCTTCGATCAGAGAATTTATCGAAAAATGCCAATAAGCTGGGTATGGTACATGACTATAATCCCAACTACTCAGCAGGACTGCAAGTTCAAGGTCAGCCTGGGCACTTGGAGGAAGACTATCTCAAAAACAAAACAAAACACTTGAATGTAGCTAAGTGTTAAAGCACTTGCCTAGTATGCTCCGGGGTATGGGTTCAATCCTCAGTACTGCAAAAGTAAATAAATAAAAATGATTTTATTTTCTTATATCACAATTGGACACAATATTTTATTTTTTTGCTTTCTTGTTTATTCTTGTCTCCTTAATTAGAATGCAAGCTCTCTGATGGTAGGAACCCTCATTATAACAAAAGTCATCATTATATCATATAGTCTGCAGCTGGGTGTAAAGGTGCATACCAGTAATCCCAGTGACTCAGGAAGCCAAAGCAGGAAGATCATAAGTTTGAGGCCAGCTTCAGCAATTTAGTAAGACCCTAGGCAACTTAATGAGACTCTGTCTCAAAATAAAAAATAAAAAGGGCTGGGTGTATAAGCTCAGTGGTAGAGTATCCCTGGATCAAACTCCAGTACTGTAATATAAACAAACAAAAAACTCTAAAACATACAGTCTGTGTTGAATAGCAAAGCACCAATAAATACTTTTTAAATGAACATATATTGAAGAAATGAATCAAAAGAGTTTTATTAAATGAATTTTTATATAGTAGGAGAGGGGAAAAGTGAAGTTGTCATTGAATCACAGCCCATGTCTTCAGAATACAAAATGTAAGTTCTTGTTATTTAACTAAGAATCAAACTTGTCCTAGCCATCTCAGTCTGTCTGCAAATCTTGTGGATTTTTCCTTTGAAAGATCTTACATTGCCGGGCGCGGTGGCGCACGCCTGTAATCCCAGCACTTTGGGAGGCTGAGGCAGGAGGATCGCGAGTTCAAAGCCAGCCTCAGCAATGGCGAGGCACTTAGCAACTCAGTGAGACCCTGTCTCTAATAAAAACCAAAAAAAGGGCTGGGGATGTGGCCCAGTGGTCGAGTGCCTCTGAGTTCAATCCCTGGTACCAAAAAAAAAAAAAAAAAAAAAAAAAAAAAAAAAGATCTTACATAGGTCACCTCTGATCACTTCCAGCTGTTACCACCTAACTCAGGCTTTCTCTGTTACTCTTCGGATTTCCTACTGGCTTCCCTAACTTCACTTCCTACCTCAGCCACTCCATATTGCATATTCTATCTTACCAAATTTTTATTGCCATGAATGCATCATGTCATTACCCTTCTTCCCAAATCTCCAATGACCCAGTTTTCTACCACATCAAATCAAAGCTCTTCTCCAGATTCTGAAGGCTCTCCGTAACATAACCCAATTCTTAACATCTCTACTCCTTACAGTTCACTGCAGTGCCATGTGAGGAAGTTTCTTTAGCATACAACAATTTCTTTAGCATACCTTGACAAAATGTACTCCATTCTGTCCCTGTGCCTTAGTACAAGTTGTCCTTTTTACCCAAAATGCCCATTTTCTTCTATTTAAACCTTATCCACATTAATTATGATCCAGATTTTATCTTAATATAAACTTGTCCTCATTTTTACTTCCCAAATTGTTTATGTAATTTAGTGCTAAAATGTATGCTGACTTATACTGTTAACATTTTACTAAGTCTTGTCTTTACTTTTTTCTTTTTTATAGTGCTGAGAATTGAACCCAGGGCCTGACACATGCCAGGCATGTGCCCTACCACTGAGCTACACCTCAAGCCTTTATTAATATTTAAACAATTTCATTGTTAATTATAATTATACATTTAATAGTGGAATTCACTGTGACATATTCATATATGATAATAACATAATTTGATCAACTTTATTCCCCAGTACCTCCCCTTGTCCTCTCCACCTCCGTTCCTAATTCTTTTGTTCTACTCTATTGGTCTCCCTTCTATTTTCATAAGATGTCTTCCCCCACTTTTTTCTCTTTAGTTTCCACATATCAGAGAAAAAAACACCATCCTCATCTTTCTGAGTCTCGCTTATTTTGCTTAACATGATGCTTTCCAGGTACATAAATTTTCCTACAAATGACATAATTTTATTCTTCATGGCCAAATACAACTTCATTGTGTACATATGCCCCATTTTCTTTAGCCATTCATCTTTTTATAAATTTATTTTTTATTCTAAGTTGTTAGAAACGACAGCAGAATATATTACATTTCATATTATACTTGTAGAGCACATTTTTACATATCTCTGGTTGTATACAAAGTATATTCACACCATTCGTGACTACATACATGCACTTAGGGTAATGATATCCATCTCATTCTACCATCTTTTTTTTCTTCTTCTCCTTTTTTACCCTTCCCTTCCCCTCCCTCCCCATTGGCCATTCTAGTGTTCCTCTAATCCTCCTATGCTCCCCATCCCAACCCCATTGTGAATTGGCCTCCTTATATCAGAGAAAACATCTGGCATTTGGCTTTTTGGGATTCTCTAACTTCACTTAGCATTATATTCTCTAACTTCATCCATTTACCTGCGAATGCCACGATTTTATTCTCTCTTATTGCTGAGTAATACTCCATTGTGTATATATACCACATTTTCATTGTGTATATATACCACATTCATCTACTGAAGGGCATCTAGGTTGGTTCCACAGTTTAGCTATTGTGAACTGTGCTGCTATAAACATTGATGTAGCTGTGTCCTGGTAGTATGCTGTTTTTAAGTCCTTTGGGTATAGACCGAGGAGTGGGATAGCTGGGTCATAAGGTGGTTCCATTCCCAGTTTTCCAAGGAATCTCCATACTGCTTTTCATATTGGCTGCACCATTTTACAGTCCCACCAACAATGTATGAGCATGCCTTTTTCTCCACATCCTCGCCAACATTTATTGTTGTTTGTGTTCTTAATAGCTGCCATTCTGACTGGTGTGAGATGAAATCTTAGAGTGGTTTTGATTTGCATTTCTCTAATTGCCAGAGATGTTGAACATTTTTTCAAGTATTTGTTGATTGATTGTATATCTTCTTCTGAGAAGTATCTGGACATCTAGGCTGGTTTTATGACTTGGCCATTGTGATTTGTGCTGCTATAAACATGGATATGCATGTATTGCCATAATATAATGAGTTCAATTCTTTAGGATAAATTACTAAGAAGTGGTGTAGCTGGGTCATATGGTGGTTCCATTCCTAATCTCTTGAGGAACCTCCATACTGACTTCCATAGTGGTCGCACTAATTTACAATCCTACTAACAGTATATAAGTGTTCCTTTGTCCCCGAATTCTTGCTAGCATTTATTATTATTTATTTTCTTGATAACTGCCATTCTAATTGAAGTGAGATGAAATTTCATTGTGGTTTTTATTTTCATTTCCCTGACTGCTAAAGATGTTGAACATTCAGCCCTATATTTATTGACTATTTTCACTTCTCCTTTTGAGAAGTGTCTGTTTAGTTATTCCCAATTACTGAATGGATTGTATGTTATTTATGTGTGTGTTTGAGCCTTAGGTTTTTTTTTTTTTTAATTTTTAATAGTTGTAGGTGGACAGCATGCTTTTTTTTTTTTTTTTTTTTTTTAAATGTGGTGCTGAGGATAGAACCCAGTGCCTTACACATGCTAGGCAAGTGCTCTGCCACTAAGCTACAATACCAGCCCAAGCCTTATGTTTTTTTTCAGTAATGTTCTGGGTATTAATCCTCCGTCAGAAGAGTAGCTGGCAAAGATTTTCTCCCATTCTGTAGGCTCTCTCTTTATGCACTTATTTCCTTTACTATGCAGACAGAGACTTTTAAATTTTATGCCATCCCATTTATTAATTCTTGGTATTATTTCATGAGCTTTAGGAGTCCTACTGAGGAAGTCATTGCCTGTGCCTATATGTTGCCCCTCTATTTTCTTCTAGCAGTTGTAAAGTTTCTGGACTAATTTCCAGGTCTTTGATGCACTCTGAGTTGACTTTTGTGCAGTGTGAGTGATAAGGATTTGGTTTTATCTTCTATATATGGACGTTCAGTTTTACCAGCACCAGTTGTTAAAAAGGCTGTCTTTTCTTAAGTGTTGTTTTTGATGTCTTTGTCAAGAATCAGAAGACTCTACCCCTGTGAATTTGTCTCTGTATCTTCAATTCTATTGGTCTACTTGTATGTTTTTATGCCCATACCTTTTTTTTTTTGTTAGCATAGCTCTGTATTATAATTTGAAATTGGGTATTGTGATGCCTCCAGCATTGTTCCTTTTACCCAGAACTGCTTTGGCTATTCTGGATCTTTTATTCTTCCACATGAATTTTAGGACTATTTTTTCTAGTCCTGTAGAAAATGTCACTGTTATTTTGATGGGGATTGCACTGAATGTGTATATTGTTTTTGGTAATTTGTCCATTTTGACAATATTAATTCTGCTTATCCATGAACAGTAAAGAAGAACCTTCCATTTTCTACTCCTCTTCTTCTATTTCTTTTTCCAGTGTTCTATAATTTTTGTTGTAGAGGTCTTTTACCTCTTTGGTTAAATTTATTCCCAGGTATTGAATTCACTTTTTTAAGGCTACTGTGAATTGTTTTACTGATTTTTTCAGTGGATTCACTATTGGTGTATAGAAAAGCTACTGATTTTTTCTGTGCTGCTCTTGTATCCTGCTACTTTGCTCAATTTGTTTGTCAAAAGTCCTCTGGTGGAGCTTTTTGGATCTTTTAAGCATAGAATCATATCATTTGAAAATAGTGATTTTGGCATCTTCCTTTCTTATTTGTATCATTTTTATTTCTTTCTTTTACCTAATTGCTGTGTTTAAAACTTCAAGAATAATATTGAATGGGAGTGGCAAGAGAAGACGTCTTATTTCTAATTTTAGAGAAAATTCTTTCAAGACCTGACCTCCCCCCCCATGAAGTATGATGTTGGCTTTGGGTTTGTCAAATATAGCCTTCATGATGCTGTGGTAGGTTCCCTCTATCCCTATGTTTTTATCATTAATAGGCATTGAATTTTGTCAAAAGCTTTTCCTCAACTGAGATGAGTATGTGATTTTTTTGCCTTTGATTCTATTTATGTAGTGAATTACATTTATTGATTTACATATGATGAACCATCCTTGCATCTCTGGAATGAAACTAATTAGTGCACGATGTAAAATATTCTTAATGTATTAAGGAATACAATTTCCTAATATTTCATCAAGAATTTTTGCATCTACGTTCATTGATGATATTGGTCTGTAGTTTTTCTTTCTGTGACATGTCCTTATTTAGTTTTGATATCAGAGTGATACTGGTTTCACAGAATAAATCTTGAAGTGTCTCCCCAGCTCCCTTTCTGTTTCATGAAGTAATTTAATGAGTACTGGCATTAGCTCTTTTTTTAAAGGTCTGGTAGAATTCAGTTGAGAATCTATATGATCCTGGGCTTTTCTTTGTTGGTGGGCTTTTTATTACTTCTTCAATCTCATTGCTTGCCATTGGTCTGTTTAGGTTCTATATATCCTTTTGATTCAATTTTGGTAGGTCACATGTGTCTACAAATTTATTCATTTCTTCTAGATTTTCCAACTTATTGGTATACAGTTTTCAAAATAGTCCCTAATGATCCTCTGGATTTCAGTGATATTTGTGGTGGTATCTCCTTTTGCATCTCTAAATCCATTAATTTGGTCTTCTAAGCACTCCTGGATTTTAGGGTTTCTTTCAGGAAATCATGTTATTCTGATTAGTTTGTCTTTAAATGTGACAAGATGTTTCACTCTGGAGGCTTTTAAAATTGTATCCTTATTCTGTATATTTGGCATTTTAATTATAATGTGTTGTGGAGACATTCTGTTTTGGTCTAATGATCTCTAAGAGTCTATTGACTAGAAAGGTGGGCAAGAAATAATATAGACTAGGCTGAAAAGATTAAGTATTAATGGTGACATTAAGTTGAATTAGAAGAAGGGATAAACATTTTTGAAAGGAAAGATAAAAGGAAAAAAGGGGTGGTAGATGAAAGGAAAACAGAAAATAAAATGAGAAAGGAGGATGAAAGTAAGGTGAAAAGAATAGAGATGAGAAAGAAGAGGTATCAAGAAAGGATCCAATTAATTGACAGAATACCTAAAATTAGAACCTTCAAAAAAAAAAACAAAAAAAAACACAAACACTAGAAATCAGTTTATATTAGAAAACAACACTAGGGCTGAAAAGATGGCGGAATAGATGAAGTCACTTTCAGGGCTACTCCATGGAATGAAACCAAGAAAGAAGATAGCTTATCAGCAAGTTTATATAAAATGAGAATATTCAACTCCTTGATGCTCTGAAGAACTTTTCTGAAGAAACGGTCTGTGCAGGGACACTGGTGACCAGGGAGCAAGTGAGGCGCACTGAGCGGGGCACACCAAGCGCAGCACCAAACCCAGCACCCAGCACTCCAAGGCCTCAGCGGCTCCGCAGAGCTAGGGCGCACAGGTGCTGTGGACCAAGCCATACCCATCCAGGGCAGGGCCAGCAGCAGTAGAGTCAGCAGGAAGAAAGAAGCAAGGCACTAAAGTCCCTGGAGCAGCGCTGGGGTATTAGTAGAAAATTTGGACGCTGAGAACCATTGCCGCCATTTTTGACCTTGGCTGCAGCAGATGTAGTGGGTAGAAAGAGGGGAGAAACAGCTACATGGAAATCGGTGGGCATATGGGCAGAAATCTGCGAGTGTATGATCCTACATACAGCTGGGTGGGCCATGATCAGCCAGCGTGGGAACATATCTGAGTCTGGCTTGATGGCCTCCCATGACTCTGCAACTGTGTAGACACCTATTGGATAGATCCTCTTTAGGCGCATTCACCAAAAGGCCCAACCCCCAGAGCCATTCATCAGCTAACCAGATATGCAGACTTGATTCCACCCACAACTACCCTTCAACAGCCAGAGTGTGTACCGTGACAACTAAACAGCTGGACAGTGAAACAGAAAGTCTTCCCTAAAAGTTGCTTGACTGAGACTTGCTTGTGGGTTTGACTTTTTGTGTGTGTGTGTGTGTGTGTGTGTGTGTGTGTGTTTTAACTGTGTGTCTGTGTGTGTGTGTGCTCGCACGCTAGCGCTTTTCCCTCTCTTTCATTTAGTCTCTATTGTTTTGTTTAGTCCTGTTCCCCGCCCGTCTGTTTTTTTCTATTATTACTATTTTTATTATTATTGTTTGTTTCCCCCTTTCTTCTCTCTCTCTTTTCTTCTTCTCTCATCTTTCCCATCCCTATTTACACCCCGCCCTTGTACTCTCAACAGAGGTGAAGACAAGTTTTATATGGGAATTAGGATTTTGAGAACTGGGGCAACTGAATAATATATCAAAGTGGCGTTATATATAATTTCTTCTCTATTTTATTCACTTACTTTCTCTATCTTCTCTTTTTCACTAATTTCTACTACTTGGACATCTTTTATTTCTCTCAACGTTTACATAAGTTTGGTTTATATATATATATTGCTCTTCCCATTAAATTGTTCTCTCCAATTCTTTTCCTTTCTCTTCTACTGATATTAAACTACTTTCACAGATTTCTTTTTTCACACTTCCTTAGAAAAAACAATGCAATATCCTCACTTCCTTCCTCCTAAGCATATCACCTCTGAATCCAATATAAGAAATTATAAACCCCTTCATAAACACACGGAGTTTATTGGAAACAATATCTGAATTCACTAATTCTATACATTGTGACCAAATTGTGATTATCTGAATAGAATGTCTGGTTTTAGAGTGTAAAGTGTTTATAAGGGGAGCTGATAGCATTGTACTATAGGAGCATCATAAGGTGTTAAGGTAAAAAACGAAAAAGTCAAGGTTCTACAGTGCTAGAAGAAAAGTCACACAAGCAATATGAAAAAACAAGGGAAGAAAGTGTCCCAAACAAATCAACATACCTCCTTAGCAGACTTTCGTGCAAGCACAGTAGATGGAATGTCAGAGAAAGAATTCAGGAGATACATAATCCAAATGTTCATGGAACTCAAGAATGAACTCAAGAATGAAATGAGGGAGCAAATACAGGTAGTAAAAGATCATTTTTTTTTTTTTTTTTAATATTTATTTATTTGCTTTAGTTGTACACAATGGGTTTATTTGTACGTGGTGCTGAGGATCGAACCCGGGCCGCGCACGTGCTAGGCGAGCGCTCTACCGCTGAGCCACAATCCCAGCCCGTAAAAGATCATTTTGACAAAGAACTTCATAAACAAATACAAGAAGCAAAAGATTACTTCAATAGGGAGATAGAGGTTCTAAAAAGAAACCAAACAGAAATTCTGGAAATGAAAGAAGCAATAAACCAATTAAATGTGCAATTGAAAACATCACCAACAGATTAGACCACTTGGAAGAAAGGACCTCAGATAATGAAAACAAAATATATGATCTGAAAATAAAGCCATGTATTTGCTTTTATTTAGTGATTAACTCACTTGGATTATAGTACATCCAAGTTTTCTGATTTGATTCTCTCTTAAGCTCTATATCAGTAATATATTTCTGGTACATTCTATAAATACAGATGTATACTGAAATACATAATATTAAAGTATTTTGGAAATATTATTTAACATTTAATTCTGTTTAATGATGAAGAAGAAAAAAACATTCTCCATCAAGTAGTATAGTCTAAAAAGGCTTCTCCTCAGAATTCTGAGGGCCTCTTATTACCTGATCCATGGAAACTCACAGCACAGAAAAGAGTCACAGATTTATAGCCAAAATCCTAGGGTTCTACCCTTCCTTTCTTATTGACCAAGCGATTCATGAAAGTCATGAGAATATTTTGTTCTTAAGTTTCACAAATAGACATACTTTTAGATTTAAATCTATAATTTTAACTTGTTCTTAATGAAATTGCCATAAGGTGCACATGAATTAATGAATATGGAAAAATTTTTTGAAATAAAAAAAATTATAAAAATTCAAAAAAATATGATCTGGAGAAAAATGTAGACTACACAGTGAAAATGGTAACAAATCATGATCAGAACATTCAAGAAATATGGGATAGCATAAAAAGACCAAATTTATGAGTGATTGGGGTAGAGGAAGGTGCAGAGTTCCAAACCAAAGGAATGAGTAATTTATTCAACGAAATAATAGCAGAAAAATTTCCAAACATGAGGAATGAATGGGAAAACCAAGTTCAAGAGGCTTACCGAACACCAAATGTACAATATCACAACAGATCCACACAAAGGTACATTATAATGAAAATACCTAATATACTGAACAAGGAGAGAATATTTAAAACCACGAGAGAAAGGAATCAGATTACATGTACGGGGAAATCAATTAGATTATGTTCAGATTTTTCAACCCAGACCCTAAAATCTAGAAGATCCTGGAATAGCATATTTCAAGCTCTGAAAGAAAAGGGGTATCAACCAAGAATCTTATATCCAGCAAAATTAAGCTTTAGATTTGAAGATGAAATAAAAACCTTCCACAACAAACAAAAGTTAAAAGATTTCACAACTTGAAAGCCTGCACTTCTGAACACCCTGGGCAAACTATTCCATGAAGAAGAAAAGAAAAATAACAATGAAAATCAGCAAAGGAAACACCAACCAGAGGAGAAACCAAATCAAGTTAAATAAAATAAACAAATAAAAATGGATGGGAATACGAATAACATCTCAATAATAACTCTGAATGTTAATGGCCTAAACTCACCATTCAAAAGACACAGATTGTCAGACTGGATTAAAAGAAACGATCCAACAATACGCTGTCTCCAAGAAACCCACCTCATAGAAAGCTATATCAACAGACTGAAGGTGAAAGGCTGGGAAAAATCTTATCACTCACATGGGCTGCAGAAGCAAGCAGGGGTTTCCATTCTCATATCAAATAAGGTAGACTTCAAGCCAAAGTTAATCAAAAGGGACAAAGATAGGTATTTCTTACTGATTAAGGAAATCATTCATCAACAAAATATAACAATTATAAATCTATATGCCCCAAATAATGGAGTACCTACATTCATCAAACAAACCCTTCTCAAGTTCAAGAGTGAAATAGACTACAACACAATTATTCTAGGGGACTTCAACACACCTCTTTCACCACTGGATATATTGTCCAAACAAAAGCTAAATAAAGAAACTTTAGACCTCATTAAAACAATAACTTAGACCTAATAGACATATATAGAATATTTCATCCCTCAGTGAATGAATACACTTTCTTCTCAGCAGCTCATGGCTCCTTCTCTAAAATAGACCGTATATTATGCCACAAGGCAACTCTCAGCAAACATACAAAAGTAGAGATACTACCCTGCATTCTATCAGACCACAATGGAATGAAATTGGAAATCAATGATAAAACAAGAAATAAAAAAAGCTACTCTAACAACTGGAAGCTAAACAACATGGTACTGAATGAACAAGGGGTTGAAGAAGACATCAAGGAGGAGATTAAAAAATTCCTAGGGTGAATGAAAACACAGATACATCATATAGAAATCTCTGGGACATTATGAAGGCAGTATTAAGAGGAAAATTCATTGCACTGAGTTCATTCCTTAAAAGAAAACATCAACAAAAAACCCCAACAATTAATGACTTAACATCACACCTCAAAGCTCTAAAAAAAGAAGAACAGATCAACATTAAAAGCAGTAGAAGACAGGAAATAATTAAAATCAGAGCTGAAATTAGTGAAATTGAGACTAAAGAAACAATTCAAAGAATTGACAAATCCAAAAGTTGGTTCTTTGAAAAAACAAATAAAATTGACAGACCCTTAGCAATGCTAACGAAAAAAAGGAGAGAAAAAACTCAAATTACAAGCATCCATGATGAAAAAAGGAAATATCACAACAAACACCTCAGAAATACAGAAGATAATTAGAAATTACTTTGAAAACTTGTACTCTAATGAAATAGAAAATATTGAAGGCATTGACAGATTGCTAGATTAACATGAATTGCCCAAACTGGAACTGGAGGCTATATACAATTTAAACAGATCAATTTCAAGCGAGGAAATAGAAGACGCCATCAAAAAGCTAACAACTAAAAAAAGCCCCGGACCGAATGGGTTTATAGCAGAGTTCTATAAGACCTTCAAAGAAGAACTAATACCAATACTCTTCAACTTATTTCAAGAAATAGAAAAAGAGGGAGCTCTTTCAGACTCTTTCTATTAGGCAATATTACATTAATTCCAAAGCCAGGCAAAGACACAGCCAAAAAAGAAAACTTCAGGCCAATTTCCTTAATGAACATTGACATAAAAATTCTTCACAAAATTCTGGTAAATGGAATACAAAAACATATCAAAAAGATAGTGCACCATGATCAAGTATGGTTTATACCAGGGATGGGAGGTTGGTCCAATATACGGAAATCAATAAACATAATACATCATCACATCAATAGACTTAAAGATAAAAACCATATATCATCTCAATAGATGCAGAAAAAGCATTCCACAAAATACAACACCCTTTATGTTCAAAACACTAGAAAAACTAGGGATAACAGGAACATATCTCAACATTATAAAAGCCATTTATGTGAAGCCCCAGGCTAACATAATCTTAAATGGAGAAAAATTGAAAGCATTCCCTCTAAAAATAGGAACAAGACAGGGATGCCCCCTTTCACCATTGTTATTTAACATAGTACTTGAAACTGGCCAGAGCAATTAGACAGACAAAAGAAATTAAAGGGATCCAGATAGGAAAAGAAGAACTCAAATTAGCACTATTTGTTGACGATATGATAATATACTTAGAAGACCCAAAAAACTCTACCAGAAAACTTTTACAACTAGTAAATGAATTCGGCAAAGTAGCAGGATGCAAAATCAATACCCATAAGTCAAAGGCATTTTTGTACATCAGTGACAAATCCTTTGAAAGGGAAATGATGAAAACTACCCCATTTACAATAGCATAAAAAATTTAAATATCTAGGAATCAATGAAAGAGGTGAAAGACCTCTATAACGAAAACTATAGAACACTAAAGAAAGAAATTATAGAGGACCTTAGAAGATGGAAAGACCTACCTTGTTCTTGGATAGGCAGAATTAATATTGTCAAAATGACCATACTACCAAAAGCATTATATAGATTTAATGCAATTCTAATCAAAATCCCAATGACATTCCTCAAAGAAATAGAGAAAGCAGTCATGAAATTCATCTGGAAAAATAAGAGACCCAGAATAGCTAAAGCAATCCTTAGCAAGAAAAGTGAAGCAGGTGGCATCACCATACCAGATTTTATACTATAGAGCAATAGTAACAAAAACAGCATGGTACTGGCACCAAAATAGACCACCAGACCAATGGTACAGAATTGAGGACACAAAGACTAAAACATATAATTTCAGCTATCTTATATTAGACAAAGGTGCCAAAAATGTACAGTGGAGAAAGGATAGCCTCTTCAACAAATGGTGCTGGGAAAACTGGAAATCCATATGCAACAAAATGAAATTAAACCCTTATCTCTCACCATCCACAAAACTCAATTCAAAGTGGATCAAGGACCTAGGAATTAGACCAGAGACAATACGCCTAATAGAAGAAAAAGTAAGCTCCAATTACCAACATGTCAGAGTAGGCCCCAATTTCCTTAATAAGACTCCTGTAGCGCAAGAATTAATATCAAGAATTAATAAATGGGATAGATTCAAACTTAAAAAGCTTCTTCTCAGCAAAAGAAACAATAAGTGAGGTGAATAGAGAACCAACTAATTGGGAACAAATTTTTAACACATGCACATCGGATAGAGCACTAATCTCTAGAATATATAAAAAACTAAAAAAACACCAAAAAACCCCCCAAATAACCCAATTAATAAATGGGCCAAGGAACTGAACAGACACTTCTGAGAAGAAGATATACAATCAATCAAAAAATACATGAAAAAATGTTCAACATCTCTGGCAATTAAAGAAATGCAAACCAAAACTACTCTAAGATTTCACTTCACTCCAGTCAGAATGGCAGCTATTAAGGACACAAACAACAATAAATGTTGGAGAGGATGTGGGGAAAAAGGCACACTCATACATTGCTGGTGGGACTGCAAAATGGTGCAGCTGTTATGGAAAACAGTATGGAGATTCCTTGGAAAACTGGGAATGGAACCACCTTATGACCCAGCCATCCCACTCCTGGGTCTATTCCCAAAAGACTTAAAAGCATATTACAGTGACACAGCCACATCAATATTTATAGCAGCACAATTCACAATACCTAGGTTGTGGAACCAACCTAGATGCCCCTCAGTAGATGAGTGGATAAAGAAAATGTGGTATATATACACAACGGAATTTCACTCAGCAATAAAAGAGAATACAATAATGGCATTTGCAGGTAAATGGATGAAGTTGGAGAATATAATGCTAAGTGAAATTAGTCAATCTCAAAAATCCAAATGCCAAATATTTTCTCTGATATAAGGAGGATGATTCACAGTGGTGTTGGGTCGGGGTACATAGGAGGATTAGAGGAACACTAGACAGGTCAAAGGGGAGGGAGGGGAAGGGAGGGAGCAAGGGGGCATGGAGGGGAAAATAAAAAAAGGTGATAGAATAAGATGGATATCATTATCCTAAATGCATGATTGAAAACTTGAATAGTATGAATATACTTTGTATACAAAACAGTGTTATATAAAAAGATGCTCTATATGTGTATTATGAATTGTAATACATGCTGCTGTTCTAAATACAACTTTGAATAAAATAAATAAATTTAAAAAAAAAAAAGAAAACACATGCTGCTGTTATAAATACAACTTTGAATAAAATAAACATCTAGCAGCTAATGCAATGGCAGCCAAAAAGGATTCAGCTTTCTTTTTGCTGAGGTTCTTAAAATGAAGACATTTCTTTCTAGAGTTTTGATTTTAGAATCTCCCATTTATGAGGATGTTTATGTGACACAAATATTGTACTGTTTGTATTTAGCTCTGACACAAATTGGCCAAACCTGTTGCGGGAATCTGTATGCTGAGTTCTACGCCCTCCTTGACTAGAGTAACTACTGGGGGAACACTGTCTGTTTCTGAGCAAAATTCACCTTAAAAAATGGCTTTGCTAGTGTGACTGGAGACAGAAGTGTAATTTTGGCAGGACTGCTCGCTAACAATCCTCTCACCTGCACACCTGTGGACTGACCTGGATTGTACTATACCCCTCATTCAGAGAACCTCAGTCTACGTGCCTGGGGTAGGTATGTGGATACATCAGCCTATCCTCCAGACCCTTCTGGGTGTGAGGGTATAGTGGCATGAGTATTACAATAGAATGTGGGGTCACTGTTTCCACCTGGCACAGGTCTGTCCCACTCTGATCACTTGTTGGCCATACTACTTGTTATATGCTCCTGAGTATATTTTCAGCTTAGATTGCAAATTTGCTGGACAGAAGTGCCTATTTTTCTTAAACTCACTGGAAGAACTTCTTTTGGGTTATCGAAGGGGAACTTTGATTTCCCCAGTTGAGCCATTGTGCACTCAGTATTGCTGTAGTCTGTTCCTCTTATCAAATCTCTCTCCACTCTAGAAACCAATATTTCTGATTTTCACTTGGTTGCTAGCTCTCTGAGTTACCTACTGGCATTTTCCCACAGTTTTTCCTACCTCAGTATGATGCCACGGAACTGTTTTGACTTAATTTCAGGGAGCAGCTAGGATATGGTGGGTTC
The DNA here is from genome assembly GCA_025594165.1 of Tamias sibiricus. Classification (NCBI taxonomy): domain Eukaryota; kingdom Metazoa; phylum Chordata; class Mammalia; order Rodentia; family Sciuridae; genus Tamias; species Tamias sibiricus. Next base: position 17,766,481 of record CM046660.1, on the reverse strand, counting down.
CTCTACTCTGCCATTTTTTTCTACCTTAACATTTTAAATCTTGTTTTTTCAAATATATTGCAAGTTCTCTGAAGGGTAAAATAATGTCTAAAACTGTTTTAAACAAAGACTGGGTTGAAAGAGAAGGGAAAGAAGGGAAAACTTATCACTGAGTACCTTGTATGTTTTTGGCATGGTGTAGATTTTTTTTTAACAGAAAAATAAACTAAAGTTTATTAATTTAAAAGTTCTTATCCCACTGCAAATGTTATCAGTCTCATTTCTCTGTCACTAAACATTTGTTTCTTCTTTTTTTAAATTTATTTATTTTTTATTCTAAGTTGTTAGAAATGACAGCAGAATGTATTACATTTCATATTATACTTATAAAGCACATTTTTACATATCTCTGGTTGTATACAAAGTATATTCACACCATTCGTGACTTCATACATTCACTTAGGGTAATGATACCCATCTCATTCTACCATCTTTTTTTTTTTCTTCACTCTTTTGCCCCCTCCCATCCCCTCCCTCCCCATTGGCCATTCTAGTGTTCCTTTAATCCTCCTATGCTCCCCATCCCAACCCCACTGTGAATTGGCCTCCTTATATCAGAGACAACATTCGGCATTTGGCTTTTTGGGATTGGCTAACTTCACTTAGCATTATATTCTCTAACTTCATCCATTTATGGCATGGTATAGATTTTTACATATATTCTTCAAAAAATTGTTTTTTTTATTGAGGTGTAATTCATACAACACAAAATTAACCATTTAAAAGTATACAATTAGCTGGGTGTGGTGGCGCACGCCTGTAATCCCAGCACTTGGGAGGCTGAGGCAGGAAGATCAAGAGTTCAAAGCCAGCCTCAGCAATGGTGAGGCACTTAAAAACTTAGTGAGGCCCTGTCTCTAAATAAAATACAAAAAAGGGCTGGGGATGTGGCCTAGTTGTTGAGTGCCCCTGAGTTCAATCCCTGGTACCAAAAACAAATAAATAAATAGATAAACAAAAATAACAGTATAGAATTTAATGGAATCCAGTATATTCACAATGTTGCATAACCATCACTGTTATCTAGTTCCAAAATACTTTTGCCACCCCCCAAATAAAATTCTGTAGTACTAAATTTTCAGTCCCCACTTTCCCCTCCTTGAGTCTCTGGCAAACAATCTGCCCTTTGTCTCTCTGGATTTATCTATTTGGATATTTCAGATAGTATATGTGACTATTTGTGTCTGGCTTCTATCTTTTGGCATAATCCCAGGTTCACCCATATTGTAGTTTGTATCAATGCTTAATTTCTTTTTATGGTTGAATAACATAAATTGTACTTATACACCATAATGTTTATCTATTCATCTACTCATGGACATTTGGATTGTTTATCTTTTGGCTGCTATAAACAGTGTTGTGATGAACATTTATATACATGTTTTTGAGCACCTGTTTTCTATTCTTTTACTTACTGCTTTCAATCCTAAACACTTGGGAACAGAATTATTGGTTCAGATACCAATTCTATGTTTAATTTTTAAGAACCACTAAACTTTCTTCCACAGTTGCTGCACTATTTTACATTCCCAACACCAATATGCAAGAATTCCTATTTCTCCACATCCCTGCCACCATTTATTAGTTTTTTTTTTTTTTTATTATAGTCATACTAGTGGACATGAAATGGTATTACATTTCATTGAATATCTTTTCACATGCTAGTTGGACATCTGTATATCTTCTCTATTCAAGTCCCTTGTTCTTTGTTAAATTGAGTTATCTTTTTGTTGTTGAATTGTAGGAGCTCTTTATATATGTTGGATATATATCTTTATCAGATATGTCATTTGCAAATATTATGCTCATTCTGTAGGTTGTATTTTCACTTTTTTGATACTGTCCTTTGTTACTTTTTTAAAAGTTCTAAATTTTGATGAAGTCAAATTTACTTCTTGTTGTTCATGCTTTTGATGTCACAGCTAAAAATTCAATGCCCAATCTTAAGGGCATAAAGATTTTAGAAAAAGGGACTTATTGTTTTAGATCTTATATTTAGGTTAGGTTATCTCATTTTGAGTTAATTTTTAAATCTAGTGTGAGATAGGGCTCATTTCATTATTTTTGCATATAAACATCCCATTGTTTGAGTGCTGTTGAAGAGACTGTTCCTTCCCCATTGAATAGACTTGGCACCCTTGCTGAAAAGTTAGCCACAGATTATGGATTTATTTCTGATCTCTCAATTCTATTATTTTTAAAAATATTTTACTTCCTTATTTATTGCAGTACTGGGGATTGAACCCTCAATTCTATTATATTATACATATTATATATGTGTATTCCTATGCCAATACTACACTGTTTTGATTATTGTAGTTTTATGGTAAGTTTTGAAATTGGGAAGTGTGGGTCTTGCTGTTTTGTCTTTGTTTTTTCAAATTGTTTTAGTTATTCACAGCCCCTTGCATTTTTATATGAATTTGAAAATGAATTTTTTCATTTCTGCCAAAATGGCTGTTGGCATTTTGACAGAGATTGTGTAAAATCTGTAGATTAATTTGAAAATTTGTAGTTCTGACATCTTATTAATCTTTAACATAGACAGTATATAGAAATATAATTGACTTTTCTGGGCTGATGTACTCTGTAACTTTGCTGAATTTGTTTTATTAGCTTTAGTGGTTTTTTGTAGATTCTTTCTGATGCTTGCATTTTCTCATCTTCTGGCACTCCCATTTTGCATATTTTGGTAAACTAGATGATATTTTACATGTTTTCTAGGGTCTGTTCATTTTTTAAAGTTTTCTTTTTCTTTTTAGTACTGAGGATGGAATCTGGGGTGCTTTGCCACTGAGCTTCATTCTCAGCCCTTTTCATTTTTGAGACAGGGTCTCACTAAATTGCTATGCTGACCTCAAACTTGCAATTCTCCTGCCTTAGCCTCTTAAATTGTTAGGATTACAGGCATGTGCCACTGTGCCTGGCTTAAAAAGTTTTTTCTTTAACATGCTTAGACTAATTTCAATTGTATATCTTCAAGTTTACTGATTATTTCTTCTGCTGCTCAAATCTGTCATTGAAACGCCTCTTCTAAATTTTTCATTTCAGCTACTGTACTGTTCATCTTCAGAATTTCTATTTGTTTGCATTTTACAATTCCTCTCTCTTTATTGATACACTCTATTTGTTCATACATCATTCTGGTATGCTTCAGGTTTTTTTTGGTCCATGGTTTCTTTTAGCTGTTGGTGCATATTTAATTCAGATTTGGTAAGTCTAATATCTTAGCTTCTTCAGGAATGATTTTTGTGGGGCTGGGGATATAGCTCAGTTGGTAGAGTGCTTGCCTGGCATGCACAAGATCCTGGGTTCAATCCCCAGCACCACCACCACCAAAAAAAAAAAAAAAAAGGAATCATTTTTGTCAATTTACTTTTTCCAATAAATTGGTCATATTTTCATTTCTTTCCATGCCTTTAAAGTTTCTGTTGACAACTTCATTTTGAATATTATCATGTGGCAACACTGGATATCAGATTCTGCCTACTTCTTGGGAGTTTGCTGTTGTTGCTTGTTTTGTTACTGCAGTTATTTCTTTATTCAGTGACTTTTCCAAAGGTTTTTTTTGTTTTTTGAAAGAGTTGTGTTATGTTTCTCAAACTGGTCTCAAATTCCTGGGCTCAAGTGATCCTTCTGTCTCAGCCTCCCAAACAGGTGGGACTACAGGGTTGTGTCACCATGCCTGGCTCTCCCAGCTATTTTTTTAATGTGTGTTTGTTTATACATTTATTGCTTATTGCTTATTTCTGCCCCAAACATGTATTCATGAGATAAGAGATTTTGTTATTTTTTTTCTTTTTAGTTATATATTTCAGTAAAATGTATTTCAACACATTATGTATACATGGAGTGTAACTTCCCATTGTTGTGGTTGTACATGATGTGGAGTTATAATAGTCATATATTCATATATTAACATAGGAAAGTTATGTCCTACTCATTCTACTGTCTTTCATATTCCTCTCCCCCTCCCTTCCCTTCATTCCCCTTTGCTTAATCCAATGAATTTCTATTCTTCTCTCCTTGCCCCCATTGTGTGTTAGCATCTGCATATCAGAGAGAACAATCTGGCCTTTGATTTTTTGAGATTGGCTTATTTCACTTACTACAATAGTCTCCAGTCCCATCCATTTACCTGCAAATGCCTTAATTTCATTCTTCTTTATGGCTGGAGTAATATTCCATTATGTATATATACCACATTTTCTTTATCCATCATCTGTTGAAGGGCACCTAGGTCTCCCAACTAGTTTTGTGAAGACTTTATTCCTTCAGTGTGCTCACTAAAGTCTCTGTTCTATTATCTTGGTAGTTAGCTATTGATCCGATAGAGATTTCATCAAATGCTGATATTTAGTAACCTAAATATTCACTACATATTCCCTGTTGCTTTAAGTTTTGCCATCTAAGCACTCTGCTTTCCAGAGCTTTAAAAAGTTGATTCAGTCTGTTTTGTTAGCTTAGTGGTTAGTTCAGTGAAGGCATTGACTCTTGGAGCTCTTAATCACATTTTGTGCTGTTACTTTAGAGTATGGGATAGCCAACCACTCAGGGGGTCTTGGGCATTGAGAGCACTTGATAGATGAGCAGATACACTGATGTGGGGAGCTCTTGTTGAGCTGTCTCAAACCACTCACTGAGTAGTCTAAGAACTTTCAGGAATACAGAGGAAACAAAAAGATCAGCTGCCATGAGCCATAACCCCATGCCTTGGGGAGGTGAAAAGGAAGGGCCAATAATCCTCAGCCAGGCTTGCTTCAGGTGTGGGCTTTTCTGACCAGAGGAGGAAATGTGGCCCCTCACAAAATTCTGGCATTTTTTTTTTTTTTTTTTTTTTTTTGTGTACCAGGGATTGAACTCAGGGGCACTTGACCACTGGGCCACATCCCCAGCCCTTTTTTGTATTTTATTTAGAGACAGGGTCTCACTGAGTTGCTAAGTGTATCACCATTGCTGAGGCTGGCTTTGAACTCGCGATCCTCCTGCCTCAGCCTCCCAAAGTGCTGGGATTACAGGTGTGCACCACCGTGCCCGGCTCTGGCATCATTTTTATTGAACCTATTTAGGCCTAGAGAGAACTAAGGTCACATAATTGATTGCAGAATTAGAGTCAAAACCTAGTTCTGACACCAAAATCCAAGACTTTTCTATTCTATTCTATTTTATCTGCTCTATAGGATGTGACTATTAAATCTGAAAGTGACAGAAGTTATCCCAGTGATAACTAGATTTGATTAGGCTTAGCAGATTGGTGAAGCTAGATACTTTCTCCCTTACTTTTCTTTGTACTTTCTTTTAGAAATTCCATGTTTGGAATGACATTTTCCAAGAGCAGAGCTATTAGGAGACTTAAGTTGCTTCCTAAACAGACTTTTCTTCTCAGGATCAAGATTACATTTTGTTTCAAAGAAGGCTTTCATGAATATGACTGCCAATTTATAATATGGAGTGCCAATTTATAATATGGAGTACCAATTCAGTTTTAGAAAAAAATTATAATAACTTATTTTCATATTGACATAATGTCTTATCATATTTTATCCTACTGAGAAAGCTTTGACATTTTAAAAAGTTATTTAAAATTTTTTTCTAAAATTGTAATCAATTCACAAAATTCTCAAGAGAAGAACACAGACAAAATTAGCTCAGTACCATATGGTAAAACAACTGCAGACACCAAGAACAGTGCAGAAACAGTTCCTGCATCTCAGAACCTAAGGCTTTTGTCAGATCAATATAATAAAAGACACACTTTCTATGTACCCAACTATAAATTTAGGGCATAGGAACAAGAAAGGATTGTTGGTCGGCATTGTAGGGCATGAAGGTAATGAATATTCTCTCAGGTTCACACTGCTAAAGAAATGGTTCTTTATTTTGACTATCAGCTGGTTTGCAAGAGATTTTTCTAGGCAGCAGAAACCACTGAAATAATCCAAGGAGAATATACTACTGCAATTACAGTGGAGCTAAGGGAAAAAGATGAACTAATCTATACGATTTAGTAATACAATGTGGCTTTCTTACCCCTGGCACCCAAATTACGGCAGTCCCAGGGCTGTAACAGAGCAGGAAGACCATCCCAACCCACCTTCTCAAAATATCCCAATAAAGTATACAGATATCTCCAATTTACTATGACATGCACAAGAAATGATGGGTAGATAAAGAGATGGGTAGATGAATAGACATATAAAACACAAAACAGTAAAACGTCAATGATAAAATCAAGGTGGTTGGCATACAAATATTTAATATAAAATGCTTTCAACTTTTTGTATATGTGAAAAACTTTCCTAATAAAATATTAGGAGGAAAAACATTCCAATAGGGCATACAAATAACACAAACTTTGGAAAGCAGTTTCTTTTAAGGGATTGAAGAACCACCCAGACTTCAATCAGTCTGTGCATTTCTTTAATGTAAATTTTGCTTGTGGCAATAAATGAAGTCTTTCTAGAAATATAATCTGTGAGATCAATACTAATTAAAATCATATATCCAAGTTTATAGAGAAAACTTACCTTTCTTAAAAAATAAACCTTTAAAAACCAAATAGGAATGCACTAAGGATAACAGACCAATCTGCCTAAATGTAAATATAAACAGCTGCACGGGGGCAAATGGGAAAAAGGAAGTGGGTGGTGAAAGAGGTTTAACTGAATTTTGGCTAAGGCATATTTATTCATAATAACAACCATGAGTCATTTAAAAAAAGTCAGTCACAGGACTGGCAGAAGACAGGGTGTGTATAACATAGCCAAGGTCTACTGCAAATAAAAGCACAGTTGTATTTGCTTTAGTTCTTCCATAATGACTACAAAGACTAGCCTGAAAGCACCTCTGTTCCTCAGGGCAAAAAATTTCAGGCTCCTTCTTAAGAGTTCATGCCATATATGCTATTATCTACACAAAATAGGAAAAACACATGTGCTTCAGACCAAAGCTGATGTAACATTAGCACCAAACATAAAGAAAAAAGGGCTTATTTGTTCTTAAGAAATATTTAATCATGGTAGGGTAGGGGCTCACATGTCTACTGAATTTCTAGAAGGGATGATCCTTTCATTTACAAGAGTAAGTTTGTTGTTTATTCCCAGGAACTGTAATAATGGAGACAGCATCCCAGGAAATGAGTTTTTGAAGAATGAAAATCAATTTGAATCAGGTCCTAAAAAGCAGTCTAAAGATAATGGTCTGAAAAATGTTTACCCTAGATAATGTTCTCAGTTTGTATCCTGTCTCTCTCATTAGCTGTGTGACCTTGGGATAGCCACCTATATTAGTGGTGTATCAGTTTCTTCATCTTTAAAGTAGGGTTAACAATAATACTATGAGGATTAAATGAGTTAATACTTGTAACATGCTTAGGATAGCATCTGGCTGTTAGCTGCTATCACTATTCACATCATCAAGCCAAAAGAGACATCCAGTGTAATCACAATCACCTCACCCCCTCTCCCCCAGATTTAAAACAAAAAGGATACTGAGAAAATATTGGCTATTTTTGAACCTTCTTCCTTTTGAGGTCCTGCCTTATCTCTCTTCTTCCTTTCACCAGCCAACTTTTTTGAAAGAGCCATATTACAACCTTTACATTCATAGTAATAACTCACAGCCTAGCTTCCATCCATACTGCTCTGTTAAAATAATTTTGGTTCAAGTCCCTACAGATTTTCTAACTGATAGGCCAGTGATTTATTTCTCAGTCTTTGTGCTTCTTAATCACTCTTTAGCATTTCACACTGTTAACTGATCCCTACTTTTTGAAATATACTCCCTTCTTGGGCTTAATATAACAATTCCTTCTAGTTCTTTTCTTGTCCTCTCCTCTTATTATATCTTAATTGAGACTTCCTTTTAGTTTATCCCTAAAATGCTAGGTTCTATATTTTGTTTTTTCTTCACCATCTCAATCTGAAAGGAACAGACTAATGGCTTTCCCAACTATCTGAGACTTGATGGTTTCCAAGTTTGTATTCTATTCCAGATCTCATTTCTAAACTCCTCTATAGTATTTCCAACAACTCACAAGAATCATCTACTTGGATAGCCAATATAAATCTCAAACTTAAAACATTTAAATAGAGTTATCTCACTTACTTTGACCTATTTGTTCTCTTCCATTTGTTATCACAATTAACAAAATATCAAAGTCTGTCTGGTTTTCCCAGAAGGAAGCTTGGGACTTATCCAGGATTTCTTCTTTAATCATTACAACTGATTTGTCATAATGCTGTCAATTACTCTTGAAAAATCTCTCTTGGATATCATCCTTTTTCTTTTTTCTCATTGCACTGCTACATACAGTACTGAAACTTTGGAGGAACTGCTGGATCATTCTAAGCCTCAGTTTTGCCATCCATAAAATAAAGTTAAATAAGAAAATTTAGGTTTTCAGCATCTTTTGCTGTTACTGCATACTTGAACAGGCTTCTAGCAATAACTTTGCATCTCTCATATACCTTCTGTGTATAACCACCAAATACATGTATTTAACACAATCTATCAACCTGTATACTTCTGCCTTCATATCTTATCAACTCATCCCACCACAGTAATTCGACTTAGTAACTTTACATTTCTTGGTATAGGATACCTACCTCTAGTAATGTTTAATAAATAAATTCATTAAAGAAAAAAGTTAGTATGGATTTTTTCATTCTTAACTGCAGGGAAATGTATACAGACTTGGTTTTGGTAAGGATAGGAAGGCTAGAGGAAGACAGTTTATAGAATGCACAACCAGGTCTTTGAAAGTCAGCGCTCTGTACTATGACAATGAAAGGAAATGAATCATTTGTTTGCAACCTTTCAGGGATACATTTCTGTTTAAAAGCTAGTGTCACAAACAAGAAGCCTTTAAATAACAAGACAGGGAAGAAAATCTGTTATTTTCAAGCTCTTTGCACACCACAGGCAAAGGTCTGGATGCTGCCCAAGGCACTGACAATCAATGAATAGTATTTCCTACAGGAAGCTGAGGGGAGGGGGAAAATGTGCCTTAGAGTCAGTATCCAGAGAAGACAATAAGGATTTTCTTTTGAAGACTATTTTTTCTTCCTTTTAGAAAAGTTACTGAGAAGTCTGGGTTCACATCTATTTAATAGCTAATGTTTTGATAAAGCTGCACGTGAGGTTTATTGTTGTGCAAATAATGAGACTATTTAATTCTTACAGGTACTATATGCTTTTTAGATAACAGGGAACTCAATTATAAATACTAAGATTGTTGCTTTTGAAAAATGGTATATTATAATTATACATAATAGTGGGATTTGTTGTTACATATTCATACAAGCATATACCATAATTTGGTCAATTTCATTCTCTAGACCTCTCCTTTTCCTTTTCCCTCTCTCTCCTCCTGGTTCTCCTTCTATTTTCATGGGACTCTGTTCTTTTCCTTTTCTGTTTCTTGCTTCTACATCAGAGAAAATGTAACAACCCTTGACTTTATGAATCTGGCTTACTTTGCTTAACATGATGCTCTCCATTTCCATCCATTTTTCTACAAATACCACAATTTCATTCTTCTTTATTGGAAAATAAAACTCCATTATGAATATATACCATATTTTCTTTACCTGTTCATCTGTTGATGGATGCTTAAGCTGGTTTTATAACTTGGCTATTATGATTTGCACTGCTATAAACATGGGTGTGCAGGTATAGAATATATAGTATGCTGACTCTAATTCTCTTGGATAAATACCAAAAGAAAAATTCTTTTGGATATATACCAAGGAGTGGTATAGCTGGGTCATATGGTAGTTCCAGTCTTAGTCTTTTTCTTTTTTCAGTACTGGGGGTTGAACCCATGGGTGCTTTATCACTGAACGATAGCCCTTTTTATTGTTTGAGACAGGGTCTCAATAAGTTGCCCAGGTTGGCTTTTAACTTGCAATCCTTCTGCCTTAGCTTCCCAAGTCACTGGGATTATAAATGAGCCACCACACCTGGCTCATTTCTAATCTTTTGAGGAACCTCTGTTTTGATTACTACAGTAGGTGTACTAATTTACAGTTCCACCAATGGTGTATAAGTATATAAGTGTTCCTTTTTCCCCTGCATTTTTGCCAGCCATTTTTTATTATTTATATTCTTAATGACTACCATTCTAACTGATGTAAGTTGAAATCTCCGTGGGTTTCAGTTTGCATTTCCCTAAACACATTGCTAAAGATATTGAGCATTTTTTTTATATGTTATGGTTTACATATAAGGTATACCTTGAAAGCTCATGTATGAGATAATACAGGAATACTCAAAGGTGAAATGATTAGATTATGAGAGCTGCTACCTTATCAGTGGATTAATCCATGTGATAGATTAATAATTTGAAAGCATTAAATGGTCATAACTATAGGTGGGTAGATGTAGATGGAAGAAGCAGGCCACTGGAGGTATGCGCTTGGGGACTGTAGTATCCCTGTTCTCCCCTCCCCCACACCGACCCTCTCTCTCTCTCCCCCCTTCTTGGCTGTCATGTCCTGAGCTGCTTTCCTCTGCCATGTCCTTCTACCATGATGTTCTGCCTCACCTTGGGTGAAAAGCTATGGAGTCAGTCAGCCATGGACTGAACCTCTGAAATTGTGACCTAAAATGAATGTTTCCTCTTCTAAGCTGTTTTTGTCAGGTCTTTTGGTCACAATGACATAAAAGCTGACTAAAAAACACTATATTTGTCAGCTATTTGTATGTCTTCTTTTCAGAAGTGTCTGTTTAGATCTTTTACCTATTTATTGAGTAGGTTATTAGTTTTTCTTGGTGTTAATTTTTTTTTGTGTTCTTTATATATTTTGGATATTAATCCTGTCAGAAGAGTAGCTGGCAAAGATTATTTTCCCCATTCTGTAGACTCTCTCTTCATACTCTATAATTATTTCCTTTTCTGTGCAGAAGCCTTTTAATTTTATGCCATTCCATTTATTATCAAGATGGTTACTTTCGAATGGGAGATGGGCTTATGCTTTGGTCCACTTCATCTATAATATTTGTTTTAAAAATCTGAAATGAAGGGACTGGGGGAAGGCGGAAGGAGAGAAGGGGAGACTAGGGAGGAGTGGATATAATCAAAATATGTTATATGCATATATGAAAATGTCATATGGAATCTTATTTTGTACAATAAAGTACAAATAACTATAATAAAAAATGTGACATAAATTCCTATTTCTAGACAAAATATAGTTACTAGGATTTGATTATTCTCTCACACAAAAAAATAAAACCCTATACTAATATATCTATATGTATCTATCTGTATATAATATACATATGTATATATATACACACATATATGTATGAAACAATGGCAATCATTGTGATTTTTAAGGCACTAGACATTAGACAATGAAAATGGTGCTTCCTAAGACATGGAAAACACATAAGACAAACCCTATGCTTGTCTGCTTACTTCCTTGAGAGAGATTCAGACCACAGTGTAAAGAAGGAGACTTCTAGTTTCTGGTTCCACATGTAAGTCACTACTTCACCATAATAAGTAAACAGCTGAATAGACTGAATGATCAATAACTTTCCCAGGATCTATAAGATTTAAGGGCAAATTACTGTTCTTTAGACTAAAGAGAGAGAGAGAGGTAAATATAAGAAGTCATGGGTTACTGAAACAGAGACTAATGAACAGAAAAAGTAGAATACTTGCCTAGGGCTGACCCTTAGTACTGCAAAAACAAAGCATCCCCAAAACAAAAAAATCATGAAAGAAAGCAGAGAAAAATAACTACAGAAGAGCAAAGATAAGAATTGTATCTGACTTCCTCTCAGAAATCATATAGGTGAAAAACAAGTGGAGTGCAATATTTAAAGTGTTGAGAGAGAAAAAAAATTCCATCAATCTAGAATTGTTTATCTAGAGAAATTATCCTTCAAAAGTGAAGAATAAATAAAGATTTCCTTAGCTAAGTAAAGATTGAGGGCTTTTTTCCCACCAAGAGACCCGTACTGCAAGAAATAAAAAAAAATTATTTAGAGAAGGAAAATATTATGTCAGAAACTTGGATCTACCTAAAGAAAGAAAGAACACTGAAGAAGGAATAAATGAGGTTACCGTAAAAGCTTAATCATTTTTATTATTAATTTATCTAACAAGACAACAGTTCATTCAGAATAATAATAGCAATAATAATAGCAATGTGTTAGATTATGCATATTTATGTATATCTTGTGTATTTTGTGTACCATATGTGTGCATGAGCTTTATAAGTTGAATGACAGCAACGATACCAAGGTGAGAGGAAGGAATTAGTAATATCTACACATATATTTATAAGGTACTCACACTTCCTGTGAAGTGGCATAAAGTTATTGGGTTAATTGTAAAATTGGGTTAATTGTAAAATGAAAAAAAAAAGAACTATAACTGATATACTAAGAAGTAAAAAAATCAAATTATGTAAAATGTTCAACTGAAAAAGTGGAAGACAAAAACACAAGAAACAAATAGAAAATGGTAACAAATGTGGCAGTTATTAATCTGAATATATCAATAATCACTTTGCCTAAATGCACTAATTAAAAGAAAGATTTCAAAGTGGATCAAAAAGCAAGACCCAACTATACACACACACACACTCACACACACACACACACACACACACACACACACACACAGTTTATAAGAAACCTGCTTTAAATATAAAGACATATATACATTAAGAGGAAACGGACAGAGAAAAATATACCACGCTAACACTAATGCTAAAGCCAAGTAGGAACTGGATACAGTGGCATATGCCTGTAACCCCAGCAAGTTGGGAGGCTGAGGCAAGAGGATTGCAAATTCAAGGCCAGTCTAGGAAATTCAGCGAGAACCTGCCTTAAAATAAAAAATTTAAAAAGGATTGGGGATAGCCCAGCGTTAAAGTGTCCCTGGGTTCAATCCCTAGTACAAAATGAAAACAAAAACAACAACAACAACAAAAAACCACCACCAAAGCAAAAGACAAAACAAAACCAAGTAGGAGTAGTTACATTAGTTTTAGATACAGCAGACTTCAGAGTAAGGGAAGTCATCTGGGATAAATAAGGTCATTACATTCTTCAAGAACACATGATGATTTTTAATGTTACATGTCTGACAATGGTGTCACACTATGTCAAGCAAAAACTGATGGAACTTCAAGTAGGAATGTATGAATCCATTGTTAATATATAGGCTTCAATAATCCTGTAGCAGAAATTGATAGATCCAGCAGGCAGCAGTTCAGAAAGAACAGAGTTCAACACAACAATTCCGGCAATCAGCTAGATATAACTGACATCTACAGACTACTTTAACCCACAATAGCAGAAGGCACATTCCTTTCAAGCCCTCCAAAAAAGTTCATCAAACTAGATCATATCCTCATCTATAAAATACACCTTAATTTTTTATAAAAAAGAAATCAGACAATTTCTGCTCTTAGGCCAAAAAGGGATTAAATTAGAAATTAATAACAGAATAATAACTACAAAATTCCAAAATATGTGGAGTAAATGATGTAAGGAAGAAGAACCCATTGAGAATCTTACAGACTCCCTTAGTTGAGAAGATGGAGCTGAGACTTCAAGGAGAGCAAGGAACTGGCAATTCAAAGGGCAGAATACTGGAGAGAGTTGTACAGGAATTCAAGAGATCTGTGGAGAGTAATCCTTGGGCAATCAGCAGTGACTGGCACATGTACATGAGGAAACTACCCAAGGCTGGGGAAAGATGCATCTAAGAAGATTAGAGAAAAGAGTGGCTGCTGCTTACATGGGCATAATACCTGTTCTTGCCAACTAGAATAGAAAATGTCAAATTATACAAGACTAGGTGAAATACTCACAAAGGTCTTGTTTTCATAGTAGAGAATAATTAGTCCTAGAATAAATTCTTGGTTCTCCTTAACAGGTTTAAATGTAAGATTAAAAATTGATCATATTATTTGTAATAACTTAATCTAACCCTAGAAAAATGACTTAAGAATATTTGTAAAGAATTAATAAATAGGGCACTGTAAAAATAAACTATAAAGTTAAATTTAAAAAAAATAGGGCTGGGAATGTGGCTCAGTCATAGAGCACTTCCCTGCCATATGTGAGACCCTGGGTTTAATCCCCAGAGCCATAAAACAAAACAAAATAACAAAAATAACCAGCATTCAACAGGTAAAATTCACACTCTTTACCAACTAAATAAAGATTGCCAGGCATAAAAAGAAGAAGGAGGGCTGGGGTTGTGGCTCAGTGGCAGAGCGCTCGCCTCACACGTGCGCGGCCCGGGTTCGATCCTCAGCACCACGTAAACGTAAATGCATTGTATTGTGTACAACTAAAGTAAATAAATAAATATTAAAAAAAAAGGAGGAGGAAAATAAGACCCATAAGTGAAACATGTTAGAATTAGCATAGATAGATATTAAAACAGGGATTATAACTATTACTTACGCTTAAAATGGAGGCACATGTAAGATAAAAACTTGGACTGAACTTTGAGAGATAAAATTGTAACAACTGTAAATGAAAAATACACTAGATGGTATTAGTGACAAATTTGATATTATACAAGAAAACTGAATGACCTTGAGGGCATAGGAATAAATACCACCCAGAATTAAAGATAAGAAGAGAAAAAGAATACTCTAACATCAAAAAAGCATCAGTGAACTGTGGGATAACTTACACCAAATATAGGTGTAATTTGAGTCCCTGAAGGTGGGGGGGGCACAGAAATAGTTAAAGAAATAATGGCTACAAAATTTCCTATTTTGAAGAAAACTATAAACCTATGAACCATTGATTTGAGAATCTCAATATCTCAATGAACTCCAAGCACAAGAAACATAAAGAAAATGACACTAAGACACATCATATTCAAATTGCCCCAAACAGTGATAAAGTGAAAATCTTAAAAGAAGTCAGAGGGGAAAAGATATATTAAGTACAAAGGAACAAAGATAAGGATGACAGTAGATTTTTCTTTTCTTTCTTTTTTTTTTTTTTTTTTTGGTACGGGGTATTGAACTCAGGGGCACTTGACCACTGGGCCACATCCCCAGCCCTTCTTTGTATTTGATTTGGAGACAGGGTCTCACTGAGTTGCTAAGTGCCTCGCCATTGCTGAGGCTGGCTTTGAATTCGCGATCCTCCTGCCTCGGCCTCCCAAGTGCTGGGATTACAGGTGTGTGCCACCACACCCAGCTAGATTTCTTATACCAAACAATGCAACCAAGAAGGCCATGGATCTACAGTTTTAAATTATGGAAAGAGGAAAAACAAAAATCAATATAGAATTATTTACACAGTAAAAATGTCCCTCAGAAATGTGTTTCAATAAAGACTTTTTCAGTCAGGTGTAGTGGTGCATGCCTGTAATCTCTGTGACTTGGGAGGCTGAGGTAGGAGGATTACAAATTCAAAGAAAGCCTCATCAACTTAGAGAGGCCCTAAGCAACTTAGTAAGACCCTATCTCAAAAAAAAATTTAAAACATTAAAATAATATAAAAGGGGCTGGAGATGTAGCTCAATGGTTAAACACCCCATGTTCAATCCCCCATGATGCACCCCCCCCCAAGAAAACCCAAATCAAACAACAACCAAAAAAAAACCATAAAAAGATAACTAACTCCTATATTCTGTGATTTATAAAGATAAAATATCTGACAACAATATCACAGAAGCTGGCAGAGGAAAATGGGAATATATCTTATACAGAAAAGAGTTATTATGATAGGCTTCAGAATGGTTCCCTTAGAAAGTCTGCTTGGAAGGTTGGCCCTTGGCTGGAGCCTAGGAACCAGGATTTCAGGAGGGTTCTCCCATTCCCAGAATTGGAAAGAATGGCTTGGTATGCCTAAACTATATAAACAATGATTATTAGAGATTTAAATGTCTTTCTTTCAATAATTGAGAGAACAATACACAGAAAAATCAGCAAGGATAATATAGAAGCCTTGAACAAAACAATTAATAAACCTGACCTACTTGAGATTTATAGAAATGTCTTTACAGAGGCATATTTATCAACATAGATCCCACCTTGGGTTATAACATATTCTGAAAAATTGAAAAGGACTCATCATACAAAGCATGTTGTTTGACCATGGTGTAATTATACATAAGGAAATTCCCTGGAAGTAAATATACATGAGTTCAAAGAAGAAATCAAAAGGCAAATTAGAAAGTATTTTGAATTAAATAAAAATGAAAATGTATTTATCAAAATCTGTGAGATGCACCTAAGCAGTACTTAAAGGAAAATTTATAGGACTATTATATTAGAAAACAAGAAAGTTCTCAAATCAATGACCTCATCTTCAATCTTAAGAAATGAGAAAATGGAGAGCTGGTCATGGTGGCAGACACTTGTGACCCCAGCTACTTGGGAGCTAAGGCAGGAGGATCCTAACTTTAAGGCCAGTCTGGGCAAATTAAAAAGAGCTGGTGATTAGCTCAGTGGGAGTGTTTACTCAGCATGTATGGGAGCCTAGGTTATATTCTGAGTACTTGAGAAATAAACAACCAAGCAATTAGCATAGAAATAAATAATAAATAGGAAAGTGATAGTAAAAATCAATGAAAATAAAATATTTTAATAAAATCAATAAAATTGATAAACCTCTAGGCATACTATTCAGGACATTAAAGCTTTTTTTCCTTAATACTATATCAGTTATACTCTAACATTACTTAATTTATCCTATTGACTTTTCTTTGGGTAACAAATAATTCTATAAGTACTTTATAGCCACTTGGGTCATTTAACCACAGGTGTTACATCACAGTGGGTTATAAGCTCAGGTATACCAATTTGTGAGCTTGTGCAAATTGCTTAAATCCTCTCTCCATCTCATTTCTTCTCTAAAAGAGAAGGAACAAGGGCTGGGGTTGTGGCTCAGTGGTAGAGCACTTGCCTACCATGCGTGAGGCACTGGGTTCGATCGATCCCTGGTACAACTTAAAAAAAAAAACAAATAAAATAAAGGTATTGTATCCATCTACAATAACAACAACAACAATAAATAAATAAATAAATAAATAAATAAATAAATAAAAGGGGATGCACAAACCTCAGGGGCTATAGTTAGGATTGAGATAAAGTTATTAGTACAAAACCTGGTATATACATTTCTCAATCACTTTTCGAAATTTTGATAGCATCATGTACTTTCTACCACCTTTAACATTTCCATGTCATTTGTTGTCTACTCCTGCTATTTCTATTATTCTACTGGCTGTTAAACTAAAACACAAATAGTCAACATATGTCAATTTATTTCTTTACCTTGATTATTAGAGATTTACCAGCGATGATTTTCTTTAAAAATTTGTGGTAATGAAGATCCATTCTCTCAAAAGAACAGTAGAATATAAGTACAATGTTGTACACCAGATATCTGTAATTTTAAAATTTTGCATGGCTGACACTTTATACCCAATGAACAAAAACTCCTAATTTTGCCATTCCCACAGCTCTTGACAACTACCCTTCTACTTTCTACTTCAATAACTATTTTAAAAGACTCAGATAAGTACAACCAGAGACTTGAAAGATTGTGCTCTATATGTGTCATGTGAAATGAATTGCATTCTGCCATCATATATAACAAATTAGAATAATTTAATTTTAAAAAGACTCAGATAAGAAGAATTATATAGTAATTGTCACTTCATTAATGTCCTAAAGTTTCCTCCATATTGTAACATTATTATAGAATCTCTTTTTCATGACCAAATAATAGTCCATCATTTGAAGATCCTCAATTTATGATGGGGATTATGGTCAGATAAACCCATTCTAATGTGAAAATTTCAAAGCTGAAAATGCATATAATATACCTACTCTATTATGTATCATAGTGTAGCTTAGCCTACCTTAAATGTGCACAGAACACTTACTTTATGATAGGCAAAATCACCTACTACAAAAGCCTATTTTGTAATAAAAGCAACCTATAAAATGGGGAAAAATATTTTTCAGACCACACATCTGATAAGATTAATATCCAGAATATGACTTCAAGATGTAAAACCTGAATGAGAGGAAAACTGAAGTGCTATTTATAGAGATAAGGAACAGAGGAGTAGGAGATGGTTTGGGTTAATTAATCATGGTGGTACCCTCTCTAATTAGTTACTGCTGAGGGTATAGCCATTGCACAATTATTTTTATATGTAACACTGTTTCCCATCTCCAATACCCCAGAGATTTAAATACGTACATTAAGTCAATATATTGCTATAATAATATTATCTACTGCTTTTTATTTTATATTATGTATGACAGATAGTATGACAGTTAAAAGTACAACCTCTGGACTCTGCCTGATAGGAACTAAATCCTACCACTGTTAATTACTAGATATGTAACCATAAGCAAGTTATTCCACATCTTTCAGTCTCAGTTTTCTTTCTACTATTACTTATATCAAAGAGTTGTGAGGATTAAATTAGAACATATTAAAAGCTCTAAGTGTTGTGTGCCTACACAGAACTCCAATAAATGTAAGCTAACATTTTTATGTCTGTTTAAAATTGTCCTATTCTCGACTTTCTTCTTAGCATTTTAAGAATTTTACTGTATTCTATTAATGTGGGGATAAGAAAGTGGGAAGGCTTACTCTGAAAAAAATCACGTTTTGAGTCTCTGAGTAACTTGCATACTAAATGTTAGCTTTCTGACATTGATTTCATAGGAAAATATTCATAGAGAAAAATATGGAGTTAGTCTTGAGTAGAATTTTCAGGAAGAGAACTAAGATTTTTAGGGAAAAGAAACTAGGAAAACCCAATTCCTCCGAAGGCTATTACTTTTTACGTGCTTCCTCACATTTAATACCACAAAAAGTAGGGTAACGTTTTAAAAATAGGAAACGTTTAATAAATTAATTATATAACTATGGCACATAATTTTGAATTTTGTGTCATTAGATTGTTGAATAAGGAGGTGAGACGTTTATTCTGGGATATATCAAAACTGGATATTTTTTTGTGGCTGGGGTTGTGGCTCAGTGATAGTGCACTTGCCTAGCATGTGTGAGGCACTGGGTTCGATTCTTAGCACCACATATAAATAAATAAAAAATAAAGATCTTTCAACAACTAAAAATATTTTATAAAACTGGCTATTTAAAAAAAATTTTTAGTTGTAGATGGACACGATACCTTTATTTTATTTATTTATGTTTTTGTGGTGCTGAGGATTGAACCCAGTGCTTCAGATGTACAAGCAAGTGCTCTACCACTGAGCCAAAACCCCAGCCCATCAAAACTGGCTATATTAATTACTTGAAATTTAAAAGTAAACATTTCTAAGTGAACTCTCATTGATGAAGTAGGTATGGACTTACAAATGAAATTCTCTAGTTCCACAATTTTTTTTAGTAGTTTGTGAAGTTATTTCATAAAAAAATGTTATATATATAAAACTTAGTGCAGAGCTCTGGGTTCAATTCCCAGCACTACAAAACAAACAAACAAACTAGCAACAACAACAACAAAAAAACCTTAAAGTCATTTTACTGAATCAAAAAAATATTTCACATGGGGCTGGGGTTGTAGCTCACTGGTGGAGCACTTGCATAGCAGATGTGAGGCACTGGGTTTGATCCTCAGTGCCACATAAAAATAAATAACACAAAGGTATTGTGTCCATCTACAACTAAAAAATAAAAATAAAAAATCTTAATCTTTAAAAAAAGTTTCATGAAGTGTTACATAAGTAAATTTGTTGGCATTATGGTTATTTCAGGAAATTTAGTCACTTTGGGGAAAATAATAAGATTAGCTGGCAAGTTGATTCTTTAAATCTAATTTAGATCAAAACATCAAAATGGCCAGCAAATATATATATATATATATATATATATACATATATATATATATATATATATATAAATGCTCATCATCATTAATCATCAGGGATATACAAATCAAAACCACAATGAGATATTATCTCATCCCAGTTAGAATGGCAATTATCAAAAGATAAAAAATAAATGCTGGCAAGGATTGTAGAGAAAGGAGAACTCTCATACACTATAGGTGGGAAAGTAAACTAGCACAGCTCTTATGGAAAACAATATGGAGGATCCCTGAAAACGAGAAATAGAATTGCTATATGATACAGTGATCCCACTACTGAATATATATCTAAAAGAAATGAAATCAGTATTTTAAAGAAACATCTGTACTTACATGTTTATTACAACATTATCCAAAATAGCCAAGATAGAGAATCAACCTAAGTACTCATCAACAACTGGATTAGAAATATGTGATATGTATGTATACATATACACATGTAAAACAGTCCACTGTGCATGTGTATAGATATAATATTCCATTTTATGTTGTGGTGTGTATATATGAAATTCCATTGTTTATATATGTTGTATATATAATATTCTATTGTATATAATATTATTATATATAGTTTAACATGTAAAGTAAGTCATAAAAATAATGAAATTCTGTTACCTGCCTGCAGCAACATGGATGAACTGGAGAATATTATGTTAAGTGAAGTAAGTCAGACACAGAAAGACAAATATTCATGTTCTCGCTTATCTGTGGAAGGTAAAGATTTTTTCTCATGGAAGTAGAGAATAGAATAATGGTTACCAGAGCCTGGAAAGGGTGTGGAGAAAAGCGGAGTATGGAGAGAGGATAGTTAGTGGGTAGAGGGGTGCAATTTGGTAGAAGAAATAACTTCTAACATTTTATAGCAAAGTAGGATAACTATGGCTGACAATAATTAACTGAATACTTCAAAACAGCTGGTGGAGAGGATTTCCAATACAAAGAAATGATAAACGTCACAGGTGGTAGATATGTTAATTCTGATGATTACACCTTGTACATACATGTATTGAAACGGCACACTGTAGACCTCCATCTACCAATGTGGGGCTCCTCCGGTCTCCTCCATCTTGAGGCACTGCAACCACTGCTACAGTCCCCTACATGCAGTAGCCTGCCATCTAGGGACACTGAACTGGGTCTGGAGGCAGCCGCCAGCCACAGTACTGCATACCACAGAGCTGCATCTCTGAACATGCTACTCAATGCCACCACCCAGCCCCACCTGGCAGATACCCCATTGCTGAAAGCAGCTACCTCCATCTTGGGATATCTTTGTCACCATCGTTAGATGGGTCAACTCCCAGCTGGGGCTTTGGAGCTTAGAAACAATATCAAGGTACCTAAAGACCCCAACTCCCCCTTCTTCACAGAGCTGCTAACCCAGCACAGTGCCTGAGGCTACCCAGCCAGTCTGTAGCTCGCAAAACTGGGTCCTGAACTGCCCAATATAAAACAGTTCTCTGTGAGAGAAAGGTTCCTTACTGGGAAGTAGAAAGGGAGGGGATGAGTGAGATACAATTTAGAGACTAAATTCGAGATCAGGAATTGCGAGGTCTGCAGGAAATATAAGGAGATAAGACCAGGTGGTCACATCACATGAGCTGGCCCCAAAGGAGATCCTTGGGGTGCAGTCTCCCATTGGGGACCAGAAAATACTACACCCCACTTTCAGGAGTTACGCTCCCAAGACCAACCCTCCCACCCTAATAACTTTCACCATCCTGAGGGCAGAGATACCAGCAAACAATAGATAACCCCACCTATTGGATGAGAAGGGAAGCTGAAAAGATACTGAACTCCAACAAAAACAATCTTTGTATCTTCCTTCCAGATTTTCTCCCTCTCCCCCATCTCTCCCACACTCACATTCCCAACATTTGTGAAACCAAGTACTTTTCATGAATTAGACTACTGAGGACTAGGATGTCTGAACAGTATATTCTAGTGGTATTGTATATTCTTTTATCTCCTATTTTTCATTTTTTAGTTTTCTTATTTATGTTTGTTTTTTGTACTCTACTGTCTTCCCACTTATTTGTCTCCCCAAAATCACTTTCTCTCTTCTCCTGCTACTAACCAACTTCTTTAGATTCCTCTTTCACACTTTCTAAGATCTAATAACTCTACATCCTCACCTCCTACTCCCTCAACATCTCATCCTACACTTCACCCCTGGTTCTTTGTCCGCCATCAGAAACTGTAGACCCTTTTGCAAACTTACTGTTTACATTGTAGATAATAATTAAACTTACCATTTCTGTATATTGTGACAAAACCATAAACATCTTAATAGCAGCTCTTTGGTTTAAGGTTTTATATTGTTTGTATTGGGATCTGTTTACATTGTTCTCCCCTAAAAGGAGAGGTATGGAAAACCTGCAGGGATACTAGAAACCTATAGCGTAAAAACTGTAATGCCTCAGATCTGCAGTGCTAGAAGGGAAGACACATGAACAACATGAAAAAACAAGGGAAGAAAGTGCCACCAACAAACTAAGATATTACATTATTAGAACCCATGGCCGCACAACAGAAGAAATCACAGAGAAGGAGTTCAGGATGTATATAACTAAAATGTTCTATGAATTAAAGGATGATATAAGAGATCAAATACAGGCAGCAAAAGATCATTTAGATAAAGAGCTACATAAGCAAATACAGGAAGCAAAAGATTACTTCAATAAGGAGATAGAGGTTCTGGGGAAAAAAAAAAACAGAAATCCTTGAAATGAAAGAAACAATAAACCAAATTAAAAGCTCAATAGAAAGCATCACCAACAGATTATATCACTTGGAAGATAGGACCTCAGACAATGAAGACAAAATATATAATCTTTAAAAGACTGTTGACCACACAGTGAAAATGGTAAGAAATCATGAGCAGAACATCCAAGAATTATGGGATAACATAAAAAGACCAAATTTAAGAATTATTGGTTCTTTGAAAAAATAAATAAAATTAATAAACCCTTAGCTATGCTAACAAAGGAGAGAGAAAATTCAAATTACTAACATCCTTGATGACAAAAAGGAAATCTCACAATAGATACTACAGAAATACAGAAGATAATTAGAAATTATTTTGAAAAAATGTACCCCAATAAAATAGAAAAATATTGAAGGCATCGACAAGTTTCTAGAGTCAGATGATTTGCCCAAACTGAATTAGCATGATAAATACAAGTTAAACGGATCAATTTCAAGTAATGAAAAGTTCTTGAAAGTTCTTGAAACTCTAGCTAGAGCAATTAGACAGATGAAAGGGATACGGATAGGAAAAGAAGAACTCAAATTAGCACTATTTGCCAACAATATGATTCTATACCTAGAAGATACAAAAAATTCCACCAGAAAACTTCTAGAACTAATAAATGTTTTTGGCAAAGTAGCAGGATATAAAATCAACACCCATAAATCAAAAACATTTCTGTACACCAGTGACAAATTCTCTGAAAGAGAAACAAGAAAAACTACCCCATTTAAAATAGCCTCAAAAAAACAAAACAACAAAACAACAACAACAACAAAAAACATTTGGGAATCAACTTAATGAAAGAGGTGAAAGACCTCTACAATGAAAGTTACAGAACAGTAAAGAAAGAAATTAAAGAAGACCTTAGAAGATGGAAAGATCTCTCTTGTTCTTGGATAGGCAGAATTAATATTGTCAAAATGACCATACTACCAAAAGCATTATACAGACTTAATGAAATTCCAATCAAAATCCCAATGACATTCCTCATAGAAATAGAAAAGGCAGTCATGGAATTCATTTGGAAAAATAAGAGACCCAGAATAGCTAAAGCAATCCTTAGCAAGAAGAGCGAAGCAGGTGGCATCACTATACCAGACATAAAGAGCGAAGCAGGTGGCATCACTATACCAGACATGAAACTATCCTATAGAGCAACAGTAACAAAAACAGCATGGTATTGGCACCAAAATAGACTTGTAGACCAATGGTACAGAATAGAAGACACGAAGACAAACACACATAAATACAGTTATCTCATATTAGACAAAGGCGCCAAAAATATATATTGGAGAAAGGATAGCCTCTTCAACAAATGGTGCTGGGAAAATTGGAATTCCATATGCAACAAAATGAAATTAAGCCCCTATCTCTCACCATGTACAAAACTCAACTCAAAGTGAATCAAGGACCTAGGAATTAAACCAGAAACCCTGCGCCTAATAGAAGACTCTGGGCCTAATAGAAGTAGGCTCAAATTTCCATCATGTCGGATTAGGCCCTGACTTCCTTAAAAAGACTCCTACAGCACAAGAAATAAAATCAAGAATCAATAAATGGGATGGATTAAACCTAAAAAGCTTCTTCTCAGCAAAAGAAACAATCAATGAGGTGAACAGAGAGCCTACAGAATGGGAGCAAATTTTTACCACACACATATCAGATAGAGCACAAATCTCCAGGATATATAAAGAACTTAACACCAAAAAAACAAATAACTCGATCAATAAATGGGCCAAGGAACTGAACAGACACTTCTCAAAAGATGATATACAATCAATCAACAAATATATGAGAACATGTTTAATACCTCTAGCAATTACAGAAATGCAAATTAAAACTACTCTAAGATTTCATCTCACTCCAGTCAGAATGGCAGCTATTAAGAATACAAACAACAATAAGTTGGCAAGGATGTGGGGAGAAAGGCACACTCATACATTACTGGTGGGACCGTAAATTGGTGTAACCAATCTGGAAAGCAGTATGGAGATTGCTTGGAAAACTTGGAAAACCACCATTTGACCTAGCCATCCCATTCCTTGGTGTATACCCAAAGGACTTAAAAACAGCATACTATATTAATGCAGCCACATTAATGTTTACAGCAGCTCAATTCACAATAGCTAAATTGTGGAACGAACCTAGATGCCCTTCAGTAGATGAATGCTTAAAGAATCTGTGGTATATATACACAATAGAATATTACTCAGCATTAAAAGAGAATAAAATCATGGCATTTGCAGGTAAATGGATGGAGTCAGAGAATATTATTAAGTAAGCCAATCCCAAAAAACCAAATGCAGAATGTTTTCGATAATATGAGGATGATGATTCATAATGGGGATGGGGGCAGAGCATGGAAGGAATGAAGGAATTGTAGATAGGGCAAAGGGGAGGGAGGGAAAGGGAGTGGGCAGCGGGTAGGAAAGATGGTGCTATAAGATGGACATCATTAACCCAAGTACATGTATGAAGACACAAATGGTATGACTCTACTTTGACTACAACCAGAGACATGAAAAACTGTGCTCTATATGTATACTATGAATTGAAATGCATTCTGCTGTCATATATAACAAATAAGAATAAATAAAAATGAAAAACAAAAAAATATTTTCAGTGATTTAAATCTCAGAGTTAGCTGTCATAATTAGAATTTCTTTCATGTTATACCACAGGTTTTCTTTAAATAGTATATTATTTAATGCAAGAGGTCAATATGTGCCACTTAGAAGATTAAGTGGCTTATAGATTGTTTTCTCAGAGGTTATTTCTCTCTTCCAGTTCTTGTGGGGGAACTTCTTGCATAGTAGCTCCTGTCTGTCCTTTCCAACTCTAAGGTGTAATTTACCAAATAAAACTGATTTATGTAAAAACCAGATTTGTGTATTTGGAGCTACTTTAAGAAGTAGTGACCTGTTTAAAAAAACTATAAATCAGACTACTCAAAAAAGTACAGATTAGTTTCTAACAGACGTTCAAAAACATTTAGTCTAACTTTTGCATTTCCCTTTCTTTTTAATTTTTATTTTTTGGTGGTACTTGGGATAAGTATTGTATTTTCAACTTTTTGGGGACTTTGCAGAAGAGCTAGATGGGGTGAAGGGAAAAACCTCATACAATTAAAGCTTATAATCTGCTCATCTAACATTCATTATATAGGTAGTTTCACACATGGGGTCTTATCTCTGGATTTTGAATTTACCTAAGAAAAAAATTTAATCTTACTTGTAAAAATAAAATAATGAACAATGAGACAAAAAAAGATTGATGGAAACTGTCCCTTGTAAATGTAAGAGTCAGCCAGGCAATAAGATGACTAAGCAACCTCAGGGGTGTGTGACTCAGTGGGCTAATTCAAGAGCATTTAGTTTCATGACATGCTTCTTAGTCAGCTTCATAAAGGATTCATTGTTTCAGAAAAGTAAGGGACTTATAAATGGTGTGAGGCACTGATTTTATTTGATAATAATTAAACTCACTACTTTGACAAAGCCAAGTTAACTGTGTCAGGGACAATTTCACATCAATTTTGCCAATGAATCAGACTATCATCTGGACATAAGCCCTCCATCCACCCTTAAAGCCACAATTAGCCAAACACAGTCTGTGAATGGCCTTTACATAATGGGATTTAGTAAATCTTAAGAAAACCAATGTATACTGAAAAATGAAATTTTAATTAGCAATGTCTAATCTCTTTGAGCAGAGGTGATTATAATTTAACACCAGGCAGGTTAAGGTCTTATTAATAATTTGTTATTAGTTTACCACAAGTAGATACTATATGAAGTTATTATGCTAGCACTTGCATTGTATACTTTTAACTCCTAAGGGTTCCCTTTATACAAGTTATTACATTCATTCATAAAAAACCAATTAGCTCTTCATTCCTTTCAATAAATAGCAAATATAGTTTCTTTTTCTGTGGATTAAGAGATTTCATTAAGATGGTCAAACAGAGTTAAGAAGTTTCAGGTAGATAATTTCTAAGCAAAACTTCACACTACCATAATGGTGATTAAATTAAAAAGTAGAACCCCAAAATAATTTTAAAGCCTTGAGTTAATTTTTTTTTTACATTTTTTGTTTTAGTTGTCAATGGACCCTTATCTTATTTATTTATTTATTTTACATTTTTTGTTTTCAGTTATAGATCTTTATTTTGTTTTATTTATTTTTATGTGGTGCCGAGGATCGAGACCAATGCCTCACATGTGCAAAGCAAGCACTCTGCCACTGAGCCACAACCCCAGCCCTATTTTACTTATTTATAAGCAGTGCTGAGAATTGAACCTAGTACCTCACACATGATAAGCAAGCACTACAACCCCAGCCCAAGTTAAAAATTTTTAATAAAGTTAAATTAATTCAATGTTATACCCATCAAAAATGTTAGACTTTTGGACTAGAAAAAGCACTATTTTAGCGTTACAGCTCAAGCTCTTGGATGGCTGACAGGGATTTGCTAACTTGCTGCAAAGGGATCCTGGACAGTACACTTATGTGACCTTCTCCCCACTGTTGGGTTAGGTTTCTGAAAATATCAATTTCAGTAGAACAGTTGTTCAAAACAGCTGTCTTGAAAAAAGTTAAAAGGAAATCTGACTTTTTACTAATGAAGCAGATCTTAACACCCTACTAAAAGATCCAAATCCCCAACAATTTCTACAGTCAAAATTCAGATTAAATAATTCAGCTATTTAAGGCAGTTATTAAATAAACTGTGCCTATACTCTTTCTTCAACTATGTTCATAAGTAACTTCCAACAATTTTTTCCATTTCTGTAAACAGACTGTATGGTCCTTGAGGCATAAAACTTATCTTCAACTACAATGGCATATTCTAAACTATTGATTTTTAAAGTGTGGAATGGTGATCCTTGGGGGTGCTCAGGACATATCCTGGTTCAAAAGTCAAAATTATTTTTATAACACTAAGAGACAATTTTTCTTTTTCTTTTCCATAGCTTATATGAAGTTAACATGCAATAAATACATCTACTGCTATTTATAAAAAATGAATATATGGATATTTTATGAATCTATATTATTTAAATACATTATATTTAACAGTTAAAAACTGATTTTTTATATATTAGTTTTAATTTATAATATGGTAAATACAAAATTCATTCATATAAATAACAAGCTTTTTGGAGTCATCAATAATATTTTAAGAGTATAAAGGTATAAACTCAAAAAATTTGAGAAACACTGATCTAAACAGAATAGTGCAAAACTCTATATGAAACTCCAATAAATGCTTGCCATCTCAAAATGCTCTTAAGACTTTTCTCCAGCAGACATTATTTCAGACAGTCTTTATATTTGGAATCAGTTAGTCAATAAACTTAGTAACCTCCAGATATATAACAGTGTATAAGAATATCAAATATCATCTCTAAAGACCCAGAATCATTTAACATTGGAATTGTGACTAAAAACTATTTCAGAGAACCTGAGTAATACTTTAAAATATAGAAAGATATACCTGTAATGTGGAAATATATACTTTCATGCATACTAAAAAAGGCTTCCAATTGCTCTTTTACTTTTGGGGAATAAAATAGTTCTACTTTGATCATAATTAGAATAAAAGGATTTAAAACTGAAATGACTGTAATTTGTATGTTCTTTAAATTGAAAATTAGAAAGCATGATGTAACATGTTTTTAAAAATTATTCCAGGAAAACAATCTAAATGTTTTCTTAAAATAAAGTGCAATATTTGGCTATAATAATCACAGGTTATAAAGGCTGCCAAGCAGGACTACAGAAACTTAAAGGAAGTTTTTCTTTTCAAGTTTGCATTCTTTTCTTCTTAATGTGCTTTAAGTCGTATAAGTCATACAATTCATTTGTAAACAGTGATTAAGAGAACATGTTATCTTCTAAGAGAAGATTATTCTTTAGGGCCTCTAAGTTCTGAATTAGAATATGCTAATTTAGATTACAAAAGTACTGCTAATGAATCAATGGATCAATGCATCTACTTGGATGGCATGTTCTAACTATTCAGACTCTTAAGAGAAAAGTTCTTGGTGCTGTGGTTGTGGCTCAGTGGTAGAGTACTTGCCTAGCACATGTGAGGCACTGAGTTTGATCCTCAACACCATATTAAATAAAATAAAATAAAGGTATGTATTGTGTCCGTCTGTAAACTAAAAAAAAAATATTTAAAAAAAAAGAGAGAGAGAGAGAGAGAGAATAGCTCTTGAAAAATTAAAGATAATGCCAAGGAACTGAAACACAAATGTTATAGCACTTTCATCACTGGACAAACTTCAGCATAAGTGTTAACATAAAAAGTAAGCCAAGACACTTCCTGTAAGGATTATGAAATCAGTATCACTATAAATGCATTACTCAGAGAGCTTCCCAAAGAAGTAAGTATGTTTGAAAAAAATCTTTGGATGCAATTTCACTGTTTGACTAAATGTTCAGGCTGAAGTGCAGTACAATGGAAAAGATCTTGTTATATTTTAGATACAAATGATATCTGCATGTAAATATCAAGCTCACTAAAACATGTTTGTCAGAAATTTATTAAACCTTTAGATACTAGAAGCAGAAATGTGCTATCAAGTATCAGTATAACTCAAAACGAATTCCCAAAATAACACAACTGAAATCTGTTGATTTTGTTTTCCATGTAGTAGAATACTCATGATGCAATGATCAGAAAAGTTCAAAATAAAATTCACATCATCAGTATTTTTTCAGTAATGAAATGCAAGGGGATGACAATGTGGCAGATTTTCAAATAAATTTGAACATCTATATAAATCACTAGTTCTGTCCAATTTTCTTTATTATGGTAGTACACTGTGGTCTTTGCACAAATAAATTATTTGGTATTTTTATTAAATTTATTCAGGCTTTGAATACCCTCAATTTAACAGTATTTGACATAATTCCATTTTCTGGACTGGAAACACACAACTGCATATACCAAGCAGCAATCAGGATGGACAAAAAGGTTTAGTAACTAAAACTATGACTGAGGACATCAACTGTTTTGATGGAAGTTTGGTAACTGTAGCCATACAATCAATTATTTACACTATTTGCTTAACCATCACTGTAAAACTGTTAGCAGAATGAACAGCAGCCATGTATAAATTTCTTCCTATAAGAGTCAAGCATGTGGCTGTATACTGTTAGGGTAGGACAAGGACAAGCAAGAAGAAGGAAAGCAAAGGCAGAGATGAAAAAATATAAAAAAAAGCTTGATACAGTAAAATTATGGATAAAATTATAGATATTAGAGGAAAACAGATCTGTCAAAACGAGCAGGGACAGTTTGGTACATTTTGAGTAAAGAAGAGGCACAGATACCAAAAATACATGCTTCAACCACACACCATTATTATAACAAAAAGAAAGTCTGAAAAGATCAGGTTCCTGCTTGTAGAAAAATGTAGCATGGCCACAAAGAAGATAAAAGAAATAGAATGGGTATAGTGGCGCAAGCCTGTAATCTCAGCAGCTCGGGAGATTAAGGCAGGAGTATTTCGAGTTCGAAGACAGCCTCAGCAACTTAGTGAGGCCCTGAGCAACTCAGGAAGACCCTGTCTCAAAATAAAAAATAAAAAACAGGCTGGGATGTGGCTCAGTGGTTAAGTGCTCCTAGGTTCAATCTCTAGTATCCAAAACAAAAAACAACAAATACACAAAAATCCAGGTGCCTACGTGGGAAAGGATAAGTTGTTTAGGTGTTGCTAGGAAAGAATTAGAGGTATTGTTGGAAACTCCAAGAAAATAAAAGTACTGTATGTTACTAGGAATGGCATTAGAATGAAAATGAATGAAATTCTCTCAATTCTAAATACATAATTCTAAGTACAAAGTTCAATGTAATTGAATAATTTGGTTAGGGCTGAAGTTGATCTACAGGCAATTCTGAAATCCATCATCTTCAAAAAGTTATTTCTTCCAGTCCTTAACATTTGTTTTCTTTCATAATTTCAAGGACTTGATGCTTTTTTTTTGGTACCGGGGATTGAACTCAGCGGCACTGGACCACTGGGCCACATCCCCAGCCCTTTTTTTGTATTTTATTAGAGACAGGGTCTCACTGAGTTGCTAAGTGCCTCGCCATTGCTGAGGCTGGCTTTGAACTCGCGATCCTCCTGCCTCAGCCTCCCAAAGTGCTGGGATTACAGGCGTGCGCCACTGCGCCCGGCTGGACTTGATGCTTTTAATGATTGTTGTTATTATAGAAATACTTTGTAATCACCAATCTATTTGTAGAAATAATTAGTCATATGCTAAAACACGCATCTCAATTATCTAATTATTAAATAATAAATTTTGATAAATATTAAATTATGAATATTAAATGATAAATGTTAATTATTTAAGGAAGGCTTAAATAAGTTTGGAAATGGGGGGGAAATGGAATTTTCAGACTTTTGCCCATTTTTATTTGTTCCCAGTCATTTCTAAAGCCCTTCTAAGGTTCTAACCTCTTAAATCCTGCTGTGTGCGTGCACCACCCATACTCTGTCTTGGCATTCGAAGAGAAGTTCTCAAAGGTGTATGTCTCTGCTCATCCAAGTATGCAAGATCCTCCAAGTGGGCAGAGCTGGTGGCTGACAAGAAAGAAAAATTTAGTTAAAATATGTTAAAATATGAAACTTCTTTTACTTACTCTGTATCTTTCAAACTTTATAAGTTCTTAATTTGTAAGTTCACTCCAACACAAATGACAAATGTGTGGGGCCAGGCTCAGTGGCACACACCTATAATCCCAGCAATTGGGAGGCTAAGGCAGGAGGATTACGAGTTCAAAGCCAGTCTCAGCAACTTAGTGAGGCCCTAAGCAACTCAACAAGACCCTATCTCTAAATAAAATATAAAAAAGGGACTGGAGATGTGGCTCAGTGGTTTAGTGTCCCTGGGTTCAATCCCCAGTACCAAACCAAACCAAAACTACATGTGTGATATATAATATGCCCCCACTTTATGCCTTTAAAAAGCCAACTACATTTTTTTAAACTTATGCCTTCATTTTGATTGCAGTTTTTTGATAGAACATCAACAAATCTGTATTTGCTAAGAGGTTCTATAACCTTAAATAGAGGAATATAATATTTCTTATTCAAATAAACAGAAACAAGCAAACTATACAAACATGAAAATCTCACTTTATGAAGTGGTACACAATGGTAAAAATTATTTGTGATTTAAAGTGAAAAACAAATAAAACACCAGTCCAAGAGCTTGAAATGTCATTGTGCTTCTGAATGCCTGCCTAATCACGAAAGTTGCATCAAAAGGGAAATTTCATCGTTATTGAAATAGTAAACATGTTTCTCCTGAAAATTAACAGTGAAATGAAAAATTCACTTCACATGAATGTCTCAAATTTCAATAAATACTTGAGTATCTGTGTTTTATTCCTTGAAAATATTAGTTACCAACTTCTCATCATTGATGGTTTATATTTTTATGGTTGCTGGCCCTCAAATGTTTTGCCACCAAATTCTTAGAGAGTACTTTAGTATGTAAGAAATTACATCACATGCTGAGTTATAGAAGATGACATGGTGCTTTGCTTTGTAGATTTTATAATCAACTATTTTTTTTTTTTTTTTGTGGTGGTGGTACCAGGGATTGAACTCAGGGCACTCGACCACTGGGCCACATCCCCAGCACTTTTTTATATTTTATTAGAGACAGGGTCTCATTGAGTTGCTAAGTGCCTCGCCATTGCTGAGGCTGGCTTTGAACTCACGATCCTCCTGCCTCAGCCTCCCAAGTGCTGGGATTACAGGTGTGCACCACTGTGCCCGGTTTATAATCCACTTTTCCCACTACGACATATACTATTTTACTTACAGCTGATTATAAATGAGCTCTTTATAAAAATTAAGAGGAAGAGGAAACAGCCTAGCATTCTCTCAATGTAAGGAAACAAGCATGACACTAAGTAAAGTTATATTCATAAACTCACAAATAAGTTGTTAATGGTGGTTGACCTTGGGTGATGACATTCATTCATTAATTTTCTCATTCTTTTATTCACTCACTCAGTAAATATAACAAAATTTTTAGTGAAAACTGCCAGGACTATATCAGAACAATACTTTCCCATGGTTTTTTCGTTTGTTTTTTGTACCAGAGATCGAACCCAGGACCTCTTAACCACTGAACCACATCCCCAGCCTATTTTATTTTTTATTTTGAGATGGTCTCATTAAGTTGCTAAAGGCCTTGCTAAGTTGCTGAGGCTGGCTTTGAACTCCCGAGCCTCCTGCGATGGCCTCTGGAATTACAGGTATGTGCCACTGCGCCTGGCTCCCCATGGTTTGTTTGTTTATTTTTAACTTTTTTATAGTTGTAGATGGACAGCATGCCTTTATTTATTCATTTTTTTTTATGTTGTGCTGAGGATCAAACCCAGTGTCTCACACAAGCGCTCAGCCCCATCCTGCCCCATGTTTTTAATCAGTTTACAGGAAAGATAAAAGCAAACATTTTATTAAAGAATGTAGCCGATAGGAACAGAATGAACCTTAAAGGTTGTCTCATTGAACACCCGTTTAAAGCTCAATTCTGTTCTCTCTTTCAGGGTGGTTGGATAGCATATGCTTGAATACATCCAATGGCAGTTAACACACGATATCCTGAGACATAGTATCTATGAACAACTCTTATTGGTAATATGATTATCTCTACTTCCCTACCTCTTACTCTTTCTCTTGATAATATAGATATCAAAATGTTTTATTTTTTTCATAAGAAAATAAAGACAGGATACTTTTTAAGCTAATAAACTGAAGAATAATCTGAAAGAAGGTTAATGATATAATATAGATATCTTTCTGTTTATACCAGAAAGTAAAGGAATAAACTTTTAAAAAATGCTTATTAATAGGTGAAAAGAAACTAGGCGAATGAACATTTATTTACTAAACACAATGAACCAGGTAGCGTGCAACATGCTTTCTTGAACAATGCCACTTATTTTAAAGAAGAACAAGGAAATCAGAAAATATAACAATAAAGAAATTCTATTCTTTTAAGAGAAATTCATGGGCTTCTTGCCTGAAGAGATGTTTAAATGATCCCTATTTCCTTATTAAAAATCTTCATGAATAATTTTCACCCTTTCCCATATTAGGCCAATAAGGTCATCTCCCTTCCCTTCCTGGCTATGCTGAACACAAAATTTTCTTAATTTTACTAAATAGTTACAAAAACATTAGTCATTATGTGAAACCTTTCTAGTAGCATGTAACAGTTTTCTTAAAGATATAGACTTCAATCTAAATGCATCCCGCAGCTATTTTTAAAATGTTCATTAATGCAAACAGACCTGCTCACCAGTAGACCCACTAAGATAAGTCATTTAAGACTCTTAAATGATTCTAAGAAGCCTCTACTTATGGACCAAATTTGGTCTGCTGCCTGATTTTTGCAAATAAAGTTTTACTTGAATAGAGTTATGTCCATACCTGTAAGTCCTCATTTACGTCAGAGTTAAGTAGATGCAAAGGCCTGCAAAGCCTAAAATATTTACTTACTAGTTAGCCTCTTAACAAAAAACTGCTGATACCTTATCTGAAAAATACCCTCATCTTAAAATTAGGAAATAGTGGAGTGACTTGTCTAAAGTGATTCACTCATTGATGGCAGAGCAGGCCTTGGAGCCAGGTATCTTAATTAACCCACAGTCCCTTAAGTGCATTCTGCCTCTCCCTCTTAAAACTAAACAGATTTATTTTTGGAAAGACTTTTTCTTTTCCTTCACCTCTTACTCATGGCTTCAAAGAGCCATAATAAAGTCCTTGCTGGGCTGGGGTTGTGGCTCAGCGGCAGAGCGCTCGCCTTGCACGTGCGCGGCCCGGGTTCGATCCTCAGCACCATGTAAACATAAATGCATTGCATTGTGTACAACTAAAGTAAATAAATAAATATTTTTAAAAAATAAAGTCCTTGCTAAAGGAAAATAAAGGTATCCTGCATACCATATGCTAATGAATTACAGCTCTCTATACTTGATATATTTTCCATAATAAGACTGAGTTATTCATGATTACCCTAAATACATGTATGAAGACACAATTGTTGTAAAGACACTTTATATAAAACCAGCAACTTGAAAAATTGTGCTCTTTATATGTAATATAAAATGAAATGTACTCTGCAAACATGTATAACAAATTAGAATTAAAAAAAAAAAAGAAACAAAACAAAAACCAAACTGGCAAGAGGTGAATTTAGTGGTAAAGTGTATGCTTACCCTGGGTTTAATTCCAAAACAAAAATACCACCACCTCCCCTGGCCCCAAAGCCAAAAATGTTTTTTTATTTTATTTTTTATAAAAAAATAAAGACTTATAGGATACTTTTTAAGCTGGTAAACTGAAGAGTAATCAGAAAGAAGGTTAATGAGAATCTTCTATTCACATCTTAATATTCAAATAAAATCTTAACAGCTGGACCTGGAACTAGATAAGGATACCCACTTCTACCACTTTTATCCAATGTATTACTGGAAGTCCTAGCCACAGCAATCAGGCAAGAAAAAGTAGTAAATGACATCCAAATTTGAAATGAAAAAGTCAGACTGTCACTGTTTATAGATGATGTGATCTTTTATTAAAAAAAAAAATCCCTCCAAGATTCTACTTAAAAACTATTAGCAAATAAGCAAATTCTGCAAAGCTGCAGGATACATTATCAATGTAAAAATCCGTTGTATTTCCATATACCAATAGTGAATTATCTGAAACTTTAAATAGAACAAAGAGGGGGGAGGGTGGGGAGGGGGCAAGGGGATAGGAATAATGGTAGAATGAGTTAGCCATCATTACCCTAAGTACATATATAAAGACACAATTGTTGTAAAAATACTTTATATAAAACCAGCAACTTGAAAAATTGTGCTCTTTATATGTAATATGAAATGAATTGCACTCTGTAAACATGTATAACAAATTAGAATAAAAATAAATAAAAAAGAAAGAAAGCAATCCCATTTACAATAGCCACAAAAATCAATCAATAAATAAAAGATATGAAACAGTTCTACACTGGAAATGATAAAAATATTGATGAAACAAATCGAAGGGGATTTATACACATAAAATGGAAAAATATCCTGTGCTCATGGATTGGAAGAATCAATACTATTTAAAGTCAATACCACTCAAAATGATCTATAGTCAATTAAATCTCTATCAAAATGCCAATGATATTCTTCAGAGAATCATAAAAAATAAGATGCTAAAATTTCATGGCAACATAAGAGATCCTGAATAGACAAAGTAATCTTGAGCAAAAAAGGGCTGGGGATGTGGCCCAGGGGTCAAGTGCACCTGGGTTCAATCCACAGTACAAAAAAAAAAAAAAAAAAAAAAAAAAGAAAGAAAGGAAAAAAAAGAAACTGTATAGCTATAGCCAACTGGTCTTCAATAAAAGGGCTGAAAACTCACAATGGGGAAAGGATGGTCTCTTCAATAAATGGTGCTGGAAAGCCAGATATCTATATGCAGAAGAATGAAATTAGACCCTTACTAGAAAAAAAAAATTTGGAGAAATCCTTTTTGACATGGAATGTACAAGGAATTAAAACAAAACCAAACAACAACAACAACAACAGAAAAACCCAAAGCAGTGGAAACAAAAGCACAAATAGATAAATGGGATTACATTAACCTCTTCCTCATAGTCATCTGAACTTTCTCTATTTTCAAGTTACTTTCTCAGAAAAGTTTTTTGTTATATTTTATCAATCTTATTTTACCCTTTGTAAAAACTTTGCCCAGGCTACCCTTTCTCTGCTTTTCTGGTTAATCTCCCAGACAAATTAATTGCTTTTTTCTTTCAGCAACCATATGTATATACTGCTTGTTTAGAACTACTATTTAGCTTTTTTGCACGTGTCTGTCTTTCCTCATTAACTGCAATAGCTCTTGAGGGCAACAGTCAACATCTAATTCATCTTTGATCAACCTAACCCTTCAGAGTAAATCAAGAGTGTCCTGCACATAAAGTTCACTATAGAAATGAATTCTAGAGTACTCCTACCTAGACTTAGTAATCTGACTGGCCTTATCCTTATTGCTTTATTTTCTTAATAGACATCACTGCAATTATATGTTTAGCTTAATGATGTTCACAATGCCTTCCTTCAGACACGGCTGATCTTACTTTACCTTTGTCCGTAGCATATATCATCGCCTATTATACTATATAAATTACTTATAATATTATTTTACTTCCTCCAAGGAGAGGGTAAAGCTGCACAATGGTGGGAGTCTTTTGTTACTTAATGATACTTACGCACTTTGAACATATAATGCACGCTCAATATATACTTGTTTATAATTGAATCTTGTAGTATAATACACTTTATGTTTTAGCTACATTTAAACAATCAATGAACAACAAATTAACTTTTGTAGGGTAATTCTGAAGGAGGTGGCTATAGCAACAATTCCTTGAACATCATCATCCTATACATCTAGACCAATGACAGCTCTATAAGGACACATATCTTTCCATGGCACAATGCCAATCTCACTGTGAAATTGTAGTGCAATTTTGGGAGACAACTCCATTAAATTAAATTAATACTGTAACATTCAGTGAATACTCACCAGATATAAGTATAATGGATAATTAGGTGAGTTTGAGTGAATTTTAGAAATAGAAAACAAATCTATAATTAAAAATTTTTATATAAAAGGAAAAAGCTTTAAAAAGGAAATCCCTAAAAATCTGTCAATCAAAAGCCTTGCTTTAGATGAGGAAGTGGGAAGAGGGAAGAAAGGAGATTTTTATCAGATTGGAACATCTGAGAAACAATTGGTCATAGAACATTTAACTGACATATTTTTTTAAAAAAAGTTAAGATATTTAAATATACTATGAGTAGGCAGAAAAAAATCCAGCAGAAAAGATTTAGCATAAAACATTTCAGAGATAATTCTATATTGAGTTTGGAAGTCAGTTTGAATTGTTTCTTCTTATATCAATTGCCACTAATGAAAATAGATATGGTAACACAATTGTCATTCTGGCTGACCTAAGCAGAAGCCTAGACTGACACATCTGTTTGCTACTGCCTGGGCAAGAAGCAATTCTGCTGTCCTTATACCTTTGATAATGTAAAGCCAACATTCTGACTAAAAGCCCATTTTTAATTTTTTTTGTAAAATCTGCATTACAGTCGGACTCATTTAAATCCCACTAGATTCCCATTCTGCATTTACCTGATCTTAAGATTCTTTTCTTAGGAAAATGTACAGCTCCAAGCAATAACAAGTAGATGGTGAGAGTTAATATTTTAACTGACTTTTTATTGTTTGAGTAAATTCCCTGATAGACCCCCTCATTCTTACACAAAGTACTGAGAACAGCTGTTGCAAGCAAACATTTCCTGTTTCCCACATCCCTCCAAGTCATTGCCAATCTCATTTTAAGATATCAAGAATGGCCATACAGACTACTCTGATAATTTCTGCATGCAACCACAAGGCCACAATGGTCTACTTCTTTCCAACTCGTAGGCTCCAAAAAAAAAAGGCAACTCATAATTTAAACTTTTCATATTTAGAATTTTATTTTAAAGGTGATGTATGAACATCTAAGTTTATATTCAGAAAACTGAACTACTCTAGGAAAAATCCAAGCCCTAATGCTGCACACTGCCAAAATTCATCCTCAATGACTTCATTATTCAAATTTAAAGTTTTTGTTTTCAGCAAAATGTACTATCCTCCCATGTTGAACATGAAACTTTTAATTGGTACATCTAACTAAAAAACTTGTGAGAATGTTTGTATCTAACAGTATATAGCTAAATCCATTGGAACAATATATTTATACCTATATTATCAAACTTCTGTTTTAATGCAGTTAATAAAATATACCTAGTTATTTTAAGAATTTCATAATATATATTTCTTCTATATGTTACAAGTGAATAAAAGACTCAGAAAAAAAATTTAAAAACAACTCTACCTAGACATTTGCACATGTGCTGACTCCATTGTCCACAGAAATAAAAGTGTTATAAAAGGCCTGAGTCCAGGGGCTAGGAATGTGGCTCCATGGCAGAATGCATGTTTAGTATACATAAGGCCCTGGCTTTAATCCCCAGTGCCACCTCCCCCCAACAACAACAACAACAACAACAAAAAAAAAAAAAAAAAAAAAAAAAAAAAAAAAAGAAAAAGCATACCTCCTTGCCCCTTTTTAAAAATCAAGGGTCTTAGGCATATATAATAATATGAATAGTTTTATTACTTAGAATTCAATATGGCAGTAGCCCAAATAATTTTAAATTATTCCTTAACTATTGCCTATTCATGACAGAAGATGTGGTCCTATAAAGATGTCAAGGAACTCAGGCAAAAGACGATTCTCTTCTAAGTCAGTAACATGGAAGGACTGTTGAAAAATTATTCCCTAAGGATTTTAAAAATAATCAAATGGCATGTTTCTACAGCATTTTTCAATATTAGTTGGTCTCTGAAATAATATTACTCATATTAGGCTTAAGTTTAAAAAAGAAGGAAAATTTACAAATTTACTTATTTAATTTTGGTTGTGATTTTTTTATTGGTTCTTTTTAGTTATACATAATATTAGGATTCATTTTGACATAATTATAAAAGCATAGAATATAATATTCTCTAATTCAGTCCTCAGTACTTGCTCTTTCTCTTCCCTTTATGGATCTTAAAAGAAGGAAACTTAAAAGTTGGATTTGAACAAGGCTTTTCTTACTAACTTCATTACTCTCCATCCCCCCACCCTTACTTGGCCCCTGTTGTTCATATGTTTGGAACAATTTATTATGTATAAATATAGAAACTTTTTTCTATTTCAAGCTCATTTCATATTTGAAACCCCTTGTTATTTCTGTTTAACAAGGAGATTTGAGATTGGGGAACCACTTTTATGTATAATTAGTAAAGGAAAATATGTATATCTAGAGCTAAAATAAATGACAGGACTGCCTTGAGCTAAGAAATTTTATTTTAAGAAATGATTTAGATATCTAATCATTTAAGCTATTAGAGATTGTAGTTTTATCATATACATTATCCACTTAGCAAGCTAATTCCCTGTGAAAGTAATTTTATTTCTCTATATTCTGGAAATATTTTAAACCTATAATCTATTACATTTTGAAAATAAATGACTTATTTTGGTTATAGCTTACCTTCATGTCTCTTTTTAAGCAAACTGAAACCATTGTTTTCTATACAGAAAACCACCCAATAAAAACTATTCCCTGACCTATTATTTGCCCTGTAGGAAAAAGTAAACCTGTTTGCACTTTGTTCAACACTGACAGGAGACACTCCTCTGATGAAGTATCTTGTTCAAAGCTATCAATGTATGTACTTTTCCAACAATATGAAATCCTATGTTCCAGGATGGATCTAACTGGTCTTTGATATTACACTTACCTTTTATCCTACCTTTAAAAAAGCATTATCAATCCTTCTTAAGAAGCTCTGCTAGCTAGAAAGACTTAACATTATGGGATGAAAAATCATCAACAACCAAGGTCTATAAGCAAAACAATTTTGGATACTATAATAATTTTCATTTTTAACATGGGATAGGGGAAGGAGAAGGAAAAAAGAAAGAATGCATTTAAGCATGCACAGGAAAGAAGTATTTTCTAATACTTGAATTAAAATAAAATAAACTCGCTAGGATGGTGGTGTGTGCCTGTAATCCCAGATTCTTGGGAGGATGAGGCAGAAGAATCATAAAATTCAAGGCCAGACTCTGCAACTCAGCAAGACCCTGTCTCAAAATAAAAAATAAAAAGGACTAGGGAGGGGCTGGGGTTGTGGTTCAGTGGTAGAGTGCTTGCCTAGCATGTATGAGGCACTGGGTTCGATCACCAGTACCACATAAAAAAATAAACAAATAAAATAAAGGTACTGTGCCCATCTACAACTAAAAAAAAGAATAAAAAAAAAAAAAGAAAGAAAAAGGGACTGGGGATGTAGCTCAGTGGTAGAGGACCCTGGGTCCAATCCCTAGTACTGTAAAAAACAACACAAAAACTTCAATAACACAGAGAAATCATTGTTTTATAGTACACAAAGTAAGCAGTATACTTTCTACTAAAAACAGAAAAAATATACAAAAAGCATGGTCCATAAAACAATTTTGCTAAATATACATCACCAAAATTATAGTGATTCAAAAAATACCAAATACGAAAAGATAAGCAACAGACTAGGAGAAAATATTTGCAAACATGTGTCTGATGCAACTTGTATCCGGAATATATAACACATATTTAAAACTTAGTAATGATAATCAAAAAATGAAAATGTGCAAGAGATCTGAACAGAAATTTCACTAAGGAAGATGTATATATAGCTAATATATACACAAAACAGGCTCAACATTATTAAGCATTAGCAAAATACAAATTAAAATCACAATTAAACAGCATTTCACACCCATTAGAAAAACTACAAACTATACTAAAGATAAAACAATAACAAGTGGTGAAGGGAATATGGAGAAACAGGAGCACTTGTACATTGCTGATAGGAATGTGAAACTGTATACTCACTTTGGAAAACAGTTTGGCAATTTTTTAAAAAAGTTAAACATAAATTTGTCATATTATATGACAATTCTACTCCTAGGTATTTATCTAAGAGAAATGAAAACATGTCTATCCAGACTTAATGCAAATGTTTGTAGCAGCACTATTCACAATTGCTCCAAATTGGAAATAACTTACATGGTGGTAAATGGATAGGTAAAATGTGGCAGACCCATATGTTTGGAAGACTCTTGTAATAAAGAGCAGCAAACTACTGATACATTCTTTGTCACAGATTAAAAGCAGCAAGTGAAAGAAACCAGACAGAAATCATAGTGTATGACTCCATTTAAATTAAAAGGTCTAGAAAATATAAATCTATAAAGTCAGAAAATAGATTACTATTTACCTGGAACTGGAGGTGAGAATGGGCTTAACATTAAATAGACATAATGGATCTTATTGGGATGATAAAAAATGTTCTAAAAATTGATTTATGTGAGGATCACACAATTTGGTAAATTTACTAGACATTATTGAATTGTACACTTGGGTAAATTTTATAATACATAAAATATGGTCCAAGATACTTGTATTTAAAAAAAAAAACATTTTAAAATATCCATCCAAAAAGAGACTGCTGCTTTAGGATTTCAGCTAGGCTACCACTGAATTAAGGTGGCAATAATAATTTCTGGCCAGTTTAGATACTGATGTTTGGTTTACATTCTCAGTAAAATGGAACACCTTAAGTAAATCATCCAACTTTTACAGTTAGGTTGTCTTTAAGCAACCTTAAAAATAGGTATTTCAGATAAACGTTTTGTTTCCTATGACTTATTTCTACACCAACGACAAGAAAAAAAATCCTTCCAGAAAGACGAGAGGCAAAATATATTTTATCTGTTTTTAAAGTTGCAGTATGATTTACATAAAGTATACAAATCTTAAGTGTTAACTCAATTAATTTTTATATATGTACATACCATATGACAACCATTTGGATCAAGATATAAAAATCTCCCTTAGTCAACAGTCTCACCAAGGTAACTGCTACTTTGATTCTTTCATCATAGTAATGACTGTTTTTCTTAATTGTTATATAAATGTAAACACTTCATACAGTATACATTCTTTCAAATCTGAATTCTTATCTTCAATGTTGTCTATTAACAGCAATACATTCTTTTTCACTGCTACATACAATTTATTTATCAACTCCACTATTGATGGATATTTGGTGGATTTTAGATTTTGGGGTATTATTAATTAAAATGAGACAAACATTCTTACACCTGTCTTCTGTTGAACATAAATACTTTTCATGGGCATTCTATGTGAGTGGAATTGCTAGGTTTTAGGTAACATGTAATATAGCTATGCCTTTAATAGATCCTGCCAAACAGCTTTTCTGTAGTTGTATTGTAGTGTATATGTACAATATACACTAACAAAGTGGTAGTACCAATTTATTAACATACTCCTATTATCAATGCATGTCAGTTTCAATTGCATCATATCCCTGTCAATGCCTGTCAATGTTATTTCTTTTAGTTTTTGGGTCTGGGTAGAGTGGCATCTCATTGTCAAGAACTGTGAAAGATCTGGTATATCATCCTACTTGTAAACTAAAAAGCCTGGGAACTAGAAGAAGACATGAGATTTCTGAGTCAGAGATGAAAGGCAGCTTATAACTCAGAGCAATTAGAGGTAGCCAGAGGATCAACACTCCTGACAGCTCCCTAAACACCAATTTTCACAGGCCAACATGAAGATGGCCAGGTGATACCTGTACACGCAGATGGTTGTAACAGAAGAGAGGCCTCTATAAACTAGTTTGTACTTTTTAGGATTTTACATAAATGGAATCATACAGTATACATTTTTTTAAAAAATGGCTTCTTTCACCCAGCATAATTGAGATTTGTATGTGTTACTGCAGTATTAATAGTTCTTTTCCCTTTTATTGCTGAGTAGTATTCCATTGTATATATACACTACAATTTGTATACTCATTCACCTGTTGATGAGCATTTGGAATGTTTGCAGTTTTAGGCTATTATATACAAAGCTACTGATGTGTTCATTTATTATCTATTTTTAGAATATATGCTTTAATTTCTCTCTTATATAAATCCTGTTGATTTTCTGATATCACATCTCTCATATACATTAGAACCAAATGTAGCTATATAGATCATTATAGATACACACACACACACACGTATAGATTTTAAAGAATAAGAAATATTAACTCTTGTAGAGAGGTAGGAGGTAGTTTTTTTTATTTTTTTATTTTTGTTGTTGTTGTTGTTTTTGTACTGGGGATTGAACTCAGGGGCACTGGACCACTGGGCCACCTCCCCAGCCCTATTTTTGTATTTTATTAGAGACAGGATCTCACTGAGTTGCTAAGGCCTCACCATTGCTGAGGCTGGCTTTTAACTTGCAATCATCCTGCCTCAGCCTCCCAAGTGCTGGGATTACAGGAGTGTGCCACCATGCCCAGCTGAGAGGTTAGAGGTAGAGAAGAGTGGTTATTCCCTTTTCTTTAATATTTTGAAAGTATATAATATATAAATCAGATAAAAATTATAATACATACAAACCTTTAATTCCTAGAAAATATAAGGTACCACTGGGCAAAGAGACTAAAGGCTCATTTTTTTGCTTTGTCTTTTTCTTTGACCTCTCTGTATTTCAAAAAATAACTAATAAATGTTACTTTTTTTTTTTTGTGGTACCGGGGATTGAACTCAGGGGCACTTGACCACTGGGCCACATCCCCAGCCCTTTTTTTGTATTTTATTAGAGACAGGGTCTCACTGAGTTGCTAAGTGCCTCGCCATTGCTGAGGCTGGCTTTGAACTCGCGATCCTCCTGCCTCAGCCTCCCAAAGTGCTGGGATTACAGGCGTGCGCCACCGCGCCCGGCATAAATGTTACATTTTAAGATAGAAAAGAGGAAACTCTCTCAAGCTACTTTCTCTACTCATATTAACATAGCCTTCAATCAGGTAATTCATTACTTGTAATTTTCCAAAACAGAAGAAGCTTTTCACTATTATTCTAACTTCAGGCTTTCCTTCTTCAATTTATTCTATATAGATGGATATTTTCAGTCATTTTTCTAAACTGCAAATCTGATAATACAGCTACTACCTAAACCCTTTCAAGTATTCTCTACCAGTAAGATAAAAATGCCAGTTCTTATCATCAGAACACACAAAGTAATTTGGTATGTCTTTCAATGTCATCTTCTTGTACTCCAGTTTCTAGTCATATTAAAATATGCCAAGTTCTTTAACTTCTTTGTAACTCCTCTTTCTCTTTCTTGTTTGTATTCTGGGTAAACTCTTAATTGTATTTTCCTATGATGTGTTCTATTCCTCAATTCCACTTCCCTGTGCACTGTGC
This sequence comes from Tamias sibiricus, assembly GCA_025594165.1. Taxonomy (NCBI): domain Eukaryota; kingdom Metazoa; phylum Chordata; class Mammalia; order Rodentia; family Sciuridae; genus Tamias; species Tamias sibiricus. The sequence continues at coordinate 17,721,872 of CM046660.1, read as the reverse complement.
TTCCTCCTTTGTATTTCTAGAGTATTTTATAAATTGCTATATTATATAGGATTTATTACATTGTAGTTGAGCATGCTGCAAATAAAAATGGATGTCAATTAGAATTTCCTTACATAATTTCCCCTGAAATTTATACCTTAATATTTGCTGTTATTTGGTTCAATCACTATTCCAGTGGATATGCAAAAACTTAACTGAGATGAACACGTAGCACACGCCTATAATCCCAGCGCCTCCCAGCCCCTCAAGAGGCTGAGGCAGGATGATTGCAAGTTCAAAGCCAGCCCCCCGCAATTTAGCAAGGCCCTGAGCAATTTAGCAAGAACCTTTCTCAAATTAAAAAATAAAACGGGCTGGGGATATGGCTCAGTAGTTAAGCTCCCAGGGTTCAATCCCCAGTACAAAAACAAACCAAACAAAAACCAAACCAAACCAAAAAAACAACTGAAACACAATTGTAGCCACAACTGTGTTCACGCCTGTAGGTAGTAAAAGTTACTAAATGGCAGCTAACAAAAATATATCTAGAGAGGCAGTAGTTTAGAAGTCGGAAAAATTCACAAACTGGATGAAAAGTCCTTAAAAGTTGATCACAATTAAAAAAAAAAAAAACTTTAGTAACCAATTTAGTTAGCTTTTTTCCTGCTGTGATTTAAAGACCTGAAGAGAACAATCTTAGAGGAGGAAAATTATATGTGGGGTCTCACGGTTTCAGAGGTGAGACTTCATTTTGCCGGGCTCTAGGTGAGGAAGAACATCAGGGCGGAAGAATGTGGCCGAAGGAAGCCGCTCAAGACGTCACACCAGGAAGCAAAGGGAGAGCCCAAAGACACGCCCCCAATGACCCACCTCCTCCAGCCACACCCTACCTGCTTTCAGTTACCAGTTAATCCCTATCAGGGAATTAATTCTTTGATGGTTGGGTTAAGGCTATCATAACCGAGTCGTTTCATTTCCAAACCTTCACTGTCTCCCACATGAGCTTCTGGGGGATACCACATATCTAAACTATAACAGTAACTAACTAGAACATCAGTTAAGATGAAATTCTAAATAAACCCTTACGACCCAAGCATGTATTGCGTTCTTTGCCCGATACAATGTTATTTGCTTTGTGAGGTGTTTTTTAAAATACATGTCAAATGACAGATTTACCTGGTCACTAAAATATCTGGTACAGAAACCTATATTTTGTTCATTGCAATAGAATTGTATAATTTCTTTAATATTTATTGATTAGAGAAATAATTGGTAAGTTATTGATACTTCTAGCAGCTGTCATATGCTAATCTATGAAAAACAATTGTGTCACAAAATTTTAGAGATACTGAGGGAAAAAGCATATCTGGATAATTAATATATGAGACCTGGACATAATTTTGTAAACCCTAAGGTTAGCATCTTTATAGAATGAAATGATAATTACTCACAGATATTTCTGCTCAAGCAAAGAAAAATATTTTATACTTTCTTCAGTAAACTAAAAAGAGGATGAGAAGATTAGAACAAACCCATTAAGAGACTTCTCCACTGCCATAATGAGAATTCCTAAATTCTAGAATGAGGGCTCTAGACTTACGCAGATAACCAATTTATTACTGCATGTTATCCTTGTAGTGTATTGATTATGACAATCTAGCTAATGCACATTATAAAAATTTAAGAACAAACAAAACTGAAGAGCAAAACAAAACTTAAGAGGCTCTTCTTTTACTCTTTCAAATCCTTCCAGAGTCCCTGTTATTTAATATTAGCATAGTTAAGTAGCAATGTCCCTCTCATGGAATACCCTACGAATTTCCGATTCTCCATGCAATTCATGAAGTCATATGAAAAACATCAAAAAATTTTTACATAAAATCTAAAATAGTTTCTCTTACTATGTACATCTAGCACTGTCTATGAGATGTAGAGATGAGATATATAGTAGAGGGGTAATCTGGGCTAAACAATATGAATGCTAGCATAAAGTTTTTGAAGGGAGATTGCAATTTCCCTTTTCCAGTAAAGGCCAAAACAGTAAATAATTCAGGCTTTGTGGGCCAGATGGTTTCCTTGCAACCACTGAACTCTTGTTGGAATACCAAAGCAACCGTAAGTAAACAAATGAGTGTGTCTATGCTGAAATAAAAATTTACTTACAAAAACAGGGCTCATTTGTGCTAGTTTTCTGACTACTATTTTAGAGGGGAAAAGTGTTTTTTTTTTTTTTTCATTTTCCTTTTTAACACAATTACATTTCTAGTTGAATAAAAAGGCTTCTGGTCAAACATTAAAAATTATGTTGCCAGTTGTTAACAAGTAATGATAAATGCTGTTGTACACTCCATATATTATAGAGAACCACAGGTTGTGATTTGGGAAGAAATGAGATATTGGGATATTAAAAGTAAGTCCAAAACTGACTGGTTTATATTACCATCTCATATACATAGTGATTTCTTTAAATGAAGGTACCTGGATTTTTTAAAAAGTCTCTCCTACAAGATGAATATACCCTATGGTAGAATGAAAAGGAATTGTAACTGGATTTACTAGTTATATTGTTACTTTTGTTTAAAGCTGATTTAACATATTGTTCAGTTCATTCATTAATGAGTTCACTTAACCAATAATTATGAAGCATCTACTGAAGTATTCTCAGTTCCTAATCTCAAAAAGTTTATATTATAGTAGTTAGACCAACACATATACACAATAGCTGTCATTAATACAAAAGGAAAAAAAAATATACGTTGTACGGGAGAATCTAGAGGATGAAGCAACTACTTGTGGCTTGCAGAGAAGGGGGATGATGACTGGGGAAAGTTTCATGAAGGAGGGAGATAGTGAGTTCAGCCTGGAAAGGTAGCCAGGCAGATGCATGATTTGGTAGGTGCCTTGTGTCTTATTACTGACTCAAGGTTAGTTACATGTAGTCCTAATGGCTTTTCAAGACTAAGATTAAAATAATAAATTCACTAAGGCTTGGTTCCCTCCTTCTTCCCAAAGGTCTCTCAGTTCTGGTATTGCCTGGAAGGCACAAGATAACTACAAAAGAGGAAATGGTTGGCAAATACAAAGGAGAACAATTGTGAGGTATACTTGGGCTGAGAAACCTGAGGAAGGGCTGAATAGGTTTTTAATCAAATGAGAAGGTTCTTGATTAATAATACACTGAAAAATGGTTCTAGGGGATATAGAGAAAATGCACTAATGAGCAATAAGGAAAAGGAGGTGCAGAATGCTAAGTGTTAAGTGACTGGGATGCACAGCTATGAATTAACAATATACATTGAAACTTATTATGTAGCTCAACTGAATGATATAGAGTTTTTATCTCTGTCTCCTACATAGTGTTCAATGCCTTTCTCAAATAATACATCCAGAATTTTCTTAGATATCTTTGTAGCTTAGGAAGTAAAATGGGATATAATTTAAAATTGAGTAGCTATATTTCCCCTATTTACATATAAGCTAGGATTTACATGCTTTCCCTTCTAGAAAAATACAATTTCTGGCAAATTAGAGAATTCTAGGACTCTAACATGACATGATAGTTGGGGATCAACATACTTAGAAGGACCTAGGAGAGGAAATTTACTCTTACTATTTAAAAGTGAACAATCATAAAGATTTAGTATGAAATCTTCTGCAGTTACTGATCTTCCAGATGAGCCATTCTCCCATAATGACACCTGATACATCTCCCATAATTAAGAACAAAAACCAATGATTTAGAATAGGCAGGAAATGGGAACTGGGAAGGGTAATATGCATCATTCTTATCATCTGAGTAACAATTATATATGGGAAACAAGAGCTCTGGACTACAATAAGTTTTATTATCCTACATCAGTTAGATAAATCTACCCAGGCATTCATCAAGAAAATTAAGAAAGAGAAACATAACTTTTATTTTTTAGTCTGAACAAAGTCCAGATGGTGATGAATTTTGATAATGCCAGAATGTCTATTTCTATAAAATTGCCTGGTTTGAAATATTAAATAGCAACTTAACTGTATTAAAAATATCCCTTGACATCACTTCTGAGTAACTGCTAAAGAATAATGACTCCACATTTCAGTCACTTAAACTTCTGTATCATTATTTTACAAATGCATTTGCTAGTGATCTGAATTGTTCTCTAAAAATACAGGTACCTGGTGATTCTTCTAGGAAAAAACTAAAATCTCAAACTAAAAGTCTTTCATTCTGATGTGAGGAAAAAAGAGTTTATTAGTTTGATGATATACTTGATAGGCCGTTTCTGATATTATGTGTTTTTGCATATTATGGGAGCAGAACTAAGCAATCACTTGAGAAAGATGAACTTTCCCCAAGTTCAAAAAAATATACACGTGTATATTACTGAAGCATAAAGAATGGTTTAATGAAGATTAATAGAAAATTTAAATGTTGTTAGAACAGGATTTATTTTCACTTCAGTATGTACACCAGTAAAATGGTTATTTAAAAACAAAAACAAAACACCTTACCTGCTACTGAATTTGGCCGTGGCATAAGATACAAAGGAATAGACTGCACTGATTGAGATAAAACTGTTTCCAAATTTCTCTCTGGGATCTTATTCAGACTATAGGTAGAAGCAGTCATGTTTTCATCTACTCGATATAGACAGGAGTCCATGCTGGATTTTTGAGTCTGCCAAGGTTTTAGGTTTCCTCCAGATCCTAATTCTTTACTGCTTTCTCCAACATACTTTGTACGTTCCATGTTTTCAGAATAGCTTGTCAATGTAGCTGGAAAAGAAAGAGTGAAATGAATTACAAAAACAGAAAGTAGAGATTAATCTGTTTATGATTATTATAATTTATGATTAGATAATGAGAATATTAGTAACATTATCTTTAAGTTACTGATGATCATTTCACCTCTATCATGAAGTTTAAGTAATTGAAACCACAATACAACCATCTCTTACATATAGTTAAGAACTCTATTTAAATGAACTAAGCAAATTCATACAACAGTGCTAAAGGACCTAGAACTAGGAGAAACAGTTCTAAAATTTTTAGAACTTCATCAAAAGAGAACTTATACATAAATTTCATAGATTGCTTTAGAGTTACAGAGGCCCTTAAAAGATTTCAATATTCTTGTTATTCCATTCATTCCCTCACTTAAGTTTATTTCTTGGCCCTTTAAATCTAACAAAGAATTAGAATAAAGTAAAAAGTATCTAAGTAGTAACTATTAAAGCAGAAAAAAAAAAACCTTCCCTAATAAGGAAGCAATACAGGTCCTTTCTACATCTCTGATCCTTAATATATCATTTCTGAAGAGCTATTAAAGAATAATGACTTTAATTAAATAAAAAACTGAAAGGTCTTCTAGAACTTTATCTAATCTCACCAATAATTATACACGAATAGTAACATTTTCATCAACTAAAGGATTAAAAACATTAAAATCTAGATTACAAAAAATAGAAATAATTATAAAAGAATAAAAGATGGCATCCCAGGAGTTTTTATAGTTAGTTCACTTTCTCTTTTTACATCCCAAATGTACCTATTGCCAAAGAAAAGATCTAAACTCATGAGGTAATTTCCACAATCCTTTTCAGCGAGGTTTTTCTTGTTGTAAATTTAAGTGCAGTTCTGGGTTTTGCAGTCGCAAGGGAAGAATAAGAACTACAAAGGAAAATCTAAATTTCTTTTTAAGAAAGTTAAGTCTAGGGCTGGGGTTGTGGCTCAGCAGCAGTAGAGTGCTTACCTAGGACGTGTGAGGCCCTGGGTTTGATCCTCAGCACCACATAAAAACAAATAAATAAATAAAGCAAAGGTATTGTGTCCCAACTACAACTAAAAACTAAATACACACACACACACACACACACACACACACACACACAAAAGAAAGTTAAGTCTAACGTTGCTGTCACAAAACGTAAAAGGCTATGGAAGAAGAGGCCTAACTAAAAAAAAAAAAAAAAAAAAAAAAAAAAAAAAAAGATGAAATGAGAGAATAGGACATATGTTTCCTGAAAAAGGAAATTAGAAATATCACAGAATACCTTTGGAAACCTGCGAATTTTAGAAGCTGAGTTCCATATTTATTATCCTCTCTCTCTCTCTCACTTAGTGATTAGTTGTATAAGCCTTAAAAATAGACAATTTGTGCTCACTGTGGGAGATAGCCAACAAAATTAAAGTGGGGAAAATTATATTCCTACATTTTGGCTTGACTTGAGTATACAAAACCAAGGATACAGTAGGTGGTGGTAAATTCAAGAATGAAAGGAAATCAGTTTCTAAAATCCAGAAAATCTTTCAAAAATTATTTCAAAATGAAGAACAGAGAAAACAAATATGAACAAATTAGGGACTGAAAAGTAACTCAGGGACCTAACACCCAATTTTTTGGATAGGTAGGAAAGAAATAACAGAAAAAGCTCAGATGTATATTAAACAAAGTTCCTTTTTCTCCTACTATACTATAAGCATTAATAATATTAGTAATTATAATAAATTCATATTTAGGCAGTACTTTATAACTTTCATTTTTTAATTTAATTTTATTTTTTGTGGTACTAATGGATGCTTGGCAAGATTAGGCATCTTGCCATTATGTAACTAGTAAGTGGCCAGGTAACAATTTATTTGTGGTCTTAATCATTTACTACCTTATATTGTTATTTAACTCTTTTGTAGATATACTTTGTCCCCTTTACTAGATGGAGAGTAGAAACTAGACTTTCAGGTTTTTTTCTTCAAATATAAATAATTAAAAAAAACCATTTTAGCACCAGCTCTATAATACCTACACAATAAAAAGAAGGATAAAACAAGTGAGAGCATGCAAACTAAAGCTTTACTGTCATCTACAAAAATCATAGAAAAATAGTAAGCAGTGAACACTTGGACAATCTGGCAGTTTTGGAGGTTACTACAAACATTAACAAAATATACAAGCAGAAAAAAATAAATGGACTCATTCTTCAGTGCATTTCTTCTAGCATTTACACTGAAAAAATTTCTACCAAGGGTATAAATGTATGTTACCTGACAATTATTTAAGCAAAGAAACTGCCCACTTTAATAAAAGGGAAAAAATCAGAAAGAAAGAAAGAGAGGGAGGAAGGAAGGAAGAAAGAAAATACAATGAGAGGACATTTTTAGAAACATAAATCTATGATCTGAAAGATGGATTCAGTACTGGCGAAATGTTTAATGTCTTCTAGGAGTATAGTATGACACTTTCAGTATTTCAAAATACTGAAAGTGTCATACTATTTTATTTGTGTTAGGGAAACATTACAATAATACTCAAGGACTTCAATAAATGTCCTTGTAGCCAGGTGTGGTGGTGCACACCTATAATTCCAGCTACTTGGGAGGCTGAGGCAAGAGGATCACGAGTTCAAGACCAGCCTCAGTAACTTAAGAGTATGTAAAATAAAAAAAATAAACAGGGCTGGGGATGTAGCTCTGTGGTAAAGCATCTCTGGGTTCAATCTGTAGGATGGAAAAAATAATAGTTCTTATAATAATACTTACTCCAATTCCCAGTCATTCCAAATGACAATTTCACATTCACCTATATTTGGTCAGCAGTTTTGACAATTTGGACCAGTTTATAAAGTGAGTAAGAGAAAAAAACATATAAAAGGGCATAAAGGCAAGAGATAACGAAATTCTTTTAAAGAAATAAGTTCAATAAAGCTGGAACTTACAGTAGACTTTGGGGGTAGGGCCAGTAGTATGCTGATAAAAGTTTAGTAACTGGTTTTCTGAAGTCCAAAAATCAGTAACAAAAACCTCTTATTTGTAGTGTTTGCTGAGCTCCATGGTGTATAAATGGCTGTTTGGTGGCTAATTTCAAACTATCTATGATTCAAAAACCAGTTCATTAAATTATAGGAACAACTGGACCTCTCTGTTACTAGCTGGCCATGGCACACCACTGGGAAGAACAATGGAGAGGAAACAGACCAGACAGACTAAACATGTAAACCATATTAAAGGGACTAGGTTTTATCCTGTTTATCCTAAGGACAACTTGGGAACAAGACTAAAAGGTTTTGAGGGACATGATTAAATTTTCATTTAAAAAAATTAATTTGAATTCAGTGAGTAGAAAAAATTAGAGAAAGGCGTTTTTGACTTTTTATGCCACAGACCACCTATGGCAATCTTGGTGATGATCTAAGATGACTTTTTACAGAATAAAATTATGAAATGCATAAAATAAAATACAAAAGATTACAGGGGAAACCAATGATGTTGAAATACAGTAATCAAAATAAAAATAAACTTGTGCTATAGCAATTTGTGAGTTTCCTTATAAACTTTAAGCTGTAATATCTAATTAGTCTAATTAGTACTGTAATTCAAGATGGTGATAAATAAAAGTGTTTTGTGATATCCACAACAACTAGCATGAAAATATTTGAAATTTTTATTGGTGACAAAGTCACAGGTTCTGTTAGTACTTCTTTGGTTTGCTACCTATATTCAAAATAGAGTTGTCATTTAAGTTAGAAGCTAAAAAAATAAAGGTGTATACACACACACATACACACATATTTGCTATTCAAATTCAAGGACTTCCCCTATCAGAGTATTATCTGGTTGAAGCAGAGAGACAAGTTATGTTTTATGGTAATCAAATAAGAAACATGAGCCTCTACCAGGAAAGGGCAAAGGAATGAATGGCTTTGGGAGATATTTAAGATGCATCATCAAATGGACTTGATAATTTGATTAGATGGGAAGAATGAGGTAGAAAATACAGTCAATAATTCCACTTTCTGGTTGAGGCAACTGGCTAGATGATGCATACACGTAGGGAACAGAGAATAGAACTGGGATTATAGGGAAGATAATTTTTAGTTCAGGAAGTACACAGAATTTAAAGTGTCTATGGGAATTCAAAGAAAGATGTGCAGCAGGAAGCTAGATTATTAAATTGAATCCCAGGAGAACAGAACTAGTCATATTATGAAGTTGTTGGCATAACCTTAAGAGTTGACCACAGTATCTTTTTTAAAAAAATATTTATTTATTTGTTATTAGTTGTACACAATGTCTTTATTCTTACATGGTGCTGAGGATCCAACCGGGGCCACACACATGCTAGGGGAGCTCTCTACCGCTAAGCCACAACCCCAGCCCGACCACAGTATTTTTAAAAGTTTGTTGCTGTGCATGGTGGCACATACCTGTAATCCTAGCAACTCAGGAGGCTGAGGCAGGAGGATTATAAGTTGGAGGCCAGCCTCAGCAAGTTAGTGAGACCATGACTCAAAAAAAATAAAAAAATAAAAAAGATGTTTGCAGAGTGAGAAGAGAGGAAGTCCTAGAAATGAAACCCAACTTCTGCAAAGGAGTCTCAGAAGGAACAACCAGAGAGAAGGCAAACCAGGAGGGTGTGGGAAAGTCAGGGAACAGACTATTTAAAAACAAAAATGAGAGACAATGTCTCATGTGTCAAGAAAGATAAAACATAATAAGTACTAAAAATTGTTATCGGCTTTATCCACATGGAGATGATGTGGTTAAAAATGCTCTGGATAGAGTAGTAGAGGCATAAATCAGATTGCCAGTGGTTGCAAAATGAGAGGGGGACAAATCTGAGAAAAGGTGTGAACAATCTTTCAATAAGCTTGTTAAGGGGAAGGAGGATAACAGAAAGGTGGATGAGACCTGACCATGTTTATGCCTCCATTAATTGAAATAGAACAAAGAAATAGAGAATACAGGAGGCTTTTAAAATTTAGTGGAATGTTTTTGAGGTTCATCAAAGTTGTATCACTTCATTCCTGTTTATGTCTGAGTAATATATGATTGTGTGTGTGTGTGTGTGTGTGTGTGTGTGTGTGTGTGTGTAAATGTCACAATTTGTTTATTCATTCATCCATGGATGGACAATTGAGTTGTTTCCACCTTTTGGCTATTGTACATACTGCTGCTGTGAACATTCAGTTACAAGTATTTATTTGAGTGCTGTTTTCAATTGGGGGGGTCATAAACATGCTATGCTATATGGTATGTATGTGTTTTTACCTAGCTTTATTAAGGTATAATTAACATACAACAAAATTTACCAAGTAAAAAATAAAGCTTTGACAAACGTACCCAATTATGTTACCACCAACTTTCCATCATACCAAAAAGTGACCCTTTGTAGTCACTCCTCACCCACGATGCCAGATATTAACAGCTACTAATTTGCTATGGTTATAGTTTTGCTTTTTCGAGAATTTCATGCAAATGGAATCATATAGTATGTAGTCTTTTGTTTCTAGCTTCTTTCACTTAGCAAAACACTTTGACATTATCCATGATGATATATATATATCAGCAGTTTATTCTTTTTATTTGTTCTTTCCAGATATACATGACAGTAGAGTGTATTTTGACATATTATACATACATGAAGTAAAACTTAATTCTAATTAGGATCCCATTCTTGCAGTTATACATGATGTGGAGTTTCACTGGTTGTGTATTCATATATGTACATAGGAAAGTTATGTCCTATTCATTCTACTGTCTTTCCCATTCCCCTCTCTTCCCTTCGTTTCCCTTTGTCTAATTGAATGATCTTCTATACTTCATTCTCCTATTGTGTGTTAGTATCCACATATCAGAGAGAACATTCAGCCTTTGTTTTTTGGGGGATTGGCTTATTTCACTTAGCATGAGAGTCTCCAGTTTCATTCATTTTTTAAAATGGATATATCATAATCTGCTTATTCATTTGCTAGATGATGGACATTTAGGCTCTTTCAAGTTTTCAGATGCTATCATCTGAACATTTGTGTCCCCCTAAATTCATATACTGAAATCCTAACCCCCAAGGTGATATCACTAAGTGGGGCCTTTAGGAGATAATTTGGTTGTGAATGGGATTAGTGCCTTTACAAAAGCACTCTGAAAAAGCTTCCTTGCCCCTTCCATCATGTGAAGACACAGCAGGAACCACTATCATAAGAGAGGAAGTTAGCCTTCACTATATATGAAATATGCCTTGATCTGGGACTTCACAATCTAGAGAACTGTGAGAAATTTTTTTTTTTGTGGTACCGGGGATTGAACTCAGGGGCACTCGACCACTGGGTCACATCCCCAGACCTTTTTTGTATTTTATTAGAGACAGGGTCTCACTGAGTTGCTAAGTGCCTCGCCATTGCTGAGGCTGGCTTTGAACTCGCGATCCTCCTGCCTCAGCCTCCCAAAGTGCTGGGATTACAGGCGTGCGCCACCGCGCCCGGCGTCTCACTGAGTTGCTAAGTGCCTCGCCATTGCTGAGGCTGGCTTTGAACTCGCGATCCTCCTGCCTCAGCCTCCCAAAGTGCTGGGATTACAGGCGTGCGCCACCGCGCCCGGCGAGAAATTTTTGTTTTATAAGTTATCCAGTTTTTGTTACAGAACAAATGGACTAAGACATCAGGTATGATGAACAAAACTGCTCTGAATATACAAAGTGCTGGTCTTTGCATGGACATATAATTTAATTTCTCTTTTGTAGATATCTAGGAATGGCATGGCTGGGTCAAATGTTAGGTTTTTGTTTAACTTCAATAAGCTGCCAAATAGTTTTCAAAATGGCTATTACCCTTTTATAACACATACCAGCAGTGCATAAAAATTCCAGTTGTTCCCACATTTCTGCCAAAACTTGGTATTGTGACTTAGACATTTTATTAGATATGTAGTGATACCCAACTGTGGTTTTAATTTGCATTTTCCTAACGACTGACTATGGATACTGAACATCTGTCTCTTCGTGTGCTTATATGCCATTTACCTGCCTTCATTTGCAAGGTATCTGTTCAAATCTTTTTTAGTTTATTAAAAATCAAGATATATGTCCTTATATTAAGTTGTAAGGTTCTTCAGGTATTCTGGATCAAACTCCTTTATGAGATAAATGTTTTGAAACTATTTTCATTTCATATGTGATTTCTTTTTTAAATGAGCACTACTCTTTCCTTTCCTTTTCTTTTTCTTTCTTTCTTTTTTTTTTTTTTTTTTGTGTGTGTGTGTGTGTGTGGATGCTGGGGATTGAACCCAAGGCTTCAAACATGCTAGGCAATAGCTCTAATACTGAGTTATATTCCCAGCACTACTTTTAGTTTTTTGGGGGTGGGGTAGGTACCAGGGATTGAACTCAGGGGCATTCAACCACTGAGCCAAATCCCCAGCCCTATTTTGTATTTTATTTAGAGACAGGGTCTCAGTGTGTTGCTTAGTGCCTCCCTTTTGCTAAGGCTGACTTTGAACTCACTATCCTCCTGCCTCAGCCTCCCGAGCTGCTGGGATTATAGGCATGTGCCACCACGCCCACCAACTACTTTTAGTATTGATATTCAAATTTATCAACTTTTACCCTTTAGGGTTCATGATTTTTGTGTTCAATTTTAAAAATCTTTGCCTAACCAAAGGTCATTTAGGCCATGGTTTATGAAGTTTGATAGTGTTTGCTTAAATTTTAAGTTTAGGTCTATGATCCATGTGAAATTAGTTTTTGTATGAGAGGAGGCAAAGGTAAGAGACTTTTCTATCGCATGTGGACATAAAAATGTTCTGCAATACTTGTTAAAAAGAATATCCTTTTGTCTTTGAAATTTCTTGATGACTTTCTCAATAATGAGTTGACTGTAGGTAGGTGGGTCTATTTTTAGACTGTATTCCTTTGTCTATCTCTACACTAATAATAATCAATAACCAGTAACTACAGTACTATGGTTTTATATTCAGCCTTCAAATCAGGTGGTATAAAGCCTCCAACTTTGTTCTTTTTCAAAATTTGTTTTGGCTATTCTAATTCCATATAAAGAGCAATATAAGGCTGTCGATTATTACTAAAAAGCACACTGGGATTGCATTGATGTACAGATGAGGAATTTGAAAACAATTTCTTGGGGGCCAGATACTAAGTACTTGGGGCTTCATGGATATAGAAGTAACATCCAGACCATTACACAGGTGGTATTCGCAATAACGATTTAAAATACAACCATTTAAAAATGTAAAAACCATTCTTAGCTTCCAGGAGACAAAGAAACTGGTGGCTGAACAGTCTTGGCTTGCTTGCTATGGTTTATACCAATCTCTGGAATAGATTAATTTGGAAAATATTGACAGCTTAACAATATGGAACAATATGGTCCTTGAAAATGGCATACTTTTCCATATATCTTTATTTATTTTTCTCAGTGTCTTTTGCAGTTTTTCTTCTGTAGGTTGTATATTTTTGTTGTTGTTAAATTCATCTCTAATTATTTCACATTTTAGTGCTATTATAAATAGTACTTTTATTTAAATTTCGATTTTTTTGTTGCTAGTACCTAGAAATACAATTGAACTTTCTGCATATTGATCCTGAGACTATCTGAACACAATCAATTAGTGTTTTTTGAAATGGAGGTTTCATTACTTAGGTATGATTGATTAAATAACTCATCACTGGTGATTAATTCAAACTCTAGCCTCTCCTTCCTAGCAGTCTGGGGATGGGGCTGAAAGTTCAACCCTATAATCATTTCTTGGTTTTTCTAATGACCAGTCCCCATCCTGAAGCTATTTAGGGATCTACTAAGTTGCTCCTAACAGTTTGGAATTTTCAAGGGATTTAGAAACTCTGTGTCAGGAACCAGGGACAAAGACCAAATATGTACTTGTTATCATACTTTCCTATAAATGACAATTATGTAAAGTTGGTGAAAGAATAAGTAGAAAATTAATTAACCTACAGAGGATCTCCATAGGATTAACGGCATATCTTGTATATACTAATTGATCTATATCTACAATCAACTATAGAGAGATAAGAGCTGAAATTTCTATATCAGCAGATTTCCTTCATTTTGAAGCTATGTTATTAGGTACATACACATTTAGGTTTGTTATTTACTCTTGATGAATTGATCCATTTATCATTATGAAATGACCTTCCACTATAGGTCCTTCTTTGTTCTGAAAATAGGTAGAGGAGAAAGATGATGACCAGGCATTATGGGTTTCAGGACTAGATGGAGGAGCAGGGACTCAATGTTGGTTACTAACCCTTTCTAAGTTTTTTGAGAAATTACAACTGATTACCTTCTTTTTTTTGGCGGGTGTGTGGGGGTAACCAGGGATTGAATTCAGGGGGCATTCAACCACTGAGCCCCAGCTCCAGCCCTATTTTGTATTTTCTTTAGAGATAGGGTCTCACTGAGTTGCTTAGCACTTTGCTTTTGCTGAGGCTGGTTTTGAACTCACAATCCTCCTGCCTCAGCCTCCCAAGCCACTGGATTACAGGCATGTGCCACTGAGCCTGGCTGACTATCTTCTTGAATGATTTGATTCATATTTCTCTTCTTAGGACAGAATCAAGAATCACCAAAGCACCATATTCTCATACAAGAACAGGCGTCAAAAGAGTACTATTAGGTCTGTGTGGCACAAGGGTTGGACTATACTAGGTTTGGTACTTGCTATTGTCTGAATATTTGTGTCCCTTGAAAATTCATGTGTTGAAACTTAATCCTCATTGTAACAGTATTAAGAGATAGGGTCTTTGGGAGACAATAAGGTCATGAGGACTCTGTCCTCATGAATGGAATTAGTCTGGAATGTTCCCCAAAGTTTCACAAGTTAAAGGCATGATCTTCTGCTTGGTTCTACTGGAAGGCAGTAGACCCTTAGGAGGTGGGATCTTAGGTCACTGCGGGTGTGCCTTTGAAGGGGACTGTGGGATGCTGGTCTCTTTATTTCCTGGCTGTTATAGCTGAACAGTATACTCTGTGACAGGTTTCTGACATGATTATTGCCTTACCCTAGGCCCAAAAGCAATGTGACCAACTGACCATGGACTTAAAACTCCAAAACTGTGATCTAAGATAAATTTTTCCTCTTTTTAAGCTGGTTATCTCGGCTATTTTGTTATACTAAGAATACTGATTAACACAGTGCCCATCTAAAACAGACCTAAGGGAGCTTGCTCACCTATACCACCCTATAAGAACACCCTATAAGTACCGTCCAATGAGAAATGAGCCCTAACCAGATACCAAATCTGCTAATGCCTTTATCTTGAAACTACAAGCTTCTATAACTGTGCACAGTGAATTTCTGTTACTTATAAATTACCCAATAAGGTATTTTTTTTTTCCAATAAGGTATTTTGTTATACAGCCTGAGCAGACTAAGACAGTATCCTAAATATATTTACCTCCCTGCTATCTAGACAAATTGACCTTGAAAATGGTTTGAACTATGTCCCACGGTTCTGATTTGGGTATGTGTTATTAAAACTTCTGCTCCAATTTGATGGGTTGGTTATAGTAGCTACTCCTAGTCCTTTGTATTAATCATGAACAAAAGTCAACAAATGCTACTTTACATCATGTCCATGCTGCACAGTCTCTTTACCTGTATTTCCCTGTTGCCACTGAGATATGAGATGGAATAGGCCTACTGGTTTGTGCAAGAGGAAAAGTAGGGGGATAATGCCTGCTTTGGCTATCTGTGGCCGATATGAGAAGGAAGCCAGTGGCTAAATCCCCTTCTGATTTCCCCCCTTCCATAGTTCAGGACATAAGTCTCTTTGAAGATCTCTAGCAGGACAAACAATTACCTCTGACACATGTGTAATATCTTCCCTTATATTTGTTCTGCCTCACTCTTCCTTTCCTGTCACGTACTCCCTTAATAAAGTGTTAGCACATAAACTTTTGTCTTAGGCTTTGTTTTCTAAGAAATAGGTGCTAAGGAGGGCCTGTTGGTTGAAACAGTTGGGAACTGTGGGCTAGATAGTCTTAAAGCTAATTCAAACATCCCAGTTATATTATTATTTTAGCATGTGGCTAAAATTATTTACTGTAATTAAAATTTTGTTTTATATCTTTGGTTCATAATTTTTTTTGCCACCAACACAAAGCTGTACCTTCCCCAATGAGGTTTATATGAATTACATAGCATATTTTATAAATTCTAATGCAGTGATGGTATAGAGGTATATATTTTGTTATGCATGTAGGTGCTTGTGTGTTTCTTTTAAATAGATGTGTGCTTATCCTAATTTCTGGAATTTTTCTCATTAAAATGTTTAAATATTGTTATTTCAGTGAAATCTGACTGAAATATACTTTTGCATGGTATAAAGGTATGATAATTAATCTGGCTTTGTAATTCTTAGCTAGAAGCTTGGAGTTCTCACAGATGCTAGGGTCAATATAATGAAAGCCAGAGAATGGAAATTCTTTCCCAGAGATCTTGTCTACATGTGAAATGTATGTTATTCAACTTCTTGTCTTTTGTGGGTTTTTGTTGTTGTTGTTGTGTTCAAGCAGAAGTTTTTATCATTAGGTTCCAAGCTGGAGTTGGCTAAGATTTACTTGTCTCTGTGTGGTCTTCCCCTGATACGTATCCCAGGAACATGCCCCCTTTCTCCAGATAAACCATGAGCATATCCAGTGGCTCCAAACACTGGAACATTACACTTTTAAAGGTCTGAGAAGGTAATAATGAGGTTCACTATTTTCACTATTTCAAATAGTTTATAAATAATTATGCATTTACTAGTGACTTATAACTAAAACACCAGCTTTTGTAAATTTATCTGGAGTTATATATATAAAAGGTGACAACACCAGCTATCTCATGTTGAACAGAGCTTTGACAGAGATATACGTTTGATAGATTAAATATGAGAAACAATGAAAAATGAATTAGAGTTATGCTTACAAATATTTTGGAAACTTGGATATAGCAATAAAAATTAGGACAGTAGTCCTGATTGGTGGTAGAAAGTTTTAAGAAACTTTAAATTGATGTGAGGTGTAATGACCCTTATGGGTCATATTTTACTATTTAACTGCAAAATATTATAATTAAGAAAGACTTTATTTCTTCTTCTGAGAAGTGCCTGTTCCGCTCCTTAGCCCATTTATTGACTGGGTTTTTTGTTTTTTTGGTGTTAAGTTTTTTGAGTTCATTATATATCCTGGAGATTAGTGCTCTATCTGATGTGTGTATGGCAAAAATTTGCTCTCAAAAATACAATCAATTAACAAATATGTGAAAAAATGTTCAACATCTCTAATAATTAGAGAAATGCAAATCAAAACTACTCTAAGATTTCATCTCACTCCAGTCAGAATGGCAGTTATCAAGAATGCAAGCAACAATAAGTGTTGGCAAGGATGAGGCAGAAAAGGCACACTCATACATTGTTGGTGGGACTGAAAATTGGTGCAACCAATCTGGAAAGCAGTATGGAGATTCCTTTGAACACTTGGAATGGAACCACCATTTGACCCAGATATCCCACTCCTCAGTCTATACCCTAAAGACTTAAAAGCAGGATACTATAGTAATTCAGCCATTTCAATGTTTATAGCAGAAAAATTCACAATTGCTAAACTGTGCGAGCAGCCTAGATGGCCTTCAATAGATAAATGGATAAAGAAACCGTGGTACATATACACAATGGAATATAACTCAGCATTAAGAGAGAATAAAATTATGACATTTGCAGGTAATTGGATGGAGTTGGAGAATATCATCCTAAGCAAAATAAGCCAATCTCAAAAAACCAAGGGTCCAGTGTTTTCTCTGATAAGTGGATGCTAATCCATATGGAGGGGGCATGGGATAAATGGAGGAACTTTGGATGGGGCAAAGGAGGGGGGAGGGGCAAAGGGTAGGAAAGACAGTGGAATGAGATGGGCATCATTACCCTAGGTACATGTATGATTGCATGAATGGTGTGACTCTACTTCATGCACAACCAGAGAAGTGAAAAATTCTGTTTCATTTGTGTAAAATGAATCAAAGAACTTTCTACTGTCATATATAACTGATTAGAACTAATAAAGAAAGAAAAAAGACTTTAAGCCACAGCATGAGATCCTGCTTCTATTCCTAGCTCCCCCACCTCCTTTGCCCCAACAAACAAAGAGAACATCCAGTTTTTCTAATGTGAGAACAATGATGTCATTTGCATTCCCCCCCCCTTTTTTTTTTGCATAAACCAATCTGTCTTATGTAGTTCACTTGTATTTTAAAAATGAAGCCATAGAGTATTCCTGGCCCTTTTACTAGATAAATGTATCTAAAACAGTCTTGGGCACTGAATATGTACTCAATAAATATTTATTGAAAGGATGAAAATTAGATTTATTGGTCCAGAATCACTGGGCTACAGAAAGAATGAAAATAAATAACTCACCCAAATACCAGGAGGAAAATTTTTTGGGTAACAATTCCCATTTAAGAATTTTATGTATTTTGTTTCATTGACACTGTTCACAGTTTTGGGTGATGTAGTTAATTCCATTCACCTACGTATTCAATAAATTTTTATTGCCTATCTGGTATGTGTCAGGATACAGTGATGAAGACAAGGCCTAAGCCCTTAATCCCAGAATAAGGGCAATTCTGTAGAGAAAGAGGTCATATGTAGAAAAAATATAGAATATAAAATGAAATGCTATTTTTAACAATATCATGCTCACATCTGCATATTCCATTTTATAGATATGCCATATTTATTCAACCATCCCTTATGGTGAGATCTGATGCAATTTAAAGTCATCATAGTAACTGAAGCATCAGAGAATGCAATCATAGTTTGAGTCATGTGAATAAAAGCTGCAAAAATCCAAAGTCTGTAGTCTATATGCCAGATAAAAAATTTTTTGTCTATATAAATTAAATGTCAATATGTGCAAAATTTCTACACATAAAGTCATAGAGGAAGACACTACCTCTCAGTGAAAAATAAAGTTTTCTACTGTATCTGTTTTAATTAGCTGCTTTCCACCCCCCTCCCCACTATGACCAAAAAGACCCAACAAGAACAATTTGAAGAGTAATAGTTTATTTGGGGCTCATGATTTCAGCAGTCTCAGTTCACAGTCAAGTCCATTGCTCTCAGTCCAAGGTGAGGCAGAATGTCATGCCAGGAGAGTATGGAAGAAGAAAGCAGCTTAGACCATGGCCACCAGGAAGGAGAGAGAGAAAGACAGAGTGCACATTCTGCTCACCATGGACAAAATACATACCCCAAAGCCATGCTCCTAGAGAACTACTTCTTCCAGCCACATCCTACCTACCTACAGTTACCATCAGTCAATCCATTCAAAGTGGATTAACGTACTGATTAAAGTAAGGCTCTCGGAACCCATTCATTTCACCTCTAAAGTTCTTTGTATTGTCTCACACATGAGTTTTTGGGGGAATACCTCATACCTAAACCTTAACATCCTGATCCTGTCCCCAAAAAGCTCATGCCCATTTCAAAATGCAAAATACACTAGTCCATTTCTAAGAGTCCCCACAATTTGTTTTGTTTTTCTTTTTATTCAAAGTTGTATTTATAACAGTAGTATGCATTATAATTCACAATAAACATATAGAGCACCTTTTTACAAAACACTGTTTGTATACAATGTATATTCATACCATTCAAATCTTCAATTATGCATTTAGGATAATGACATCCATCTTATTCAACCACCTTTTCTTTTTTCCCCTCCATCCCCCTTTGCTCCCTTCCTTCCCCTCCCTCGCCTTTGACCTTTCTAGCATTCCTCTAATCCTCCTATGTACCCCCAACCCAACACCACTATAAATCAGCCTCCTTATATCAGAGAAAACATTTGGTATTTGGATTTTTGAGATTGACTAACTTCACTTAGCATTATATTCTCCAACTTCATCCATTTACCTGCAAATGCCATTCTTTTCTTTTCTTTTATTGCTGAGTAAAATTCCATTGTGTATATGTACCACATTTTCTTTATCCATTCATCTAATGAGGGACATCTAGGTTGGTTCCACAATCTAGCTATTGTAAATTGTGCTGCTATAAACATTGAAGTGGCTGTGTCACTGTAATATGCTGTTTTTAAGTCCTTTGGGAATAGACCCAAGAATGGGATGGGCTGGGTCATAGGGTGGTTCCATTCCCAGTTTTCCAAGACATCACCATATTGCCTTCCATAATGGTTGCACCATTTTGCAGTCCCACCAGCAATGTATGAGTGTGCCTTTTCCCCCACATCCTCTCCACAGTTTTAACAGTTCCAGCATTGCCCAAAAGTTCAAGTCCAACGTCTCCTCTGAGAGTCAAGGCAAACTCTAAATGTGAGCCTCTATAAAAATCCAAAGTAAGTCACTATATATCCAAATATATAAAGGCACAGAGTAAACATTTACTTTTCACAAGGAAGAAACAGGGGCACAGAAAGAAGAAATGGGACCAAAACAAGACCAAAATCCAGTTGGGCAAACAAGTTCTGTACTTCAAGTCCAGCATCTGGGGCACATGGCATTGTGATGTTCTCTCCAAAGGACTTCTATAGCTCTGCCCCTATGGCCTTGCTGGTTGCAGCCTACATGGCCTCTCTCTCAGCTTGTTTCTGCTCAATCCCTGAAGATTTCCTTGACAGATGTCCCATGGTACTGGCATCTTTTAACATCAGGGGTCTCCACTGCAGCTTTGGCTGCCTTCTCACTTCTTTATGCATCACCCTTCTGGGGTAGCCCACAGGGACTCTGACCCTGTTGCACTTTGCCTGGTCTCCAATGCCTTCCTTTGAAATCTTGGTGGAAGCCTCCATGACCCTCCAATTCCAGCATCCTGCATTCCTGCAGAACCAGCACCATGTGGTTGATGCCAAGGTTTGCCACCATCTTGAGAACTGCTAAGCCTAGCTGAACATGATGAAGCAACGTCCTATACTCCCCTCCCCCTGGTGCAAGCAGGGTAACCCCATGGTTTCTTTTCAAAGGAATTTTTATTTTTACATCATTGATCCTGAGATGGTGTGATCTTGCCCATTCCTGAGTTGCCCTCAAGCCATCTTTCCTATTGTTTTTGTTTTGGGGTAAAGTACTTAGCAGAGTATTTTTAGTGGTGTAATCCCTTCAACAACCACAACTTCCTTAACCCCAGTTTTACTTGCAGTTTCCTGGCCAAACTGCAAGTTTTTCAAATCCTTCTATTTTGTTTTCTGTTGCTGATTATTATAGTAAAATTGGCTAAAAGCTGCTAGTAATATCCATGCTACCGTCTGAATGCAGTGATGCCTTGAAATCTCCTCTGTCAGATTAATTAGTCAACTACCTTTAAATTAAGCCTCACACAAAGTCTCAGGGCATGGGTAAAACGTAGACAACTTCTTTCCAGAGCGTAATATGAATGGCCTCCAGTCCAATTTCCAATAGAGTCCTTCTCTGAAACCTCATAAGCCCAGTATTTTTATTGTCCACAATCCTATTAGCATCTGGTCTCTGAATTCCCACCAGCACTGCCCATTAAGCTCTGTTTACAATATTCTAAAGCTTTTCCAGTTTGCATCTCTAAACTTTTCAAAAACCCCCCTTCCCACCCAACCAGCTCCAAAGCTTTCTGAACCACATGGTCAGGTTAGTCACAGCAAGATCCCAATCCTGGTATCAATTTCTGTTTTAGTTAGCTTTTTTATTGCTATTACCAAAAGACCTGACAATAGCAATTAGAGGAGGAAAGGTTTATTTTGGGCTCATGGCTTCAGATGTCAACTCCTGGTTGGTTGAGTTCATAGCTCTGGGCTGGAGGTGAGGCAGAACATCATGGTAGAAGAGCACAGTGGAGGAAAGCAGCTCAGAACACAGCCATCAGGAGAGGGAGAGGGAGAGAGCAAGTGAGCGAGAGCACTTTCTCTGCTTATCAGGGACAAAAATATATACCCCAAAGTCATGCCTCCAGTGACCTACCTCCTTCAGCCTCACTCTCCCCACCTACAGTTACCACTCAGTTAATCCACTCAAGTGGATTCATGTACTGATTAGAGTAAAACTTTCATAAACCAATCATTTCAGTGTCTCACACATGAGCTTTTGTGGGACTTCTCATATCTAAACCATAACAAGAATCAATCTATATTATTATTTTCTCTAGACCTGATTGTTCTCAGATAAAACAAAGAACAGCAGGAAAACAGTCTGATGTAACTAAAGAGGTTTTTCTGAGATTGTCTCCATTTTCTTTCCTTAGTGCAGATTAAAAAAAAAATCAACATTTCAATATGAAGAACTGCTTACAAGATGCATCTGTTTATATTACTATATAGGGAAGGAAAGGATAGTATGAGAAGGAGGAATTACAGCCTTATAAACAGGATGAGAAAAAAATTACATTTTAAAAGTTTCATTATTGTATAAACTATATAATGTAAAATACACCTACTGTAATATTTAGTAATTTTATAGACTGGCACAATCTTCACTATAATTCAGTTTTAGCACATTTATACAATTCCAAAAAGTTCCTTTGGGGCTGTTTTTAGTAAATCTCTGCTCTCACTCTAGTTCTAGATACCTAATTTTCTTTTTGTCTATATTTGCCTTTTCTGGTATTTTGTATAAACAGAACCAAATAGTATGAGGATTTTTTTTTTGTCTAGTTTCTTTCATTTAGCACTGTTTGGAGGTCAATTATGCTGCAGCATTAATAGTTTATTAATTTTTCTTACTGAATAATATTTCATGGTATACCAGTTTGTCTATCTATTTACCAATTGATGAATATTTGAATTTTTTTTTCAGGTTTTAGCATTGTGAATAAAACTGCTTCTCATTAAAATATTTTCAGTTCTCTTGGGTTGATTCTCTTTTTTTTTTTTTCTTTCTTTTTTTGGTGTTGAGGATTGAATCTGCTTAACTACTGAGCCACATCCCCAGCTGTGCTTAACCACTGATCTACATCCCCAGCCCTTTTTTATATTTAGAGACAATGTTCCCCTGAACTGCTAACTGCCTTGCTAAGTTGCTGAGTCTAGCTTTGAACTCCCAATTTTCCTGCATCAGCCTGGAGCCTCTGGGATTACAAGCGTGCGCCACCGCGCCCAACTCTTGGGTTGATTCTTAAAACTCCTGAGTTGTTTATGTTTAACTTTGTTAGGAACAGTCAAATTGTTTCCCAAAGTGGCTGTACATTTTACATTCCCATAGATAATGTGTAGTCATTATAGTTTGTCTGTATCTTTGCCATACAAGGTCCTTTCTTAAAAACAAAAAAAAAAAACAGGTGTGCAGTAGTTCATTGTGATTTTAACTTGCTTTCTCTAATGACATCAAGCTTTTTTTCATGTGCTTATTAACTATTTATATATATCTTGTTTGGTGAAATGTCTTGCACATTTTAAAACTGGTTTGTCTTCCACAATATTAGAATTTATTACTCTACCTTTGTTGGTGATGACTACATTTTTAATTCCAGATAAAAGTCTTAGGTCATTTATTCTAAGACATTTTAAAACTATGAAATGTATTGTAATAATTAGGACCATGGGTTTTGCAGTAGTACAGACCTGAGCTTGAATTTTAGCTTTGCACTTCACCATCTATGTGCACTGGAATCAATTATTTTTGAGTCTCAGTTTTCTAAGCTAAGAAGAAACATTATCTTTATTATATTAAAAATATAGCATTGTTTTACAACTATAGTGAGCCACTCTAGGCTTATCTCTAGGGATTCCTAGATGTCTGGTATTGATTCTAAACCAAGAAAAGTGCAACTAGGATAACTAATGATTTATAATTTGCTATTTAAAGGTTGAAATTCTCCTGGGAGCACCCAGGACTGTTTTATGTTTTTATTAGTGCACTATGTTTTTCATAATATTGGGGTTCATTTGATGTAATTATATATACACAGACTATAATTTGCTCCACTTCAGTCCCAGGGCTTACTCTTTCTTTTCTCTCCTCCTACCTCCTGAGGTTTCCCTTCCTCTACTGGTCTTTCTCTCATTTATAGTTTTTTCTTAATTAGTACTTTATGAAAATATATTAAGGTGAAATTCACTGTAATAAATTCATATATGTACATAGCATAATTTGGTCAATTTCATTCTACCATGTCTCCTGTTTTCTGTCTCTCCTCCATTTCCCTTAATCCCCTTCCTTTACCATGGATTTTCCTTCTATATTGATGGAATTCCCTGGGCCCTACTTCCCATCCCCCTTATTTTGGTATAGCTTCTGCATATGAGAGAAAATAGACTCTTGCCTTTCTGAGTCTGGCTTATTTCACTTACTGAATGTTCTCCATTTATGCACTTACCAGCAAATGCCAGAACTTCATTCTCCTTTATGGCTGAGTAAAACTCTATTGTGTGTATATGTACATGTATATGTATATGTATGTACGTACGTATGTATGTATGTATTCATTCTTCTGTTGATGGGCACTTACATTGGTTCCATAGCTGGGTTATTGTGAACCATGCTGTTATAAATGTTGATGTGCTTGTATCATTACAGTATGATGATTTTAATTCTTCTGGATAAATACCAGGGAGCGGTATACCTGGGTCAAATGGTAATTTCATTCCCAAAAAAACACTGTTTTCCAAAGTGCTTGTGCTAATTTGCAGTCCCACCAACAATGTATGAAGGTATCTTCCACCACATCTTTTCCAGCATTTATTATTATTTATATTCTTAATGATTGCTGTTCTAACAGGAATGAGATGAAATATCACTGTAGTTTTTATTTCATTTCCCTGATTGCCAGGGATATTGAACATTTTTTTCATATGTTCGTTGGCCATTTATATTTCTTCTTTTGAGAAGTATCTGTTTAGTTCTTTTGCTCATTTACTATTTGTTTTTGATGTTAAGTTTTTAAAATTCTTTATATATTTTGGATATTATTCCCCAGTTAGAGGACCAGCTGGCATAGCTCTTCTCTCATTCTGGAGGCTCTCTTTTTATGCTTGTTTCCTTTGTTGTGCAGAAGTGTTTTAATTTAATGATGTCCTATTTACTGATTCTTGGTTTTATTTCAAACCAAGTGTTATACATCCTTTCAACAATCCTTTGAAATATTTACAACTATTTTATTAAAGGGTTATTATAAGTTTTGAACAATGGTATCGGGACCATAATGTGCACTCATAAATGGTTATTATTAAACTACTGAACTACTCAGGTTAATTATATGAGAAACATCTTTATTTTTATTTATTTATATGTGATACTGAGAATCAAACCCAGGGCCTCACACATGCTAGTCAAGTTTTCTATCACTGAGCCACAATCCTAGTCATCTGTTTGGTATTCTTAATCATCCTAATGAAAAAACTGTTCACACTATTTTAACAAACATGCTATGCAATATAAATATAACCCTATGGCTTCCAGAAATTTACATAGTGCTTAGTAAGTAGAGAAGTGGAAAAGATGATCAAATCACTACTATAGTAAGTAGAATGAAGTAGTAGTGAAGATATTTCTGAAAACAGGTGGGGAAAACAGGAAAAAAAAAATCACCCTGATTCAAATAATCTAGTGTTCAGTTAATGACTCAGAGGTACCTTTCGTAAAGTGACAATTTGGATCAAACAAAGAACATATAACATTCTGCTAGAATGTACATTACTAAAGGAACAAGAGGCTTTAATTAGGAGATTCATAAGAAAATAATTTGCTAAAGTAAAATATCAGGAAAACATAATCACTGAACAAAGACTTGGCTATAGATATTTAATCTTTGTAGGTGTTAAATAAAATGCAGAAACCCAAATTGATTCATGCTGCAGTGCTTCTGTTTGCTATAAATTTATACCCAAAAGGACTATTATCATAATTTAATATGAACAATAAAAAGATTAGAAATTATGCATATTTCAAGAAATTGGAATAATCAAAAATTTTGCTTAAAGTAATGTAATTCATACATGTGCCTTATTGAATAACTCTTATATCATGCCAAAATATATAGAATCCTATTTATGTCAGTATACTAAAAATGCCTGAATTCTTAAGTATTAATAAATATAAGAAGTTCCTCTCTAAAGTTCTGAAAACTTTTAATTAAACTCTTTTAAGCCTCTGTTCTCTCAGTTCACTCCATATGTAATTTTTACCACAAAGAGCATTTTCTGTTGCCATCATAGCTTCTCTCTCCTATAACTCACAATCCTCTCCAATCTGAGGTGGTAAATTGTCAGGTGTTTTTATATTTGTGATTTTTTTTAACTTTTGCACTTTATAATATTTTCATTAGTTCATCATACTTACAAAAAATAATGGGGTTTGTACATGCATGGAATATAATTTGCTCCATTTGAGTCACCAAGTATGGCTTCTTACCTTCCCTTCCTGCCTGTTTTCTTCCCCTTCTTCTACTCTACTGGTCTTCCTTCTGTTGATTTATTATTTTATTAATTGTGCTTTATAGATGTACATAAAAATGTTATTCACTGAGATATGATCATGTATCTATGTCATATGATTTAGTCGATTTCATTCCTCAGTTCTTCCCTCTTCCCACCCCTCCATCCTCTTCCTCCACTCCTTTTATCTCCTCCACTGATCTCACATCTATTTCATGGAATCCCCCCTGTATTTTTCTTACTTTGATCTAACTTTAGCATATGACAGAAAACATTCACCCTTAAGTTTCAGGGTCTGGCTTATTTCACGTCACATGATATTCTCCAGTTCCATTCATTTGCCAGCAAACAAAATAATTTCATGCTTCATTATGGATGAATGAAGCTATATTTTCTATATTCATTTGTTTCTTGATGGGCACTGGGACAGGTTCCATAAATTGGCTATTGTGAGTTGTGCTGCTATGAACACTGATATGAATGTATAACAGTAGTATGCTGATTTTAGTACACTTGGATAAATACCAGAAAGTGAGACCCCTGGGTCATATGGGGGTTCCATTCCTAGTCTTTAGAGGAATCTCCATACTGCTTCTCAAAGTGGTTGTACTAATTTGCAATACCACCAACAATGCATAAATTTACTTTTTTCCCCAATATTCTTTTTTTTTTAAAAAAACTATTTATTTATTTCCTTTAGTTGTACACAATGCAACACATTTATGTTTACATGGTGTTGAGGATCAAACCCGGGCTGCGCACGTGCTAGGCGAGCGCTCTACCACTGAGCCGCAACCCCAGCCCATTTCCCAATATTCTAATCAGCAATGATTATTCTTTGTATTTTTGGTGATTTTTCATTATAACAGGAGTGAGATAAAATAACTATGAAGTCTTGATTTCTATTTTTCTGATTGCTAGGGATTTCTTCTGGTGGAGGTGCTTGGGTTTTCTAAGTATTGGAAGATGTCCTCAGGAAATAGAGACACATTCACTTCTTCCTTTCCTATTTGTACCTCTTAAATTTACTTCTCTTGTCTCAGCTAGTTTCAAGAACTATATTGAATAAGAGTGACAGTGGACATGCATGTCTTGTTCCTCATTTTAGAAGAAATGCATTTGTTTTTTCTCCCTTCAGTATGATGCTGACTTTGAGTCTGTCATATATAGCCCTTAAAATGTTGCAGTAAGTTCCTTCTATCCCTAGTTTCTCCAGTGTTCTTAAATGTATGGGGTTGGATTGTATCAAAGACTTATTCAGGGTATATTTAGATGATCATGTGATTGTTTTCATTAATTCTATTGATGTGGTGATTTATTGAGTTCTGTATACTGAAACAAACTTACATTCTTGAGATGAAACCCACTTGATTATGGTGCAATAACTTCTTAAAGTGTTTTTGAAGGTAGTCTGCTGACATTTTTAAAGGATTTTTGTATCTAATTTCATCTGGTATATTTACGGACACTTTTCTTTCCTTGATGGGTCTTTGGTGTGAGTATCAAAGTGATACTGAATTTACAGAAAGAATTTGGGGTCTTCCCACTTTTTAAAAAAATTATTTAGTTATTATAATTAGGTATATATGACAGCAAAATGCATTTTGATTCATTGTATACAACTGCAGCAAAACTTTTCATTTCTCTGGTTGTACACAATGTAGCGTCACACCATATATGCAGTCATACATGTACGTAGGGTAATGATGTCCATCTCATTCCACCATCTTTCCTGCCCCCATCCCCCTCCCTTCTCTCCCCTTTCCTCCATTTTCCCCATTCCTCCACCCCAGTTATGGATCAGCATCCACTTATCAAAGAGAACATTCAGCCTTTGGTTTTTTGAAATTGGCTTACTTCACTTAGCATGATATTCTCCAGCTCCATCCATTTACCTGCAAATGCCATAATTTAATTCTCTTTTAATGCTGAGTTATATTCCACTGTGTATATATACCACAGTTTCTTTATCCATTCATCTATTGAAGGGCATCTAGGTTGCCTCCACAGTTTAGCTATTGTGAATTGTGCTGCTATAAACATTGATGTGGCTGTGTTACTATAGTATGCTGATTTTAAGTCCTTTGGTATTGACCCCAAAGTGGGATATCTGGGTCAAATGGTGGTTCCATTCCAAGTTTTCTAAGGAATCTCCATACTGCTTTCCAGATTGGTTGCACCAATTTGCAGTCCCACTAGCAACATATGAGTGTGCCTTTTCCCCCATAACCTTGCCAATGCTTATTGATAACTGTCATTCTGACTGGCATGAGATGAAATCGTAGAGTAGTTTTGATTTGCATTTCTCTAATTACATTGATGTTGAACATTTTTTCATTAATTTTTTAGTTGATTGTATATCTTCTGAGAAGTGTCTGTTCAGCTACTTAGCCTATTTATTGATTGGGTTGTTTTTTTGGTGTTAAGTTTTCTGAGTTCTTTATATATTCTGGAGATTAGTGCTCTATCTGACATGCGTGTGGCAAAAATCTGTCCCCAAAATGTATGCTCTCTGTTCACCTCACTGATTTTTCTTTTGCTGAGAAAAAGCTTTTTAGTTTGAATCCATCCAATTTACTGATTCTTGATTTTATTTCTTGTGCTTAAGGAGTCTCGTTAAGGAAGTTGGAGCCTAATCTGACATGATGAAGATTTGGGCCTACTTTTTCCCTCTATTAGGCACAGGGTCTCTGGTCTAATTCCTAGGTCCTTGATTCACTTTGAATTGAGTTTTGTGCATAGTAAGAGATAGGGGTTTAGTTTCATTTTGCTGCATATGGATTTCCAGTTTTCCCAGCACCATTTGTTGAAGAGGCTATCATTTCTCCAATGTATGTTTTTTGTGCCTTTGTCTAGTTGTGAGATAACAGTATTTATGTGGGGTTTGTCTCTGTGTCCTCTATTTTGTACCATTGGTCTGTAAGTCTATTTTTGTGCCAATACCATGCTGTTTTTGTTACTACAGCTTTGTAGTATAGTTTAAGGTCTGGTATTCTGATGCCTCCTGCTTCACTCTTCTTGCTAAGGATTGCTTTAGCTATTCTGGGTCTCTTACTTTTCCAAATGAATTTCATGGTTGTATTTTCTATTTCTACAAGGAATGATGTTGGGAATTTAATTGGCATCACACTGAATCTGTATAGTGCTTTGGGTAGTATGGCCATTTTGACAATATTAATTTTGCCTATCCAAGAGCATGGGAGATCTTTCTATCTTCTAAAATCTTCTTCAATTTCTTTCTTTAGTGTTCTATACTTTTTTTATTGTAGGTCTTTCACCTCTTTTGTTAAATTGATTCCCAAGTATTTTATTTTATTTTTTGAGGCTATTATGAATGGGGTAGTTTTCCTAATTTCTCTTCCAGAGGAATTTCCTAATTTCTAATTTCTCTTTCCTTGATATGTAGAAATGCATTTGATTTATGGGTGTTGATTTTATGTCCTGCTACTTTGGTGAATTCATTTATTAATTCTAGAAGTATTCTGGTGGAGTTTTTAATCCTCTAAGTACAGAATCATGTTGTCAGCAAATAACAATAATTTGAGTTCTTCTTTTCCTACTTGTCTCCCTTTAATTTCTTTTGTTTAATTGTTCTGGCTAGAGTTTTAAGGACTATGTTGAATAGAAGTGGTGAAAGAGGGCATCCCTGTCTTGTTCCAGTTTTTAGAGGAAATGCTTCCAATTTTTCTCCATTTAGAATGATGATGGCTTTGGGTTTAGGATAGATAGCTTTTGCAATGTTGAGGTATGTTCCTATTATCTATAGTTTTTCTAGTATTTTATACATGAAGGGGTGCTGTATTTTGTTAAATGCTTTTTCTGCATCAATTGATACAATCATATGATTCTTATCTTTAAGTCTATTGATGTGATGTATTGCATTTATTGATTTCCGTATGTTGAACCAACCTTGCATCCCTGGGATGAACCCCACTTGATCATGGTGCATTATTTTTTAAAATATGTTTTTGTATGTAATTTGCCTGGATTTTATTGAGAATTTTTGTATCTATGTTCACTAGAGATATTGGCCTGAAATTTTCTTTCCTTGATGTGTCTCTGCCTGGTTTGGGTATCAGGATGATCCTAGCTTCATAGAATTGAGTTTGGAAGAGTTCCCTCCTTTTCTATTTCATAGAATAATTTGAGGAGTATTGGTATTAGAGAGAACAAAGTGTATTTGCTCATTGATGGATGGAATATTCTATATATGTCTGTTAAGTCTAAACTATTGATTGTACTATTGAGTTCTATAGTTTCTTTGTTTTTGTTTGGAAGATCTATCCAGTGGAGAGAGAGGTGTATTAAAGTCACCCAGTATTATTGTGTTGTGGTCTATTTGATTCTTGTAGTTCAGAGGGTTTGTTTGATATACATAGTTGCCCCATTGTTTAGGGCATAGATATTTATGATTGTTATGTCTTGTTGATGTAAGAGTCCCTTAAGCAATATGAAATGTCCTTCTTTATCCCTTTTCACTAGCTTTGGTTTGAAGTCCACTTTATCTGATATGAAGATGGAAACCCCTGCTTGTTTATGTGGTCCTTCTGAATGGTACATTTTCTCCCACTCTTTCACCTTCAGTCTGTGGATATCTTTTCCTGTGAGATGAGTCTCCTGAAGGCAACATATTGTTAGTTTTTTAAAAATCCAATCTGTCAGTATATGACTTGTAATTGATTAGTTATTCATTCAGGGTTATTATTGAAATATGATTTGTATTCTCAGACATTTTGGTTTATTTTTGGTTTTTAACTTGACTTGGTTTCTCCTTTGATTGACCTTTCCTTTAGTGTAGTTCTTCCCTTAGCTGATTTTCATTGTTGTTTTTCATTTCTTCCTCCTGGGATATTTTGCTGAGAATGCTCTGTAGTACAGGCTTTCTTGCTGTAAATTCCTTTATCTTTTGGTTATCATGAACGGTTTTTATTTCATCGTCAAATCTGAAGCTTAATTTTGTTGGATATAAGATTATTGGTTGGTATCAATTTTCTTTCAGAGCTTGGTATATGTTGTTCCAGTATCTCCTGGTTTTGAGGGTCTGGGTTGAAAAATCTGCTGAGATCTGAATTGGTCTACCCCTACATATAATCTGATTCCTCTCTCTTGCAGCCTTTAAGATTCTATCCTTATTCTGTATGCTAGGTATTTTCATTATAAGGTGCCTTGGTATAGATCTGTTGTAATTTTGTACATTTGGTGTCCTGTAAGCCTCTTGTATTTGATTTTCCAATTCATTCTTCATGTCTGGGAAATTTTCTGATATTATTTCATTGAAGAGATTGTGCATTCCTTTGGTTTGAATCTCTGTGCCTTCCTCTATCTCAGTCAATCTGAGATTTGGTCTTTTGATGCTATCCCATTATTCTTGGATGTTCCATTCATGGTTTCTTACCATCTTCCCTGTGTAGTCAACTTTATTTTCAAGACTGTATATTTTGTCTTCATTATCTGACATTCTGTCTTCCAAGTGATCTAGACTATTGGTGATGCTTTCTATTGATTTTTTTTAAGTTAGTTTATTGTTTCCTTCATTTGAAGGAATTACTGATTGTTGTTTTTTTTTCAAGAATCTCTCTTTCTTCAAGTAATCTTTTGCTACCTGTATTTGCTCCCTCATCTCTTTGTTGGTGTGATCAATGGTTGTCTGTATTTGCTCCCTTATTTTTTTGTTGGAGTGATCAATTTTTGCCTGTGTTTGTTCTCTTATGTCATTCTTTAATTCTAGATCATTTTAATTATGTACATTCTGAACTCCTTTTCTAACAATTCATCAACTGTGCTGTCCGTCAATGGATTCTATTATTGTAGTATCTTGGTTTGTTTGGGGCACTTTCTTCCCTGTCTTTTCATGTTGTCTATGTGTCTTCTTTTCTTGCAGTGAGGATCTGAAGTATCATAGTTTCTACCCTATAATATTATAGTGTCTCTGTAGATTACCTGTACTTCACCTTGGTGTTGGGCTTCCAGTCCCTGGCCAGTGTCCCAACACAGATGCCACTACAACTAAAGTGATGGCAGCAATAGTGGCGGTAACTCAAGATAGCATTGGGGATCTCCCAAGATAGATGCAACCACTTTCAGAGATGGGGCTAAAAGGGTGGGCCTTACAATGGCTTTGGGCTGCCTGTTCGGAGATGCAGCTGCTTCCAGGCCCTGTCTGTTTTCCCAAGGTGGAGGCTACAATGTCCCAAGATGGAGGCGGGTTGGGGGAGGAACGCGTGGTAAATGGGGAGCCCCATTGTGGTCCTCCACTCTGCGCAGGGGAAATCTCGAGACTGGGTTTTCACGCAGGTCAGCAGGGATGGTCCTGACCCTGACCTGGGCCTGGGCTAGGGTTCCCACCTGGGTTGAAAGGGGTGGTCCTAAGCCGGGCGTGGTGGCGCACGCCTGTAATCCCAGCACTTTGGGAGGCTGAGGCAGGAGGATCGCGAGTTCAAAGCCAGCCTCAGCAATGGCGAGGCACTGAGCAACTCGGTGAGACCCTGTCTCTAATAAGATACAAAAAAGGGCTGGGGATGTGACCCAGTGGACGAGTGCCCCTGAGTTCAATCCCCGGTACCACAAAAAAAAAAAAAAGGGTGGTCCTAAACCTGGGCCTGGGCTCCCGTGTGGGTCTACTTGTGATTTTTATTTATTTATTTTTTTTTGTGGTACCAGGGATTGAACTCAGGGGCACTCGACCACTGGGTCACATCCCCAGGCCTTTTTTGTATTTTATTTAGAGACAGGGTCTCACTGAGTTGCTAAGTGCCTCGCCATTGCTGAGGCTGGCTTTGAACTCGAGATCCTCCTGCCTCAGACTCCCAAAGTGCTGGGATTACAGGCGTGTGCCGCCGCACCTGGCTCTACTTGTGATTTTTATTGGCATAATTTTATTAGCTTAATGGTCTTGTATTTGTGCCTTGTTAGACACCATACTCCTTATAATTTCCTATCAGATATTACTAAGGAACTACTCTGCTATAATGTGTCAGTGCCAGTTACTGAGGTAAGTGCCACTGATGTAAAGATGATTAAGTCTCAGTATTTGTTAAAAAGGAATTAATAAGTCTAATGGGGGAAAGCAGGCTCAAAAAATATTTATAATACCATGTGTTAAATGCAATGATACAGTAATGTGCACATGTAATGTGCCCAGTAATGTGCACATGCAATAATGAAGTAATGCTCTATAGTGGATAGGAGCAGGAGTGCAGAGCGACAAAGAGATGGTGGTAGTAGTGGTACTTTTTTAACGTGGTACTGAGGACTGATTCCAGTGCCTCACTTGTGCCAGGCAAGCACTCTGCCACTGAGTTACAGCCCCAGCCCGAGGCTAGCGTAATTCTTGATACTAAAACCTAACAATGGTAGAAAAAGAAAGGAAAATTTGAAGTTAATCTCACTCATGGACATACCCTCCCAGAGTGTTTTTTTTTTTTTTTTTGTATCTGCTGCAAACTGCTAATTAGTAAGTTGAAGATAATTTAGATGTATTCCTAGAAACATGTAATTTACTAAGACATTCTATTTAAAAATATATTAGAAAATTCAAAAGAGAAAAATGAAATGGCAATTTTCTTAGCTTGGTTATTTCCCAAAATTTCAAGTTTACTTTGTGCTGAAGCTTGCCATAAAAATGTATTAATATAAGATTCCTGAATCATAAGCAAAGAAACAGCACTTTTTCCCCTTTCAGAAGGTGGAAAAAAAAAGTGGAGGATGTTTTTGCTGACAAGAAGCCTGAAGAGACTCATAAACTAATCCAAAGACTGATAACATGGTTTGAACAAACAGATTCCAGAACAACTCCAGTTTCAGTTCTTTAGCGATTAAATCTTAATCCTCTCTTTCAGTTTTCACAAAACTCAGTAGTATACCAGTGAAGAATAAACTTTTTCTGAACCACTTTTGTTGACAGAGAGATGATGTTTGGGAATTTACAGAAATTTTTCTATCTACTTCTACAGAATTTTTTCTATCTACTTCTTCTAATCAAGTAATAGCTTGGTAAGAACTGTAAAGCAGGGAGATAAACCTTGCATTCTGTTTACCTTTATTTCTTTCTTCAGCATCAATAAAAAGACAAGGACAACATCTAACAATCTATTTGTTTATAAAATCAAAAGTAGATTTTTGAAAATCTTAAGTTTGTATATTTAAAAAAGAAAAAAAGCAAAGGACACAAAAAGATTATTACAAAAATAAACTCACCAATGATGCCGCTATCTCTGCTTTCAAGGGTGGAGGTTGGACTAGTAACAGCCCCATAGCTACAGTCCTTAGCAGTAGCATTTGTACTGACCGGCGGGAGGGTAGAGCAGGGGCTACTGGCTGGTGGAGAGGCAGTGCTGCTTGTCAGTGTGGAACAGGGACTTATCCGCTGGGTGATTGCTGAGGTCTGAAAAATTAAAATCAAGAAGTAAAGATAAACTGACTAATTAAGTATATTTTGATAAAAATAATACCCTGATGAAAAAAGAATAAAGAATCTACACATGGCTTCTACATCTATCAGGCTTTGTTTTTGCTTTCCAGCAAAGAGACTCCAGTTTCTATAATTAAGGTGAATCTTCATGAATTTAACATGAGGAGAGATTTGTGGCCAATTTTTCCTGCTTAGGAAATAGCCAGTGATAAGTAAGTATTCACTATTGGAATATAGAAATTTCTTATTAAGCACAAGTTTTCCTTACTATTTCTAAGCAATAAAACTTTCAGAAGGCTTAGAACTTTGTTAATAATTTTCTTTGTATAGAGAAAGAAATAATACCTCTGTAGGTGAGGAGAAATAAAAATTAAGTTTTTTAATGCAAATTAATGTCTTTTTGATATATAGGCAGCTGCCTGAAACAATAATTGAACACAAGGAAAAAATGCCTTATTCTAAAAGTTTATCTAATAAAATATATCAAACAATGTTAATTTAATACAAAACTAACTATCTTTGTAGAAATGGATTGCAGAGATCAGCTTGTATCCTTAATTATTCTTATTTATTTATTTATTTGTTATACATGCTTTTAGAGTGCAATTCCTTTCATATTACATATAAAGAGCACAAGTTTTCCAAGTCATTGGTTTTACACAAAGTATTTTCATACCATTTGAGTTTTTATACATGCTCTTAGTATATTGATGTTAAACTTCTTCTGCCATTGTTTCTATCCCCTTGCCCCTTTCCCTCCCCTCCCCCCTTGTTTCTATTTAACATTCCTTCATTTCTCTCATCCCCCCCCACCTTGCCATTATAATTCAGTATCATCATAGCATAAGGAATTAATTGACCTTTGGTTTTCTGGGATTGGCTGAATTCACTTAGCATTATTTTCTCCAACTCCATCCATTTACCTGCAAATGCCATGATTTTATTCTCTTTTAGTGCTGAGTAGTGTTCCATTGTATATATGTACCAAAGTTTCCCTATCCATTCATCTATTGATGGGCATAGGGGTTGTTTCCACAATCTAGCTATTGTGAATTGTGCTCCTATGAACATTGATGTGGCTGTGTCCCTGTAGTATGCTATTTTTAAGTCCTTTGGGTATAGACTGAGGAGCAAAGTGGCTAGATATAAAATCAATACCCATAAATCTAAGGCATTTCTGTATATCAGCAACAAATCCTCAGAAACAGAAACTAGGAAATCCACCCCATTTACTATAATGTCAAAAAAAATACTTGGGAATCAACCTAACAAAAGAAGTGAAAGACCTATACAATGAAAACTACAGCACACTAAAGAAAGAAATTAAAGAAGATCTTAGAAGATAGAAAGATTTACCTTGTTCATGGATAGGTAGAACTAATATTGTCAAAATGACTATTCTAATTAATGATTCTTAAACCTGAATTACTTCCTTTTTGATGAAGGAATGGACAATTAACAAAAAGGATGATGATAATACATTCAGGTCTACATAATTTAATAACAATTTACTTTTCTTCAGTTCCTTCTACCCAAATAAAGTACTGAAATAGTAAATTAAAATACATTTTTGTCAAAAATAAATTTGATTATTTTCAAAATGGTGATAGGTGACAAAATTACTTGAAGAAGCACTAATGCTAAATTAAACATGCTTATATATTAATTTAAAAGAAGTCTTTCAACTTCTTTACATATAAGCTGTATTCATATTCTATGCTAAAATTGAGGATTTACATTTAATAATTTAACTGAAGAACATGTTGCTTAATAGCTGTAATAATATTACAGGCTTTTCAACTTATTCTATGATAATTTCCATATGCAATCCCTCATATTTAATTATCCACGTTTTGATTTTCATTTAAATATTATCACCCAGGTCATAAAAGATACATTTGGCTCAACTAAGCACAAATGACATTCTCATTATCCTGCAACTAAATAAGTCCTTTCAATCATATCAATAATATAAAGAACTAACTTTTCTTAATAACAGAAGTGTTTAATATACGCACATTTCCTCTACTATATAGTCTCTTTCCAGAGGACATAGAAATTTTTATTTCTCTGTAATGTCCTCTATTTGTATAAAAGGGGGTTGATCTACTAGAGCAAAGGCATGCAATAGAATCCACTGTGGGATGAAAAAAAATGCACAAGCTCTAATAAAACTGGCAGATAATGATCCCCATCCCAGTCTTACTGAATTAGAATCCTCCAATCAGAAATCCATTGTGAAATTTTTATCCTTTCCACACCCAATTTAAGAAACATATGGGCTGGGCACAGTAGTGCATGCCTGTAATTCCAGTGACTGGGGAAGCTGAGGCAGGAGGATACCAAGTTCGAGGCCAGTCTCAGTAACTTAGCGAGACCCTGTCTCAAAAAATAAAAAGGGCTAAGGACTTGGCTCTGCGGTAAAGCCCCCTGGGTTCAATCCTTAGTCCAAAACCAAAACCAAAACCAAAACCAAAACCAAAAGAATGTTGATAAAATTAACTGTGCTCCAATCTTTTACATTAGATATATCTATAATCATTCCATATTGAAAAGGTTTTATTTTGGTATGAATTTATTACTTTATTTTATAACTACTTATTTTTGTTCTTAGGCAAGATTCTCACTCTGTTCTTTGTGAAAGAAAACTATATCATACACATAATATTGCCAATGTGGAGGTTAAGCCCAAACTATTTTTACTGCAAGTTATTTTGTGCAAAATAAAGCATGTATCATAGACTATACATTTTAAAAGCTTTGCCAGTAAAAGCAAAGCTTAAAGATCAAGCTATTTGGAAACTAGAAGATTGTTCACGGCTTATGAATTAAAAAGAAGGCCTCATATTTATTTAAGAAGGATAGTTAATGAGATATAGAAAGACAACATTATCAATTCTCCATGCTATAGGCTAAAATGAACATCTAATTAAGTTACTTTCTACTTCTACAATCTTTCAGTGGTTTTCTTATTGTCCTTAACATACTTCGAATGGATCAAAAGAAAGCTCCCAATTGGGATCTCTTAGAGGTCCTACAAAAACACAGGCTAATGACCTAAGATTGAATTCCTAGGTCCATCCAGAGATTCCATCTTACCCCACTCAGAATGGTTATTATTTTAAACAACAACAACAACAAACCCAAAACAAAAAATAACAAATGCTGACAAGGATATAGAGAATGAGGAAACCTTATACTTTGTTGGTGAGAATGTAAATTCATACATTAGCTACTACAGATAACACTAGGGAGATTCCTCGAACAACTAGAAATAGTTCTACCCATGTGATCCAGCTATTGGACTCCTGGGTATAAACTTGAAGGAAATGAAGTCAGCATACACAAGAAATAACTGCATACCCATTTACTGCAATATCACAATAGCCAAGGTGTGAAATCAGCCTAGGTGTCCACTGTCAGTTGAATGAATTTTAAAAAGGGGGTATATATATAATGGAGTTTTATATAGCCACGAAGAATGAAATTATGTCATCTCCAGGAAAATGAATGAAACTAGAGGTTATCGTGTTAATGAAATTAGCTTCATACAGAAAGTGAAGTATCACATATGTGGAAATAAATAAGAGCTTGAAAATAGACAAAGGATCATTAGGGAAGGAGCAAAGGACTGGAGGCAGGGAGAAGGGAAAGGAAGAAAGGGAAGATTAGAGAGGGTGGATATGATCAAAGGACGGTATATACATATATGGAAATGTCACAGTGAAACCCATTAATTTGTACACCTAATATGACTCAATAATTACAATAATAAAAAGAAACTGTTGAGAAGAAAATAAAGTGGTCAGTCGAATATCACTTTCAGCACGTTTTTTCTTTTGCAGAAACATGGTACATGCTAACTTGCTTGTTTGAGAGTCTGTCATCACTAGTATTATTCTGTAGACATCATCAATACAGGATCTTTCTAAATATGGCAGTCTGTTTAGTGAGTATGCTATTTTGCTCAGAAGAAAGCCACCAAGTGAACACGACATCCTAATTCTTAATAATCTTGCTAACAATAGAAATTCCAGTGACCAATTTAGCCACTCTCTTTTGTGGTTCCAAGACATATTCAGGGTATATTATATTCCAAGAAATTATCACTTAGCATTTTTTAAAATATTTTTTTGAATTGTTGATGGACCTTTATTTTATTCATTTATTCATATGTGGTGCTGTGAATCGAACCCAGTGCCTCACACATGCTAGGCAAGTGCTCTACCAATAGGCCACAATCCTAGCCCTATCATTTAGCTTTATTATTAATATTTACATTTACATAATGCTTATAAGTTTAAAAATACTTTTATATATTATTTCATTTATTCCTTATCAACCTTGTATGAGAGGTACAATAAATATTATTTCCTCCATTCAGTAACTGTGCAAATGAAGGCTGAGGCAGGAGGATCGTGAGTTCAAAGCCAGCCTCAGCAATGGCGAGGCACTTAGCAAGTCAGTGAGACCCTGTCTCTAATGAAATACAAAACAGTGCTGGGGATGTGGCTCAGTGGTCGAGTGCCCCTGAATTCAATCCCCAGTACAAAAAAAAAAAAGAAATGTGCAAATAAAAACCATCAAAAACATGAAAACAATGAAGTGTCCTTCCCTAATTTATATAGTTTTGCATATATTTATATGTTAATTGTATTACATATATTTTATACCTTTTACTGATATGGCATTTTATAGCTTACAAAGTATTTTTTGTGTTTACGATTTAACTTGATTCTCACAATTGTCCTGTCAGGTGTTGTGATTTCATATTGTGCTGGAACAGTCTGGTGTAGCTGTTAATAACATAGGTGGTATAAGCAAACTGGTTGGTTATGAACATCCTTCTATCACTTTGCAACAGAGTGTTTCCACTTTCTTATTTAAAAACTGAAATTTGAGTGGATCCTACCACATTAGGTTGGAAGGAAGCTTAAACAAAATAGTGCAAGTAAAGTGATTAGTGCTATTGGTACAGAGTAAGCATTTAATAAATGTCAGTTATTATTATCTATAAAAAATCTCAAGCCCAGAGAAGTTAAGTGATATGTCCAAATTTATAAGATGGTTGGTGATACAGTTAGTATTAGAACACAAGTTTTCTACTCCTGTGTCAATGGCTTTTTTGTTAGACCATATTGCCTTAATTATATTAAATCAATGGTACTATTTTAATTTATTTAGGATTATTCCATTCAATAAATCTACAAATAAGGCACATTCCACAGACTTGTGGCTTTACTCAGAATCACTGTGACATAATCTGACGTAAAGAATCTCAAAAGCAATAAGCATAAATTTTATTACCAGAATATATATAGTTTGGTAGAAAGAAGTCTCAGAGTCCTTGGCAAAGACCCAGGCTATCTGATATAAGACTTACATCATGTTATTTGGTTGTTATTAGAATAGTCACATTTTAACATTAATATCCTGAAATGAAAAGTAAAATAAGATATTTTATTTATGCCAATACTCTAAACCCCTCAACATATTTCATTCCCATTTTTCCCGCACAAAACATATCATACTAACATGATTACCATATAAATTGATTTTAAAAAAAGGTACCAGGGGGCTGGAGTTATAGCTCAGTAGTAGAGCGCTTGTCTTGCATATATGAAGCACTGGGTTCGATCCTTAGCATCACGTACAAATAAAATAAAGTTAGGGAAAAAAGGCACCAGCCTTGCCACAATGAAGCTTATATTCTTGTATGAGATATGGATAGAAAGTCCATAAATAAACATGCAATATATTATCATTCAGTGGCAAGATCTTTGATGAAAATAAATCAGTAGGCTAAGAAGTCATAGCGATAGGGAAGTGCTATTAGATGAAATCATTAAGGAAAACCTCTCTCAGGCAGTAACATGTAAGCAGGCACTGGGTGAAGTGGGAAAGTGAGTCAGGTTCCAATACAAATGAATATGCTTTATGTGTTATATGCAGAGTTGGAAAGGGGTAGGTGAAGGTGAGAGGGGTAGGAAATGATGTAAGTGAGGTAGCAAGGGGCCAGATCAGGTAGGGCCTTCTTGGCTGAGGTAAAGGTTTTAGATTTTATTCTATGTGTGATAGGAATATGGTGGAAGATTATACTTTGAAGACAGAACCTATGGTTTGCTAAAAGAGTGAATGAGGGGGGCTGGGGCTGTAGCTCACTGGCAGAGTGCTTGCCTAGCATGTGTGAGGTACTGGGTTCA
This sequence comes from Tamias sibiricus, assembly GCA_025594165.1. Classification (NCBI taxonomy): domain Eukaryota; kingdom Metazoa; phylum Chordata; class Mammalia; order Rodentia; family Sciuridae; genus Tamias; species Tamias sibiricus. Next base: position 17,681,151 of record CM046660.1, on the reverse strand, counting down.
ATCCATAGCACTACATAAAATAAACAAAATGAAGGCATTCTGTCCATCTACAACAACAAAAAATTTGAAAAAAAGGAGTGAATGACAGAGAGGACAGGAATGGATTCAATGCTTTCAACTTAAGCAAGAAGGTGATAACATTTACTCAACTAGACATAAGAAGGTTCTGGAGGAAAAGGCAGAGTTTAAGTTTTTGACATGTTAAGTTTGAGATATGCCTTAAATATCAGTAGAAAATCTAATGTAGGCATTTGAGTATATATATCTAGAGTTACATGAAAAAGGCAGGGCTAAAGATATTTCAAGAGATGCAATAATAAATACAGAAATAAGAATAGAGTAGAATTAATAAAATTAGAGTCAATGGACATCTGAATTTTATAAAACACTCCCAGTTGATTATAATGTATGGCCAGCAAATTTTATCCTAGGTGTTGAGGATAAAAACAAGAGATCTGAGGAGAGCCACTGGAACATCAAAACATTATCCACGTGATATATAAAGATATTGAATTTTATCCTGTATATGTTTTATAACAGAACTAACTCTTGACATAGAAGAATCTTCACCACTATTTGTTAGTAAAAATATACAATTTGAAATTGTCATCTTATTCTTTTACTTTTTTTTTTTTTTTTTTTTTGCAGTACTCCTACCACTGAGCTATGTCCCCAGCCCTTTATTTTTTACTTTTTATTTTGAGACAGGGTCTTGCTAAGTTGCTGAAGCTGGCCTCAAACTTGTGATCCTCCTACTTCAGCCTCCCAAGTAGCTGGGATTACACACATGTGCCTAGCACATTTTTGTCATCTTCTGAATAAAATGCTTCACTATAAGACATTCATGCTAATGGTTAAGACCCATAAACGAATCTGACTCAAGTACTTTCTTTGCTACATTTTAAAATGAAAAGAATGGAAATATCCAAAAGAAAGAAAACTAGGAAATAATTTTTAAATTGCTGATGTTTTAAAAGTAAGATGAATATTTAGACCACTAATATTTAGGTTTTCTACTTCTCTAATATATATATTCAAAACCAATATTTATTTTTGAGCAAATATTTTAAAATTTTCTAATTTATTGGACTCAAAGGCTATTTAGGAGGATATTAATTAACATCTAAGCATTTGGAGATTTTCCACATTTTCTTTTAGCTATCATTTTATAAGTTATCATTCTATAATTAGTTCTACTGTGGTCTGAACTGAAATCTTTTGATATTTGTCAAGAATTGCTCTATGGCTCAGTATACTATCAATTTGATAAATAATCCATGTGCACTTGAAAATAGTGTATAGTCTACAATTTCCAGATTCAGTACTTAGAGGTTAATTCTGTTGGCTGGATTGCTTATTGGTTTGTTTATTTACTCATTCATTCAATAAATGAATCAAAATCTGAAAGTGTCTTTTTGGGCCTTTAAACCTGAGAATGAAACTAAAACATGTCTCATAAACTGAAGAAATATAAAGATTATGGAAAATTAAGTTATATTAGAGGTCTCAAAAGACATTCAATAAATGGGATTATTCCTCTCAGAACAAACAAAACACACATATACCATTTTTCTTTTCCTTATGTAATAAATAAAGTTATATCATATTTCACAGTTAATAGCAAGCAGCTTACCTGACTTTCATCCTGTACCTCCATGCTGTATTGGTCACCTGGCTGAACTTCTGTGACTTTCTCCCCAAGAAGGAAACCTAGACGAGTCATGAGTGTGTTTGCTGCCTCATCTACAGATGGAGGGGGGCCAAGTTCCTGTTCAGCATCACCTATAACGAGAAAGCGTTGTAAATTGTGAATCTGTCAAAATAACATGGTCTAGTTCTGCAACTATTTGTACATTTATTTCAATCACTTTCTTTAGTTTAACATTCTAAATCCTAAATTGTGAGGTCCTAATTATAAAATGCTTTCCACTTTTAAAGATTATAATTTATATATAGTCTACTGAGATTATCCTCAATTTATCTATTGGAAACATTGAATTTGAAAAAAAATGTTTTTGTAACTTCCTGAATATAAAGAGTTTCCATTTCTTTGACAGCATTTCAATATGGTCCAAGTCTTGGGATCTAGTTCCCAGACACAATCTCTACTTTGGTCAGATTCTTTTATCTTTTTAACTGTGAAATAATTTCAAGCTTTTAAGTTTTAAGAATAGTACAAAGGACATATTTTTCTTAACCATGTGGAAGTTACAGGCATGATGTCCTATCATCTCCCAATGGTATCTATTTTCCATAAACAAGGACATTCTTTTATAACCTAAAACACTACCACAGAAATCAGAAAAATAATATTTTACATCATTATGACTTCATCAATAGACCCCATCTAAGTTTGACATTACTTGCTTAGCAATGTCCTTTATTGTAGAAGGATCCAATTTGGGCTTATGTGATTTATTTAGTTATCAATTCTCTTTCACCTCTTTTAATCTGGAGCAGTTCTTTACGTCTTAACTTTCATGACTTTGACACTTCTGAGAATTATAGGCCAGTTATTTTGCACAATAGTTCTCAATAAAAATGTACCTCCTGATTTTATTCCAATTAAGCATTTTGGGTAGAAACATCATAAATATGCTGCTGTGTTAATTTTAATCACTTGGTTATGATGGTGTCCGCCAGATTTTTCATTCACATTATTTTTCCCTTTGTAATGAGTAAGTAGTTTGCTGGGGGCAGGGGTGAGACTGAAATTATGTAAATGGGTGTTCTACTCCTCAACATATTTTATAGTAAAATATACATAATAAAATTTGCCCTTTTAACCATTTTTGTTATAATCTATTGACATTAAGTACATCCACAATGTTGTACAACCATTGCCACTATCCATTTTCAAAATTATTCGTCATCACCAAAAGAAACTCTGTACCTATTAAATAATAACGTTCCATTTCCTTCTTTTATCAGCTGCTAATGACTGCCATTTTACTTTCTGCCTCCACAAATTTGCATTTCCTAGGTACACTGTATAAGTGGAATCATACAATATTTGTCTTTGGTGTCTGACTTATCTTACTTAGCATAATGTTTTATAACATTTTATAACATACATCAGAATTCAATTCCTTTAAAGGCTAAATAGTAGTCCATTGTATGTACATACCACATTTATTTTATCCATTCATTTTTTTAAACATCTAAAACTGGCTATTTCTAGCTTGTACTTATTGTGAATAATGATAACATGAAAGCTTGTAAAAAAAGTATCTGTCTGGGTGTGGTGGTGCATGCCTATAATCCCAATTACTCAGGAGGCTGAGGCAGAAGGATCTAAAGTTTGAGGCCAGCCTGGGCAACTCTCACAAACTAAAAAGCTGGGGATGTAGCTCAATGGTAGAGTGCCCCTTGGTTCAAAACGCCAGTACCAAAACAATAAAAAAACTGTCTGAATTCCTACTCAACAAACTTTTGCTCAGTATTTTTAGCATCCATTAATGTTTCTTGGCTTGTCAAACAGTGATTCTTCTTCTCCTTATTATTATGTTTTGCAGTACTGGTGATTGAACCCTGGAGCACTCTCCCACTGAGCCACATTGCCATCCTTCCCCCCCCCCCCCCCTAAATTGCTGAAGCTGGCCTTGAACTTGGGATCATCTTACCTTGGCCTCCCAAGACAAGTGACTACTGTTACAAGTATTTGCCCCGGTGCCAGCAAAATACATTATTATTATTACCTCGTTTATCTATCTACATCAGGATAAACTCATGGGTTACTATTTTATTCACTGGGTTACAATCTGTTACTATCAGTATTTATTTATTAAGTTCAATTTTTTCTATATTTAGTTAAGGTAAGCCTCTTTAACTTGGCTTCTGTTACCATTTAATGTATCATTGTCATTTTCTGACCATTTCTTTGTTTTCTGGCTCTACCTTTCCTGCCCCAACCACGGAATCAGTCATTTTTTTTAAGAAGCCATGGTTCTCCTTAGGGGAGAAAGGTATTCAGAATATCAAGAGCTGTGTACTAGGTATGCTAATTTTTATTGGGATATCATTTCCTCCAGTCCTCACTAGTCTGTTAGGCAGTATTTGTATACCCTTATGTGTGCATATGTATGTATACATACACATGCATTATGTCCATTTTGATTTGTAAACACACATACACATTCACAGTGATACCTCTAATTCCAAAATTCAATACTAGAGGGTTAATTCTACTAGTTTTTTTCCACCCAAAGTTGTAATTTTCTTGTACGAAAGTGAGAAACTTAATCTGTTCTCCCTACATGTAACATATTTCATTGCTGCCCACTGCCAAACCGCACATGCCTCCAGAAGTTCTCATCCTGGTTGGGATTCTACTCCAGGCCACAGAGGCCTCAGTCACCATTCCTCTTGCAGTTGGTTCATTTTATTTTTTTCTAAATTGAGATATAATTCACATCCCATAAACTTTGCTCCCTTAAAGTACATACTTCAGTGGCTTTCAGTTTATTCATAAGGCTATACAACTATCCCCATGATCTAATTGTATAATACTTTCATAATGTGAAAAAAAATTTACTACTTATATTCATTTCTTTGTCCCCAAATTGATCCCCCAAAATTCTGATCTCTTGCACTAATTTTAGCCCTTTGCTTACAGACTGCTACATTCTTTCCATCCAATTAGCTTTTTAGGTTCTCCTTCTAGACAGACTATTTTTCAATAGTCATCAACTGTTAAGAATCACTCTTTTTAAACTTTTTCACTGAGAGATGCAGAACAGAGTCAGTATGAAGTTTTTTCTCTTGTACCACTCACTCTAAAGATAAATTTATTTCCAAACAAGGATTTACAAAAATCACATAACAACGAGCCAGGGAACTAAAAATGATCTATTATAAATTTGATGTGGGAAAATTTACATAAAATGAGTATGGGTTTACATTAACTTAATTGATCATCAACATTTTCTCAGGTTTTAAGTTCAGATGTATTTAATCCCATCTTGTAACAATTCACTGTAGCACCGATCCTATAAGACATTATAAAAATCCTTTTGCAGAGTCCATATGTGCTTTTTGCACAGCAAGTATTAGCTATATGTTAGCCTAGTATTAGTGATACCAAAACACAACAGCTTATTATTTAGGATATTCAGTATTGCATATTTAAACCACTCCAAATGCCAAGAAAGTAAGATTTTCATTGTCATTATTCAGTTTAACCTTTATCTTAACTTCTCTACTAAAGTCATACACTGAGGGTCAGAGCAAGGGAATATGTGTATTTTTGTATACTAGCACTGAACTCAAATGTTACATCAGTGGAAAATCTATATAGAACTCATTGAATTTATGTAAGAGGCTCTATTTTCTCTCTTCAATCTCCCCTCCAAGAGGCAACGTAAATAGATATCTCAAACACAATGCAGATGCAGAATAGGTAGAGTTATTTTTATGTTATAAATATTTAATTTCACATAGTATTTCCCTCCAAAGTGATTTACAAATTCTTATTCCTTGAAAAAAATGAAAAGATAAAACTGATTTCTTCAAATTCACGAATAAGCATTTCTTCCTTCCTATGGTTAAATTTGTTTTTCCCAAATTTTTCTCAACATAAATTCCAGACCTCTAGGTAGTCTAGGGTTCCATTTCACTTCCTCCTAAAAGGTTATTCTGATAGTTACCAAATATTTTCTATGTACAGGTTAACATTAGGTATTGTCAGAACTCACACAACATGGAAGAGAGATAATCATTAACATAGTAAAGTTTATAATCTACATGGAAGGTAAGATGGCTTGCTATTATACGATTTATTTATTTAGCAAATACTTATGTAATACCTTATACAATTCAGTAGTCTAAACACTATAAATTAGTCATTGCCTGGGACTAAGGTGGATAGGGTGTGACTATTAATGGGTATAGGATTTTGGGGGAAAGATGATGAAAATTACAGTGATGACTGCAGAACTCTGAATATACTAATAATCACTGAAGTGTACACTTTAAGGATGAATTTTATGGTAAATGAATTACATCTCAATAAAGCTTTTATTAATAAACATGAAAAAACAACAGTATAGATAAAATCTATAAAGCCATGACCAAACTTCCCCCAATGGTAACATCTTGATTATAGAGAGTTATTGAAACTGACACTAGCAGAATACTATTAACTAGACTATAAATCTTATTCAGATTTTGATAGGTTTTGTATAAGTTCATTTGTTGGTGGTGTTTTTTTTTTCTTTTCTTTTTCTGTATGCTTTGTTTGTGTATCTGTAAAATTTAATCACTTTTATAGATTCGTATATCTACACTGCATCAAGATAAAGTTCAGTCACCATCAGGGAACTCCCTTATGTTATCCCTTAGTCAAAACCAACTCCCCCTTCTCTAACCTCTGGAAACCATTAGTATATTCCATATGTACATAATTTTGTTATTTTTAGAATGTTATATAGATGGAATTATACATTGTGTAAACTTTGAGATTGGCTTTTTAAACATTCAGCATAATTTGGATTCATCCAAATGGGTCCTGTTTCAGTAGTTCATTCCTTTTCATTTCTGAGTAATATACAGCATATATACCACATTTAATTCCATCATTCATACTCTGAAGAACAACTGGGTTGTTTCTAGTTTCTATACATTTTCAGTAACTGTTGTGAACACTTACAAACAGTTTTGTATGAACCCAAGCTTCCATTTCTCTAGGATAAATACTGAGGAATGCAATTGCGGGGTCATGTTTTTGTTAGGTGAATATTTAATTTTCTCAGTTTTCCCAACTGTTTTCCACAGTGGCTAAACCATTACATTCCTACCAGCAATGTATGAGTGGTCTTGTTAGCCATTCTAAAAGGCATGTAATAATATATTAATGTTTTTAAATTTCCAAAATGGCTAATTATGTTGAACATCTTTTCATGTACTTTCTGGTCTCTGTGTGTCCTCTTCAGTGAATCAACTATCTTTTAAAAAAATATTTTGGTTTTGTTTTGCTTTGGTACCAGATGGGCACTCAACTACTGAGCCACATATCCTGTGCACGCTTTAAATTTTTTTTCTTTTGAGATAGGCTTTAATTTGCTGAGGCTAGAGTTGAACTCATGATCCTCCTGCCTCTGCCTCCCAAATTGCTGGGATTACAGGTTTGCACCACTGCACCCAGCAAAAGATAAAAAAATTTTCACGCTTATCTATGTAGTTGTGATTTCCCATACTTCTTATTCCATTGTGTAGATGCAGATTTCAACCTGGTATCAATTTTCTTCTGCCTGAAGGAATATCTTCCATGAATGTTTGAAATTTGGGGGGAAAATACTGTACAAAGAAGTTTCTTTTAAACAACTCAGTGGTTCTCAATCAGGGATAAGTTTACTCCCTAGGGAACATGAGGTTCACCAGGTCAGCTGGTGATAAATTCTTCCTGTGACTCAGTAAGTCTATATTTTGTCTTCATTTTTGAAAGGTATTTTTCAGGGTATAAAATTCTAGTTTGATAGATTTTTGCCTAAGTACTTTAAATATATTGTTCCCACTTACCTTCTGACTTGAATGTCTCCCACCCCACCAGGAGATGATGCTGCCATCTTTGTTCTTCTATAATTACATGTCAATCCTAGATAATTTTGGGGTTACTTAATTGATTGAGTTTACTTCTCATTCCAAGAAGTACTTTCCTACTTATTTAGATGCTTGGTAATTTTTTATTAGATGGCACATACTGCACATTTTTTAACCTTGGTGATCACTGGTTGTCACACAGAGGGAAGGGATTATTATATCCAATAGGTAGAGCTCAGGAGGTTGCTAAATAATCATATAGTATACAGAATAGCTCCCCACAATGAAGGGTTATCCCCCCTCCCCAAATCAATGATATTGAGGTTTAGAAACTCAGGAAATACTAAATTACCTTATCTTTTAAAATTTGGCAAAGTGGATGACTCAGTGCACAGCAGTGGGAAAACTAACAAGTATACAACTTGTTATTTCTGATAATTCTAAGAGTTACTTCAGGACTGGGAGTGTAGTCCAGTTATGCAGCAAGGCCCTGAGTTCAGTCCCCGGTGCACGCACATGCATACATACACACAAAAGAAGTTATTTCAATTTCTGGATTACAATGAATTTTTAGTCTTTGGGATATTTCCTTACCAAGTATGAGGTCTTTTTTCTGTACCATTAGATTATGCCATAATTCTATCAGTTAGTGTGTATATCAAGAGGCTGAGGTTATGTCAAGGCATAAGACAACATAGATTATTTGTCTTTTTATTAACTATAACAACAGCTATTACCTATGAGGATGGACTATATGACAGATACTAAATATTTTACATCATCACAGCTGCCTCAAAGAGGCAGGCATTCTATGACCACTTTGTGAATAAGGAAAGTAAAACACAGAAAGGATAAGTAATTTACTCAAATTTATATGACAAATAAATGGCTAAACCAGGCAATCTGGCTCTAGAACTCAAGCTGTTACTACCCAAGTTATACGGTCTTTCCAAACCGAGTCACTTAACAAGCTGCTGGGCATTATTCCTTGCCTCTCCTCTGCCCAGTATATTTGTTCAGAATGCCCAAAATTCTTCTTAAATTCTCTTATCAATTATTTCACCTATCTTTTGTCTATTCATGATCATCCATGCAACGTGAAGAGGGTTTCATCTTCATTACCAAACATACTAATTTAAGGTATGTTCCTAAAAAAAGATAAAAATTTTCTTAAGTGGAATTATACTGTGACTTCCTTAAGTAATAATGAAGAATTTGGAGTATGATAAACTAAAAATATGGTGGAAAGCCTGCCGGAAAATAATCTCTGTGAGATTGTTATACATAAAATATATCATGCACCATTCATACATTATGCTGATTTTTAAATTCACAGCTCTTGTTTTTATTTTCACTGTTTGGAAGCAATGTGTTTAGGCATGATGTTTTGCTCCCAGAACTCTGGGTAAAGAATGTAGTACCACAAAGATTAAGAGATCCTTTATGAACTTTGAAACATTTATTTTCCCATAACACTAATCATGAATTATGTCATGACTATGAGTTACTAAATTTTTATCTTCCTGGGAAAACACAGCTCTACTGAGTGATTATGGCAGTCCATGGAGAACCTCAGTCTTTAGGTAGAGCATTAAGAGCTCTTGGTTTCATACCTCCACAAGACCTCTTTGAAATGACCCAAAGATTAAGAGATTCTAAACTTTATATGGAAATGGAAAGGTCTAGGAATAGTAAAGAAAACATGATGAAAAGTGACATCTTATTTAATACCAAGATTTAATACAGAGCTAAAGTAATTATGACAGACTGACATAAACATAGATTTTAAAAAACAACAGTTGGGGTGTAGTGGTGCATGTGGTGGTGTAGGAGGCTGAGGCATAGCAAGTTCACGTCCAGCCTGGGCAACTTAATAAGCTCCTGTCTCAAAATAAAAATTTTTAAAAAGGGCTGGGAATGTAGCTCAGTGGTAGAGCACCCCTGTTCAATCCCCATTATGGAGGGGAGTTGGGTGGGTAGACCATCACATTAAGTAAAGAATCCAGCCCAGACCATAAAAGGCAGCAGTATGAGGAGGTGCAGCATCATGAGGAGCCACAGTCTGAGTTCCTGAGTTCCATGGTTTCTTTCCTGCTTCCTCCCTCCTCCATCATATATTCTTCCTCATGGGCCAGTTCAGGTTGGACGTATGGGAGATGGGTTCATCTTCCCATCTACCTACCCACCCTTATTATCCACCCTAGCCTCCTACCCTTCCCCCTTCCTGCCTGCTCCTCTTTTCCTCCTTAGTTGCCTTGTGCCTGTAATGACCAAAAACTTGACCAAAGTCCAGCTCCCTACGATACTGCTTGATATGGACAATGGTGTGACTGAAGAGATTAAATGTCACTCTTTTCATCTGGCTACTTATGCATGTGAAGGAGGTTAGTAGTATCATTGGAAAGAAAAAATATCAATTAAGAAGATGCACAAAGAGAGTGATATCCATGTAAACTTCCAAGCCTTAGCTATGATCATTAATAAACTGGAAGAGGACACTAGCATCCCTATGACCAACAGCATAGCTGCCAGTATCCCCTTTTCCCCCCAAATCACCTTCACACTGGTGGTCCCTACTGATCAATGTGGCTCTCTCTTTGGAAAAGGTTGTTATAAGATCAGAGAAATATGAGAGTACAGGGGCTCAGGTGGAGGTAGCAGGGGATATGCTCCCCAACTCATCATTGAGTATGTCAAACAGATCTATGTGGTCATATTGGAGACTCTCCCAATACCTTTTTTTTAAATTACGAGTGAATATATTTCTCTGGTTTACTAAATGAGAGTCAAACTTCAGAGCATTAAAGGAAAAGAAAACCAGTAAGTAGTGCTGGAGGAGATGGATTAAAAAAAGACAAAATGAGACATTTTGGATGGGGACCTCCAACATTGTCATGAGATAGAAAAAATAAAAGTCATTCTAAGATAAACATAAGGGCCATTTGCAAGAGTCCTGAGTAGAACCCAAATGGGCATGTGTTGTCCTGCATTTCCAACCTCAGAGCAGAAAGTGTACCTAGCCCCAATGTCTGACCCATTGTGTGTGGGGGAACTGCATTGCTTAGAAAGAATGCAAGAACTGAGTAGGGTTTCCTTCCACCCTTCATTTACCAAAAACAAATAATTGCAGGTACGTAGAGATAAATTTCCACCCAGACTGCACCCACCAGCCATTAAAAATGCAGGATCCAAGCAGAGGTGGTGGTGGTGGTGGTGTCCCTGCAGAATAATGCCAAATACCAGATGTAATTCTTCATTCCTAAATCTGGTCCCTTTCCTACAGACCCTTCTCTACCCTTCCCTACGCTGCATCCTGTACAATCTGGCTTCTCTTAACCTATGCAAGGAGCCGTGGAACTCTGGAACAAAAGAGCTACAAATTCAGCCTCTTACAGAACATGCTATTTTCCCAATAAAGCAGTCCTACAAGTTAGAAGCTAAGTTCCTATTTCCCAGAATCTACAATGATGTCCCTCCTTGAACTTGAACAATTCCAAAGAAAATTCTGCAAATTAAATGACCACATGGGATTGAGTTTTAAAAGCCAGAATTCAAACATTTCCCATCAACAAATCTCAGAAGGACAACCTTTAAAAGTAGATTTTCTTCCCTTATATGCATGTATGACTACAGAATAAGGAATCCCACTATTATATATAATTATAGTGCACCAATAAGAAAAGAGAAAGAAAAGTGAACTGTGGGAACAGGAAGACTCACTGCCAGCAACATGATAGAGAGAATAAAACTACACCACTTCTTCTTCTTCTTTTTTTTTCAATTTCCTTTTTGCCTTTTTATAAGTGCCTAGAATTGATACTCATTTTCAATACTTTCCACCTGAGATAAAATTCATAGGTTTTGGGGAAGGCTATTGTGGCTGAAGAATTTTACATGGCTTCCCAGAAGGGAGAACCCTGATTCACCTGAAATATAAACCCCAGAGCACTGATGGACAGATGATGCTCTGCTTGTCAGAAACCTGTCTCCCACCCAGATCTCTCTGGAATTTTCCACATTGATTCAAAACCCTTCCAGGACTGACACCAATGGTCAGTTCTCATGGGGAATCAAGTATACACGGTACTCTGGCAAGCTCTGCACTTAAGGCATTTCTTTTCTTTGGTTTGAGGAAGATGGCAGAAGACAGGGCAGGAACAAGTCTCTGTTGGTTCCTTTGGCTATCTCTAACTGTCAATCTTTCCTTTCTTCCCTTTTCCTTCTCTGTGTTAAGGACCTCAGTGGTCTTTGGGGTTCAAAACAAACCCCGCTACGTACAGCAAAGCATTGACTAGGTATGGCTAACACGTCTCTCTAGGAAAGCCCTGTCCCTGAGACCAAAGAAGCTACTGTTGATCCCATCCCCGAAGGGGAACACCTGCTCCTGATCCAGGCCCCATTCTCCCTCATCCTTGTCCTCCAGCTCAGTCTCTGTATATTCCTGGTGTTCTCATATAGGTCCACGTGTGCAGGGGGCCAGCCAGTTCCTCTTAGCGCTGACCACATTGGCTGAGGAGCAGAAGGGGCACTCTGGAAAGATGCGAGTGGCCACCATGCACCAGTACATCTGGACACCTTTAGCAAGACTGGGATAAGCGCCAGGTGGTGGGACCACCACTTGAGGGGTTCATAATTGAGGACTAGCACCTTCCGGAACTTGAAGTTACTGAGCAATTTCACCACCTGGGCGTGCCACTCTTCTTGGTCCTCCACACTTCCCAGTTTGGCAAAAGACCTCAATCAGCATGCTGTTGAACACACTGGAAGGTGCAAGTGTGGCTGCAGCTCACTACCAACTTCTTTGCTGGATGCTGTTAAGGAACTGGGTAGATTTTGTCCTTGGCTCACAGTGGGAGGCTGCTGTCCTTGACCTCCTCCAGAAGAACTTTGGCTTCCTTCACCACTCAGTTCTCCATCTACAGCCTCTTGAAGGTGGATAGGAAGAGGAACCTCCTGTATTGAGGGTCCAGAAAGGTGGCCACATTGAGAAACATGTCCACTGGGGGGCCTCCTGGTAGGTTTTAGACAGCTCTTTGGTGATGTCCTCTTTGGCATAGCCAGTAAAGGAGTCAGTCTCCTTGATGGTGAGCGTGGTGTTTAGGAGCATATGCAGCAGCAGCTTCACCATATTGACAGTCAGGTACCTGGAGGCAGACAGAATCTCAGCCACTGACTTGAAGAGCTGCAGAAGATCCACCAGGCCCCTTGATAGTCTCCAACATCAGATGGTGGTTGTTGCTCTCCTCCACCAGGATTCCAAGATGATGAACTGCTCCTCCTCCAGGCTCTGCAGCATGGCTAGCATGCTGCCCGAACTGGACACCAGGTTGCTCGCCAGCATACAGTGGGCCATGCTGTGCTGCTTTTGCTTCTCCTAGAGGGTGTACATGGCCACTGAGGAATGCTGGAAATACTCTACCAGCTTGTGGCACCATGACAGGAGGCAGCCCAGGTTGGGCAGCTCTAAGGCCTTCTGAATGCCTACGTTGAAGGTCTGTCCCAGACACAATATCTCCCTGGGGATGTCCAGAAAGGAACATGCCTTTGCAATGTCCTTCCTGAAGTCTGTGGTAGCCCCAAAGACCTTGGTGCTGATGCTCCACTCAACGAACACCTCATACAGCACATACATGATGGTTTCCACCATGTTCTCCTTGGGTACCTCAAAGGTCTTCAGGCATCTGAAGAGCACCAACAGGCAGCTGGGTTAACCAAGCCCCAGGAAGTGTGCTGCCAGCACCCTGTAGACACGGTTCTGGTTCTTACTCAGCCACAGCTTGTTGGAGATGCCCACACCATGAGGCGTCCACCAGCTCCTGCTGTTTGGCCTCTGGCACCATGCTGCATATCTTGGGGATAGCCTTGCTGAAGAATTTCCTGCTGGGTAGTTTGTACCTCAGGTAGGCCATCTTCAATAGCAGCTCTTCCACATGGAGGCTGGGTACAGCCCCTTGCAAATGAGCCCCAGCTCAGTGACTGTGAGCTCCTGCTGCTTCTTGCACTCCAGGCCCCTGGCCTGATTTGACGGCCATCGGGGTCCTGTGCAGGCTGTTGCTGTGAGGACAACTCCGGCTTGAGTTTCAGGAAGGTGGTGGCAAAAACTTCCTGCATCTGCTCTTGTAGCTCTTAATAAACTCACAGAATTCCTCAGGGTGATTCTTCTTCAGGTGACAGGGCAGATTGGAGGTGTCTTGAATAGGCAATCTGAGCCATGCAGATGCACCAGAGTTTCTTCCACTGCAAGATGCATCCTTCTGCGTTGGTGTCAAAGCTGAAATACTTCCACACTTTGCTCTTGGCACAGGAGTGGACTACTACCTTCAGGTCTGCCTGGGAGCCATTGAGGACTTTATTCTTGATCACTTCTGCACTGGAACCTGCCTGGTGGACGACCACTCATTCATGGGGACCTACTGGCTTTGCAAAGCCCCCAGGGCAGCAGTGCAGCAACTGTGCCACCAGCACCAACACCCTCAACATGTACGCCCCCAGGGCCTCCTTCACAGCAGACAAAGGTGACAAGGCTGCCCCAGCTGTGCCATGGCCACCACTGCTGTGCTCCCAATACCTTTAGAATGTATGACCATCTCTTAAAGGCCTAAGTCATCAAGTTCTCAGTTATCTTTGCAGGTAATCAGGCCTATGCCATTCAAGGATAGTACATGCCATTCCACAACTAGAGTTGACCAAACTGTACCAGTTGGCAATGCAACAGTCTCATTTTCGCATGATGCATGGCAACAATGGATTCATCAGCATTGAATCCAGTTCTTTAGAGGTGAAAGGCTATTGGGAAGATTGAGTGTATCTGCTCAAACTACTTCTCATGAACTCATCATTCCAAATACTTTGATTAGCTGCATGATCCAAAGCCAAGGTGCCAAAATTAATGAGATGCAGGTGTCTGGAATGCAGATCAAAACTATCAGATCTACTGATAGGCTAGTTACCATTGTTGGACCTCATGCCAGCATTAGCCTGGCTTACTATGTAACTGATATCAAGCTTTTCTTGAAGACAAGAGGCATAGGGAGCAGCTGAAACAATGCAAATTCATCCATAGTCCCTTTCTGCTGTTCACCACCGCCCATAATCCATCTGTGTTGTTTCTGAACACTGGATTCCAGGCTTAAAATAGTTGATAAATCTTCAAGTTTGTTTTATGAGCTTTCCCTGTTTTTACCCTCAATTTAACCTTTTTTCCAAGAAGTTTACTGTTTGTCATGGAAATGTAAGAGTAGAATATTAATACATTTTAGTTCTGTAATGTCAGAAATTTTTCAAAAAAAAATTTAAAAGATGGAGCTGGGTGTGGTGGTGCACATCTGTAATCCCAACTACATGGGAGGCTGAGGCACGAGGTTCCCAAATTCAAGGACAGCCTAGGAACTTAGCAAGAATGACCCTTTCTGAAAATAAAAATTTTAAAAAGGGCTGGAGATATAGCTCAGAGGTAGAATACGCCTGGATTAAATCCCAGTATGGAAAAAACAAACAAACAAAAGACCCCAGACACTGGATTATGTCACAACTATGAGTTACTATATATATCTCCTTGGGAAAACATAGTACTATTGAGTGACTATGGTAGTCCATGGAGAACCTCAGTCTTTAAGCAGAGTATTAAGATCTGCCAGAAACAGATCTATACATAATCACCTTACTTAGTATAAGAGTGCAACTGAATATTTCTGTAAGCTGCCTGTCATGGCCAGCCACGGCGCCGTGGGAGGAAAACTCGGAGGCAGAGTAAAGCTATTACTACTTTTACTTCTACTTTCTTAGAGCTTAGAGAGAGAAAGAAAGATTTTTCTTCTTCTTAGAAAGAGCTTAGAGAGAAAGAGTAGAGATAGCTTTTTCTTCTTCTTCTTCTTCTTAGAGCTTAGAGAGAAAGATAGAGCCTTTTCTTCTTCATCTTCTTAGAGCTTAGAGAGAAAGAGAGAGAGCTTGAAAGAGAGATTTCTTCTTTAGAGAGAGAGAGAGCTTAGCTTTTAGAGCTTCTTTCTTCTTTCTTCTTTCTTCCTCGGGAGCCTCGGTCTAACTCTGACCAGCAATTACTTCTTCTATCTGGTTTCTCTTCTGTAACCGCTCTGCCTACGTTCTGGCCGCTCTGATTCTTTTCTTCTTCTCTGACCCGAACTCTTCTTCTGACCGAGCGACTGCATGACTGACTGAATGAATTCATTCTTCTCCTGACTCCGACTGCTTTCACCCGGTTATATACCTTTAGCTTTGCGGGTGCCTCACGTGCATTTACAGGTGCGTCACATACATACTTATTATCAGGTGGAACTTATGGCTTCCAGCTGACCGCAATAGCCATCTCCCTAATTGGGGCTCCTTCATATTTCAAATACCATGATGGTATTTTCAATAACTGATGACAGATCAATATGATATCTATATGAAAAAGTGAATCCTATCCATACATAAAATAATTCCAGGTGGATTATAGATGCAAATGTGAAAAACCAATTGGGCTTCTAGAAGATAACCTAATATCTTTAAGATGTAGAATCAGGCAAAGATTTCTTAAACAAAACACAAAAGGCACTCACTAGAGAAGAAAACACTAGCAAAGTGAAGTTCATTAATGATACACAATTATGAGAGAAAAGGGCAAGTCATAAAGTGGGAAAAGATCTTTAATTCATATAACAACAAAGGACTATATCCAGAAAATATAAAGAACTTCTACAAATTAATGACATTCCAATTAAAAAACAGAGAACAAAAGCAAATATCAAAATTGCCAATAAGCATATGAAAAGGTATTCAAGGTAACTGGAAAATGTACATCAAAATCATAATGAGTTACCACTATACATGTATAGTATAGAATGGTCAATTATACAAACATCTAACAATATAAGGTAAAGGAACACTTAAGACACTGCTGTGCTGGTGGCAATGTAAATTGGTACCATGAAATTCACAAAAATACTTGGCTCTTTTAAGATGAACAGACTGAAACTCTATGACTCAAGTCTGCTACTAGTTATATACCAAAAAGAAAAGTATACATAGATACATCAAATGACATGTGATGAATGGGCATGGCAGTGCATGCCTATAATCCCAGTAATCCAGGAGTCTGAGGCAGGAGGATCACAAGTTTAAGGCCAGCCTCAGCAACTAAGCAAGATCCTGTCACAAAATAAAAAACAGAAAGTAAAAAGGGCTGGGGATGTAGCTTTGTGGTAGAGATCCCATGGGTTCAATTCCCACTACCAAAAAACAAACAAAAAACCCCAAAATGTAACAATCATTTGAGCATTCATAGAACTTTTCATAAGAGCCAAAACTGAAAATGATCATCAACAAGACAAACAATAAAATAACAGCAATTAAAAAAACCTCACAAACATTGTGTTGCACAAAAACGATAGACTCAAAAGAATACATAGTAAAGGATTTCATTTATATAAAACTCAAAAGTGATGATGGCTGTCAGAATAGTGTTAGTTTTATAGGAGATGGATAATGACACAGAGGAAGCATAAGGGAATCTTCTGAAGTGCTGATAAAGTTCTATATCTTGATTTAAGTGGTACCTATATGGATATGTTCACTACACAAAATTTCATATAGAGGAAGAATTACTATTTGGACACCATTCTTTATTTATGTTTTTCCTTAATTTTTAAAAATTACAGAAAATATATTAAGGACACAGGATACTGAACTTGAGTTTGAAGCAATTCACAACATTTACTTTTTCTTTTTTATTTGAAGAAAGAAGTCTGGAGTTATAAACAAAGAAATAATGCCACACGTATTTAAAAATTTGATACTTATTTACATTGTTCAAATCAGGGAAATTAATTAAATATCAACAAACTTAATACCCTAAAATTTTAGATCATCTATTTATAAAGTTCCTGTTCTAATCAAAGACATAAATCCATAAATGAAAGACTTAAACGAAATTACATGTGAAATATTTTATGGTTTAAACTAATGAAAATCTTCATTTTAAATGGGATTTTTAGGGATTCTGCAGAAATGACAGCCAGAACAGAAGTTCTCAGTCCCTCTTTTTCCTAACATCTACTGCACTGAAAGGACACAACTGCCAAAACAAAAATGAAACAAAACAACAACTAGTGACACTGGGAAGATACACTGGAAGGTGAAGGCTGATGAGAACAGGTAAGATGCTTCATTTCCTATAATGCACAGAACCAGGGAAATTTCAGGGGACAACAGCAAGGCAAGTAGCAAAAATATTACATTTCTACAGCATCCTGGCTGACAGATGTTGGTGATTCAATTGGAGAAAAAGAGTATACCTACTAAATGTGGTCCTTGGAGATACAACCATTCCTATAATCAAATCATTATTGGAATTCAAGGTGGAATTAGATGTCAAGTGAAATTTCTATTCTTCTGGAATTGGCAACTAGGGCCTAAAGGGTGAAGGACCAAAGGCATTAATGACTTCATATTCTCCGTAGTGACCTCTGGGACCCCTTTTCCCCCAGTTAGCTTGAGATTGTCCATATCAGTAGGAACGGCAATACAATTCTCTCTTTCCCATCTAATATGCATGGGAAGTTCATGCCTGTGCCTGTAGACTCCAAAGTTGAGGCTAAAGAGGGTAGTGTATGTAGCATTCTAGCTAATCTACCCTCCACTTGATTAACTACAAAGAGTCAGAAAAATGAGCTAGATTATGATGACGACCAATAGCAGGAGGATAGAAACTTTACCAACATCAACCTTGGTAAAATTCAATTACTAAAATATCACCAAGAAATACAGGCAACAAGTCTAAAATAAAGAAAATAGAAAGAAAGAAAGAAAGAAAGAAAGAAAGAGAGAAAGAGAAAAGAAAAGAAAAGAAAAGAAATGGGGGCACATTCCATGAAAACAGAACAAAGATCAATGGAATAGAGGAAGGGGATTAAGGAGGAAGGAAGAGGGACGGGATAAAATCTGACCTAACTTTTCTATGTACATATGTGAATATACTACAGTCAATCTCACCAATATGTATATCCATAAGGCACCAATATAAAAAAAAACTAATAGCAGAAAGATCAGTAGAATATAGGGAAGGAAATGGGTTGGGGAAGGAGGAAAGTACTAGGAACTGAATTAGAACAAATTATATTCCATACCTTTATAAATATGGAAAAATGAATCCCAATGTTATATACATTTAAAAGAACTAATAAGAAAAGAAATATATAGCCAAAAACAAACCACAGACCATTATATAAGGAATATCTTTATTTAGTCTCCTTCCTCCATACCCAAGGAAAATAAACAAAAATAAACAGGGGCTGCAACCGTGGCAAACTAAGTATTAATGTACACACCCCTCTAATGCTGACCAAATCTCCAGTGCTTAACACATAGAAAGCATTCAAGAAATATCTGTTGAGGCCAGGTGTGGTGGTACAAACCTGTATTCCCAGTGACTTGGGAGGCTGAGGCAGGAGGATCCCAAGTTTGAGACTGACCTGCACAACTTAGTTAGACCCTGTCTCAAAATAGTTAGACTCTGTCTCAAAGTTTAAAAAAGAAAAAAAGCAGGGAGTGCTGGGAATGTAGTACAGTGATAGAATACCCCTAGATTCAACCCCCAGTTACCCCCCTCCACAAAGAAGTATCTGTTGAATGCATGAACAAAATAATTTTTAGAGAAGGATATAATCAGATCTGACTATAAGAAAGGCTGTTCTGAAAGCAATGTGGAGAATGGATTAGAGGAAATTAAGGCAGAAAGACTATGAATTTCCTTAACTTCATAATGATGTAAGCACACAAACCTACCTATATATCAATCAAATCTTCCTTCTTACCTTTTAAATAGCAACACTATTCCTTTTGTGTTATTTTTCTGTTGCTATAACTAAATATTTAAGACTTGGTAATCTATAAAGACTAGAATTTTATTTGGCTCATGGTTCTGGAAACTGAGAATTTCCAGAGCATGGCACCATCGTCTACCTGGCATCTGGTGAGGACCTTCCTACTGCATTACAACATGGCAGAAGACAAAACATGGTAAGACACAGAAAGTGTGCTTACCCACGTCTCACCTTTTTCTTATAAAGCCACTAAGGCCATCAAAAGGACCCCATGATCTCATCTAATTCTAATAACCTCTCAAAGGACTCACCTCCAAATACCATAACCATATGAATTTAGGGATTAAATTTCCAGCACATGAAGATTTTGGGGACACATTCAAACCACAGAACTATATGAAATGAATCATTCTAATTGCATTTTAGATCTTATTATCTCCTGTCATCATGGAAAGTTGATATAAAAGATAATCCTTTCTCTTTTAAAAATCCATACTCACACTTTCAGATGTGTTTTCCCCACTGGTTATCAAACATATCCAATACTCTTCCAACAATAAATCACAAACAATTTTACTTCATCACTCTTATATCAGTTAACAACTAAAGTGAAGCAACTGGTATTAAAGATAGATAAGTCAATGTACATAAAAAATATTTTACAAATTGAAGGAAGTACTAGGGAGCACAGAGAAAAAAACAAACTTGTCTTGGGAGGGTTGAAGGAAGATGTAGAGGATTCTTGGAGGAAGCTATATTTGAAATTAATGTAATAGATGTTTGATATTTCAACAGTATAGAAGGAAAAAGAACAGAATTTGCAGATTCAAATTCTGTCTGACTTAACCAATTCAACACAAATACACAACTCTAAGATGAAAACTGACTAAAAACAGCATATTTAATGGTGTTGTAAAAGAGTGTTTTATTTTGGAACAATATTTATAGTAGTAGTTGTACTAGTAGTAATATTAACAATAACTAACATTTATTGAGATGGAACTGCCTGGCATATTTCTTAGTACATTATATGCATTGAATCATTTTCTTATCACAATATTCCTTACAGATAGCAAAAATGAAGTACATAAAAATTAAGTTCTTTCTTGCTCATAGCTAAGAATAAGTGAAGTAACAGTCAACATTTGAGTCCAGGCTATCTAGTTCCTGTGCCTATGCTCTTAGCCATTTCATCACTCTGCTAAGAAATATGTGCTTATTAAGTATGAATTTTCTATATGGTTATTTATTTTTATCGTTAACAAAATCCAGAAGAATTATCTGATGATAGACAAATGATAGACAATATGAAAAAGCACTAATTAATTCAATAATTTTTTACTGAGAACTTCTGGCATGTCCAGCATTGTGTTAGGTACTAATTGTACATTTATGAACAACAGGCACAGTCCCTATTATTAAGAAGCTTTACAGCTTCATGGGGCAAACAAAAATAGCTTAATTAAATCATGGCAATTAAATTGTGTGATAAATATAATGCAGACAAGACAGAGGATGCTATAAAAAAGAGCAACACTATATATTTCAGAATACATTTTGGATTTTACTTTTCCTGACAACACTAATTCTCCACTCATTAATCATTTACACTTTACAACATATGCAAGAAGTACCTTGGACTTAAAGTAGCCATGGGAAATCGGTTTAAATAATGATCAAAACTGTCCCAAGAAATCAATATCTAGGGCTGGGTTTGTGGCTCAGTGGCAAAGCACTTACCTTGCACATGTGAGACACTGAATTCGATCCTCAGCGCCACATAAAAACAAATAAACAAAATATGTGTCTATGTATAACTAAAAAATGTTTTTTTTAAAAAGAAGTCAATATATAATAGCTAATGTATCCAAATCCCTAATCTACATTCCTAACATGTGGGCTACATACAAATGATAGACAAACATTTATCTCTAGTTCTATACTCTTTAATTTTCAGCATTCTCTTAGCATTTTGATTGCACTGTTTACACTTTCATTTATTATCTATTCATTATAAACTGCTTATTTCTCATCCACTTCAACATGACATTTCTTTTTGTCATATTTAATCAAATAAACCCATGCATTCTAATGGAGTTGTAAAAACTACGATTAGCTTGGTCCAATTGTCAAAATAAACTTGGTTACGTTTCCACTTCTTGACGATCACCTAATTTTTTTCTTTTCTGATGAATACTGGAAAGTGGGTGATTACTAAAAGCAGGGGTTTATATTTGTCCTAATAAGTGCTGAATAAGTTATAGGAGCTTCTACATTCTCCCCAAACTGAATTCCTAATTGTGAGAATCACTGCCTACCAGTTGTTGAAAAGACAATCAATGACCTCTAGTTCATCTTTACTCACAAAGCAGCTGGTTTTAAAGCACTGACCCACGTTTCTTAGTTCCCTTGGGAAGAGTTGAAGATGAGGGGAAGAAATAAATGAACAAGAGTGGCAAAAACCTGACAATTCTTAGGACAGGGGGATGAATACATGGGGGTATATTTAAAACTTTACACAATGAAGGGTTGTTGGGCTTGGGCACACAACTTTATTTGGACAACAGGATGTTTGAAATATGCCTGTATGAATGGACTAGGTATTCTTGTCCTCTGGTGATCTCTAGCTGATGTACCTCCAGCCTGAGCCTCAGAAGGAGCACATGTAGATGTAAGCTCAACTTGAAACTTAGAGCCATCCAGGCAACTTGCAGCCCAGGTAAGAGCCATTTCAACCAATACCTATAAGCCTATGAGTAGGGAAAAATGCATAATATTGGTTAACAATTCTGCTTTATACTTACTCTGTTTATAATGCAGTAGGATACAAACACAATGTAACAAATAGAAAAGAAAAAAGTTCTTTGTACCCATAGGCTAGGCAAAATCATAGAATGTTTCATTTGTAAGTACAAATTTGTAGCCAAACCAAATAAGCATGTTAATTATTTAACCATTTGATAGTGTTTTCAGAATTTTAAAAAACTGAAAGAATGAAAAAGAAATCATCTACTTCTTTTAATTGAAATGACTATGACTATACAGGTATGGGGGGGTTCAAGAAATTCACTTTATATAAAACACTTGGGTCTGCAGTGGCTTTTACTTGTACTACTTCAAGTAAAATGCTGATAAGAAATCCAAAAGAAAAATCCTTTACAAATACAAAATATATAAGATTATGACTATGCCCCAAGTAACTATCATAAAACTCCTTTCCTTTCTTTAGTTTTTAAAAAAATCCTAATTTGTTATCACCTTAAATAATACTATCCTTTCAAAGACACAGCCATTTAAAAGAGAAATTTAAAATAATCCCTATTAAAAGATTAAATCTCAAGTTTCTCTGAAAGTATATGACATGGATAAAAGCCTATTTTCTGAAGATCAGCTTGGCCCTTGGCCCTTAACCTTGCACATGTAGTCATAAGACCTACAAAACTGTCAACTTGGCCTACCATTAGTGTCAAAATACACTTCTACACTTGAAATGTTATATTACAGTGTGTAACAAAAACACTCATAAAACTAAAATATAAACAGTAGTGCCACCTGATTACTGAAAAATTTCAATGCAAGTTCATTGTAGATATTTTAGAAAGTGCAGAAAAGAGTAACAGTGATGATGATAAACAATAACAGGAAGGGTGCTAATATCTCGTTTGTTTTATCTGAGCTTATAATAAGCACGTGGCATATACATTATTTTGCTTAGTCATAGTAAAAACCATGTAATAGAATAAAAATATCTATTTTATCACAACATTACAAAGAATATTTTTCTACCAACTGTTTTTTTTTTTTTAATTTTTTTATTAGTACAGTATAGTGATACATAAGAGTGGGGTCCATTTTGACATAATCATTCATGCATGGAATGTAATTTACTCCCTTTCAATCCCTGGTGCTTCCTTGTTTCCTCCTCCCTTCTCTCCTGCTACTCCTCTTCCTTTCCTCTACTGGTCCTTCTATTTTGTTTTAAATTGGTGTTTACAGATAATACATAAATGTGGAATCCACTGTGGTATATTCATATATGTATGTAATACATATTCATATGTACATAGAAGAATTTCTGGCAAAAGTGTATTTCATGAAAGTTATACACAATACATAATAGACAGAAGAGTCAGAAATCAAACGCAGGTCTAACAATAAAACCCAAGCTCTTATTTATTAACATATCAGCCCCAAGAAAGAAAATTGAAACTACCTACAATCCCATCAATCAGATACAAGCTCATAAGCATCATCTCACATGTTTTACCCAACATCCCAGTCCTTTTCCTCTTAAGCAACCAATGTTCCAGTTTGGTATATTCCAGGTATTTTATTCCTATGAATGTATATATCTGTAATGTAATATGTAAAATTCAGAAATGTTTTGCTATATGTAATGCTGTATGAAATTAAATCAAGGCACAGAGAAGTTATATGATATGTTCCAGATCACAAGACTAGTAAGGGAAAAATCAGAATTAAAACATAATAAGACATTTAACTAAAAATTACCCTAAACTTTAAATATTTTTTTTCTGATTATTTAGAAAACACTTCAAGAAAGGCTGGGAATATAGCTCAGTGGTAGGGTTCTTTCCTAGCTTTGTGAAGCCCTGGTTTCAATCCCCAGTACAGAGAAGAGGGACAGGGGAATGAAGGGAATGGACACTTGAAGAGAGTATGCTAGGGTTGGGGTTGTGCCTCAGTGGTAGAACACTTGCCTACCATGTGTTCACTGGGTTCAATTCTCACTACCACATATAAATAAATAAAATAAAGGCACATCAACAACTAAAAAACATTTTATTTAAAAAGAGTGTAATACTTCAGAATTATCACTCTAATAATAGATTTGCCTAATATTTTATGACAATATACTATGAGCCAACCATTCTGCTAAGTGCTTTATGTATATTAATCTGCTTAAAGTTATCTCCATTTTTTACAATGAGGAAACTTAGGCTTAGAAAGACTGACTTACTCAAAATCACACAGGTAATAATGTCACAAGCAGAAAAGCTATAAAGTATAGAATAAATCTGTTCTCTTATTTCAGGAATTGTTCTATTGAAATGACTGCTACTCTTTTTCATAAAAATAGATGTAGCCCTGTCCAACACATAAAAACAGAATTGTCTACCTTTCAATCTGAGGGTGAAGGCATACTTAGAGAATCTATATAGTAACAGGATTAGCAGGCAATGTATTTCTGGACTATTCTGTGTCCACTTCAAGTGTTCAGCAATAAAACCTGCTGATGACCTTAGATAAATCATTTAAATTCTCTAGGTCTCAGATTGCCCACTGCGAGACAATTGTTAACACAATTCCTTGAACATCCCCAACTCTGGTAAATTAGTCACATTAACACTATTAATCATCTCCATGGTTTCAGCTACAGAACCAAAGCATGCTGTTTACTTATATATTTCCCACATTTCCTGGATATAATAAATCTGATTTGAGGAATAATATAAAAGGTTAGATATTCTAGAATCTGAAGCACTCAATTTATTATGACACATGTTCTGGATCAACAGCTATATCCCAAAATAGCTTTCCTTAGACTTTGCAGGCTAAACAGCAACGACATGGTCTGGTTTGATCTACAATTTCCTTTTATGTGTAGTTCAACACAGAAAAATTAGACATGAGTACACAGATGCCAGGTACAGATGGAAAACTAAGAAAAAATATATATGCCTCAGACACAAATGCTTTATTCTTCAAACCTAAAATACAGACACCAAAAGGTTTAAGTTTAAATACAGAAACAACATGAACAATTACTCTCTAGAAATCACCAATGGTAAAATGAACCCTCTAGACTTGTAGCCTTGTTCACTGTATCATTTGTAAGATGTCTATATTAGCCCTTTAGCTTTGGTTTTTAGAAGTATGAAGCCTCTAACAGCAGCTTAGGCATCATCTGGGAATTTGTTAGAAATGTTTGAACCATTCCAGACCCACTGAACCAGAATTTCTGGGGTTGGGCCTAGTAATCTACATTTGGACATGCCCACCAGATAATTCTGAAGTATGCTAGAATTTGAGAACCACTGCTCCAACCTTCAATTTACGGCTACTGTCTCTGTGAAATGTAGTTTCCTGAATTTGCAGATGATAATGAGTAAAGCCAGTGGACAAGAAGATATCAGAACATACTAACCTTAACAGTATTATTATGTAGGAATATACAATAAAATATGTTCGTTTTTCTGTGAGCATATCTTATGAAAAAAATATTCAAAAAGACTGGCTTGATATTTGTTTTGCAGAAGAGCAAAAAATCCTTTCTCTCTTACCCTCTGAAAGTTCCATATTTGAGTCTATGAAGTAAATTGGCAGTAAGACAGTTTAATCAGAGAAAAGGCATATAAATTAATGGGGGGGGGGGAGGGCATAGAAAGAAAGCAAAATGAGTACCTGAACACCCAGTGAGATCTAGAAGCTCATACTCTCTTCACAGAGGAGAGTGGAGAGATGATGTGGGCAACTTAGGGAAGAGTAAATGATTTGGGAGAAAGATGAGTAGGCCCTCAGAATAGGTGATGGCCTATGACAAAGTTTGTCTGGGCATGGTGTAGGACAACCCCACCCCCCCACCGAGGTAACAGTAATCGTCCCAAGTAGATGAGACTCTCTGTGAGGGGATTCATGACAACTGAGCTCCTTGTTCCTTTTTTGAAGAATCTATCTTTAGGCAGATAAGGAAACTTCAGAAAAAGGCCCTCTCTGCACTGCTTTGGGAAGAAAGAAGGGAAAGATAAGAGGGCAGAAAAAGGTTAGAGACACCTTGGTTCTGAGGCTGCTTCTGAAGCCTTCCAAGCTTCTTTGGTTCAAAGTACTCAGGATGTCAAAGCATCATACTTTAGGGTATATATTTTTAAATTCCAACAGTTTGTTTTATGAGTACACAGGTTAATTCATGCTCATTATTAATTTCTTAAAAATATTTATTTATTTTAGTTGTACATAATGCCTTTATTTTTACGTGGTGCTGAGGATCGAACCTGGGCCGCGCACGTGCTAGGTGAGTGCTCTACCGCTAAACCACAACCCCAGCCCTCATTATTAATTTTTGAAACTATGTAGAGACAACAGCTTCAAACCTCAGGTTGCTAGCCTCAACAGAAACTTATTTTCCAAGGGTCTAATGCCTTTATCATAAAAGAACAAACTACTATGAAGTTTCTATGCTTTAAGTCTGTTGAAGATAAAATTGAAAAGAAAAAGAAAAAAGGACTACATAGCATGACAATTAGCATTTTGGCATTTTGTTTTAGGTTCTCCCTGGCTTTCTAAAAATCCTGAAGTTTAGTTGGTTCAATTCTAAATCAGCAAAGAATTTATGCTTGTGGAAAATATAAATAATTACATGGATAAAATTGTCCATAGCTATTCAGTACTGACATTCCAACAAACAGCAGCTAACTTGCTTCATAACAATAACAATAGCTAGATCAGATTAAGCATGTCATATGGGAAATAAGAAAGGGAAAAATTAGGCTCCCCTAAGAGTGTTTTAACTTGCAAATCTGGAAAACAAAAGGCCTCTGAGAGGTTGGGGTATAGTTGGTAGAGTGTTTTCCAGCATGCGCAAAGTCCTGGGTTCAATACCCAGTTACCCAACCCCCAATCCTCCCATAAAAGAATAAGCCTTATGAAAAAGGCATAGGGGATTAATGCATTTATTTATTTTACTTTAGAATACTAAAATTTGCATGGAGAAATGCAAAACACAATATTCCACTGCCTAAGAAGTATGACCATATCTCAAAACATGTTAAAGAGCTTTTGTTCTTTTTGGAAACAGGAAAGCTGTTTCCTAATACATAACCATTAGTGATTTAGAAGAGAACAGTCATCTGTAACAGTGGTTGAAGTTCAAGGTTCAATGCTCTGAGAGTGAAATTCCCAAAGTCTTTCAATTTTTTAAATATTGATTCATATAAAATCAAACGTCTTTTGTTTCTTTAGGTTTGGCCCATGTTTTCTCCCATTGTTTGGTTTTGTTTTAACTTGTCCATCTGGCTTCAGAGATATATTATCTTCACATTTCAGATCAGAGCTATTGATATCTTCTCAAGAACTAGGAATCATTTTACTCTGCTGAACCCCAATGCTATAAATATGTAATGGTTGCATTCATGCTGGTTAACATCAATTTTAATGAGCAAGAATAAACAAAAGACCTAAAACCAAGTCTTCTAAGGTCCTTTACTAACATTCTGATCTGTATACTCAACTAGAACTGTGAACATTTCTGACACAGTTCTATAGACTCACTCTAGAGAGAGTGTAAAGGATGTTGCCAGGCAACGCATCTAAGTCTGAAAGAATCTAAGCATTGATAATGAGTCTGTCTCAGTTTGGCTCCCACACAGGAAGGGTTTTAGTGAAGTCCCACATGTGTTTACAGGTCATACACAAGAAGAGGTATTTCTAAAAGTGAATGTCCAAAAGGAGTTCAACTCAGGATATCTATTTCTTTCCTAATTCAAGTTTAACGTTCCCAACATCACAAGTATTTTCTATAACTATCTAGAATTTTAACAGAAATTAGGCATAATAGGTCATATGCAAAAGGTCCAGTGTTGAATAAACATTCGTATTCACATCTTCAATATTTCCATTTGCACATGGCCATGACAAAGTCTCTCCCCCCCCCACCCCCGCCTCTCTCTTTTTAATTGTATTATGGTCTATTTTTTATTTATTTTTTTATTCTAAGTTGTTATATATGACAGCAGAATGCATTACAATTCATATTACACTTATAAAGCACATTTTTACATATCTCTGGTTTTATACAAAGTATATATTCACACCATTCGTGTCTTTTTTAAAAATTTTAATTTGTTATACATGCTTGCAGAGTGCAATTCATTTCGTATACAAAATCTCATATTATTTCAAATCACAAAAATAATTCAGAAATTATTTTTTTTTGAAAATTATCTTTGAAATTGCTTTGCTTTTAATATTTACTATCATTATATCAAAAGTCAAATCAGGATTTTCAATATAAACTATATTCTTTAGGGAGAATATATAACCAGTTGCAAAAGAGTTAACATGATTTTATGAGTAGTATACATGCAAAACACTGCTCTGCTGATGGGCCTGATCCAATCCTCCCTCTTTCAAAGCAGACACTTTGCATGCATGCTTACCAGGGCAGTATGCGTCCACGTCCAGTTTCTGAGCTGAAGTGAGGGTTGGGGAGCCAAGCTCGGATTCTGGAATTCGTGGGCTCTCAACAAACTTTGCCTTCCTCAGAGGGGCTAAGGACAAAGAGAGAGAGCCAGAGAGAGAGGGAGGAGGAGAGAGAAAATAGAAAGGAAGGGAGAGAAAAAAAGTAAAGAGAGACAGGGAAAGAGAAGGGGAAGGGAAAGAGAGAAACATAGAGGGGTCATGAGTAAGGGGAACAGCAGGCAACAGATGGAAGCACTTAAATGAACGACACACTCTGTCAGACTCAGATCAGGTTACTCTATTTTTTGTGCCAGAAAAAAAAATTAACTGCATTCTTCATAGAGGAGATGGGTCTTGCTAAAAAGTCCCTAAAAAAAAAGAAAAACTAAAAGCTAATATTCAAAACTATTAGCATAAATTGTGATTATCTACTACCTCTGGCTCTTTTCTTTCTTTATAAAGCACAGAACTCTTATTTTGGCTTTCTGTGCCATTAAATACAAGTATTAACTAACAAAATGAGACTAAATCTAAAGGTTTTGTTCATGGTAACTGTAATCAAAAGGTCATTTTTATCCAGAAATAGCTACTTTAATACTCAGTCATGATAAATACCAAAAGTAGGATTAAATATAAGCCATCACTCCTAATCTATGTAGTCTAAATCAATCGCTGTAGTGTTTTGTCACTAATGTAGGAAGCTGAAACTCCTAGCAGACTAAAATATTAACTAGACCATGCCAATTTGACACTAATGCTAAAGAAACATAATTTAGTTACGAATTTAATCATGAAGTCTATGGAATAGTAATATTCCATGCCATGGAATTAATTCATTATTATAAGGAATGACGTATAATTGTGAATTGCAAGTTTTTCTTACTGAAAGCACATATCAATTTTATTTATTGAATTTTAGAGGGAAATTAAATACTATTAGTGTTTATTCAAATAATGGTTTTATTGTTGTTGTTGTTCTCATTGTTGTTTTGGTACTGGGTATTGAACCCAGGGGTACTTTACCACTGTGCTACATCCCAACACTGCCCTTACCCTTTTAAATTTTGAGACAGACTCTCACTAAGTTGCTTAAGTCCTTACTAAATTGCTGAGGCTGGCCTTGAACTTGCAGTTGCCCAAGGTACTGGGATTATAGGTGTGTGCCACTGTGCTAGGCTCAGTGAAGTATTTTAAAAGTTAAAATTATAAAGATCACTATGGTACTTTCAAACTGAGTTCTATTAAATAAACTTTAATAAGGTTAAACTACTTAGCATAGCACTAGTACAAAAAGTTCAAATGAATGTGAAATTGCTTTGTATGTTATAAGTGTTTAAGACATGTAAATGTTTAAGATCACAATGCCTTTTGTTTTTCCAAAAGTTTCTGCAAGTTCTTCAAAATCCTCATTCTTCATTGACCCACAGAGGATTCTGTTATTCCTAAAGATGCTCTAAAAACAAGTATAAAACATTGTCATTCCAATGGTCAGAGTTCTTTATTTTCTTTGGAGGATAAAAATGATAAAATATTAATAAGATATAGAAAATAATGTTTAAATTGCTAATACTCAAAACCTATAGACAACAAAAATCATAATTTAAACCCTAAGGTGTGTGTGTATTTTCAAGTATATATTAAAAATACAACTTAAAGCCTGTCACTGTCTCCATGGCAACAGAGTCCTAACTCCAAGGGTGATAATGATATGATTCTTATCAAAAAGTGAGCTTTGAGACAGCAGATCTTTCAACTCTGCTAAGAGTGTAATAATATTTGAGCATGTCTTTTAAAATAATTATCACAAATGAAGGTCTCAAGAGATATATATGCAAGCTACTAATAGCCAACATCCAAATCTCCTTCATTATATTCTCACCAACTAATTAAAAAATAACGAAACATTTTATTTATTCAATAGTGCATTTAGGAAAAATGATTATAACTTTATTCTTAACACTTTTAAGTTCTTTACTAGACTTTTATTAAAGTATTGTCATGGCATCAGAATAACTATTATACCTTCTGAGTTCTGACAAAGACAGCACTGGTCCCTGATCAAGGGACTCTAGATATTTAAAAATTCTAGATAGTAAACTTTTGGGGTAATAAACAGACAGAAACCAGCATTTTAGGGTAGAAATATAAGAAAGAAATTGAGAGTGGTAGAAAAACTGGAGGGAGGTATGAGGAGTACAAAATTTATGGGATGAAGTCAAAGAGAAAAATCAGGGTCCTAGAAATCATACAGGAAAAAGAAAAGTAAATAGCTGAAGACTATGAAGAGAGTATAGACTACATGGTATTAATCAGAAATTGAAAAGATTACAGAAATATGAAATTTCTTACTAAAATACATACTTTTCTAACAAAGACAGTTATTTTTGATCTGTGAAGACTAATGCCATACTGACTCCTTTCTTAGGGAATTCCAACTAAAGTTATATTTATAGCTCACAAATGATATTTAATTATTTCTTCTGTCTACCTTTACCATTTGCTCATCCATGGGGTACTGTGTATGTGTAATAATGAAGTTAAATTATTTTATAAAGCAGATGATAATGGTGCTATTATAGATAACAAGTGCTATTTGTAAGCCAAACACAGTAGGTACAATCACAGATATTGACAGGTTATCCAGTAGTCATAATACTACCTGGTAGAGAAAAATAAAAGGAATATTTAGAAGATGTAGACAGTCCTTAGTATTTTTCTTGAAAGCCTAGACTATTTTAATAAACTTCATTGTAAAAATGATATATAAGATAATTCAGATAGGTAAGAAAACGCTACATCAAAAGGATTTTACTGATAATTGAAATAACAGTGGTTGAATAAGATGAGTAAAAAAAAACTAAAACCAACACCAGGTATTTTATTGTGATGTAAGAGTTCATGGGAAAATATTGCTCAAGAGGTGATCTGATGCAACACTGGGAATATGATTTTTACGCTGTAAGAGACTTGAGTTGGGAATCTGGTACAAGTTGAGGAAGGATGCATATAGATTTGGAGGACAAGTATAATAGTTTGAAAGAAATGAAGCAGTGATGACTATGGCTATAGAAAATAAAGCAAACAAGTGGTTTCAAGGCACAGTACATAGAGGCATATAACATGGTAACACCACAGTAAGGAGTTGGATGGTACAAGAACTAAGGGTCTAGGCTTTGAAACTATAAAGCCTAAGTTAGATTCCTATCTGTTCCACTTTTCTTAGATATTAAAAATCCTTACTGTGTGCAAGTTTCCTCATCAGTTATTTTAGGTTTATAACAGTACCATGGATCATTTGTGAAGATTACATTATTCAAATAAAATCCTCAGTGCACTGCCCAGTACAGAATATTATAGGATTTTTTAAAATGCAAAACAGGTTTATTACTGATAGACAATAAGGGACAACAGAAGACTAGGATCCATTGTTAGCTGTTCCCCATGGCTCAGAAAATCTGCTCAGGGTGGGGCTGGGGCTATAGCTCAGTGGTAGAGCCTTGCCTCGAATGTGTGAGGCCCTGGGTTCCATCCTCAGCACCACATAAAAATAAAGATATTATGTTCATCTACAACTAAAAAAAAAATTTTTTTTAATCTGCTCAGGGCGGATAAAGTCTTTCTGTGGGTGCCTCACTTATGCCACAGTTGAGGGATCTCGGAAAGCAGTCTATCCTGGGTGTTATACCCTCAGGTCATTTGAGTCATTGAGTGAAAGCATTAAAGGACATCCAGTTTATAGGCAGGGGACTAGAACAGGCCCAGAGTATTCCAACCAGCTTTCCCTTATCTAAGGATGTTACATTCCCAGCACATTCTACCATTACTCTTAAAAACTAAGTGAGACATGGGGAATATTACTGGTTTTGCTGTGTCATTACTAACATCACAGATTCAGCATGATTTGGAAAGTCTGAATTTTTTGTGTGTGTGTGTTGTGGGGAGAAGGGGAGTGACACAAAAATGTCTAAGATGCTAAAGGGGAATGAGAATAATAATAGTATCATCATTTAAAAAAAACTGGGAAGGGTGTAATGTTGAAGCAAATAAAGGTTATACTTTATAAAGTAGTAAAATGTTCAAATCAAAATGGTCTAGGTTATCCAGCAGCTCGGGAGGCTGAAGCAGGAGGACCAAGAGTTCAAAGCCAGCCTCAGCAACTTAGCGAGGCACTAAGCAACTCAGTGAGACCCTGTCTCTAAGTAAAATACAACACAGGGCTGGGGATATAGCTCAGTGGTTGAGTGTCCCTGAGTTCAATCCTCAGCACCAAAAACAAAACAAAACAAAACAAAAACGAGTTGGACATCAATACACTAAGTGCATGTATAAAAACTCAAATGTTCTGAAAATACTTTGTGTAAAACCAGTGACTTGAAAAACTGTGCTCTTTATATGTAATATGAAAGGAATTACACTCTGTAAGCATGTATAACAAATTAGAATAAATAATAAATAACTTAAAAAGAAAAAACAAAACACAATGGTATAGGTTAGACAACTACAATTCTTTCCATGATCTCTGGGTAGTAGGTGTGTGGGAAGGTCTTTTGAGAGCAGATAAAAGCAATCAGATCTATCACACAGGACTGTCAGTAGTAACAAAGAGAATCCACCTATGGAAGTTCCTCTGTAAACTAGAATGATGTTGATGATATTGATGCAAACCTAATTGAAACAAATAAAGTCATTAAAATAAGAATTTTAAATAACTATTGAGGCATTTGTCTTTGATAAAAGTTTCATAGCAGAAAATAATTTTGGGGAAGAAAGCAGCCCAAGAATCAGATACTCATAAAAGAATTATATGGAGACTGACAAAATCAAAGGAAAGATCAAAAAAATGAGAAATGAAGAATGAGCTGAACACAGTGGTACATGCCTAATCCTAGGTACCTGGAAGGCTGAGGCAAGAGAACTCCAAGTTTAAGAATTGCAAGCAAGACCCTGCCTCAAAATAAATAAATAAATAAATAGGACTGGAGATGTGGTGCAGTGGTAGAGTATCCCCTGGTACAAGCCCTAGTACCGCCCCCCCCCCCCCAAATAAAGAAAGAAAGAAAGATGATGGGTGAATATAATAGGTAGAATAACATAAAGTATGATAAAAGAAAAATTCTGAGATATCATGAACTTAGTTACAAGGGCAAGAGAAAGGAGTGGGAAAAGATATAAGGGAAATTAATCAGTTCATAGCTGCATGTAAAACCAACAAAAGACTACTTCACATTCCTGAAAGTATGATGAAACCTTGACTTGATTCCCATCAAGGCTGACCACCAGGGCCACCAAACTCTCCTTATGCATAAACTTTCCAGACTATTACCCCCACCCAGCCAATACAGAAGCAACAATTATTACTCCTTATGGACTACCTTCCTATTCCAATACCCCCCCCACCCCCACCCCCATGTTTTGCATTGTCCCATCCATCTCTTATCTATGGCCAATGAATGTTCAGTGTAAACATCTTGTGCTTTCCTTCCTCAAATATTTCATTATAAAAATATTCTTAGCTTTAGGTCTAATAAACATTTTTTTCTAATAATTACCTAGCCCTGATGCTACTGGCTGCAGAAATTTGTCTGCAAATTGGACCTGTTCTTTTTTTTTCTTCAAATTTATTTTTTATTCTAAGTTGTTAGAAATGACAGCAGAATGTATTACATTTCATATTATACTTGTAGAGCACATTTTTACATATCTATGGTTGTATACAAAGTATATTCACACCATTCGTGACTTCATACATGCACTTAGGATAATGATATCCATCTCATTCTACCATCTTTTATTTTTCTTGACCCTTTTGCCCCTTCCCTTCCCCTCCCTCCCCATTGGCCATTCTAATGTTCCTCTAATCCTCCTATGCTCCCCATCCCAACCCGACTGTGAATCAGCATCCTTATATCAGAGAAAACATTTAGCATTTGGCTTTTTGGGATTGGCTAACTTCACTTAGCATTATATTCTCTAACTCTATCCATTTACCTGCTAATGCCATGATTTTATTCTCTCTTATTACTGAGTAATACTCCATTGTGTGTATATACCACATTTTCTTTATCCATTCATCTACTAAAGGGCATCTGGACCTGTTCTTTTTTCAGACTAGCATCTGTAATGGCTTGATAAACCATTTTATTTCAGACAGTTCAGGCTTAAAAGTTTTGGTTTACCAATATGATGAAAGTATTTTCACAAAGTAGGATTTGAAATATAAAGTATATGTAAGAAGATTAGTCTAAAGATAAACTAGTTGTCAAATGGGATAAAAAAGATTCTTAGTTTAGGCAAGAAAGAGAAGCATAAAGCATCTAAATTAGGAAGAAGTAAATTATCTCTGCTTGCCGATTATATAATCTTACAGGTTGAACACCCTAAAGATTCCACAAAATAACTACTAAGATTAATAAATGAATTCAACAAAGTTACATGATCAAAAAAATCAGCTGCATTTCTATACACTAACAATGAATAATCTTGAGAAGAAAACTAAGGAAACAATTTAATTTAAAATAACACACACACAAGCCGGGCGCGGTGGCGCACGCCTGTAATCCCAGCACTTTGGGAGGCTGAGGCAGCAGGATCGCGAGTTCAAAGCCAGCCTCAGCAATGGCGAGGCACTTAGCAACTCAGTGAGACCCTGTTTCTAAATAAAATACAAAAAAGGGCTGGGGATGTGACCCAGTGGTCGAGTACCCCTGAGTTCAATCCCCGGTACCACAAACACACACACACACACACACACACACACACACACACAGAGTACTTAGGCATAAACGTAACCAAGAAGGCAAAAAACACTTGTATGGCGAAAAACTTATGAAACACTGCTGAAACAAATTAAAGAAGGCATCAATAAATAGAAAAGCATTCCCTGAAAGGCTTAATTGTTAGGGCAACAAATACTACCCCAAATGATCTATAGATTCAAAGCAATCCCTATGAAAATCCCAATGACCTTTTATTGCAAAAATAGAAACACCCATCCTAAAATTAACACGAAATCTCAAGGAACCCCTGGATAGTTGAAACAGTGTTGAAAAAAAGTAAAGTTGGAGTTCTCACATTTCCTAATTTCAAAACTTACTACAAAGCTAGGGGAATAGCTTAATAACACAGAGGGTGCTTATCATGCACAAGGCCCTGAGTTCAATGGCTGGTATAAAAACAACAAAACTGTACAGGGGCTCCTACAAATTGCAGGATTTAAAAGAAGACCTAGTCAGTATCTTGACTTACCTCCATTTTGTTCTCTCTCTGAGCTAATACAGGCAGTCATGCTGGAAATGGAAATTGAACAGAAACTGCCCCCCAAACCCTGGTACCAGGAGGACACCAGTGGGACCTCAAAGAACCAAACCCACAACCAGGCCAACCCAAATTGCTCTGCATATGCATACCTCTTGGTTTTTCTGCTTTTATTCTTCCCCCATATAATCCTGAAACTGTTTTCAGTATGGAGAAGAAAACTTTCAAGACCAACTATCTTCCCAATCTGGTCCAGCAGGAAATTAACCCCTTTCCTGTTTCATCATCATGATGTCTGTTAATTAGTCTCTAGAAGCGGGTAGCGGAACCTGGTCTGTCAAGATCCCTAGACTCAGGCCTCTGACTGAAGACTCGTAACACAACTTACTGCAAAGCTTCAGTAAGCAAAAAGGTACAGTACTGGTATAAGGACAGATATACAGACCAATGGAACAAAATGGAGGGCCTACAAACCCTAAGATCATATAATTTTCAAGAAGGGTACCAATACCATTTAATGGTAAAAGGACAGTCTTTTCAATAAATGGTTTGGAGAAAATTGAATCTTTCTGCAAAAGAATGAAGTTGAACCCTTACACCATGTAGAAAATTAAATGTAAATGGATGAAAAACTTAGAAATAAGAGTGAAATCTATAAAATTCTTAGAAGCAACATGGTGGCAAACATTCTGAACTTCACAATTGTCAAAGAAGTGAAGAAAATAGTGGATAATGGTATTGGGAAAGAGAAAACATTACTTAAATAGTTTAACAAATCTTTCATAGGCAGAATCCTATAATATTATTAGCATTTCAGTTCCTAAACATGTATTCATGGTACCTTTGGATACCATGAATATCTGGAAAATAAGTGGGAATAGATCCTTCCAACCTGTCCAATGTGCTGATTAACTATTATCATGAACATGCTTAAATGATACAAAAACAACATCTTGAAGAAAGGAGGAATGTCAAGAAGTTCTTCTTTTTTAGTCATGTACTTCCTTCAAAATGGAATATCAAAAAGAAAAAAAAAGCTAGTTTCAATTAAATTACAAATTTTGTACGTTCACCTTCTTTTAAAGTTTCATGAAGAGTTTTATGGTTGCAAGAGTAACTGGGGAAAATAAGTTCACTTTATATGTTTAAAAAGCAAACTAAAGAGCAAACTAAAACCCAAATAAGCAGAAATGGGAAATAATAGAGATGAAAGCAGAAATAAATAAAATGGCAAATAAAAATAGAAGAAAACAATGAAAGAATAAGACTTGAATAGTATGAATATACTTTGTATGCAAACAGTGTTATGTGAAAAGAGGCTCTATGTGTGTATTATGAATTGTAATGCATTCTACTATTACAAATACAACTTTGAATAAAAAAAAGGCATTCTATCCATCTACAACTATAAAAACAATGAAAAAAATGGGATCCTAATTAGAATAAGTTATACTCCAGGTATGTCATGTATGTATAATATATCAAAAATACATTCTACTGTCATGTATATATCTAAAAACAACAAATAAAAATAGATTTTGAAAAATTAAAAAAGTAACAAAATTAAAAAACCTTAATATGACCAAGAAAAACTGACATGAATTACCAAAATTATGACTAAAAGGGGATATCACTATTGACTCCACAGAAATGAAAAGAATCATAAGTGAATATTATGAACAATTTTATGCTAACCAATTAGACAACTTACATAAAATGGATAAATTCCTAGAAAGACACAAATAACCAAAATTGATAAATTAAGCGATGAAAAAATCTGAATAGATTTATAACAAGAAAGAAATTGAAGTAGTAATTAAATATTTTCCCACAAAGAAAAGCCCAGTCCCAGCTGGCAGCAATGATGAATTCTATCAAATAAGAAGAAATAACAACATTCCTTTATAAACTCATATTAGAAAATTAAGGAATAATTTGAGATGGAAGCAAGTAGCCTAGAAAAACAGGTTAATTCAGGTACATGTAGCTAGATTTTTATATTAACAGGCTATAAGAAATGTGTACTGATATTAGAGTTATGGATTGAGTTAAGTGAAATAAATATTAGCACAGTTTACTTTGTTTGAGAAATTAGTTAATGACACCATTTAAAGTTCTGTCAAATAAAAAAAAAGTTTAAAAAATAAACTTTTTCCAACATTGCATTTACTAATAAGAGTTTTCTTTTAGTTTTATGCACAATTTAAATTTTTGCTCTGATCTTATTTGGTACTTCAAAGCAGAATGAAATTAAGGAACTTTTTTTTCTTTTTAATTAATTTTTTGGCCTAATGGAAATTCATTCCCCGCCCCCCCCCCTTCTCTCTCTGTACTGTGGATTTAACCCAGGAGCATTTTACCAAGAGTTATAGCACCTGAATCACTGGAATTACAGGTGTGGGTGACCACGACTGGCTGAAACTATTCTTACAATTATTTTTCTTAGCCAGGCACCTATAATCAAGGTGATGTGGGTTGGGGGGCTGAGGCAGGAGAATCCAAGTTCAAGACCTGCCTTGGCAACTTAGGAAGACTCCCCTTAAAATAAAATTTTAAAAGGGCTGGGGAACTGTAGCTTGGTGATTGCCTAGCATGTACCAGACCCTGGGTTCAATTTCTAGCACTGCGGGGGGGCGGGGGGAGGCTGAGGGGGGGGACAAGGAAGAAAAACTATGTTTCGACTTTGTTTTAGAAAGATTGGTGGAAGCAGTGGGCAAGTATCTCCATGGTAGAATGCTTGCCTTACAAGACTGAGGCCCTAGGTTTGGATCCCCAGCACAGGGAGGGGGGTGGGAGGTCAGTGGAAAGAGATAAATCTGTTTGGGACTCTATATATTGTCTGTTTTCTTCATAATGAAAAACTTCACAAGCTCAATTCT
This sequence comes from Tamias sibiricus, assembly GCA_025594165.1. Taxonomy (NCBI): domain Eukaryota; kingdom Metazoa; phylum Chordata; class Mammalia; order Rodentia; family Sciuridae; genus Tamias; species Tamias sibiricus. The sequence goes on along the minus strand of CM046660.1, from coordinate 17,642,465 downwards.
AATGCAAGGCACATAGCTCTAAAACCAGTTTTCTTTTCTTTTTCTTTCTTTTTTTTTTAATATTGTGAAAATAAGTACTCTTTTATTTCAAATTTCAGAAAAACATGCCTGTTAAAACATGGTTAATTTTGAAAATTGACAGCTTGTCAGTAAACAAAAAGTGTGCTAGGAAAGCAAGAACATCAGTTAATAAGTAGTGTTATACCCACTTCTTCAATTATACCACTGGTTATCTTGAGAAATGCAGTGAATGCTCTAAGGACGTTAGACACAGCTGTGGGTTTATGGCATGATTTGTCTATCATGTTTTATTGATTTCCAACTTTAAAAGTATACATGCAAAGGATAATATTTTATGATACTGAATCAAATATCCAAGAATAAAATAACAAATAAACAAATAAAATAACAACTAAGATATGTGTAACAGTTTATTTTTTCATTTTTATTTATGTTTTTACCTAAGCTCATTTGACCTACATAAATTTTTTTTCCAGGAAAGACACATTAATTCTATTTATGGATGGGAAAACAATCACAAGACCTCTTACACAGATCACATTAATTTAAGTGGTTAATGATAGATTCATGTCCAGGTATTTTTATTTCAATGATATTATTTCATTTATAAAATTGTTCCTCATGGTATCAAACTAATTTTAGGATATGAGATAATTTTAAATGGTCCATTAAAAAGGCAGTATGGAATTACAGAGTGTGGCAGACATCATGGTACCTATCAACATTCTGATCTCATGTCCTTCTAGGCACAGGGGTGACTATAATTGCCAGTTATTGTGGTATGTAGAAAGGACTATGTGACTTGTTCTGGCCAACATGATTAGAGTAGAAGTGACCATAGCCCCTAGATAATTCTAATAGTCTGTCTCTTCCTCTAGAACAAAAGTCATGAAGAAAGTCTCATGATGAGATGGTGAAACTACAAGGCTGAAGTAGCCTGGACTGCTGTGTATTAACACATAAAGACAGCTGTCCTGCAGAGCTATTCAAACTTGCTGGATAAACTAGAAATAGACATTTGTTGTGCAAAGTCAATGATATTTTTAAGATTCTTTGTTATGGCAGCATAGTCTAATCTTTTCTAATGAATGAAACAGCTACAAAGTTATCCTGTTTCCCATTATCTGTCAATCCTTCCAAATATGTCAAGGAGAAATTTTTAATGTGGTACTAACATCAGCTAATTCTCCTTTTTTTAAATAAATATTTTTTTAAGTTATAGTTGTCGGTGGACCATTACTTATTTATTTTTATGTGGTGCTGAGAATCGAACCCAGTGCCTCACATATGCTAGGCAAGCGCTCTACCACTAAGCCACAGCCTCAGCCCTAATTCTCCTTTTTAACAAAGAAGGAGAAGAGCTTAGCTTCAGAGCTACATGAAGGTTGAAATAGGTTGAATGTTCTAATTAATATATAGTTATGGCACATGATACTTATTTTCCAGTTCACTAATGTTTCTTTTGCTTAATTTTATTTTATAATAAATTTATTTAAATAAAAGCATAAAATTCCAAGAAAATATTAGGTTAAAAACAAGTATAGCTATAAGCCGGTATAACAAAAAAATCATAAAGATGTTATGCCAAGTGAATAAAATTGAGAAAGAGTGTACTATAGCTACTTGTATCTCAACAGGGCAATTCTTGATTTATTTCTTCATTTTTTGCCCATGCTTTGTTGAGTTGTGAACAAAACATTTAGGCAACTACATTTAAATTGGTATTCAATATAAAGGGTGGAATTGATAAAATGTTTTCAGGTAACAAGAACAATGTATTAGAGTCATGACTAGAATTCTGGTTAGAGAAAACAAATGTAAAGTGGAGAAAATATTTAACAATTAAACTAAAAAAGAATTATCACATGAATAGACATTTAGTTATTTGATCAAACTTAATCAGAGCAGTCTTTTACAATTCTTTTTCCCCATCTTTCCAGAAGGGCCAATCTAGTTTTACATGCCTTTAATAACCTTTATTTCCACTGATAGATAGCATAGTCAGAAGTCAAAAATGTGGAGAGGAAGCACGACTAAATCTGTGTGTTTTACATACAGTACACAATCTCTGAAGACTCTAGTTCAGCGTTATTATGTAGCATGCAACTTAGATAAATTTGGCATGTTAATATAGAAAAGCTATAGTTACTTGGTTAAACCCAGAATAAGTCATGAAGTCATTCTTGAAAGCTTTACAATGGTTCATAGTGGGTTCTCACACTCAGTTTCTAAATTGTGCTACCACACTTGAAAATATGTAAAAGATTTCAATATGGCCACTCACTAACTTGGCACCAAAAGAAAAACCTTTTAAAAATTTGCTTCTAATGATAAGAAAGATAAAAGGAAAGATAAATAAAATGGAGAAAAAGAAAGTATTTCATTTTAGAGGATGGAAGAAAGAACACAGATTGATAAGAAGATAGGGATGGGATGCCAAAGCACATAGACTGAAGTAGCCCTTCTAACTTTTCCAGGCAGACAGAACAAGAGCTAGCAGATCCACAGTGAAAACAACAACAACAACCAAAAAAGTAGTGTTTTCATCTTAATGAACTAATGTACATACAAGTAATTTGATAAAAACTCAAGGCTCTCAAGCTCACTTTTACCCTGTATATTTGTAGAAATTATGCTCCTCTCTCATAGACATATCACCATAGTTCCAAGACAATTGTATTTCTCCTTATATTAGGGTAGACAAAGAACTGAAGTGAATAATATTCAGTGCTTAATAGAACAGATTTTTCACTCAAATTGGATGTTTATTTGGAAGCTCCTTCTTTCTATAGTATAGTCCCACCATTATCTTATAGCCTCAGAGTCCTTTGCTAGATTCTCTACAATATGTATTCTCTAATCTGTTTCCTCAGTTCAGGAAGACTGTCATTCTCTGATAGAGTTCTCCACAGTCAGAATACCCTCCTGCAGAAAGCCAAGGTACCTAGTTGTTATCCCCCACACCACCCTTTCTTTCAGGGATATACTACCTGCTGTTAACTGTCCAATATCTGAAAATAGTTGTTTGCAATCCAAGGCAAGTCCAGCACTAGTTATGTCAGCATGGTGGAAAGCAGCCTCTCTTGACATTTTAATTGCATTTTTTATATATTTAGTATTCAGAATATGTCTGAAAACAGAAAGGAGCCTTTTTCTGTTTTACATACCTCTGTATCTTTAGTAGTAACTATAATAGTGACAGGCACAGTACAAGTGCTATTATTTGTTGAATGACTTAACTAGTTTATATTTATTTATATGATTCTGGAGAATAAATGATCTGTTCATGTCTTTCATTTAGTAACTAAAGCTGAAGAAAATGGGAGTTTCTAAGCAGTATTCAAGGAAACACAAGAATAAGTATGTTCTTCCCACATTAGTTCTATTTTCATGCAGTTGTGTTATGCCACACAAAGGATATACTAGACATATTGACTGGTAGATAAAACACACCAGCAATAAGTAAAATTACTTGTACTTCTTGCCTCAGTTCTTTCTGCCCCTCTGTCTGCCCACAAATGGATTACTGGTATTTAATGAGCAAAAATTATTTTTTTTTAGCAGAATACATACTATGACAAGAGTGCTAGCATGAGTTGTTTTCTTTTCTGACAGGTACAGTATTTTAGAGAAGAGGTGCTTGTAATATGCAAAAGCTAGAAATAAGTTTATTTTTGAACATTTTACAAACTAAGATTTAAAAATACCCTACATTATATATTAGACCTAGGATTATGGTATTATATAAAATTTGAAGTACAAATTCTACCTATACTATTATTTATATAGAAATCTTAAACTCTTCTAGATTATAAACTCTTTAAAGGAAAGGGTTGTAGGATAATCTCAAAACAGTACTTTAAAAGTGATATAAAATGCATTTACACTGCTGTTTCCCTTTTGCATTAGTTATCAATAATGGCTGGAAATATGATGCCTAGGTAAACTTAACATTTTAATTTACAGAAAAAAAAATCAGTTTTACATATACTTAAGAACTGAGAGAGAAACAGCCTTGGATAGTAACCATGTGTATAAAATGGTCCTCCATAAAGACCAAACTGGTTTCTCTCACACAGACCCAAAAGGTTTAGGATTAACAAGGAAAACAATGAAAGGTTATTTCAAACCTTTTTCTTTTTCAAAACTTTGGGAAATTAAAGAAGATCTTAACCAATCAATGTGGAGGTAGAAACTGTTACAAACTGCATAAACATGAACACTGTGCCAGTACTGTAATAAAATTCTGTGAGAACAGACTAAAAGGATAACTACAGTTATTCTTTTAACTACAGTTAAAAGCAACTAATTGTATATTTCAATATATCTAGTAAAGAGGATTTTGAATGTTCTCAACACGATGAAATGATAAATGTTTGGGTGACAGATATTACAATTATCCTGATCTGATACTATTATTGAAATATCACATTATATCCTATAAACATGAGCAATTATTATGTGTCAAGTAAAATTATTTTTAAAAATAGATTTAAAAAAAATTAAGTCTTCATCTCATGGACAAAAATGACTACTGAGAAATGTTCAAAGATTAAGTGTGAAGGCCAAGAACTTTCTGGCTTGTTTTTAGAATGTGCAGTTGCTACTAATGTTATAATAGGGAACTCAAAACAGAGAACACTAATTAATTCTAACCCTGGGTGAAGAATCACATTTCTCTGACCTTAGAATATTTGTCAGAAATTGCCAGTCTTTGTAAGAGAACAAGTTGCCTTTCAACCTCCCTAAGACCCTGGTATCATCTGGCTGGGAGAGAATAAAGAAGAGGCTAAGTAGATGATTAATTCCTGAGAAAAACAGGGTATACAAAGATGAGTTGTCTTCTCCGATGGAAAGTAAATCCCCAGGAAAAAAGAGAGCTAGCTGAGGAACAGAACTAGCATTCTGCAAGGAAAGGCTCTGATTTAGAGGTAGGCAAGGATTTTTATTGTGACTTTCCTTAAATACACAAAGGCGTGAAATACTGTCTGCCTTGCTCTTGGTTGTGTGGTACCAAGAAGGGTGATCTGTACGCAAAAAGCAGACACTGATTTGGTTTACAGGCAGGTTTTCATAAATCTCCTGTAACTTCTGGATTTTAAACTAAATAAAACACTCTGTTCAGTAATTAATTAATTTAAGATATGAAATAAAACTTGGAGGATGAAATTATAGAAGCAGTATTATATATTACAGTAAAAGGAAATTAAGCTAAAAAGCAAATCTCAAATTTTAAAAAATTATACATGTTTCTTATGAGTTCGGTCATTTACTCTTTTATGTCACTGGATACATGGAAAAGAAAAAAACCAAATTACATAAAACAACAAATGGTAAGGAAGAGAACAAAATAAAATCAGTTTTTAAGAATTTTGGCATTAACTAAATATCAGCTCTCCAGTATACAAATATTTGTATGGCTAGAAACAAGTAATTTAAGAAAGTGTCAGTGTTTATGAAAAACAAAAATCTCAAAATACTACTGAAGAGGTTCTGCTTTGTACAGCTAAGTAAGATTCTACCACATGGGTCCTCCCCCAGATAATACTGTAAACTCTAGGGAAAAAATGATAACTACTAACAGCTCTGGAGAATGAATACAAGTAGACAGATTTTAGAGGAAGGTTGATATTGGAAGACTGAATTGTGATGAATTTCCATGTTTTAGTTTTGGCTTAAAAGCAGAGAATCAACACTACATGGGGGCACTAAAACTCTAATAGAAAAACCTATACTTTTTCTAGTTTGAAAGTTACTAGAGTGAAGCAAATAAACATATCCGTCAAATGAAACTTTTCTTATATTTTTGGTGGCAAGAGCAACTAAAATCTTGTCATTTAACATGAATACCAAATACAACACAATTCTATTAACTATAGTTTTCATGTTGCACATCATATCTCTAGATTTGTTCATTCTACATATCTGACCTACATCTCCCCATTCCTGCCCCTACCACTACTGCTGGCAACCACTTCCTTACTCTCTCTCTCTCTCTCTATTTTTTCTTTTTTATTTATAATAGTAGTATGTATTACAATTCATAATGCACATATATAGCATCTTTTTACATGCAACTGTTTATATACAAACTTTTTTTTGAATTTTTTGACCTTCCATGTACAAAAGATATCTTGTAATACTTTTCTTTTATTCTGTTATGGTTGGGAAAGATGTTTGATATGATTTTAATCTTAAAATTTTCAAGAATTGTTCTGTGACCAAACATAGGATCCATAAAATGTGTTTTTGGGCAGTGCTGAGAATTGAACCTAGGTTTTTGCACCTGCTTGGCAAGTGCCCTACCACTGAGCTCCATCACAGCCCTCTATGCAGTGTTTTGGGTCTTCTGATCTATCTCACATTTCTAAGTTTCAGCTTCCTGAATCTTACTCTACAGTAAACTCTGCTAAATTAATTTCCTCACAGTCTTGAGAAAAAGTTAACATGTTTTGAGATCCCTGGAAGACAAAATATTTCTTAATTATCAAGAGATTTTAATGGTGTTTTTGCATAAGAAGGTAAGATGCATGAGGTAGGCATATTATCAAAACTAGTTCTGCATTTAATGTTTTATATATAATTCTACCTGTACTAAATCAGAGCTTTAAATCCTTAGGGGAGCCTCAGGGCAGAAAAAAATTATTTTGTCTTTAGTAAAGGATATATAGAGTTATTTGTAATAACAATCACAACAAAACATGTTATTATATAGATTAAATTATAAGTTAGATTGGACCATGTCCCCTGAAATGTAAACATATGGCAAATTAATAAGACTTGTAAAGTGATTACAAACACTAAATACTTAAGAAAGCAATTAACAAAACAGCTAATAAGATAATAAAAATTTTATTGTGTTATCTAAGTTAAAAAAAAACAGTTGAGAGAAACAAGCTTAGATACTGAAGGGGAAATACACATAGATTCTATGCTTTTATTTCTTGTTTTATAATCATTTAGATGTATGACAAATGATGACTATAAAGGAAATAGAAGGCGGCTAACTATAATTTATTTTTCTAATTTAATTGGCTTCATTTTAACAATAGATAGAATACTGTAGATATCTACTAACTCAATAATCTAATCCTTAATCTCTTGGTTTTAGTTGTTCCTACATGTTTATGCATATAAGTATACTTTAGATTTGTTAACTCTATTGCATACTTCTTTATGAGTACTTTTTGTTTTGTTGTTTTGGTGATGGGGATTAAACTTAGGGTCTCTATGAGTTTCCAAACTTATTTATACTGAAAGTAATAAAGACCATTTAAAGATTATGTAGGTGTAAGCATAGGTAATATTTAGTGCTCACTATATCCTACATACTGCTATACACTTGATATTTATTATTTGTTTATCCTCTTAACATTCTTATGAGACAGATACTCTTATTACAATTTATGAAAGAGGAAATTGAAATGTAAAGAATATGAGGGGCTAGAGTTGTGGCTCAGTAGTAGAGCACTTGCCTAGCATATATGAGGCACTGGGTTTGATTCTCAGCATTGCATATAAATAAATGAATAAAATAAAGACCATTAACATCTAAAAATATTTTTAAAAATGAATATGAATAACTTGTAGAAAGTAACACAGAAAAATAAGTGGTAATGCTGGAACCTAAACCATGCGTGTCTGACTACAAAAGACAGGTAATTAACTACTCAGTAGACTGTTTTCAAGTATGCACTTAAACACAGAAGAACATAAGATTCTTTATATCATAGCTCACTAGTTTGACAAGGGTATTTAGGCTTGAAAGATAGGAGTAATGTTGCTAAACATAAACCTCCACTCATGATTAAACTCAGACCCAAGTCATGTATCAAGAGGATAGTAAAATTTTTGCTGTGATACCTAAGTGGAAAAAGATTGGTTAAGAGGAGAGAAATAAACTTAGATACTGAAGGGAAAATATAAAATAAGAAATAAAATTGTGAAAGCTATGTATAAGGTAAGACCATAATTCATTGGTGTGGTCCATACCCATCTGTGGCTCTTCTCAGGATTCTCCCAAACATGGTCAGGGTTACTGAAGAATATGAAGGTAAATGTATAAAAGAAGCCCTCTTAGCCGGGCGCGGTGGCACACGCCTGTAATCCCAGCACTTTGGGAGGCTGAGGCAGGAGGATCGCGAGTTCAAAGCCAGCCTCAGCAATGGCGAGGCACTTAGCAACTCAGTGAGACCCTGTCTCTAAATAAAATACAAAAAAGGGCTGGGGATGTGGCCCAGAGGTTGAGTGCCCCTGAGTTCAATCCCCGGTACCACACAAAAAAAAAAAAAAAAAAGAAGCCCTCTGTCCGCCCTTGATAGGGACTAACAGCTGATTTTTCAAAAATGTTCAAGGTCAGGGCTATGGTTGTGGCTCAGGAGTAGAGAGCTCTTGCCTAGCACATGCAAGGCACTGGGTTAGATTCTCAGAACCACATAAAAATAAATAAATAAAATAAAGGTATTGTGTCCAACTACAACTAAAAACAACTTTTTAAATAAATGATTAATGCAGAAGGGAAAGATAAAAATGATACATGTATTAACACTTCAACTTAAAATATACAGATTAACCAAAATTTGATGTAAAGCCAAGGCCTCTCTGAATATGAATTCCAATTTTTCTTTCTTGCATAAACTGCACTAAAATCTATAGCCTAAGCCAGGCATGGTGGCACATGTCTGTAAGCCCAGCGACTTGGGAGGCTGAGGCAGGATCACAAGTTTGACACCATCCTCAGAATTCTAGTGAGGCCCTCAGCAATTTGGCAAGACACCATTTCAAAATAAAAAGGGTTGAGGATATAACTCAGTGGTAAAGTGCCCCTGGGTTCAATCCCCAGTACCAAAAAGGAAGGGGAAAAAAAGGAAATGCTGAAACAAAAATACATATTTAGTTAAAATTTCTTTAAAACAAATACTTAGCTAACCTAAGTACAGGTGGATTTTAAAAGTATTTTTACCCTAACTTTATAGTATTTTTAACTGACAACTGAGTTTTTCTAAGATTTAATACAATTTTTTTATAGAAATAAGAACTCTCTTTATAATAAATGTTTTTTTTTCTTTTGGCCTTCACATTTTATTAGTTAACATACATGTGATTTAATCATGTTATCATTAATGTAACTGCCTCTTAGTAAGCATAAGCCACCAGAGGGATAACAGAAGTACCCAGGTGTATTAGAAGGTAGTCTATTCACCTCTAATATACACCTTCTTTTTTTATTTTTATTTTTTGGTGCTACCAGGGATTGAACTCAGGGACACTCGACCACTGGGTCACATCCCCAGCCCTTTTTTGTATTTTATTTAGAGACAGGGTCTCACTGAGTTGCTAAGTGCCTTGCCATTGCTGAGGCTGGCTTTGAACTCATGATCCTCTTGCCTCAGCCTCCCAAGTGCTGTGATTACAGGCGTGCGCCACCACGCCAGGCCACACCTTGTTTTGATAACAGTCAGTAGGAATCACAAAGAGAATGGAAAAAAATTATCATGTAAGTGATTGGGTGAAGGTCAGTTAAGAAACCTTCTCCTCTGGCCTGGAGAAATAGCTCAGTGGTAGAACACTTGCCTAGCACACCTGAGGCCCTGGGTTCACTCCCCAGTACTAACAAATAAAGAGAGAGAGAAAAAAAAAAAGAAAAAGGATTAAAGAAAGAATGAAAGCTTCTCCTTTAACTGGAAGAACTAACCCACAAGAATATAAAATAGTATTCAGAAGCCTAACAAAACACCTTCAGATGCCATCATGCTTGAAAGGCATAGACCATCAAAGATTTAGATTTAGAAATAAGGTACAAAGTATAAAATCCTGCTGGGTAGGGGTAGGGTAGCACAGTGGTAGAGCTTGTGCTCAGCATGCACCAGGCCCTGGGTTCAATCCTATCACCAAAACAAAATGAAACAATATCTGAGCCAGTGCCCATAACTGAAAGGACAGTGATGACCTAAACAGCAGTGAACAGTCAATTAAAACATGAATAGATTTCAATAAGAGGGAGTCAATTATAGTTTGTCATATTTCAATCTCTAAAATGATACAATTTTGTGATGTCTTCTGCTATTTTTCAATAATAAACCATTTGAGAAGTATCAAAAGCAATAATAGGAACATGAAATCATTTCAGACAGATAAACTTTGACAAAAAACATTTTCTCCAAATTGAAGGCATAATCTAGGGAAAATTATATAATTAGAATTAAATTGAATTAATACAAAGTTAGCAGAAGAGGTAGCTAATAGATCAATGTTATGTTGTATGGACAAATGAAATAGTTTAAAATAAATCTAAGCTAAACAGATGACATATTAACACAATTTATAAAAATTGCTCATTAAAGCAATGATTTATCTCCAGAATGGGGGTAAGTAGATAAGACTAGACATTTGGTACAGTGACAAGAATTCCAAAACAAACAGAGAACACCTATCTAATGGTGATAACAGTAAAATAACAGCAAATTTTAATCTCAGTATTGGAAAGCTAAATCTGATCTATTGTAGTACTTAAAAATAAGAAACTCAGTCATAACTGCAATGTATCCCAAGGCCTAGTTTAAGCTGTGCCTCATACATGGGAGCAACTTTCCAGTAATGTCTTTAAAACAGGTCAAAATTGGCATGAAGAAAGCTGTTACTTCTTTTTCTGGGTACTATAACATTGTCAGTGATTCCTAAGAATCATAGGGAGGAGAAGCATGCCTCATTTGTCATACTTCTATTCCAGCCTCAGTTTGAAGTGTTTACAATTACAAGTGTGAATAATATATAAAATGGTGAGTCACACCTTTTGGTGAGTAACAAGCTCTTAACAACATAATAGGGTTATCTGTTTTAGTCTGCTTAGCTGAAGGAATTCAAGCTAACAATATTACTGATGCCCTGTGTAATCTCAGAATGTTTTATCAATTTATTAAACAAGTACTTAAGGAATATCTACTATGAATATCTACTATTTTCAAGGCACTGTGCTACAGATCAAGATATAATAATAAAAAAGAGAATACTGTTTCTGCCTTATAGGGAGACTAGACATAAATTACACACACACATTAAATAGTAATAAAAATTAAAAATGACTGAGTACTTAGTATGATACAAAACTGTTCAAAATTATTTTCTCAATCATTCTAACAGTCTTATGAAGTAGGTACTAGTATTGTGTGCTTTTCACAGATGGAGAAACACAATCTATAGAACTAATATGTGTCAAAAAACACAGAACTAACATGTCAATCAGGAATCAAATCCAGGAAGTATAACCCAGTATACAGAAAGTCTATTATATAACCTTATGCTATACTATAATGCTAAATAATTTGAGACTTGCATTAGTAATAAATTCTAAGATGGAAAAGCCCATTGTGCACTGAACATGTAACTTTACCATAATTCTAAGCTTCTTTTATATCATAATAATGTGACAAATATTTATTCATGGTTTTTGGGGTAGAGGCTTCTTTTAAATTAAACAAGGAAAAGCAAATCAGAGTTTTATGTACTTTTTGCTCACTTTTTAAAAACTTAACCAAGGGTTGATTAGGGTGTAGCTCAGTGGTGGAGCCTAGCATGCACAAGGCCCTGGGTTTGATCCCTAGCATAGCTCAAAGCAAAACAAAACAAAAAACAAAAGCACTTTAATAATTAAAAGTAAAAACAGGATTCCTGCCTTCCGGGTCCCCTTCTCCCTCTGGAGGAAGTCTTTTTCTGCTGTCCTTAAATAAAGCCTTTCCTTTTCCACTTTTTTTTTAATAGTAGTATGTATTACAGTTCATACAATACATATAGAGCATCTTTTTACACAAAACAGTTTGTATACAAAGTATATTTGCAGCATTCAAATCTTCAATCATGCATTTAGAATAATGATATCCATCAAGTAAAAACAGCTTCCCTTCTTACCAAAGGAAAAAGTGGAAAATCCAGAGGACAGAAAAGTAGAGAAAGGTATAGAAAGATATATTGGATCTTGCAATTGCTTTTATATGACATTATCATTAACTATTATTATTGGGTACTGTGTTTCTAGAGTCTGTCGTAAGCATTTAAATCTGTAAAAATTCACTTATTACTTAGAAATGTTATGGACACTGCTATACCTATTTTATAGATGAAGAAACTGAAGTACAGAGAGGTTACATATAACTTGCCCAGTGTTACACACTAGCAAGTGGCAGAATCTGAATTACCATAACATCGGTTGCCAATGTTAATGTAAAACAATCATCTGCTTTAGGGACAGCTACAGCTACCTTAATATAAAAATAGGAAATTTTGGGGGGAGAGGATGTTAAACAGAGAAACTTATTTTATCTGTAAATGTTTTGAAGAATCCTATTACGTGACTATACATTATAGACACCAAAAAACCAACTAGACCTCTAAAAATATATTTGGCCATGAATTTCTCATTAGATGCTTTCCTTCTCCCACATCTACTCTCACCAGTTTTACATAGCCCCTCTTTCACACCTTCTCTTGCTTAACGAAATAATACAAATATCTGTCAAATGTAGACCACTATATCTAAGGTTTTGGACTGTAATTCAGGAAAGCAAAAAAGCAGAATCACTTTCAAATAAATTCATGGCCTTTGTGAATTTGTATTCTTGATCTCTTTGAAAACAGTGCTTAGTCTCTAAAACCCTCCCCAAATTTAGCTTCTGTAAAGGTTATACCATACTGGTTCCCCAGCATCTTTCATAAAGGTCCTCATTCCTCTCCTCTGTCTTTTAACATGTGTTTTTTCTCTTTGGTCTTTTTAAACACATCTTTCTTTTCCTTTTCTTTCCTTTTATTCCCCCTAGCACAGATGATAAGTAGATCTCAATGTCTGTTTAATTTTAGACCCCCACCCCCAGAAGATAGGTATTAGATTCAAAAAAGACCTATTGGAGTCCTGATCTCTTTTGCCTAAATTGCTTAATGACTGACCTGATTATGGTTTATTTTCTTCACTAAGATTAGAACCATAATAATTCAAAGGGCTAATGAAAGATAAAATGAGCTAGTGTGAAAATTACTCATAAAATATTTAATTCTGACCTTTTCCCTTTCCATTCAATTCTTTTTCATAAGAAATTGTTGTCTACTCTTACAGTTTTAACTATACTCTCTGTGGGTAAAACTTTTAAATTTGTAGCTTAAAAATCTCACTTATTTTTGAAGTGCTATAACCACATTTCTGCTCTGATATTCAGCTATTGCCTTGAACTCAATGTGCCTCCTCTCAAAATCAGCAGTCCTTCTAAGCTATTCCTACTAATGAGGTCATCAATTCCCACTCTTAAACCTTATAATCACCTTTGCTAGATCTTTTATGTCCCTGAATTCTGTTAATAGTAAGTCAATAATTATTTATTTCTTCAAAATCTTTCTCTTTGTAACTTTTTTTTACTGCTACCATCTTAGTTTGCCATTGCCCCAAAGGCCTTCTCAATCTACAGTATCCTTTCATGAAAATTCTACTCCAAACTGATTTATTTACCATTTGAATTCATTTTGTATACTCTTGCTTCCAAGTATTTACTCATGTCACTTTATCATTTCACTTTTTAATCCATAAAACAAATATATTTCTCATACTTAAAAAACACACCAGTTTACAAAATATTTAAGTGTGATTTATCTGTTGAATTTGAGTAAATTATAACTTTTCCATAATTTCTGGAGGGCCAGATAATTACTGTCAGACCTAGTTATGTACCATTGCCCATTCTTTTTTATTTTTTATTTTTAACTGACACAACTGTCCTTAGATAGCAATGTATGCTTTTTGGAACACTTTCTTGTTCCACATGATTTTGTAGGGTTATGTACGGGGGTGGGGTGGACGACAGACTACCTAGCAAATAAGGTTTAGAGATGGCAGTTTAAATAGTTAAACAGGTTCCCTTATTGCAGGACTCATTAGAGCTTTAGAAACGCTAAATTGTTCATTTCTCCATCATCATTCTCTGACATGAAGGATTCCTTTCTCATCCCACTACAGCTGAACTCCATTCCAAATTACTACTTACTCATTTGAACTATGTACACCTTCCAACTTCAAGCAGATTCATTTTTTCATCCTTGTCTCCTGATTCTAAATCTTTCTCCAGAAAGATGCACATGCTTCTTTTATTTCATAATCTCTATTTTTAAAATGTTACCCAGACCAGATGGTCTAAGTAGTATGTCCTAAATTTGGGAATATATACAAGTAGGTAGTAGTATATTGGGATATGCAAATTTATAGGTGAAAACGTGAGACATTTCTCAGAAGAGTGTATTCTCTTTAAATATTTTTTGGGGAAACATTTATGATATAATAAAAATAAATGGAGTCTACTTTTTTAAAAAGTGAGACCTTCCAGGAATTTTCACATTTACTTTTGGGTCCAACACCCTAACCCCTTTGTTAAGTAAACAAATTTCTCTTCCCTAAAGGTACTCCCAGGGAAAAGCCCAAGAAGCACTGATGTAGGTCAATGGAAAGGAAATGTAGAAAAGGGGACCATTGCTAAGACAATAGTTCCTCTGTGCCAAGTACTATACTGTGTGCTTTACATATATTATCTTTCTTAATGCCTACCATGGCACTATGCATAATTTCATGAATTTTATAGGAATGAAACTTCAGAAGAATTAAGCTGCAAAGCTTACAGTGGTGAAATATTTTATTATGTAACAGAGGGATAAAAAACACATATTTATCACTGAAGTACTATGATTGATTTCCATGAGAAAAAAATAGCTAGGGCCCACTCTTTTAATTTATCACCAATTTATTTCTTTTATTTTTAACGTAGATCTTGACCAAAATGAGGTTCATATTTACTAGTAAAAACTTATTAGTAATATTAAATTCCCAGATATTCAGAAACAGTATCATGACTATGTTTAAACTTTAGTCAATGAAAATTAAGACTTTCAGATATATAATTATTATATATTATTTATTCACTAGTATATTTCCCGCCAAATGTCTACTATCAACTAAGATTTACATATTATTTATGTTACATGAATAATGGTTCAGAAAGTAAGCCTAAAGATGTCAAACTATTTTGAAATTAAGACAATATTTTTTACAGAACACCACCACTTAAATCTACAGCTTGGATCTTTGTATAACTGAAATAAACTGGAAGGCTCTTACTTTAACAAAACCTAATACATGATATACAGATTTATTGAATCAATTTAATATATCTTTCAGGAATATATGCATTGAGCAAAGTTGACCCAAACATGAAAAAATATCAAACACATGCTAAAGAAAAAAAACGTGAAAAAGGAATAAATCTGCTTCTAGAAAAACAAGTGTTTAAAAGTGCCAAAATCAGTCTTTGTTATTATTAATAGAATCAGTGTTTCAGAGATAATGAGATAAAACATCCTTTGTTTTTAATATATATGCATATGTGTGTGTATATATATACCTATATATATACACGCACACATTTTTAATGTTAGACTAATCAAAAAGGAGCATTAGCTTATAATGTACAGTTATTAGATGTATGCAAATTTAAAAATCTATATTTTAAACTTGCAGGACAACAGTTAAAATGGGACTATTCAATTTAATTTGTTAATTACAGATGATAGAAGAAAGATCTTTTTACTAATGATATACATGACTGTGAGTATAAGTGATTAATATTTTTCATTATCTTTTAACATATTATTTCATCCTATTTAAAGGTTTCCTATACTGTGAACAAAGTCATAAGTACAGATTTATAGACAAAGGTCTCAAAAATGAAAGGAACAGAAGTTAAAAGATATAATGACAAAATAACAAAACTGCTTTCCCCCTAACTATAAATTAAAGAAATCTAGTCAAGTCTGTAAAGTAATTGCTCTCTGAATAACATGCATTTAAGAAGAGCAACTCAGAGAGATAATGACAGAAAGAACAGGCCCAAGTGAAAATGCCTTTTTCTTTTTTCAAGGTGCTAAATATATGTCTAAATATTCTAATTTGAAAAATCAAGTTCCCACGTTTGGGACATTTCTAAGTTATCATGATTAGCTGAATAATTAAAAAGATAAAACAATTAAGAGCCAGAAAACAGTCTTTTGAGAAATTCAGTCTATAAATTCAGTATATCTTAAGTTGATAATTACCAAATTATCTGAAAATACAAGTTATAAAGGTAAATTATGAATTCAGCCTGAACTTCACTGGGAAAATAGGCCAAAAAAACAAAAACAAAACAACAAAACATAATTAGACAATAGTGTCAAGTTTTTTAAAACATCCTTGAACTATACAAGAACATCCATTTATTTGTAAATATTCCAGTTAATGAAATAGGGGAAAAAATTGATCAAGGAAGCATGTTTACAAAATTCTAGGTTTCTATACTGTAATTTTTCTAAAAAGTATTTTATTTATAAGGATATTTCAATAGAAAGTAGAGATCTATTCTGGAAACATAATCTTAGAAGAAAAGCAATCTGACCTTCATATTTACATTTAAAAACTGAATTATTAAAATAGCTTCCCTTTGCAATGAATGTTCTCTTCCTTTTAAATATGAAACTATTTTTAAAGGTTTATAATACATATAAGTACACAAAGAACACAAGTAAAAATTAAATAAATGTGTCTAAAGACAGTTTCTTAATGGCTTCCCTGAAAATGAAGTGTCAAATTTTCTTAGGCTGCATTTCTTCTACAAAGCTCAAAGTCGGCCTTCTAGCTTAAAATCCATGTAACACACAAATACTCTACTCAGCATACTCACAGCCTTTCATTTTTCTTCCTCATTAGTCAATACTATGTAGTATTTCCCCCTTTTCTTATTTACTGGTTATGTTGCTATCAGACCTGACACATCGGTAATGATCCACACTTCAAATCTTCTTCAGCCAGCTCTTCACACTGCCCAGAACTTACTGTGCATTACAGGTGACACTTCTTATAACAGATGTTGATTATGGTCCCAATGCACAAGAGATGCTCCCAAAGGGGCTTAGAACCCCTAACAACATCACCTGCTTCTTTTTATATCCAGAGAATCACTGTGATATTTGTTTTGAACAACTAATGATTTCAAAAAAGATTATACAGACGAGTTCTTTTCATTAGGTTTCTTGACAGAGGCTTATTTTTTCAGAATACTGCAGCAAACATAGATTGTATGATTCCTTTAGGAAAAAAAATTTATACAATTTTTTTCCTGTGGCGCAGTTTAATTTACTCTTCTGTTAGACAAATTGCTGAAGAACTGGTTCTTAGGTTTCTAATGGCGCAGCGTTAACAGAGTGAATGATTCACGGATGTTCTTCTTAACATTCAGAGTAACACGGAAAGCTAGCAGTGCAGCATAGGTCCAGAGCTGATGAATGGTGCAGTGCTGTTGTTGTCATAGCAACCAAGAGGGGAAAAGCAGCACCATATAAGGAGCTGTGACATGGATTCTGGGAAGAATTTATATTAAAAAGCTGTAAGCTCCTTATGCCTTAAAGCTATAAACTACTCTCTTACTGATTTCTCCTCAGGTTTTACTCTTTTGAATTTCTGAATCTGAGATGTGTGAATGTACATTGCAAAATACAGTAAGTAAATACTAAAAAAAAACTATATAGTGAGGGAATTTAAAAGATTAATCATACTTTAACAAGCTAATATATGTCTGGAGTAGCTTCATGACATATTGGCTTAAATATTAAAATTAGTGATATTTTCTTGTATGCTAAGGAACTGTCTAAAATTTGAGAGCAGAAAATTTAATTTAAAATACTTGTGTTAAAACTTATATACCTTTCATTCAGATGATATGCATCGTATATACCAAAACTGCAGCTTCTACAAGTGACTAATAAAGTAGCAATGATACAAATTTTAGAGAGGCATACTATCTCTAAATGCAGAAAGGTTCAAAAGACACTAACTTCACTGAAAATGTACATAATCTTCATTCATGATCAAAGAAATTTCTGCACCATCCTCTGCATGATTCTCTGCATCATTCTACATGCTTCCCATGCTTCTTCTGAATGCTTCTCCCTATTGGGCCTGGAGAACTTTTTCTTTTCATAGTTTCTCCTCACCTGCCAGAAATCAAGACGAGTTTCTTCTTTCAGTGGATAGCAGGAGAGCTTCCAAAAGAATTCATGGGAGGAAGAGGAGCTAGGGAAGGTGTCAATGCATGGATTGGTGTAATGGTGCTCTCTCTGCAATATTCTAGATGTAGCTCTAAAATGAATTGTTCAGAAAGAAAATCTTTCATTAGACTCCTGAAGCATGGCCCACTGGTGCTCTATTATTGCATCTACGTAGACAGGGCAATTCTACATGAACTTGTCCTATTTCATAGCAGTGTGTGTCTTTTCCATCACTGCTTATTTAAGGAAATGTTCAGAGACAAAATATAGCAAAAAAATAGGTAAATTTATTACATTGTCCTCTTACATGGGCAGCAGTGCCATAATAATACTAACACTACTAGTACTACTAATAATTCTAGTATAATTGTATATTTATTGATCAAAGATTTTTGATGCATTAATCTCCATAAATGATAATAACCTCAGTAAAATGTGACTAAAAAGAACTGCAATGCAGTGGGAAGGATGTGCATTGGACTAGTCTTCTAACTGTAGTTGTAATAGCTTAACTGCTTACTGACATAACCTTAGTAAGTCACTGAAACTCAGCAACCCTCAGATTATCTGTAAAGTAGAGGTAATAACATTTCCCAAAGCTATTTTGGGAATAAAATAAAATAATGCAAAGACTTGAAATTCTATAACACTGTGCTCTCTTACTTTAAATACCTAATTAAGAAAAATAACAAAGATAAAAATGAGAAATGTATTTCAGATGAAATTAACAGACACAGAAAATGATCTGAAAGGTTACATATTTTCACAGACTATTTTTTATGCTTGATTGGATATTTACTATTTTTTCTCATCATATTTTTACATATTTGTCACAACTAACTTTTCCTTTTTACCATTACAGTAAACAGAGATACTATGGACCAGTGTTACAGGATTATTTAAGATTATTCCAAAGCCCAACATGACTTACAAATGTCTTTAGTAAATGGTAATTTGGCAACAAAGAAGCATAAGTAGTTTCTACAGAAAGGTAATACTAAATAACATGCAAAGCAATAAACTTGCTTCAAATAATCTTTATGTTTTATCTCACCTAACTGAAATTGTAGGGTAAACATAAAAATGAACATTTATGCTTGATTTAAAAATTTTATGGTCAGCAAACCTAAACCTCAGTTCTTTGTTTCCTTAACAGTCTAATCTCTTGTATCAAATAAGCTTTTAGGATCAAATATTGTCTTGCCCAAACAGTTATTTTTGAGGAAAACCCTCTTGGTCGTGACTTTTGAGAACAGCAGTAACTAAATGCCTAGGGAAAAAAAAGCAAAATTTTCTTCCATCGCCTTTCTCCCCAGATCATGGTGAGATGATCTAACCTATTCACTAAATGGATTTCAAGATAATTCTGAAAAACTGAAGACTTGAAAAACAAATCATTTTCCACTTAATTTTGTTCGTGCTCTGTAGGAGCTGACTGGAATGAGGACATGGTTAAGAAACTTTAAAAGACAAAATAAATAGGTTTTGTTTTGTTTGAAAATTAGGTTTAACTTAAAATAAGGGTAGAGAGAGATTTGAGGAGCTAACCTATTCCGCTGACAACTAATTTTTAATTCCCTTATGATTTACACATATTCTAAAACTTAGATTAAGTTTTATGTATTTTTTTAGTTTTTATTCTCCTTCCAGTTTTCACCCATTATAAGCGTTCTCTAAAGAGTAGCCAGCAGTGATAAATGCTTTAGAGCTTAAAGGCAGGGTAATTCTTACCATGAGAGGAATATGTGAATTTTCTATTCTCACAGAAGTAAGAAAATAAATGTCCTACTTGTTATGGCAATTCAAGTACTGGCCAGATTTCTATGTGGGTTTGTGCTTTTTCTATAAATAGCTCTAGATCAGGACTTCAACTTGCAACAGTAGGTTGATGATTAGAGGGAAGAAAAAGAAAAATGCTCAGAGGTAGAACACTTGACTAGTGAGTGTGAAGCTCTCACCAAGGAAAAGGGAAGGAAGGCGTAAAGGATGGATGAAAGAAAAAATATATTTTAAAAATTATGTAATGTAGCCATTACATGTAAGCCAACTACTTCAACTGGTGGTCAATAAAAGAGTAAGATCGCTACACCTCTGAAGGACAAACTGGCAGGACTGGACATATTGAGAAGTACTATTTCTGTTTAATGAATGCCAAGAGTGATATTTAAGAGATTTCTGAAGATAAATTTTCATCATTCTCAGTTTTCACTCTGTACATCAACTTAACTAAGACCTTAATAAAATTTCCCCAAATGTGTGATGCTACCTCTAAATTATAATACAACACTTGAAAAAGATTATTATGTGGCAGGTGGCTCCTTCAGAATGGTTCTATTGATAAGTGGAGCACAAAAGGGCTTATTATGCTGTAAGATATACATATCAAATGATTTCTCACTTTATTTACATCATTAAACTAATCTGCACTTGCAAATTTTACTAAATATATACATAGATGTATATACAACTTTAAAAAATAATGATTACTTTCTCTTCTATTAGGCACAGAGTCTCTGGTTTAATTCCTAGGTCCTTTGTCCACTCTGAGTTTAGTTTTGTGCATGGTGAGAAATAGGGGTTTAATTTCATTTTGCAGCATATGGATTTCCAGTTTTCCCAGCACCATTTGTTGAAGAGGCTATCTTTTCTCCAATGTATGTTTTTGGCACCTTTGTCTACTATGAGATAACTGTATTTATGTAGGTCTGTCTCTGTGTCCTCTATTCTGTACCATTGGTCTACAAGTCTATTTTGATGCCAATACCATGCTGTTTTTGTTACTATTGCTCTGTAGTATAGTTTAAGGTCTGGTATAGTGATGCCACCTACTTAATGGAAATGCATTCTGCTATCATGTATAACAAATTAGAATAAATAAATAAATTTTAAAAAAATCACTTTCAGGAACAAAAACATAGACTTTAATCAGAAAAGGGAAAACATGGATGAATATTCAACCAACTTTGGTATAAATCAGAATACTGCTCATTATGGTGTCTGAACAAAATCATCAACAGACTATTGATATCACATAGACAATTCCAAAATGACCATATTTCTAACTTTTTGAAATTCAGCTAACAACATGAAATAATGATTGACACTCATGATAGGGATGGTATATTCATAATAACTAAAAGGCCAACTAAAATGAAAATGTCCTTTGGAACACTCTGCCTTCTGGTGCTTATAATTCTTACCAGATAGGGAGTATTCTATCATGCTATGTGTTATTACTTTTATTGACTGGATATACCAATTTAGGTCCATAATTTTTTTATGAGAAAAAAATATGGACTAGCATTTATAAAAATTTATATTACTATAATATGAACATATATATATTCTTTGTTCAGTTTTATATAATCCCATAAGTTATATAAATATTACTTACTTTCTGTTTAAAGAATCACTAAGGATTTCTTTGAATTGTGGATATTTACTTGCCTTTGTGACTGGAAAGTTTTCTCACTGGACAGCATTGCCCTTTATATTCAATATTTGATACTTTCAAACTGTTCAAATTCCATAGGAGAAAGCAGGAAAGGCTAAGGTCAATAAAGCATAAAATTAAGTCTTCCTAAAACTGTAGCATAAAATTGCAGTGAGTTTTCTTTTTCTTGTTATTTGGTGTGAGGACTGAACCCAGGGGTACTTAACCATGGAGCCACATCACCAGCCCTTGTTTACATTTTTATTTTAGAAACAGGGTCTCATTAAGTTGCTTAGTTCCTCACTAAGCTGCTGAGACTGGCTTTGAATTTGTAACCCTCCTGCCTCAGCCTACCAAGCCGGTTGGGACTAGAGGCATGCACCACCTCACCTGGCTCCCAGTGAGTTTTCAGGGGAAGATCACAGATACAGCATGGACAATGAGGAATTTTTTTCTATAATCTTCATAGTATTTTCCATGTTTCAAAGTGATATCCAGCCTGGGACTGTGGCTCAGCAGTAGTGCACTTGCCTGGCATGTGTGAGGCACTGCGTTTGATTCATAGTACTGCATATAAATAAATAAAATAAAGGTCTATCAACAATTAAAAAATATTTTAAAAAGTGATATCCTTCTCTTGGAATCATTGCACAATAGTTAAAAAGGATACAAGAAATAGGGACTGGTGTTGTGGCTCAAAGGTAGAGCATTCGCCTGGCATGCGTTAAGGCCCTGGGTTTGATTCTCAGCACCACATACAAATAAATAAAATAAAGGCATTGTGTCCAACTACAACTAAAAAATAAATATTTTATTTTTATTTTTGGTACTGGGGATTGAACTCGGGGGTACTCGACCACTGGGTCACATCCCCAGCCCCTTTTTGCATTTTATTTAGAGACAGGGTCTCACTGAGTAGCTAAGTGCCTTACCATTGCTGAGACTGGCTTTGAACTTGCAATCCTCCTGCCTCAGCCTCCCAAGTGCTGGGACTATAGGCGTGCACCACAGCGCCTGGCTAAATTTTTTTTTAAAAGGATACAAGAGATTATTTGATTGAGTGATGGCCAACTTTTCTACCTGGTAAGATTCCTTTTATAATATCCCACCTTTCCACTTTCTCCCATGGACTCACATTTTAAAAGATTTTAAATGTGTTTATTAATTTATTTATTTTTCATTGATTTTGAGTTTCAAATAAAATTAGTTGATCACAGTAAGGTGACATAATTCTGTGCAAAGCAAAATAAGGTAGTCTATATAATTTTATCTTTTAGGCTTTTTTAAAATATTGACAATTGCATGCAGCATAGGTCATCAAATGTGATAAAGCTGAATGGTGATAAAGATAATGCTACTTAAAAAGAAATAAGCCACTGCCAAGTCATATTTAAGTGTTTATTATAATACACACTAGGCAGAGAGAGAAATGCTTTATAAATATTTTTGTATTCTTTTCAACCTAAAGTGTTTTTTTGTAGTTGTAGATGGATGGAATGCCTTTATTTTATTTGTTTATTTTTATGTGGTGTTGAGGATTGAATCCAGTGCCTTATGCATACTAGGCAAGCACTCTGCCGCTGAGCTACAGCTCCAGCCCCTTATTTTTACTTTATATACAAAGAAAGAGGAGCTCAAAAAGAGTTAATCTGCCTGATAATGAACTTACAAATAAATGACTGTGAAGTTCTAACAAGGTTGCTGGACTCTTTAAATCAGTCACATTATAAATATTCCACCAAGATCTGTTGAAAATAAATATTGCTTTATGATGTGTCCTCATTGTTAGACATGTTTCTTGGTACTGACTGCTTGCCTCCTTTGTTGTCTCAGATTTACACGTTCTACCCACTTTGTGTGACACCCAGCAATTACCCACTGGTGATCCAACCCTAACGTTTAGGGTCTGTTTAGTTCTTCACTTCATGACTGCTGCCCACCTTATATTTCAGATTTTTTTTTTTAAAAGGATACAAGAGATTATTTGATTGAGTGATGGCCAACTTTTCTACCTGGTAAGATTCCTTTTATAATATCCCACCTTTCCACTTTCTCCCATGGACTCACATTTTAAAAGATTTTAAATGTGTTTATTAATTTATTTATTTTTCATTGATTTTGAGTTTCAAATAAAATTAGTTGATCACAGTAAGGTGACATAATTCTGTGCAAAGCAAAATAAGGTAGTCTATATAATTTTATCTTTTAGGCTTTTTTAAAATATTGACAATTGCATGCAGCATAGGTCATCAAATGTGATAAAGCTGAATGGTGATAAAGATAATGCTACTTAAAAAGAAATAAGCCACTGCCAAGTCATATTTAAGTGTTTATTATAATACACACTAGGCAGAGAGAGAAATGCTTTATAAATATTTTTGTATTCTTTTCAACCTAAAGTGTTTTTTTGTAGTTGTAGATGGATGGAATGCCTTTATTTTATTTGTTTATTTTTATGTGGTGTTGAGGATTGAATCCAGTGCCTTATGCATACTAGGCAAGCACTCTGCCGCTGAGCTACAGCTCCAGCCCCTTATTTTTACTTTATATACAAAGAAAGAGGAGCTCAAAAAGAGTTAATCTGCCTGATAATGAACTTACAAATAAATGACTGTGAAGTTCTAACAAGGTTGCTGGACTCTTTAAATCAGTCACATTATAAATATTCCACCAAGATCTGTTGAAAATAAATATTGCTTTATGATGTGTCCTCATTGTTAGACATGTTTCTTGGTACTGACTGCTTGCCTCCTTTGTTGTCTCAGATTTACACGTTCTACCCACTTTGTGTGACACCCAGCAATTACCCACTGGTGATCCAACCCTAACGTTTAGGGTCTGTTTAGTTCTTCACTTCATGACTGCTGCCCACCTATATCTTACGAAGCTGCCTACTCTGCCTCAGATCCTAGATATCCCTGATCTGACCCTTTGCTGGCCACAGCTCTAAAAGGAATGCTGGACAAAGTCAAGTCTATATTTCAGATTTTTTTTTAAAAAAATTTATTTATTTGCTTTTAGTTGTACACAATGTGTTTATTTTTACGTGGCACTGAGGATCGAACCGGGCCGCCCACATGGTAGGCAAGCGCTCCACCGCTAAGCCACAATCCCAGCCCTATATTTCAGATTTTAAGAAAGCATATTTCCTTTAAAATTATAGAGAAAAGAAGCTATGAGTCAATGGTCAGTAATTTTTAAAAGGGAAAATGGCTTAAGAGTATTGACTAAAAATAAAAAGGAACTTACTATACTCACAAACATCTGGAAGGATCTAAACAAATAAATATAGCCACACCAGGAATTTTATTAATATAAGTACTAGTAGTAAGTAAAAACAGTATTTTGGGGATGCTGGGGATTGAAATCTGGGCCTTATGCATGCTAAGCAGACATTCTACCTCTGAGCCAAATCTCTAAACCTGATCTAGGCAGATTTATGCTCAAAAAAGAAATAAACAAGGAGAGGAGAAGGATATAATCATAGGTGAAGAGCTGAAAATTCTCTAATTATACAAAGAAGAATAAAGTCCCAATTGAGAAAAGCTATGTTTTTAAGATGGCAAAGGATTGTAGGAATTTTCTGGAATAAAAACACGAATGAGGAAAGGACTGATCCACAGCAAGGGAAAGATAATAATGTAACTATTTATAAACTTTCACATATGAATCACCTTCTTTATTTTTCTCTTTTTTAAAATTCTGAGTTGTTATATATGACAGCAGCATACATTACATTTCATATTACACTTATAGAGCATATTTTTACATATCTCTGGTTGTATACAAAGTATATTCACACCATTCGTGTCTTCATACATGCACTTAGGGTAATGATATCCATCTCATTCTACCATCTTTTTTTTTTTTTTTAACCCTTTTGCCCCCTCCCCATTGCTCCCTCCCCATTGGCCATTCTAGTGTTCCTCCAATCCTCCTATGTTCCCCGTCCCAACCCCACTGTGAATCAGCCTCCTTATATCAGAGAAAACATTCAGCATTTGAATTTTTGGGATTGGCTAACTTCCCTTAGCATTATATTCTCCAACTTCATCCATTTACCTGTGAATGCCATTATTTTATTCTCTTTTATTGCTGAGTAATACTCCACTGTATATAAATACCACATTTTCTTTATCCATTCATCTATTGAAGGGCCTCTAGGTTGCTTCCACAGTTTAGCTATTGTGAATTGTGCTGCTATAAACATTCATGTGGCTGTGTCCCTGTAGTTGCTGTTTTTAAGTCCTTTGGGTATAGACCAAGGAGTGGGATATCTGGGTCATAAGGTGGTTCCATCCCCAGTTTTCCAAGGAATCTCTATACTGCTTACCAGATTGGCTGCACCATTTTGCAGTCCCACCAGCAATATATAAGTGTGCCTTTTCCCCCACATCCTCTCCAACATTTATTGTTGTTTGTGTTCTTAATAGCTGCCATTCTGACTGGTGTGAGATGAAATCTTAAGAGTGGTTTTGATTTGCATTTCTCTAATTATCAGAGATGTTGAACATTTTTTTCATGTATTTGTTGGTTGATTATATATCTTCTTCTCAGAAGTGTCTGTTCAGTTCCTTGGCCCATTTATTGATTGGGTTATTTGTTTTTTTTGGTGTTAAGATTTTTGAGTTCTTCATATATTCTAGAGATTAGTGCTGTATCTGATGTGCATGTGGTAAAAATTTTTGTTCCCAATTTGTAGGCTCTCTATTCACCTCACTAATTGTTTCTTTTGCTAAGAAGCTTTTTAGTTTGAATCTATCCTATTTATTGATTCTTGATATTAATTCTTGCACTATAGGAGTCTTATTAAGGAAGTTGGGCCTAATCTGACATGTTGGAGATTAGGGCTTACTTTTTCTTGTAATAGGCGTAGTGTCTCTGATCTAATTCCTAGATCCTTGATCCACTTTGAGTTGAGTTTTGTGCATGGTGAGAGATAGAGGTTTAATTTAATTTTGTTGCATATGGATTTCCAGTTTTCCCAGCACCATTTGTTGAAGAGGCTATCTTTTCTCCAATGTACATTTTTGGCGCCTTTGTCTAATATAAGGTAACTGAAATTATATGTGTTAGTCTCTGTGTCCTCTATTCTGTACCATTGGTCTACCAGTCTATTTTGGTGTCAATACCATGCTGTTTTTATTACTATTGCTTTGTAGTATAATTTAAGGTCTGGTATAGTGATGCCACCTGCTTCACTATTCTTGATAAGGATTGCTTTAGCTATTCTGGGTCTCTTATTTTTCCAGATGAATTTCATGACTGCTTTTTCAATTTCTATGAGGAGTGTCACTGGGATTTTGATTAGAATTGCATTAAATCTGTATAGTGCTTTTGGTAGTATGGTCATTTTGACAATATTAATTTTGCCTATCCAAGAACAAGGTAGATCTTTCCATCTTCTAATGTCTTCTATAATTTCTTTCTTCAGTGTTCTGTAGTTTTCATTATAGAGGTCTTTCATGTCTTTCATTAAATTGATAAGAATCACCTTCTATGAGCTAACGTGTCTGCTAAATTCTTGACACACATGATAGCTTATCTAATACATACAATGTTCTGTAAAGTACAAATAACAGTAGCAATATCATACAGATAAGAAAATAGAGGGCTGGGGAGATAGCTCAGTTTATGATAGAGTGCTTGCCTTACATTCACAAGACCCTGGGTTCGATCCCCAGCACCACAAAAAAACCAAAAACACTCAGGAGTAGTTATATGATCTAGCCAAGGTCATATAGTTGAGAAGTGGCAGAGTCAGCCAAGTGTAGTGGCACATGCCTGTAATCTCAGTTATTTGGGAATCTGAAACAGGATCACAAGCTTGAGTCCAGCCTGGGAAACTTAGAGCCTGTCTCAAAATAAAAAATAAAAAGAGCTGGGAATGCAGCTTAGGGTAGAGCACCTCCAGGTTCAATTCCAAGTAGAAGGAAGGAAGGAAGGAAGGAAGAAAGGAAGGAAGGAAGGAAGGAAAGGAGGGAGGGAGGGAGAGAGGGGCAGAGTCAGGGCCTACACCCAAGTACACTTGACTCCAAAGTCTACCATACTCAACAATACCCTGCTCCAAGTGAGAGGTATAGAACAATTACTCAACCCTTGGGTGAAAGTTGTCAGAATCAAATGAAGTTGTTAGGTCAACCCTAACAAAAATTAAGTGAAGCCATAACATGTTGAAGGGAGAGTTCTCACCCATGATTGCCTGATACACAGTAACTTTCACAAAAGACTGCTAGATCCATAACCTTCCACAAAGGCCATCACAACCTTACATGAAATATACTTCTTATGATTCTTGTTTGTTTTTTTCAAAATAAGGTTCTACACTCACCTGAATTAAGTTAATTAATTGCATTATTCAAATTTTCCATGTCCTCCATGTCATTGAGCTACTAATTTTTGTGAGGCATAAAATGTGCCCTAAATATAAATTTATTAACTTTACCTTTAACAATGTTTGCCATGTACAGTGTTTCTTTTTTAAAAAACATCTTTACTGAGATATAGTTCAAATACCATAAGATTCACCCATTTAATCATTCTAAGTGAAGTAAGCCAATCCCAAAAAACCAAAGGTTGAATGTTCTCTCTTACAAGTGGATGCTGAACTTTGATTGGGCAAAGGAGGGGGAGGGTAGGGACAGTTCATGGGGGCAAGAAAGATGGTGGGATGAGATGGACATCATTATCCTAGTATATGTATCCTAGTATATGTATGACTGCACGTATGGTGCAATGCTACATCATGTACAACCAGAGAAATGAAAAGTTGTGCTGCAATTGTGTACAATGAATCAAAATGCATTCTGCTGTTATATATACCTAATTGAAATAAATTAATTTTAAAAAAAGATTCACCCATTTAAAGTATTCAATTCAGTGAATTTACTATATTCACAGAGTTGTGCAACTATTACCATAATCTTAAACTTAGAACATTTTCATCACCCCAAATGAAATCCGACACCCTTAGCAATAACTCCCCATACACCTCCCTCTTGTACTAGGTAATCATTAATTAATGTTCTATCTCTATAGATTTGCCTATTCTGGATATTTCACATGGCTGGAACTTCACAATAGTGGTATTTTATGACTGGCCTCTTTCAGTTAGCATGTTCTCAAGGTTCATCCATGTTATAGCATACATCAGTAACTCATTTATTTTTATTGCCAAATGATATGGTTATACTACATTTTATTTGTCCATTTATCAGCTGATGAACGTTGAAGCTGCTTTCACTTTTTGGCTACTATGAATGCATCTATAAAAGTTTTTATAGGATTATGTTTTCCTTTCTCTTGGGTTGCTTTATATATTTTGATATCATGTTTTTTCATAATGAAATACCAATAATTGTTGATATCTATTTCATGGATTGTACCTATGGAGAATATTAAATACTTTTGGCCCTAGTTATTTCCTACATTTATTTTTATTTGATTTGATATTATTACAAATAATGCTATCCTTTACATTTGCCTGGTATATATTTTTCATTCCTTTATTTGTAAGCTTTCTCTCATTTTGTTTTATGAGTATTCATTATAAATACTGGAAATGCTTTCTGTCTTTTGTCTTTCTGTATCTGCATTTTGGTAATTTCTGTCTTTTTAAGGGAAGCTGACATCATTCATATTTCATGTGGCAACTGAATTAATCTTATTTGGCTTAGATGTTTTTTCTTTCTTATTATTTCCTTTTCTTCAGTTTCAATTTTCACCATAACCTTACACATCATATAATCTGAAAGAAATGAAACCATTATATTAAAAAAAAGAAAAAAAAAGTAAACGACTTACTATTTTGGCTTTTTCCATCAAGCTTCATTTTGGCATTTTTTGGGAAACTTTTCCCTAGCGGTGGTTGAACAGAGGTAGAAAAGCAGGACTAATATATTTCAATGGACTACACAGAGTGATACTACAACTGACATAAATCTAACTATAAATAAACACTATGATACTATAAATAATACTTCCAATGTGTATAAGCAACTTCCACTCAAACATGAAAAAAATTAGAAAATTATTTTCTTGCCTACAAACTTTTAGGTTAAACTGCCACAAAAATCTAAAAAGAACAGATTTCATTATGTTGCAAAATCTAGTGTGTGTAAATATCACAAAAGGATCATCTGATAATTTGTGGATATTCAGGAGCTCAAAAATCTATAGAGGCAAAGACTCTCTTCTGAAGCAAACTCCTCTAAGTTCCTCTAAATCCTCTTTTCAACTAGGCCTAGTCCCTGGCCTGCCTACAATTGTGGCAAGAATTTTGGTAACTCGGTTTGTTAAGAATCCTTGATATCTGATTGCCCTGAAAAATCACCCTGACCTGGATATCCTTTCCTAATTTTCCATCCACACTGATTCTTCTTCCTTTTCCCACTCTGCTCCTTGGCTGTAAATTCCCAACATTCTTTATCATACTTGGAACTAAAACCGGTTCTATATACTGAGGTCTCTTTCCCCTATTAAAATAGTTCCTGAATAAGTCTGGCTTTATCACATGACAGTCCATCTCCATTTTTTTTAAACAATGCTGACTCATAATAATTAAAATTATTTATAATTAATTAACAACCGCCGATATACTCTACTTTGGTCCAGAAGACAATGGAAACAACATCTGCAAATTTAATTCCTTTACTCTGTTCCTAATACTGAATTAATCTTGTAGTTTACAAGCAGCCTAATCTTTAACCTATAAACAGAGAATCTAATAAAATAGAATGGTTGGAAACTGAATTAGAAACAATAACTGAATGAGGTCCAGACATATCAGTTTAATTAGTGCTAGTATTTCAAAGATCTTAAGTCTTCGTATATATTTTCTTCCTTATTTTGGTAGTAGGGATTGAACCCAGGGACACTTAACCACTAAGGCACATTTCCTGCCCTTTCTGCTCTTTTTGTTTTATTTCAAGATGGAGTCTCTCCAAGTTGCTGAGGATCTTGCTAAGTTGCTGAAGCTGGCTTTGAACTTGTGATTCTCCTGCCTCAGCCTCCCGAGCCGCTGGGATGAAAGGCATGTGCCACCACACCCAGCAAGTCATATATATATGTGTACATATATATATATATATGTCTTATATATATATTTTTCCCCCTCATTTAAACTTACAAAAATATGTGTTAACCTAACAGCAATGATGGGACTTAGACTGCCACACTTATCTGTGGTATGTATATGTGTGTGAACGTGCATGTGTGGGACTGGGGACTGGGAACTGAACTTGGGGCTTCATGCATGCTAGGAAGTACTCTATTACTTGTCTACATCCCTGGACCTACATTTTTTAATCTAATAAAATTCACTATAATACAACTTGCATTCCAAAGCTTTTCTTTGTAAGATATTTACTTGTAGGATATAGTATGAATACAGCCAAATAATCAGACTATGTAAACTAATACTATATATACATAGGCCCTTTATTAATTGGCTTTTCAATAATTTTCTTGAGATTTCATCTTACTCCAGTCAGAATGGCAATTATCAAGAATACAAGTAACGGGCCAGGATAGTGGCTCAGCGGTAGAGCACTCGCCCAGCACGGGTGCAGCCTGGATTCGATCCTCAGCACCACATAAAAATAAACACATTGTATACAACTAAGAGCAAATAAATAAATATTTTTTTTAAAATACAGGTAACAATAAACGTTGGCAAGGATGTGGGGGGGGGGAAGTATACTTATATATTGCTTCATACATTGCTGGTGGGATGGCAAATTGGTGCAACCACTCTGGAAAGCAGCATGGAGATTCCTCAGAAAACTTGGAATAGAACCACTATTTGACCCAGTTATGTCACTCCTTGGTATATATCCAAAGCACTTAAAATCAACATACTACAGTGACATAGCCACATCAATGTTTATAGTAGTTCAATTCACAATAACCAAGCTATGGAACCAACCTAGGTTCCCTTCAACAGATGAATAAATAAAGAAAATGTGGTATACATACACAATGGAATATTACTTAGCCATAAAGAAGAATGAAATTATGTCATCTGCCAGTAAATGGATAGATCTGGA
Source organism: Tamias sibiricus (assembly GCA_025594165.1). Taxonomy (NCBI): domain Eukaryota; kingdom Metazoa; phylum Chordata; class Mammalia; order Rodentia; family Sciuridae; genus Tamias; species Tamias sibiricus. The sequence goes on along the minus strand of CM046660.1, from coordinate 17,610,863 downwards.
GACTCTCATGCTTAGTGAAATAAGCTAGTCCCCCAAATCCAAAAGCCAAATATTCTCTCTGATATGTGGATGCTAACACACAATAAGAGGCGGTGATATAAGTTCACTGGATTTGACAAAGGGGAATGAAGGGAAGGGAGATGAGAATAATAAAGACAGTAGAATTAAGAGAACATAACTTTCCTATGTTCATATACGAATACATAACCAGTGAAACTCCACATCATGTACCACCACAAGAATGGGATCCTAATTAGGATAAGTTATACTCCATGAATGTATAATATGTCAAAATACACTCCACTGTCATGTATATCTAAAGAACAAACCAAAAATTTTTTCTTGGGATATCTATAAAACAAGACTATATTTCCGTTTTAACCAAGATAAAAATGAGAAGAAAAGTAACATTTAGTCATAGTTTATTATATGTCAGGTTGTATGTTAGGAAATCTTCATAACAATCCTTTTTTGTTTTGTTTTTTTCCTACACAATAGAATATCTTGAACTCCAATATGTTTCCAAAAATTGTAAAGTATGGAAAAAATATTAACACATCATGGATAAACTAACATATATCAGTTCAGGTACAATAACACTATGTATAGGCCCTTTTTAATGGCAAAAGAGCTTTACAATGATTCTTCCAGGATGTCTCTGAAGTAAATAAATGTTTCCATTTAATTCATGATAAAAACAATACTTTGGCCACAGCTAGCTCCTGAAATATGTAGACTTAGCACAATCAAATCAGTCATTGCGACTTATTTACCATCCAAAGTGAATTCCACATCTCACTTCCAATCCACGGCCATCAAATACTCTAAAGATCAGGCCCAAAACAATTTTTACCCAGAGATTAGACAATAATCTATTTGATATTAGTATTTACGCTTATTACTCAGAAAAGTAGAGGGACTTTCTCTTAAGTTCTTCAAGAAACTTAAGTTACTTGAAGGCCACCATCCAGAAGCTCAGAACACATGTTTGACATAGCTGACAGAAATTCAATTCCCAGATTTCCTTAGGACCTATAACTGGAGGGAACATTTTGACTATTTACTCTGTCAGACACTGTCTTATGAGCTTTTCATGGACTCACTCACCTAATTCTCTTATTGATTCTATGAAGTTATTATTAATAATAGTAACTTCATAGAAGTCAATCTTATTACATAAGTTAATCTTATTAACCAAGATAAAATCAAGAAGAAAAGTAACATTTAGTCATAGTTGATTATATGTTAGGTTGTATGTAATATTAATCTTATTTTTAGAAACAAAATATTATTTTTGAAGTACAGAGATTTTAAGCAAATTTGAACAATATTTCAAAGTTAGAAAATTTGTTATATGACATCGTGAGATTTTGGATTTTACATAGGAAAAATGAAAACATTTAAAAAGGTTATACAATTCAATGTTTATCATCCCTTTCCCTTCTGAGAGTTATTATTTCTCTATACTGACAGCAAATGTGTGCATGTGCATGTTTATATGTATCCATTTACAATACACATGGATTCCTATTATTATTGATTATATTTTCAGTTTTTGCCATATAAATACTGTATATATACACATACATACACACTTACATTTTTTTAAACTTGTTCATTTGTAAAATAAACTCTTAGCAATAAAATTGCAGTGTCTAGGTTTATGTGCATTACAATAGGAAAATGGCATAAATTAAATGTTGAATGAATTAGCTATTGGTATTTTTATTATCTGTAGATTAAGAAATGCTGAGAGTTTTGTGATTATTAAAAAAATCTCAGAGAGGGTTCTGAATTAGCATCTGGAGATAACTGGTACTAACAGTGTCTGTAAAGTTTCTCCCGTATCTCCTTCAAGCACAGCAATACCCTTGAAGCCTGCCCGTCAAATTGGTCTTCTAGTTTGGCTTTACTGTTTAATCTATTTAGCTGCATCTTCTGTTACTCTGAATAAAGAAAACCATAATTGATATGCCAGATGTCCAAAAGAGGAATCTAACTTCTTTAAACTTCAGTTTTTTCTCATTGGTTAAAATTATCTTCAGCACATTTTCTTAAGAGCAAGACATTTACCTCTATGATTTACTCATCTATAAACTGGAAATACATGTGAAGAATACATGAGCTAATAAGTATATGGCACACAGTCAGCATTCAAATGAAAAACACAATAATTATTTTTTCTAATTAATCATTTAAATATATGATTTTAAAAACATGTAAAGTTTTAAAGTTTCATCTGGTAAAGTTCCAAATACAGTTTTAAGCAAGTACTAAACAATGTGATCACCATGAGAATGACACATCTTTTCTTTAAGTCATATTATTATTATCCCTATTTTTAGATGAAGAAGTAGAAATAAATAGCAATACAGTAGCTAACTCAAAGCTGGAATACAAACTCAAGCACTCTGACCACATGGCTTGTGTCTCTCCTAACCACTTTTACTATATTAATTTGTCTTTGTAGTGAATAGAGTGAAATATATATGCATTTTAAAATTAGCATTCAACTTCCAAATTATGTATGTCTATTCTTGAGCTGGCCTTTCCCTATTTTCACTCCCTCCCTTCAGATAAGTCTATGTATTTGAAAATGGACTTATTTCTGCAAAGGGGTCTTCATATATACCTATGTTGAAGGACTAAGATTAACATGTTAAGAATACAAAGGTTACATAAGAAGAATGATAGGCCTACCAAAGTTGTTCATGCCTGTAATCCCAGCAACTTGGGAGACAGGAGGATCACATATGGGGTCAAAGGCAGCAACTTAGTAAGGCCTAAACAACTTAGTGAGACCCTATCTCAAAATAAAAAACAAAGAGAGGCTAGGGATGTAGCTCAGTGGTAAAGCATCCTGGGTTCAATCCTCAGTATCAAAAGAAATTTAAAGATATCATTTAAGATGAAAACATAAGTGTACATCTTGCTGAAAGTATAGACAATGACATTTAAAGATCAGGAAAACACATCTAAAGTTAATGAACATGGGATATTCTGGTCCTTTCTACTTCAATCTGTACAATTAAAAAGTAAATCAAATCATCTTACTTCTCATTCCTCCTCTGCTTAAAATCCTACAATCAAAGTAAACTCCTTACCATGACCCTAAAAACTCACTTCTAGGTACCTCTCCAACTCTTTTCCTACCACCCCCCCCCCCCCCGAGTATTCTGCCTAAGTCACACCTGCCCTCTTTCCATTCTTTGGACATGCCAAACTCATTTCTGCTTTAGGATTTTTGTTAAGACATTTCCCTTGACCTGGAAAACTCAGATCCCAGATCTTCCCATGGCTATCTCTTTAAATTTAGACCTCAACTCAAATATTTCCGCCTCTAATTCTGATTATTCGCTAAAAAGAAACCTGAAACCTTGCCTCCACCATAATCTCTATCCGATTCTCTATTTTATACCTTCAAAATATTTGTCACTATCTAAATAAAGTATTTATTTATTGGCTATGTGTTTATCAGTCCTTCTCCCAAGTGAAATATAAAAATTGTATAATAAATAAAAGCAGGGCTCTTACTTGTGCCCTTCACCTAGTCTACTGTATCTAGAGCAGTGTGTAGTATATAGTGGACTCTAAATAAGTATTTGTTGAATTATGAAGTAAAAAGCACTGAAGAATAATGACCAAACCTCCTTACATGTACTAGAGACAGGAGATTGAATGTTAGTGGTAATGGAATAATTAGTGTTGGGACTATGTCTGCCAAGGGGCAAGGTTTGACTGCTTACCACGCCCTAAAGGACCAGGGCTAAACCAAGGGGTGTGGCTATGATGTAGCATGAGAGACTGAACCGCCTTGCTTGCTGATTGGTTAGTTCTAGGCCTATTTAAGTCAATGCTTGTTCAATAAATCTGAGTTCTTCGGGCATCTCGCGTGCTATACAAGACTCCCTAGGTGTGACGTGTTTTCTGAGGTAAGGCACCTAGCGATTTCTGTCCTTAAGCTCACCCCGCCGGGTGAGTTGCAATCTTTCCTGCAGGCAGGAAAAATTCCCTTTTAGGGCCCAAAAAGGGAAGCGCAACTCAGAGCCCGGCTCCATTCATAACTCAGCAACCCCAGCAGCCCCGGCAAATTAGTACAGCCCTAATGGTCTCATCAGATTAGTGCATTTTGATAACTAAGACTAAGTAAGAACCATTCTCTGGAAGATATGTCTTTATGATCAGCTAATCTTTCACCATTTGACTTTCCTTTTATTTACTTATTCACAACAAAACATAAACAGGAAAGGAATAATAACTGATAAGTAATATATTAAAGGTTTTAAATTTGAAAGTAATTTCATTCATTTTGGGTTAATCCACAAAATTCTTATCATTTTCTTTACTTGGGAGAAAAGTGGCAACAAAAACATTTTCATGGTGTCTTTTAGGAAACAGATTTCTCTAATTCAAAAAGTTTTAAGTACATTCTCAATTTTTAAATTCTTAGGTTCTTGACAGTCATCAGTAAATAAAACTATTAGGTTCCACACATTTCAAACACTGTAAATTTAAAACTCAATATTTCATGTTTATTTAATTAATTGTGCCCCTTCTTACTGCTTTACTACATCACCTCTGTGATATTAGGCATGCTATTGACTTTATTATTAAGTGCATTTCTCTTTTAATTAATGTTGCCTAATTAAGGTAAAGTTCAAATTGGGATAGATAAGTGGAATAGGAAATGGAACCTCCAAATCCTCACGCAATCCAGCTCACTTCTACATGGAAACTGAACTTGCTATTTCTTTCAATGTATGTTATAAAATAAAACACACACATGAGAGCTATCAGATTTGGGTGTTCTACAACACAATATGCAATGTAAACAGGTAAAAGTTATGTTTTGTGAAACTAAAGAAATACTATATTTTGATAAAATTACGAACAGTGGAAGTTTAATTCCACTTAGAAGAATCTAAAAATTCCATTTTCCCTCCTTTTATTTTCTTTTGAATTGTCACATGATAACCAAATTTCCCTTTGGTCTAGCACCACACCAGGTGCACAGAAAACATTCAATATATCCTAATTTCATGCCTACCTACACTCATAATCAATCAATACCAACCAACTGACTGCCCTAAAGAATATACTAATAGTGTTAGAAGAAAGCTAACAAAGTGACCCAGGTTTACATATTTATATATTTATGTAAGTATTCAACTGTATCTTAAAATTTCTTCCCAGAAAAATTTAAGAAGACAAATGTTCATTTAATAAAAATTGAGTTTCATACCTAATGACTCGATCTGAATGAGCAATACATATTATGAAATGATATTAAAGTCAGTGCAATAACAACATTTATTCAACAAATAATTCTTTCCCCCTTCCCCAACTCTGCCATAACTTATGTTAATCATCTCTCCCCAGAAGCCACAAGCTCCTAGTCCTTTCTGTAGGTAAGGATGCTATAAAAAACTTCAGTCACCTGGACCTTCTTCAAGTCTCATATTTTGTGAGATTCTTATGCATATGATTAAAAGCATTTTTTCTCTTGTTAAAAAATAAATAAAGTCAATGCAATTGACAATTTATGAATTATAATAAATATCCCAAGAATTTGTACTAAGGTCCTACAGAGAGGAAAATATTTAAATGAGCTTTTAAAAATAGAGATGAACTATACAAATGATGATTTCAAACAAAAATATGATTGATATACCTTTGCTGAACTATTAAGATCTTATTATCCTAAAATTACAATATCTCCATCTGTTAATCTGACATGAACCAGCTGATAAATGAAATCAGAACAACAATGTATTCTGGCAAAACTGGAAAACCTAGGAAAATATGTCCACAACAGATGGGTCACTTAGAAAATAAATACATCAATCTGTCAGAGTACTGTTCTAATTCCCTAAATGAAAAGCAGTAAGAGATCCACTTTTGAAGAGTCTGTGACATTAGGAAGGCCAAAGAGGAAAAACCTAAAGATGCACATAAATACATCTGATCTAACCTCAAGTTCCATATTGTTATGTTTCCTGTTAAACATACTAAATTCAGGTAAAGTCCTTACCAGTTAACTTCTTCACAGGTTGGAGCCGAACACTGATAGACTGATGTGTGAGTAAGGGGGAGGATGGAAGAGAGCGAGACATGCCCTCCATAATCCGAATGTGCTGCATACCTTCACTCACTGGAAGTGGTGGAACAGCATAGTCGGGCTCAAAAGCACAGTCGCTTTCTGTGGAGATGCCACCTGTTAATAGGAAAGGATAGAACAAAAGAGCTAGTAAGAAAAGATTCTTACTTCCCTATTGAAATATATGTTTTAAAGTGATTCAGAACAATATATACTAACATTGATTTTCACTGGGAGAAACCAAATAAGGCATTTTTAATACATACATTCATTTGTACACTTACTACATACCCAACTCCAGGTCTACCTCTAGGAAATCAAAGATGAATGAAACAGGGTTCCTAATTAAAAGGGGCTCACTGCCTCAGAAGAGATATAGTCATGTAAGGAAATAGTTATAGTGTAACAAAATAAGTGTTAAAATTAGAGCTATGTTCTTACATTTTTCTCCTGATAGAATCTACAAGAAGATATTTGCCTGCTTATCAATGTGCAATTGTTAGTAGAATCACTGTAACTTTATCTCTTTGTCCCCTTCCCTAAGAAACTACATAAAAATATAAGTGGGTAAGACTGACACTATTATATGGTGATCTTTTAATCTGCTCTAACTTTTGTTTAAAAAAAAAAAAAAAAAAGGAGAAGTAGTAATTATATGCTGTTGACTTCCACTCCTGGTGATGGTGGATTACATACTTCAGACAATTTTTCCCTAAGAACTCTAGAAAGATATACTTTAAAAATCTTCCTGAGCCGGGCGCGGTGGCGCACGCCTGTAATCTCAGCACTTGGGAGGCTGAGGCAGGAGGATCGCGAGTTCAAAGCCAGCCTCAGCAATAGCGAAGCACTTAGCAACTCAGTGAGACCCTGTCTCTAATAAAATACAAAAAAGGGCTGGGGATGTGGCCCAGTGGTTGAGTGCCCCCGAGTTCAATTCCCGGTACCAAAAAAAAAAAAAAAAAATCTTCCTGAAGTCATTGGAAGATTAACAGCATGATGAAGAATTGCAAGGAAAAGACTGAAATTCCAGCATTTGGGGCTACTTTTTACTTAGTGGCATCAGAAAGGCTAACAAGCTATTGATAGTTTTATGGTGCTAGGAGAACAAACTATTGAAGAGTCTAGGGCTCACCAAGGTGTGAAGAGGGGAGCTGGTAAAATTCCAATACTTTCAGTGAAAGTTCAAAGGAATAAATGCGAACTAATTTGTTGTGGCATTTTCTATAAAGCCCTCTCCTTTTTCATGAAAGATATGGTGTTGAAAGAGTTAACTTTGACTTCTACTTGCTGCTGTTCAGTTCTTTATTCACATATATGGCCACCAGGTATCCCTATTTCAATTATTTAGATCCAGACTAACTCTGTACATTTATCTTTTCTTGAAAAGAGTAACACAAATCTTTTTCTATAAGTACTTAATTTCTAGTTAATAAGCTTTAAGAGTCTTTTTGTGATTAAAAATGTTTCTCTTACTTTAAAGTAGATATAAATCCCTTAGAGTAAAAAGTCTCCCATGAGCTAACATTCAGCCTTGCCCTGCTTCTAGATTTTATAAACAACTGCTATAAAAGAAAAACAATAGTGCTGTGGAATCCCAGACAAAGAAGGTTGACCTTTATCAGACAGCCTAAATAGTATGCAGAGAAAACAGTTTCAGTCACGTACAGGGCCTTGAAAAGGTGCAAGTGACCTCAAAACCTTGAAATATATAAAATAAGAAATTTAATATGTCTAAAAATTAAGTCATGTCTGTAATGTAATCACCAAAGAAAGTGTAAACAATCTGTGCTGCCAAATATTGTGCTTAAAACCTAAAAGATAGTAAAAAGTAAAGAGAGAAGATTCCACAGCCTGACTCGCGTGTCGGTGTGTTATTTTCCCCATCGCTGCTTCTCTGCCTTCGTACTTTGCTGAGCGCTTGCGTTGTACCCCCTGATTGGGGCTGGCCCCCAGCACTAATTCTAGACTGGCCCTCATAGGGTCAACTCCAAATATCTTCTACAAAATCAAATTAAGGCAACCCTGGATTGCTAGGGCCCACCAAAAAACAAGCATAAATCTTCTTGGAGTATAATAACAACATTCTAGGTCTCAAAGTATCCATACAGTTTGTCAAGTGTAATATCTGGTCCTTAATTAACAATTACAGTGATAAGATAAAACGAACAAAAGCAAATCAGACAAGTCATATAATCAAGAGATAGTCTGATGGAAATATAAAGTAAGGAACAATGAGGCATAGAAGTTAAAAGTACTATGTTTAATATATTTAGAAAATTAAAGTTTAGAATTTTAACAGAATTAGAATTATGAAATTAAAATTTTAATAGATTAATTTAAAGGAAGGTTAGACATAGAAGATGGGAGAATCAGTAAGCTGAACGATACATTAGAATGATGAGTGGAGTATCAAAAAATAGATAATGGATTCTTAGGTGTTACAGCATGGATCTGGAATGCCCCCCAAAGGCTCATGTGTTGAAGTCCTGGTCCCCAGCTGGTGATGATACTGAGAGGCGATGGAAACCTTAGGAGGTGGAACTAGTTAGAGGAAGTAAGTTACTGGGCATTCCTTTGAAAGATCTATTTTGTCCCTGGCCTCTATCCTGCTTTCCCTCTCTCCCCTGGCTGCCATAAGCTGAGCAGCTATGTTCCTCCATACATTGCCTGCCATGATCTTCTGCCTTGCTACAGGCCCAAAGTAATGAGGCCAAGTGACTATGAACCGAACCCTTGAAACTGGGAGCCAAAATCAATCTTTCCTTCTGTAAGTTGATTCTCTAAAGTAGTTTGTCACAGTGATAAAAAGCTAAGTGACACAGTATGACACCAAAAGAATAAGCAATAAAAGAAAAAACAGATAAATTGAATTTCACTGAAATAAAAAAAAAAAAACTTATACAACAAAGGATACTATCAGGAGAATGAAAAGACAACTCTCAGAATGGGAGAAAATATTTGTAAATCACATATCTGATAAAGATCTAACATGCAGAATATATCAAGAATTCCCACAACTAAACAACAACAAACAGCCCAATTTAAAAGTGGGCAAAGAACTTGAATAGACATTTCTCAAAACAAACAAACAAACAAACAAAAAGACATTAAAATGGCCCATAAACACATGAAAAGATACTCAACAATAAGCCAGGCATGGTGGCACATGGCAGGAGGATTTCAAGTTTGAGGCCAGCATGGGCAATTTATTGACACCCTCAAAATAAAAAAAATAAAAAGAACTGGGGATGTAGAGCACCACTGGGTTCAAGCCCCAGTACTGGCAAACAGACAAACAACAAAAACAAAACAAAAAACCCTCAACAATCATTACAGAAAACATAATCAAAAACAAAATGACCTACTACTTATACCCACTAACAATGGATATTTTTTTGAGTGACAAAAGATGATGTGAGAAATGTGGAGAAATTAGAACCCTCATACACTGATTAAGGAATATGGTGCAGGGCTGGGGTTGTGGCTCAGAGGTAGAACGCTCGCCTAGCATGCGTGAGGGACTGGGTTCGATCCTCAGCACCACATAAAAATAAAAAAATAAATATATTGTGTCCACCTATAACTAAAAAATAAATATTAAAAAAGAAAGGAATATGGTGCAGCTGCTGGGTAAAATAGTTTGGTGGTTTTTCAAAAATTTAACATAGAATTACCATACAACCCAGCCCTTCTACTCCTATGTATATACCCAACGGAATGAAAACAAGTGCTCAAGCAAAACCTTAAACACATGGTCAAAAAGTGGTAACAATCTAAATGTTATTAACTGATATGCAGATAAACAAAATGTGGTATGGCTATACAATGGAATTATTATTTAGTCATAAGAAAATGAAGGTCTGATTCATGGTTAACATTAAAAACCTTAAAAAGATAATGCTAAGTGAAAAAAGATAGTAACAAAAAAGGCCACATGTTCTATGATTGCATTTATATGAAATGTTCATTCACAATGGAGAAAACGAGGAAGACAAAGGAATCTAGTGGCCTGCAGAGTCTATGAGGAAGAAGGAATAGAAGTAACTGCTTAATAGGCATAGGGTTTTCTTTTGGTGTGATTAATTAGGTAGTAGTGACGTTTGCACAGCACTACAAATGTAATGAAAGCCACTGAATTGTACATTTTGGGAGGTAGGCAGTTCTGAGGATGGAATCCAAAGCCTCACACACACTAGGCAAACACTCTCACTGTACTACACTTCTAGTCCCTGAATTGTACAGTTTAAAATGTTGAATTTTATAGTATATAAATTTCACCTCAATAAAAAATTACATAGATATTTATCATCAACCACATATTTATTCAATTCAGAGGTCTAGAACCATTGTTAATTTCTTCCTTTCCCACCCCTTCACAAGAAATGCATTAGCATTCCTGCAGATTATCAATCCAAAATATATTTTAAATCTGCCAAATTCTTTCCATTTCTCCCACCACTACCTTAGTCCGGGGCACTATTATTTTTTCTCCAAAATTCTATTGGGAGAAATCTAGAATTTATTCTTTTTCCTTGAATTTCAGAAATTTTACCAGAAAGTTCTAAATTTTTCCTTCTCATTAGTCTCTGGGACCTTTGGGTTACTATATTGAGTAATTCTTTTCTTCCAACTAATCCTCTTTCTGGAACTCTGATCAGATGGATATTGTGTTCTTAGACCTATTTTTCATGTCTGTTTCTCTCATAATATTTTCTAATGTTTAGACTTTCATGGAAAAGACTTGAGATTGATTTCTGTAGAATTATAAAATTTTACATATGTATAAGCAAAAAGGCATACCACAGTGCAACTCCTGAGAAATACTTTTATTGAGAAATATCATTATTTGATTTTTTTAAAGTAGTGTATCTAGAAGAATGCATTTACTTAGTGAAGTGCCATTTTTCACTTAAAATGTTCCACTGTTAAAAATTAGCTGATAATTTTAGAATCCAGTAATACTCCTTAAGGAATCATATTGCAATTAGTCCAATTTGGCTGCCCTAGTTTACTTTTCAGCTTAGAAACATTTTCTTCCATTTTCTCTGTCCTATAAATTGTGCTTGAACTCATTGTTGCTACAAAGAAAAAACTGAAAATATGTTTTAAGAACAGTATTGATGAACTTCACAAAATTTGTACATCAGTTTCTCTGAGATAACTGGAAACCTCAAAATCTCAGTGGTTTACAACAAATTTGTGTTATCTTCATGAATCTGTAGACTAACTGTGGATCAGCTGGTCTAGGTTGGGCTCCAGAGAACTGAGCTATTTACCAGGATAATGGTCAGGTTCAAATTTACACCAATGTGTCTTTTTTTTTTAATATTTATTTATTTGTTTGTTTTAGTTGTACACGATGCATTTATTTGTACGTGGTGCTGAGGATCGAACCCAGGCCACGCACATGCTAGGCAAGCGCTCTACACTGAACCACAACCCCAGCCCCACCAATGTGTCTTTAATATAAGACCCACCCACTGAAGGGACAAATGAATACATGGGGCATTGTTGTTCTCATGGCATGTTGTTCTCATGGCAGATCAGAGGAACTCAGGAAGCTAAGTCAAATCAGAAAAGCATATGTAAGACCTCTGCTCACTAATATTCCACTGGCCCAATGGGCCAATAAAATATACTTGGACCACACTAGTGGAAGCTACTGCAAAGCTGATGACAAAAGGAATAGTTGTATAGTTTTATAAAACAAAGAAGTTAAAAAAAAAAAAAAAAAAAAAAGGTTGTGAATCCAATTTACAAAGATGTAAAATAACATTTATTGGTGTTCCATATTACTAAATCCTTATTTTCTACTATTCTTTTTTCTTACCACTTTTCCTGCTTCAATCAACCAAATTAAAAGCTACAAAAATAATGTGATGGCGATATGGCAAAATAAAATAACTGTTTTTATGACAGAAATAATAAAGTTATACTGCTGGCCACTTGGTAGTTAGGTATTCAAAAGTTGAGCTAAGAAAGCCCAGAGAAGCTGGGCACAATGGCTCATGCAGGAGGCTGAGCGAGGAGGATTGCAAGTTCAAAAACATCCTCAGCAACTTAACAAGGCCCTAAGTAACTGAGTGAGACTCTGTCTCAAAATAAAATATAAATAGGGCTGAGGATAGCCAGGTGCAATGGCACACGCCAGTAACCCCTGCAGCTCAGGAGGCTGAGGCAGGGGTATTATGAGTTCAAAGCCAGCCTCTGCAAAAGCGAAGCACTAAGCAATTCAGTGAGACCCTGTCTCTAAATAAAATACAAAAAAGGGCTGGGGATGTAGGTCAGTGGTTAAGCATCCCTGGGTTCAATCCCTGTTACCAAAAGAAAAAGCGGGAGGAAAAAAAAGCTCAGGGATATCAATTATATGGACATTTAAGAAATATTAAGAGTAAATATGATTTAGTTAAAATTTCAGCCATCACTATGAAATGTCTTATAATTTGACATTGATAATTATTTGATATTAAAGTTCAAGTTAATAAAAATTCTTTAGCAGAGGTCAATACTTATTCTAGAGAATTATCTTCTAATTTTTTCATTTATATAAATAATCACAAATAAAACTTACAAATCAAGAAACTCTAGCATGATAAATTCATTTGGGGATAATTCATGGAACTGTACACATGATTTGTGAATTTTTCAGTTTACATGTTATGTGTTAATACAAGTTTTATTTATTTATTTTAACTACACAGGAACTGGGTGCAGTGGTGCAAGCCTGTGATCCAAGCTCAAGATCCTAAATTTGAGCTAGCCTTGGAAACTTAATGAGACCTTGTCTCAAATAAAAATTAAAAGGGGCTGGTGATGTAGCTCAGTTATAGAGGAACACTGGGTTCAATCCCTGGTAGCAAGGGTGGGGGTAGGGAGCACACAGGAAAAAAATATATAGCATGGTGATAAAATGACCCCAAAAAACAAAGAGCTTTTACATATTTTAGAAACAAAGGGGGTTTGCCTAATTTATTCAAATGCCCTTCAGAGTCAGGGATTATAGCTCTCTAACTTGGTAACATTCTCACAAATCCAAAAATCAGGCAGAAAACAGTCCCAGAGAAGTTTAACAACTAGAAGAGATTAATATAGTCAGACATTATGACTGTCTTTTTATGTGTCTACAAAAAACTATTGGAGGGGGGGAGAAAAGTGAGACCAGGCATAGCGGTGCATGTCTATAATCCCAGGGACTCAGGAGATTAAGACAGGAGAATCCCAAGTTCAAGACCAGCCTCCGCAACTTAGGGTGGCCCTAAGCAATTTATTAAGACCCTGTCTCAAAATAAATAAATAAAATAAAAAGGGCTGGAGATGTATTTCAGTGGTAAAGCACCCCTGGGTTGAATCCCCAATACCCCTTCCCTCCAAAAGCGAGTCAGGCAAATTCACAGGTTGCAAAGTTAGTGTACAAGAATCAAGCATCTTTGTATACTCTAGCAATGGACACCTTGGAAAATGAAAATTTTTAAAACTAGCACCATTAAAATAATACCATCAAAAACATGAAATACTTAGGAATGATTCTGACAATATGTGTGTGTGTGTGTGTTTGTATACACAACATTTGTATGCTGAAAAGTAAAAAACAATGACAAGAAAAATCAAAGACCTACATGGAAAGATACATCATATTCATGATGATGTCAATTCTCCTCAAAGTGATTTATAGGTATGAAGCAATTCCAATGAAAATCTAAAAGGCAATTTTTTAGTAGCAATCAACAAGCTAATTTTAAATTTTGTATGGAAAAACAGAGGAAATAGGATAGCTAAAACAATTTTCAACAACAACAACAAAAAAAGCATTGGGGTCCTCCAAGTAACCAAGTTCAAGACTAACTATAAAAAGTTACTGTAATCTAGGGCTGGGTATGTGGCTCAGTGGTAGAGCAACCCCACAGCATGTGCAAGGACCAAGGTCCAATCCCCGGGACTGCAAAAATTAAAAAAATTAAAATTAAAATTAAAAAGTTACTATAATCTAGAGAGTATATAGTAATAGGAAAAACAATGGACACAAAGTTAATGGAATAAAATAGTCCAGAAAGACTCACACTGAATGAATTCAATATGGTTTCTGGTTCACATTCTGGAAGGCTGGTCCCCGATGTAGTGGTATTGAAAGGTGGTGGGACCTTTAAAAGGTGGGGCCTAATATGAGGTGACTGGGTCATAAGAACTCTTATGGAGAGTCCTTGAATGTACTAATCTCACTGAAATGGAGTAGTGCTGTGAAAGTAGACTATTAAAAAAATAAATAAATAAAAGGACAAGAAGGCCCTTCTTTAGTTTCTCCCCCTGCCCCCATTCTTTTTTTTCTTTCTTTCTTTCTTTCCTTTTTTTTTTTTTTTTTTTTTTTTTTTTTTGGTGGTGGTGCTGAGGATCAAACTCAGGGCCTCAAGTATGCCAGGCAAATGCTTTACTACTGAGCCACATTCCTGGCCTCCCCTCCTTAGTCTCTTGCTTCCTCCCTCTGCCCCAGCCATGAATGTGTACCATTACCATATAATGCCACCATGTTGGTGATGCAGCTGGGGGGCCCTTGCCAGGTGCTGCGTTATTTATCAACTTCTCAGCTATCAGAAAAACCAATAACCCTTAAATTTATCAGAGAAGTACAGTCAAACTGTAAACTGTTTCCATAAAAACTGAAAAGAGACAGCAGGTGAAAACAGAAAATTAGAAGTTACCAGAAAGAAACCGATAAGCAGAAATCTCAGCAGGAACCAGTACAGGGGGATAAAAACCTGAACTGTAATTGATGATTTGTTGGAGGTTCAGTGTAGATTAGTCTGAGAGATAAGAATTTCATGCAGATCCAGTTTGGGAGGCCCTCCACACTTTTTTTTTCTTTCTTTTTTTTTTTTTTAGTTTTACCTGTAGGAGCTTTAGAAGGTTCTCACAGGGAATACTAAAGAAAAATCCCTTGTGCTTCTAGCAGAGGAAAGTGGTAACACAATCATTATGAAATGCGAAATGCATCAGAAAATGTTGTTATTGTTAACAAGGCTTGCCCTCAGAGGAAATTATTTCACCAGAGCCAAACCAACCTGGCAGAAGGTAAATACCCAATTCCAGCCTGCTGTAGCCTTCTACACAGATGAACAAAAATAACCCCATCTCCTCTAGATATCCTGTCCTACCTGAGGGGGAGGGGAAAACAAACAAATAAAGAAGCACTGATAAAGTTCACAGTGAATGGCACAAGCTTATCAAAAGATTGAGAATGAATCAAAGTACAAAAGTGTGCTTCCTGGATAATACTACATTATGAAAAAGTCTATTTACCACAATTCCTTACACCCAATACATAATGCTCACCTTTCAGCAAAAAAATTACAAGGCACAGAAAAAAGAAATATATACAGTTTGAAGAGACAGAGCAAGCATCAGTAACAAACCTACTTATAGCAAGAACATTGAAATTATCAGACTATGGTAAAAAAAAAAAAAAAACTATGACTAATATGTAAAGGAGTTTAATGCAAAAAGGTAGACAAGAAGATGAGTAATGTAAGCAATAAAAATTCTAAGAAAGAATTTTTAAATGTAGAGGTCAAAAACACTAAAACAGAAATGAAGGAAGTCTTTGATAAGCTCATTAGTAGACAGGTCGTGGCTGAGGAAAAAAATCTCTGGGCTTAAGGATATGTCAATAAAAACATTCAAAACTGAAATTAGAAACAAAAAGAAAACAGACTGAAAGAAAACAAAACCCAGAATATCCAAGAACTGTGGGACAATTACAAAAGGTGTAAATATGCAAAATGGGATTTACAGAAGGAGAAAAAAATAAAGAACGGAAGAAATATTTGAAGCAATACGACTTAGAATCTTTCCATGTTAATGTCAGACAAAAAAATCAGAGTACACCAAACAGTATAAATGCCAAAACCATGTCCCAGCATATCATATGCAAACTGCAGAAAAATCAAAGGTAAAGAAAATATCTTAAAGAAGGCAGAGGAAAACACACCTTACCTTTAGAGAAACAAAGATAAAAATTACATCTGACCTCTCCTCCAAAACTATACAATAGAAAAGAGGATAAAATATTTTAAAAGTTGAGACAAAAATAAATAAATAAAAGCTACCAACCTAGAATTCTGTACCTTGTGGAATTATCCTTCAAAAGTGAAGGAGGAGAAATAAAGATTTTCCTTAATAAATAAAAAGAGAGGAAATTTGTTGCTAATAGACCTGCCTTGCAAGAAATGTTTTAAGAAGTTTTTCAGAGAAGAGGAAACTGATATAGGTCAGAGAGTCTGGTCTACACAAAGAAAGGAAGAAAGCTTTGAAGAACAAATAAGTGAAAGTAAAATACTTTTGTATTCTTATTCTTTATTGATCTAACAGATAGGCTTATTCAAAATAACAATAGCAATAACATATGATTATGTATGCTTGTATGTGAAATACATTTTATATATGTGTGTACATATGTATATAAATGCACTTAAAATGTTTGTAAGTTCAATGAATGACAGCAATAATAAAAAAGAAGAAAGAATTAGGAATATTTCGTTATTATAAGGTATTTACACTAACTATAAAGCAAGATGTGTGTGTATGTATTATATATAATAGTCTCCCCCTACCTATAAAGGATATGTTCTAAAACAACCAATGAAAGTTTAAAACAAATAGTACCAAACCCCATATTTAATGTTTTTCCATACACACATGCACACACACACACACAAAAATCAAGCTTAATTTATAAGAGATGAAAAATAAAATAGAATTATAACTGTAACAAAATTTATGTGAGAATCAGGTATAGTGGTGTATGCCCATAATCTCAGCAATTCAGGAGGCTGAGGCAGAAGGATTGAGGCCAGCCTCAGTAACAGCAAGGCCCTAAGTAACTCAGTGAGACACTGTCTCAAAATAAAAAGGGTTGGGCTGGGGATATATGTAGCTCTGTGGCAGAATGCTTGCCTAGAACATGTTAAGTACTGGGTTCAATCCTCAGCACCACATAAAAATAAATTAAAATAAATAAATAAAAAGGGCTGGAGATGTGGCTAGTGGTTAAGTACCTCTGGGCTTCTGGGTTCACCCAGTACCCAAAACAAACAAAACAACAACAAAAAAAAAATGTGAATGTGGTCTTTCTAATATCTTACTGTACAAGCAGATCTTAGTAGCCTCAGTATATAATTTTTTTCTTTCCTTATTGGGTCAAGAACTTTTACCTTTTTACTTAAAGGAATCACTTTACAGCTTCTTTTTGGCATATATGAATTGCCAGCATCACTACTCTTATACTTTGGGGCTATTATTAAATAAAATAAAAGAAGGGTTGCTTGAACACAGGCACTGCAGTAAGAATACAGTTGTCTACTAAGGGACTAATGAGTAGATGACATATCCAGCATGGATATGCTAGACAAGGAAATGATTCATGTCCTAGGCAGGATGAATAGGATAGCATGAGATTTTATCATTCTACTTTGAACAACATGCAATTTAAAATTTATAAGTTACTTATGTCTAGAATTTTCCCATGTATATTTTCAGGCTATGGTTAATCATGGGTAACTAAAACCATGAAAAATCAAACTGTGAATAATGGGGCACTATTGTATCATCTGAAAGTAGACTTGTATTAGTTGTCAATGTATATTGCAAACTCTAGGCAAAACCTTAAAAAAGTGAAAAAAATGAGTATAACTGTTATGTTAAGAAAGGAGGAAAATGGAATTATACAAAATGCTCAAGTAAAATCCCAAAAGGCAGATAAGAAGACAAAAATAGGAATAATGAAGAAAGGCAAGAAATAAACAGTAATAAATATGTCAGATATTAATACAACTATATGAAAAAAAAACTTTATGTCAGTGGTTTAAATATGCCAATTAAAAGACAGAGATTAGCTGGACATGGTGGTGCAACCCTGTAGTCTCAGAAACTCGGGAGGCTGAGGAAGGAGGATCACTTGAGCTCAGCAGTTCATGGCAAGATGCCCACTCAAACAGACTGCCACCTTGGGCCAAAAAACTTATGTTGCTTACAACATATCCACTTTAAATGTAAAGGTTCATTTAGATTAAAAGTAATAATGATAGAGAAAGATATACTTTGTTAACACACTAATCAAAGGAAAGTGGGAGTGGTTATATTAATTTCAGACAGGCAACACTGAGAAGCAAAGGGGAGAAATCAGAGACATCACATCACAATAAAGGTGTAAATTTTCTACAAAAACATAATGGTCTTAACGAGTATGTACCTAACAACAGCACAAAACAACAGGAGGCAAAAACTCATAGTGTTAGAAAATCCGGGGCCTACAGGCTACGCCTCCCAGATAGTTTAACCAGGCCACACCCCCGGGTACCTGAAAACTAGACACACCCCCTAAAGCCGGCCACCCCCCCACCGGCCAGCTCTGCTGGCCACTCCTCAGGTGCCTTACTGAGCCAATTACGACACAGGGTCCCCCTCTGGACCCCAGGAAGTCTATGGAGATGGGGACACCCCAGGGGTCCCGCTGACCACTAATGCCCTACTTAAGTGTTCTCCGGACTGAAACCGGCCCTTCCCTCCTTCTTCCCTTTCTTTCCCCTTTCCCCCCCTTCTCCCCCTTCTTCTTTTCCCCTTCCCTTCCCTGCTCTTCCACGCCACTCTCCCCCGCTGCCACGTTTCGGTTCCTCCCGGTTTTCCTTACCCTCTCCCTTCCACGTGGCCCTAATAAAACCCTTTTACTGACTGGGCTTTCTGGCGTGGGTTTTCTTGTCCTTCACATAGAACTTCAGAGAGAAATAGATAAGGACACTATCATACTTGGAGACTTCAACAGTCCTCTATCAAAGATAGATACAATAGGCAGAAAATTAGCAAGGACATAGCTAAATTCAACAGCAGCAGCAGAATATACATTCTTTCCAAGCTTAAAATAATTACAATAGGTGACATTCGGTACTTAAGACACACCTTAACAAATTCAAAGAAACAGAAATCATACAGTGTATGTCAGACTACAATGGAATTAAACTGGAAAACTGTAACTGAAATATAGCTGGAAAATCACAAGATATTTAGAGAATAAATGCCACACATTTAAATAATACAATAGGTCAAAGGAGAAATCTCAAAAGAAATTTTTAAATATTTTGAACTAAACAAAAAGGAAAACACAAGTTTTCAAAATGTATGGGATAAAGTGAAAGCAGTGCTAAAATGGAAATTTACAGCACTAAGTATATGTAATAGAACAGAAGAAAGATCTAAAATCAATACTCGAAGTATTAGGAAAAAGGAGAACCTTAGGAAACTAGGAAAAAGAAGAACGGATTAAATCCTAAGTAAGCAAGTAATAATAATAATAATAATAATAATAATTTAGAGCAGAAATCAATGAAATTGAAACAAGAAAATCAATAGAGAAAATAAATTAAACCAAAGCCTGATTCTTTGAAAAGAGAAAAAAATGAAAAGATCAATAAAATTGATAAGTCTGTACTCAGACTAAGAAAAAAAGAGAGGAGTCACAAATTACTAATCAGAAATGAAAAAGGGGACATCACTATACATCTCATGGATAATTAGAGACTATTATAAATAAATTTATGCTCACAAATTTGATTATCTAAATTAAATGAACCAATTTATTGAAAGACATAATTTGTCAAACTTCTCACATGAAGAAATAGACAATCTGAATAGGTAATATCAAATTCTAAGAGAATCCCTCCCTCTCTGGTTTGAAGAAAAAGAAATAAGGTGCTTATTGAAAAACTTAAGGGGAATCTCAGGACAGACCTTTGTTATTTTTTTGGGGGGGGGGGGAAACATGTCATTGTCTGTAAATAATTATTATCCTTATTAGAAAAACAGCTTTTGGCTTAGAATAGATACTTGACCATGTACTATATCATGTTACCCTGTGACCTGGGCAGCCCACCATGACCTAACTATTGGTAGACCAACAAAGTAATATAGTTAGGTGTACAATGCAGCACTTCATCATTAAATGGAAATAGTATACATGAAAGCAAGCTTGAACAAGTCCTAAAAGACAACTAATTTTCAAAAGCAAATGACCTAGATGACCATGGTTCCTACTTCTGCTATACTGCTTCTTCTCTCTTAATCTGTTTGTATGATCTCAAGGAAAATTCTCTATGGCCATTTGACTGAAGGAGGAAACAATTAAAGAGTGTGAAGAGAGCCCTACAGAATGGGATAAAATCTTCGCCACCTGCTCCTCAGATAGGGCATTAATATCTAGACTCTACAAAGAACTAAAAAAGTTAGCACTAACACCCCAAATAACCCAATTAATGGGCAAAATAATTAAACAGACACTTCTCAAAAGAAGAAATACAAATAGTCAATATTTGAAAAAATGTTAAACATCTCTAGCAATTAGAGATATGCAAATTAAAACCACACTGAGATTACATCTTACTCTAGTCCGAATACAAATAACAATAAATGTTGGTGAGGGAAAACATACACTCATACATTGTTGGTGGGACTGAAAAATTAGTGCAACCACTCTGGAAAACAGCATGGAGATTTCTCAAAAAAGCAGGAATGAAACCACCATATGACCCAGCTATCTTACTCCTTAGTATATATTCAAAAGATTTAAAAACAGCATACCACAGTAACACAGCCACACCAATGTTTATAATAGCACAATTCACAATAGCCACGCTATGGAACAAACCTAGGCGCCCTTCAACAGAAGCATGAATAAAGGAAATGTGGTATTTATGTATAATGGAATGTTAGCCATAAAGAAAAATGACATTATGACATTTGCCAGCAAATGGATGGAACTGGAGACTTATCATGCGAAGTGAAATATGCTACCAGACCCAGAAAGTCAAAGGTCAAATGTCTTCTCTAATAATATGGAAGCTAATTCTAAAAAAGGTGTGTATGGGAGAGTTTACAAAAAGATCAGTGGAATAGACAAGGGAAATGAAGGGAAAGGATAAGGATAAGGATAGGGAAAGACAGTGGAATCAATCTGACACAACATTCCCATGTACATATATGAATATACTACAGTGAATCTCACCATCATGTATACCCACAAGACACTAATTAAAAAAAAAAAAAAAAACCTACTATAGCAGAAAGATCAGTAGAGGGAAGTGAACAAGGAAAGGGGAAGTACTAGGGACTGAATTAGAACAAATTATATTCTATGCTTTTCTAATTTTGTCAAAATGAATTCTAATGTTATGTATAACTAAAAAGAACCAATAAAAAGTACAAAAGAAAAAAAACTTTAAAAACTTGGGGAAAAGATTCACTTGGTGATTACAAAGCATTATCATGTAGATAGTTTTTAGCTAAATTAACCATGCTCTTTTGTGTTTTTCATGTTTTTCTATTTGTCCCTAATAAAATAATTCCTACACACACTCACAGAGTCACACTTTGTTTAATGATGGTTCTACATGACAACCACAGTATAAACCCTACTGTGTTGTGGTCCTAAAGGGCAGTGGTGAAATGAAATGCTCTAGGTGGCAGAAATTAATCAGGGTACCTGATTGTTCATTTTCTTTGTAAGGAGACAGAGGTACTGTTGGGAACTGACCTGTGTTTAATGGTTTGAATGGATATTTGAGACTTGGAAAAAACAATTCAAAAAGTGATGACAAACATATCTGGAGCTGAAGGATGTAGATAGATCTCTTTTTGAAAGTACAAAGTATGAAGTAATCTATGGCTCATGTGAATATCTGCCAAACAGCAAATTCTACAGAAAGGGGCTCCTTAGCCCAACAGTAAGATGACCTGTCCTGGGGACTCAGCCAGTCTCTTCACAGTACAGCTACTGTATTTTTGCCTTGTTTAATAACAAGATGGAGTTTATATGAGCCCAGGAAGATGGATTTCCATTCACTGACACTAATCTATTGCCACACAGCTGAAAGTCCAACTTGCCAACAGTCTACACATGCACTAGAGAACAGCTACTGACACCCCCAATAAACAGTCACGAAATGATCAGCCAATCACTTCTCTACCTGTGTCTGACCCTTAGTAATTTGCCCTTCCTAGTAAATCAACAATGGATTTAATAAGTTTTGGTACATTACTTACCCACCATACCCACATATATAATTTGAAGTTTTTCAAGCTGTGTTAGCCTGCCCCCTTGTGGGAACCAGCTCTTCAATCTATTACTAGAAATAAAACATTAAATCCAACCTACTCAAATGAAACAAAACAAAAAATGTATTGACTATAATAATTTCACCCCAGGCTTTACTAATAGGCTCCTTCTTTAACTTTTGTAATTCAACTGTTTCTGAACCTTCATTAAGATTCACAAAGTTTTGTTTGTTTGGTACAAGGGATTGAACGCAGGGGCACTTAACCACTGAACCACTTCCCCAAACCCTTTTTATTTTTTAATTTTGAGACAAGGTCTCGCTAAGTTGCTTAGAGCATGACTAAATTGCTGAGGCTGGCTTTGAACTAGTGATCCTCCTGTCTCAACTCCTGAACCACTGGGAGGCATAAAGGCGTAAAGGCATGAACCACTGCACCTGGCTAAGATTCATAGTTTTTCAAAGAGGATTTTATAATCATCTCTCACCAGAAAATTTTAGATATTTAAAATCAAAACCCGTCCATCTGTTCAACGCACCTTTCCCAACCTTTTCAGTGGTCATCCTTTTATTCAAGTTGTGTTAGCCTCCAAAAAGATGGAGTTTATATGAGCCCAGGAAGATGGATTTCCATTCATTGACACTAATCTATTGCCACACAGCTGAAAGTCCAACTTGCCAACAGTCTACACATGCACTAGGGAACAGCTACATTGACACCCCCAATAAACAGTCATGGGATGATCAGCCAATCACTTCTCTACCTGTTTCTGGCCTTTAGTAATCTGCCCTTCCTAGTAAATCAACAATGGATTTAATAAGTTTTGGTACATTATTATTAATCCTTTTATTCCTTTTCTTTCAAAAATATGGATAAGCGAGGAATGGCTCCTACAAGACCTCTAATGTCAATTAGGCCAATTATTATAATGCTAAGTGGAATATTTAATGTGTTCTGACACAAAATATACTTGGGTCTGCATATTTCAAAGCTTAGGATGATTCTAAATAAAGTATCACTTTGCAAATACAAACACTAACAAATATGAAAACAGTGTAATAAATTAAGGGTTACCTATGCTATAGACCATTATAGAGATTTTAAGAAATTAAGAGTTTCAGTATATTCTCAGAGAGATGTCATGTAATACTATTGGGAGTAAATATAAAAAGTAAAACTGCATTTAATTAAAAAAATTTTTTTAATTAATTTACATGTGTATATAAATCCTTGCATATGCTAGTATGAATCCAGAGAAAAGTATGGAAGAATTCAGACTGAATGCAGATGAGATTGTTACTTTATGGAAGGGGAAGAGGCAATTTTTGATAAAATGTCATTTTTTTAGTTAATGAAATCATTGTAGCTCACATTTAAAAATACAAGTACAACCAAAATATATAAACACATTCTAATGTATCCCTAACATCTCAAGATAATAAAAATCATTAATTAGAGAATTGATTTCAAGTTTAATTTTATGAAAACAGAGTGTTATAATAAAATAATCAGCAAGAAGTAAATTTCAGAAAAAATACAGGACTAGAAATAAAGACATTTCAAAGGGATTTACCAAGTGAATTCAGATTTTCTAAGTATTATCCAATCAATAACAAACAAATTTGTACTTGAAATATTAGAATGGAAAGGTTCTAACTACATGCTACTGTGTCTGATTTAAAATTTCTGCTATAGATTAATGTAAAATTGAAAGTATTTTTGTATGAAAAATAACATTAATTTTACAACATTATCCTGACAATTATGAGAAGACACTGTTCCACGACATTTAGTATATTACTAAACATCAAGTTTATTTTCTCTTTTTTCTAAACCAATTTATATTGTACCCTAACTGATTTTTTAAAAATATTTTTTAATTGTAGATGGACACAACAACTTCATTTTATTTATTTATTTTTATGTGGTGCTGAGGATTGAACCCAGTGCCTCACACGTGCCAGGCAAGTGCTCTGCCACTGAGCCACAACCCCCACCCCGATTTTTTTTTTTTTTTTTGGTGGTGCTGGGGATTGAACCCAGGGTCTTGTATATGCGGGGCAAGCACTCTAACAACTGAGCTATATCCCTAGTCCCCTAATTGATATTTTTTATCTGAATGATAAGCTAGTAAAACAACAAAACACTACTGTAACCTTAGTGATATTACTATACCATATATAAGCTAAGGTAAAAAATGAATATTGAGATAATTATAATAATTAACCACAGTTGGTTCAATAAAAAAAATCTTAGGGTTGGGGATATGGCTCAGTGATAGAGCATTTGCCTAGCATGCACAAGGCCCTGGGTTCAATCCCCAGTACCACCAAAAGAACTGTAATTTTCCTGGACTGAAGAATAATTTGTATGCTTCAAGTACACAGCATTTCATATCTGCTAAAATTTTACAAATTTGCAAGGAAGTAAAAAAAAATCAGAAAGTAGTATTTTGAAAATTTAGGAAATTATTACTATGGACATATCAGCATGTATTAATCAAATAAAGCTGGCTATAAATAATGGGAATTGTGCAAAGCCAAATACTGTATACATTTTCCCCAATCTTCCAGCACAAGCTGTTTTCATAGGCATTATTATACCCATATATATTATATATCAAACCTAATGCTTGCATGATGGTATGTTTTCAAAAGTGAATCAGGTTGTGGCTCAGTGGTAGAGCACTTGCCTACTAGCACATGTGAGGCACTGGGTTTGATCCTCAGCACCACATAAAAATAAATGAAGATATAGTGTCCATCTACAACTAAAAAACAAATTTTAAAAAATGTTTAAATGTGAATCAGAACTGGGTTTCAACCATATCATGTTTGCTCATGCCTTTATTTAATATCTAGAACCAAAGAAGTTCAGTTTACATATATATGACCACTAAGGGGGGGAAAATCATTTAATGCATAAAATGGAGTAAAAAATGACCAAAAAAATCTGATGAAGAAACTCAAAGATTCCTGAATTATAGATCCAAAATTTCTAGAATTATAGAACTTCCTTCATCATATTTCATGGCATGAAAACAAGGCACTAGCATTATTCTAGATGCAAAGACCCTAATATTAATGAACTAGATTAAAAGGAAAAACAGATTCAATCAACAAATAAGATAAAATACAGTCAACAATATAATCCAATTATATAATATGCTACTGGAAAGTAGAAAATAACCACCTACCTTGAGGTTTTACAGTCATATATCAAGAGCCTCAGTTTACAAATCAATAGATGGTCGATAGTTCTGACAAATTACCTACACTCAACAAATTTCTGGCACTACATTTTGTCAGTTACAAAAGCAATAGAAGTGAATACCAAATCAATATTTGGCCTAAGCACATTCACATACTTTCCCAAGCACATCAAATGCTAGATATTTGTTTTATTCTTTATTTAACAAATATTAATAAATTTTTGTAATGCCAGTGTCCTAGGACTATAGTGATAAACAAGACAAATACCTGCTCACATGAAACTTTCCTTCCAGTATCTGAAATGATAATAAGTAATTAAATGAATAGTTTAATTTTGGGTAGTGATAAATACTATGAAGGTTAGGACTGGGATTTAAGTGGGATGGTCACAGAAGTTTCTTTTACTTAAGTAAAAATCGATATCCTTTTATGTAAGAAAGAGCTTAAGAAATATTCTTAACAGTTTTGATCAAAAAGACCAGCATAGTTGAAACAAAATGGGTCAGTGAGCGAGAAGGACATAGAATAGGGTATTAAAAAGAGGTAAATGAACTAAGATCATGTAGGGAATTATATAGACTTTGAAATTTATTCTGAATGTGATAAGAAATTAATGGGGATTTTAGCTGGGTTTGGTGGCCCATGCCTATAATCCCAGCAGCCTGGGAGGCTGAGGCAGGAAGATTGTGATTTCAAAGCAAGCCTCAGAAACTTAGTGAGGCCCTAAACAATTCAGTGAGACTCTGTCTCCTAATAAAATATAAAAAGGATCTAGGGATGTGGCTCAGTAGCCAAGTGCCCCTGGGATCAATCTCCACTACCAAAAAAAAAGACGGGGGGGGGGGGGGATTACTGGGGATATTGTTTTCAAATTTGGGGCCCTTATTTATTTAAAAAGAGCAATGTAACTATAAAATGGACAACAGAATACTTGTCAGTAAGAGTGGAAATAGTGAAATAAGTCAGGATGCTATTATAATAGTAAAGGAAAGAAATAATGGTAATTTAGAATAAATAATGGTAGCTTAGAAACAATAATAGTGTAGAAATGACCAAAAAAAAAAAAAAAAAGGTATCTTAAAAGGAACAAATCCTGAAAACACTGTACTGAAAGATACAACAAAATGCCAATATTATTATTTCTTCAGTAATTGAGTAGGAATGTTTTTAGAAGCCATGGAAAATAAAAACATATGCAACTGGATTGGGGAAATTATAGCCCAGAGCATGGTTCCTAGAGTATTTCAGCAGTGAAGCAAGACATGCAAGGAAAAAGCAACCACAGGCAGCAATCTGAGTAAATGGAATCCAAGGAGTCAGGCCCATCTCCCAACTCCCACATGGATGTGATAAGCAGAACGTATCAGAGGTCTCTGCCCATAAACTGGAGCAGTGAATGTGGGTATATGTGAGTCAGAATCCATTTACCTGAAAGATCAGAGAGTAAGGTAGCTGGCTAACATACAGGAGAGAAAAGACCCTCATGCCTAGAAGACACTGACCATGCACCAGATACCATATACATCCTCTTCTATCTTTCCCTTCCAGTCCTGCCCAAGGAAAGTCCATTTCACAACTGTCAGCTATAGCTAAGGAGACACATAAATCTCAGGGAACTTCATGACCAGAAAACCAGTGACATAAAGAACATAATAAAATAGTTTGAATGTATTTAGAATTCTAAGGTTGAAATTATTTTCCTTAAAATTTTTGAAGAAAACGGGTTTTTTGTTTTTATTCGGTTTCCAATGCCACCACTGAGAAGTCCAAAGCCAACTGACAAGTTTGTTTGTTTGTTTGTTTGTTTCCCCTCTCTGGAAACATGAAATCACCGTCTGGCCTCAGTGATGTCAAATTTCACCACAACATGCTCTAGTTTGTGTCTATTCTCAGCCACTGTACATGAGCCTTTTCAATCAGGAAATTCACATTCTTCAGTACAAGAAAATTCTCTTGAATCATTTTGTTGATGATTTTTTTCCCCATTTCATTTCTACTTTCTTTTGAAAACTACTATGAGTTGAATGTTGAAATCGTTGAACTGATCCAATAAATTTCTTAACAATATTTACTTCTTTCCTGTCATTTCTGTCCTTTTGCTCTACCCTTTCAGGGATTCCTTCAACACTATTTTTCTTTAAATTTTTTATATTTTTATTATTTTTTTACCTGACAGTAGAATAGTATATTTTGAAGTATTACACATACATAGAATAAGTATAACTTGTTCTAATTAGGATCCCATTATTGTGGATGTACATGATGTAGATTTACATTGGTCATGTATTTATATATGAGGATAGGAAAGGTATGCCCAATTCATTCTACTATTACCTTCCTATTACCACCTACCCTCCCCCTTCCCTTCATTCCCCTTTGTCTAGTCCAATGAACTTCTAATCTTCCCCTCCCTTGCTGTAGGTGAACATTCACATATCAAGAGAGTTTTTGTGGTTTTTTGGGAACTGGATTATTTCACTTAGCATGATATTCTCCAGTTCCATCCATTCACCAGAAAATGCCATAATTTCATTCTTCTTTATGTCTAGGTAATATTCCATCATATTTTCTTTATCCATTCATCTGTTGAAGGACACCTAGGCTAGTTCCATAGCTTGGCTATTGTGGATTGAGCTGCTATAAACACTGAAGTGGCTGCATCACTGTAGTATGCTGATTTTAAGTCCTTTGGATATAAAGTGAGGAATGGGATAACAGGGTCAAATTACAGGTTCCATTCCAAGGTTTCTGAGGAATCTCCATATTGCTTTCTAAAATGGATGCACCAATTTGCAGTCCCACTAGCAACGTATAAGTGAACCTCTTTTCTTATATCCTCTCCAACATTTATTGTTGCTTGTATTCTTAATAATTGCCATCCTGACTGGAGTGAGATGGAATCTTGGTGTAGTTCTGATTCACATTTCTCTACTTGCTAGAGATGTTGAACAGTTTTTTCATATATTTTTGGCCATTCATATATTTCTTTTTCTGTGGAGTGCCTTAGCCCATTTGTTGATTGGGTTATTTTGTTTTTTTTTGGTGTTAAGATTTTTGAGTTGTTTGTTTATCCTGGAGATTAATGCTCTGAGGTGCTAATGATAAAAATTTTTTAATACTTCTATGGAGCTTTGATTTCTGCCATCAGAATTTCAATGCCTAAGAGTCATTTTAAGCAGACATAATGTCAGTCTTTTGTAGTACCTCCTTTTTGTTTCATGGCTACATTATCTTGTGTATCTTTTTTCTTCATTAGAGTCCCCCAAAAGACTTTTCCAATCTCCTGCCTGGAAGATAAAGCCCTGAACTGCCAGTATTCTAAACCCAGTAGGATAAAGATGGAAAGAAAATAGCTGGGATCCAATTCTCCTGTTTTTAGCACAGGACTCCTTCTCTAGGTTGTCTTTGGTGTCTCCCAGTCTAGGGAGTCTAGTTTCTCCCATTTCCAAATAAATTTTAGGTTTTGCCAAGGTTAGAGGTGGGGAATTGGGCACATGCCCAGCTGACTGGTTAGCTAGTTCTTGGAAGAGGGTTCCTCAACAGATTTTTAAACAATCCTTTCACCTCCAGTTCCACATGCAATCAATCTTGAGCTTTTTGAGATTTCTAGAGGGTAATTCAGGTTGTTTCACTGATTTTTGCTGCTATGAATTTAGAGTTCAGTTTTTGATTATTACTATGCTCTCTAGTTTCTAAAATTATGTGGATGTTGTCTATTCTCCAATCCCCCTTTTACTGATCTTTCAATGAATGTCTGAAATGAGCAAAACTAGAAGTATAGGCTCACCCATCTTTTTACTCCTGATAATACCTGTTTTTCATGCAAGTCATTATAAATGGCCCTTTTTAAAATTTCTTTTGAATAAAGAGATATTGTAAAGAAAATCCCTAAGAATATTAAAAAAACTGGTCTACTATCAGTTAACTCTGATGATTCAATTCCTGATTACTTGCAATTAAGACCAGGTAGTTTGTACTTTGGATCATGGAAATCAGTTTTTATTATTTGAGGTTCATCTTTTGCTATTAAAATTCAATTACACATATTGATTTGAAAAATATTTAACTGACAAATCTCAGAAAGAATAAGATCAATTAATTTCACATATCTATGACATTTCATAAAAGTTAAGACATTTAATAACAGCAAATACTATAATCTTTTGTATTAATTTATTTTAGGCTTCTACATATAGGATCTCATTTTCTTTCTTAATTTTCTTTTATATTAAAATAAATTTATAGGGCTGGGGTTGTGGCTCAGTGGTAGAGTGCTCGCCTAGCACGTGCGTGGCCCAGGTTCGATCCTCAACACCATGTAAAAATAAACGCATTGTGTACAACTAAAGCAAATAAATAAATATTTTAAAAATAAAATAAAATAAATTTATAGGGAGAAGTAAAAAAGTTGAAAATTTCCTGACATTAATACTATATGCATATTATTTAAGATTAAGTGCTATTGTGAGTAAAAATTTCTAAAGCAACCTAAATATGTTATTTCTCTTTTTATTTTATAAGAAATAATTTAATAGTACAGCTCCAAGAAAGAGTAAGGCTTGAGAAAAACGAGAACAGGATTATGGGGTAAATGAACAGAGTTTTTACAGGGTTAAAACAGTGCACATTTATAAATTTAAGCTTTAATTTATTGTATTTTAGCTGTTATTAAAGATTCTCTGAAAACAAATTTGGTAAATTATGGCCTGAAGGTCTGTACTTCATTTATTGGTTTGTGTTCTCAATTCTTATTCTCTGTTTTTGTTTTTGTTTGTTGTTGTTGTTGTTGTTTTGGTACCAGGGACTGAACTCAGGGGCACTCGACCACTGAGCCACATCCCCAGCCCTATTTTGTATTTTATTTAGAAACAGGGTCTCCCTGAGTTGCTTAGTACCTCGCCATTGTTGAGGCTGGCTTTGAACTTGCAATCCTCCTGCCTCAGCCTCCTGAGCCACTGGGACTACAGGCATACGCCACTGCACCTGACTCAATTCTTATTCTCTTCAGAGAGCAATTTATTCATTTAACAACATTTATTCAGTGACTACTATATTTCAGATATTTTTTTCTTGACACTGAGGATACAGCAGTAAATAAAATAGACAAAAGGCTGTGTTATTATGGAACATTCATTTTATTTTGAACAGAAAATATAAACAGTAAATTTGAAGATGATAATGACTATGAAGAAAAAGGAATATGGGAAGGGATAGTCATGCTATTTTAAATATGTTAGTTAGGATAGGCCTATCAGAAGATTTCACAGATATGGGGATGTTTTTACATTATCCCTTCAAAAAATTAATCAAAAGCCTATAATAAAAACTTTTAGTTAAAAAAGGAAAAAAAAAGTATGAAGAGCCTAAAATAATACAATAATTTTGTTGTTTCTTCTGGAGATCTAGGACAACAAATATTATATTGATGAAATTTTTAAAAGAAAACAAGCTGGGCGTGGTGGCGCACGCCTTTAATCCCAGCACTTGGGAGGCTGAGGCAGGAGGATCGCGAGTTCAAAGCTAGCCTCAGCAATGGCGAGGCACTTAGCAACTCAGTGAGACCCTGTCTCTAATAAAATACAAAAAAGGGCTGGGGATGTGGCCCAGTGGTCAAGTGCCCCTGAAATCAATCCCCCGGTACCAAAAAAACCAAAACAAAACAGTGTGTGATGATACTCCTACAAATGATATTGTTGAAAATTTACTTGTGGTTATATTTAAAAAATGACATTGAGACTTATACTGCTATGTTTCACAATATTTTAAACCTTAATATCATTTTATTTATTTTTTAAATATTTATTTATTTGTTTTAGTTGTACACAATGCCTTTATTTTTACGTGGTGTTGAGGATCGAACCCTGGCCGCGCACATGCTAGGCGAGTGCTCTACCACTGAGCCACATCCCCAGCCCCCTTAATATCATTTTAAAATGACAAGAGACCATTTTTAATTTTCTTATAACTTGAATAAAGTACAACATACAGAAATTTTAGATTGTATCATTTAAATCCTAAATACAAAATGAGAATAACCAGACTACATTCAGCAAAAATCCCAATCTCCAAATTAAGCATCAGAAAGGAAGAGCTGGCAATATTTACCTTGCCCAGAGCGGCTTTGGCGAGAATCTACACTTGACTGTCTTCGATCCGGTGGTTCCTCGCTCCCTCCATCTGTTTAAGATTTAAAAAAAAAAAAAAGAGCATAAATAAATGAAAAATGAAACTGATATAAAATCTTCCCTGAAACCATCTACATCTTAAAATCTAAATCTGTCATGTCCTTTCATATGATCTGGATCCTTAAAATATTTGAGGATTTGTTTTCCATATAAAAAATGGTTCTGGGGCTGTGGTTGTGGCTCAGCGGCAGAGCGCTCGCCTCGCACGTGCGCGGCCTGGGTTCGATCCTCAGCCACCACATAAACATAAATGCATTGCATTGTGTACAACTAAAGTAAATAAATAAATATTTTTAAAAAATAGTTGTTACCCTTGTTCTTGTAGGGGTGGTTTACATTCAGTCTGAAAGTCTAATGGAAGTGTCAGGGGTTTTCCCCTCTACCATAGGTATACATTCTGCATATAATGCAGTAATTTTATCAACTCTGAAGTTTATTCACAGAATTTCAGTTTAGTAATGTTTAATGAATGGCAGCTTTTTATTTGTCTTAAGTATATCAAATAACACTCTAAGACTGTATTTCTACTGTAATAAAATTACCTTCATATGCTTTAGAAAATACAAAATAAATAAACCTATGAATGAGATAAAATCAAATTTTAAGTTTGCTTTTGCCATGATTTTTAAATTATCTGAAAAACAATCCATTTCCTTATATACATCTTCATATTTCAAGAAACAAGTACTAGAACTGGAATTTTTAAAAAGCTATAACAAATGAGTTTAATTAAATAACTTCTTTAATTTTATTATATAGATAGAAAAAATTACTCACCTAAATAAAGTTATCAGAGTAAAACAAATCAATAGATTGAAAATGTCATAAAGTATACATAAGATAAAAAAATTGAGACTGAATGAAGCTAAAGTTTTAGCATAGTGATTTAAATGCCTATAAATTTATTTTTACTTTAGTCAAGTTTAGAATGTATTAAAGATTCAACAATTTCCTTTATTCTTTATCTTATACAACCAATTATCTTACTTTTAACTTAAATGAAAAAAGTTTTAGCTACAAACAGGGTAACAAGGATACCCTTGCCCTGTCTCTACTTAAACTACTATATTTTTTTGTCACAGAGTTCATGTATCTACATTTATATTTTTTAAACACACAGTCCATTTTTAAATATTTTATATAAAGTTTCTTTATAAGAATACTTACTAGATGGGCTGGGGTTGTAGCTTAGTGGTAGAGCACTTGCCTAGCATGTGTGGGGTGCTGGGTTTGATTCTCAGTACCGCATATGAATAAATGAATAAAATGAAGGTCCATCAACAATTCAAAAATATTAAAAAACAAATACTTACTAGACATAAGGTTTAGCAATAATCAAATACATATATAAAATATTTATCAAGTATTTGTTATTTTGCAGAGGGCTTATCTAGCAAGAATAGCATCATTCAGTCAACTGATTCTAAAAAAAGATAGTAGAAAAATAAGCAGAAAATATTTACATCTGATTCCAGTATGACCTCAGCAACTTAATAAAAGCACACCTCTAATTTAACTAATCAGACTTACAAAATAAATTAGCAAGCAAAAAGATATAAAATGATAGGCAGTCATATTTTGTTGCAATATGTACATACTTTTAAAATCCAAATAATTTTAAGTATTCTGCTGTTATTAAGTTACTACATTTGAATAAAAATATAATTAAGATATGTTGACAAAATAAGATGATATTTGAAATACCATGTTGAGAATTTTTTTTCCTTTGACATAATGGGAAAAAAATTAAAGCAAAAATCTACCTATTCATTATCATCATCTCACAATGAATGATCTGTTAAAAATTAAAAATTTTGCTGGGCATGGTGGTGCACACCTGTTACCCCAGCAGTTGGGAGGCTGAGGAGGATAGCGAGTTCAAATCCAGCCTCAGCAATGGTGAGGCACTTAGCAACTCAGTGAGACCAGGTCTCTAAAATACAAAAAAGGGCTGGGGATGTTAGCCAGTGGTCAAGTGCCCTTGAGTTCAATCCCCAGTACCAAAAAAAAAAAAAAAAAAATTAATCCTTTATTCTTTTTGAAGGAAATATACAAATACACATGTTTATAATCCTCTTAACTATATTTCAAATTCCAAGTAAGCAATTCTATAATTTATATGGATTCTTTTTTGTAAGTTTCAGTATTTTAACTGAGCCAATTCAAACTTAATTTTTAGGTTTTTAAGCCCGTTAGGAATTCTTCTACCTCATACTGTTATGAATTAATATTCAATAGGTCTAAAAATATTTAAATGTTCTCCTTTCCATATTTATTTAAGACAACAGAGAAAGGTGGCCAATAATTATTGACTATGTACTATCTGCCAGGTATTTTAGATAGTTTATCAAAACTTTGGAAGTAAATATCTATTTCAAAGGTGAAGACACAGAAACTTATAGTGACTAACTGGATTTTAACCCAATGTGGTGTGATTCGTTATATCTCTTTAATACTAACTTCTACCCAAATTTATTAAATATTTGTTGAGTTTAATTTGTTATCATGGTTCCATCCCATTTTCTCCTCATAAAAGAATGTGTTGAAAAGTAATTATATAAGTATAGCAATTCTCCATTTTGTAATAGCTTTTTACTAAAATTGATTATGAAGATT
Organism: Tamias sibiricus; assembly: GCA_025594165.1. Classification (NCBI taxonomy): domain Eukaryota; kingdom Metazoa; phylum Chordata; class Mammalia; order Rodentia; family Sciuridae; genus Tamias; species Tamias sibiricus. The sequence goes on along the minus strand of CM046660.1, from coordinate 17,576,664 downwards.
TAATCTTACACTTCAAATCCAATCTTCCTATTTCTTTCCAATATAAATTCAAAAGACATATTCTCTAGGAAAAATGCTTTTCTAGAAGCACTTGTGTGAGTTCTCTCTCCCCTCAACCCTTTTTTCTACTAAAAAAATTATAGAATACTTCCTTTGGCAATGAACTGGCTGGAACCAAAATAAACTAAACACCAAAATAAAATAAACACTTTGCTGACCCTATAATCCTTCCTTCCCAGGTCTACATACCTGCTCCTTATATGGATACCATTATTTAAGAAATTCTAATATGAAAAAGAAAATTTAGGACTTGACATGCTGTGGTACTTGTGCTTTGGTGACTAAGAATTACTTCATGCATCTGTTCTCCATTTCTTTATGAAATATGTCACTGCAAACTTAGCTATGTACACTTTACAACAAATTCAAGAAAAATGCTGCCCTAACAAGAAAAAATAAGAAAAAGATAGCTCTTTCTAAATATTTACTATGTGAAAACGTGATTTTTATTTATTTATTTATTTTTTTAGTGAAAAGGTCAATGTTCATTACAATGAACTACTCTACATCAACTACTTCTTGAGCTGGAAACATTTTTAACTCACTTACGATCCGGTACAAGGTTAGCCAATATGTGCTGTCATAGAAATTACGCTTGGAAAAACAAATAAGAACTCTGATCTGCCTAAAACGTGTTTTGAAAAAAAAAGAAACTCTATAAATACATTTAACCTAGAATAATTTTTATTTTAAAAGGATGTCCCTGAAATAGTATAGAGATATACCATAATAGAAACTACAATGGCTATTTCCTTTTTTTTATATATATATTTATTTATTTGCTTTAGCTGTACACAATGGGTTTATTTGTATGTGGTGCCGAGGATCGAACCCGGGCCGCGCACGTGCTAGGCGAGCGCTCTACCGCTGAGCCACAACCCCAGCCCGCGATTTTCTTTTATTTATTTATTATTTATTTATTTATTTTGAGTACAGGGGATTAAATTCAGGGGCACTGAGACACATCCCCAGCCCCATTTTTGCATTTTATTTAGAAACAGGGCTTCACTGAGTTGCTTAGCGCCTCCCTTTGGCTGAGGCTGGCTTTGAACTTGTGATCCTCCTGACTCAGCCTCCAGAGCTGCTGGGATTACAGGTATGGGCCACCGCGCCCAGCTACAGTGGTGATTTTCAACCCTGACTAAATGAACACTGTGATTCTGTTCCTAACAATCTTTATTTACAGACACTGAAATCTGAATTTCATATAATTTATTTTTTTCAACCACTGAAAATGTAAAAACCATTCTTAGATTATGGGCCATATGAAAACTGACAGTGTCCTAGATCCCTCCTTTAGTGGCTAGGAGATTAGTTAGAAGGCTAATTAAAGTTATCTCTATGGAAAGTGATTTTTTTTTTTTTTAATGACTTTAAAGTAAGGGCAGTGAAAATGAAAGGAAGGCTCTGCAAATGACACCTCATTTACTCCAGGGGTCACTGAAAGTTTAATGGTAGCAAACCTATTTCCTGGCTTTCTGTAGGTGATTTTGGTAATAAAATGTAAGAATTCCAAAAAAATACCCTAAAGAAATGAAAGACACACCCCCCTTGCTTAATTACATGGTACATATCAATCTCTGTGACCAAGAAAAGCATTTGCAAGATGACTAAAAGTACATAATGCATTGTGGAAGACATATTCCCCCCCCCCCCCCCCCCCCCCCCCAGTAAACCTTTATGATTCTTAAAGTGATTAAAGCTGCAATCTTGTGCCACAAAGCAATAAATTAGCAAATAAAAAAAAAAACTGATGTAATTCCAGGCATCCTATTGATCAAAATGGAATGAAATTAGAAATCAACACAATAAAACCCTACAGAAACTATGTAAATACACGGAGAATGAACAATATACTTTTGTATGATACATGGGTGATAGAAAAAAAAATCAAGGGAGAAATTAAAAAATACTTAAATGAGAATCGTAATACAATATGCCAGAACCTCTGGGACATTATTAGGATAGTTCTAAGAGGAAAATTAACAGCTATGAGTGTCTACATTAGAAAATCCGAAAGATCCTAAATAAAATAACCTGATGATGCATTTGAAGGCCCTTGAAAATGAACAAACCAATTCCAAAAACAGTAGAAAAAAGAAAATAATTAAAATCAGAGATGAAATCAATAAAGTTGAGAATAAAAAACCAAAAGATCAATGAAAGAGTTGATTTTTTGAAAATATAGACAAGATTGCTAAGCCCTTAGCCAAACTAACCAAAAGAAAAAGAGAGAAGACCAGGATAAATAAGTAAAATTAGAGGTGAAAAAGAAGAAATCACCACAGGCATCACAGAAAACCAGGGGATCATTAAAGACTATCTTGAAAACTTATACTCCAATAAATAGGAAAACCTAGAAGAAATGGATACATCTCTAGACTCATATGACCTTCCAAAAATAAATCAAGAGGACAAAGAAAACCTGAACAAACCAATAGCTAGCAATGGGATAGAAAACAGTAATAAAAAGACTTCCAACAAAGAAAAGTCCAGGACCAGATGAATTCCTAGCTATTTCTATTAGATCTTTAAAGAAGAACTAATGCCAATATTCCTCAAATAATTCCATGAAATACAAAGGGATGGAACACTTTCAAATTCATCCTATGAAACCAGTTATCACACAAATACCCAAACCAGATAAGAACCCATCAAGGAAAGAAACTATAGACCATTATTCCTGATGAACTTAAGATACAAAAATACTTAATAAAATATCAGCAAATCATGTTCAACAACATATTAAGATTATATATCATGACCAAGTTGATTTTATTCCAGAGATGAAAGGATGGTTTAACATATGCAAATCAGTAAATATAATTCATCCCATAAATTGAATTAAGGAAAAAATCACTTATTCATCTCAATACATACAAAGAAGGCTTTTGACAAAATTCAATACCTATTTTCTGAAGAAACTAAGGATAGAAGGAATCTATCTCAATATGATAAAGACTATATATGAAAAACCCAAAGCCAACCTCATAGTAAGTGGGGAAATATTGAAAGCATTTCCTTTAAAATCTCGAACAAAACAAAGATGTCTACCCTCACCACTCTTATTTAATATATTCTAGCCAGAGAAATTAGGCAAGAGAAAGAAATAACAGGGATAAAAAATAGAAAAAAAAAAAAAAAGAAGTCAAATTATCACTGTCTGCAGATGATATGATCCTATACTTAGAAGAGCCAAAAAAAAAAAAAAACCTCCACAAAAAGACTGCTAGAGCTAATAAATAAATTCGGCAAAGTAGCACATTACAAAATCAGCATACAAATATCAACAGCTTTCCTGTACCAACAATGAATCTACTGAGAAAAAAAATCAGAAAAACAATTCCATTCACAATACAATCCCCATCAAAATACCAAAGACATTCTTCATAGAACTAGAGGGGGAAAAAACAAACAGTCCTAAAATTCATTTGGAAGAATAAAAGACCCAGAATAGCCGAAGCCATTTCACAGCAAAAAAGCAATGTTGAAGGCATTACAATATCTGACTTCAAATTATATTACAGAGACATAGTAACAAAAACTGCATGGTACTGGCATAAAAACAGACACATAAACCAATGGCACAGAATAGAAGACATGGAGACAAACCTACACATTGATAGTAATGTGATTCTTGACAAAGATGCCAAATATATACAATGGAGAAAAGACAGCCTTTTTCACAAATTATGCTGGAAAAACTAGTTATTCATATGTAGAATGAAATTAGACCCTTATCTCTCACCATGTACAAAAATAAACTCAAATGGATCAAAGACATAGGAATTAGAACAGAAATTATGCAATTCCTAAAAGAAAACATAAAATCAACACTCCAACACAGGCACAGGCAATAACTTTCTCAATAGGACTCCTGAAGCTCAGGAGATAATGCCAAGAGTTAAGAAATGGGTTGGCATAAAATTAAAAAGTTTCTGCACAGCAAAGGAAACACTTAGGAATATGAAGAGAGAACTTACACAATGGGAGAAAACTTTTGCTAGCTATTCTTTTAATGGAATTAATATCTAGAATGTATACAGAACTCAAAAAACTCTACAACAGAAAATCAAATAACCTAATTAATAAATGGGAAAATGAATTAAACAGACACTTATCAAAAGAATAAATACAAATAGCCAACAAATATATGAAAATATGTTCAACATCATTAGCAATTAGGAAAATGCAAACAAAAACTACACTGGGATTTCATCGCACACCAGTCAGAGTGGCAGTCATCAAGAATACAAATAATAATAAATGCTGGAGAGGATATGGAGAAAAAGGAACACTTTTTTATACTGTTGGTGGGATTGTAAATTAGTACAACCATTATGAAAATCAGTATGGAGGTTTGCAGGAGCCCTGTTTGGGGAGATAGCTAAGATTGCGGTTGACTATGGGCCATAGACATTTTTGGGCATTGTCGCCTTCCGTAGTCTCACGGGACTTGGCCCAGGATCTCGAGAGATTTGAGCAATGACTCAGCAGATTGACATTTTTGGGCATTGTCGCCTTCCGTAGTCTCACGGGACTTGGCCCAGGATCTCGAGAGATTTGAGGAGTGACTCAGCAGATCGAGCAAGCACCATTCCTGCTCGGGCATGGGATGAGACCAGAGAGAGAAAGGACAGGGTTATCGCTATTGTATAGATACATTGTAGTTTCTTGTAAGAGTACGTGGCTTGGTTTCTTGTGAGAGTGTGTATGTAGTGTTAGAAATTACAAGAGACAGAGACAGAAAGATTAAAGAATTTTTTCGTCTCCATCCTGTCTCCAGACTCCTTCCCGCGGCGCTGCCGTTCCAGGCTGCAATCCCTTTCCGGCGGCTAACAGAGGTTCCTCAAAAGAGTAGGCATGGAACCACCATATGATCCAGTTATACCTCTCTTTGCTATTTATCCTAAAGAATTTAAGTCTTCACACCATAGTTATAAATGCATACCCATGTTTATAGCAGCACAATGGACAACAGCCAAACTATGGAACCATCCTAAGTGTCTATCAACAGATGAATGAATTTAAAAAATGTGTATATATACACAATGGATTTTTTATTAAGTCACAAAGAAAAATGAAATTTTCTCATTTACAGGAAAATGGACAGAACTTACAACCATTATGTTAAGCAAAATAAGCCAAACTCAGAAGGTCAAGGGTCATATGTTTTCTCTCATATGTAGAAGCTAGAGAGGAAAAAGAAAAACAAAAAGGTATGTGTTGGCAGGGGGAGTGGTGGGGGGGTGGGGAGAGGCGTTGCTAGTATCCAACAAAAATCAAAGGGAGACCAGTAGAAGAAAGAAACCAGGGAGTATGAGGTGGGGAGGAAGGGGAGAAGAGATGGGAAATTATATTGACAAGATTATACTGTTACATTGTGTGCATGTGTGAATATGTAATAATAAATCCCATCATTATGTACAAATATAATGCATCAATAAAAAATGTGGAAAGAGCTGGGCATGGTGGCACATGCTTGTAATCCCAGCAACCTGGGATCCTGAGGCAGGAGGATTCCAAGTCTGAGGCCAGCCTCAGCAACTTACCCAGATCCTGTCTCAAAAACTAAAATGGGCTGGGGATATGACTCACTGGTTAAGTGTCCTTGGGTTCAATCCCTGGTACAAAAAAAAAAAAATGTGGAAAAGTTGTGGGGGGGATGGCTGGGGGGAGCTGCAATCTTAGGTTCATTAATGCCAAATACAGTAAAGTATATTACATAATACATACATATATTTCTATATAAATGCAACTGAAGATATAATTTAATCATAATACTAAGTTTATTACCCAAAATTGGAGTGGTGGAGGACCACAATGGACTCTGCAATCACTGAGGTATCTGAGGCAAATTGTGAAGATGATATTTCAGACAGGAAAATCACTCTAAATAAAACATTGTTGATAATAAATGAATTCAGCAAAGTGATAGGATTTAAAATCAACACCCATAAATCAAAGGCATTTCAGTGACAAATCCTCTGAAGGAGAAACTAGGAAAATTACCCCATTAACAATAGCCGCCCCCACCCCCTCAAAAACAAAAATAACTTTGGACTCAATGAAAGAGGTGAAAGACCTCTACAATGAAAACTACAGAACATTAAAGAAAAAAATTAAAGAAGACCTTAGAAGATGAAAAAATCTCCCTTGTTCTTGGATAGGCAGAATTAATATTGTCAAAATGACCATATTACCAAAAGCACTATACAGATTGAATGAAATTCCAATCAAAATCCCAATGACATTCCTCATAGAAATAGACAAAGCAGTTATCTAGAAAAATAAGAGATCCAGAATAGCTAAAGCAATCCTTAGCAAGAAGAGTGAAGCAGGTGGCATCATTATACCAGACCTAAAACTATACTACAGAGCAATAATAACAAAAACAACATGGTATTGGCACCAAAATAAACTTGTAGACCAATGGTACAGAATAGAGGACACAGAGATGAACCCACACGAATACAGTTATTTCATATTAGACAAAGGCGCCAAAAACATATATTGGAGAAAGGATAGCCTCTTCAACAAATGATGCTAGGAAAACTGAAAATCCATATGCAACAAAATGAAATTAAGCCCCTATCCCTCACCTTGCACAAAACTCAACTCAAAGTGGATCAAGGACCTAGGAATTAAGCCAGAGACCCTGCACCTACTAGAAGAAAAAGTAGGCCCAAATCCCTATCATGTCGGATTAGGCCCTGACTTCCTTAATAAGACTCCTATAGTGCAAGAAAAAAAATCAAGAATCAAAAAATGGATGAATTCAAACTAAAAAGCTTCTCCTCAGCAAAAGAAATAATCAATGAGGTGAATAGAGGGCCTATAGAATGGGAGCAAATTTTTACCACACACACATCAGATAGAGTACTAATCTCTAGGATATATAAAGAACTCAAAAATCTTAACACCAAAAAAAAAAAAAAAAACCCAATCAATAAATGGACCAAGGAACTGAACACTTTTCAGATGATATACAATCAATCAACAAATATATGAAAAAATGTTCAACATCTCTAGCAATTAGAGAAATGCAAATCAAAACCACTCCAAGATTTCATCTCACTCCAGTCAGAACGGCAACTATTAAGAATACAAACAACAAAGTGTTGGTGAGGATGTGGGGAGAAAGGCACACTCACACATTGCTGGTGGGATGGCAAATTGGTGCAACCACTCTCGAAAGCAGTATGGAGGTTTCATAAAATAGTAGGAATGGAAGTACCATTTGACCCAGTTATCCCACTCTCCTTGGTATATATACACAATGGAATATTACTCAGCATTAAAAAAGAAAAAAATTATGGCATTTGAAGGTAAATGGATGAAGTTGGAGAATATCATGATAAGCGAAATAAACCAATCCCAAAAAAACAAAGGCTGAATGTTATCTCTGATATGTGGATGCTAATCTATAATGGGGGTGGGGGAGGAATGGGAGAAATAGAGGAACATTAGATAGGGCAAAGGGGAGGAGAGAAAAGGAGGGGGTAGGAAAGATGGTGGAATGAGACAGACATCATTATCCTAAGTACATGTATGAAGACACAAATGGTATGATTCTACTTTGTGTGATTGAACCCAGGGCCTCATGCACATGCCAGGCAAGCTCTTTACCACTGAGCTATCGCCCTAGACCTGCCCATATATATTAAAATTACACAGTGAAGTCCAGCATCTTTAAAAACTTAATCTATAGATAAGAACTCATAGACTTAAAACCCATCAGTTAGATTATGTGATGGTACAAGATGTTAAGTTAGAACTGTAGGCCACCCAAAAATTATGAAGAGAATTGTGCAAAAGTAGTGGCAGTGGAAGAAAAGTTTTTGGATCTTCCAAATTTCCCAATGTAAGTAATGTCACAAAAATTAGAGAATTAGATAGCAAAACAACTTCCCACAAACAAGAATTACAACACTGGGTAAAAAGGTATTGGTACTGTGAATTGTGGTAAGAAATACATATTTTTTTTTGTCTTTTTCCCTACTTCCTGGCATAGACTCCTAAAACTTTTAATAGGTCAATCATTGGCTCTCATATTTGGTCCTTAACCTGGTTCCTAACAAAGAGTTCCTAACCCTTGGCAAATTCCTGGATGACAGGTACATATTTTGTTCTAAAAAGTCAACTTTTGGTGGGCTCCTAGATGGAGTCTGACCATGAGAAAGACCAAGTATTTTGGAACTTTCAGTCAATGCCTACCATCTTCTAAAAAGGGGAGAGGGATTGGAGACTGAGTTAATAACCCATCATAGCTTTGGGATAAAACCTTCATAAAAATCCCTGAACTACAGGGTACAGAAAAATTAAAGTTGCTGAACATGTGGAGAGTGGTGTACCCTTAAGAGGGCATGGAAACTCCATACTCTTTCCTCCATATCTTGCTTCATGCCTATCTTCCATGTATCTTTTCCTGAGTCAGATCCTTTTACAATCAATGGGTAAACATAATTTAAATGCTTTGATAAATTCTACGAACCAATCTACAAATGATTGAACCTGAAGCAGGGGTTGGGGGAATCCACCAGTTTATAGCCTATTGGTTAGAAATACCAAAAGCTTGGAATTGTGATTGGCATCTGAATTTGACTGATTTCTTCTGGTACCGAGTGAGCCATTACCCTGTGGGATCTGATTCTAATTCTAGGTATGTCAGCATCAAGTTGAATTACAGGACTTCTAATTGGTGTCTTCAGAGAACTGGAGAACTGCCTGGTGGGAAAAAACACTCTCACACATCAGTCACAGGAGAGTTTTGTGTGAAAAGTATAGTAAGAGAAAAAACAGTTGGTTTCTCCTCTGTACATGAAGTAACTTCAGAAACCCAAAAATACAAAACAGTAAAGCTAAAATCACAGAACAAAATAGCCACAGACTTGAGAGTTACGAGCATCTAGATATGACACAACCAGGGAAAGCAAGGGTATGTGACAGACCACAAAACTGGAAACCACCAGAATACAAGTCACTGGAATGTACAGAGTTAATTTGGTGACAACAGCTGTCAATGGAAAAGGCTGGAACAATCTAGCCACTATGCACTTTTGAAACTGACCTGCCAAGTCAGGGCTCCATGCTTAAAAGAAAGTACCAAAATGAATAAAAATTCAGCAAAAATAGGGACAAAAGAGATAAAGAGAAGGTCTGAATCAAAGTAGAAGAGAGGAACAGGGCCAGGAAATCTTAGAAAGCAAGCTATGGTATTTTTTAGCACGTCATAAAAACTAACAAAAGAGGAAGCTATAAGGAGTTAGAAAAGCTATCATGACATACCTCCTTATAAGTACTTAAAATAATTCCAAATAAAAATGATCAATAGGGAAGCACCAAGGTCATAGTCCAAAGAAAGAAGAAGGAATAAAAAGAACCATAAGGACAGCTGCTCCTGCGCAGGAATCACAGCAACCGCCCGTGCAGGTCGCCAGGCCTCAGAGTCATCGCAGGACTACTGGCCACTTGTCCACACAGGTCCTCCAGGTGTCCACAGGAGCACCCGCACAGAACTCCTAGCCACCCACCCAAGCAGGAATCCCAACCGCCGCTCCCATGCAAGACACCTGGCCACAGCCCACGTGGACCCCCATCTACTAACATGGGGCTCCTCCACTAGCCTCCATCTTAGGGCATTGCAACCACTGCCACAGTCCCCTACACCTGGTAGGCTATACCCGAAGGTCAGGTGACAACTGCCAGCCACAATACTGCATGCCACAGAGCGGCATCTCTGAACACACCGCTCAAAGACACCACCGGGTCCACCCAATCCCACACCCCAATGCTGAAAGCAGCTGCCTCCATCTTGGGAGATGGACACCTTCCTTGCCAACTTTAGTTGGGGCAACTCCCATCTTGGAACATAGGCTGGGGCTTAGAAATAATATCAAGGTACCGAAAGTCCCCAACTCCCTCTTCTCTCGGGCAGCCACTAACCAAGCACAGTGCCTGCGGCTATGCAGCTGGTCTGTAGCTGGCAAAACAGGGTGGCCAAACCAGGTTCTGAACTGCCCAATATAAAACAACTCTCCGCAACATGTGCACAGCCACCAGACTTGTGTGTGCAGCCCACAAGACCTCCGAAAAGAAAGGTTCCTGATTGGAAAGTAGAAAGGGAGGGGATGAGTAAGATACAGTTTACAGACTGAATTAGAGACCAGGAATTGCAAGGTGTACAGGCAATATAAGAAGATAAGACCAGATACCCACATCAAATGAGTGGGCCCCAGAGGAGATCCTTGGGGTGCAGTTTCCCATGGGGACCAACAAGTACTATACCCCACCTCCAGAAGCTGTGCTCCCAAGACCAACCCTCCCACGCTAATAACCTTCACCATCCTGAGGGTGCAAATACCAGCAAACAACAGACAACCCCACCTACTGGATGAGAAGGGAAGCTGGAAAGATGCTAATCTCCAACAAAAACAATCCTTGTATCTTCCTTTGAGATTTTGTTCCCCCCCCCTCCTGCCCTCACATCCCCAACATTTGTGAAACCAAGTACTTTTCATGAATTAGGCTACTGAGGACTAGGATGTCTGAATAGTATATTACAGTGGTGTTGTGTATTCTTTTATCTCCTATTTTTACATTTTTTACTTTTCTTATTTACTTTTGTTTGTTGTACTCTACTGTCTTCCCACTTACTTGTTCCCCAAAATCACTTTCTCTCTCTTCTCCTGCTACTAACTTCTTTAGATTCCTCTTTCATGCTTTCTAAGATCTAATAACTCTATATCCTCGCCTCCTACCCCCTCAACATCTCATCCTATACCTCACCCCCGGTTCTTTGTCCACCATAAGATACTGTAGACCCTTTTGCAAACCTACTGCTTTTGTTGTAGATAATAATTGAACTTACCATTTCTGTTTATTGTGACAAAACCGTAAATGTCTTAATAATAGTTATTTGGTTTAAGGTTGTACATTGTATTGGGATCTGTTCACAACGTTCTCCCCCTAAAAGGAAAGGTATTGGAAACCTGCAGGGACACTATAAGCCTACAGGATAAAAACTGTAACATCTTGGATCCACCGTGCTAGAAGGGAAGACACATGAACAACATGAAAAAACAAGGGAAGAGGGATCCAAGATGGTGGGCCAGAGAGAGGCAGCATTCTGTGTTGTTCCATGACCTGAGTCTCAACTAGTGGGAATTCTGCTTTTCTGAGAGTGATAGAGGACCCCTCCACAGCTGCTCCCATGCAGGAATCACGGCCGCTGTGCTGGCAGGGCCCCAGGCCTCAGTGTTAGAACAGGACTCCTGACTCCCAACTACTTGCCCATGCAGGTCTCACGGGTGCCTTAGTGGGACCACCTGCATCAGCACCAGCATAGAATTCCCAAACGCCACTCCCACGCGGGACACTCAGCCCCTACCCATGCACAGAAACTCAGGCGGCCACTCCCGTGTGGACCCCCATCTATCAATGTAGGGCTCCCCCGGTCGCCTCCCTCTTGGGACTTAGCAGCTACTGCCATAGTCCCCAACTCACAGTAGCCTACCTGCACCTGGGGACATCACAGGCTCTAAAGAAAGCCCACAGCCACAACACTGTACATCACAGAGCACATATCTGAACATGTTACATAATGCCATCACCCAAACTCCCCCTACCCAACCCGACATCCCATTGCTGAAAGCAGCTGCCTCCACCTTAGGTCACCTCCATCACCATCTTTAGTTGGGGCTCCTACCATTTTGGAACACCAGATAGCCAGGTACCCATAGTTTTCTAATTCTCCCCAATCTCCAGCAGTTGCTAACTCAGCAGAGTGACTGCCCAATACAAAACAGCCCTCCACGAGAGGTGTGCAGCCACCAGAGTGCAACACACAAGACCCCAGGAGAGCAAGGTTTCTGATTAGAAAGTAGAAAGGGAGAGGGTGAGGGAGATATACTCTAGAGATTAATTTAGAGGGCAGAAAACTGTGAGAGCTACAGGAGATAAAATGCGGTGCCCACATCACAGGAGCAGACCCCAGAGGAGATCCTTGAGGTGCAGGCTCCAAATGAGACCGACGGGTACCATACCCCACTTCCAGGTGCCTTGCACCCAAGACCAACCCTCACACCCTGGTAACCCCCACCATCCTGAGGGTGGAGATACCAACTAAGAACAGATAATCCCACCTATTAGATGAAAAGGGAACCAGGAAAGATACTAATCTCCAACCAAAACAATCCTTGTTTCCTCCTTCAAGACTTTTTTTTTCTTTCTTCTCCCTCTTTATTCTCCCACCCGCACATCCCCAACATATGTGAAACCAAGTACTTTGCATGAATTAGGATACTGAGGACTGAGACGACTGAATAGTATATTATAGCTGTGTTGTATATTCTTTTATTCTCTCCAATTTTTACTATTTTAACATTTTTAAATTTTATTAATATATATGTGTGTTTGTTTTATGTACTCTACTGTCTTCCCTCTTATCTACCCAAAATTGCTACCTTTCTTTTTAAATGTTCTTTTTTTTCTTTAATATTTTTATTTATTTGCTTTAGTTATACACAATGTGTTTTATTCAATGCGTTTTATTTGTACATGGTGCTGAGGATCGAACCCGGGTCGCCCACGTGCTAGATGAGCGCTCTACCGCTGAGCCACAATCCCAGCCCCAAAATTGGTACCTTTCTATTCTCCTGCTCCTAACCTTCTTCTTTAGATTTATCTTTCACACTTCCTAAGATATAATAACTCTACATCCTCACCTCATACCTCCTCCTCAGCATATCTTCCTATACTTCACCCCCATCCACCATCAGAAACTGTAGACCCTTTTACAAACCTACTGATTATACTGTAGATAATAATTGAATTCACCATTTCTGTACATTGTGACCAAACTATAAACCTCTTAATAACAACTATTTGTTTTTAGGTGGTATTTTGTTTATATTGGGATCTGTTAACACTGTCCTTCCCCTCAAAGGAGAGGTATTAGAACCCAACGGGGGCAATATAAGCCTATAGGGTAAAAACGGTTATGCGGGCTGGGGTTGCGGCTCAGCGGTAGAGCGCTCACCTGGCACGTGCGTGGCCTGGGTTCGATCCTCAGCACCACGTACAAATAAACCCATTGTGTACAGCTAAAGCAAATAAATAAATATTGAAAAAAAAATAGTAATGCTGGGGCTGGGATTGTGGCTCAGCGGTAGAGCACTCGCCTAGCATATGCGCGGCCTGGGTTCGATCCTCAGCACCATGTAAGAATAAAGGCATTATGTACAACTAAAACAAATATATATTTTTTAAAAATGCAATTAAAAAAAAAAAAAGGTAACGCCTCGGATCCACAGAGCTAGAAAGAAAGATACACGAGCAACATGAAAAGACAAAGGAAGAAAGTGCCCCCCCAATCAAGATACCACATTATTAGAATCCATGTTCAGCACAGCAGATGAAATGACAAAGAAGGAGTTCATGATGTACATAATTAAAATGTTCTGTGAATTAAGGATGATATAAGAGAGCAAATACAGGTAGCAAAAGATCATTTCGACAAAGAGCTACATAAGCAAATACAGGAAGCAAAAGATTACTTCAATAGGGTGATAGAGGTTCTAAAGAAAAACCAACAGAAATTCTTGAAAGAAACAATAAACAAATTAAAAGTTCAATTGAAAGCATCACCAACAGATTAGACCACTTGGAAGACAGGACCTCAGACAATAAAGACAAAATATACAACCTTGAAAAGTGAAAATGGTAAGAAACCATGAGCAGAACATTCAAGAAATATGGGATAGCATAAAAAGATGAAATTTAAGAGTTATTGGGATAGAAGAAGGTATAGAGTTCCAAACCAAAGGAATGAACAATCTATTCAATGAAATAATATCAGAAAATTTTCCAAACATGAGGAATGAATTGGAAAACCAAATTCAAGAGGCTTACAGGACACCAAATGTACAAAATCACAACAGATCCACACCAAGGCACATTATGATGACAATGCCTAACATACAGAATAAGGAGAGAATATTAAAAGCCACAAGAGAAATGAATCAGATTACATACAGGGGGAAACCAATTGGGTTCTGTGCAGATTTTTCAACCCAGACCCTGAAAGCTAGAAGATCCTGGAACAATTTCTTTCTCTGAAAGAAAATGGATGCCAACCAAGAATCTTATGTCCAGCAAAATTAAGCTTTAGATTTAATAACAAAATAAAAACCTTCCATGATAAACAAAAATCAAAAGAATTTACAAGTAGAAAGCCTGCACTACAGAACATCCTTGGGAAAATATTCCATGAGGAGGAATTGAAGGGCAAAACATCACACCGGGGATAGCCATGCAGCAAAGAGATTTATTCAACAGCCTTTGTGGCTGGTAGCAAAACCAGAGAAGAGGTGCTCTGGTCGAAGAGGTGCTGGGAGAGGGGAGTCAGGGAAAAGGGAGTGTGCAAGCTCTGGTGGGAGAGGGGAGTCTGGGAGAGGGGAGTGTGCAAGCTCTGGACAGAAGGTGGGTGCTTGGTCGCACCGGCTAGGATCTCTGGAGCTATCAGCTAAAGCAGCTGCTGTCTGGCTGGAGGCTGGAGCTGTCAGCTGGGAGCAGCCATTGGGCCAAAGGCGATGGGTCTGGAGCTGTTGCAGTGGCTTCCTCCTCTCCGCAGGTAGAGCTAATGTGTCTGAGTGGCTTCCTCCTCTCAGCAGCGACAAGCTCATGTGTGTGTCCGTGTGTCTGTCCTGAGTCTCTCGAACAGGCCCCTATATAGGGATTTCTGGTGGGAGGTGCACCAGAGCAACCCCAACGCCATTGGCTCTTTGCCTATAGAACAGGGCGACCTTTAAGCCTATTGGCTCTTGCCTGGGGAAAAGAAACATCCTGCCCAGGGAAGAAACATCCTGTCCGGGGAGCTTCTCTCAGGATGTGGAAAACTCGGGGGTGGGGGGTGGGGGGGGGAGGGGAGCCCATCTATCAGGAATATTTTCAACAACAATGAAAATCAGCAAAGGGAGGTATTACACCAAAGGAAATACTAATCAAAGGAGAAACCAAGTCAAGTTAAACACCAAAAATAAACAAATATGACCAGAAATACAAATCATGTCTCAATAATAACCCTGAATGTTAATGGCCTAAACTAAGCAATCAAAAGACAGACTAGCAGATTGGATTTAAAAAAAAAAAAAAAAGACCCAACAGTATGCTGCCTTCAAGAGACTGATCTCATAGGAAAAGATATACACAGACTGAAGGTGAAAGATTGGGAAGAAACATACCACTCACATGAACTGTGGAAACAAGCAAGGGTTTCTATCCTCATATCAAAGAAAGTAGACTTCAAGCCAAAGTTAATCAAATGGGATAAAGAAGGACATTTCGTGCTGCTTAAGGAACCAGACATCAACAAGACATAACAATTATAAATATATATGTCCCAAACAATGGAGCATCTACGTACATCAAACAAACTCGTTCTCAAGTTCAAGAGTCAAATAGACCACAACACATAATTCTGGGTGATTTTAACACACCTATTTCACCACTGGATAGATATTCCAAACAAAAGCTAAACAAAGAAAGTATAGAACTCAATAATATAATCAATAACTTAGACTTAACAGATACATATAGAATATTTTATCCATCAATGAATGAATACACTTTCTTCTCAGTAGCACATGGATCTTTCTCTAAAACAGACTATATATTATACCACAAAGCAACGCTTAGCAAATACAAAAAAAAAAAAAAAAAAAAAATAGAGATACTACCTTGCGTTCTATTAGGTCATAATGGAATGAAATTAGAAATCAATGATAAAATAAAAAAACAGAAGCTGCTCCAACACCTGGAGGCTAAATAATATGCTACTGAATGAACAATGGGTTGCAAAAGACATCAAAGAGGAGATTTAAAAATTCTTAGAGGTAAATGAGAACATACAACATATCAAAATATGATACAACATATCAAAATCTCTGGGACACTATGAAGGTACTACTAAGAGGAAAGTTCATTCCATGGAGTTCATTCCTTAAAAGAAAAAGGTCAACAAATAAATTGCCTAACATGACATCTCAAAGCCCTAGAAAAATAAGAAAAAATCAACACCAAAAGCAGAAGACAAGAAATAATTAAAATCAGTGCTAAAATCAATAAAATTGAAACAAAAGAAATAATTTTAAAAATTGGCAAAACAAAAAGTTGGCTGTTTGAAAAAAATAAATAAAATTGGTAAACCCTTAGCCACGCTATGGAAGAGGAGAGAGGAAATCCAAATTACTAACATTTGTGATAAAAAAAAAAAAGGAAATATCTCAACAGACACTACAGAAATACAGAAGATAATTAGAAATTATTTTGAAAATTTGTACTCCAATAAAATAGGAAATATTGAAGGCATCAACAAATTTCTAGAGTCATATGATTTGCCCAAACTGAATCAGCATGATATACACAAGTTAAACAAATCAAGCACTGAAATAGAAGACACCATCAGAAGCCTACCAACCAAGAAAAGCCCAGGACCAGATGGATACACAGCTGAGTTCTACAAGACCTTCAAAGAAGAACTATTAACAATACTCCTCAAATTATTTCATAAGATAGAAAAAGAGGGAGCACATCCAAACTCATTATATGAGGCCAATATCACCCTGATTCCAAAGCCAGACAAAGACAATTCAAAGAAAACTTCAGACCAATATATTTAATGAAGATAGATGCAAAAATTCTCAATAAAATTCTAGCAAATCAAATACAAAAACATATCAAAAAAATAGTGTACCATAATCCAGTGGGGCTCATGCCAGGAGTGCAAGGCTGGTTCAATGTATGGAAGTCAATCAATGTAATTCATCACATCAATAGACTTAAGAATCTTATGATCATCTCAAAAGATGAAGAAAAGGCATTCAACAAAATACAGCACCCCTTCATGTTCAAAACACTAGAAAAACTAGGGATAACAAGAACATATCTCAACATTGTAAAAGCTATATATACTAAACCCCAGGCCAACATCATTCTAAATGGAGAAAAATTAAAAGCATTCCGTCTAAAAACTGGAACGAGACAAGAATGCCCTCTTTCACCACTACTATTTAACATAGTTCTTGAAACTCTAGCCAGAGCAATTAGACAGACTAAAGAAATTAAAGGAATACTGATAGAAAAAGAAGACCTCAAATTATCATTATTTGGGACAATATGATTCTCTACCTAGAAGATCCAAAAAATTTCACCAGAAAACTTCTAGAACTAATAAGCGAATTTGGCAAAGTAGCAGGATATAAAATCAACACCCATAAATCAAAGGCATTTCTGTACCTCAGTGACAAATCATCTGAAAGAGAAACTAGGAAAACTACCCCATTTACAATAGCTGCTTCCTCCCCCCCCCCCCCCCCGCCAAAAAAAAAATCAAAAACAAAAACAAAAAAAACTTGGGAATCAACTTAATGAAAGAGGTGAAAGACCTCTACAATGAAAACTACAGAACATTAAAGAAAGAAATTAAAGATTTTAGAAGATGAAAAAAATCTCCCTTGTTCTTGGATAGGCAGAATTAATATTGTTAAAATGATAATGCTACCAAAAGCACTATACGGATTTAATGAAATCCAATCAAAATTCCAATGACATTCCTCATAGAAATAGACAAAGCAGTTATGAAATTCATTTGGAAAAATAAGAGACCCAGAATAGCTAAAGCAATCCTTAGCAAGAAGAGTGAAGCAGGTGGCATCATTATACCAGACCTGAAACTATACTACAGAGCAATAGTAAAAACAACAACATGGTATTGGCACCAAAATAGACTTGTAGACCAATGGTACAGAACAGAATAGAGGACACAGAGAGAAACCCACACAAATAAAATTAACTCATATTAGACAAAGGAACCAAAAACATATATTGGAGACAAATGGTGCTAGGAAAACTGAAAATCCATATGCAACAAAATGAAATTAAGCCCCTATTCCTCACCATGCACAAAACTCAACTCAAAGTGGATCAAGGACCTAGGAATTAAGCCAAAGACCCTGCACCTACTAGAAGAAAAAGTAGGCCCAAATCCCTATCATGTCGGATTAGGCCCGGACTTCCTTAATAAGACTCCTATAGCGCAAGAAAAAAAAAATCAAGAATCAATAAATGGGATGAATTCAAACTAAAAAGCTTCTTCTCAGCAAAAGAAATAATCAGTGAGGTGAATAGAGGGCCTATAGAATGGGAGCAAATTTTTACCACACACACATGCTCTATCTAAGAGCACTAATCTCTAGGATATATAAAGAACTCAAAAATCTTAACACCAAAAAACCCAAGCAGTATGGAGATTCCTTGGAAAACTTGGAATCGAACCATGATTTGACCCAGTAATCCCACCCCTTGGTTTATACCCAAAGGATTTAAAAACAGCATACTACAGTAATGCAGCCACATCAATGTTTATAGCAGCACAATTCACAATAGCTAAATTGTAGAACCAACCTAAGCCCTTCAGTAGATGAATGGATGAAGAAATTGTTTTACATATATATATATATTTACATATATATATATTTTACATATATATATTTACATATATATATATATACACAATGGAATATTACTCAGCATTAAAAGAGAATAAAATCATGGCATTTGCAGGTAAATGGATGAAATTGGAGAATATTATGCTAAGTAAAGTAAGCCAATCCCAAAAAACCAAATGCCAAGTTGTTTTATCTAATATGAGGATGCTGATCCATAATAGGGATGGGGGTGCGGAGCATGGGAGGAATGGAGGAACTTTAGATAAGGCAAAGGGGAGGGAGGGTAAGGGAGAGGGAAGGGGGGTAGGAAAGATGGTGGAATAAGATGAACATTATTACCCCAAGTACAAGTATGAAGACACGAATGGTTTGACTTTACTTTGTGTACAACCAGAGGTGTGAAAAATATGCTCTATATGTGTACTATGAAATGAAATGCATTCTGCTGTCATATATAACAAATTAGAAAAAAATATTTTAAATAAAGCATCATAATACCCTTTTATTCATGAAAGTACACCTGAAAGACTTGCTCAAAAAAGAAAAATCAAAATTATAATGTACAGTGCAAAACTAAAACTTAAATTTCAAAAAGAGCTAAAAACATTAAGAGAATTATATAACATGTGTAAGAGCAATATAAATCAGAAAAACTCAAAAGTGAAAGAAACCAGGAACAGTTTGTGTGTGTGCGTTTGAAACATATTTCAAAAACATTCTATGTACTTGAGAATATCAACTTAGATTAATATATCAAATATATTCCTCTAGAATTACTAGGCTTTGAAGAAAAAGGAAAAAAAATCTGTTTGCTATTTAGGCAAAAATATCACTTAACCATTAAGGAAAAAATCATAGGAGTAAATGGAATAATATATTTAAAATAAAGATTGGGAGCCGGTAACAGGGATTGAACCCAGGGGTACTTAACTACTGAGCCACATCCCCAGCCCTTCTTATATTTAATTTTTGAGATGGGTTCTCATTAAATTTCTTAGGGCCTCAATAGGTTGCTGAGGCTGGCTTTGAAATAGAGATCTCCTTGCCTCAGCCTCCTGACCCACTGGGATTACAGGTATGTGCCACCCATGCCCAGCAAGTTGTAACCAGAGATTTTACATTCAGTAAAACTAGACAAACTGCTATTAATATGCACAAATTCAGGAAATATTGTTCCCATGAGTTCTTCCTAACTATCAGAAAACAAGGTGACTAAAAGACATCAAAATAAGGACTGGGTGGTGAATATCGAATATGCGATTGCTTATAAAATTAATACTAAATGAGAATGTTTAAACAAGAAAGACTGTAGTGCATGACTACATGATCAGACAATGTAGATATATTACAAGTATCAAAAAGACAGGAAACTATGGAAAGAGAATAATAATAATAATAATTTAACTAGTGGTGATACTATTCTGAAATGACTGTGCTTATAAGGAGGGATATAGTAAATAAAAACTGTGATTATGGGAAACACTAATTCTATCACATCCTTGAGAATCTGAATTCTCAGTGTGAAATAAAGAAAGTATGATGTAATACAGAAGTTAAGCAATATGGAATCTGTATTGGAAACATTAGTAGCATCTTGCAAGCCATAGGTATACCCTAGCTATCCACTGAAAATGCCTAGAAAAAATGACTATGACCCTTAGAGGTCCACAAACACCAGAAAAGGATCTTGAAATGATATTCTCCATTAAAAGAAACTATGAATTCTTTAAAAATTAGATGGTTCTAAGAAAGAAAATGTACTAGATGAACCTGGAATATCCTAACATACCCAATAGTGAGGAAACTATCAAAAAACTATTCTAAACTATAGTCAGGTCAAAAAGACTCAGCACAGAAGTTCTAAATGGCCATGAAATCATAATGATGTTTTAAAAAACAAAAACACTAAATGGTCCCATTCCAAGACTAACAGGGAACCAACTGCATTAAAAACCAAGAAAATGAAAAAAAAAATTAACTATTCATCCTGCATTTCCTATGTAAACCATACCATGAACCAAAGACTAGTAACAGGAATCTCCTTATAAAACTTGATTTCAGACAATAAATGGAAAACAAAAGATAGAATTAGAATATCACCATTTTGCGCTCTCGATGAATTAACTAGTTGTATAGGCAACAAGAATCAATGGCTGGGCTGGAGTTATGGCTCAGTGGTAGAGCACTTGCCTAGCACGTATGAGGCACTGTGTTCAAGCATCAGCACCAAATAATAAATAAAATAAAGGTATTGTGCCCACATACAACTAAAAATTTTTTTTAAAAAAGAATCAATGGCTAATAAGATTAAGGCACAGAGGGAAAACAAGTAATAATAGGAACACAACCACTAGAGTTTTGCCAAAGCTACTGAATTTTTTTTCTTTTTAGTTACACATGATAGTAGAATGTATTTTGACATATACACGTACGTGGAGTATAACTTCCCATTCCTATACCCCCCTCCTTTGTTATTTTGGGATTGGTTTATTGCACTCAGCATGATATTCTCCAGTTCCATCCATTCACCAGCAAATTTCACAATTTCATTCTTCTTTTTATGTACCATTCTTTATCCATTCATCTACTGAAGGGCATCTAGGTTGATTCCATAGCTTAGCTATTGTGAATCAAGTTGCTATAAACACTGATGTGGCTGCATCACTGTAGTATGCTGATTTTAAGTCCTTTAGGTATATACCAAGGAGTGGGATAAATGGGTCAAATGGTGGTTCCATTCCAAGTTGTCTGAGGAATCTCTATACTGCCTTCCAGAGTAGTTGCACCAATTTGCAGCCCCATCAGCAATATATGAGTGTATTTTTTTCCACACATCCTTGCCAACATTTATTGTTACTTGTATTCTTGATAATTGCCATTCTGACTGGAGTGAGAGGAAATCTCAGTGTAATTTTGATTTGCATTTCTCTAATTGCTAATGATATTGAACATTTTTTCATGTATTTGTTGACCATTTATATTTTTTCTGTGAAGTGTCTGTTCAGTTCCTTTGCCCATTTATTGACTAGATTGTTTGTGTTTTGGGTGTTAAGTATTTTGAGTTCTTTATATATCCAGGAGATGAATGCTCTATCTGAGGTGCTAGAGGCAAAGATTTTCTCACATTCTGTAGGCTCTCTCTTCACATTCTTGATTGTTTCCTTTACTGTGAAGAAGCTTTTTAGTTTGATACCATCCCATTTATTGATTCTTGATTTTATTTCTTGCAAAGCAACTGAATTTGGTTCTGATCAAACCTTTGAATCCAGCTGTCAATTTTCAAGATAAACAAAAGACAGAAGAAAATATTTAATGGTTCCTCAGAACTTATTCAACAAAATCCGGCTGTCATTTCTCAAAAAAAGGAAGAAGCTGAAGAAACTGTTGAAATATTCCTTAGTATACAAACAAAATTCAGAAAAATGTCATAATTTTCATTTTTCTGATTTTTCTTTGCATAAAATGACATGTGTGCATTTTATTAACATTAAAATATACCCTTAAAAGTATGCGAAAAAATAATAAGTAAGACAGAGAAATTTCCCCTGGCCAGCACTGTCTTCTTTAACAAAAATAAGAAAAAATAAGTAAATGTTTTAAAAAGCTTTAAATAATATTAAATTTCCATGATCTACAGTATCATTAAACAACCCACAGGAGAAAAATAAACAAGAAATAGTTTCAAGTCAGTAAATAAATTATATTAAAACAAAAAACACACCATCATAATCTAAAGTGTTTTATTTAATTATCTGAATTATAAAAATTACATCAAGGGGCTGGGGTTGTGGCTCAGCGGCAGAGTGCTCACCTCGCATGTGCACGGCCCGGGTTCGATCCTCAGCACCACGTAAACATAAATGCATTGTATTGTGTACAACTAAAGTAAATAAATAAATATTTTAAAAAATTACATCAAAATATGTTGCAGTAAATTTGGACAATTTGCTTCTCTAAGACTGAAATTTTAACCATGTCATTCCTCAACAGGGACATATCACAAGAATTGAGATTAGCTCTCAAGTAAAAGTAAATAGTTAAAAGATTTTTAGAAAATAATAAACTCACCACTGCCCCAAGATGGTACAAAAAAAGATTCCAACATTTTTAGAAGTAGATGCAAATGATACATACTACTTTACATTTTTTGCTTTGTTTAACACAGAACTCCCTCACTACAGATAAGACCTAATGTTTACGTCTAATGTTTTTTTTTTTTGTTTTGTTTTGTTTTTTTTTTTGTGGTACTGGGGATTGAACTCAGGGGCACTCGACCACTGGCTCACATCCCCAGCCCTTTTTTTGTATTTTATTTAGAGACAGGGTCTCACTGCGTTGCTAAGACGTCTAATGTTTACATCTACATTTATGGACAAACAAGGCCTTCACTTGTCAAACAAGTCAAAATATATGCATAACACAGATTATCTCACTCCAGAGTATAGAAAGTAGAATAAGGTTGTGTCTATTAAACTAGAATTCACTCACCAAACTTTAAAAGTCTTACTTCAAGTATAGTTGAACTTAATAAAAAACAAAACAAAACAAAAAAACTTACTGACAAAACAGGTATAAAAATAAAAAAGACCCAACTGTCCACAAGTAGAGTGCTAGCTTTTAAAAATCAGTTTTTCCTGATTTCAGGTAATCATCAGAAAACAATATTTTTTAGCACACTTGAGTTAAATCCAACAATAATGTGCAAATAATATGAAACAATATACTTCCTATACTGAAAAAAACTCTGTTAATAGATTTCTTATTCCCATTATTTCAAAGAGAAATATGTCATGAGAACTTACATTACAGGGTAGACAGTTTTCAACTCAGGTATATTTAAGCACTGAAAACAGTCTTACTAAAGAAATACTAAAATATAGGGATATTCGGTATTTAGTGATTTACTATAAAGGAATTTAAGTCAGAGAAAGACTAGTAAGAGAATGACTAAGCAATTCCAAGAAAAATGGTTTATTTCCTGCAACGACAAGATACTTTCAATGGAGTAATGAAGCAATCGGATTCTGGATATATTCTGAACATATAGCAGAGAAAATTTGCTGTAGAAAGAGTAATAAAGAAGTCAAGGGCAACTTCAGTATTTTTGACCCAAAGAATGAATTTACAACATACTGAGATAGAAAAGATGGTGAGAGAACTGGTTTGGAAATGAGAAGAATGTTTGGATCTCAGTTTGGGATATGCAGGTTGAGCATCACTAATCTGAAAATTTGGAATCCTAAATGCTCTAATGTCCAAAATTTTGGAGCACTGACATGACACAACGAGAGGAAAATTTCACACATGAAATGTTCCATGAACTAAATTATTTAAAATATTGTATAAATTACCTTAAATCTATGCTTACAAAGTATATATGAAACATAAATGAATTTCATGTTTCAACTTGGGTCTCAACCCCCACAATATCTCATTATATATATGTAAACATTGCAAAATCTGAAACAAATCAAAAATCTGAAACACTTTCAGTCCCATGCATTTCAAATAAGATATACTCAACCTCTGCCAAATTTGAGACGTCTATTAGACAAATAAGCAGAGACAGATATACATATGCCTTTAGTACATAAAATCTTCAGTAAACAAACCATCAGTACATAAATCACACTTAAACAATGAAATTACATAAGATTCCCAAGGGAGACAGTATAGATAAGAGATCAGAGGACTAAGCCTGGGGGCTGATCCAACATGTAGAGTCTGGGACCAGCAAAGAACATTTGAACAGACAATAAGAGCAAACCCAAAAGAGTAGAGAAGTAAATAAAGAAAGGATGGATTCATGGAAAGGTGCTGAGAGATCAAATGTTGATAGGTCAAGTAATATGAAGATGGAGAACTGACTCTTAGTTTAGCCAATATAAATGATTTAGCATGGTTTCTCTCTGTGAAGCTGTCAACGTGAAATTTGGTAGGATTAAATTCAAAACAGTCAATTGAAAAGATCTGGTAAAGGTCATATCTTTCCCTAGATATGAAAAAAGACCTTCGGAGTTCCTATATCTACTGGCTGCCATCTTGTAAACATGAAAGGAAATAAACCATAGAATATAAGTTAACATTATAAAAGAATAGAGAGATGAAGACAGCAATATCCTTATTGAAGCTGAATTATTGAAGAAAACTATCCTATTTCTGGCCACTGTGTGACATGCAAAGCTTAAAACATTTACTATTTGACACTTTGCTAAAGTTTACTAAGCCCTTACACTAAGCAATTCTTTTTACTTTAAATTAGTATATTATAATTCTACACAAAAGTGGGATTCATTGTGATATATTATATATGCACATGACATAATTTGGACAATTTCATTCCCCAGGACCTCCCTTCCTCCTGTCCTTGATTCCCTTTCTCTATTATACTAATTACCCTTCTATTTTAATGGGATCCCTTTTTTAATCCTATTTTCTCTCCTGCTTCTCTGCATGAGAGAAAACATATGATCCTTGACTTTCTGAGTCTGGCTTATTTTGCTTAGCATTATATTCTCCAGTTCCATCCATTTACCAGCAAATGACATAATTTTATTCTTTTTTGCAGCTGAGTAGAACTTCATTGTGTATAAAGACCACATTTTCTTTATCTATCCATTTGTTAATAGACACCTAGGCTGGCTTTATAACTTGGTTATTGTGGATTGTGCTGTTATAAACATTGGGTATGTGTGTAACACTACATTATGATGACTTTCTTTTGAATAAATACTGAAAAACAGTATAGCTGGGTTATATGGTGGTTCCATTCCTAGTCTTTTAAGGAATCTCCATATTGACTTACATAATGGTTTCATTAATTTACAATTCTCCAACAGTGTATAACAGTTCCTTTTTCCCTGCATCTTTCCCAGCATGTATTATTATTTGTATTTTTGATGATTGCCATTCTAATTGGAATGAGATAAAATCTCATATAGTTTTGATTTGCAGTTCCCTGATTGCTAAAGATGTTGAAGCAGGATGTGGTGGCACACGCCTGTAATCCCAGCACTTGGGAGGCTGAGGCAGGAGGATCGCAAGTTCAAAGCCAGCCTCAACAATGGCAAGGCACTTAGCAACTCAGTGAGACCCTGTCTCTAATAAAAATACAAAAAAGGGCTGGGGATGTGGCCCCGTGGTCGAGTGCCCCTGAGTTCAATCCACGGTAACAAAAACAAAACAAAACAACAAAAAAAAAAGTTGAATATTTGTTGGCTATTTGTATTTCTTCTTTTGAGAAACATCTCTTTAGTTCATTTGCCTGTTTATTGATTGGGTTATGTGGTTTGGGGTGTCAAGATTTTTTTTTTTTTTTTTTTTTTTTTAGTTCTTTATAGATTCTGAATACTAATCCTATGCCAGAAGAGTAGTTGCAAAGATTTTCTCCCATTCTGTAGGCTCTCTCTCATGCTTTTGTTTCCTTTGCTATGCAGATGCTTTTTAATTTGATGTCATCCCATTTATTAATTCTTGATTTTATTTTCTGAGTTTTAGCAGTCTTATTGAGGAAGTCACTGCCTGTACCTAAATGTTGGGAGTGTTGACCCTACATCTTCTTCTAGCACTTGGAAAGTTTCTGATTCCTAGGTCTGTTTAACTACTCTGAATTCATCTTTGTGCAGAATGAAAGACAGGAATCTAGTTTCATTCTTCAATTACATTAGTGTACAGTTTTTCTAGCACCATTTGTTTTAAAAGTCACCTTTGTTGAGGATCAGATGACTGTATCCATGTAGGTATCTCTGGATATTATTTTATTCCACTAGTCTATGTGTCTGTTTTTATGCCAGTACCATGCTGTCTTTGTAGCTCTATAGTATAATTTGAAGTTGGGTATTGTGATGCCCAACTTCTATTTTCTATTCCAAAATATTACCATAAAAGGAAAAGATAAGCAGCATCGTTCCAAAGCACCATGGTCTCATCCTCCACATGGATCTCAATGATCATTGTTTTTCACTAAGAATTTTCTTCAGTAAACCCAGACCCAACTAGAACTGAGTTAGCTCTTAAGACTATATCTACAGTGGGCTGGGGCTGAGGCTGGGGCTTAGTAGGAGAGCGCTTGTCTCGCAAGGATGAGGTACTGGGTTTGATCCTCAGCACCACATAAAAAACAAATAAATAAATATATTGTGTCCATCTACAACTAAAAAAAAAAGCTGTTGTTTAAAAAAAAAGAAGAGGAAGAGGAGGAGGAGGAAGAAAAGGAGGAAAGAGGAGGAGGAAGAGGAAGAGGAGGAGGAGGGGGGGGGGGGGAGAGGAAGAAGAGGAGGAGGAGGAAGAGGAAGAAGAGGAAGAAAAAGAGGAAGAAGAGGAGGAGGAGGAGGAAATCTACAGAGCCAGGTGCTGTGGCACACACCTGTAATCCCAGCTACTTGGGAGGCTGAAGCAAGAGGATAGCGAAAAGCTAGCCTCAGCAACTTTGTGAAGCACTTAGCAACACAGAGAGACCCTGTCTCTTATATTTTTAAAAGGGCTGGGGATGTGGCTCAGTGGTTAAGCACCCCTGGGTTCAATCCCCAGTATCTTCCCCCCACCAAAAAAAAAAAAAAAAAAGAATACATCTGAAGAGATTTCTATTTTTTTTAATATTTATTTATTTGCTTTTAGTTGTACACAATGCATTTATTTTTATGTGGTGCTGAGGATCGAACCCGGGCAGCGCACGTGCTAGGCGAGCGCTCTACCGCTGAGCCACATCCCCAGCCCCTGAAGAGATTTCTAAAGAGAAAAAGAAGCATTCTACACCAGATTAATAGAATGTTCTCTGTATCATAGCTCATTCTTTTTCAAAAGTATGCTGTATTTTCAAAGCTTGCAGAATTATAAAGATGACAAGTTCAGAGGTTTTTATAGACCCAGCTTACATGCTCTAAATCTAAAAAAAAATAAAAAAAATTAAATACTTGTTCATGATGAATTATTAATCTGTACTTGCCTTAAGATAGCCAAAATGTTCCAGAAATTGTCTGATCTATAGCTCAAGAAAAGTTCTGCTTAATATAGAATGTTTTGATTCTTATGATATGGTTATACATCAATTATGATGACTAATAACATGAAAACAAAGTAGACTTGCTACTTATAAATGGAGCAATCATTAGTAGTAATATCAGTATTTTAAAAGTTGATGACTGTGCTCTCAGGTACACAATGAATATGCAAAATGTCAAGCCTAACACTGATAAATTAATAAACTGTTAAAAAAAGGTGTCTAATATACATATTTTTGTCCATTTGTTTTTAAATAAACATTTTATTTTAGAATAGACCTTCCAACCATATTCCTGTCTTAATATAAACATTTGTCACAACTAATGAGTCATTACTGATGTATTATTGTTACCTAAAATCCACATTGTATTTAGAGTTCCTTAGTTTTTAATCCAATGTCTTTTTTGTATTCTAGGATACCACATTACATTAAGTCATCAAGTCTCCTCAGGCACCTCAAAATGTGACTGTTTCTTTGACTTTCCTTGTTTATGGTGATAGTTTTAAGAAATACCAGTTAAGTGTTTTCATAGAATGTCCTTAAACATTTTCTCACGATTATACTGAAGTTAAAGGTTTTTAGAAAATAGACTACAGAGGCAAACTGCCATTCTCACAGCATCATATAAGAAAAAGTATATACTGTGGGGCTTGTGGATACAGCTCAGTGCTACAGCACTTACCCAGTATCTGCAACACCCTGGGTTCAATCCCCCAGCACCACAATAAAAGAGACTACATGACATTGATGGCATGAAACTAAATAAATGTGTGTGTACACAAATATATATCCCATGTAAGTGAACAAGAATAACAAAGCTTTAGTTTTTTAGATTGTACCACCATTAATGAAAATAGCCATTATCTATTTGGCCTTTACTAAGTGTCAAGAAATAGCAAATAGACTGTTGTAGAGTTAGAAAGTGCAAGATCCAAGCTTTGAAACTAGTCCTGTTTTTTTTTTTTTTTTTTTTTTTTTTGCGGGGGTTGGGGGGCACTAATATGATTAAATCCATTATTCTACTAGGGTGCCCCTATTTATCTATCTGTTTATAATCTGGGAAGATCTGTCTATATAACAACAGATGTTGTAAAATATACCTTAAACTCTAAATATCCAAACATAAAAATCTAAACTACCTCTTGCCCCTTCAATCTGATCCTCTCCATTCATTGAGTACTCCATCTCAATGAATTTATCACTAAATATTGTTGATTTTCTCTCCTAAATGTCTCTTGAACCTATCTACCTGTTTCTATCTCTAACCTGCATCCATTCCAATATTCATTCTCTTCTAAGCATATCCACAAAGTAAGTGAGTAATCATTTAGACTGAAAATATAATAGTCACCCCGTTTAATACTTAAAATGTTTAAATAATTTCTCATTAGAAGAGATAAAAATTCTTATCACGGTTCACTTTGCCAGCTTCATTTCTAATTATTTTTTTTTTTTTTTTTTTTTTTTCCCTGATTTGGCTTTCTTTCAGTTTTTAAGCTCTACCTTCAGGTGTTTAAAGCAGACACTAGGGAAACAAGTACTATATATCTGGGGAGTCAGGGTAAAATGGTTTTCACCACAAATTCCTGCCCTCACATATAAGGATATAGACATTTCAACAATATTAGTAATAAGAGAGTTGCTGTTCTTTTATGTCACATTGATTTACAATAAAATAAACCTTTATATTCTCTTACTTTTTATAAATATAGAATGTCAGTTACTGATAAACTAGAAAATCAAATCTGTCCTTTTCCACTTTACCCCCAAGACACAACTTCTTTCTGTTTTTACTGGATAAATATATTTAAATACATTGACATTCATTGAAAAGACAGAATTGAAAGCCAAATGATTGTATATTATCCAAATATACTTCAACTTGTTTTTTTCAAATAAATGATGCTCTTTTCTATTATGCCTAAGTATAGGTTATACATAAACATGTTTTTAAAGTTCTTAGCATAATACTATATACTTGTGGGTACCTAATATTTATTGTTTGATTGTAATAATGGTAATGAAAACAAAAAAAAATGAGATCAAAATGTTTTACGAAAAAAAAAAGTGCTACTAAAGCTAACAACAATATGGGGGCTGGGGTTGTGGCTCAGCGGTAGAGCGCTGGCCTAGCACGTGCGCAGCCCTGGTTCGATCCTCAGCACCACATAAAAATAAAGGCATTGTGTACAACTAAAACAAATAAATAAACATTTTTTTAAAAAGCTAACAATATGACCTGGTATATGCAATATACAAAATTCAAAAACAATATTCTTTTCCCTAGCATTGTCACTAGTAAGCCTTTTACTAGTGACTTCTACTTCATTTTGCGTTCCTCTCCCCACCCCCCAAAAAAAAATATATAACAAGAAGTAAGTAGTTGGATAGCACAGATCATGAGGACCAAATAGAATATAGAAATATTTAATCAAAGACTAAAAACTTAATAAAGAATTCAGAAAACAGACTCATGTGCAAACATATACACACACAACAGACTCATTTACATATAAGAGCAAGTTTGCATTATAAATCACTAGAGAAAAGAGAGGTCCTTGGACAACAGAGAGGGTAACAAAGTTGCCTTTTCTTGCATGGATGTCATGAAAAGCAAAGGGAAATCAGTGGAGGAAAGGAACCATGGAAAAGCAGATGGGAAGGGATGGGTGAATTGCTGGGGAGTGATACTGGCCATATTATATTATTATATTGTGTGAGTATATGAATATATAACAACAAATCCCATTATTATGTACAACTGTAATGTACCAATTTTAAAAAAGTGGAAAAGGGATAAAAAGAAAACTGCCTTTTTCCATATGAGAAAAAAATAGATACTCTTTTTACACCATAATCCTTTTACCAAAGAATTAAGAGAAAATACACAAATTCAATTGCATTGAAAAACTGAAAGTAAAAAAGAAAATCTTACAATTATTTCAGGAAAATATAGAAGAATATGTTTGTGATCTCTGAGTAAGGAAAGATTTCTGAAACAACATGCAGGATGAACAATAATGATAATAATTGAATAAACTAAAAATTTCTCTTCAACAGAAGTTTGGAGTTTGGATACTAAAACCAAAAGCAAAGTTTTAAGCCAGATATACAAGGTATACATTATCTGTAATAAATGTCAGTCTAAGGATCAATCTAGAACAGAGGTCTGTAAACTACAGGAAGAGAGTAAATAGTTTAGGCTTTGCAGACCCTATGATCTCTTGTCATGACTACTCAACTCTGCCATTGATTGTAACACAAAAGCAGGCATAGATAATATATAAATAATGTGTGTGCTTATATTCCAATAAAGCTATTCATGATGCTGAAATCTAAATTTCGTATTATCATGAAAATGACACTCTAATCCTCTTTAATTTTTTTTTCTGAATCATTTTATGTAAAAACCATTCTTAGCTCAAAGGTTATACAAAAACACATGGTGGGCTAAATTTGGTTCATGGGCTATAGCTGGCTGAATCATGTCTAGAATATATAAAGAATTCCTACAAACAAATGAGAAAAAGGCAAATAATCCAACAGATAATTGCATAAAGGCTAGGAGAAGGTTATTAACAAATAAGAAAATTTTACTTAAAGGACTATGAACACATGAAAGGATATCCAACCTCACTAGAAAAGAGGAACACAGAAATTAAAGCAATGGAATATTATCTTCCACCCACAAGATCGGAAGAAATTTAAGTGTGCCCATATGAACAAAGGCAAGGATATGGCAAGACAGGAATTCTCAAATACTGAATACAAATTGAATTCAAAAGAATACAAAATGGTATAGTGACAACAATACAGAAATTATCTAGTGAAGATGAAAATGGAAATAACCTGCATACATCCTAGCAATTCTACTTCTGAGTACAGCCTCCAGAAAAACTCCAGTATGTGTATAAGGCCTCTCACTGCAGCACTATTTATAATCACATACATATGCCACACCACCAACAACAACAACAAAATTGAAATAAACTCAAATTTCTATCAGGAGTGAAATAGATGAAAGAAATAATGTTCATAAAATTGAATACAATATATAAAAGAAAGAAACTACAACCAAAGAGAGCAAAAAGCAAGTCATAGAATGATATAGAGAGAATTATAACTTTCAGTAAATTTAAAAATACACAATACTAAAGTAAACGTTGTCATGGATATACTTATTATGGGATTTTTCATCTCTTATAAGGGAGATTCAAACATTAATTATTTTATTTTTTTTAGTTTTTTTGTACTGGGGATTGAACCCAGGGGTGTTTTACCATGGAGCTACATCCCCAGTTCCTTTTATTTCTTCTTTTGTGACAGTGTCTCACTAAGTTGCTTAGTGCCTTGTTTTTGCTGAGGCTGGCTCTGAATTCTTAATCCTCCTGCCTCAGCCTCGAGAGCTGCTGGGATTACAAGCCTGAGCCACAAGGCCCAGCAGAAAATTCATTCTTACAGCAAAATAAAGAATGGACTAAAGGGTACAAAAACTAGAGACACAGTAATTTAAATGAGATGAGATGAAATGCTAAATTAAAGAACTAAAAATGAAGAGATCAAGAGAAGACAAAGTTCTGAAATATTCAGAACTTTTAATGAATTGGACTTGATATCTCATTAGATTTTAGAATTCATTTTGAGGAGTAAAGAAAGCTTAACACATTTTCCCAACTAACTGCTTCCTACATACATTTGCTATGGGTTTTTAAATAGTTTTCAGAACTGCACATCTATATTACCTTATTAAGCTGTAGCCAAATGATTGAACAAACAAAATATCACTTAAAGCAGTTCTGAAAGATGTAGCAGAAAGATTTTGTCAGCTCTGCAGTTTCTGCCAGAATATATGCACAATGTATGCTTCTGAGGGCTAATGATATAACTGAATACTAATAGTTTTTTTTGTTTTTTGGTACCAGGAATTGAACTCAGGGGCACTTAACCACTAGACCACATTCCCAGGCCTTTTTTGCATTTTTATTAGAGACAAGGTCTCACTGAGTTGCTAAAGTGACTCGCCATTGCTGAGGCTGGCTTTGAACTCGTGATCCTCCTGCCTCAGCCTCCCAAGTGCTGGGATTACAGGCGTGCACCACCGTGCCCGGCTATACTAATACATCTTAATCTTAGGTTACTGGGAAAAGAGATGATGGAAGAGTTTAAAAACACAATAGTACAAATCTTGGCTCCAATATTACTGTATGATTTTGGTCAAGTCACTTAATAATCTTTTTCTCTGCTCAGGGTCTTCATCTGCTAAATGAGAAAAATAATAGACTTTATTCTGAGGTTTTGAAAATTAAATTAATTATGTATTTATGTATATATGTATGTGTGCTTGCTGTTACTATTCATTCATCAGTGACTGGGAGCCCACTAAGTGCTGGGGTCTTGTACTATGTACTAGAGAAGTAGAGGTAACAAATTTACATTTTTGTCCTGTTAAAGAACATAGCCATTACACAGGAGAGATAGGTGAGCTAATGTACAGTCTTGAACCAATAAGTAATTAATTCCTGAAGCTATTTCTCAACCTATCCAAGCTTATCAACAATTTTAATGTCATTTAACCTTTCAACAATTGTCAAAACTAAATGGAAAAGGTTTGAGGATGGAGACATATAGGAAAAAAACTTTCCTAAAATATAAACCTATGGATGTTGTCATTGTGTAAACCCATATTTTCATTCTTATCTCTAAATTTTCCTGTTATTCTATTTCTTCCATCTTTAATGTAGACTAACCTAAAATGCCCATAAATAAATCTTCCAGAAACTTATCTCTCAATTTTCCCTATTCCAAGTACGTAACAAGTTATTTCTCTTTTATTTCTTTTGCTCTTAACTACAGTGTCAATCTGAAAGATTTATAAATAATACCCTCAGGAACTACCTGGGCCTTAGAACTACACAAAGACAATGACAGTTAAATGAATACTCACAAGGGTTTATTTTTATCACTTAGCTGAAAATGAATTACTCTACTTATAGTATAAAATCTTTTGCTTTTATGCTGCAATAGAGTATTTGTACATTTTCTTTAATAAAACAATGTTCATTTATTGCCAAAAACATTTCATACAACAGCCATTCCCTCTTCATTTTACTTTGTAACAGTCTCAATCAACAAAAGATAGCTTAATTGCATCTAGCACTCTGTTACAAATTTCAGTACTAATTCTTGCCAGCCATTTTGTTTTCAGCTTGTAATACTTGCAGCCAGCTGCCTTTAGCCTGACTCTATTAGCATACTGGATAATTTAGAAAATAAGCACAGAAAGGGAACCTATAAGATATAGTTTATATTTAGCAGAAGACACCTACATATGGATATTTCCTTTTAAATATGCCTTATTTTATGATGCTTTTCTATTTCCCTTCAATATAATTCATTCTCTTAAATACTCATTCACAGTTCAGCAGATCATCTAGCCAATAACAATAAATACATAAAAGCTAACATACATTATTCTCATATCTCAAGGGTATTTCTAATAGCTAGCAGATAACAAACAATTCTCCACCTGTTTCTGACTTGCAACATCCTGCTATTTGAATGTCAATAACAATGTGCCTTATCAAGCATCACTGAAGTCACAGATGACAAATGATCTAATGTGATTTTAATATGATGAAGAAGGGTGGGGGCCAAAGAATTATTATTAGTGTCCTGTTCCTCAGAACTCTTTTATTATATCACATCCTTCCCCTTCCTTCACCAAGTACCATTCATCCATATTTAATAAATATTCTGAAACTGTGTTATTCATTAACCCATTCTATCACTTCACATAAAACTCTTTTAGTTCATTAAACAATACTATTTAGAAATTTCCTTAACTTGATAGGATATAACACTCTCTTAAAGTAACAGTAAGTGAAGAAAAAAAAAAGGCAGGGACAGGTTGCTGAAAGGGGGGGAAAGGCTTGAGAAGCAATAAAAGTCTCAAAGACAAGGATTAAAGACTAGCTTTAGCAATCTCATTTTATCTTCCAAACTCCTCATCTCCAAGGCATTTGTTTTTACTGTGATGCTAACTAACCACCAGGACTGCTGTGGAAGCCTCTGGTCAGAATGGATTTCAAGGCTGCTGTTTTGTGATGAACCAATCAGATTTCTTTGTTTCATCTGCAACATTCCATCAGGGTTATATAACATTTTAGATACATGAAACATTCTAATAATATAGTACATTTCAATCTATAGTTAGTTATGTACTGTCATTTAATTTGGTATATAAAAATCCCATTTAGTCTGTGCTCATCAATAAAATCAAAGATTTTATTTATTGCCCATTTTTGGAGAAGAATGAATTTGATTTGTCTAAGAGAGTTTTTGAAAACATAACATGAGTACTCTGCAGACTGCTAAAATTAATGCTGATTCCTTATTATTTTTGTCTAAGGTAAAGTAGGTGAGAAAATCTAACAGTGGCAGATAGCCATATAGTTGTTAATTCTTATCACAAATAAAATTTCTTTATTACAGAATAAAACGTTATAAACAGATTTTTAAGCTGGGGCTGAATCCTTTCCAAAATTTTTTAAAGCAAAAAAAAAAAAAAATAGTCAAATATTTAAAATGTTTGTATAAATATTTTCTCAAATAGGAAAATCTGAACTCTGAATGTCATACCCATAATACTTACCAAAATAATATATCAGCAGCAATTATTACACACATAATCAGAAGATGTGGAATGGAACCATACAAATATATTCATTCTCATTCTCCCTTTCTCTCCCCCCCCAACCTCTGCCAGAGATAACACTGCATAACTTAAAAACTGCTCTCCTGTGCTATTAATACACTCAGATGTGCAAAAACATATTAAGCTAGAATCTGTAAATATAGTATATTCTTTCTTTTTACTACTCAAAAGCATCCCACAGATGATAGCTACAAATCAGCACAGGATTAAAATAGTGCTCCAAAGCATTAAAAAGCTGACTCTGTTGGGTGTGGCTTAAGAAAACATCTTGTCTCAACTGGACAATTCCCCAATAGCATGCAGCCATAGAAGCCTAAAATATACGAGCACATAAGCAATGTGCTTCCGGGAGGGGGTGGGAACTAAACCTCCATGTTTTTTCTATGCATGAGGTTCAATTTTTTCTATACTGTACTTCTAAAATGACAGTGCCTGAGTCAATGCTGAGCATTGCTCAACAAACCAAGGACAGAAATATTTAACTTGCCCTACTTCTCTCCTTTATTTTAAACTCACTGCCTACAACATGGCCGTTTTTACAAACATTCTGCTTTCATAAGAGAAGTAATCATTTAAATCATGACTATGTGCAATGCGAACTTATACTGCATTACAGTCATCAATAAAATATGAAGTGCCAACTCCAGTGTTCATTCTACTGATTTTTCCACATCTCACGAGAGAATGCTCTACTAATGCTTTCTGCTATTACAAAATGAACAATATAAGGAAAGAGACATTGGCAGGAGCTGCGACAAATGTGTACAAGAGAAAATATAAAACCCTTAAATGCATACTTTTTTAAAAAATCTAATACCAATTGGTAACAAAAACCTTTCATAAACACATAACTATGTCTTATATACACAACTGCACATACTGAGAAATAAATCTGTTTATAAGCTACCATGCATGCATTTACTAATATTACACATGCAATATACCTGAACCTCTATATGTGGAGGGCATGCAAGCTTCAGAACTCTAACAGTTCATTCTTAAACAGTCATAATTAAATATTCAAAGAGCTAAGAACTAGCATACTGAACTATAATACCTAAGCCTTTAGTCTTATTAAATAATTTTCTCTCCTATTCAGTGTAGCAAACCCACCTCTGAATCATATTGATGGTTATTTTTTCCCCAAGCCCTGAACGTGCTGCACCATTCTGTCTGTCTTCTGGACAGTGGAGAAATCAGCAGAACAGCAGTGAAGGAGGGTACTGGAGTCAGCAGAGTCAGTGCCAGCCTTCTACTGCAGTCTGTATATTGAACGCACTCAAACCCACAGGTGCCTACGTAAAATCCTCCAGCTGCAGCCTGCAACTTAATGTTTCCTTCAGCAGTAAATCTGTATGCTACTTTCACTTTGTTTTAACCCAATAAATGGACAGAATGCACAACAATGTGCCACCTTTAAAAAATGATATTTACATAAAATACTTACATAGACATTGCTTCTATTAAGTAGCCAAATATTAATGACTTTTTAATCATTTAGATCAGAATAATCACCAAAAGAGAAATGCATTTCTAATAGCTCTAAAACTCCCGAATTGATCATTTAATTTTTTCAAGAAAATAGAACATTAAAAACTAACACATCTTGGGCTGGGGTTGTGGCTCAGCGGTAGAGCTGTCGCCTAGCACGTGCACGGCCTGGGTTCGATCCTCAGCACCACGTAAATAAACACACTGTGTACAACTAAAGCAAATAAATAAATATTAAAAAAAAACTAACACATCTTACATCTTCCTATAAACTAGCTCATAAAAGTATTTCTTCACATACCATCAGAATATCAAGTGCAAAAATAGGCTTGCTTTCACCCATACTTTTCATCAAAATACAACTTATTAAAATAAAATATGAAACTTATCTGTTTCTTATCTGCCAAAGTAAACCCAATGCTTCATAAATGACAAATGAGTCAAGAAACAGAGACTCAGAATCCTTTCACATAAAACATATAAACTTTTGGAGGTAGGGGCAGGTACTGGAGATTAAACTCAGGGGCACTCAACCACTGAGCTTTATCCCCAGCCCTATTTTGTATTTTATTTAGAGACAGGGTCTCACTGCATTGCTTAGTGCCTCACTTTTGCTGAGGCTGGCTTTGAACTCAGGATCCTCCTGCCTCAGCCTCCCTAACTGCTGGGATTACAGGCATGTGCCACTGCACCCAGCAACTTTTATCTTATCAGGATTATAAAATTTAAAAACTAAAAAAAAACCATTGAAAAAGTAGACTTCACCCTTTGGTTTTTCAGATGAACAAATTAAGGAGCAGCAACATTAAAGCTAAAGTACCTTTCTCAAGGTCACACAACTTCAGTAGCAGAAACTGCTCTTCCAAATACACCTTTTAATAAATAATAACTACTAAAACTTACCCAAGATTAAACAATAACTCAAATATTCCCATGACTATCAAACAAATCAAGTTTGTGGCTAAAAAGAAAACTTTATGAAAAACAAATCTCCAGGCCCAAATAGTTTCACAGGTGAATTTCATCAAACATTTAAAGAAATAACACCAATTCTACAAAATTTCTTCCAGAAGAGGAGGAAACACTCCTAACTCAGTTTATGAGGGCAGAATTACACAGATAACAAACTAAATTAACACACTTATAAAAAGACCAAAATTTCTTATGAACATAGAAAGAAAATCATCAACAAAATATTAGCTAATCAAATGCAGTAATGTGTAAAACACACAAAACGCTATGAGTAACTGGGGTTTATACTCAAAATGCTTATCTAGTTTAATATATTAAAATTATTACATGTAGTCCACCATATCAGTTCAAAGAAAAAAATCACATGCTAATATTACTAATGCTTTTAGCAAAATTTAACACATGAAAAAAAAAAACTACTTAGTGGTGAAAAACTAAGATCAGGGACAAAACAAGAACACCCACATCTCATCACTCTTAGATACTTGTCATACTAGTATTGGCAAGTCATAGGAGAATATGAAGGGCATACATACTGGAAAGGAACAAATAAAACTCCCTTATATTCAGAATACACAGTCCACTTTAAAAATTCAAAGGAATCTAACAAAAATAAGAGACAAAACAAAACAAAAACACTTCTTAGAACTAACAAGTGAGTTTTAGCAAGGTCACAGGATACAAAGTCAGAAGACAAAAATCAATCATATTTATATATTTATACATCTATATGCTTTATATATGAGCAATATACAATTAGAAACCAAAATTTAAAAACTAATACCAGAGGAAAGGGAGAAAGAGAAAGCAAAGAACAACAGGTGGGAGGGTGATGATGAGATACTTATGAATAAGTCTAATGAGCCAGGAACGTGACACATGCATGTGTAATCCCAGAGACTCAGGACTCTGAGGCAGGAGAATCACAAGTTCAAAGCCAGTATCAGCAACTTAGCAAGATCCTAAGAAACTTAGTGAGACCCTGTTTCAAAATACAAGATAAAAATGGTTGGGGATGTAGTCCAGTGGTTTACGACCCTAGGTTCAATCCCGAGTACCAAAAAAAAAAAAAGTAAGTCTAATAATATATGCACCATATCTGCATGCTAAAAAATACAAAATTATGATGAAAGATAGCAAAGAAGACTTAAATAAATGGAAAGACACATGTTCATGAACTAGAAGACCCCACTTGGCACAAACATTATTTCTATCCCAGCTGATCTACAGATTTAACTCCAACCAAAATCCTAGAAGGATTTAGATATAGAAGAGTTTGGGGAGGCTTTTTGTTTGTCTTTGTGTTTGGTTGGGTCTGGGTTTTTGTTTTGTTTTAGTGGGGGTTTTTTGGTGCTAAGGAGCAAACCCAGAGCTTCACACATACTAAGCACATGTATCACTGAGCTACACACCCAGTCCTCAACATTTAGATATGATATCAAATGCATTATTCACTAAAAGAATGGTAAATTCATCATTGTTAAAAGAGTAAGTAAAATAAGCAAAACACACATCCA
This sequence comes from Tamias sibiricus, assembly GCA_025594165.1. Taxonomy (NCBI): domain Eukaryota; kingdom Metazoa; phylum Chordata; class Mammalia; order Rodentia; family Sciuridae; genus Tamias; species Tamias sibiricus. The sequence continues at coordinate 17,537,403 of CM046660.1, read as the reverse complement.
ATAATAGACCTGTATCTAGAATACACAATTAACTCTCAAAACTCAATGGTAAAAAAAATAAAACCTCCAATGAAAAAGTAGGTAAAAAGATCTGCAGACTCTTCACCATAGGGGATATATGAAAGACAAGAACATGAAAATATATTCATCAGCCAGCAGAGAAAAGCATTCAAACCATAATGAAATAACACTACACATTTAATAGAATGGCTAATTTTTTTTTTAATTACCAACACAAAGTGTTACCATGGATATGGAGCAACTGAAACTCTAATACATTACTAGTGGGAATGAAAATGGTAATAGCCACTCCAGAAAACAGTCTGGCAGTTTCTTATTTAAGCTTACCATATAATTCAATAATCTCACTCCTAATCATTGACCCTAGAGGCATGAAAATTTATGTTTACACAAAAACCTGTACATGGATATTTATGGTGGCTCTGTTTATAATCACCAAAAATTAGAAATAACCCAAATGTTCTTCAGTGGGTGAAAGAATAAACAAACTAGGATACATCCACACAATAGCATACCACTCAGCAATAAAAAGAAACAGACTATTGCTTAACACAACAACTTGGATAAATCTCAAAGGCATTAATTCAAATGAAAGAATACACTCTTAAAAGGTCACAGACTGCAGTATTCCGTTTATATGACATTCTCAAAAAAAGAAAACTACAGAAATGGAGAACAGCTCATTGGTTTCTAGGGTTAGGGTTACAGAAGAGTGTGACTAGAAAAGAACATCATGATGTAAACTGTACCATGATGTATAAAAATTGTGGCGGTAGCTACACACACACACACACACTACAATAAATGTTATAATTTTTTTAAATTTCAATCACCACTAGGTGGTCATAACTCCAATTCTAGATCTCCTCCTCTGCCTTCTCCTCTGGGTCCCTAACCCATTTACCCACTTTCCTAGATATCAAAATACCCTAAAATAAATTCATCACTTTTCCCCTTACATCCAAATGAATAGAACCATGATTAGCATAGCATGACATAATATATAATATATTGGTCTCTTCCCTATCAATTCCTGACACAGAGCTTCTAAAACTCTTGCAATTTCCTGAGTGTTAGGAGAGCATCTTTCATTATAATACTTGGTCTTAGTTTCCTGGTTAGACACAGGAGCTTCTAATGATGGGGGCAGACAGACATAAATGGTAGGAACATGAGATTAATTCTAGAAAATGGAATAATACTATAAAATGGGCCCACTGTGCTGACTTTCACATGTTTTCTCTTTTAAAAAGCAATTTACCTGCAGCTCTGCCTGGTTTAAGTGGACAGGATATGTTACATTCCTCAGCAAACTACCTTTTATCTGCAGGAGAAATACAGACTTGAAATAATTCAGATAAGAGGAACACAAGTTACCCTGAAGCAGGGACTTTTGTGACCCTTTCACAGACCAGATCCCAGAACTCATGAGATAAGGATAATTCCCCCTAGCCATAAAATATGTAAGAATATGTTCTAATTAGAACAGGTCAGCAAGGACAAAAGTTACCTAGAGTAGTCATAGCAGTGGGGACTTGAAAGTCTGATATCATCCTGCTGTCAGTCAAAAGTCAAGAGGTAGACCTCAGCAGACTCTCTGGAAACTTCCCTGGGACCCCAATAAAACTGGAGGGCAGGAGAGATGTCCCTTTCCTGAGAGGATCCCCTTTCTCTCTTGATAGTGTCTACCCCCTTATCCCCATTCCTCTGAGTGACATGTCTGAAATCTTCCTGATTTGATCGCAAGGATCAGGATCTGAAGGGGAACCTCTGTATTGCCTCAGTTTCCAAGAAGCCCCCAGCCTGTAACACTAGGACCCTTGGAATCTTAACACAGGGAGTGATAAGAAAAAAGTGTCTTTTTGCTTGTTAATAAGATGACTGGTGGTTAAAAATCCCTGGATACCTTCAGGAAAGGGGCTGACTGCCAGAAGAACCAATCATGTGATTAGAGAGACCTTTTAGCTCCATCCCCCTAACATCTGGGGAGGGGAGGAAAAAGTAGAGGAAAGGACTAAGATTGAGTACAAACACCAATGATCAATGACTTAATTGATCATGCCTATGCAATGATGCCTCCATAAAAACTCAAACCAATGGAGTCCTTGGTCAGCCAATGCATCCTGGTGAACACATCCACATGCTAAGAGGGTGGCATACCCCATCTCCACAAGGATAGAAATATCTGTGCAAGCCGGGCGCGGTGGCGCACGCCTGTAATCCCAGCACTTTGGGAGGCTGAGGCAGGAGGATCACGAGTTCAAAGCCAGCCTCAGCAATGGCGAGGCACTTAGCAACTCAGTGAGACCCTGTCTCTAATAAAATACAAAAATGGGCTGGGGACTTGGCCCAGTGGTCGAGTGCCCCTGAGTTCAATCCCCAGTACCACCAAAAAAAAAAAAGAAATATCTGTGCACAGCACTCCGTCAGACCTCATATACCACTTTATCTGTCTATTATAAAAGAAATAGCCTTTACAATAAACAGTAAATATATGTGTTTTCCTCAGTTGTCTGAGCCACTTTAACAAATTATTGAACTCAAGAAAGTGGTCATGGGAACCCCTGAAGATTCGCCATTGGTGTCTAAAGGGGAAGGCAAACATGTGGGACTTTACTGGTGGGGTCTACAAGAACTCTGGGTAGTATCAGAATTGAATTGTAGGACACTCAGTTGGCATCCAGAGAGTTGGAGAATAGCTTAATGTGGGGGTATATTTGATGTCAGAAGTCTTGATCTATAGTAGTGCTGTATCCCTAGAAGCTCTAACTATATCTAGCACATAGCAAACACTCAATAAATATTTTTTGGTGAGTGAATGAAAAAATAAGACTATAGTTCCTCATTCATTTTACCCACACTTGACTAAACATCAAGTTCAGTTGATTCTTTCTTGACATCTCTCCATCCCCACTGCCACCCTCTTAGTTCAGACTGTCATTAGCTCACTTGGGTGCTGCTGCAATAAAACCTAAAGATGACAGGTATTTTTCTGCCTAACCAATATCACACATATCCCTTTCTGAGAATTGCCCATTACCAACCATCCATCTACTAATTTATTCCCTCCTCTGTCACAGTTGATTTTCACTGGGGTAGGTGCCCAACCTCTACCCAAAAGGAGATGATTGCAAACCTTACCCAAACCCTAATCTAAAATGTAATTGACTTGTCCAAGGGTGGATACCAGATCTAAATTAGGCCAAAGTTAATTTATCCATCGGCATCTAGAATCTCTCTGGGTGCCTGTACTGTTAAGATACAAAACTCAGATATTGGTAGCCATGCTTCATTATTTGAACTGAATAGCACAGGAAACTAATATGTTATGTCAAAGAAAGAATGAGATAGCCAGGTGCAATGGTGCATGCCTATAATCCCAGTGGCTCAGCAGGCTGAGGCAGGAAGATCATGAGTTCAAACCCAGCCTCAGCAACTTAGCAAGCCCTAAGCAACTCAAAGAGACCCTATTTTCTTTTTTCTTTCTTTTTCTTTTTCTTTTTTTTTTTTTTTTTTTTTTGGTACTGGGCATTGAACTCTGGGGCACTTGACCACTGGGCCACACCCCCAGCCCTTTTTTTTTTTTTTTTTTTTTTTGTATTTTATTAGAGACAGGGTCTCACTGAGTTGCTAAGTGCCTCACCATTGCTGAGGCTGGCTTTGAACTCTCAATCCTCCTGCCTCAACCTCCCAAGTGGAGATCCTGTTTCTAAATAAAATATAAAAGAGGGCTGGGGATGTGGCTCAGTGATTGAGCACCTCTGAGTTCAATCCCTAGTGCCAAAAAAGGAAAGAAAGAAAGAATGAGATGGATATGCAAGTAAATATAAGAAATGGCAGCCAAATAAAGCACGCAAACTAACTGTATATAGTTCATTTAATGCATCAAGCTCTCCCACAACTTCATGCTTTTCTACTTAATGTGCCCTCTACCTGAAGCTTCCTTTTCCCCATTTCTTGAACTAGCTAACTACTCTGTAGGCACAATGATAGCCAACAACTCCTCCAAGAATTGCTGCATTTCCCTCCAGTCTGGGATGAAGCCTTGCCTCTGCACTCCAGTAGATCTGGCATAGAACTTCATCATAATATATCTCACACTTTATTTTAATAGTATGCTTTTACTTTTGCCATGTGATAAAATTTTTTTAAAACAATGTCTTTTATTTCTAAGTAAACTGTGTTCCCAAGTCCTTTACCTAACCCATTGTATGTGCTTATTAAGTAATCAGGAATACAAAGACAACACAAAGAAGAGGATGTGTCTAGATAGTATTTAACAGTATGTTAGCCTTAGAGTATGAAGTGTTTAGAAGGTTAATGAAGATGTGTTCTGCCTAACCAACATCACACATACCGCTTTCTGAGAATTGCCCTTTGCCAACCATCCATCTACTAATTTAATCTCTCTTCTGCCACAGAACGAGCTTGATTTACTAATAGTATGACCATCAGTTTTCAAGAAAGGAACAAAGTAGAATGGCAAACTAACACAGTATCCTGAGTAAAGGAATGACTACTATGATTACTAATATGAGTGCCAGAGGTAATAGAATAAATTTTCGGAGCAAAAAATTACATCCAGATATTACACTGAAATTCATTTTCTTTTTTCAGCATTATACATCTCCCACTAAGCATTCTCCAAACCAAGTCTTTTGTGTTTAGGATGGAAGGTGGCAGGGAAAAAAAAAAAAAAGCAATTCATAAGAAAAAGTAAGAGCAATTCTCCCATCCATTCCTGCTTCAGACTAGAAAGGAATTGCCCTGGGCAAGAATAATAATAGAAATCTATCTTCTGGAAGGATCAGCTGGTTGGTTTCCCAGGTGGGACCTGTCATGCTAAAATCCTCTGGTTTTTGGTTTAGTCCTCAGCTTTGCATGTCAGAAATCAAGTCTTTAATAATCCGCCAAGCAGAAAGATAGATCAATTTACACTATGACTGTCCTACATGTCTATAAAATATTAATATTATTAACAAACTTAAGGAGGTCCTACCTCTCTCTCTCCTACATTTGGGCAAATGTGGTTTATACTTTCAATTCTTGGTAAAGAAAAGACTGATAACTTTAGAGCACTCGCATAGCATGTGCAAAGCCCGGGTTCAATCCTTAGAACCACGTAAAAATAAATGCATTGTTTACAACTAAAGCAAATAAAATAAATATTAAAAAAAAATAAAGATTAACTAGCTTAGAAAAACAATGTGGCAGGTTCACTGGTTGCTCATCTAATCCCTTCTTTCATTTACAGAACCTTCATTTTATTTTAGGTATTTGCTTCACAGTAGTTTAGTTCTCTGCCTAACCCCTGGAGGTGACCCTTGATTAGCAAATGATCTTAATAAGGTCTGCAATTTTATTAATGGGTTTAAGAAAGGTAATTTGGGTAAAGCGATGTGAGTTGAATGGAGGAGCCAAGGGGTGGCTTTCAGAAAACTTTTCTTTAATCTTAAAAAGGTATGCAAGTAAAGGTCAGTTGTTCTACTATTCATTGAACAATACGGTGTGTAGATTTAAAACCTGAATGTGTTGCAGTCCTCCCGAAGCTACTTGAGAAGAAATCTAAGAATAGCAGCCAAAGTGCCGAAAATAGCAAAGTAGAAAGAATTGAAGAAACCAAGTCTGTGGTGATGCTATTGTGCTTTAGAATTCACTCATCTATAATCTTCCAAAATTTTTAGTTGTGTGAATTTAGAAATTCCCTTAATGTCTCAATTATTTCAAGTTGGATCTTTGGTAATTCTAATTATTCCAACTGCTATAATAGCAAATAAAACTGACCAGGGAAGAGACAACATAATATCTAATGAAATTTAAAATTTAACATGAAGTTCTCATTTCCTCTAAAAATTTCAAGTTTAATAAATCTGGAATCTGGAGGACTGAGCTTAGATGTTAATTTTTTTTTCCTTCCAGTTTAAAATCCTACCATGGCTCCCTGACCTCATTAATGGTATAATCCAAATTCTTTAGTATGGCATATAAAACACATCATTATCTAAAGAGTGATTAACTATCTGTTCTTCTTATTAACTTTCTAATTCACCCTAAGTTCCAGGAATAGACAGAATTTTTGCAATTACCAGAATGGACCATACAATGTCCTATCTCCATTTAATGGCAAATGCTGCTTTCTCTATTTGTATTCCTAAATCCTACTTATCCTTCATTTTCCATGTTTCCCCCTTTCTTTTTGTGGTGCTGGGAATCAAATCCAGAGTCTCACCTATGCCAGCAAACACTCTACCATAGAGCCTCATTCCCAGCTCCACCTACTTATTCTTCAAAATTCAATTGCATTTTCTTCTCCTTCTTGCCTCTTCTCCAAATGTACTGTTCCTATTGATTTGGAAATCTCTCTCCATAGGAGCTTGATGCAATATACTGAACTCATATTTGGCTGTTTATGTGGTGCAAGATATACATTTTGTCTTTGTGTATTATTTTAGACATGTCCCATATATTTTAATGCACTGTGATTTCTAGGCTATTTTTCTCTTTTCCTACCACTTTTAAATAACACTTCAAAATGTTTTTCCAATTTTCCTTTTCTGTTTTTTTATTTTATTTAATAACTGCCCTTTAATTTTAAAATAAATACTGTCTTAAAATCTTTAAAAAACAATGAGAAAGAAATCTCTCCATTAATAATAGACATAGAGCTCCCTGAAACTAGGAAGTACCACAACATGTATCACAATTCTTTTTTTTATTATTTTTAAAAATTTGTTCTTTATATAAAGAACAATTACCAGAATGGTAATTTAACATATTTTACATACACAGAGTATAACTTATTCTAATTAGGGTCCCATTCTTTTTTTTAATACCTTTATTTTATTTTATTTTATTTATTTTTACGTGGTGCTGAGGATCAAACCCTGGGCCGTGCACCTGCTAGGTGAGCGCTCTACTGCTGAGCCACAACCCCAGCCCCTAGGATCCCATTCTTGTGGTTGTGTATGATGTGGAGTTCCACTGGTCACATATTCATATATGAAGATAGGAAGGTTATGTCCAATTCATTCTACTGTCTTTCCTATTCCCATCCCTTCATTCCCCTTTGTCTAATCCAATGAACTTCTATTTCTTCACAATTCTTGATACATGATAAGCACTAAAAGCAATTGTTGTGAAGGGAATTATTCTATGAGATTTGGAGGTAGCAAAAAGTTCTTTCCTCCATAGTATTGGATGATAAAAACTTATAAAACATATCCACCATCACAGAAAGTTCTACTGAACATCACTATTCTAAAAGGTTGCTAAGTTAGCTCAAAATGAATTATATCCAAATTTTTAAAAAGTAACAAAACATAAGACTGGAATAATGTTATATTTTTCCCAAGAACCGGTTTCATATGACAAATTTTGGTTATAAAACATTTTGTTATGGATCAAGGATACAAAAGGTAAGAGCCATCTCTGTTATCAATAACACTCTTGGTCTGGTAGACACCACTGCCTAAACAGTCTTACAGTAATTATAAATGTTATTTGCCATGCTCTTTCCTAATTAAAACCATATGCTCCCCAAAACAAAACCTTTAGCAAGCAAAAAGGAAACGTTCCCAAATTTTTCAAATTATATATATATATGTATATATATATACACACATATATTTCAAACTAATGCAGACTGTAATATATAATTTTGGTTAAAGTGTTTAACCTAGTGCATTATAAGCATTTAATAAACATGTTGAATTTAAACCAATTCTATGAAGAGATGAACAAAATATTTTCCAGTTTTAAATCTTCATAAACATAAGTAAAGAATGTTTCAATACTAGACTCATATGAAGATGATAAAATTATTTTATAGAAATACTGTTAGATTTTATCCTACTTTTATCAATATTACCTTACTGATGATGTATCCTACTGACTACAGGAAGTAAGTTTACAAAAGATATTTTGAAGGAAAATTGAACAATGTTGTTACCACGAGAAGTGTGGCAAAATATGCCACCCTAAAAGGCAACTTTGGCATAAGAATTATTTTTAGTTAAAAGCATTTAAAAAACAATAGATTCAAGAATGGCACTCTGACCTTCCTTTTTCTTTCTGAGAAAAAGGAGATGCAACTCCAATAGAGAGATACCATCACTATACTAGGGAAAAAAAGTAACATCATCAGAGATGAGAAGATATAGCCAAAGGAAATATGCATAAACAAACCTCATTAAACTAATCCTTGTCTTCCTACTTACTTCTCCAGGAATAACTGCCCTAACCCAAGCCCCTTTCTCCTGTCATCATAATTAACTATTTTTTACCCAACTTATAATGTGTTCAGATCTAACTGCTTCTCTGAGTTTTTATTTTCCTATGGGTGTGTTATGGTTTGGATGTGAAGTATGCCCCAAAAGCTCATGTGAGAGACAATGCAAGAAGGTTTAGATAAGAAATGATTGGTGTGATCAACCAGAGACCTGAAAAATTGTGCTCTATTTGTGTAATATGAATTGAATTGCATTCTGCTGTCATATATAACTAATTGCAATAAATAAAAAAATTTTTAAAAAAAGATTTAAAGGAGAAGAAGGAGGAGGAGGAGGAGGAGGAGGAGGAAGAGGAGGAGAAATAATAATGATTGGGTTATGAGAGCCTTAACCCAGTGAATTAATCCCCTGATGGGATTAACTGAGTGGTAACTGAAGGCAGGCAGGGTATACCTGGAGGAGGTGGGCCACTGGAGGCATGCCTTTGGGGTATATATTTAGTATCTGGCCAGCAGAGTCTCCTCTTTCTGCTTCCTGATCATCATGTGAAAGGCTTCCCCCTTTGCCACACTGTTGTTGCACCAGGATGTTCCTCCTCACCTCTATCCCTGAGGAATGGAGCTGGATTTCTATGGACTGAGACCTCTGAAACTCTGAGCCCTCAAATAAATTCTTCCTCCTCTACAATTGTTCTGGTCAGGTCTTTTAGTCACAGTGGGGGGCTTCCATGTACATGTAAAAATGTGTATGTTTTTCTCCTATTAATCTGTCTTAATTTAATTCTCAGCAGGCCACCGTAGTAAAGTTTTGCCTCCCCTGTATACACAAAATTTTAATTCCCATTCTAATAGTACAGAAGATATTTCAATGTTACTTGTTCCTTCAATTTACTAAAATATTTTAAAATAACATAAAAGAAAAAAATGTGGCTTATTCATCCTTAGTTTAGAAACATGACTGGCTTACTTCCTGAGTAAGGCATTAAAGATCCCTTAGGAACACCTCTAAAGAACCAAGATTTTTAATGGCAAGATACTTTGTAACAAATGAAAGAAAATCATGACTCCAGGTCAGAGCACTCTAAATCTGGAAAAAAGTAAGTTAGCGTATTCATCATCGCTAAAGAAAAGAGGAATAGTAAAACACCATGTCCCTGATTCCCTCCTTTCTGTTCCAAAAACCTAGCTGTGAAGAGTGGTAGCTTGAATAATGGTCTGACTCTTGTGGCTGCATTGCACTGGAAACTGCCTGTGCAAAGGTGCAGGTCAAGATGGCCCAATTGCTATGGTGATGTAGGTCAAAGGTGGGGCTATCTGCAAAGGCACATGTCTATTATCACTCAGGACCTTGAGTTCAGACACCAACTCCTGGGGATAGAGGATTCTGAGCATAACAAGATGACCCTAATGTCTCACCAGTCCTGCATACTTCAGATTGCCTGCTTTGCTGAAACCTTCCCACAAATAACCTTTTGGTGAAACCTATATAATAAATGTGCTGAGCTAGCTCTTGATCAATCAAACTCCATTAGTTTGGCTACCCACCTGGCCCTACCTTTTTCTCTATGTGTCTGTCTTTACTTCACCCCCCATCGCCTCTCAGCCAGAATCTCCTTAATCAACCCAGAGCAGAGATGAGAGGGCTCCTGTGGCCAAGTTAAGGAAACAGTGAAAGCAAGACTGGGCAGGAAAATCCAGATACATATTATCTTGAAGGACACTGGCTTTCTCTTATGAACTGGGATCTAGGGCAAGTTAGTGTTATCTGTAGAAAGCTACTTTCCTGGATGTATACCAGGACAACTGCTCCCTGGGATGCTGGTCATATAAGAAAGATAATGCTGATGATGCCATGGCTTCTATATAGCCCAACATATAAAAAGACCTCTCTTCAGTGGGGACAGATGTAGCACTGAGGGCACTATGAGAAGGACATATCACTCATTCAGCCAGATACACTGGACAAAATACCCTGAGGACGAGGCAGCAGTGCTTGGCAAAATGTTTTGAGGGACAGAGGTGCTGTCTTTTCAGCATACTGACACTAAATTCATCTTAGAGCAGTTTCTGATCCCTTGCAAATTTCCCCCCATAAATCAGATGTATTTTGTGCTATCTTTAGACACTTTACTTGACTTACTGCAACTACCCCATTGCCCTGGAACAAATGGGCTACAGATGTGACAGTGTCTATTTTTTCTAGTGAGTCAAATGAAGCCAGAATAGAAGAATTCTATGAAAATGGGGGTGAGGGAAAGTATGAAAGTATGAAAACTGTTTTAAAGGTTGAATTTTTAGTTTATGACTTTCTTTAAAGTGAGGCATAAAACTTGTACTGAAGATGCTTCCCATCTGTAGAAATACATTCTAGAGATCCTAGAAAACAAGAAGTCTATGACTGTTGTACCATATCAATTTTTTAAAAGATAATTTTTTCTCCTTTTAGCATCTCACCTACTTCTTGGTTCATTACCATTAAATTTTCGCTGGTATGAATTTTCTGCCAAATATTTCTATTAAAATTCCCATACATCAAAGAAAACAGACCCATAATTATATAATTAGATGAGACCACAAGATGGTGTAAAACACCACAAACTTGCAAAGCACAAATCCACGACCAAGAGGATTTTTTATTTAAAGTTTTCTAAGAAAACAAAAACCTAAATATATTCAGATGAAAAATTTGACGGTATTGAAATAATTCATTATTTTAACTTGGTTTAATAAGCATTACTACATATCAGCATACATTGTATGAAAAATATAGCATTAAGAATTATATATTTATCTCATTATTTAATTCCCTTTTTAAAATCAGAATCTATTTCTTAAATAGTTTTCTTTATTGTACCCTCTCAAATTTATGAATATAGGATTATAAGTGGCATATCAGATATATGCTTGGATTTTTAAAGTAACTGATTGACAGCAATAATGCCCAAATTAAACTGGGTTTAAATGGTTTAATCCTTTCAAAAATTTTGCTGTTTAAGATATGTATGCTTGAATTAATAATTTATAAAAGTAGTTTTATCAAGTTAACTTCAATCAGTACTAAGAAATTACTGTGTTAAATTTCAAGCACCTTGCACAAGTTGAGGATAGTAAGAAACTAAAAGAATGAAATTTTACTTATTTTAAATTGGAAAAAAATTTCATCATAAAAGGGATGAAATAGTTTTCTTTTGTCTTCCTTCTTCATCAGCTTGAAAGGAAACAGCAAACTTTGAAAGCACCAAACTATGAAATTAGACAATTGGTGAAAAACTCTTTAGGCCAAAATATTGCAGTGCAGTGTTGAAACAGCTTATAATACTAATAAGTCCTAAAGTTCAAGGAAGTATAACCCTAATGTTGGAATAAGGGTAAATCAGAAAGGAAACCAGAAAACAGAAATAAACTACAGGGCTAAATGAGTTGCATCTGGGAGCAAAATTGAGTGCAAAAGGGAATAGTTTATCTCAGGACAATTATTTACTCTACGTGATCATCATGTATCTAATAGGGCCTGAAACAGGGCAGTGCACAGATTAGCCCTCTCTCTAAACAGAAACTTCAGAACATATTATTTCTTCCTATTCTTTTCATTTTCCAGCCACTCTAGTAACTTCTTTAGATTTTTCATCATCTCTTGATTAGCATCTCCTTACTATACTTCCTTCTTTTATCCCTCCCTCCCTGCCTTCCTCTTTCCTTCCTTCCCTCTCTTCAAATGGGATCTTGCTAAGTTGCCCAGGGTGGCCACAAACTTCTAGGCTCAAGCAATTCTCCTGCCTCAGCCTCTCAAGTAGCTGAGACTACAAGTGTGAACACCTGGCTGCAGTGTATTCTATATATTAATGTCAAAATGATCTTTCCTAAAATGTTATTTATTCATAAAAAATATTACTGAGCACTTGTTATATGCTAAACAGGAACTAAAATTATAGGAGTGGAAAACAGAATGAATTGCTCATAAAACTTATATTCCAGTAGGAAAGACATAATAGAACAGAAAAATAAGATGTTAAGAATGGTAAAAAGTGATAACTGCTACAGGTGCAAAATTAAAAGCAGGGGGAAAAGTTAAAGGGGGACATACAGGAGTTAGAATCTTAGATAAGGTGCATAGGAAAGACCTCACAAAGAAGGTGACTGACATCTGAGTAATGACCCTGATGAAGTAAGGGAGCTAACTAACATGCTAGGCATTAAGGAACAGCAAGCAGAAAAGCCCTAAAGCAGAAGAAGGCTAACAGGCGAACAAAGAACAAAAGGTAAGCCAGGCATTATGTCCCACACCTATAATCACAGCCAATTGGAAGGCTTAGGCAGGAGGCTCACAAATTTAAGACCAGCCTGGGCAACTTACCAAGACCCAGTCTCAAAATAAAATTCAAAAGGACTTGGGATGTAATTCAGTGGCACAGTACTTGCACAAGACCCTGGGTTCAATCCCCAGCATCTCAAAAATAAAAAATTAAGATTAAATTGAAAAATGTAGAGTTATAGAAAATGAAGTCAAAAGTGATTGGGAACAGATATTATAGAATCATGGAAATCAACTTCTCCAAATCAACTTACATTGGTCTCTTATTTGAAGACATATTTGGTAGCTTGCCACCAAAATTCTTCACTATAGCCTTCATTATTTATCATTAAATTCTACTTGTTGGCCCTCTCAATTATTTCATTTCCAGACACTCTACACTAAGCCAGTAAAAATGAAGAAATCATCTATTACTGAAAATGAGGCATTATCAAACTTTATTTGCCCAATTCTAACATTCTGATGCACTATTCTAGTTGAGAGTATCTAATATTTTCAGTATATATTGCAAGAATGTAAGAGCAAGGGAAAAAAATGGGATTTATTCGATTGCATAAACATTTTTAAAAAATCAGTATCAACTATATTAACATATAGTTAGTAATTAGGAAAACTGGAGAAATTATATTAGTTTATGCATAAGATATGGGTGATTTTCAAATAAAAATTGTATTAGAGACTGAAATCTGTATTTCATGTCTCCATGAAAAATAAGAAAAAAATCAAAGAGCAAAAATGTAAAAAAAAAAAATTCTTTTAAAAAATAAAATCTATCTCAACCATGCCACAAGAAGCTCCTCTTGGCTACTAACTGCTTTGACATATTCTGAGCAACAAAATCTGAACAGCTGACTTGCTACTTCAAAGAAAAGACATAGTTCTCAGATCTCAGTTAGATCTTAATTCCACTCAACTGTCTCAGTAAACACAATACCTGTAAAGTGAGAATTCCATGGTTTCTATTCCTACTATCTGTATAACTTGCTTTTTTGTTCTTTTTCCTTTTTTTGGTGGTGCTTAGGATTGAACCACCCACATGCTAAACACATACTCCATCGCTGAGCTATGCCCCCAGCTGTGTAATTCTGAGCAAGACGTTTTGTCTCTCCCCTGTAAAATGGAGTGGTATTTGCTATACAGATTAAATGAGGTAATATATGTAAGTCATTTTCCTTTGTGAAACAGAACACATGTATATGTAAGTTAACTGTTACTCTACATACACTTCATTGAAGACATATTTAACTATATGATCTTTTATATTATCTTTCAATGAAATACAGATATAGATATATAAATGTAACTAACATGGCAGCATGAACGAATGCAGAAATAAATGGTAGTATTCATTCATTACCCTTATGACAGTTAAATTGGACTAAAAAAGCATTTCTAGAAAAATAATAAATAATACAAGGCATTATATTATTAAGTTTTACATTAAAAATACAGGTAATAAGGGCTGGGGTTGTGGCTCAGCAGTTCAGCACTCGCCTAGCATGCACAAGGCTCTGGGTTCAATCCTCAGCACCACATAAAAATAAATAAATAAAATAAAGATACTGTGTCCAACTACAACTAAAAAATAAATATCAAGAAAAAGAAAATATAAGGCATTAAAATGACTGACTTGGATAAAGTAGAAAGTTTCTGATTAACAGTTAAGAGAATAAGGCTAGGGAAGTTAGGTCAGGTCAGGTACTGCCAATCCAAGTTTCTAAGGAAAATTAATATGGCAACAGAATGGGGTAAAATGCAAGTAAAAGCAAGTCAGAGAAAAAAAAAGTATACATATTCATCAATTCAACAGTATTTACTGAACTCCTAAGAATTTCAAAGCAACATTCTAGATACTGGGAACATCCAGACAGTAAGTTTATAGGGTTTAGAGAAAACAAAAAACAAAACCAAGCAAACAATGTAAAATTACTCAAAGAGTGATATGTACTATAAGGGCAAAGCGGTGATAAAATAGTTTGTGATTGAAAAGGGTAAAAAGAAAGACCATTAGTTAAAATTTTAAAAAAAGAAGAGGAGGAGGAGGAAGGCAGCATTCATATTATCAAGGACTAAATAAGCTTAGTGAGAGACTTTGAACTTTAAGACCTATTGAAATCTATTATAGGGTTCTAAGATGACAGTTTACAATCTGATTTAGTTTAAGATCATGATGGCCATTTACTAAGTCTAAGCAAGAGAAAGATGGATCTACACAGGCAGATAGTCCAATGAGATAAAGGGAAATCAGTGAACTTGTAATGACTATGTAAAGTGGCTTGATGGACAAGGGTCATCAAACTTTTTCTGTAATGGGCCAGACCAAATATTTGAGTCTCTGTTGTAGGTACAGAACCTTCTTATAGCATGAAAGTAGACATGGTATCAACAATATATAAATGAAAGAATTTGGCTGTGTCCAATAAAACTTTTATTTAACAAAAGCAGGTGGTGAGCCAGATAGTTTAGCCTGCAGGCCATGGTTTGCCAACCCCTATATAGAAGGTAAAGGAATTTAAATTCAAAGGCCTCCCCACTCACTGATTCGCCCTACAAGACTATTGCTAAATTCATGATAGCAATAATCTGGGAGACTGGAAGCTTGACTGTAAAACAGAGTTAAGAACTCCATAATCAGATGGTGCTTAGATACTGAAATCCTGCTAATGAAATGGCCCAAGATTCACACGGAACAGACCTCCCTCTAGACATTATCCAATATGGTAGCTCATCAAATACAAGTGATCAGACCCTGATCACAGTGCCTCACATAGGAAAATGCTTTCCCTCTCCAGTAAAATATATAATTTACTCCAGCATCTACAGTTTTTTTAGTACAATGTCAGTTAAATAACAGAAAATACTGAGACATGGAAAAAATAGGAAAATGAGATCAATAATCAAGCAGTAAAGTGATTAAGAGAAGATGCACAAACAATCTAGATACGGGGATTAGCAAAAACATCAACTATTAAGTTAGCATTGTTACACATTATGAATAAGTTAAAATAAAAGGTAAAGATAGAAAAATAAATGAAAAAAAAAAAATTCAGGGGCTGGAGCTATGGCTCAGCAGAAGAGTGCTCGTCCTGCATGTGTGAGGCCCTGGGTTCAATCCTCAGCACCACATAAATAAAATAAAGGTATTGTGTCCACCTACAACTAAAAAAAAAAAAAATTTTTTTTTAATTTAACAGAAAAATGAAATTTTTTAAAGAACAAAATTAATATTCTAAAACTAAAAAACACTATCTAAAATTAAGAATGCATTAGCTAGGCTTAGAAGCTGTGACTGAACAGAGCAAAATAAACTACCAATAAACCTTAAGACAGGCCAATACACATTTAACCAAAAGAAAAAATATTACAGAACAAATTTAAAAAGAGAAAAGAAAAAGAACATACTTCAAGAGATATTAAGGAAGATAATACCAAATAATCTAACATATAAACTAAAGTCCCACAAATAAAGGTGAAAAAAATAGAAGAAATATTTCAAGAGATTATGGTTAAAATTTCCCACAGTTGAAGAGAGAGAACAACACATAGACTCAAGAAGCCCACTACAATCCAAACGAGATAACAGAAAAGAAAATCATACACCTGAGCATATCATAGTCAAATGCTGAAAACCAAGAAATGGGAAGGGGGGTCATTAAGCTTCTAGATGCTACCTATCCACCTCCCCCACAAAAAAGCTTATACTGGTCCAAGGAAAAAACAATGAGAATCATGGCTGATTTCTCTTCAGAAACAATTAAGTCAATAAAAAAACATTTTTTAAATTTCTTTTTAGTCGTAGATGGATAAAATATCTTTATTTTTATTTATTTATTTTTATGTGGTGCTGGGGATTGAACCCAGGTCCTCATGCATGCGAGGCAAGCACTCTACCACTGAGCTACAACCCCAGCCCCTAGAAAAATAGTTTTAAAGTGCTAAAAGAAAAAGAACTGCCAATCTAGTTTTATACCCAAGGAAAATAACCTTCAAAACTGAAGGCAAATAAAGACATTTTGCAAAAATAAGAGCAAAGTAAAGGTGTCATAGGAAGATTCCTCACTAAAGGAAATTCTAAAGAGTGTTCTTCAGACATAAAGCAAGGTAATTATATCTAAAAAATGAGGGATGTACAAAAGTCTTCCTTAAGAGAAAAATCTTATCAGAATGAATAATAAGGGGAAAAAAATCCAACTATTTGCTATTAACAGCATAATCATACAGAAATATTGAAAGTAAAAGAGTGAAACATATCATATCTTGCAAACCCTGATCAAAAGAAAGCTGGAGTAGCTATATTAAATATTAAACAAACTTTCAAATAAAAGGAATTACTAGAAATAGAGGAACATTTCTTAATAGTAAAAGAGTCAATTCACTAGGAAGACATAACAATCCTAAATGTTAACGTGCCTAATAAGGTAGCTTCTAAATATATAAAGCAAAAACTGTCAGGGATTAGGAGAAATAAGCAAATCCATAATCACAGTTTAAGACTCTTGGGTAGCCTTAAAATTGGAGCTGGTTACCTGGGAAACCAACCATGTGATCAGAGGGCTGGAACTTATTTAGCGTTATCCTCTACACTCAAGGGAAGGGAGACGGAGTGATGGTATTTTAGTATACCTTTCTCAGTAAATAATTTGTTAAAAAATGAGTTGGGTGTGATGGCTCACACCTGTAATCCCAGTGACTCAGGAGGCTGAGATGGGAGGAGTATGAGTTTGAGGCCAGCCTGTGCAATTCAGTGAAACTCTGTCTCAAAAAATATAAAGAGCTGAGTATGCAACTTGGTGGTAAAGGAGTTGCCTAGCATGTGCCAGGCCCTGGGTTCAAACGCCAGTACCAAAAGGTAGGAGGGAGTAAAAATATGAAATATTTCAGGACCACAATGAACAAAATTGACAAACACTGCATCCAATAATCATAGGATTCACATTATTTTCAGACAAATCCATAATACTCACAAAATTCACCACATAATGAACTGCATAGCAAATCTCAATAAGTATCAAAAGCACAAAATAATACTGAATAGATTCTCAGATAATAGTACAATTAAGCTAGAATCCAATAAGTGTGACATAGTAAGAAATATATTTTATTTGATCTCTGCCCCATTTGCTAACATACAGCTATAAAACCTTTAGAATTTCCTAAGTGATTAGTGGGGTTTTGTTGGTTTTTGTTTTGCTTTGTTTAGTTTTGTTTTGTTTGTATGCTAACAAAATTGTGACTGGACACTCTTGGGTAGTCTTAAATTGGGAACAATTTTAAAATTAAAAATTGGGGGGCTGGGATTGTGGCTCAGTGGCAGAGCGCTCGCCTAGCACGTGTGCGGCCCAGGTTCGATCCTCAGCACCACATACAAATAAACGCATTGTGTACAACTAAAGCAAATAAATAAATATTTTTTAAAAAAATTGGGAAACCAACTATATGATTAGAGACTTGGAACTTTCAGTTTTACCCTCTAAACTCTAGGCAAGGGAGTGGGGTTCAACTTAATCAATCACATCTCTATAATGAAAACCAAAAAGGATGAGGTCCAGAGGGCTCTGGATTGATGAAATCAAGCAGGTGTTCAGAGAATGGCACACCCAAAAACAGCAAGGAAATTCAATGCCCCTCCCCCATACTTTGCTCTATCCACCTCTTCCATCTGATTGTTCCTGTGTTGTACTCTTTTACAATAAACCAGTAATCTTATAAGCAAACTGTTTTCCTGAGTTCTAAGAGCTATTCTGGCAATTGACTGAACCTGAGGAATGGGTCATGGAAACCTTGGATTTGTAGCCAAATCAGACAGAAGTAGTGTGGCAAGCTGGGTACCTACCACTTGCAATTGGCATCTGTTGTGGGGGACAGCTTGTGGGACTAAGCCTGTAACCTATGGGGTCTGTACTAACTCCAGGTAGACAGCTTTAGAACTTAATTGAATTGTAAAATCCAGTCAGTGTCTGTTAGAGAACTGAACTAAATTGTGGAGGGAAAAAAACCCACATATTTGGTGCCCAGAAGTGTTGTCGTTAGTAAAGAATTTTCCTTTAGTTGGTAAGATATACAGAAGTTTTTCCTTAAAATGAAAATAGGAAATCATCAAATGTATGGAAATTAGTAAGTATACTTAAAATATCAAAGGGTCAGGAAGAAATCACAATGTGAATTATAAACACATTTTGAAATAAATGACAACAGATCATCAATAAAAACTTAAAGTGCAGAAAAATTAAGAAGTTAAAAACATTATAAAGAATTCAATAAGTCTACCACACATTAACAACAACACAAAAATTCTAATACAAGCTGGGCGCAGTGGCTCACACCTGTAATCCCAGCATTTGGAAGGCTGAGACAGGAGGATCGAGAGTTCAAAGCCAGCCTCAGCAGTGGCGAGGCACTTAGCAACCCAGTGAGACCCTGTCTCTAATAATATACAAAAAAAGGGCTGGGATATGGCCCAATGGTTGAGTGCCCCTGAGTTCAATCCCTGATACAAAAAAAAAAAAAAAATTCTAATATATTTCTCTTCAATATTTTCTCCCAAAAGTTCTATTTACTTTAAAAGGCTGATACACCTTTGTTCTTTAAAAACAAAAATATCTTCATAAACTTTATTTTGTGTGTGTGTGTGTGTGTGTGTGGTACTGGGGATTGAACTCAGGGGCACTCGACCACTGGGCCACATCCCCAGACCTTTTTTGTATTTTATTAGAGACAGGGTCTCACTGAGTTGCTAAGTGCCTCGCCATTGCTGAGGCTGGCTTTGAACTTGCAATCCTCCTGCCTCAGCCTCCCAAAGTGCTGGGATTACAGGCGTGCACCACCGCACCCGGCATAAACTTTATTTTAATAGGTATAAAAATACACAACTTGTATTTTACTTTCTGTATAAATTTTGGGACACAGTTCCTATTTTTAGAGTTTCTATACCCAAAGAATGGCTAGGACTATAATAACTATAATTACTATATTAATTAAAACATAAATTTAGGTCTAAAAGGGTTTTAATAAAGAGACGCATAGAAACATTACTCTTTCACATATTAAAAATAAATATTTTTTCATCACAACCTTTTCTTTTACCTAATTGTTTGTGATAAATATTCAAGTGTTCCTATCTTTTAATAAAGAGTATCCTATGGGAATGTAAATTTTCTTTTTCTCTAAATTAAACAAAGCATTTAGTAAACAAAGTGTTATTGCACTAATTCAGATCCCTAATAAAAACATATTTCTAAAATATCAAACAGAATCAACATAGCATAATCACTTACCACTTGATCTGTTTTTGCGACTTGATTTCCCACCAGTAAGAAGCATCTTGAGACTATTCCGAAACATGGTTATACTTTTCTAGTACAAAACTGTAAAAGACAATATGGGACAATGTTTTAAGACTTAATTTTCTATTCAAAATATTTGTAATAACTAATTTTTAAATGTATATACACAATTAACCATGTTTAAATATATAGTACAAAAGTATCCATATAACCAAAAAATTGACCAAAAAAACCCTAAACATTTAAATATGCAGTTCCTTAAAACTATACTATGACTGGGAACAGTGACACATGCTTATAGTTCCAGTTACTCAATAGGGTGAAGTAGGAAGATCACCTGAGCCCAGGAAGGAGTTTGGGGCCAGTCCAGGCAACACAACAAAACTCCATCTTAAAAACACACAAGAGTAGCCGGGCGCAGTGGCGTATGCCTTTAATCCCAGCACTTGGGAGGCTGAGGCAGGAGGATCACGAGTTCAAAGCCAGCCTCAGCAATGGTGAGGCACTTAGCAACTCAGTGAGACCCTGTCTCTAAATAAAATACAAAAAAGGTCTGGGGATGTGACCCAGTGGTCGAGTGCCCCTGAGTTCAATCCCCAGTACCACAAAACACACACACACACACTCACACACACACACAAGAGTATACTACTGTACTTTGAGTACACCAGAAATAAAGGTGGATTATCACTGAAGACACATAGAAACAGAAAATATAATTAGGTGGCTACAAAATTGGTCTTTTACTTGATTCTTCATTTCTGAAACAGTTTTCCCACATGTATGTCTGTCTCTCCACACCCCACCTTTCTCTTTTTCCCTCTCTATATATATATGTCACTTGCAACCTTTCCACTGGCAAGCCAGAATTCCATCTCACAAGACTACTGATATACATTCATCAGTGTCTATCCTCTCTGTTTCTATCAAAGAAAAACCTTTCCAACTGCTCTCTATTATCATCTCAAGGATTTTTATCAAAGAGTTGTCTTACTTTTCTTTCTCACACAACTTTAATATTTTCCCCTACTGAACATCATATTTCAACATATTCTAGTGTGTCCTGTCCAAAAGTAAGCCCAAATTTATATACCCCATGGTCCAATTACTACTCCCGATCTTTGCTCTTTTTCATAGCAAAATTTCCCAAAAGTATTATCAATCCATGGTATGACCAGTAGAATGAATGGAGCAAACATGAAGCGGAACATGAGTCAATGGATAGTATCCAAGCCAAAGCAAAGAGAGAAAAAGGTTGAAACAATATAGAAAAGAGTATTATTAGCATATGAAACTTACTGAAAAGTTCTAGCATATATATAATTAAAATTTTGGGAAGAATGAGAAAATCAGAATATTTGAATAGCAGCAATCAACAGACTGACAGATGACTTTCAACAAAAATAATAAAAAACAGAAGATAATGGGATGATGTCTTTAAAATTCTGAAAGAAAATAGGTGCTATCAAAAATCTACACCTGGGGCTGGGGTAAGAATAAAGGCATTGTGTACAACTAAAACAAATAAATAAATATAAAAATCTATACCTAAAGATATATGAAAAATGAAAATAATTTCAGAAAAGCAAAAACAAATAACTACTAAAAGGATTACTAGAAGGTGTTCCTCAAACAGAAGTAAGTAAATCATACCTTAAAAGAGCATAAAATTACAAAAGGAAGAGCCACAGAATGAATAAATATGTTGGTATATATACAGGAACAACAATAGTAAAAATAATAATAACATCAATAGCTTCATAATTTAAAAAAATATATGTAGACTTAAAATAGTGACAACAACCTAAAAGACAGAAGTAGGAGAAGTGATATTAACGTTTTTAAACTACCTTTTGTCTAGTAATAGTAGAATAATTTCTATTAGGCTTCTTTAACTCTAAAACTCATGTAGTAATCTCTAATGTCTCTTAAAATTAATTGAAGAAATAAAAATAATTAATAATATCTTACAACCAAAATAAGTAAGACATTAAAGAAAATGTATCACAGTACAAGTAGACAGAATACAAAACAGTGAGATGAAAATTTAAACCCAAATTATATCTATTATCATGTTAAACATAGTAAAAAACCATATGTAGACACAGAGAGATTAAATGTAAAATGATGGAAAAATATATACCATGCAGAGGACAACTAAAAGGAAGCTGCTGTAGGTATACCAATTCCAGGCAAGATAGACTTAAGACAATTAAGAATCATTAAAGTAAAATGGTTGTGAGCATAACTGAGAGGTAGAGTTTTTGCCTGGCAAGCACAAGACCTTGGATTCCATACCATAATGCTAAATCTGAACGCTCAATGTAACACAATTACAACAACAAACTAACAATGCTTTAAAATATACAAAGCACAAGTACAGCCAGGCACAGTAGTGCACCCCTATAAGCCCAGTGACTAAGAAGACTGAGACAGGAGGACTGCAAATTTAAGACCAGCTTTGGAAACTTAGCGAGACCCTATCTCAAAATAAAAAATAAAAAGGGCTGGAGATGTAGCTCAGTAGAGCACCCTGGGTTCAATCCCGAGTACCACAAATAAATAAAATAAAGCAACAGTATACAAGACTAAAAAGATGATAGACAAATCAATAATCACATACCTTTGTAAACAGCTACAGGGTGAAACAGGAAAAATATTTACTAAAATATACAGGATTTGAACTATAAAATTAACCAACTATACACACACACACACACACACACACACACACACACACACACACACAATGTTCTTCCAAATAAAAACAGAATATACCAACTATACACAAAATACCTAACAAAATGGACCATATTTTGTGTCAAACAGCAAATCTCAATAAATTTCAAAAGACTAAAGTCTTTTCTAGTATGTTTTCTGACTACAATGCAATGAAGCTAGAAAGAATATTTTTTTAAATCTAGAAAATCCCCTATGGATTGACCAGTGATGTGCTTCTAAATAATCCATGAGTTGCAAAAAGTAAATAAATCACAATGGAAATTTTTTAATGTTTGCAATGAATGATAATGAAAATATAACTTACAGAAACATAGAAAAGAACTAAAGCATTGATTGTAAAGAAATTTATACCTTAAATGTATAAGAAGTGAAGAATGATACTTAATATTAAGCTTCTCAAAAACAAACAGTAAATCATTTCCAAACGAAGGAAAAGAGGAAAAAAGCAGAAATTAATAAAATAGAAAACAAATGCAAAGTAGAAAAGCAATGAAACTGCCAAACCCTTAGCAAGGCTGATCGAAAAATAAAATTATCAATATCAGAAATGAAATAGGGAACATCATTTCAGATTCTTTTTTTTTGTGGTACCAGGGATTGAACTCAGGGGCACTCAACCACTGGGTTACATCCCTAGCCCTTTTTGTATTTTTATTAGAGACAGGGTCTCACTGAGTTGCTAAGTGCCTCGCCATTGCTGAGGCTGGCTTTGAACTCGCGATCCTCCTGCCTCAGCCTCCCAAAGTGCTGGGATTACAGGCGTGCGCCACCGCGCCCAGCCCATTTCAGATTCTTAATGGTCTAAAAAAGTAGACCCTTATTAACAACTTTATACCAAATTTAACATTTTATATGAAAAGAACGATTTCTTTGAAAAATACAACTTACCATGTGAGTTTGAACAGAAAATCTGAAATAGCTCTATCTCTATTAAATAAACTGAATTTATCAAACACTCTTCCCACAAAGAAAACTACGGGGTCAGATTGTTTCACTGATAAATACTATTAAGCTGTCAAGGAATATACAACACCAATCTTACAAACATTAAGAAAAGAAAAGGAAAGCAAATCTTCACAACACATTTTATGAGAGCACCATGGTATTACTCCCCAAACCTAACACATAAGAAAACTGCACACCAATATATGCCTCAGGAACACAGATAACCAAAACTTTTTATTTCAATTCTCAACAGACACGAAAAACTATATACAACGTTGCTGAAAAAACATTAAAGATAACCTAAATAAGAGGAGGCATATAATGTTCATGGATTAGAAAATTCAGTATGGTTAAAATTACACATACAGCTGGACGCAATGGCACATGCCTGTAATCCCAGTGGGTCGGGAGGCTGAGATAGGAGGATCACAAGTTCAAAGCCAGCCCCAGCAACGGCGAGGCACTAAGCAACTCAGTGAGACCCTGTCTCTAAATATAAAATGGGGCTGGGATGTGGCTTAGTGGCCCAGTGCCCCTGAGTTCAATCTCCAGTACACTCCCACCAAAAAAAAATTACACATAAATGTGTAGTTTTACTATATTTAATGTATATATTCATGTATACACATATGTATAACGTGTATATACATAAATATATATATGTGTGTGTGTATGTACATACACACACACACACACACACACACACACACACACACACACGTGTGTTGAGTAAAAGAACCCTTACTTAAAAGTAAACGCATTGAGGGGGCTGGGGTTGTGGCTCAGCGGTGGAGCGTTCGCCTAGCACTTGCACAGCCTGGGTTTGATCCTCAGCACCACGTAAAAATAAAACACATTGTGTACAACTAAAGCAAATAAATATTTTAAAAATGTGAACGCATTGAATTATTTTACTTATACCAAGCTCGAGAACAGATTAATACACAGTAGAAAAAAATAAAAATGATTGTCTCTTGGGGATAGATAAAAGGACTAAGAATGGGCATGAGCAAACTTTCCAGGATGGGTCTTGATGGAATTTGGGATATACAAGAGTATGCATTTGTCAAAACTCAGCCAATGTTTACAACAGATTTATTCATCACATTTTATGTAAACTTTACTTCAAAAGAACAAAGTAAGCAAACAGTGAACTCTCCTTAATGATATTCATGCTTAAATATATAGGGGAAGTATACCCATTCTGCAATCTACTTCAAAATGCATCAAAAATAAGACGGATTGACAGATGGAGACATACACAGGAAGGTAGCTATGTGATAAAAGCAATTACAGCAAAATTTAACACTAGTCTCAAAGCAGGCTTTGTTTATAGCAGCACAATTCACAATAGCTAGACTGTGGAACCAGCCTAGATGCCCTTCGGTAGATGAATGGATAAAGAAAATGTGGTAAATATACACAATGGAATATTACTCAGCAATAAAAGAGAATAAAATAATGGCATTTGCAGGTAAATGGATGAAATGGAGAATATAATGCTAAGTAAAGTTAGCCAATCCCAAAGTCCAAATGCTGGATGTTTTCTCTGATATAAGGAGGCTGATTCACAGTGGGGTTGGGATGGGGAGCATAGGGGGATTAGAAGAACACTAGAAAGGTCAATGGGGAAGGAAGGGTAGGGAGGGGGCAAGAGGGTTAAAAAAAAAAAAAAAGATGGTAGAATGAGATGGATATCATTACCCCAAATGCATGTTTGAAGATACAAATGATGTGAATATACTCTGTATACAACCAGAGATATGTAAAATTGTGATCTACAGGTGTATTATGAATTGTAATGCATTCTACTATCATATATAACAACTTCGAATAAAAAAAAATTTTTTTTTAAGTAGGCTTGGGGCTGGGGTTGTGGCTCAGTGGTAGAGCGCTCACCTAGCACGTGCACTGCCTGGGTTCTCAGCACCACATAAAAATAAGGACATTGTGTACAACTAAAACAAATAAATAAACATTTTTTAAAAGTAGGCTAAATATGTGCTAACTAAAATTATTCACAATTTAAGTAATTCCTCCCACCTTCTCCAGAAAACTGCCCTTGGCTGACTGCAATCACCTTGCCTGGGAGTTTCATGTCTTCCTACCCTAACCCTGAAAAGGCCCTCAGCCAATGACTGATTAATAAAGGATACAAAAGACCAGTAATCCTTAACTCAAGGAGGGAACAACTTTGTGGTATGATTTATGCTCCAAACTTCACCCATCTCTTCTTATGCTTATTTTTCTTCAAAACTTTACCTATATATAAATTATATATATGTCTTTCTGCTCAGTATCAGTTCCCCCACTAAATATAAGCTCCCATTTGGCATGAAAGTTGCTTGTATAATTCAGTGTTACCTCCCTATAACTAGAGACAAGGAGGTGCTAAAAAAAAAATATTTATCAAATTTATCAATCATATTTCTTTTGTGTGTTACTGTACACATCAGATCCCTTGTAGAAAAACTTGGTCTTATATATATTTTTATTCTCAATGCCAAGTTCATGGGAGGCTCTCAATATAGCTTAAGAAAATAAAGGAAATGAACAAAGACTTCATTAATTAGAATATTAACCTAGTAGGGTTGGAGGTATGGCTCAGTAGCAGAGTGCTTGTCTAATATGTGCAAGGCCCTTGTGGTCCTTGTGGTCCCTTGCACCACAAAACAAAACAAAAAGAATATGAACCTAACAGAAAGTAAAGGACATGATGTAAATAAGTTTCAATGGACAAAAAAAAAGTTCTGAATCATCTGGAACAATGAATAATGAGCATTACACAGGATGAATGAACACTAGGGATAGTCAGGAAAAGGCATGAAAATTCTAGACATGGCTCAAAGTTTTACCTAGAGGAGCCGGGCGTGGAGACATGTGCCTGTAATCCCAGCAGCTCAGCTGGCTGAGACAGGAGGATCATGAGTTCAAAGCCAGCCTCAGCAACAGCAAGGTGCTAAGCTACTCAGTGAAACCGTGACTCTCTAAATAAAATATAAAAAAGGGCTGGGGATATGGCTCAGTGGTCTAGTGCCCCTGAGTTCAATTCCCGGTACACCAAAAAAAGGGAAAAAAAGTTTTACCTAAAGGAAAATCTAGAAAGTTCTAGTCATAGTTCAAACTTTTATCTGACTCAGACCCTACTAATATTTACATACAATATTTATATTTACATTGCTCAAAGTTTCAAAAGGACAAAAATATAAACAGATTATTAAAACAAATTATTATTGAAAAATTAATAAGATTAGAAGTTAAAAAGGATTAAAAAAAAACTTCATCTAAAAATCTGAGATGACACCCTAAAGTTAATAGACATAAAAAATTTTAATGCAGGTAATAAATTAATTACACTAATAATCACTTTTTGAAGAGGTATAAATATGTTTTTCTTTATTGGTCCTAAAACATTTTATAAAAAATAACTGCATAAGTAATGAAATAAAACACACAATCATTTCTAATCATTTCTAATTGTTTTAAACAATTAGATTTTGACATTATGTTATCTGATGGTTCCTAAGTTTTTATGTTTGTGACACCTGCTCTAAACCACCCAGGAAGAGCACTGACTTATTAATTGTTCACCAAGGTTGGAGACTCAATGTCTTATTTCAATGTCTTCTTCCACTATTTTATTAGTGCACAATTTTCATTTTCAATGTTCATCACACCTACATATTTAAAGCCCTTATCTGATCCTGCTGTTCAAAAAATGAGAGCATGATATTACCCAAATATTTACATAATTAAAATGCTGAAATTAACTATTAAAAATCTTTGCACTATTCTGATAATCAGGTATATCCTTAAATATTTCCATTCTAGGGGATAGGGATGTATAACTCAGTGGTAAAGCACTTGCATGGCGTGTACGAGGCCCTGAGTTCAATCCCCAATGCTGCAAAAGAGAAATAAGTTATTAAATCAATAGAGGCTCCCCCAGAGTTGTCCATATCCTATCTACAGAATCTGTGGATGTGTTACCTTACCTGACAAAGGGGCTTTGAAGATGTTGTTAAGAACCTTAAAATAGGGAGATTATTCTTCACTTTATCCAGGTGGGCCCTATGTAATTAAAATGGTCCTTAAAAGATAAAGAAGAGCAACAGAAGAGTAAGGGATAAAGGATGACAAAAGCAGACATCAAGTGATGGAGTCACAATCAAGGACTGTGGATGGCCTCTAGAAGACAAAAAAGGCAAGGAACAAATTCTCTCCTAGAGACTCCAGAAGGAACACAGCTCTGCCAAAACCTTCATATGAGTTCCATATAAAACTAACTTCAAACTTCTGGCTTTCAGAAATCTAAGAACTATAAAATATACATTTGTGTTTTTTTTAAGTCACTAAATTTATGTTAATTCGTTACAGTAGCAATAAGAAACAAATGCAATTTTTTTTTTTTTTTTTTTTTGGTACCGGGGATTGAACTCAGGGGCACTTGACCACTGGGCCACATCCCCAGCCCGTTTTTGTATTTTAGTAGAGACAGGGTCTCACTGAGTTGCTAAGTGCCTCGCCATTGCTGAGGCTGGCTTTGAACTCGCGATCCTCCTGCCTCAGCCTCCCAAAGTGCTGGGATTACAGGCGTGCGCCACCACGCCTGGCACAAATGCAATTATAATAGCCAATATGCATAACATTTTGAACAGCTCCTTCCATCAACATTTCAAAATGCTCCCTTTTTAAAAAAAATATGTTTTTAGTTGTTGATAGACCTTTATTTTTTATTTATTTATACGTGGTGCTGAGAATTAAACCCAGTGCCTCACACGTGCCAGGCAAGTACACTACTGCTGAGCCCTAGTCCCAGCCCCCAAAAATGCTCCCTTTTTTAAAAAAGGAAAATCCTTTCTTGGTGCCCTCCCCCATAGTTACCCATTGTCACTGCTTTGTCTTCTATCATCTGGACAACCATATTTCCCTCCAGGTCAAATTCCTAAACAACTCTCCTCTAGTATTTTCTAGCCCAGAAAAATTGTCATCATCATCAAGTAATTCAATCATTCTTTATTTGTTCTCACTCATCTAACTTTTCTAACCAAAAAAGCCTGTCTTTCTGATTCCATGTGCTTTTCACATATACTTTTCTCTAGATTAGGTAGGTTAGCTCTATCAATTAAAACTCCCAAATCTTTAATACCTTATTCTTGTTACTTTATAACATTATAATCCAAGTACTATGTTTGATTTCCCCACTAAACATATAACTGCTCCATGAGGCAGTGGACCATTTGTCATGTTTATTCCTATTCTTGGGATTGCACATTACCTGGCACATACTGAGTGCTCAATAAACAATAAATGAATGAAAGGCAAAGCCAAAGGAAAGTCACACACTGTATCTGGTAATAACATCAAACACTGATGAGTTTCAATATGAATCAATATGAGGTATAATTTTTAAAAAATAAAAGGAGCATGCATCCACTTACTCATTCAGCAAACATCTATGTGGTTGCAATCATATACTAGGCACAGTCCTAGTTATTGAAGAGACAGTAATGAACAAAACAGTCTGTTTCCTCATGAAGTTTATAATCAAGCTAATCAAAGGGCAGGGATGACTTTTTAAAGGATCTGATTCAAATCCAAAAGACAATACAAGAAGGTCTCCACAAAATACCTACAAGAAATAATATTTAAATGAAAAAAAAAAAAAGACAAAATGGGACAAGTGAGATAAGTGAAGGTTCACCTAAAAGGTAAACACACACACACACACACACACACACACACACAATTAAAACCTATAGTTGGGGGCTGGGGTTGTGGCTCAGTGGTAGAGCGCTCGCCTAGCACGTGCGTGGCCCGGGTTAGATCCTCAGCACCACGTAAATAAACACATTGTGTACAATGAAAGCAAATAAATAAATATTTTTTTAAAAACCCTATATTTGTAAAAAAAAATAATAACAATAATAATTCACAATAGAGAAAACCTGACATGCTTCCAGGATTAAGAATCCAACCCCTGGCAAACACCAGTCTCTCTCTATGGATTTACCTGTTCTTGATACTTTGTTATCTGAATTTCTACTTTCTAAACCTACTGTAATTTCTTTTTGAGAAAAATCATTTCATCTAGTTCTTCAGATTTTGACCAAAAGTTACATGCAATACTCTCTCTTATCAATCTACACTATCTCTGTCCTTGGATCTCCTTTATTCTCTCCTGTCTTCAACTAATAGTTACTCTTTGCTAGTATAAATCAAGTAATAGTCTAAGTGCTGGAGATATGAAGTTTAAAAAAAAAAAGGAAATGTTTTCCTTCTCATTTTAGACATGGA
The DNA here is from genome assembly GCA_025594165.1 of Tamias sibiricus. NCBI lineage: Eukaryota > Metazoa > Chordata > Mammalia > Rodentia > Sciuridae > Tamias > Tamias sibiricus. Next base: position 17,507,576 of record CM046660.1, on the reverse strand, counting down.
AACAGACAACAAGTACACAAGTACACATATTAATTTAATTTCAAGTAGCAGAAATACTAAGAAGAAAAATGAAGGATAATAGTGAGTAAAGACAGAGCATATATTTTCCTAAATAAGACCAGGAACAGCTTCTCTGAGAGGATGACATTTGAGCAGAGACCTGAATGAAGTGAAAGAGTAAGCCTTTAGAATGCATATGAAGACTCAGGCCAAGGAAAAAAACAATTGTAAAAATACAGAGGCCGGGACTGGGGTTGTGGCCCAGCGGTAGAGCGCTCGCCTAGCACGTGCGCAGCCCGGGTTCGATCCTCAGCACCACATACAAATAAACGCATCGTGTACAACTAAAGCAAATAAATAAATATTTAAAAAAAAAATACAGAGGCCACAGTGAGCTTGGCATGATCAAGGAACAACAGGAAGGTTCATGTGGCTAGACAAGAATCAGGAGTGGTAAATGAGGTCACAGAGGTAACCAGAATTCAGATTATATGTGGCACTGCAGACCCTGGCCAAGACTTTGAATTTTGTTCTTAGTATGATGGGAAACCATTAGAGGATTTTAATGAAAGGCTACTACATACAGAATAAACTGCAGGTGCCAGGGATATAACTCAGTGGTAGAGTGCTTGCCTAGCATGCACAAGGCCCCGGATTCAATCCCCACCCCACTCCACCCCACCCCCACACACAAAATCTGCAGGGAGACCAGTTAGAAAGTTCCTGGAGACGCCCAAGTAGGAAATAATGAGGACTATCACTAGAATGACAGATGAGATGCTAACTGGTTGAAATTGATGTGTATGGGGTTGTTTGTTGTTTTTGTGCAGTGCTGGGGATGGAACCCAGGGCTTCCCACATCATAGGCAAGTGTTTTGCCACTGAGCTACATCCTCAACCCATGGTATATTTATTTTAAAGGTAGAATTTACATGATCTGCTGATACTGTAGATATGAGGAATGAAGAAACAAGATTAATTCTGATGTTTGTTTATGTATGGTCTCCTTTTTCTTAGGGATTTACCTATTTTATTGTTCTTTCCAAAGAATCAACTTTTGAGTGTATTTATTGAATTTATCTTAAAATGCTCTGTTTCACTGACTTCTGCTTTCATGTTTTTAAATTCCTCCTTTTTACTTTTTATTTTGTTGCTTTGAATTCAGTTTAACTCATTTACATGTATGGCCAACTAATAAAATGTATTTTAAGACTATAAAATTTTCTTTGAACATCAGTTGGAACTTTCCACAGGTCCTTGCAAATGTCCATTTCTAAATAATCCATATTTTTACTCCTGATTTCATCTTCCAGCCAAGAGTAATTTTAAAAATGTATTTTTTATAATATGTATATTTTTAATATCTTTATTTATTTATTTTTATGTGGTTCTGAGGATTGAACCCAGTGCCTCACACGTGCAAGGCAAATGCTCTACCACTGAGCCACAGCCCCAGCCCAAGACTATATTTTTAAATGTTCTAAGTGTTTAGCCTGTTTGCTCTCTTTTAGCCTTTCTTTTTGCAATGTCTACTTTTATTATTTACTAGTCAAAGAATAAAATGTGCTTCTTATATTTCTGCTTTGGAAAGGTTGGTATTTTCTTTATGGCACAGTACATTTTAGTTTTCACAAATATTTCATGGCTTTTAAATGACTGTTCTTTATTTGTAGGCAGGAGTATAATAAAAGGGATCAAGCGTAAGAAGGGAAGAACTATACTAGATGACCCTTATGAAAAAGAATTTACGCCAGTGATAAAAAGTACAGGTTAACGACCTACCACTTCCTAGTTATGTGATACTGAACAAGTTATTTAACCTCTCTCTATCTTACAGATAGCTCTTGTTCTGGTTTGGATTGGAAACGTTCCCTAAGGGCATGTGCTACAGATATGGTCCCCAAGTTATAGCACTACCAGGAAGTAGCAAAAACTTCAAGAGGTAGGGCCTAGTTGAAAGAAGTTAGATTGCAGGAGGCATACCTTTGAAAGGGATATTGGAACCCCAACTCCTTCCTCTATCTTTTTGCTTCCCAACCACCATGAAGTGAAGAAGTCTGCTCTGCCATGTGCTCCCATCATGATGTTCTGTATCACCACAGGCCCAAAACAATAAGGCCAAGCAACTGTGGACTGAAACCTCTGAAACTGAGCCAAAATAAATCTTTCATCCTTGTAAATTATCTCAGGTATTGTGTCACAGGGATGGAAAGATAACTAGCAGCTGTGAAATTAAATAATTGATGTGAAAGCTTATCAAAATACCAGGCATCTAGCAAAAACAAAAAAAAATCAAATGTTAGTCATTATTATTTTAGGAGGCTTTAAAACTTTATGTTATATAATTGTTTTGAGTTTTAGCAAAATAAAGAGATTTATGGAAATCAGATAGTCAAACATTCTTTGATTATCTCACCTTTATCCAGCATGCTAACCCTTCAAATTTCAATTCAACATCACCTTCCAGAACACTTCCATGACCATCCCTGCCAAGTTCATTATATTTACCTCCTTGATCCTCCCCTAGAAAACACTTATGACATTGTATCATAATCACTTATTTAACTATCTCCACCACTGGCCTATCAACTCTGTGAAAGGAAGGACTAAATTCATCTTTATATCTTTTCCCCAACACCTAAAAGGTGCTCAATAAATATTTACAGAATTAAGACATAAACCAATATAGTAATAACTGTATTAACAGAGAGAATGAGTTGCAATGATAATACCCTTTCCTAATCTACCCTTTTCCAGGACAATTAACTGAGAGAGAGAAGGTGGGGAGAGGGAGGATGAGGGGAGAGAACACATGCGCTAGAGCACTGGTAATCTTACAGCTTGATACATTGCTTCCAAATGAGGATGAAATATTCGTATAAAATGATATTTGTATATAATGTCATACAGTAGCAAATGGGAGAAAATGAATAATGGACTCTATTGACAGGAAACTCTCAAAGGTAAAGTTCTCTATTCCAGAAATGGCAGAAATTATCATTGAGTATTGTATAAGGTCCTATAGTGAACACTGTTTCAGAAGTACTGCCCAATGATGTAGAGATACTTGCCAGCTTATATGGCACAACCAAATCAGAGTCAACTGGTAGGGAAAAGAAAGGGAGGGAAGCCGCCCCTGCATACCAACACTGATACCACTAAACATAGATTATTCAATAGTGCACCCAACTGGGATCAGAGAAGAACCTCACTCTCTGTCCATGCTTAACAACACATGTCACTATGGGAGAGATACAGTGGTCATAAGGAGAGGACATACATGCCTTAGGATAGGGACCTTAGCTGCTTCTGGAAGAAAAGTTAGACACTTCCTACTAACCGACACAAGAAAATAGTTCCCTTCTGCAGACTTTAATGTGGTATAAACTGTGCCTGTGATAGATCAGAATCAAAAATAATAAGGAGGATTATCAGTACTTCAGAAGGATGGGTAAGAGGTATTAACAGATTGTAGTGAGAAGGGGAAGGGAAATTTTTTAGTTCAGCAGGAATGGTAACACTTCCTCTGGACCAGAAAATCCAACCAAAATTCTGATGCATCATGCACTGGGGGTACCCAGAAAAGGTATCTTCTAGGTAGCATGACAACAGCACATAGTGTCAGTGGGATATACTGGCACACTCTACTAACTAAAGTGGGAAGCAGAAATACTCTCTTTTACAAGGAGTAACCGAATTCAACTAAAGGAGCATAGCAGGATTGAGTTTTCTTACCCACACTTGCCCATCCATCACTACTTCTTCAAGTCATTTAATGTTCTTTGGCTTTCTCAAATTTTCTATTTCTTGAGCCAAACATTATCAAATATTTTCAAGTCATTTATTTCATGTAAGTATTAAAATGGGCTTAGAAAACACCAGCAAGACATCAATAGTGTCTAACTGCAGAATGGAAAGACTCTTATCTCTTAACTATTCATTCCTATATAATATATAATATCCATAGATAATAAAATCCAGTGGTAGTAGTTACGGAGAAATGCATATTATCACAATTTACTGGTAAGAACACAAATTAGTATTTTTGATGGGAATCTGATAACATCTATAAAAATTTAAAATACTTTTGATCTAAAAATTTCACATTTAAAATCCTTATTTATATGTTTACACAAAGATTCTAGGTATGCATTTAGCATTCTTAATTTAACATTAAGAATTTTACGTTCCGGGGGCTGGGGTTGTGGCTCAGCAGCAGAGCGCTCACCTGGCACATGCGCGGCCTGGGTTCAATCCTCAGCACCACGTAAACATAAATGAATTGCATTGTGTACAACTAAAGTAAATAAATAAATATTAAAAAAAAAAAAAAAGAATTTTACGTTCCTTCACTCATTTAATACAACAGTCCTGGTAATAGACAACAGTATGGACAAACATTAGAGCTGGTGTTCACATCTAGATAATGTGGTTCCAGTAAATTCCAGACATCTGTATTCTCAATAATCTCACTGTAATGCCTCACAATGATGTTCATTCTAACAGTACATGAAAAATGAAGGAAGTCATGAATGTTCATAGCATCTTTATTCCTAACTGCCAAAACTTGGAAGCAACTAAAGGGTCCTTCAGTAGGTGAGTTTGAAACATTCAGACAATGGAATATTGTGCAGCTCTCATCAAGACGCTATATCTGCAAGCACCATGATCTTGGACTTCTCAGCAGCCAGAACTGTGAGAAATAAATTTGTGTCATTATATAAGCCACCCAGTTTATGGCATGTTGTTATAACCACCCAGTCAGACTAAGATACTAACTGAAAGAAGCCAATCTGAAAAGGCTATGTATATCTTATGGTTCTGACTATAAAAAATTCTAGAAAAGGCAAACTAGGGTGACAATAAAGAGATTAATGGTTTCCAGGGCCTAGACAGAGCACTGAGAATTTGTAGGGCATTAAAATTGTAAGATACTACAGTGGGGTATACAAGTCATTATACATTTACCAAACTTCATAGAAAGTACAATGCCAAGAGTGGACTTTAGTGTAAACTATGGACTTTGAGTAATAATGATGTGTCAATGTAGGTTCATCTATTTTAACAAACGTACCATTTTAGTGCAGGCTATCAAAAGTGGTGAGACTCTCTGCACATGTATAGGCAAGGGATATAAGAGAAATCTTTGTACTTCCCTCTAGATTTTGCAATGAACCTAAAATTGCTCTAAATTTTAAAGTTTATTAATTATTAGGGGAAGGAATGAAGCAAACGGGAAGAAGGAGAGAAAGAAAGGAGAGGGGAAGAAAGGAGAGGGGAAGAAAGGAGAGTCTATTAGTAGGGGAATAATTTTTGGCACATGAGATACAAAAACTATAGGATACAATGCATGATTTAAAAATGTTGCCGCCTGCAGCAACGATACCGCGGGAAAGAATTCGGAAGCAGACTGGAAAATGAACAGGCTCTTTATTCTTGCTTCTTCTAACTTCTCTCTCCGGCTCCAACAACCTCTCCAACTCCAACCACCCCCTCTAGCCAACCTCACCCAGATAAATACTTTTTGCCTTAACAAGTATACACGTGTCAACAGCTCAAACTTACAGGTACGTCACATAGTGTTCACGGGCATAGAAAGATTCTTAGATAAATGCATGAATATCAGGTGAAAATACTGAAACACCTCTTATGGCTCTCAGCTAGCCGCCATCTTAGCTATCTCCTTATTAGGGTTCTTACATAAAATAAATAGTACATCTTACATAAAACAAATAGTACATCTATTTGTTTTAAGAGGAAAAACTCTCCAAGTTTTATCCTTAAGTGAAAAAAAAAACAAGTCACAGCAGTATGTACAGTACGGTCTTATTAAAATAACACAAAACTGTGTTTATTGATCTGTGTATATTTAGAACTGTGGAGTAAAACCTGGGAGAGTTACATGGCTCCCACAGACAAGTGCAGGACTGAAAAGGAAACAAAGATGAACTTTTTATTAAATATACACTTCACTTTTGTAATTAAAAAAACTTTCATTTTAAGTATATTTGAATAAAATTTTTATTTAAATAATACAGAGTGACACACACTAAATTCACAATCTCTGTCTAGTTCTAAAACATTCTCATTATCCTTCAAGTGTTTATTCACTACTGAAGTTAATATAAATGTTACATTATTTATTATGGCAGTATAAATTTCCTATGAATTCCCACAAAACAGAGAAGATCTAAGAGAACAGAGATTGAACGAGCTCTCTTAACAAATCTTTGCCTTTCAAGTTGACTCACTCCTCAAAGAGGTATCCCACCAATCTAAAATGTTTCAGTGCATACCCATTGACACATACACTAAGAACACCCAAAATCACATTAAAAGCTTTAAAATGTAGATTCTTAGCCTAAAATTTTAGATTCACCTAATGAAATATTTTAATGTTACATTTAATATTTTAATGTTTTAATGTTACACTACTCTTTTATCACCAGTTCAATAAAAGGTCACATGAAAAGAGAATTTGCAAAACTACCACAAGTACTTTCTGCATCATTTGCTTTCCCTTGGTTTCTCCAAGCAATGTAATGAACAGGTTCAGCATGCCTCCTCTGAAGTGAAAATTAAACCTTCATTTTAGAGTAATAAGTCCAGGCACTAAGAATACTTATAAAAAATAACCAAAACACAAACAAACACTGCAAAAAAATTTATTTTAATAACATATCAGCTAAAGTTCTTTATGAATTATGCTTTTAGGGTTAGGAATGCTTCTCTACTTCTAAGATACATGACATACAGATGGCAATACTGCCTCAAATATTTTTCTAATATTTACCTATAAATAAACAAAACATCTTCTTCTCTTCTATTAATTTGGTGTTCATTAAGAATAACCTAAGTAGAAGGCCTTAGGCAGGTACTACAGGAATTTTTTAAAGGTTAATAAGCAGTTCCTGCCTAAAAGGAACACCTACTCTGGTGATAAAAGAAGTAAACCCAAGTATAATTCACAATAGAAATGGCTAGATATCTTAAAAGAAATACAAAGTGTAACAGTAATTTATAAAAGGGAGAGATTACTTACAAGTTTGGATACACAAACATTTGTTAAGTGCCTATTACATGTGTTTGCATAAGAAAAATAATTTCTCATGCAATCCCTGAAATGAAGTTCAACAGAAGTTCAAACACAAATCTTGATTTCTTTTTGTCATCCTGAAGGAAAGCACAACACTAATCTTGCTTCCTTCTACCCCTAATGTTTAGTTCCTGGGCATGCTGGAAAACTGGAGCTGGTACAAGTTCTGTCTTCTAAAAGAAATTTTGAAGCTGTACTTAAGTGTTAGTTTTGTAAATCATATTCAATGAGGATCATTTTATTATTTTGTCCTGTATCTGTAGCCCTTATTGTATATCACTGAAGTATTCCCCTTCCTTATTTTGTTTCAAATTCCTGATTTGCCTATTTGGGGCTACAAACCAAAGCAATTGTTGTTATGCTTAACACATAATCTCACTGTACCTCAACTACATTTAAACTTCATAAATCATTCTTATGTGAACACCACTACTCCTCCCAACATACAATTAGAGAAAACCTCACTGTAGTTTAAGTAAAGCTTAAGTGTTGAAGAAAAGTAGAATAAGAAAGTACACCCAATCTAACACATCCTGAAAACAGAGTAATCTTGTTTCCCAAATATATCTTATTTTGCAAGAAAAAAAAAAATATTACTCTAAGCAAAAATACTATAAGTATATCAAAAAAGATGTAGTTAATCGAGGGTTACTTTTAAACACCAATAAACTAGTCTAAGAGCATCACATTTAATTAAAATATTTTAGATACTATTTATGTAAGATATTTACTTAAACCAAGCTGCTAAAAGGACAAAATAAAGAGAATGTGTAATAAAATGAAAGAGTAAGGGCTTTGGACATAGATTAACTACTGTTCATTTCTCTGGTTCTACCAATGACTAGCTGTCTGACTGTATGAGCACATAGCCCTCCTGATGCTCCTCTTCAATGAACATACCATCTGATCTGCCAGGCTATTTTAAGGATCAGAGATGTATGTTTGCCTACAATCTATTGACTGCTAGCTATCTACCCCAAATTCCCACCCTCTTCCTTATTAACAAAATACTAATTTTGGAAGAGGCAGTAATGGGCCTAAAATATCAACTGTACAGACTCTTTTACATCCCATCATTGCCACATGACCCAGTTATAACCAATGAGATGAAAGCATAAGTCCTGTGGGAAAATTTTTAATGAAAACTATTATTTTGCTGATAAATAGCTAAAATATCTGGAAAGGTAATAGCCATCTTGAAATTATATGGTAAAAGCCCCCTTAAGGATAGCAAAGCCTGTGTCCCTGATGGCATTGTAGAACTGCTATAAACTGAACTGCCTGTATCCAAATTTCCTGTTACCTGGAAAAAAAATCCTATGACTAAGCCAATGTACTTGGGCTGAACACAATCCTGAGTATGTAAAAAGACCTAGAAAAGAATCCTACAACCAGATCAATAAGAGAAGTATTCCACCCAAGTTCTCATTTAAGAGAATGTTTAATTATTCAGCAGTAGTATAAAATTATCAATAAAGCAATAAATGGAGGGATTTCAACTAACACATACAAAATCCAATTATTAAAAAGTAGGCATTATAGCCGGGCATGGTGGCACATGCCTATAATCCCAGCACTTGGGAGGCTGAGGCAGGAGGATCGCAAGTTAAAAGCCAGCCTCAGAAATGGCGAGGCACTTGGCAACTCAGTGAGACCCTGACTCTAATAAAATACAAAAAAGGCCTGGGGATGTGGCCCAGTGGTTGAGTGCCCCTGAGTTCAATCCCTGGCACCAAAAAAAAAAAAAAAAAAAAAAAAAAAAAAAGTAGTTATTATATTTATTAATATAAAAAACCTATAAGATGATCAAAAAATAAAGAGGTTTAATGATGAAAGGTATCCTTGATGAGACAGAGTGAAAAAACGCATTGTTACAACTTACATGTTTATTCTATTAATATTTACAGAATATTCAGTACAATATGCTACAGAATGAACTATATGAATTTGAGAAAGATGTTAGAAATGGAATGGAAAATAATGGTCCTATTCTTTAATATCCCTCCTGTCCTTCTCCTTGTGAGTCTTTTCTCTACCATTTTACCTGGTAATCTTCATATGCATTCATGACATAAAAGCCAAATCTAGATGTTCTTCTGGAAAAACTTTCAGCTTATAGATTAAAATAAAATATCACTAAAATTACTTTGACAGTTCAGAAAATTCACCTTAAAATTAAAGAACATTATTATAGTTTAGAATAAAATGTGAACTATTTTAAATTCTAGAGTGGAAGGGCTTTCTAAAGAATAATTGAAATTCCAGAAACCCTGAAGGAAAAAAATTATTAATTTAAATATTTAAAAATGAAAAATTTTGTAATACAAAAGATACCATGCTCAAAATTAAACAAGTAATAAAAGATCAAGACAAAATGCCTTTAACTAAAACTTTACATTACCATGCTCAAAATTAAACAAGTAAATAAAAGATCAAGAGAATGCCTTTAACTAAAACTTTACAAAGGATTATTTTATTTATATAAAGAACTCCTACAAGACAATAAAAACCAACAACATAAAAACAGAGACAAAGCATCAAAACAAGAAATTCACAGAAAATACAAATAACCCCACACGTGAGATACTCAACTTTTCTAAAAACCAGGAAAGGTCAAATTAAATAATTTTTTATTCAATAGGTTGATAAAATTAAAAACCTATAGTTTCTACTATAGACAAGAATGAAAAAGGAATAGGACCTCCTATATAACTGGTGGCCATGAATATTGGAATATGTATTCTTGAAAGAGATGCAATTTGGCATTATCTACCAAAATTTTAAATGCAGATTTTTTTCATTATTTAGAGAATACTTCATTAGTTTCTGTCATCAAATTCATGTAGATAAGACCTTATATATTTAACACAATGCAATACCCCTGTACAAATGGGAAAAAAATTAAATTCTTTACAGTGCCAACTCAACACAGTAAACTGAGATACTTTTTCCAAAATTGGCAGCACAACTAAAGTTTCCAAAAATTCAAATTATGTGTGTGTGCATTTATATAAAAAGACAAATAATAGCAGTATGTTATGCATCAATAGCAGCAACAGCTTTTCCAGGTTCTAAATGCAGATACTCTGACCAAAATGTTTCACTTCTGCAAAGCTATCTTAGAAAAAAAATATGTATACCCAAAAAGAAATACAACAATATTCATTATAAGCATTGTTTTGAGTTCAAAATAACAAAATAGTGCTAATATATGGCCATGGGAAAAGATTCTAAAACATAATAATTGAAAAAATAAAAATATAGAAAATATATAGTGTGATCCATTTATGTATAATAGACAAAAATATGTACATTTGTAAAACTACATAGAAAAAGATCAGATCTGAAAGGATAACACCAAGATATAATTATGCTTACCATTGGAAAGGGAAGCGGACTCTCAAAACCAGGAGTTATGAAGACTTTGAATGGTATGGAAAAAAATTAAACTGAATTACTAACTTATAAAATCCAAGAAATATATCCACTTAAAATTAAAATAATTTATTTTTCTTTCTTATTGGACATTTCTAAATTATAACTGTATATATTTATGGAGCATAAAGTGATACTATACATACGTATTGCAGAATGATGAAACCAAGCTATCATATCTATCACCTCAAATACTTTTATTCCTAACTGAAACATTCTACCCTTGGATCAAATCTCTCCATTTCCCTTACTCTCTAGTCCCTAGTACATACCATTCTTTTATTTGTTTGTTTGTTTGTTTGTTTGTTTGGGTCCTACAGATTGAACTGACCTACCTCCCCAGGCCTTTTAATTTTTTTTAATTTGTTTTATTTGAGACAGGGAAGTTCTTGCTAAGTTGCCCAGGCTGGCATTGAACTTGCAATCTTCCTGCCTCAGCCTCCCAAGCTGCTGAAACAGCAGGTATGTGCTGCAGTGCCCAGCTGGTAACTACCATCTGCTCTCTACTTCTATGTGTTCAACTTTTTTAGTTTCCATATATAAGTGAAAGCATGCAATATTTCATCTTTCTGCATGTGGTTTATTTTAGCACAATGTCCTATGGGTTCATCCACGTTGTCACAAATTACATAAATTTCCTTCTTTTTAAAGGCTAACTAGCATTTGTGTGTGTGTGTGTTGTACACCACATTTTGATTAAATAATTTACTGACTAAACTGCATAGGATTTTTGTTTCAGTATATTCTTTCTATTCCCAATTTTATTTATTGCTCCTTTTAGGTTATACAACAGAATTTAATTTGACATAATTATAAAAGCTTGGAATATAATTTGGTCTAATTCAGGCCCCAGTACTTCCTCTTTTCCTTCCCTGCCCCCTCCCCATTACCTTCCCTCTACTCTACTGATCTTTCTGGTATTATTATTTTTTTAAATTAGTGTCTTGTGGATGTACATAAGATTCACTGTGGTATATCCATATTTCACTGTTTTTCCCTATCCCATTCTTCCTCCCTTCTTTTCATTCCATTTTGTCTACTCCACTGACCTATCTTCTATTCTTTTTTTTCATCCCCCCCGCCACCTTATTTTGGATTAGCTTCCAGAGATCAGAGAAAACATTCAACCTTGCTTTCTGGGACTGGCTTATTTCAGTTAGCATAATAGTCTCCAGTTCCATCTATTTACCAGCAAATGTCATAAAGTCATTCTTCTTTATGGCTGAGTAATAAATAACTCCATTGTGTATATGTACCACATTGTCTTTATCCACCCCTCTATTGAAGGGCATCTAGGTTGGCTCCATAGCTTAGCTATTGTGAATTGAGCTGTTATAAACATTGATGTGGCTGCATCACTGTAGTACGCGGACTTTAAATCCTTTAGATATATATCAAGGAGTGGGATAACTGAGTCATATGGTTGTTCCATTCCTAGTATTTTATGAAACTTCCATACTGCTTTGCAGAGTGGTTGCACAATTTGCAGTTCCACCAGCAATGTATGAATGTACCTTTTTCCCCACATCCTTGCCAACATTTACTGTTGCTTGTATTCTTGATTGTTGCCATTCTGACTGAAGTGAGATAAAATCTCAGTGTAGTTTTAATTTGCATTTCTCTTAATTGCTAGAGATAGTGAAAGATTTTTTCATATATTTATTGAACAATCGTATTTCTTCTTTAGAAGTGTCTGTTTAGTTCCTTTGCCCATTTGTTTATTGGGTTATTTGTTTTTTTGGTGTTAAGTTTTCTGAGTTCTTTGTATATCCTGGATGTTAATGCCCTATCTGAGAAAGCAGGTGGCAAAGATATTCTCCCATTCCGTAGGCTCTTTCTTCACGCTTAATTGTTTCCTTTGCTGTCAAGAAGCTTTTTAATTTGATACCATCCCACTGATTTTTTATTATTTTACCTTTTGCACTTTAGGAGTCTTGTTAAGGAAGTCAGTCCCTGAGCCAAAATGTTAGATTATTGGACCTTCGTTTTCATCTAGCAGGTACAGGATTTCGGATATAATTCCTAGGTCTTTGATCCACATCGAGTTGAGTTTAGTGCAGGGTGAGAGACGGGTTAAATTTCATTCTACTACATATGGACTTCCAGTTTTCCCACCACCATCTGTTTAAAAGGCTATCTTTTCTCCATTGTATGTTTTTAGTACCTTTGTTGAATATCAGATAACTGTATTTACGTGGGTTTGTTTCTGTGACTTCTATTTTCAACCACTGGTCTTCATGTCTGTTTTGGTGCCAGTACCATGCTGTTTTTGTTACTACAGCTCTGTAGTATAATTTGAGGTCTAGTACTGTGATGCTTCCTGCTTCACTTTTCTCACTAAGGATTGCTTTGACTATTCTGGGTCTCTTATTTTTCCAAATGAATTTCATGACTGCTTTTTCTATTCCAAATTTTAAATGTGACAGAATCCTGGTATACTATTATTCTCACATGGTTACTCCTTAGAAATTATAGGGCCAGGAGCAGTGGCGCACACCTGTAATCCTGGCAGCTTGGGAGGCTGAGGCAGAAGGATTGCAAGTTCAAAGCCAGCCTTAGGAACTGTGAGGCACTAAGCAACTCAGTGAGACTCTTGTCTCTAAATAAAATATAAAATAAGAATGGGGATGTGGCTCAGTGGTCAAGTACCCCTGAATTCAATCCCCAGTACAGAAAAAGAAAAAAAAAAAAAAAAAAGAAATTATAGTTAAGGCCCACTGGTAAAAATAAGCAAAAAACCTCCCCACAATCTTTCTTGGCTACTAATTTACAACTTTCAGATACAATAGTCTAGCTTAAAGGGACCAAAAGAACAAGGTAAGAATGACCAAAAGACATTTAAAAGAACACTGGGACTGGAGATGTTGTTCAGTGGTAGATAATACTGGGCTGAGGGTGCTGCTCAGTGATACAGCATTTGCCTAGCACTCACAATGCCCTGGGTTTTATTCTCAGCACCACGGGGGGGGGGGGGGTTCCCTAAAAGGAAACCAAACCACATAATAGCTGTAATGAATCCAACATAATGGGCTATAATGGAAATAAAACAAATGAAAAAAAAAAACAGAAGAAATTTTTAATTAAAATTATTAAGGAGACCAATTAAAGCACATAGAAGTATTTCTGGAACTTAAAAACAAAACAAAACATTATTTCAGCCAAGGGTGGTGATATATGCCTATAATACCAGCCAGCAGTTAGGAAGTCTGAGGCAGGAGGATCACAAGTTCAAAGCCAGCCTCAGCAATTTAGCAAGGCCCCAAGCAACTTAGCAAGATCCTGTCTCAGAAATAAAAAATGAAAAAGACTGGGGATGTAGTTCAGTAGTTAAGCATCCCTGGGTTCAATCCCCAGTAATAAATAATAAATAAATAAACAAACAAACCACCATGATTTCAAAGCTAAAATAAAAGTACAAGAGAAACGGTCATTATTAAAAGTATATTCAAGCCAGGCATGGTGGTACACAACTACTTGGGAAGCTAAAGCTAGAGGATACAGAGTTCAAGCCTACCCTGGGCAACAACAGTAAGATTGCTTTGATTTGTTATGGGCCAGGCTATATGGACAATAACCAAACAAACTCCATTTTGCCCTGAGACTCCACACTATTCAAGAAATGCTTCTCCCATGGAAAGCTCCACCTCTGTACCCACCAACAGTTGCTTAGTATAGCATGTTTGGCAACACAAAATGGCAATTCTTATACAATGTAAAAGTGTTCTCTCTTTGGTTCCCGTTTTTCTTGGACAAAGTACCCTGTTAGAGATTGATTGTCTAGATGTTAGTAATCATTCTTTAACTTGTACTCAACTAGGGCCATTTTGGCCCACTCCCTTTTCTGCTTATGATTTTAGATCTCATGAAGTTTCTTTATGGTTTTAAATCATAGCAACAGCCACTTATGCTTTAATATGGTTTTGGACTATAAAAGTTGTACTCAAACCTCGGGAGAGGGTCGAAGGGTGTAGACTTGCAGGCTACCCCTTGGCCCGCCAGCTGGTAGATCTGGACCACCGGCTAGTGAATAAAGGTTTTGTCTCCTACTTTAAGATCAATTGGGTGATTTATTGCAATCTCACCTTAACAGATTCATGTCATGTCTCAAAAAAAAAAAAAAAAAGTATATTCGTATTTCAGAAATCAAAAGGTCAAGATAAGAAATTCCGAGGGCAGATTCAGGAAACCTAGCATGAGTTTTGGAAAGAAATGAAAGAAGAAATCAAAGATGTAAGAAAACATTTTTATAGTTAGCAGTTCTCATAGTGTGGTCTTTATAGCAGCAACATTAACAGCACCTAAGAACTTGTTATAAATGCAGATTTTCCACAATAGCCTCAAAAAAAAAAAAAAAAAAAAACTTGGGAATCAATCTAAAAAAAGAGGTGAAAGACCTCTACAATGAAAATTACAGAACACTAAAGAAAGAAATTTAAGACAACCTCAGAAGATGAAAAAGTCTCCCATGCTCTTGGATAGGCAGAATTAATATAGTCAAAATGGCCATACTACCAAAACTGTTATACAGATTCAATGTAATTTCTATTAAAATCCCAATGACATTCTTCATAGAACTAGAAAAAGCAATCACGAAATTCATTTGGAAAAATAAGAGACCCAGAATAGCGAAGGCAGTCCTTAGCATGAAGAGTGAAGCAGGAAGCATCACAATACCAGGTCTTAAACTATATTACAGAGCAATAGTAACAAAAATGGCATGGTATTGTTACCAAAATAGTCATGTAGACCAATGATACAAAATTGAAGACACAGAGACAAACCCACATAAACATAGCTATCTCATTCTAGAGAAAGGCACCAAAAACATATATTGGAGAACAGCTAGCCTAGTCAACAAATGCTGCTGGGAAAACTGGAAATTCATATGTAGCAGAATGAAACAGAACATCTCTCTCTCACCCTGCACAAAAAAACAACTCAAAGTGGATCAAAGACTTAGACGCTAGAGCAGAGACCCTATGCCTAATAGAAGAAATAGTAGGCCCAAATCTTCATCATGTTGGCTTAGGACCTGACTTCCTGAACAAGACTCCTAAAGCACAGGAAGTAAAATCAAGAATCAATTGGGATGGATTCCAACTAAAAAGCTTCTTCTCAGCAAAGGAAACAATAACACGATGAGCGAGCCTACAGAATGGGAAAAAATCTTTACCACATGCACCTCAGATAGAGCACTAATCTCCAGTATATATAAAGAACTCAAAAAACTTAACACCAAAACAAACAAATAACCCAATCAATAAATGGAGTAAGGAAATGAAGAGACACTTTACAGAAGAAATATAATCTATCAACAAACATGAAAAAAAAAAGTTCATTATCTCTAGTAATTAGAGAAATGCAAATCAAAACTTAGGATTTCATCTCACTCCAGTCAGAATGGCAATTATCAAGAATACAAGCAATAATAAGTATTGGTGAGGATGTGGGGGAAAAGGAACATTCATACATTGTTGGTGGACCTGCAAATTGGTGCAACCACTATGGAAAGCAGTATGGAGATAATTCAGAAAACTTGGAATGGATCCACCATTTGACCCACTCCTCGGTTCATACCCAAAGGACTTAAAATCAGCATACTACAGTGTTGCAGCCACATCGATGTTTATAGCAGCTCAATTCACAATAGCTAAACTATGGAGCCAACAACCTAGATGTCCTTCAACAGAGGGATGAATAAAGAAAAGGTGGTACAGGTACACAATGGACTATTATTCAGCCTTAAAGGAGAATGAAATAATGGCATTTGAAGGTAAATGGATGGAAATAGAGACTATCATGCTAAATGAAATAAGCCAATCATAAAAAAAACAAAATCCAAATGTTTTCTCTGATAAGCATATGCTGATCCATAGTGGGGCAGGGGGTTAGAGAAGAATGAAGGAACTTTGGTTTGTGTAAAGGGGAATCAGGGGAGAGATGGGGTTGTGGGGATGGGAAGGGCAGTAGAAAGAGACAGGCATTATTACCCTATATACATGTATGATTACACTAGTGGAGTGACTCTGAACCACGTACAGTCAGAGGAATGACAAGTTATGCTCCATTTGTGCAGTATGTGTCAAAATGCATTCTACTGTAAAATTAATTAATTTTTTAAAAAAGAAAACAAAGTATTTTAAGGAGCAATAAGTATAAAAAGCTGAAATCAAGAAATTAATAATAAAATTGAAATTAATAAAATTTTAAAAAAAGAAATGCAAATTTTCCAGCCCTGCTTAGATGTACTAAATTGGAAACTGGGGCTGGGGTATAGAACCTGTGTTTTAGCAAGTCATCCAGTTGATCATGAGACACGCTGAAGTTTGAGAACCACTGATCTAAGCTGAGAAAAGAAAAAAATTAAAACCAAGATTTAAAGAGCTCTGAGTTTCAGAGAGAGCTAATTAATTCTTCTAACTCATTCAACAAATAATTATTAATTATCTACTATGTATAGACCATAATACTAGATATTGATACTATAAAAAAGAAACAGCAATCGCTGCCTTCAATAAGCTTAGAGTCTATATTAGTAAGAAAGTAAAACAGCATGTCATATGTATTAAGCCCTATAGGAAGAAATAAGTACAGCAGAGGGGAGAAGGAATATTGGGGGTTAAGGGACAAGGAGGCTAGAAGGTTATAATTTTAAACAGGATAAGCAAAAAGCTAAAGAAGTTGATGGAGTAAGCTATGTAGATACGTGGGGAAGGAGAATTCTAGGCAGAAAAAAATCCTAAATACAAAGATCTTAAATATACTCAGAAGCACACTCAGCTTATTCAAGGATAAAGAAGACCTGTAAAACTAGAATACAGTAGATCAGGGGACAGGAATGGTTAGGTTAGAAGAAGATGATGAAATTGGAGGACTGGAACCACAATTTGTAGGGTATTATTAATTCTTATAAGAACTTTACCTTTTATTCTGAGTAAGATGGGAACTCACAGGGAAAGAATTAAGACTAAGGACAGGATCCAATATACTTTAAAAAGATCACTCTGACTACTTGTGTTGAAAAGAAACTGTAGAAGAAAATCAGGAAGCTATCCAAGGCAAGTGGTATTAGCAGCTCAAGACAAGGATAGAAATAGTCAGGAGTGGTCTAGTATTAGGTATGTTCTAAAGGCATTGCCAATAATCTTCTGACATATTGAATGTGGGAAGGGAAAGAGAGAAATCAAAAATGACACCAATGTTGTGAACAAATCGAAGAATGGAGCTGCTGTCAACAAGATGGAAAGAACCATAAGTAAAACAGATGGAGGAAAGAAGGGAATAGTGAGTTCAATTCTAAGCAAACATGCTTAAGATGTCTCTTAGACATCCAAGTAGAAATGTCAAGTAAGCAGCTAAAAAAAGAAAAAAGAATCTGAGATTTGGAAAAGAAATCTAGATTGGATGCACACATCTTGAAGTTGTCAGTATATAAACAGTACTAGAGTTTGGATCTTGAATGTCCCCGCCCCGCAAAAGGCCCATTTGTTAGAAGATTTGGTACCCAGTGTGGCACTATAGAGAGGTGATGGAACCTTTAATACATAGGACCTAGCAGAGGTATTTACCTCTCTGTGGGAATACCCTTGAAGGGACTGTGGGCCCCTGGAATGCTTTTTGCTTTCTTTTATCTTCCTGGTCATGCTGGGAGTTTTTTTTTTTCCAACCATGTGCTCCCACCATGATATACTGCCTCACCATAGACGCAAAGACACAGGACCAACCAAGCATGAACTGGAAACTCCAAAACTAGGTCAAAATCAATCTTTTCTCTTTATAAGTTGATTATATCATGCATTTTGTTAACAGTGATGGAAAGCTGATTAACACAGACAGTAAACAAAGACATAAGACTGAGAGATTACTAGGAGAGTGAATGTAGGCTGAGTTCATATGAGATAAGGACTTAGAACTGACTACTATATTTATCAACATGGAAGTCACTAAAGTCCTTTATAAAAGTAGTTTCACTGGAATAATGAACGAAAATTCTTACTGGAAGAGATTCAAGAGAGAAGGGACTCCAACAACATGAAACTGTACACACAGAAGATTATTCATTACAGTATTTTTTATTGCAACATACTGGAAACCATAGGAATGTGCCCAAACATAGGAGACCAACTGAATTAACCATGGCATATGGATACTATGGAGTGCTGTGTAACTATAAATTAATAAAAACAGAGCCCTATGAAGTAATATAAAATGATTTCCACATATGTTGTTAAGCGAAAAGGAAAAATGCAAAAGAGTTTCATGGTATGCTACCTTTTCTGTATGAATTAAAAGGAAATAAAAATATACACATATATGCTAATTTCTAGAAGAATGGATATAGGGAAGATAAACTAAAAACACATGGCAGCCAGTGTTAGTAGAGAATATCATCCTTATTTTAGCAATCTAGGATATTGGGTAGAGCTAAAGCACAAAGAGATCTCTAAAAATTTGCCAGGGCAGATACTAAGCCCTTCTGATGAAACAGTTCTGACCATCCTCAAAATATCTGAAGTCAATGGTGGGCTAAAATACACTAAAACTAGAACAAAGCCTAAAACTAAATTAGATTGATTTGGCCTCACACTCCAGCTAGTTACTGGACAGAAGGATTTACCTCAGTCTCTACCATTCTTTTATACAAAATTGCTGCCACACAATTAAAACTTAGGTTCACTTTTGAACCATGATATGAGCTAATAATCACCTTACTGACCCTCAGCTCCAAATACATTCTTTTTGCCTGCTCTGAGCTCTTTAAATATTTTTTTTTTCTTTGCTATCTGGCACAACGTTAGGCTTCATGAGTAGGAGGCACTAGAGAAATCTTGTGGGAAGAAAGGTTTGTTTGTTTTTTTTTCTTTTCTGGATTGCAGTGCACATGGCTTCTCCAGCACTTGGTTTCTGCAGCACAGATAGCTTCTCTAGCATCAAGCTGCTTACTACAGCATGTGCAGCTCCTCCAGTGTTCTGTTTCTGTACTGCATGATAGCCAGAAGTACCCAGCAGTGAGTAACTACTCCCTACCTCCTACACCATCCTTCTGGTGGTTTTATAATGCAGCACCTTTGGTAAGACATCTATTCCTATGGTTTTCCCTGGCAGGGTGGCTTCCTGCAAGTTTTCAAAAAACTTTTTCTGGGATGGTACCAAAGAGCTATTTCTCTGCCCTTCAGTGAGCCACGGCTATGTCCTTTCCAACAAAGTCTGGATGTCATCCAGGGGCTGGAGGAGCACTCTTCCTGGAGCATTCTATTTCAGTATAGGAGTAGTGCTTCTTCTGTTTGCTATTCCTGTATCCTCTTTCCTTTTTAATTGCCAATCCCTCATTACCCCAATTCCTTTTAGAGTTGATAATTCTTCATATTTAGTGATCCCTATTTAAATTATTATATAGTTTCTCTTTCATGACTGGATTAAAACTGATACAGAAACCAAACTAATATATACTTTTTGTGTGTGTTGGGGGGAGTACTAGGTACCAAACCCAGGAACTCACACATACTAGGTAAGTGCTTTACCGCTGAGCTATATATCCAGTCCTAAAATTACTTAATGTATGATTCACATGCATGAAATAGAAGAACAAAAGAACAAACAAAACTAACCTATGATAGTAGAAAATAAAGGGTTGCCTTTTGGGTGGCAGGGATAGGGGAGCTGGATTTAAAAAAAAAGCATGAGGAAACTTTCTTAGACATGACAAGTTCTACATCTTGCTTGAGGTAGTAAATGACAGACTGTGTATATAAAACTCATTAATAACTAAATGTTAATATGTCTATATTTGAATCCATGTAAATCATACCTCAATTAAAAGGGGAAAAAAGGAATCCAAGACTCCATGGAAATGTATCCAATTATACCACTGAGGGGTAGGAATGCAGATAAGCCTGGAGCATCATTTGTTGTTCCAGAAAGTTAGGAAGTGCTCAAAATAGTGCTCAGGGCATATAAAACCCTGCAGTTGCTCCCACTGGCCAAATTGGGGACAATCACAACTTCAAAATAAATTTTAGAAACTGATCATAACCCACTGAACAAAATCAACTTATTGAGTTCACACTGTTAAATAAGGAAAGAAGACAGGGAAGCTTGGCTGGCTCTTATAGAAGATCAACTAATAAATACAGACAAAACAGCTGAGTTAGAGAATCATCAGTTTGCTATCATCCTAGTAATAACTGAAAATAAGAATTATTAACATGTGAAAACTGGTGAATGAAATTTTGATGAGCAACAGATTTATATAATTTCAAAATCTCTCCCATGAATTACTCAAATACTTCAAAAAGAAAATAGCAATTTGAGCTGGGGTTGTGGCTCAGTGGTAGAGCATTTGCCCAGCATGCGTGAAGCAATGGGTTCGATCCCCAGAACCACATAAAAATAAACAAATAAAATAAACTTATTTTAAAAAATAGCAATTTTACAATGGAAAAACTGGGGGAAAAATACTAACCAAATAACCAAAGTTAACATTACCAACCATGGGTTGGTAATCATGTGCTTCCTAATAGGATGCACTGAAAAGGACCTACATCACTTATGTAGTATTCCTGACCCCAAAATGCATGACCTAAGGAAAAAAGACAAAACAGACTATAAAATGACTATCCCCCTCAAAGTGTCAATGCCAAAAGCCACAAGAGAGGCTAAGAATTGCTCCTAAAGGATACTAAATCCCCAATAAAATGTTTATGCATAATATTGTAATGAATCCATTACAAATGCTAAAAATGCTGTAAACACATTGAAGGAAGAGACAAGCTTTAAACATGAACTACAGACTAGACAATACCATTATATAAATGTTAAATTTCCTGATTTTTTAATTGTATGAGAATGTCCTTGTTCTTAAGAAAGAAACAGTGAATATTTAGGTGTAAACATTTGTTAACTACAACTTACCCTCAAATGGGTCAGAAAAAAATGCACATAAGCAGAATCCTAATGTACATGTCATAAAATTTTAACAACTGGTGAATGTGCATAAAGGAGATTTTTTGGTACCATTTTCACAACTTTCTTGTATGTTTTCATTTCAAAATAATAAGATTTTTTTAAATGGGGCATGGTGGCACACACCTATAATCCCTGCTAATGGGGAGAATAAGACAGTAGGATTCCAAATTCAAGGCCAGTCTGGTCAATGAGACCCTGTCTCAAAAGATAATAAAAAAGGCTGTGGATATATCTCAGTGGTAGAACACTTGGCCTAGCATGTATGAGGCCTTGGGTTCAATCCGCAATACTGCAAAGAAAAGGGGGAGTGGAAACAGGAAAGAAGATTATAAACAATTCTTTAAGCGTTTGCTACAAACACAGAACACAGAAATTGGATGGTAGAGGCGAAAGTGAGTTTATTTATTTCTTTATTTTTTTGTACCATGGATTGAACCCAAGGGTGCTTAACCACTGAGCCTTTTTTTTCCCCCTTTTGGTAGTTATAGATGGACAGCATGCTTTTATTTTGTTTCATTTTTAAGTAGTGCTAAGGATCGAACCCAGTGCCTCACACATGCAATGCAAGTTCTCTGCCACTGAGCTACAACCCCAGCCCCTCCCCAGCCCTTTTTATATTTTATTTTGAGACAGGGTCTGGCTAAGACAAAGGCCTCACTAAATTTGTGTGAGGCTGGCTTTGAACTTGCAATCCTCCTGCCTCAGCCTCCTAAACTGCAGGGATTACAGGCATGCACCACATGCTCAGCTAAGGAGACTTTTTAACTTGACAAAGATGACATGTTTGAATGCTGATGAGGATAACTTAGTCAGAAATGAGGATGATTTAGTCATAAATAAAAAAGGAAAGAATGAAAAAGCAATGTTCTTGAGTAGACAACAGTAGATGTGATCTAATGCACAAATGTACGGGTTGCTTATAGAAAGAAGTATACATAGTTTTTGCTAACTGTCAGAATATGTGGATGAAAAGGCTAGTAGAGGGATAGATGTGATTATGGGTTTTTATAGAAGTTCTCTTCAACTTTTTCAGGAGAGTAGAAAAATAATTAGCTAAGAAAAAAATGGAAAGAAGTATTAGAAATATGAGAGGAAAAAGTGTGAAATAATCATCCACCCACTCTCCCGCCTCCTAGACTAAGGATACATGACACGATTACCTGGCAGGATTAGGGTCTGACTTGAGGTTTGTGGTCATGAATTTAAAATGAAAACACTCTGTAAAGTTGTGTGCTTCACTCACTACATTCAGCTCCATGGGTGCTGGCATGGAGAAAGTGGAAAGTTGGACTGAACCAGGAATGTGGTTTTGGCTCAGTAAGGGCAATGAATCAAGAAAGAGGAAATGTTAAGACCAGGGGTTTAGTTCAGTGGTACAGTGCTTGCCTCACATGTGCAAGGCTCTGGTTCACTCCCCAGCAGAGAGCAGGGGACACCCTATCAATGTTATGTGCAGGGATAATTATGATTAATTTATATTGAGTAGGGAAGGGAGGAAGGCTATTTGAGAAGGTAAGAGATTGTAAAATGGTAGTCAAATCAATCAATGGACTAGAGATCTTGGTGGGGGTTAAAGGATTATTGGAGTCAGAGTACTAAAAGGAGAAAGTTGGAAAAATTGCAAGAAGTGGTCAATGAGTAGAATATGTAAAACTAAAATTATGGAGATTCTGCAGTTACTAGTGAAGATCTAGGGTATGAACATAAGAAGGAATGGTTGAGATAACTTGGCAGTTAAGATCACTGAAGAAGACAAATTCAAAGGGCTGAAAAATCAAAATGTTGAAAAAAAATCTACATGATTGAAATTACCAAGAATTAAGATTAGAAATAGAATCAGTAAAAGATGAAGGGAACTAGCAAAAGAGAAAGAATCCTGGGTAATAAAAAAAAATGTGGCTACCCCCTTACCCCCACCCCAAGTTCCTGGGAGGTAGTCTGTAAATCCTAGTAATTTCCTGAATGACAAGAATATCTTCTTTATTCATGGATGGAACTCATGGGGTGGGCTCCTAGATAATTTGTGGCAATTAAATGACTCAGGATGGGGGCTGGCAATGCCAGAAAAACCAACCATGTGATTAGAGGGTTAGGACTCAGAACCAAGATGTATCAGCTGACCAGAGTAAGGAAGGGAGTTAGAGACTGAGTTTAATCTGTAGTTGATAATTCAATCAATCATACCTAATGAAACTCCAACAAAAACTTTGGGCACTGAGACTAGATGAGCTTCCCTGGTTGGCAATAGTCTGCATGTACTGTTATGTTACACATCAGTATGCCAGGATGGTGATACGTCCTGATTCCCTGGGGAAAAGACAACAAAATCTTCCCATTTGGAAGCCTACCAGCCCTACATATCTCTTCTTTTGGCTAATTCTGATTTGTATACTAGATACAACAATAAAACCATATTCTTAACTACAGTGCTTTCCTGACTTCTATGAGTTGTTCTATGAGGAATTATCATATCTGAAGGGGTAGGAAGAACACCCACATTTGTAGCAAGTTGGTAAAAAATGAAGGTGGCTGTTATGATTTAGATATAAGGTATCCCCCAAAAGCTCATGTGTGAGACAATAAAGGACCATTCAGAAAAGGAAATTATTGGATTATGAGAGCCTTAACCCAATTAGTAGATTAATCCCCTGACAGGGGTTAACTGAGTGGTAACTATAGGCTGCTAGGGTGTGACTAGAGGAGATGGGTCCCTGGGCCCCTGCCTTTGGGGTATATATTTTTGATGAGCTGACTTTAGTCTCTGCTTCCTGATCATCATATGAGCCACTTCCCTCCACCATGCTCCTCTGCCTCACATTGAGCCCTGAGGAATGGAGCCAACTGTCAATGAACTGAGACCTATGAAATCAGGAGCCGCAAAATAAAAACTTTCCCTCCTCTAAAATTGTTCTTGTCGGGTCTTTTACTCACAGCAGTGAAAAGGCTGACTAAAACAGTGGCTCTGGGAACTTCTATGCTTGCAACTGATGTTTGGAGTGGAAAATCTTATGGAGCACTATACCTTTAACTTGTGAAGTCTGATCTAACTCTAAGTAGTCAGTACAAAAAAAAAAAAAAATCATTGCATGGAATGAACCAAGAAGTCAATAGCAATAATAAGGGTCTATAAATAACACAATCTGGTGACATGAGATTCAAAGCCAGAGAATTTTAGAGAAAAAAACAACAGAGTGATCTGAAAGCTACAAATGGGGTTTAAAGAGAGCATGTACTTTCTCCAGGTCCAGTGACCTAAGAAACATTGAAAGCGGAGAAAGGAAGAAAAATGGCAACAGGGAAAGCAATGTCCACAAAACAGAAAAAAAATCCCTGGAGCACTCAACCTTTTATAGGTTGTGAAGACGAGCAGGAATCAATGAAAGAAATTCACTAACATGGAGCATATAATGACATGGAACAACCAAGATAAAGTAATATTCTTTCCCCCTGAAAGCCAGGACTTTGAGGGGAGAGACTATCAAAGAGTGCTAATAGGTCAAGTAAGACAAAGACTAAGAAATGACCATTGGATTGAGCAATTTGAAAGCCACTGATGACCATAACAAGTAGTTTCAGTGGAATGATAGAAGAAGCCTCACTAGAATAGTTCAAAACAGAATAGAGATCTGATTTTTCAGCACTCAAAATGAACCAAAAGTATACAACAAAGAAATGTTTTTTCATAAAAACAACTTAACTCTGGGGAAGAACAATTCAAGTCTATGGCATGTTTGCCTGGGACTGCTCTCCTACTCTCCTTCCCCCCAAATGCAGTTCAACCTCGGTGGGGCAGGCCTTGAAAACCAGCAGCTTTGTTGCCATGGCCAAAAAGGATATTTTTGTTGTTGTTGTTGTTGTTGTTTTTTGGGGGGAGTAATATTTTATTTTTTAGTTGTAGTTGGACACAATATCTTTTTATTTATTTATTTTTATGTGGTGCTGAAGATCAAACCCAGGGCCTCACATGTGCTAGGCAAGCGCTCTACCGCTGAGCCACAACCCCAGCCCATTAACTTGGTTTTTCACAATCTCAGTTATAGTAGCCATCTCAGTGGCAAGAGGAAAGAGAGGTCCAGCATTTCCACTATTGTCAGGTTGTAGTCCTATCTGGAAAAAGCAAAGGACAAATGGACTGAGAATTTAACAGGAAGTTCCAAATGGTAAAACATCCACAAGAGAATAATCCCTCCATGTACCCTAGGTTTTGATTTTCAACAAAGATGCCAAGGCACTTCAATGAAAGAAAGGACAGTCTTTTCAACAAATGGTGTTGGGGCAATGAGATATCTGTATATACAGAAAAACAAATTTAGATCATTACCTCATATCAAAACTTAACCTCAAAATGGATTATGAGCCCAAGAATTCTGTTCCCAGGAAGCTACTTAACAGAAATTAAAACATTTTCCACATCAAAGCTTACATGAATATTCATAGCAGCATTATTCATAAAAGGCAAATGCTAGAAAGAATTCAAATGTCTATTCAGTGAGTGAATAAACAAAATGTGATACAGTCATATAATGAAATAATATTCAGTAATAAAAAGGAATGAAATACTAATATATAACATAGATTAAGCTAAAAAACATGCTAAGAAGCCAGAAGCAAGACTACATATTATAAAACAAAACTACAAACTATATGATTACATTTACATAAATGTCCAAAGATCTTTTTTTTTTAATATTTTTATTTATTTGCTTTTAGTTGTACACAATGTGTTTTATTCAATGCGTTTTATTTGTACGTGGTGCTGAGGATCGAACTCGGGTCGCCCACGTGCTAGGCGAACGCTCTACCGCTGAGCCACAATCCCAGCCCTCCAAAGATCTTTAAAAACAAAAGTAAATCAGCGCTTGCCCAGGGCTGGGGCTGGAAATGGAGACTGACTAAAAGGAATTTCTAGGGTAATGGGATCATTCAAAAATTGGATTGTGGTGATTGCTACACATGTATACATTTGCCAAAAATCAATAAACGGTACTTTTACAATAGATAAATTTTGTATACGTAAATTATACCTCAATAAAGCTGTAAAAGAAAGAGGGAGTGAAAGAGAATGAAAGAGAGAACTGGGCAAGGTGAACAAAGATAACTGCTTGTGTGGAGTCCAGTATAAATGAGAAAAGGATATAGGGTGATGGCTGTTCAAGAGAGGGGTTCTTTTAAGTAAAAGAATTTCAGTATGTTTTTAGGCTGTTGACAGTGATCTGGAAAATAGAAAAGAGAAAGATTACAGGAACAACGGTCCTTGAGAAAGTGACAAAGGATGGGCTCTAAAGGAAAACTGAAAGGAACTGCTTTATAATAGAGGAAAAAAAACATTAATTCTAACTCATAGTAACACAGGTAAAGATGCAGGTGATATGAAGATTGTTTCTTTTGTTGCTGAAAGTGAAAACAAGGTCACCAGCTGAGAGGGAGTATAGAAAAGGAAACACTTAAAATTTTGAGGGCAAGGAAAAGATACAATTGTCTAAGCAAATGGGAAGGTGAAAGAATCACAGTAATATAGTGGGACATCCAGGCAGTACACTAAACAATGAATTTAAACTTGTTGGGTAAACAGGCAAGAATTTAAAGTTCACATAGTTGCTTTGTTCCAATCATGTTCTCCCACAAGTACGTGTATAATACTGTGTTTGCCAGACAGGAACAACCAACAGAGAGAAGTCAGAGTGGTTGAGAATAGATTCAGGAAAGCAATTGCAATGGCAGAATATGGAACTCAGCTAGTAAAAACGGAAGAAAGGATATGAAGGTATTGTAGAACAGAAGAGGTGGTAAATGAAAAGTCCCAATGAGGTCAAAGAATTAAGGTTGCTGGGTACTAGAAGTGAACCTGAAAAATACAAAGTGGTAGTTGGAGAGTAAAATGTCAGACATTGATATTATAAAAAGTTGTGGTTATTCATAATAAAAAGTTCTAAGGTAGTGGCTCTCAATCCTTGCTGCCCATTTGAGTCATCTTAAAAATTTGTATAAAATAACATTCTGGACTACATCTCAGAGGAATCAAATCAGAATCTATAGAAATGGGTTCTAGGTACCTATGGTTTTTCAAAACCCCTCTGATAATGCAAATGTACCATGGGTTTAAAAACCTCTGCCTATGATATGCCATAGAAATAAATGGCTAAGAGAAAAGATAGGAAGTCAAGAAACCAGAGTATCAGAAAGATCTTCTATAGGATACTGAAGTCACCAATAATTACAACTGGAGTAGCAGAAAAGTGAAAATGAGCCCAGAAGTAGTCTATACATAGCAATGAGAAGCAAAGAGAACATCTTTGTTCTCAGTAGGAGAAGCCACCACTAAAAAACTCTACAAAGAAAGAAGTGCTCTTTGGAAGAGAGCTAGGTTTTCAGTTAGAGCAAGCAGATAAAGGTATTGTTTAGAGAAGAGGTTAAAAAATAAAGAGAGTTTTGCAGGTGACTGATAGTGAGCCCAAGAAGGCACAGAGAAAGGGTTTCAAGGTCATGGAGGGGTGAAAATCAGGGTCAGACAAGAAGAGATGAAGGAAATAGAAGGTTCTGACCCCACCAGTGAGAATGAGGCTAGGGAATCTCAGAAAGCTAACCATGATATTTTTTAATACTACAGAAAAACCAAAGGAAAAAAAAGTTCTGTGAAGTTAGAAAAACATTTCCTGAACTTGGCCACATTGTAAAAGATTAAAAAAAAAAAAACAATAATTTCAAATAAAAATGTCACAGAACAGTACCAAGGTCAATCTCACGAAAGTCGTTATTATAGGAAAAAAGAGAATAAGGAACAGAAGAATCACACCCCTACAGATGATAAATGCATGCCAGATCAAAATTGTAACAATTATTTCAAAAGGAGCTAAAATGTCTTACTAAAATAACACAAGACATGAAACAATGGAAATAAGAATTATAAAAACTGATGGAAGAAGGAAAAAAAATCTTAAAACTCAAAAATATAAAACAGATTTGAGAGAAAAGTTACACATACTGAACACAGAAAACAGACTGAACAGATAATAGGAGTCCCTGGAAAAGAAAATTAAAGCAAGGAATAGACAAAAAGTAAAACTATAATTTTTTTCCTAATGTAAAAAAAAAATTTTGAAACTACACTTTGGAAAACTATAATATGTACCTGAGAATATTAACTCAGAATGACCAACAGGACATACTTTGGTAAAACTACTAAGCTTTACAAAATAAAAATAAATAAATAAATACTGATATCCCACAGAAAGAAACACAGACCTCTACAGCCAGGAAATGAGAGATGAACTAATAATTTACTTACTCACAACATAAGAGAGATGAAGTACACAACAAGATTATACTGATAATCTTGAGGCACAGAAGGATGGTAAGACTGCATGTGTAGAAAGAACCAGATAAAGAAAGGAGAATCAAACTAGCATCAGACTTACCCACTGTCCAAGATGCCTAAAGTGGCACAACATGTATATGCTACAGGGAACAAAAGGATTATGATCCATAAACACTAAATCCAGTTAAGATATCATTCACTGATGAAGATAAAAGAAAGACATCCTCATTCCAGTAAGAATTCAGAAATTATGCTATATATGC
This sequence comes from Tamias sibiricus, assembly GCA_025594165.1. NCBI lineage: Eukaryota > Metazoa > Chordata > Mammalia > Rodentia > Sciuridae > Tamias > Tamias sibiricus. The sequence goes on along the minus strand of CM046660.1, from coordinate 17,478,502 downwards.
CCTTGAGGAAATTATTCTGAAATTTTATCAAATGCTTTTTTGTCTTTTGATAAACATGAGACTCATTTTTCCAATATTGCTTTACTCCCAGAGTTGCAGTAGGCAGAACAGAGACAGCCAAATCCAAGAACAGCATTATATATGACTCATCCTGGAAAGGGAACAGAAATGGCTTTAGAATACTCACATTATAAAGAACACATAATTTTGCCAAGAAGCACAATAAGAAAGACCTCAAAAGATTCAGGGCTGGGATTGTAACACAGTGGTTGAGCGCTTGCCTCACACGTGTGAAGCACAGGGTTCGATCTTCAGCATCACATTAAAAAATAAATAAATAAAACAAAGATATTGTGTCCATATACAACAAACAAAAATGCTAAAAAAAAAGGGGGGGGTTCAAGCCAACATTTCTCAAGAAAAGTGCTCATTAAGTACAAAGCAATCAAATACAATATCTTAAAAGTTACAAGTCCTAAATTGGATGTCGCCTATATCATCTATCGGTCTCTGGAAATATGATAACATCCATATTGTCCATAGTACCAGGTTTTGGCAACCAAAGGCCAGTAGTGAGGACAAGACAATGCACAAGGACCCACAAAGTACCCCCCAAGGATTCCAAAATAAAGACTTTTGTCTATCAATTTTGAAGATCAAAGAACCATGCAAATTTTAGCTGCTGTTCACAGGGGTGGGCACCTCCTAATGCCATTTTGAACAAATACCAATACAAAGTCCCTTAACTATCCCCAAAATAGAATGATAATAATAATTTTTATTTTACGATTTGGTCAATAAAATGTTAACATTTTAATGCTTTTGTCTTCTTGGAATAAACCTGCTTGATCATGATCTTGTCTTTTAAATATACTGTTGAATTTATATTGCTAATATTTAATTTAGAATGTTTGCTTCTCTGGTCATAAGACTGGAATAATGACTAAAATAGTTTTAAAAAAAATCAACATCCATCATTTGGGTAAGAACAGAATAAATTATGGTGCAGTATGCTTTGAAATTTTCAGCTTTTTAAAATTAATGAAAAGCCATGATATACTTTTAAATGAATAATGCAAGTTACTAAGCAATGAAAATAATATGATCCCCTATTTAAAAACAAGCTGTATATGTATGCATATATGATTATATGTTCTTGAGGAAAGTGAAAAACATTGAAAAATACTCACTGAAGTGTTGGTTAATGTTAACTACGACAAGGAATAAAACTGGGAAAGTAAAGACCCAGGAAGACAAGAAAATGTTAATATTTTATTTACTCGTACCTAGTTTGTTTAGTTTAACAGTTGCAAGAAGATATATTACTTTTTTTTTTTTTTTTTTTTTTTTTTTGGGTACCAGGGATTGAACTCAGAGGCACTCGACCACTGGGCCACATCCCCAGCCCTTTTTTTTTTTGTATTTTATTAGAGACAGGGTCTCACTGAGTTGCTAAGTGCCTCGCCATTGCTGAGGCTGGCTTTGAACTCGCGATCCTCCTGCCTCAGCCTCCCAAGTGCTGGGATTACAGGCGTGCGCCACCGCGCCCAGCTGATATATTACTTTTGTAATTTAAAAACAAAAAAAAAAAGTAGAATAGGGGAAAGGGAATACCAGTTGCCCAATATAGGCAATGACAATCAACATTTGTTGACAAATACTAAGATAGAATTAGACAAAGACAAAGAGAGAAATTTTTTTTTTTTTTTTTTTTTTTTTTTTTGGTGGTACCAGGGATTGAACTCAGGGGCACTCGTCCTCGGGTCACATCCCCAGCCCTTTTTTGTATTTTATTTAGAGACAGGGTCTCACTGAGTTGCTAAGTGCCTCACCATTGCTGAGGCTGGCTTTGAACTCGCGATCCTCCTGCCTCAGCCTCCCAAAGTGCTGGGATTACAGGCGTGCGCCACCCGCGCCCGGCTGAGAGAAATTATTTTTTAAAGAAGAATCATCATTATTAAGTTCATTATTTAAAAATACAAAATAATCCAATCTGGAACCAAAGTTGCATACAAGTGGTCTCTTACAAGTGCATCAAACAAAATGTCTTTAAGATGAACTACTTTTTAATTTCACAATTAGTAGAAACTTACCAGCTCATAGAGATTATGACTAGGAGTGAAATTAAAAAGAAAACAAATCAAGTCTGCTTAAAGAAAAAATATTCATGGCTGGGGTTGTAGCTCAGCAGTTGAGTGCCTGCCTTGCATGCATGAGGCACTGGGTTCAATCCTCAGCACCACATAAATAAATAAATACAACAAAGATATTGTGTCCATCTACAACTAAAAAAAATGTTTCAAAAGAAAAAATATTCAGAGGCTGGGGTCATGGCTCAGTGATACAGCACTTGCCTAGCAGGTGTGAGGCACTGGGTTCGATTCTCAGCACCACACATAAACAAATAAATAAAATAAGGTCCCTCAAATTCTAAAAATTATTTTTAAAAAATACTCAATAAATAATTACACTAATGATGGATTAGCAGTGATTAGCAAGGTAACAGAAATAACTGGAGCTTAGCAAAAGATGAAATTCTGAGTAGTTATCTACACTACAGAAGGAATAACAATTTTTTTTCAGGGTATTATTCTACATTACTAAATAGGTTATTTTTTTTTCAATAGGTAGAGACACAAAAACAAGTCCTCTAAGCAGCCCACCTTGACTAATTATCACATATAATCTTTTTAAAAAGAAAAAGAATAAAAGTGTCAACCTGGAGTATTGATGAGGAGTGAGGAAGGGCAAAGTTTCAATTATTCACAAAAATGAGAGATGTTTACCAGACCAAACTGAAAAAGAAAAATGTCAATGGGCTCATTGTCTCAAGAAATGTTGTGGTTTTGATATTTTACAGAAGGGATTAAAAATTATTTTTTTTGTCAAGTTTGTGTGTTTAAATGGAAAGGTTCCAAAAAGAAATGCATAACAGGTCAGGCACACCTGTAATCCCAACTACTCAGGAGGCTGAGGCAGGAAGACTGCAAATTCAACACTAGCCCTAGCAAGTTCAAGGCCAGCCTGGACAATTTCAGGAGATCCTTTTAAAAAGGGCTAGGAATATAACTGGGGGGTGGGGAGTAAAGTGCCCCAGGCCCTATTCCTCAGTATGTATGTATGTATAAATAAATAAATAAATAAATAATAAGGGCTGAGGATGTAGCACAGTAGTAAAGCACCCTTGAGTTCAGTCCCTAGCACTAGGGGAAAATAATACAAAACAGGAGTTTGGCTAACAGTGTCTGTATTTTAAGTTTATGGTTATTAAAAGACTTTCTAAGCTTTTCTCTTATCAAATCTTTCACAAGAGAAAATTGAGGATGCAAATAAAATAAATCAGTAGTCAAACTACCATGGGTTTTTTTAAATGCCTTGCAATGCTGAAAAGGAGAACGAAATAACAAAGAAAAGCTGGGACTGACAATGGCAGTAAAAAATTGTGAGGAGGCGTTGGGTGTAGCACACATCAAAAAAGAGAAACCCAGAACACAATCCAAAGTCTAATAAAAATCATTTATTAGGTACTAGACATTGTCATTTCATCATCATGAAAACCCTGCCAGATAAGTTTCTGGCCCTTCATAAAACTAATAAGTAACAGCAGTAGTTCAAACCCATTTTTATGATTCAAAACTCATATATTCATGTTCTTTCTACTATACAATTGTTCTCGTTTTTAATTTAGTTAGTTATACCTGACAGTAGACTGCATTTATGCACTTTGATACATTATATACATGGGATATAATTTCTCATTTTTCTGAGTGTACATAATGTTGTAGAATCATATGGGTCATGGAGAATATCATGCTAAGCAAAATAAGCCAATCCCAAAAAACCAAAAGCCAAATATTTTCTCTAATATGTGGATGTTAATTCACAATAAGGCAGGGGCACTAAAGAAGAATGACATGACTTTAGATTAGGTAGAGGGAAGTGAAGGGAGGGGAGGGGAGGGGAGGGGAGGGAAGATATGTGGGGATAGGAAAGATAGTAGAATGAAACAGACATTATTTATGTATATATGACTGCATGACCAATATGGGATGGATTCAAATTAAAAACTTCTTCTCAGCAAAGGAAACAATCGATAAAGTAAGGAAAGAGCCTAGAGATTGGGAAAAAATCTTTACCACATGCACCTCTGATAAAGCATTAATCTCTAGGATATATAAATAACTCAAAAATCTTAACACCAAAAAAACAAATAATTCAATCAATAAATGGGCCAAGGAACTGAACAGACACTTCACAGAAGACAATCAATCAACAAATATATGAAAAAATGTTCAACATCTCTAGCAATTAGAGAAATGCAAATCAAAACTACACTAAGATTTCATCTCACTCCTGTCAGAATGGCAATCATCAAGAATACAGGCAACAATAAATGTTGGCGAGGATGTGGGGAAAAAGGTACACTCATACATTGCTGGTGGGACTGCAAATTGGAACAACCACTATGGAAAGCAATATGGACATTCCTCAGAAAACTTGGAATGAAACCACCATTTGACCCAGCTATTCTACGCCTTGGTTTATACCCAAAGAACTTAAAATCAGCATACTATAGTAATACAGCCATGTCAATGTTTATAGTAGCTCAATTCACAATAGCTAAGCTATGGAACCAATCTATATGTCCTTCAATAGATACTGTGTGTGTATGGGGGGATAATATATATTCATTGGTCTCCTCTTTATAGAAACTCAAAGCTTCTTATGACTAAACACAGTATTGCCATTCTATAACATAGGAATGTCTGAATAACAACTTCCAAAGGAAGTCTGTCTTTCTCCTTAAAACTCTAAAAAGAAAGAGCTAAGATTCTGATGCTGAAGCAGTATTGGTGTGTATGTGGTTGGTTGGTTATTTGTTTATATGCTTTAGTAAGTCTTCATTCCATGGGTCCACAAAAGCTAATTACATTCTTTCACCCTATTCATAATCTTAGGGAGCTCAACAGGATTCCATGGAATTTGAATAGAAATAGAATTCTATAATACAACAAATCTCTCTCAAGCATCCATAACTGACTAGCTTTGCCTTATCAAATTTCAACAACTAGAGCTAGAAATTGTGTGACACTCCCCCTCCCCAATACAAAATTAAGAACAAAGGGCTAAGAAGAGACTGCCTTCATGTAGGCAGAGGATATTTACTGAGATCTGAAGCAGATTCTCCAAACCTAAAATGACTAAATCACAAATATCTACACACCCAATCTCATTTCCAAGTTTCATAAATGTAATCTACTTTAAAAACTGGATCTATAGGTGGGGAAAAGGGGATTCGATGGCAACAAAAAACTGGTGCCGTATTTCTTCATGTTGTCAATCTTTGTGATCACATATGTCATTATATGATAATGTTAGATGGTATTTAAGAAACGGAAGTAATAAGCATTGCTACCTGGTCTAAGGATCCATGTGAAATAACTAGTTTTCCATTATTACTGTTTACATGTGTTTTTCCTTGTGAATTTTATGTCTGTAATATTGCTGATGTTTATAAGTGAACATACAAATCACTACCTTCCTTCTTAAAACATCTTTGCCAAATAAAGAAAACAGTAAAATTTACCAATATTGACTAGTAAAACTTTAGAAGAGTGGGAAATATTAATACTATACTATATATTTTTAAAAACTAGATTTCCCCCAAAGTAGAAGAAATACTTAGAATATGGAATTCTGAATTACAATTTTAGTTTTTATTTAAGGAAGAATATGAAATTTTCACTCTCAAGTCAAATACAACAGTAGTAAAATTTGTACATAATAGGTAGTCAATAAATATCTAAGTGAGTAAAATGTTAATACACTCCATAAAAATCCTCCAATTTTTTTCCAACATAAGTACTCCAACAACTCATACCTCACACATGGTATCTGTATAACAAACTAATATACAAAATCCAGGTTTTTAAAAATATAACAATCTTTTTATGCAAAATACATGATAGATTGAAATTTGAGTAAAGAAAAATGTTCTTACATGCTGTGCTCCAAACCTCTCTTACTTGGGATGCTTCTTTGAGAAAGGAATAGACTCTAATAAATATTTTGTCAGAAACTTCTTCAGAGTTAGACATAATAGGATTATCATAAGGGGTTCAATAGGGGTCTGTTAGATAAATCCGTACTAAGGAAAGGTGACCAATTTTCTCTCAATAAATAAATGCAACTATTCCCTGCAAGAGCCTTCAATGAACAAGGTGTAGCTACAGCTCATGATACTCAATAAGCACTTAATGAGCACAGACTGTATAATAGACCAAGAACCAGCAAACTTTTTTCTGTAAAGAGCCAAATAGTAAATATTTAGGCTTTGGAGGCCATATGGTCTCTATGGCAACTACTCAAGTCTGCTGTTGTACCCCAAAACAGCCAGAGTCAATATATAAACAAATGAGCATGGCTAGCTTCCAATAAAACTGTCTTTATGAACACAGAAACCTGAATTTCCTGTAATTTTCACATGACACACAGTATTCTTTTTTTTTTTAATATTTTTTTAGTTGTAGGTGGATACAATACCTTTTTTTTTTTTTTTTTTTTTTTTTGGTACTGGGGATTGAACTCAGAGGCACTCGACCACTGGGCCACATCCAGTCTCACTGAGTTGCTAAGTGCCTCACCATTGCTGAGGCTGGCTTTGAACTCACGATCCTCCTGCCTCAGCCTCCCAAGTGCTGGGATTACAGGCGTGCACCACTGTGCCCAGCTAATTTATTTATTTTTTATGTGGTGCTGAGGATCAAACCCAGCACCATGCACATGCCAGGAGGCACTCCACCACTGAGCCACAACCCCAGCCCCAGTATTCTTTTGATTTTGTTTTTCATTGAAATATGTAAAAACCAGTCTTAACTAGGAGGCCATACCAAAACAGATAATGGGCTGAATGTGGCCCATGGTTTGCCAAACCCTGTAATATACACAGGAATATATACAAAAACAAAAATTAGGCTAAAGTTCACACAGAGAATGTTTTAATCTTCTCTTACCATCCCAGAAAACATAAAAAAGAACAAAACCTGATTTATTTTTAGGGTCAGTGTTAATTACAGTCTAGGAGTTACTCTGAATAATATTTTAGATGGCATATACACACACCTATATAAACATAAAACAAATAAATATTTTTTAAAAAGAAAGATAAATGCATGTATGCATATTTCTCTAAATCCATCTCCTAAAGCCTAGAATTTCTCCAATTCAATGAGAGATGAGGTTTCAAAGGCATAGCTGTCAATAATCTTTACTCAATAAATAAATAATGAGTACCTACTGCATACTAATCATGCTGATATTGAAAATAAAAGATGAAAAGTCATAGTGCCTGCCTAAAAGTTCACAAAGTAGTGATGATATAGTTGTATAATTAATTAAAATGTTTTGACAATTTACTTTAGTGTAAATACTTACCAGATGCAAAGGAAGAATAGAGAACAGCATGTCCAAGCCCAACTAGGGAGTAAGCAAAACCTTCTTCACTAAAAAGTTAACTATTTGGTCCAACCCATAATGGTTGAGAAAGAATGCCCAGAGAACAAAGGAGAGGAGAGGAATGGTCCATGAAAAGAGGATTTCATATGAAAAATTATGAAAATGTAAGAGAACATTATATTTTGAAGGAAGCACAGGTAATTCAGAATTACTGAGGAACAGCTTTGAAGATAAAATGACAGGTAATGAGTCTAAAGAGGAAGCAGGGAAATGACCATGAAGGACCTTACATAGTTTGCTAAGGAGTTTCCATTTTATCCATTCAGTAATTTGAGTAACATTATCAGCCCTCCATTTAAAAAGCTCACTCTGGCAGCAATGTGGAGGCATGTGTATGTATGTGTGTGTGTGTGTGTGTGTGTGTGTGTATATATATGTATATATATATATATATATATATACATATATATATATGAAAGAAAGGTACATAAATTTGACATAAATGGTAAAGGTGTCTATGAAGCAAACATATTTTAAAAAATCCATCAACAAGTTATTGACTATAACACAACTTTAGATGACTGACATCAGACTATCTCGAGTTTTGATTAAAAAAATAAAAGAAAGAAAGGCATTTGAGAGGTGGTTTGTACCATGCACTGAATAAAGGCAGAAATTGATTTTATGGGGGAGAAATGAAGAAAAGCCATGACTATGACTAACACCGACTTAATTATTTTGCCTCTTAAACTTAGTCATGTTTACTTTCAACTATTCAAGGGCAAACAGAAGCTGAACACTACAAGATACTTTTTTAACATATGGCCCCTAAGAAAGCAATTTATCTGACACCTGTAACATCTTCAAACAGAGCTTTCACAAGATTTATGAAGATTTTTTAAAACATAAACTGACCTGAACTGGGAATGTAGTTCAGTGGCAGAGCACTTGTCTAGCATGCATGAGGCCTTGGGTTAAATCCCCAAAACTGCAAAAAATAAAATAAAATAAAATAAACTGATCTAATTAAAATAAATTTGCTTCCAAACAATACAATTACTTTGAGCTTCCCATAATAAGAAAGGTGCCTACAATAAATTTTTCATTTACTGCATCCTCAACCTGCTTTAGCCTTCTAAAACTCAAGATACAAATTTCTTATTCTTCATTCAACATAACCTTAAATCTTAAATAGTCAAAGTAAAATATCCTCTAAAAGAAAGAGAAAGGATAACTGAGTCAAGAAATACAGCTCCATGTTCTTAATATTTTAACATTTATTACCATGAATTTTAAAGAGATTCATCAGGGGGTTGGACCTGTGGCTCAGTGGTAGAGCGCTTGCCTGGCACACGTGAGGCATTGGGTTCGATCCTCAGCACCACATAAAAATAAAATAAAGCTGGGCTGGGGTTGTGGCTCAGCGGTAGAGCGCTCGCCTAGCACGTGTGCGCGACCCGGGTTCAATCCTCAGCACCACATACAAATAAACGCATTGTGTACAACTAAAGCAAATAAATAAATATTTTAAAAAATAAAATAAAATAAAGGTATTGTGTCCACCTACAACTAAAAAAGTACACATAAAAAAATAAATAAAGAGATTCATCAGGGACATATACTACTAATCACTATATATACATCTCCTCACTCATCTTTTTTTTTTTAAATCTTAAACAATTTTCATCTAATAAATTACCACAAAAGATGCTATGCAAGTAAATCAAGTAATAGTTTTCATGGTATTACAATGAAGCCTAAGCTCTTTTATATAGCACATTTATGTAATATCTTCCCTCCAAATAATAACAGTATTTGATGATTACAGGCACATAAAACAAATATGACAATGCTGATTATCAATTCATTCAGAAGAAACAGAAATGTCCAAATAATTAAACCAGCTTCCAACAGATGTTACTATGATCAAACTAGCACTAGAAAAGTAAACAGCTATGCACAAAAGCTTGTTATAGCTCCTTGAAATAAAATCTGGATACTGTCAATATAAATATTCCAGCTAACATTGTGTGATTCTGGGTAAATATAATCCAATGTAATTCAACTAGTATGTCCAATCAATAACTCTGATTTAATTTTAAATTTATTGCAAGAGGAATATGGCAAGTAGAGAATTTTGATGCATTTCGTTTATGTACACTTATTCTATCATATATCCAATAGGTATCAATTGCCTAATATGCCCCTCTTGGAACTACCAGATTAGTACATTACTTTCTATGGTCTACTTGTCTTTCCTTAAAATAATCCATACAGACTCATTTAGAAAATACTGAAAGAGCAAAGGCATATATGGAGAAGACAGGGAAAAGGAGAACTAACACAGAAGAGTCAAGAATCAATGATGGGAAAGGGAAGAATATGTTTAACAATGTCTATGAATTTGTATGATAAATCTGGAAAATCAAATTGGGTTTTACAAGTGAAGTATTCTAAAATGAACTACTAATCAGTACAAATACATAGTATGGTCTAAGTCTACATTCAATTTACTAAATATACTTAAGTATATAAACATATATCCTGAATAAATTTTAGCGATAATCAATAGATTATATTGAATTCTCATAATATCAACATGTAGAAAAAATAAAAAGTGTTTGGTTACATGAGATGTATGATTGACAGCATAAACAGGTTTCTGTATAATAGAATGGCAGAAACAGTTCAGCTAAATAAAGAAAATAATTATCATAATTGTGAGGTAATGTTCGATTTATTAAAATGGGTAAAGGTATGAGTGTTGGCTGCATTGTTATTCTTTATACCTTACTCATTTTTACAAATATTATTTGTTATATAGTCGATATCTACAAAACAATGTTTAAGTGTTAAAAATCTGAGCATTCATTCATTCATGGAAGAGTTAAATATACACAACCATCCAATCCATTTTTGCTAGCCACTTTTTAAAATAAAGATAATAAAAATGTGAGTCTCCTTAATTTTCCTGAGGAAATTAGTTGTAAAGGTTTACAGGTGCCAAATGGTGCTTTCAAAGTAACTTTTTTTTTTAAATATTTATTTATTTGCTTTAGTTGTACACAATTCGTTTGTTTGTACGTGGTGCTGAGGATCGAACCCGGCCGCGCACGTTCTAGGCAAGCGCGTTACCACTGAGCCACAACCCCAGCCCCATCAAAGTAACTTTTTATGATAAAGTTCCCTCCAAAACCAAACACCATCACAAATATTTCCTCAACCGCATAAAAAGTACTGACACTCCTACATTCATAATCCCACAAATAAATTTAAAAACAAATTCCTAAAGAGGAATGTTCATACTATAAATAACAATGTTTTTGTATACATATAGGCTTAACATTTATATGAATTCTACTAGGTTTATCCAGATCTTTAGTTTTTATTCTATGATGTGTACATGCATTTTCATTATTCCTTGTCAGTACTAATTTGAGTGAAAGGACAATATAGAGTAATGGTGAAGAACACTAGAGTCTGGAGCCAGAGTTCCTAAATTGAAACCCAGCTAGGGGCTGTGGATATAGCTCAGTGGTAGAGCGCTTGCCTGGCATGTGTGAGGCACTGGGTTCAATCCTCAGCATCACATAAAAATAAATAAATAAAATTAAGGTAGTGTGTCCATCTACAACTAAAAACAAAGAAAAAGAAACAGAGCTCTTCCACTTCTTGGCTATATAATCTTGGACAAGTTATTTAACCTGTGTTTCAATTTCTCATCTATAAGAAAAAAACAACAGTGCATACTTCATAAAATGATGGAACTGATTATAACAACGTACAACAGGACAAGCACAGAGTAGGTGCTAAAAAGCGTGAACTATTACTACTGGTAGCAATACCCTGTCTTCCTGAACATTGAAAACATTCTTAGCAAATGGAATTACTGACTAAAATCAGATACTATTAAAAATAGAAATTAAATCTGAGGACTGATTAGTAATATGTTTAAAGGCTTGCAATTCATAAGAGAATAGATAATTAATAATCTGCATTACCAATTTATAAATAAAGAACAATCTGAGAGGATTCGTTCTCAAAAGTGCAACTATCCATTTCTTCCCTTACACAAGGGGGCAGTGATAACAAGAAAAGAATGGGACTCTGCAACACCTCTTCCTACAGACAGTAGGGGGTGGCAGTACATATGGCTTACAGTCTGAACAAAACAGGAAAACCCAACAGAACTGCTCTTTATTCTCCTCTGGCCCTCCTCTCTTCTCTTCTTTAGCCTCAACAGAGCCTCAAGGTAAGGGACATATCTACAGAAAAGACTAAACCCCAAAATTAATCAGCAGGGAAAATCCAATTTTATCTTTGAAGCAAATAATCTTCAATAGCTGAATCTGGAAACAGAAGGAAGCCAATCAGCATGAATTTTCAGATTATCTGGCAAATTACTATAATAAGAACAACATTCAGGCAAGAAATTCAATTTCTCTATAAGAATTATAATACACCAACATCTCATCAATAATTAATATCCTAATGAACACATCCTGATATTTCTGCTTTTGTCTCATAGAATACATTGTATGTATACATGCTACATTAAATAGCTCATCTTTTGTTACTTCTGAAATTCCAGCTATGTTCTAACAATCCTCTCAAAACACAGATGTTCTTAAATGGAAGTCACAATGTTTTGCAGCATGTAATTTCACATATATGTATATTTTCATATAAATATATGTGTTGACAGGTGGGAGGACAGGAAGGAAGAGAGAGGGAAAGAAAAAGGGAATATTTAATGTTTTATTTTTGTGCTTGCATTCCTAAGACAATCTACCTGGAAAATACTGCAAGAAGCATTCCACCGACAGTGTCCATGTTGTTGCTTTTTACGCCAATTTACAGTATTCAATTCTCTTATTCCACCATCCCAACACCCAGAACATAGAAGAATATTTCACTACTGCCATTCTCTGTAATTAACCATTGCAATAGCTTTTGGCTCCAACCCCTCAAAATGCCTGAAAATTTATCCCTTTTGTTCAACCATATTGTTTTGTTTTCCTCGTTCCAGTTATTTTCACCTGTGTAAAAATCAAGGCAAGGCCCAGATGAAAAATATTCCCTTTGCCTAATCATCTTGAACTCACAATTATGGTCAAGATGTTTGGTTTGTTTTTGTGAGGTTTTTGTTTTGTTTTTTTCTTTTTCTTTTCCTGGAAAGGAGCACAGAAGAGAGTACTAGACACCCAAAACACCAAATCTTCCTAATGTTAATTATCATTGTTTACGTTTTGTGAAAACCATTTTAAACATCCCACACCTGGAACAGAAGACAGGCTACAATTGTATCAGTGCTTTGCACCCTGACATTCTCTTAGCCCTATTTTTTCTTTTCCATCTCACAATCAAACACAATTTGCTTTTTGCTTTCACGTGGGCACTTTTCCCTATTTTAAAAACAAAAAACAAACAAACAAAAAACTCTCATTGCTCCTCTGGATTTCCTGTGGTAAAATATCTAGCAATGAACCCTATTTATCTTTTATTACACTACACCTCCTTTCCCAAAGGAATTATTAATATCACTTCGATCATGAATTTCAACGCAACATAGGCCAGCCCATCCGTTCCTTACCTGACACATCTCACAACTACTTTCATGCTGCATTCTGGGGGCACATTTTGCAACTCGTTCCGCACGACATTCCCTGCCACGTTTAGCAATCTGCCTCGCATCTATCTTATCTCGGTCCCCGTCATCCGAAGACTGTCAGGTACCAAATTCCAGGACACCTTCGGTGACAGCAAAGTGGCCCACCCCGGACCCACCTGAAGGCCCCTCAGTGCCACATTGGCAAGATCCTTCCCCACCTTGGACACTCAAGGCACTTCGCTGCCCATTTCTCTGCCTCTTCTCTTGCCCCCGCCCCTCTCCCTGGGAGCTGGGGCGTCGGAAGCGAACGCCCCTGTCACCGAAGCGACCTTTCCTCTCCCGGCTCCCCGATCCCTTACCTGCTGCTCTGAGGGGCTCGCTGCACCTCTGGGTCAAGCTCCAGACCTGGAGGTCTCCGGTGAGGACCGCGCCGCGCGTCCGCGCCGCCCGCGATTCCCAGGAGCACTTCGCTGCCCTCCGACGCCCCGCCGAGGTTCTGCGCCCGGGAACGGCGCGGCGCGGCCTCGCGGCCGGCGAGCGCAGCCCGCGGCGGTCCTCCTGTCAGCCACGGCGCGGGGGCAGGCTCTCGCCCCTCAGCTCCGCGGCGGCGCCGGGCGCCTCGCTCCGCCTCGCGCGCGGCACAGTCAGGAGGTGAGCGCGAGGGGGATGGGAACGGGGGCGGGGCCGCCCAGAGGAGGCGCGGAGGGCGGCGGCGGCGGGAGGGCAGCGCCGGCGGCCCCGGGCCCTGCGCTCCGTGCGCTTTCAGCCTGCCCCGCCAGGCGAGCGGCTCGCGCGAGGCGGCAGTGCCAGCGGGTTCAGCCGAAGCAGCGCGCCTAGCAACCCGCGCCGGGCCGGCCGCTCTCTAGCGCCGCCGCCGCGCCGGGGGCGTCGCACCCTCGGAGGCCGCCCGCAGCCCCGCCCCCTCCGGGCCGGGGTGGGGAGGAGCGCGAGCGCGGAGGGAGAGCGCGTGCGTGGGGGCGCGTGCGTGGTGGAGCGCGCGCGCCCCCGCCCCCTGCCCCTCCACAGTTTGAGGGTGGGGAGCGTCTGGGAGAGGGAGTGGAGAACAATCCCCCTTCTGAGCGGAGAGATGGGCCCTTGGCGCTCCAGGAGGTCTAGGCATGTCTTGCGTCCTCTGGGGGGTCGATGGCTGTTGGTGGGGAAAAGCAGAGGAAACTCAATAGCTGACAAGGCCCTGCATAGTTAAGCTCCGCCCCCAGGGATGATGTCACTCTCGAGGTGGCCGCCGCTATCACGGGCGCCAACTTCAGGGCCTGACCTGCTCTTTCATGGCCAAAACGGTCCTCAAGACTTCCCCCACTTCGTCACCTCAGGCACATGTCACTCCTAGAGTCGTCGAAGCCAACAAGTGTCAGTTATTCTTCCCCTGACTCTCAACTGAAATGTGTAGACGGGTTCAAAATGCCACAGTTGTCTGGGATGGGAAACAGAATGAGGACCAAAGCGGGAGGGAAGCAATGTCGGGGTTGAGGGGATGGAGAGGAAGAAAACTGTTAGCAACCATAGCTTACAAGCCTGAGGTAAAGTTGTTACACTGCTTTTGTCGCTGCCAGGTTAGATAAGAAGTAATGTGGCTTTAAGAGCTAACCAGCAAGGCACGGAAAGACACATTAAAGCCTCATTGAAGAATATTTAAGTTATTTCTCAACTCAACCCCACCCCCACGTAGACCTCGTTTATTCTTCCTTTCCTTCAAATCAAGAAACACCCAGTCAACTTTGCGATATATATTTGGAATATTTTTGTTCCCTGTGCCCTAAGAAAATTCAAAGCAATCATTACTGCATAGTCTGCCTGACTGATCTTTCCTTCCATAAAATGAGATGACCTTTCATGGTCATCCACTTCCTAATGAGTAGCCATGATTGGAAATAGATGCACATATTATATCAATCAAGAAAGCTATGTCCGTGGAGCTTCTAAGGGAGGGAGGTTGGCTGGTTTGAAAATAGCCCATCCGAATTTACCCCATCCTGTAGCACTTCATTCTGAACTTCTTTTATTTAAAAAAGTTAATTTTAAAATTTAATTAGTATTAATTTCAGAACAATACAAGAAATTGAATATGAATCCATGCCCAACAGCTAGTCTCTACATTGAATGCTTGAAAAGTCAGAGCCACGACAGCTTTGAATACAGCTAACATGATAAGTGAATGACTGACATATGGAATCTTTTGGTGGTAACTCCAAAAAGTTAGATTAATCCAACTAAAACTTATCTACCTATGGTGATAGAGACAAGGTAGTGATTATTTAGGAGGTAAATGACTGAGGAAGGCTACCAGGGGGTCTTCTGGTTTGCTGGAAATGTTAAGTATCTTAGAGGGATAAACCAAGGGCACTTTACCACTGAGCTACCTCCCAGTCTTTTTTATTTCATTTTGAGACAGGGTCCTGGTGAATTGTCTGGGCTGGTCTCAAACTTGCAATCCTCCTCCCTCAGCCTCCCAAGTCACTGGAATTACAGGTGTGCCCCCAGGAAACTTGGCTCCTTCATCTCAGTTTTAACACACAATTTTAAAACACAGTTTGCTTTAACACACAGTTTTACACACAAAGAAACATTGCAATGCCATCACCACTGAAGCCAGAAAGCTTAGATTTGATCAGTGTCACCCACCACTTAAGCTATGTGACATTGAGCAAGTCTCTGAACCTTATCATCACCTATCTAATGTGGGTGGTGATACCTCACGGGATGGTAATAAAGATTAAACCAAATTTTGGCAAATATTTGGCACTGAGCATGGTATACAATAAAGTGCTCAGGAAACAATAACTACTATTATGTTATTCTTCTTACACTTGAATTTACCCTCTTTAATTCTCCTCTGGTCTTTTTTATTTATTTTAAAGATTACTTTGTATCTAAGCCTTTCCCTGTGAGTTCCACTAAGGCTAATAACATTCTTTCCCTTGAGAAATAACAAAATGCAGTCAGGGGTGTAATGTGCTGCTTTTCAAACTATTTCAGGTGGCAGCACCCAGAAATTATGGTGTTCATTGTAGAGCACCATGAAATATTGATAGATTTAATTCTGCCATATGGACTTGACACAATTTTACCAGCACTAAATCTGGCCCAATGTGTTTATGCAGATCTCCACATATTTTTAAATTTTTAAATGTTATTTTTAAGAAATAATGTCTGTGTTTTTCTTCTTAGATTTGTTTGGAACTTTTTTACAAAGTAGGAAGTACCAAAAGCTTAATAATAATTCACAAAATGAAACGTTTAAACCCATTTTCCTGAAAATTAGAAAAACACTGTAATCATCCAATTTCAGCAGCAGTGCTCATTATTGGATTTCCCCTAGTAAGCTCTGATAACCATGAACCCACACGGTCGCTTGCTCTGCTAAAGTAACTCTGAATTCACTATCCTCATCATACACCTAATGATCTTTCTATTGCTAGTCGTTTCCAAATCCCCTTTTCACACTGGGCACTGCCAGTACCCACTGAAAGGAACTCATTGTTTTGTTGTTTTGATCATTCAACAGGTTTCTATTCAGCCTATCCTCTACCACATGATTCAGTGAGGATTTACATTTTGGTACCATACTCAGACTTTGTGGAGGAAACAATATTCTTCCCCTGACTTCACAGAGGTGAAGTCCAGCAGGGACAGAGAGCTACATCATAGATAGAACTCTGTCCTCAGCCTCTCTCCCTACTTTCCTTTCTGTCACTAATACCTGAAATTCTGAGAATGCTAATTGCTTTACCTACTAAAGATCCATTTTAGTCAAGATGATATTTTAATGTATAACTTAAACTTGGAAATATAACTCCTGCTATGTAAGAGGAATGTGCAAATAAATATCTATAAAGTAGCCCAATCTTAACCTAGACCTTCCCACTTATCAGAGCCATCTCCAGTATTCCAAATGCCTGTTCTTGCTCTATCAACTCTGTACAATCATTTACCTCTGCGTGTGTTCCCCTGGCACCTCTAAGTCTCTTTGATAAACTATAAGGCCTTTTTCTATCCTTTAACCTGAACTTTCTCAAAGAGTAATAACATCTACCACTGATGGGCTGCAAATACTTCATTAGCTGCCTTATGAATATACTACCTTATTTAATCCTCACAACCTCCTATCGGGTAAGTATCATTACCTCAATTTTTTAGGTGGGGAGGGGCTCAAGAGGTTATGACCAGCATAAGGTCACATTGACTGATGGGTCAAAGTCACAGACATTAACATTATCTTCTGTCAGCTACCCTCAGGATAATGTTGTATAAAATGCAATTGAAAATACTGAATACATTTTTATATGAGCCATCTTACAATAAAAGTATTCTGAAAAGTTGATGTAAATACAATTTTTTCTCACTGATTGTTTTTCATAATCTCATTTCTTTTTGATCTGCAATTGATGACTTCTGATGCAATAGCTTTTACATTTTCCCCATCAACTCCCATCTCAGACTTTTGATGAATATTTAATAATTGCTAGACTAACAGTTACTAACATTTCCACATAGAGGAGCTACTAGTTAAAAGAAGTTTTTTTGTAAATTCCTTCTTTGTAAAGTAAAAAGAATTAATGTAAATGTGAATAAGCAAACCATCATATACTTCCCACTGACATTTGTAAATGTTTGACAAGTATTTGTACCTACTATATGTGTACAGCTGTGATAACTGCCATAAGGCATATATAATTGATTTGAAGAAAGTCTTGCCTGCTAGCCCCACATAATCTGTTTGAGAAATAAAATGCTTAAAACATTTAAATATTAATACAGTATATGACAGAATTAAGTGTCAACATGAGTAAAACAGGAAATTCTGTAATATTTCATAAGAAGGAGAGAGATAAATTTAGTGGGAATGGTTTGGGACTGCTTCTCAAGGCAAGTAGAATAAGAAAAATGTGTAGATGGAAAGGAGAAGGAAAGGAGGGTCCCTGGGATGAAATAAGAGTTAAGAGGAGGGAATAAGGGAGTAAGGGGGGGGTTGGAAAAAAATTGGTGGTTGAATGAGATGGATATCATTATCCTAAATGCATGATTGAAGATCTGAATGGTACTTATATACTTTGTATACAAGCAGTTGTATGTAAAAAGATACTATACTTGTGCATGATGAATAAGTAAATAAATAATAAAAAAATTAAAAAAAAAAAAAAAAAAGAGGAGGGAATAAGATAATAACCTATTGGGCCGAAGAATGGACCCCTTTTGGAAATGACTTCCTTTCTTTTTTAAAAAAATATATTTATTTATTCTAATTTGTTACATATGACAGCACAATGCATTTCAATTAATAGTATACATATAGAGTACAATTTTTCATGTCTCTGGTTGTACACAAAGTAAAGTCACACCATTCCTGTCCTCTTACATGTACTTGGGGTAATGATGTCCATCTCATTCCACCATCTTTTCTAACCCCCTGCCTTCACCCCCTACCTCTCCCTCCCCTTTGCCCTAAGTAAAGTTCTTCCATTTCTCCCATGTTCCACCCACCTCCATCCCCATTATGGATTAGCATCCTCATATCAGAGAAAACATTCAGCATTTGGATTTTTGGGATTGGCTAACTTAGCATAATAGTCTCCAATTCCATCCATTTACCTGCAAATGTCATGATTTTATTCTCTTTTAATGCTGAGTAATATTCCATTGTGTATATACACCACAGTTTCTTTATCCATTCATCTACTGAAGGGCATCTAGATTGGTTCCACAATTTAGCTATTGTGAATTGTGCTGCTATAAACATTGATGTGGCTGCATTACTATAGTATCTGTTTTTAAGTCCTTTGGGTATAAACTGAGGAATGGGATAGCTGGGTCAAATGGTGGTTCCATTCCAAGTTTTCCAAGGAATCTCCGTACTGCTTTCCAGATTGGTTGCACCAATTTGCAGTCCCACCAGCAATATACGAGTGAGTGTGCCTTTCTCCCCACATCCTTGCCAACACTTATTATTGTTTGCATTCTTAAAAGCTGCCATTCTGACTAGAGTGAGATGAAATCTTATTTTTTTATTTGCATTTCTCTAATTGCTAGAGATGTTGAACATTTTTTCATATATTTGTTGATTGATTGTTCATCTTCTGAGAAGTGTCTGTTCAGTTCCTTGGCCCATTTATTGATTAGGTTATTTGGGTTTTTTTTTTTTTTTTTTTGGTGTTAAGATTTTTGAGTTCTTTATACGTCCTGGAGATTAGTGCTCTATCTGATGTGAGTGTGGTAAAAATTTGCTCTCATTCTGTAGGCTCTCTATTCACCTCACTGATTGTTTCTTTTGCTGACAAGAAGCTTTTTAGTTTGAATCCACCCCATTTATTGATTCTTAATTTTTTTCTTGCTCTATAAGAGTTGTATTAAGGAAGCCAGGTCTAACCTAACATGATGAAGATTTGGGCCTACTTCTATTAGGCACAGGGTCTTCTATTAGGTGCAAGGTCTCTGGTTTAATTCCTAGGTACTTGATCCACTTTGAGTTGAATTTTGTGCATGGTGAGAGATAGGGGCTTAATTTCATTTTGTTGCATATGGATTTCCAGTCTTCCCAACACATTTGTCAAAGAAACTATCCTTCTCCAATGTATGTTTTTGGCGCCTTTGTCTAGTATGAGATAACTGTATTTATGTGGGTTTGTCTTTGTGTCTTCTATTCTGTACCATTGGTCTACAAGTCTATTTTGGTGCCAATACCATGTTGTTATTGTTACTATTGCTTGGTAGTATAGTTTAAGGTCTCGTATAGTGATGCCACCTGCTTCACTCTTCTTGCTTTAGCTATTCTGGGTCTCTTATTTTTCCAGATGAATTTCATGACTGCTTTTTCTATTTCTATGAGGAATGTCATTGGGATTTTGATTGGAATTGCATTAAATCTGTACAGTGCTTTTGGTAGCATGGCCATTTTGACAATATTAATTCTGCCTCCAAGAACAAGGGAGACCTTTCCATCTTCTAAGACCTTCAAAGAAGAACTAATACCAATACTCCTCAAATTATTTCATGAAATGGAAAAAGAGAGAACAATTCCAAACTCATTCTATGAGGCCAGTGTCACCCTGATTCCAAAACCAGACAAAGACAACTCAAAGAAAGAAAACTTCAGAACAATATCTCTAATAAACATAGATGCAAATATTCTCAATAAAATTCTGGCAAATCAAATACAAAAATATATCAAAAAGATAGTGCACCACTACCTTTAATAATTTTCCACATCCCAGGGATGGGGTTCATCCCAGGGATGCAAGGTTTGTTCAACATACAGAAATCAATAAATGTAATTCATCACATCAATAGACTTAAAGAATCATACGATCATCTCAATAGATGCAGAAAAAGCATTCAACAAAATACAGCACCCCTTCATGTTCAAAACACTAGAAAAACTAGGGATAACAGGAACATATCTCAACATTGTAAAAGCTATCTATGCTAAGCCCCATGCCAACACCATTCTAAATGGAAAAAAATTGAAAGCATTCCCTCTAAAAACTGGAACAAGACTGGGATGTCCTCTTTTACCACTACTACTTAACATAGTTCTTGAAACTCTAGCCAGAGCAATTAGATGAAAGAAATTAAAGGGATATGGACAGGAAAAGAAGAACTAAATTATTACTATTTGCCAATGATATGATTCTATACCTAGAAGATCCAAAAAATTCCACCAGAAAACTTCTAGAACTAATAAATGAATTTGGCAAAGTAGCAGGATATAAAATTAATACCCACAAATTAAAAACATTTCTGTACATCAGTGACAAATCCTCTGAAAGAGAAACTAGGAAAACTGCCCCATTTATAAGAGCCTCTAAATTAAAAAATACTTGGGAATCAACAGTGAAAATTACCTTTATTAATAAAGACAAGCATTAGTGTGAACTATGACTAGAGACTTTGCAAATCTAAAGAATAGACGTTGGATTAACAAGTTTGGTGAATCAGATTATTAATAAAGAGATAAGATATCAATTGGTAAGAGGATGGAAAGGTGGACAGGACCTGACTGCAGGGAAGTATATGTCATGGAGTCTTTGAGCAAAAGAATGACAGGAAGGCTGTGTTTAAAACATACATCTAGTAGGATAGATTTGAGCAGGAAGGGATCTGGTTAAGAAGATGTTGCTATTTAATGATCCAAAGGTGAAAACTGATAGTCAAGGATTATGACACCGGAAATAGAAATTGTTCCAACAACCACATTTATGTGGAAAATTAATAGAATTTTCTGAAAAACTGAATGCAGATATTAAAAAGCAGTGAGAAATCAGAATACAACAAGATGACAGGTAGAGTTGTCCAGAAGCCTTGAGTACAGGTGACAGAAGCAGAGAATCAGAGGGTTGGTTTGAAAGAGAAAAGCAAGAGATGCTTTTGGCATATTTTATGTTTGTAGTAATACTTTATTGTTTTTGAATTATGTATCCCTTTCTTTGAGAAAATGATGGAGCCAAACAATCCCATCTTCAGAAGGAAAAAATGCACTTATACTTTTATACATCCTCTGCTATTTGTAATGCACACCCATGGAATTGACTGCCAAAGAGCTCTTAACCCAAGCTGGGCCAACTAGAGCCCATTCTGGAATTTTTGTTCTTTATTTCCAAAGGATCAAGTCATTCTCTCCTTAGTAGCCAAAACTGTGAATGCTGATAGTTAATGTTTTTCTTAACACATAAGCCTCAAAAACAGAGAATGCTCAAATACAATGTGAGGAGAAAAAGTCTGATAGAAAAAAAAATCATAACTCAGAAATGAGAGCTAGAAAGAACATGTCCTAGTGGTAGCTGAGTATATGGATCTATCATACTTCTCTCCGATGGGTTCTAGGAGATACTCTGGTCCTTTATTGAAATTCCTTCATGGTTAAGTTTGTCTGAGTTGAATTTCTGCTACTTATATGGGAAAATCCTAGTTAATATATGGATTAAGCTATTAATTGAAATCCATCTATGGACTCCAGGTAAGGACTGATTTAAGATGGTAGAAAGTCACCCAAGTAGAAATAGCTAGTAGACAGATGGAATTTAGGTGAGAACGAGAAGGGAAATAGATACTCGAGGAGATGGACTGCATATGAGTAAAGAACAAGGATCCCAGACCCTCAAATCCCAATTCAACACAATGTGTAGCCTCAAGTCAGTTGTTCTACATTTCTAGACCTCATGATACTCATTTGTGAATGGGGATTTGAAAATTACACTAATGAATTTGATGTTTTTACCACAATAAAAAATTTGGGAAAAAATTTATACCAACTTTATTGGATTGATGTGAAGATTAGTTCATATAATAAGTTAGTTAATTGGATTGATGTGAAGATTAGTTCATATAATAATTAGTTCATATAATAAATTAGTTCATATAATAAGTTAGTTAATCATAATAATATTAGTTCATATAATAAGTAGTACCAGGCTCATACCCAAGTATCTGGACTATAATCATTCAATGTAACAGACCTATGCCTGGACATCTTGCATGTGTTATATTATTTATTCTAATCCTCACAAAAACTTTATAAGATTGGAACTATTATTCCCATTTTATTAGATGAAAACACTGAGGTTCAGAATAACTTGTCCCAGGTCCATTGTAAGAGGCAAAGTCTGAATTAAAATGAAGACCTAGACTAACTGAACAGAAAATGGAGAATTCCACAACAGTTAATATGGCATACTACCTATCCTAAGAATTAATGTATCAAAATAAGGGAGATTTGATATTTCTAAAATGTAGAAAATAGGAGTCAGAGAGTAAAACATTAGCAAAGTAAATCCATCACTGCCAGGATTGGGTGGGTATGCCCTGGACTTTGGCCTACCTGATCCTGTGGTAGGCATATTCCTATTACAGAGCTGGATACATTGGGCAACATGGCTTAATGTCTATATGGTCCATTTTCTGTTACTGATCAGATGATACCACAGACTGGATAAGTTATAAAGAAAAGAGGCTTATTTTTCATTCACCATTCAGGCCTACTTTCAAGAGCCATATCTGGTGACAGCCTTCTTGCTGGCAGAGTCCTGAGATGGCATGAGGTATCACAGAAAAAAGACAGGGAGCATGCATGTACCTAGCCAAATTGGCATTTATAGCAGACCCAACTGCAGATAACCCATTAATCCATTAATACATTAATAAAATGAATGGATTAATCTAAGGATAGAGCTCTAATCGCCTCATAAAGGTCCCATCTGGTACACAACCATATCTCCTAATGGGGTTAAATTTTGACATGAATTTCAGAGGTGACAAACCACTTCAAACCACAGCAATGTCATTAAATATTTAAATCATACTCACAGAATTCAGACTCATGAAACCTTAAGCTCTGTGATGATAGAGATCATGTCTGCCTGGTTCATGGCTATACCTCTTGCATTCAACAAAATATCTGGCGCATGTGTGTGTGTGTGTGTGTGTGTGTAACAGATCCTGAATAAATATTTGTGAATTTGTATTTTTAATTATCTGCTTGAAATGATCAAGTATATCTGAAAAAAAGGGAGACAGAAAGGCAGTTCATACCAACATAAGCATTCTAATCCATGTGGCAGTTATATTTTCCATAGTAAAATTAATAAATTGGCCATCTTCCAGATTTTTTTCCCACAAATATAAATCATTTCTCATGATTTTAGTTACCCTGAACCACCCTCCAGTCAATACCAGATGATGGACAGGCTGGACCACCTGGACCTATAAAACTAAGGACAAGACTCTGAACCAAGATAACCTCTCAACAAAACTCCCTCAATAACCCTTATTTATTATCATGCCCTTTCAATTTATAACAGCTTAAACTGTGAAAATAAATTAATTTGCCATTAAAAATCAGACATCCTAGTTCGTGGTCTGCACCTTGAAGAACATGTTCATTTGGGGGAAGCCAACATCAGCAAAGCAAACAGAGAAGCAATCGGCAGAAAGCACGTCTGTATGTCTTGTACTGCTTTACCTTCTCAATTCTCTGGAGAGTTTGAAGGTGCTTAAAATTGATAATGTACATTCCATAAAAGACATTTGGACTGGAAAAGCATGGTAACTAAAGTTGCATTTGAAATTCCCCATAGGTGAATCCTTAGTTTATTTCCTACCTAGTCCTACCCAGTTTCTTGCTTAATACATTCCTGGTCACACATACTAAAGTTGATAATGCTAAAATAAAATGCATTGAATAATATAAGAGCAAGGATTTTTTTTCCAGAGAACTGAAAGGTAGTGTTCAATTCCTACTTGCAGCTCACCTTTAAGAGACAACCTTTGATAATATATTTCCTGCATGTGTAATATTTCCAACATTGTCCAATTCATATCTTCCTGAATGAGGCTCAAGAGTCATTGCTTTGTATATAGCTAATGACTCCATCTTCACACAGTTATATTACTGTAGGAAACTTATGCCTCTTATTACTAGCATCATCATTTCTGTTTCCTATTCATATTTATAGATAGTGGAGAAATATAATATTCAAATAATTGCATAAATAAATACCAAACATGGTGATACTACTGAAAATAAACTCTTGACTGATAGTCTGTGTAAGAACTTAAAATATTCATTTATCAGCAGATACATAAATGTCACAATTCAATATATAAAAAATGACTGAAGAATGACATTGCATAATGTAAAAAAGTTTTAGTTGATTTAATGTCGAAACCAAAAATAAAATAAAGCTGAAAGCATAAACATTACTGATCGCCCATTTTGCAAGTTGACACGCCCCTGCCAAGGACAACATGCTAAAAAAATTACAACCCTGTGGCTAGGGTTGTGGCTCAGCAGTAGAGTGCTCACCTACCATGTGTGCAGCACTGGGTTTGATCCTCAGCACCACATAAAAATAAATAAAATAAAGGTATTGTGTGCAACTACAACTAAAAAATAAATATTTAAAAATAAAATTACAGCCGGGCGCAGTGGCGCACGCCTGTAATCCCAGCACTTGGGAGGCTGAGGCAGGAGGATCGCAAGTTCAAAGCCAGCCTCAGCAATGGCGAGGCACTTAGCAACTCAGTGAGACCCTGTCTCTAAATAAAATACAAAAAAAGGGCTGGGGATATGACCCAGTGGTCGAGTGCCCCTGAGTTCAATCCCGGTACCACAAAAAAATAAATAAATAAATAAAATAAAATTACAACCCTGTGATCATCAAGGGTATTTATTATGTCCAAATATAAAGGCAATGCCTTTGATCCACCACTAATGAAATGAACTTTGAGTTGATTCTGCAATAGTTGTGTGAGTTTTAATGAACCTGCCCTAACCCTGTACTCAAAGCCCGTAAGTAGTTAGAAGTTAGTTAAGAACTATTAGAGATACAATCAGCAGCAAAGGGAGAATGACCACAATCATAGCCCAGTACCAGAGCCCTTATCAATTAGCCAAAATTAAAGGCAAGAATAGAGTTGTGTAAATTGTCTTCGTTTTCTTTCACGTGACAGAATACATCTAACTTCTTTTTATTCAAATGAGGCTTTAGACAAAAAGTGATTTTTGAGAAATAAGGGAATTATATCTGATTGGTATAAAATGTAGAGAGATTTTAATTATTAAAAATAATGGTGGGCTGGGGTTGTGGCTCAGCGGTAGAGCGCTTGCCTAGCACGTGCATGGCCCGGGTTCGATCCTCAGCACCACGTACAAATAAACGCATTGTGTACAACTAAAAGCAAATGAATAAATATTTTAAAAAATAATAATGTGTAGGGACTGGGGTTGTTGCTCAGTGGTAGAGTGCTGAGCACGTGCATGGCCTGGGTTCAATCCTCAGCACCATGTAAGAATTAAAGGCATATGTACACCTAAAACAAATAAATAAATATTTTTTAAAAAAATAATGTGTAGAAGAGATGGGAGGAAGAAAACCTAGGGGAAAGGAAGGTATAGATTGCATCTTATATCCCACTCACATGAAGCCCAATGAGCAATTTCTTTAGGTTTAGTCAACTCAACCTGATGCACAGTGTGAAAGGAACAAAGAAAGTCAAGAATAGGGATTCAGTTGAAGAAAAGGGAAAGGGGCTTTTTAACATTATGTTACCGACCTATTAACTGTAATGAAACAAGTTATGTGGAACTCTGGTATCTGACAATCTCATCTATCTGGAGCACAGCAAAAAGTCAACAGAACAAAGAGAATGGAAAGAGGTCTTTGCAGAAATAAAATAGAGATTACCAAATCCACGCCCTGAAGATCATGTCCATTGCTCCTAGATGTTTATAGAAGCCTTTTCTCAGAGGCTATTACTTTTTACTAGATTTGATTTTAAAGGATTTGTCAATTTGGTTTCCAAGCCCATGGGAAAGTAAAAGCAGTAAACAAAAAGGAGGACAAAGTATCACAGCAGGCATGCAGAGAGCAGTGAGAAGAGAAAGTTGAGCGTCTTAAGCAGGGTGGAGATGAAGAAAAAAGAAAAAAAAAGAAGGCATAAACATGACTCAATGATCAAAAAGCCTTGGGGAAGAAATTTTGAAAACTGATGCCTCTATCAACCATGAGTAATCAAGAAGGTTAATTTACATTCAGTATAAAGACACTCCCTGAGTTAGCCAACATTTAATGTTATGTAAATAGTTCCATAGGCACATAATAAAATTTTAAAGATACAGGAGATTTCATATCACATAGAGAAATGAAAAGAAGTGTGCAAATGAAGACCACAAAGTAAGTCCACAAGGCCAGAAGTTGCAGATATCAAGAAGATAATGGCCCTGCATGGTCCTTCTTACATAGCCTTTGTTCCCAAGCAGATTCTCACTGTGTTCACTTGTGTTATAACACGGCTATTTGTTTATTCCCCCTTTTATTACTTTCTAATCATGTCCATAAAGTGGTTAAGTGATAGGAAAATACAGGACCAGTCTATAAAAGTAAGCAAAACATTAAATATTTAAACAAAACCAGGCATAGTGATCTATTTCTCCAGTTCCAGTTACTTAAGAGGCTGAAATCTAAGGATTGCTTGAGCCCAGGAGTTTGAGGCCAGCCTGGGCAACATAGTGAGACCCTGTTTAAAACAAACAAACAGATACACAAACAAACATGAAGACATTTTCAACCTACCTTAAATTTGTGTTGTCCATTGTTCATGAACTCCAGTGAATGACTGTGTTTTGTATACAGTAGGAAAATATCGTATATACTTTTAAAATAGGCCAAAATAGAACAACGATTCATATACAAATGTGTTCATAACAATAGTATTTAGCATTTTAAACATTGGAAGCAACCTAATTAGCCAACACTAAAGAATGGTTAAATAAATTATGGTACATAGATATTTGATGGACAATTATGTAACCATAAACACTATACTTTTATTAGGACATTTGTGTGGCACAAAATTATGTTCAAAAACAAGATACAGAATTGTATGTGCAATATAACTTCAACTATGTACAAAATATATACAAAAAAGATAGATAAAAAGGTTTCATTGGTAACAACCACAAAAGAAATTTTTTAAACCTAGGAACAAACTATATATGTAATACCCACACAAAGAATGCTATAAATATTTACTGAAATACATTTTTTAAAGGTTTTTTTTAGTTGTGGATGGACCTTTATTTTATTTATTTATATGTGGTGCTGAGAATCTAACCCAGTGCCTCACACATGCTAGTCAAGCACTCTACCACTGAGCCACAACTCCAGCCCCTGAAAGATATTTTAAAACCTGAAAAACGAAAAGGTATACCATGTCCCCTGACGGGAAGCCTCAATGTTTTAAAGATTTTTTAAAAATCTAAATATTTGACAAACTCTTTGAAATTCCAATCAATATTATGATAGGATTTTAATGAACTTGATATGCCAATTGTAAAATTCATCTGGAAGGGTACAAACTTAAGAACAGCTAAGACATTCTTAAAAGTATAATGATGAACCAGCCTCTTCATACCAAATATCAAAACATGTTTTATAACCGTAATAATTAAAGTGTGGTATTGGTTCATGAGCAGAAAAATAGATTAATGAAAGAGACTAGATCACCTACTACTGACATAGCATTTCAAGCAACTAACAATAGGTGTTAGGACAATTGGGATATCCATTAAAAAAAAAAAAAAAAAAGATTTATCTTCTACATCACACCATTCAAAAGCCAATTAACATGGCGTTTCCAGTGACTGGCATGGGCCATGGTCTGAAGAATAAACAGCAAAGATGGTGGACTAGGAGTGCACAGCTGGAGCCCAGCAGGTAACAGCTGGCAGGGTTGGGGTTACACAAGCTGCCAGCACAGCAGGGAGGCTTGTTATAAACAAGGATATTGAGTAAATAAAGAAAAGGAGTAAGGATGGTGGAAGTAGGTTTCTCAGTCAGAGAAGGGAGTACAAACATGGACAGGGAGAAGCCTAAAATGAACCTGGTGATGCTGGATTGGAGAAATCGTTGTGTTTTAAATACTGTGTCTCTTTCCTGTTTTCAATGCTTGTGCTGAGGTTATGTAGGATAATGCCCTTATTTTTAGAAAATCCACACTGAAGTATTTAGTGCTTTGAAGGCTTCGTGTCCCTAATTTTCTCTCAAATGGATCAGAAAAAAAAAGAAGAAGGAGAAGGTAGTATGTATATAGTACATATGTGGGGTGGAGGAGAAATAAGAGGTGACATGATGAAATGACAACAATGAAGAATAAAGGTAGGGCTGTTATGGGAGTTCATTGTATTGTTCTTGAACTTTCTGTAATTTTGAAATATTTTCAAAATGAAAAACTTTTAAATATTTTTTTAGATGTTGATGGACCTTTATTTTATTCATTTATTTATATGTGGTGCTGAGAATCGAACCCAGGGCCTCACACATGCTAGGCAAGTGCTCTTACCACTGAGCCACAACTCCAGCCCCCAAAATGAAAATTTTGAAAAACAAATTTCAGATGTATCAAAAATCTAAATGACCCAGGCTTGGTGGCGCATGCCTGTAATCCCAGCACTTGGGAGGCTGAGGCAGGAGGATCAAGAGTTCAAAGCCAGCCTCAGCAATGGCAAGGTACTTAGCAACTCAGTGAGACCCTGTCTCTAATAAAATACAAAAAAGGGCTGGGGATGTGGCCCAGTGTTCGAGTGCCCCTGAGTTCAATCCCTGGTACCAAAAAAAAAAAAAAAAAAAAAAAAAAGCCTAAATAATTCTGCTTCTTATAACCTATTCCAAAACATGCTGTCAGAGATACAAAAAATATTGTATATAGATAGCTAGGTATATATATATATCCTCTCTCTCTCTCTCTCTCTCTCTCTCTCTCTATATATATATATATATACATATATATATATTCTCAATCATAAAAGAAAAATTAGACATATTGGAAGCATGTGTCAATTGGAAATGGTTAAATAAATTGTAATGTACCCATACCACAAAATACTGTGCAGGAATTTAAAAAAAATTAAGGTAGATTTATATGTACTGACATGGAAAGATATTCAAGATATATTGTTAAATGTAAAAGCAAGTAGACCAATAGGTAGAATGTGATCTCATTTATGTTTTTTTTTTTTTTTTTTTTTTTTTTTTGTGGTTACTGGGGATTGAACTCAGGGGCACTAGACCACTGGGTCACATCCCCAGCCCTTTTTTGTATTTTATTTAGAGACAGGGTCTCACTGAGTTGCTAAGTGCCTCGCCATTGCTGAGGCTGGCTTTGAACTCGCGATCCTCCTGCCTCAGCCTCCCAAAGTGCTGGGATTACAGGCGTGCGCCACCGCGCCCGGCTCATTTATGTTATTTTTTAAAAGTTAAAAATAACTGCTATGAGTGAGTATGTTTATGTGTATGTGTCTATGCCGATAAACACATAGAAATAGTCTGAAAGAACACACTAAACTCTAAGCAATTGTTAAGTCTAGGGAAGGAGAATGGTACTATACTTTTCAAATTTTCCATAATAGTCATGTAATACTTTTATTACCAGTTGAAAAAAAAATCCCAAGTACAAAAAGGCAGGAATATATACAATACATTTTTGAAAGTGTTCCTCTCAAGGTGATTACAGTACGTAATGCTGGGAATTATCTTTAGTTAACTGGAAAGCTCCCAGTCCAAACCCCACATATAGGGAATTGGCCTTCCAATGGACTGTGCACAGGTACACTTCATCATTAGCTTAATAGAGGATCCGGCAGCCTGCTGAGCCACTCCCTGTGTGCTGGGCCCCAGTCCAAAAGTGAATTCCCTTGCAGCTTTCCAAAAGGAGGTCAAACAAGTCCTCGGGGACTCTCGACAGAAAGAAGTTGCCAAAGGCTAAATTTGGCATCGAAGTCAGAGCCTGGACTGGGATAAACTGTGCCAGCACTTTTCAGTTATGCTTTCAAGGGCTTGATCAGAATAGGCAGGACTAGAGAGTTCTTTCCAAAAGCTGCTTAGCAGCCCAAGCCACAGTTTGGGGATGAACCTGAAAATGTAAAATTATTTCTCTGCCTTCCCGACCCTGCTGTCGCCTATTTGAAAGATATTTCAATTTCCCTTCTTTTCTCTTGCTCCAAGTAATTTATACTAGTGATAATTCCTGCCAATCTGATCAGATCCTAGTTTAGCCCTGCAAAAGACAGGGAAAAGGAGGCTGGAAGCATTTTTCTTTTTCTTTTCCCCATTTTTCTTCAACTTTTTAGGTATAACAGACCAGTTTTTATATTTAAGCTACCTTTTACCCCCTTTGGTCTTCTTTTCTCATACAATATCTTATGGAATTGTAATTCACATATCCTAAAATTAATTACATAAAGTATATAATTCAGTGATCTTTAGTGTATTCACAGAGTTGTGCAACCACCACCACAATATAGTTTACATTTTTATCACCTCAAAAATAAACCCTTTCACCATTAGCAGTCACTCCCATTTCTCCTTAATCCTTCCAGCTCTAAGCAACCACTAATCTACTTTCTGTCCCTATGGATTGCCTGTTCTGAACATTTCATATAAATCAAATAACTCAACTGGTGGTCATTTGTGTGTGGCTTCCTTCACTTAGCACAATGTTTTTGTAGTCTGTCCATGTTGTAACACATGTCAGTACTCCATCTCTTTATGACTGAATAATATTCCATTGGATGGCTATGTCACATTTTATTTATCCATTCATCAGTTGATGGACATTTCAGGTTATTATGAATAATGCTGTTTTGGACATTTTTGTGCAACTTTTTGTGTGTATACATATCTTCCAGCTCTCTTGGTTACATACCTAGAGTCGCTGGTCATATGGTAACTCTGTGTTTAAGGTTTTTTTTGATATTTTTTTTTAGTTGTTGATAGACCATTATTTTATTTATATTTATATGTGTTGCTGAGAATCAAACCCAGTGCCTCACACATGCCAGGCAAGTGCACTACCACTGAGCCCCAACCCCAGCCCCTGTGTTTTAAGTTTTTGAAGAACTGACTTGCTGTTTTCCAAAACAGCTATGCCATTTTATATTCCCACCAGCCACATATGCCACTTCCAATGTCCATACTGCCACCAATACTTAATGTTGTCTGTTCTTTTGATTATAGCTATTCTATTGGATATCAAGTGGTATTTCATTATGGTTTTGATTGGCATTTCCTTAATGGCTAATGATGATGAAACATATATTCCTGCACTTTTGGACTTTTTTGAATTGTATTCTTTTTGATGCTCTCATAAATGAAGCTTTCCTTAATTTCATTTTCAGGTTGTTCATTGCTAGTGTGTAGAAATGAAATTGTTTTTTGTGTCATGATTTTGTATCCTTCAACCTTGCTGAACTTATTTTTTTAATTTGTTCTAATTATTTATACATGATAGTAGAAAGTATTTTGACATATTGTATACATATGGAGTTAACTTCTCATTCTTCTGGTTGTACATGATGTGAAGTTACACTGGTCGTGTATACATATATGAATATAGGAAAGTTATGTCTGATTCATTCAACTATCTTTCCTATTCCCATTCCCCCTCCCCTCCCTTCATTCCCCTTTGTCTAATCCAAAGTACTTCTATTCTTCCCTAACCATCCCCCCTCCCCACATTGTGAATTAGCATCCACATATCAGAGAAAATATTTGCCTTTGAGTTTTGGGGATTGGCTTGTGTGCCTTAGTATGATAGTCTCCAGTTCCATCTGTTTACCAGCAAATGCCATAATTTCATTCTTCTTTATGGCTGAGTAATAATCCATTTTGCATATGTACCACATTTTCTTTATCCATTCATCTGTTGATGGGCACCTAGGTTGGTTCCATAGTTTAGCTATTGTGAATTGAGCTGCTATAAACATTGATATGGCTGTGTCACTATAGTATGCTGAGGTTGAGTCCTTTGGGTATATACCAAGGAGTGGAATAACTGGGTCAAATAGTGTTTCCATTCCCAGTTTTCCAAGGAATCTTCATACTGCTTTCCAGAGTGTTTGCACCAATTTGCAGTCCCACCAGCAATGTATAAGTATACCTTTTCCCCCACATTCTTGCCAACATTTATTGTTGCTTGTATTCTTGATAATTGCCATTCTGACTGGAATGAGATGAAATCTCAGTGTAGTTTTTAATTTGCGTTTCTCTAATTGCTAGAGAGGTTGAACATTTTTTCATATATTTGTTGATCATTTGTATTTCTTCTTCTGTGGCGTGTCTGTTCAGTTCCTTAGCTTAATTTGTTTAGTAGCTTACAGTTGTTTTTGTTTTTGAGTCATCAAGTAGTCAACTTGATGACTATAAAAAGGTTGCTCACTAGGACTGGCCCTCAGCTGCCCCTGTCCTACCAGGTCCTTTCTTTCCTTATAATTCACTGACTTTGCATTATCTCCAGGAGCAAAGACTTAGCACATTCCTTTTGAAAGTTTGCCTGACCCTGATTTGCCTCTTTAAATCTGTGGCTGGTGTCTCATTGGCTGCTAACCTTATATAACTAAGTGGTCCCAGCCACCACTTACCAAATAAACTGGTAATATTAACTTTTCCAGGAGACAATGACCACAATGAATTCCTCATCTGCCACATCTTCATAAACCTGATTTTATGCAGTTGTTTGTTCACTGTGGCTTCTACCAATGAAACCTAGGTTTTGTGTGACCTGGTGTTAGGGTCACTATACCAATATGATTTTTATCATTATTCTCAACAAGTGATGTCTTGATCCATTCAGGCTGATGTAACAAAGTACTATAAAGTGGGTGGCTTAGGAACAAAAAACAAAAACAACACAACAACAACAAAAACTATTTTCTCACATTTCTGGAGGCTGGGAAGTCCAAGATTAAGGTCCTGGCAGATTCTATGTCTGGTGAAGACTCACTTTCTGGTTCATAGATGGGGCACCTTGTCCTCACATGGTAGAAGAGGCAAGTGTCTCCTTGGGATCTCTTATTTATTTATTTATTTACTTTTGGTACCAAGGATTGAATTCAGGGGTACTCCACCATGGAGCTACATCTCCAGACCTTATTCATTTATTTATTTATTTTTATTTGGGGACAGGTTCTCACTAAATTTCCAAGAGCCTTGCTAAGTCACTAACTCTGGCTTTCAACTTGTGATCCTCCTGCCTCAGTCTGCTGAGCTGCTGGGATTACAGGCAAGTACCATTAGCCTGGCTCTATCCCTGGGATCCTTTATTAAGGGCACTAGTGCCATTCACAGAAGTCTCTGTCTCATAAACTAATCACCTTCCAAAGGCCCTGTCCTCCTAATACCAGTAGCTTGGGGTTAGAATTTCAACGTATGAATGGAGAGGGTGGGACAGAAACATTCAGGCTATAGCAAGTACCAAGAGGGAAGATCCCAAGAAGATTATACCAGGGGCTGGAGTTGTGGCTCAGCGGCAGAGCGCTCACCTCTCACGTGCGTGGCCCGGGTTCAATCCTCAGCACCACGTAAACATAAATGCATTGCATTGTGTACAACTAAAGTAAATAAATAAATATTAAAAAAAAAAGATTATACCATTTCCGTCACAGGGTAAACAGGTGCAAATATTTCATATTGGCTGAAGAAAGTAAATCAGTGGTAGTGGGAATATAACATCATGCTATCTTCCACTAAATCACAGATTAATTGGAAGTGATTGCTAATACAAAAATAACA
Organism: Tamias sibiricus; assembly: GCA_025594165.1. Classification (NCBI taxonomy): domain Eukaryota; kingdom Metazoa; phylum Chordata; class Mammalia; order Rodentia; family Sciuridae; genus Tamias; species Tamias sibiricus. Next base: position 17,444,362 of record CM046660.1, on the reverse strand, counting down.
TTTTAAATGAAGTATTATGCAGTCATCAAAAATAGTAAGGGAACACACTATATGAAGTGCAGGAGCCCTGTTTGGGGAGATGGCTTAAATTGCGGTTGACTATGGGCCATGGAGATTTGGGCATTGTCGCCTTCCGTAGTCTCACGGGACTTGGCCCGGGATCTCGAGTGACTTGAGCCGAGATTGCTGATCGGGTCAGCGCCATTTTTGGTGGTGTGGTGTGTGGTGTGTGTTAGTCGTTGTTAGAGCCAGAGAGAAAAGTTATCAGAATAAAAAGCTGTTTGTTTCCAGTTCGCCTCTGAACTTCTTCCCGCAGCTTCATTGCTCCAAGCGGCCATCGCTTCAGGCAGCAACAATGAAGAAATCTATAAAATGCACTGTTCTATGAAAAGGCAATTTACAGAAATCTGTGTCATGTTAGCTTTCTATTGCTATTATTAAAAATTAGTACAGGGGCTGGGGTTGTGGCTCGTCGGCGGAGCGCTCGCCTCGCACGTGAGCAACCTGGGTTCGATCCTCAGCACCACATAAACATAAATGCATTGCATTGTGTACAACTAAAGTAAATAAATAGATATTTTTAAAAAATAGTACAAATTTAGTGGCTTAAAACAATACAAATTTATTATCTTGTGATTCTTCAGATCATAATCCAGTATGGGTCTAACCAGGCTAAAATTAAGGTGTCAGCAGGACTGTGGACCTTCTGAGGATTTTCTTGCTTATTCATATCATTTTTTTGTGGGGGTGGGGTATCAGGGATTGAACTCAGGGGCACTCGACCTCTGAGGCACATCCCCAGCCCTATTTTGTATTTTTACTTAGAGACAGGGTCTCACTGAGGTGCTTAGCACCTTGCTTTTGCTGTGGCTGGCTTTGGACTTGTGATCCTCCTGCCTCAGCCTCCTGAGCTTCTGGGATTACAGGTGTGTGCCACCACACCCAGCTGTTTATTAATATCTTGAGATTATTTGGTTCTACATGGTTATAGGATGGAAGTCTCCATTTCTTTGCCGGCATTCAGCTAGGAGGTCTCCCTTAGCTCCTAGCAGCTTCTCTCTGGTCCCTACATATAGTTCCCTATATTTTAAAACCAGCAACCGGGCATCAGATTCTTTTCAGTCTGTATCTCTCTGACCCCTCTTCTGTCTTCAGAGCTGGAAAAGGTTCTCCACTTTTATGGACCCTTGTAATTAGACTGGAATTACCCAGATCAAGGGAAAGAGAAGAAAGTAAAGCAACTGTTATTGGAAAAGGGCTTCCTCTTTCAATGACAGACCATTGTGGAATTAAATAGGGCTGATGGCTGCACAACTGTGGATATAAGGAAAATCACTTAATAGACTAAGATGGTGGATTTTATGATATGTGTATCATATATCAATTTTTTAATTATAAAAAGCATTTTGGAAAGTGTAAGCTGATCCAATGTTATTATTTAATTTTCAACTGTTTTTTTGTTGGCACCGCAAGATGCTGTGCTGCAAGGATGAAAAGATTCTGTCTACTTTTTAAGAGCCTAGCATCTATAAAAGGAGACAATCATATGAGGACCTCACTGTAATTGAACTTTGCCAGGACTAGGATAGAGGTATGCTTTGGGATCATGAGGGCTATGCTAGGATATCTGGGCTCCATACTAGAGGCAGTAGGGAACCACCAAAGGCTTTTAAACTGGGGCTTGATTGATGTATCAGTTTGCATTTTAGTTATATCATCCTGGTGGCTATGCAGAAGACTGATGTGGTGGCAGCATGTCTAGTGTCAGATCTGTTAGAAGACAATTGCAGTAGCTTGGGCAAGAAATAATGGAAGCTTGAATGAAAAGCAGTGGTGGTAAGAACAAAGAGGAGTTCAGACTCAATAAATAGGGAAAACTCTGTAGGACTTGTTGTGATGAGGATCCAGGGAGAGGGAGAAGCCTGAGATGACTCACAGATTTCTGACTTGGGTCACTGGGTAGATGGTGGTGTCATTAACTGAGAAAAGAAATATAGCAAGAAGAATTTTTGCAGACTGAAATAATGAGCTCAGTTTTGGACAATACTTAGATATAAGGCACCTGGAAAATGATGCAGAGAATGTGTCCAGCTAGCAGTGCAACTTTGATCTAGCTACTTAATCTCTCTTGGCAACATTTTCCTGATGTATAAAGTAGCAGTATTATAATGAGAACTAATCTAATAAGTGAGCGAGCAAACTGTGTGTGTGTGTGTGTGTGTGTGTGTGTGTGTGTACACATTTTGCCCAGAATTCAAGTATTAAGGGTATTCACCTATTCTGCTTTGGGAAACTTGCAAACTATATGAACTATTTATTAAATATGTGCCTAGCTCTCTATAAGAAAACCTGCTCAGTGATATCAGAGACATTTATATTTATAGGTGCAACCTGATATAAGTCAACTCAGTGAAATTACAGAGGTACCCAAAAGATCAGACAGAGAATGAAAATTTACAGCCCCTAAAGATTCAGTATAAGATTCTTTTTTTAGTTAGTTATATTTCTCCTAGTGAATATAAGCCAATTCACTGTAGAGAAATTGCATACATTTCAAAAATAATAAAAGCTAACTTCTACTCTGTGCTTGTTCCATGCTAGGCACCACACTAAGCTTTTTACAAGTATTATTTGTTTATCCTCACAGTAATCCTATTGTGGCAGATACTATATACATTCTCATTTTACAAATAAAGAAACAAAGGCTTAGAGGGGCTAAATAACATAACTAATATTGTCAACACAGTAAGCAATAAATACAGGACTCAAATCTAGGTCTTTCTGACTCCAAAATATAGGTTCATGACCAAAACCAACTGTTACATATAAAGCCATGTACTCTTATCATGTACAAAGGCCTGCTTATGTATATATGCATGCTTATGTTTATGATCAGAATAATAATCTTGTTTGAGTTATGTGGAAATTATTGACCCTTCACTATTGTTTTTATATCCTTATTCCTCTTTAGAATTCCCAGTTAATTTTCAGATTTATTCTCTAATCCTCATGTGAGGTCCCATTATCCCTGTTCATCTTCCCTCCCTCTCATCACATTGCTCGGTTCAGCACACAGATTGGACATGTTTAGTAAATAAGGAAGGTCTTGTCTGGAAATACCAACATTTATGGTATCTCTCAGAAGGCCAGATTCATTCCTGACCTATGCTTCTGAAGTCAGGACTACTGAACTTACCATTGCTCAGCCCAGCACCCCATCAACACAAAAACTCACACAGGAGAAGGAAAGGCCAGAGCAAATGTGCATTCATGATGAGATAGGCCAATGGTGCCAGAGGAATTTGCTGAGTGGGAATGGAGAAGTGAAGAGTTGTTTGTTCTTCATGAGAGAGTGTGGCTCTTCTCCAGAAAACAGAATAGTCACCAGCTGAGCAGGGGCATCTCTAGCACTGAAGCAGTTGAGTACATAAGAAAATGGATACAATAGAAGGGATTCACAGATGGGGCTAAAAATGTTTGGATGAGGGTCTTTCTGGACTCCTCAGACCCATGTACTTAGGCAAGGTTATTTGCCGGTGGTTATTTGTCTGAATAGTGACCAAAGTCTTTGAGCAGACCCTTGCCAAAGAACAGAACTTTAAAGTAATTTACCATGCAGATGTGTTTTTGTTTTGTTTTTTTTCAAATTGTTGGATTGAATCTGTTTTTCATGGTGGGAAGGCACCTCAAATAATCAAGATGCACTGTATTCAGGATCTAATTTCCCAAATGTCAGCATGCAATACATTTCAAAAGTAATTCACTTTGCAATGTGTTTTTCCCATTATACTCATATGGCAGAAATTATTGCAAATAATAGCCTAAGAAGTTGGGATCATCATTATATAAACTAAGAGGTCTAACTGGGCTGTTGACAGTAAAGGTTATTTCTACTGAAAAGAAAAAGAGAATTCTGCATTATTTTAAAAATAAACATTTGATGTCTTCTATCAGTTGTCCCTCCACCTCTCTCTAGCCTTACATTTCCTCAGTTCCTCAAGCCTGTCTGTTTATAGTTGCCTGGATTGACTTACTATATTGCCTCTGTGTTTTGTGTGTATCTCTCTCTGCTTAGAAAAATCTATGCCCTGTTTCTTCCACATATTTCTCACCTTCAAAATCAGAATTGCTTCTTTTCAGATGCCTTCCCTAATAATCACATCCCAAGTGTGATTTTTGTTTTTCAGTTTCTTTATCTATTGCAGCTTGAGTCTACACTATTACATATTTTCTTGCACTCACTAAAAAATTTTTTTTTATTTCATCTAAAGTTGCTTTATGGGTGTATGTTTTAGCCTCTATTTAGAATTTTACATTCTCTGAAGAGCTCAAGGGCTATGACTTTTATTTCTTTAGCATCTAGGAATAGTACAATGACTCATGTTAAAATGACATAAATGCTATACCTGTGGATAAACTTTGACCAGCCTGATCCATTTGACAGCGATACCAAGAAGAATTTTATTAAACAAGCATCAGGTGAATTTCAAAAGGTTAAAGATGAGATGTAATCATCCAATCTGTCCCTCATGGATCGTTCATCCAAGGATTTATTAAAGCTTTTCTTTTTTTTAATATTTATTTATTTACTTTAGTTGTACACATGAATGCATTTATGTTTACATGGTGCTGAGGATCGAACCCGGGCCGCACATGTGCGAGGCGAGCGCTCTGCCGCTGAGCCACAATCCCAGCCCAGCTTTTCTTATTTATATTTGTAGGAGCTGTCTTTATCAAACCTCAGAATAACAATTTATTAATAATGGATAGATGAGTCTGTCCTAGAAAACAACAAGGTTATCTGCTCATTATCAATTTATTCTTCAACAAATTTAATTATTTGACAAACATTTGTTGAGGATATACTGCATAGATAACTTAGAGTAGATCCTGAAAGACCGTTAAATATATATTGTATTTGAAAAACCAAAACACACCAAGTAAAATAAAAATTAAAAAGGGGACAAAGTAATAATAGTTTAAGTATTAAACTGAAAGTATTATGATGTAAATTTGGCCTCAAATGATGGAGAAAAGAGAGACCAAAGGCACAGAAGCAAAAATGCACATGTCGTGTTTGGATGATGATGGACATTTAGTCCAGCTGAATGAAAGAAGACACGAAGAGCTTTTCAAATACCATATTGTTATTATTGTTGTTTTAATCAATATTAATTTAAATGTCCCATTTCTGGTGTTCTTTATTCCTTCCTGCATTTCTGTGCTTCCAGATGGTATTATTTTTACTTGTAGCTGAAGAATTCCATTTGTGACTTCTTTCAGTACAATAGCTGACAATGAATACTCCAGATTTTTTTTTAATAAAAATGTCTCTATCTTACCTTTATTTTTAAAGGTATAGAATTTACCTCTATTTAACTTCCATTTTACTGGGTATAAAATTCTAAGCGTACAGTTGTTTTTTCTACTAACATGCCATTCCATTATCTTCTGGTTTCCATTATTTATGTTGGAAAAGTTAGCTGTCAGTCTTACTGTTGCTCATTTGAGGATAATGTGCCATATTTTACTCTGGCTAATTTTAATATTTTATATTTGCATTTACTTTTCAGTGGTTTTATTAAATGTGGTTTTCTTTGGTTTTGTCCTGTTTAAGATTCATAGAACTTCTTGAATTCTTGGCTTAATGACTTCTTTACTTTGGGGAAATTCTTGACTAGTGTACTTTAAAATATGGCTCCTGCCATATTTCCTTATCTTCCTTCTGAAACTCCTTCTGAAACCCCATTGATAATCATATAAAATATTTCATCATAGCCTCTGTGTTTTTTTACATAGTTGCTTCTATATTCATCGCTTGGGTTTTTTTTTTTTTTTCCACCTTGCTTCAATCTGAATATCTTCTTTCTTTCTTTTCTTTTTTTGGGGGGGGTAGGGTGGGTACCAGGGATTGAACTCAGGGACACTCGACCACCGAGCCACATCCCCAGCCCTATTTTGTATTTTATTTAGACACACGGTCTCACTGAGTTGTTTAGCACCTTGCTTTTCCTGAGGCTGGCTTTGAACTTGTGATCCTCCTCTCAGCCTCCCAAGCTGCTGGGATTACAGGCATGTGCCACCGTGCCTTGCTCAATCTGAATATTTTCTTTTTTTATTTATTTATTTGCTTTAGTTGTACACAATGCGTTTATTTTTACGTGGTGCTAAGGATCAAACCTGGGTTGCGCACATGCTAGGCAAGCGCTCTACTGCTGAGCCACAACCCCAGCCCAATCTGAATATTTTCTAATGACCTATATTTTAGTTCACTAATATCTTCTGCTGGGTCTAAGAGTGGTAAACCCATATTTTGTATTCTTAATTTCAAGTATTATATATCTCTTATCTAGGATTTACAGTTTTTTTTTCTTCATCTTTTTGTTGTTGACCACAATTCTCTGGTGAAATTCTCTATCTTTCCACCTACTTCCTTAAACATACTAGCCACATCTACTTAAAAAATGTGTGGCTAAAAGCTCAAGATGTTTGTCATCTTTAGGTTTATTTCCATGATCTCCTTTGTTTCTTAATTTTTAGTCATTTGGCCCTGATACCCTTCATTATTGGTTTTTTAAAAATGGAATACCATACATCGACTATGAAAAATTATGACTTAGATGATGATATTATCCTCCACAGAAGAGTCCATTTTTTCCTGGCAGTGAGCTAAGTTTTGAGTTCATCATTTTTGTACAGGTAAGACTGGCTTGCCCTTAATTCTGAGGCCTATCCCTTTCAGGGTTATCCATTTAAAAGTTTATTTATTTACCAGTGTCCTTTCCCCCTGATGGTGCCTGAACTTAAATTCCGTCTCCCCAGGACTGTGACACTGCTGGCATTTATGCTCAGCCTTTTAGCCTCTTTGTAGCTCCTTTTTTTTATTTTCTTGGCATCTCTCCCTACACATATGCAGTGTAGGAGTTGTCCAGTACCTAGAGGTGTTTGCAATCATAAGGTCAGGCTCACTCCTCTGTTATTGCCTTTGATTGTCCTGAACTTCTGGCTGCCTTGATTGCTCTCTATGTCTTCAAAACATGGTGGTTTTCTTGTTTTAACCAGACTTTATAGCTGTTTTCAACAAAAGAGTTAGTCATAACCAGAAATGGAAGTAAAGCCACTAATTTAGAAATAATAAAAATGTATTCCCCTTAAGTGAGTTTAAAAATCTAATTTTTTAATATGTTGACAAGCTTCTTTTAAAATTTGGATAGAGCTGGGCATGGTGGCACATGCCTGTAATTCCAGTGACTTGGGAGGCTGAGGCAGGAGGATCACAAGTTTGAGGCCAGCTCAGCAACAAAGGGAGAACTTCAGCAACCTAGCAAGACCCTGTCTCAAAATTAAAATAAAAAGGGCTGGGTATAGCTGGGCATGGTGGCATATGCCTGTAATCCCAGTGGCTCTGAAGGCTGAGACAGGAAAATTGCAGGTTCAAAGCCAGTCTCAGTAACAGCAAGGCACTAAGCAACTCAGTGAGACTCTGTCTCTAAATAAAATACAAAATAGGGCTGGGGATGTGGCTAAGTGGTCAAGTGCCCCTGAGTTCAATTCCCAGTACCAAAAAATAAATAAATAAATAAATAAATAAATAAAGGACTGGGTATGTAGCTCAATGGTAAAGCACTGCTGGGTTCAATCCCCAGTACCAAAAATTACTTACTTAATTAATTTAATTTAATATGAATGGAAAAAGACAAAGTAGAATAGCCAAAACAATTTTGAAAAAAGAACAAAATTGAAATATTCAAACTGCATGGTTTAAAATTGAATATAAAATGATAGTATTCAAGAAAGTATGGCATGGGTGAAAGAATGACACATAGATCAATTGAAAAAATATAAAGTTTAGAAACAGACTAATACATATATGGTCAATTAACTTTTGACTAAAACAATTAGATGGAGAAAGGAATAAAAAACTCTCAAAATTGACAATATGAAAATAGAGAATTTGCTTTAAAGAAATGGGCAAAAATTTGAGTAGATACTTTGCCAAAGAAGACTTACAGATGGCAAATGAGTATCATTTGATGTGAATCACAGAGGAAGGTCATCAAGGAAGCACAAACCACTACATGTCGCGTAGAATGGCTTTAAAAAATGACAATACTAAGTGCTGATGAAGAGGCAGAGCAACTCATGCACTGCCTGTCAGGAGGCAGAATGGTGTGGCCATTCCGACAGCTTCTTCTACAGTTAGGCATATTTAACCTATGATGCAGCAATATCACATCTAGGTATTTGTCCAAGAAACATAAAAAAATAAAAACCTTTTGTTAAATAAATGAAATCTTATTTTTATACAAAAACCTGTACATGAATATTTGTAGCAGTTTTCTTCAGAATTGCCAAAACAAATGACTTCTGCTAAATGAATAAATATCTGGGGTGGATCCATACAAAGAGGACTATTTAGCAATAAAAAGAACATGTGGCTAAATCTTAAAGCATGATGCTAAGTGAAAGAAACAAGATTCAAAAAGCTACCAATCATATGATTCAATTTATATGACATTCTAAAAATGAAGTATAGGAATAGATAATGGCATGGTGAGGAATTGCTAGGAATTAGGATGGCATGGAGAGTTGACTACTAGAGAGCCCAAGGGAAGGCTTTAGGGGGTGTGAAACTGTTCTGTATCTTAATTATACTGAGGATCATATCACTATCTGTATTTGTGAAATTTCAGAACTGTACAGCCAAAGAATTTTTTTGTTGATACATTTTGAAAATGTGAATAAAAAACAATAGAATGTTTGATTCTTGTCTTTAAAAAAAACACCTAATGTAAAATTTATTTACATTTGTTTTAACAAAGATTCATAAAATTACATCAAATGTATAGTAAAATGAATTTTTATAAGACCAATATCCTTGAAAGCCCACGAAGATAAAAAAGAAGGAACGGAACTTTAGGGCTGGAGATGTAGCTCAATGGGCAATGCTTAACATGGGCAAAGCCCTGTGTTTGATCCAAAAGGAAGGAAGGAAAGAAGAAAGGAAAAAAGGGAAGGAGGGAGGGAGGGAGGGAGGGAGAAGGAAGGGAGGGAGAAAAGAAGAAGGAAGGAAGGAAGGAAAAAAAAAGAAGTGACACTTTACTTCCCACTCTAGAATCCCTTCTCATGTGCCCAACTTGAATCACAAGCCCCTCTCTCATCCCATAAGTAACCATTATCCTGACTTTTATATTAACCACTTTCTGGAGCTTCATAATTTGTTGCCCTTCAAATGAGCATCCATGAACACTATAGTCTTGTCCACTTTTTTAAAGTTCTGTTTTTAAACTCCCTTCTAAGCTATTGGTTCTCCTCTAACGTTTTCTTTTCCTTACAAGAAAAGTTATCAGGCCCACGTTCTGATTTTGCTGACTGCACACCTGTGGTATGATTGAGCATGTTCTTCTATTCTCTATATCTCCTGAAACTTTGTTGCTGGACCCAAAGACCAGGTCAGACTCCTGTTCCCTCCCTTTCCAAAGTTGCTGCCAACACCACAGGAGTTACATAGTGCTTGGTATCTCTCATAGGGGATTTTGCCAAGAAATTGGTAACTGGCAAGACAACAGAAAGCATATGATGTCTGGTTATTTATCTTTTTGTGTTATTAGCAGCTGTTGGTGCTTAGTATTTATATCTATTTCCTGATGATGCACTGAGTTATTTTAATGAGAAATGGTAGACTAGGATCATACTGTGGGTGTTGGAGATGTTCATTGCTGCTGGATTGGGTGTTATTTTCAATGTTTGGTCATTGTTTCCAGTAGACAGAATGAACAGTATTTTCAATGTACAGGAAAGGAAATGCACACACAGAGAGATATTTAAAGATAAAATATCTCATGAGTTTGTGTTGATTCCTCCAATTGCAATCTGTTCTCTCTCTTTTAGATCTTCTTTGTCACTCTTTAATATTTGTCACTTTCTCTCAAATCTTTGCTTCTTTCTGAATTTAAAAACTTAAAAAAAATTTTCTTCTTTTTCATTTATTCTTCAAGTATTGCTGTTGAATTTATTTGCTCGAATTTTCTTTCTGGCTTATTCTTCCTTTCTTAAAAATTATTTTTAATATATTTATAAATATTTCTGAATTCTGTCTCTTCAGTGCTAAATTTCTAAGGCTCGTTTTTAAGATTTCATATCATGTACTATTTTCTTTTATCTCATTTGAAACAATAGGTTACAGTTTAGATTTGTTTTGTTGCTATTCTTTCTGGGGTGATCTCATTGCCTGTGGGGATGTTATTTAGCTCTTTGCTCCATTTTTTTTTCCTTTTCTTTATAAAAACTATGTGACCTTGATATTTTCCATTGCTTCTTTTAATGCCAAATTAGTTTTCCTGAATTTTTATTATAAAGTAGGAAATTCAGTTCTTCATAGAACTTCCTTTCTGGTTTGGGGGTAGGTTAAAAATAAGGCAGCTTGCTTCAGGATATTTCACTATTTGGGTCTGGAGCTTTTCTTTTCCTCATTTTTTGTCCATGTTCTATTCATTTTTTTTTTTTATTCCAGTGCAGGCAATTTCTCTTCAGTGTGAGACTCTGTCCTACCCAGGGGCCCTGGCAGGTTGGTTTTGAGGGTTCATAGGAGCTGAGCTGCTCCAGCTGCTTCTTTTTCTTTTTAAAATATTTTTTTAGTTGTAGATGAACACAATTCCTTTATTCTATTTATTTATTTTCATGTGGTGCTGAGGATCAAACCCAGTGCCTCATACGTGTGAGGCAAGCACTCTACCATTGAGCCACAACCCCAGCCCTCCAGCCTCTTCTTGCTTTATTTCTAATTATTTCCTGAGTTCTGTCTCTTCGCTGACTTTTCCCCCACGGGTTTGATATTGGTATTGGTCTACTGCTATTCCCAGATTGGCCTGCCCTCTTTCCAGCAAATGCCTGCTGGGTATTTGGATTCTTCCTGTTCCTAGGTCCATCATAGGCAGCTTCCTTATCCTTTCTCCCAGATAGACACTGATACAGGCTGTTGGTGGTTTGGCCCCACCCAGTTGCATTTGAGCATTGTGCGTATTCCCTGTCACCTAGTGTCATGGTTTGGGCATGTCTTCTGGAATTCATGTGTTGGAAACTTAATCCACAAAGTCATATGTGAACGATATTGGGAGATGGAGTCTTTGGGAAGCAATTAGAATTAGAAGAAGTCATAAAGGATGGATCCCTGGATGGCATTAGTGGCTTCATAAGAAAAGAAAGAGACCAGACTAGCACATTTGCTCTGTCTCCACCGTGTGATGTCCTCCAACGTTTTATGATCCATCAAGAAGGCCTTCACCAGATGCCAGTGTGATGCTCTTGGACTTCCCAGGTCCAGAACCCTGAATTAAGTACCCCTCTATTATTTAGAAATTGCCCAGTCTGTGGTATTCAGTGATAGCAACAGAATGGACTAAGACACCTAGTTTCGTTGCAAATGTTTGTGGTTTTTCTATGTTGTTGTTCTCTCTGTTTTTATGTAAAGATTCAGAGAGACTAAAAACTATGCTGCTGATGCTGTCATCTTCCCAGAATCCTCTCCCCAGTTAATTCAATTATAAATGTATTTTGTATTATAGTCCCTGTGGGAGGCTGCTCATAACTTATGGGTGTTGACATCTTGTTTCTATTTGGGCCTGAGAAGGTTAAGGACTTTAAATCTTAGCTGTTTATGATGTCACAATTAATGACCAAACATAAGGAAACTAAAATATGAAAATAGTACATACCCAACTTGCAAGAATTTTTTGAAAAACATTTAAATTTAATTACAGCAGAACTATGTCTGAGGATTTGGAGATTATTTTAACAATCAATAAAAAGAGTCATTTGTGTATGTGTTATCAGAAATAACAGAATGCCACTTTCTTTTACAGGGTATATATGCATAAATTACTTGTAAACAAGCTTCATAGGATGTAACATATTTGCATATATTGTATTGCAAATATATTGTATTTGGGAGATTGTTAAGAATTCACACACACACACACACACACACACACACACAGGCATGCACAAAGAGGTTTTTCAGTAGCAGGCAGTCAATCGATAGATCTAATGAGTTCTAACAGAGCCCTGTATGGACCTTTAGAACTAAGAAAGCCTCAAGTGGTAATCTCCTCCAGACCACGGCCTCAAGAATCTTTATAACTCTATGTGCTTAAGTACAGACAATTGTTAACAATTAACAGTATCTATAAGATATGGGTTTTGGTTTTACTCTCGACTTTTTCTATCAGATGACAAGGTGTAGTGCCAACAAGCAGAGAAAATAGAAACAATACCTAAGCACGACTTGAAAAAAATAAAAACAGAGCTATGGTAGCTAGGAAACCGCAGCACAGATAGCGCATTGAAGAGGAATAGTTGAGGAGCCAGGGGCAACTCTAGGGCCATGCTATGATGCTATGCAAGTGGCATTGCACATGGTTGCCATAGCTACAGGACTGCACAGCTATAGACACACAGGCCCTATGGACCCACCCACCCTGCTGCCACTGCCTTCCACACCTGCCCATGTGAGTTTTCTACAGCTCCAGTGCAGGGAGAAAAAGGCCATATGGCTTAAATCAAAATATTTTTTTCACTTCTAAAAATCAGAAAACCAGACATTCAGAGCAGAAGGCAAGGAAACATTGGAAAACGCTGATTTCCCAAGGGCCAAATGCTTCAGAATATCTACTCAAGGAGGAAAGGCCGGTAACCCTCAGATGCCCATCTCCATATCTACTCTCTTGCTCCTTCTTACCCTCTTGATTCCTCTCCTTTCTGCACAGATCCTGTCTCTGTGCCTCCCCCATCCTCAACCCCTTTGCCTTGACAGCAGCACTCGGGAGAGTTGTGACATTATTTAAAGGAATACTCATGGATTGAGGCAGCAGAGCAGGAATTAGATATTTTGGTACTACTCTGTTTTCTTCCAGTAGGATGAAAGATATGCTCTTGAATGCCACTGTCAGGTTCAAGGCAAAGCCAGGGCAAGCTGAAAAAAAGCTTGTGGTTCAGGGATAGAGAGTAGAGAGTAGAAAAATAGAAGAGGAAAGCATCTTGTATACAGTTAGGAAGGTCCCTAGGTGTCACCCTGAACCTGGGGGTTGGGCAGTATGCAATAGGAAACATATGTTGGGGAGTTTTCCAAGGAGATCCCTAATTTTCCCTGGACTATTCTTCCTTGAATAGTCAACTGGGTGGGGGTGGAGGAGGGGGGTCTTCACATTCATGGATATCATGATGTGAATAAAATAGTTTAGGTTCTATTTTGGGACTTCAGATGAGGTGAAGTCTCTACACCCATTAAGTGCATGTTTTTTTTTTCCTCTGTTCACACCTATAGGCCAACCCTGTCCTAAATCTCCAAGATGATGTGGAATAAAGGAAAGGTGGCTTTTCCATATGCATAAGTTTCCTAATACTGCTGAAAGGAAGTACCACAAACCGGTGCCATCGAACAACAGAAATGTACTGTCTTACAGTCCCAGAGGCTGAAAGTCCAAAATCATTGTCTTTTTGAAACCTGTTAGTGAAATCTTCCTTGCCTTTTCCTGGTTAATGGTGGTTTGCTGGCAATCTTTGTTGTTCCTTGGAGTCTAGATGTATTGTACCAATGCTCCATTATCACAAGGTGACTCTGCTTTGTCACATGATGTTCTTTTGTAAGAACACCAATCATCCCAGCAGCTCAGGAGGCTGAGGCAGGAGGATTGCAAATTCAAAGCCAGCCTCAGCAACTTAGAGAGGGCTTAAGCAGCTTAGCAAGATCCTGTTAATAAAATAATGGCATTTGCAGGTAAATGGATGAAGTTGGAGAATATAATGCTAAGTGAAATTAGTCAATCTCAAAAATCCAAACACCAAATGTTTTCTCTGATATAAGGAGGTTAGTTCACAATGTGATTGGATGGGGGTACATAGGATTAGAGGAACACTAGAATGGTCAAAGGAAAGGGAGGGCAAGGGAGGGAGCAGGGGGGAAAAGGGGGGAAAAATGGTGGTTGAATGAGATGGATATCACTATCCTAAATGCATGATTAAAGATCTGAATGGTACTTATATACTTTGTATACAAGCAGTTGTATGTAAAAAGATGATATACTTGTGCATTATGAATAAGTAAATAAATAATCTAAAAAAAATAAATAAATAAAATAAAATAAAACAAAATTAAGACCATCCCTGTGGATGTGGCTCAGTGGTTAAGCACCCCTGGGTTCAATCCCTGGTGCAAAAAAAAAAGAACACCAGTCATATTGGATTAGGGGCCCACCCTTATCCAGTATGACCTCATCTTAACTAATTGTGTGTGCAAATATCCTTATTTCCAAATAAGGTCACATTCTGACACATGGAGGGTTAGGATTTCAAAGTATCCTTTTGGGTGTGAGTTGCTTCGCCTATCTGAGCTGGAATTTTCTCATCTATGAAATGAAGTCCCAGGGAAGACATAATAACTACCCACACAGGTTGTCACCAATAAGGAACAGTAGAAAAGGGCAGCAAAAGAGAAAAGATGGGAGCACATGTAATAGAGAGTGATAGACCAGGCCTTGTGGGCTTATCCCTTCATAGGAAGCAGTACTTCTGATCTGTGGGTGACTGCTAAGGCAGGTAAGAAATCAGGCTGTTGGTCAAGGGTAGGTGAGCAAATCTCTTCACATGATCCTGTGTGGGTCCATTTAAAGTAAGAAGCATTTGATGTTCTCTGAATTCAAAGGCAGGGGTGTGGTTAAGGCCCTCCCTTTGCCCTTAGGCTGCCTCATGCCAGCCCTGCCTGGAGATGAGGTGTGCTCCCAAGGTACTTGCTTCTGGTATTCTTATGAGATGCATCAGTGCTAAATATAGATACCCTGGTTCATGTTCATTCATTCAATCATTCACCATTCATTCATTCATTCAACAAATATGTATTGATCAACTGAAGATATAGAACAAAATAAACAATCTGCTGTTAGGGAGCTTTCACTAGAAAGGAGGGGACAGACAATGAAATCTAAAACATGTTGATCTATAATGTCAGACAACTATGCATGCTACTGTAACAGGGGTCCACTTCATGTTTTAAATATAAACCTTGACCTTACCGCTCAACCACTGGTGGTTTATTTTTAAATTGGTATGCATTTTTCTTTTTTCCTTCCTGTTCTCCTTCTTCCCCTTTCCAACCAAGGGCAAATCAAGATTAACATTCTTCCCTTCTTTAGCTGAGTTATCTGCCCTTCTACTCACTGTCCACAAGAGTAAAGAAACTCAGGACCTGGAAACTGGAACAACAGCTCTTTCAAGGATATAAGTTAAACATTAATTAGATCTACCCATAATGATGCTTGGAAAGCAGCCCTTGCGTCCCCCTTTTTAAAGGCCTCTGTCCCCCCCCCCCCCCCCCCCCCCCCCCCCCCCCGGCAGTTAGGACAGCAGCCTCTTGATGTGAAGCCATTGCTTTTCTGCCTTGCTTGAAAAGCAATAAGACTTTTTCCTTTTTCTCAAAAATTTGTCCTCTTTATGGGATCCAGCATTGGACAACAAGCACCAGACTTTTGGTATCACTAGGAAGAAAATAAATCAGGGTAAGGGGGTAGAACATTCAGGATGTGGGTGGTCGGGGAAGGCCTCTTAGAATTTAAACTGAAAGAATTAAGGTCATTGTGCTGTCTGGGGAAAGAGCACTCTAGGCAGAAGTGGTACATGCAGAGACTTTGAGACTGGAGGACAGTTGATGTATTCAAGGAGCAGCAGGAAGGCCACTGTGGTTGAAGAATGAATGTGGAGAATGCAATAAAAATATGTGAGCCAAATTCTGGGGAAGTTATGGAAGATAGTATAACACAGGAGTAAATGTCGAGGCTTTAAAGACGACAAGATTTGAGTTCAAACTCAAGCCCTGCCATTTATTTGTTTTATATGCTTGCACAAGTCACCCAACATTTATGAACCTCAATTTTCCTGTGTGGAAAAATCAGAGTTATTTTCCAGGTATGTTGTGAAGTGAAAATGAGGTTTGAAAATGATAAACTTTGGAAGATAGATCTGGGTTTGAATTCTACTTCTATATCTCACTTACTCTGTAGCCATAGGACTAGGATTTGGCTTCTTCACATATAAAATGGGAATATTAATATTATCTAAAAGAATCACTGTGAGGATTAAGATAGATGAAGTATGTTTAACAAGATGAAGTATGTTTTTATTTTTGGCACTTTCGTTATTATGTGCCTGATTGTAGATTTGTTTCCATGTGTCTTACTTGGGACTTGATATTCTTGTTTAATTCAAAGATCCATATCTTTCTTTAGTCTTGGAAAAATTTTATTCATTAGCTCTTTGAATGATGGCTCTGATTGCCACTTTCTCTATATCTGTCAAGATGGGCTGTGTTATACTGCAAGAGGAACAATCCCAAAGTTTTTGCAGCTTAAAACAAAGATTTTTTTCGTTTTTGTTTTGTGGTACTGGGAATTAAATCCAGGGTCCCTTGACCACTGAGCTATATCCCCAGGTCTTTTTTTTGGGGGGGGGTGAGTCCGGGGATTGAACTCAGGGGCACTTGACCACTGAGCCACATCCCCAGCCCTATTTTGTATTTTATTTAGAGACAGGGTCTCACTGAGTTGCTTAGTGCCTCACTTTTGCTGAGGCTGGCTTTGAACTCACGATCCTCCTGCCTCAGCCTCCTGAGCCACTGGGATTACAGGTGTGCACCACCACACTGGCCCCTTTTTATTTTTTATTCTGAGACAGAGTCTCATTAATTTGCCCAGACTGGACTCAAATTTGTGATCCTCCAGCATAGCTTCCAAAGTTGCTGGGATTACAGTCATGCACCACCACCCAGCTCAAGGTCTATTTATTCTTCACACCTGATTCATTGAGGGCTGGCTGGGGTTGCTGCTCTGTATTGTCTTTATTCTGAGTCCCAGAATAAATGTAGTTGTAGAACAACTACAACCTGCGCATACCTATAATCCCCGTGACTTGGAAGGTTGAGGAAGGAGGATTGCAAGTTCGAGGCCAACCTCAGCAATTTAGCAAAACCCTGTCTCAAAATAAAAAAATAAATAAAAGGGTTGGGGGTATATCTCCGCAGTAAATTGCTACTGGGTTCAATCTCCAGTGCCAAAAACTTGGAATGTTGCTGATTACCTTGGCAGGACAGGGTGAAAAAGAGCACAATGAGTTGTGCATAGAGTTGTAAATCGTCTCCCCAGAAGACACACTTATCACTTCCACTCATGTTGCATTGGCTAAAGTAAGTCACATGACCACACCTAACTTCCAGGCAATAGGGAAGTATAATCATTCCATGGGTCCAAGGAGAGAGCAAAAAATATTTGGAAGTCAACAACAATGACTGTTTTTCTGGAACTCTGTTACATGCATCTCAAATTCTTTCATTCTATCCTCCATGCCTCTCAACTCCTCTTCCACATAACATACCTTTCCCTCTTTCTGAATTGCATACTTACTAACTATTCTCTTTTTACAGAGGTCCAGACTACTGTTCAACCCAACCACTGCATTTTAACTTTTAAAAAGCAACATTTTTCATTTTTTAGATTTTAAAAAAATCCACCTGTTCTTTTATCTGTCCCTTTGTGGATTCTATTTCTTTCTTCATATTTTTAAACATTTTAAAGTTTCTTTCAGATTGAGCTATTATTTCTTTTGGGGGGAGTACCAGGGATTGAACTCAGGGGCACTCATGCACTGAGCCACATCCCCTGCCCTATTTTGTATTTTATTTAGAGATAAGCTCTGTCTGAGAAGCTCTGTCAAAAGCTCTTGTTGTTTAGTGCCTCACTTTTGCTGAGACTGGCTTTGAACTCACAATCTTCCTGTCTCAGCCTCCTGAGCTGTTGGGATTACAGGCGTGAGCCACTGAGACCAGCAAAGGCTATTATTTCTAGTTCTGGGAGGACAAATCCTCTTATGAGCTGGTCTTCTGACTCTTGCAATGATTTTTTTTTTATTGCTTAGTTTATGTATCTTTATTATGGGGTCATCTTCAGTGAGCATAGTTCCATGTGGCCTGGGGTATAGAAATGTCCCTATAAGGAGCTGGGCATAGTGGTACACACCTGTAAACCCAGCATTTTGAGAGGCTGAGGCAGGAGTATCGCCAAATTCAAGGCCAGTCTGGGCAACTTAGTGAGACCCTGTCTCAAAATCAAAAATCAAAAAACCAGGGGCTGGGGATGTGGCTCAGCGGGTTAGGGCTCGTCTAGCACGTGCGCGACCCAGGTTCGATCCTCAGCACCATGTAAAAATAAAGGCATTGTGTACAACTAAAACCAATAAATAAATATTAAAAAAATTAAAAATCAAAAGGACTAGCCGGGCATGGTGGTGCACGCCTGTAATCCCAGCACTTTGGGAGGCTGAGGCAGGAGGATCGCGAGTTCAAAGCCAGCCTCAGCAATGGCGAGGCACTTAGCAACTCAGTGAGACCCTGTCTCTAAATAAAATACAAAAAAGGTCTGGGGATGTGACCCAGTGAGTGTCCCTGAGTTCAATCCCCAGTACCAAAAAAAAAAAAAAGGATTGGGGATGTATTTGGTAGCTCAGTGGTAGAGCACCCCTGGGTTCAATCTCTAGTACCCAAAAAAAGAAAAGAAAGAAAGAAATGTCCATTATGTCTTGCAGAAGCCCTATGAATTTCATTGGATCAGGACAAATTCTCATGTTAATGCCTCATCTGGGATCTCAGAACCACATGGGAGGTATGAGTTCAAGGTCCACCCTCCATTCAGGTATGGGGTGGCTTTGGGCTCCACTCTCAGGGGTTGTTGTCACACACTGCCTTGGGTATAGATGTCCTGATTTGCTAACACTTCCAGAGGATAGTGGGAGAATTTTCATAGCTCCCATTTCACAAGTGGTGCAGACCTTTGTGATTTGGGGCTGAGACTTACTCCCCCACAATACAGATCTTATGACCTATATTCCACTCCGCATGCTGCTGTAGGGACACCAGCTCCCATCCAGTGAGGCCAGTTTCAGGTTCCAGCGTACCACTAGTCAGTCACCTTTTGTTCCCTCTTGTTATGGTTTAGATGTTAGGTGTCCTCCAAAAGCTCATGTGTGAGAGAATGCAAGAGAGTTCAGAAGTGAAATGATTGAGTTATGAGAGCCTTAACCTAATCAGTGCATTAATTCACTGATAGGGATAAACTGAGTGGTAAATGTAGGCAGGTAAGGTATGACTGGAGGAGGTGGGTCATTGGACATGCCTTTGGGGTATATATTTTGTCCCTGGTAAATGTCCCTGTCATGTTCTGTGCTGCTTTCTTCTGTCACACCCTTCTACCATGACGTTCTGCCAATGATTTTGGCTGTCTATGAACTGAGACCTCTGAAACCGTGAGCCCCAAATAAAGAGCCCCTTTTCCTCTTCTAAACTTGTTTTTGTCAGGTCTTTTGATCACTGTGGAAGATAAGCTGACTAAAACATCTGTGATCACTCTGATTTTCTGAAATTCCTTCATTTCTAGGGCCTGGAGACACTTCTTTACTCAATTTATTTGAGCTCTGTTATTTAGTTAGGGGGAAATTAGTTTGTTATATTTTAAGCAGCATTTGTACATGTTTGGACTTCCTTTAAATCACCTCAGTTCTTCATATTGACCAGAATTTCCTTAACATGAATGAGTTCAGTAAGATAAGTAGCTTATGAAAAGTCCAGAAAGGTTGGTTTTCTTAAGGGATTTTTTTTTGTAAAATATATATATGTGTGTGTGTGTGTGTCTGTCTGTGTGTATGTGTGTGTGTGTGTGTATGTATATAACAGCTTACTACAGGGACCCAGCCACATCAATGTTTATAGCAGCACAGTTCACAATAGCTAGATTGTGGAACCAACCCCGATGCCCATCAGCAGATAAATGGATAGGGAAACTTTGGTATATATACACAATGGAACACTACTCAGCACTAAAAGAGAATAAAATCATGGAGTTGCAGGTAAATGGATAGAGTTGGAGAAAATAATGCTAAGTGAAGTTAGCCAATCTCAAAAAACCAAAGGTCAAATGATCTCTTTGATATGAAGATACTAACTTATAAAGGCAAGAGAGTGGGGATGAGAGGAATGAAAGAGCTTTAAATAGAACAAAGAGGGGAGAGAGAGGGGAGGGGGCAAGGGGATAGGAAAAATGGCAAACTGAGTTATCCATGATTACCCTAAATACATGTATGAAGACACAATTGTTGTAAAATACTTTATATAAAACCAGCAACTTGAAAATTGTGCTCTTTTTATGTAATATGAAATGAAATGTACTCTGCAAATGTGTATGACAAATTAGAATAATAAAAAATTTAAAAATATATAAAACAATATATATATACAATATATAAAATAATATATAACATACATATGATTTTTTTTTCAAGGAAAGAAACCATTGGCCAGGAAGAAATGGCAGAAACAGGAATAAGAGGGAATAATTAATTGCATAGGGACAAGTAGAAATCCAGATGAGAAGATCTTGGATTTTGGAACACAGGTAGAGGGATTAGCTTTGAAGAGCAGAAGTTTTTGCGCCTCTTTGGGAATAGGAAAGCAGGAAAAAAAGGGTGCAGGGTAATATAAGTGGTTGGGGAGGGTCTGGAATTGGGGCCTGATTCCTCTGCTTTCTCTGAGGTAGGATATAAGGTGAGCCACGGAGATGGAAGCTTGGGGGTGTTGAAGCTTTACAGATTCAGGGGGGATACTGTGGGAGAGTGAGTTAAATATAGACAGGAAGCTCAGCTGAGGTTGGAAACGATGTATTTCTAATGCCAGCAACACAGTGACTAGGTAATATTTTTTCCTGTAGCCCTAAGCTTCCCACGTGTAGGAGTGGAGAAATAGGTGGCTGGGTCAGTCGAGGGTTAGAGTTTGTAAGATATTCTAAAGGACAAACAGATAAGGGAACAGAGGATGGAGAGCATGGTCTGGGTGGTGGAACAGGAAAACTGAGCTGACCATGAACTAAACTGACCCTTGAACAGTAACACAAAAATGGAACAGACTGGGCCACAGTTAATGATACAGCCTCAGTGGGAAGGTCAAACCTCCAGAAATGGCAACATCATTCAGGATACAGTGTTATTTTTGTGACCAGGTTTTCTATTTATCTCTGCAATTGCCCTGAAATTGTGGGAACTGTTCTGTTTCTTCTTTTTCTCATCTTGAAACAAGGGTTCACAAACTATATTCATATGTCTTTAAAGTCCCCAAGAGCAAGCACATGGTTGCTATGGCCTGTGTCCACTTGTACCAGGCCAGCCCATAGGCCTTTGACCCTTGGATCAGGGGCCCAGCCTTGGCCCAATCATTTGAGACCTGGCAATGGGATCACTTCGTAGACTTGATGCAGAGGGGACCCATCAGAAAAGTTTAAGACTTTTCACAATACTTTCCAGAAGGAATAAAACTGCAGGCAGCACTTTTCTCATAAACATTTATATAGCATTTCTACCCTTGGACTTTATAATAGATTTCCTTTCCTTTCTTCAGTTTTCATTTCTTCTCAACTTTTGTAGCTGGACACAGTTCAAAAATTCCCCTTGTAGAATATCTAGTTGTGGAAGTGCATAGGCTCTATATGTTTGGAATTACTCCACCCATATACCTCCCTATGCATACATGCACACAAGTAAGCTTACATACTCTTTTTTTTTTTTAACCCCTTGCTCCCATTTTGAGAAAGAAATAAATTATTTTCCACACATAATTTTCTTTCTGGCATGCCTACATTGACAGTAGTAGTGTAGAATCTTTCAAAGTGTGATAAAGTGGGTGGTTTCAGTTTCAGGGTGGGGTTTTCACCACTTAATAGCAAATGTTCTGGCAATGTCTACCAACTTCTATTATCTAGAGCAGGGCTCAGAGAACTTTTTCTGCAAGGGGCCAGATAGTAAATGTTCTAGGTTGTACAGACTGTGTCATAATCTGTCTATCACAACCCTTTCTTGGTGCAGTACTAAAGACAATATGTAAACGAGTAAGCATGGCCATGTTCCAGTACAATTTTATTTACAAAAACAGGCAGCAGGCTGGACTTGGCTAGAGGACCAACCTCTGATCTGGAGGGTAATTATTTATGGCTTCTCCTAGCTGGCAGGATGAGTAAGAGCTGAATCTCACAATGGTGGTGTCTTTTTTTTTTTTTTTTTCTCCTAACAGATGGCATGGAAGTTCACTGTTCTATTGGCTTTTATGTAAATTAAGTGGTACAGTGATAAATAATTGAAGGTTGCTACATCACACAACTCTGGAATCATGCAGTGCCTAGCCTGTGTGGCTATATGCAGTAGCCCTGAATATATTTAAAGTGATTTTTCTGCAATTCCCATCTGCAACCAGATTAAGGCAAAAGAACGAGTCCTGTGTTCATTCACTTATCCATCCAACAAGGTTTGGTTACCCTTTGGATTGCTTTGGACACTGCAACAACTGACAAGAACACATACATAAATCAAACAAGGTCTTTGTCCTCAAGGAGCATCTGGCCTAGGGAGGTATATTAGTTTCCTGGGGCGGCCAAAACAAAGTACCACAAACTGGGTGCCTTTAACAGAAACTGATTTGACTCAAAGCTCTGGAGACTGGAAGTCTGAAATCAAGTTGTTGCAGGACCATGCTCCACTTGAAGCCTGCAGGTGAATCCTTTTCTGTACTTCCTAGATTCTGATGGTTTTCCTAGGATCCCAGACATCCCTAGCTGCAGCTCTTCGATTCCTGCCTCCATTGCCACATTGTAGGAGCCCTGTTTGGGGAGATGGCTATTGATTGCGGTTGACTTCGGGCCATGGAGTTTTGGACATTACCGCCTTCCATAGTCTCACAAGACTTGGCCCAGGATCTCGAGAGACTTGGGCCAAGCACGGAGTGGGTCGGGGCCATTTTGGTTGTTGGTTGTTTGCTGGTGTGTGGTACGTGTTAGAGTTGTTAGAGCCAGAGAGAGAAACTGACAGAATAAAGATCCTGTTTGTTTCCAGTCTGTCTCTGAACTTATTCCTGCGGCTTTGCTGCTCCAAGTGGCCATCGCTTCAGGTGGCGACACCACATGGCTTTATCCCCTCGTGTGTCTGTCTTTTCTCTTATAAAGATATTGGTCACATTGGATTAAGGGCCTATCCTCATCCTAACTAATTATATCTGCAAAGATCCTATTTCCACATAGAGTCATACTTTGAGGTCCTGGGTATTAGGATTTTGACATGCATTTTTGGGGGAGACACAATTCAGTCCATAACATAAAGTAAGAATACATGTGGAAAAAATTATGGTTACTACAATGGAAATCTGTGTCAGATACAGAGTGAGGGCAGGGGCAGAAGAGACAAATTTTACCTTAAAGGTCGGGCAAGGTTCCATAGACAAGGTGATGCCTGAGCAGATTCTAAATAATGATGCAGAGTATTTACCAGGAATAAAATGGGCTTGGAAATTGGGCATGAGAATGGAAGTACAGCCCTCGCAGGTGCAAAGTGGAGGCAACGGTGCCATGTAAACTATTTCATCATATTCCACTACAATTGGAAAGGGGCTTAGGCTTCTTGTTTCCAGAAAAACTAAAATGTGGTCTTAAGCACCTTGCCTATTTGGTGCATCTATGACAGTTATTTGAGATCACCAGCAACTCACTAGAGGGAGAAGGGCAATTGAATTGGAAGGCAGAAGGCTGGCTGGTGGGTGATTAATCTAAGCCACATTTGCATGATAACAACACTGTTTTTATTAGTTTGCCCGTTACATATTAATAAAAATAGCAACATAGTCAAAAGATGTCTTCGTTGATACTTCACATAAGATGGAGAAAATGTCAGTTGTGTCTATCAAAGAATAAGTGCACCTAGGGGTGACTTGTGGGGAGCAATGATGGAAACTCTGACAGAGGTGAACCCTCCTCCTGGCATATCACTCTGTTGCAACACCTAGGGTTTGAGTGCTGTTCCTGTCCAGCCACTCCACTGTGCTATGTGATTAAATGTTTTATATCTTATTATCCCCAATTTACGGATAAAGGCATGGAGGGTTGGAGAGGTTAAAAGCATTGCCCTACTCACACAGCTAGAGATTTTATCTCAATGATAATCTAAAAAACCATAATAAATGTATGAACTGGGATGATGCCCTATCTGACACAGTAGTCACTAGCCACAAGTAGCTATTTAATGATGGAAATTAATTTAAAATTCTGTTCCTGGGTTGCACTAACCACTTTAAGGGCTCCATAGCTATATGTGGTGAAGGGCTAATATGAAGTGCTACCATTAAGAACAAGTTGACCGGGGCTGGGATTGTGGCTCAGCGGTAGAGCGCTCACCTAGCATGTGGGCGACCTGGGTTCGATCCTCAGCACCACGTACAAATAAAACGCATTGAATAAAATGCATTGTGTACAACTAAAAGCAAATAAATAAAAATATTAAAAAAAAAAAAAAACAAGTTGACCACTTAATAACTGAGCACTGCCTTACGGTTTTGCTTATGTTTGCTTTGTGTTTGAGATCCAGTTGGCATGGTATACTCCCAATTGTCCTTTACAAATGAGTAAAGAATAGAGTTAGCCATAGTTTGTGAATGATACATTACCGCTGTCTCAAGGAAGGTAATTTAATAGTTCAACTAAAGGAAAGTTGAGAGGGGTAGTTTTACAACCTACCAAGATGCACCAAAATCAAAAGAAATTGCCCTGTGGCGATCAGTACTATATTCACAGTGTAATCAATTACTTAGCTTAGCAAAATAACACCATCCATCTCATTAAATTAGCATTGTCAACTTAAATATCACAGGCTCCATAGTGTTGTTTAAATTGAAGAATTTGTACCTGGTTTGTTTTTTATGCATTTAAAGATAACATTATGCTAAAAGTAACTATGTAAACAGAAGAATCGGTGGAGAATTTGTAGTTACCTTTAAAAGGGACCATTACAAACTTTGATGGGGCAAAGGGGAGGGAAGGGTGAGGAGGAGTCATGGGGGTAGGAAAAATGGTGGAATGAAATGGACATCATTATCCTAGGTACATGTATGACTGCACATATGGTGTGACACTACATCCTGTACAACCATAGAAATGTTGTGCTGCAATTGTGCATGTTGAATCAAAATGCGTTCTGCTGTCATATATATCTAATTAATTTAAATTTTTGAAAATTAAAAAAGGGGCAGGGCATTACAGTACTCAAGATCGACAGGACTTGTGTAATGGCTCTCAGGATGAAGCAGCCTGGATGTAGCACCTTTAACACAGTCTCAGGCCCACCCAGTTTGCATGGTCATCAGCATCCCACCAAATCTGATTAGCTGGATGCTCCCAGCACCAGTATGCCATCGTTCTACCCAGGAACATATTATGACACCAACTGCAGCAGCTGACAAGGCTTCACATGATGAAGCATTTTACTCCATAATTTTCTAATCACCCCCCTGCTTCAGAATTTGATTAGTAAAATCTGATTTACACTATTCACAAAAACAGAATTTTCTACCACCCCTTCTTAGTTCTTAATACTGAGAACATTTTTGCCAGGAGCAAGAGACCACATAGCAAGACTTAATCCTTTCTGTTTTCTGGCACGTCTTTCTTCTGTCTTAATCAGACCCACTATTCTCAAGCACCTCGATGATGGGAAATAGGACTCAAGAGCGTCATTTTCATATTATCACTCCACAATGTTTTACTGAAGAATTTTGTATCTCCTCACTTAATCTTCGGCCTCCAGCTCTCCCCTTGAAATTGGCAGATGAATTTCACACTCAAGTAGGCAAATGCTGCTTTCTTCACGGTAAATGAGAAATAGAGACTGGGCTGGGTGCAGCTCCATGGTAGAGCGCTTGCCTAGCATGGGTGAGGGAGGCCCTGGGTTCAATCTGCCACATAGAAAAAAAAAACAGTAGAAATAGAGATCAGTCTAAGGTTCTCATTGGGAGCACCCCCAGGGCTACTGTCAGTTCAGACTGGTCTTATCATTATGATAGCAAAAGTCAGAGGGGTCCGTTCAGGCAACTTTGTGCCACTGGGGAAGAAAATCGTTATTTTTAGTGGCATAGCATATTATATTGAGACCCCCTAATTTATGTAACATTGTATATGAATCCCCAGAACCTCGACTGAATTTCTTACCGTTTAGCTGATTTCCAAAATGTACTTGGTAAATATTCCCACTATTTCCTGCCAAGGGAGGCTTAAAGAAGACATAGCTTATTGTGTTAAGTGGCAAAGAACCTATCAAAATCCTATGAACCAGAAGGATACTATAAAGTGCTCTAAAACAAAACAAAACAATAACAACAAAAATGCCTGCTTAGCACCTTTAAAAACACCCCAAAGATATGCAAAGTAACACTGGGAAGAATTCTGAATATCTATCTCCCTCCCCCTTAAGAAGGTGTTTCTGGAAGTTAAGATAAGTAAAGCAATCTTGTACTCAGATTTTTGCAAGGGTAGTTATTTATGGCTGTTGAAGTTCAACTCTGCTAAGCTAATAACAGCACTTGCCATTTATTTGGCGTTTCCTCTATGTCAGACACTATGGCAAATTATCTACATATATTAACTTATTTACTCCTTATAACCATTTTAGGAAGGTAGGTAGTTATCTCCATTTTATAGATTTAAAAAATTGTGAGGCTTAGAAATTAGCCTGAGGTCACATAGCTACTAAATGTTGGAGGCAGGATTTGAACTCAGAACTTCCTGAACTCTCAAACCCAGGCTCTTAATCTCACAAACAATAATACAGTATACTAGGAATAATGACAGTCAGGCATGGTGGTACACACCTGCAATCTCAGCCTCTTGAGAGGCGGAGGCAGGAGGATCACAAGTTTGAGGCCAGTCTGAGCAGTGTGGCAAGGCCCTAAGGAATTTAGCAAGACCCTGTCACAAAAAATACAAAGAGCTGGGGATACAGTTCAATGGTAAAGCACCACAGCACACCCCCCCCAAAAAAAGACATATTTACATGTAATTTATATATATAATGACTTATGAGTTATAGTCCAATTAATTTGTTGCTACTTCTCAGCCCATTTTTATTTTTAATATCTGCTTCCCACTTCCAGGAAAATGTTGACGCAAGATTACTATGATAAGGTTCGGTCTCCTTTTTTTTTTTTTCAGTGCTGGAAATTGAACACAGGGCCCCTGTGCATGCAAGGTAAATGCTCTACCACTGAGCTACATCCCCAGCCAAACCCTAGATTATTCCTAAGTTATATCTCAATTCTTTGCAACTCAAATAACCTTCACACCTTCACAAAATTACCTATTTTTCTGTTCTTAGTTCACAGGGTTTGGCCTACTATCCCCAAAGCACTTTCATTTCCAGCCAGAGACCTTATAAAGAGAAATGATGCCCCTTTTCATTCCAAAATGAGTTCTCAACAGTGCTCTGTAAGGATGACTTCACTTCTCCAGTGGGTCACCTTTGTGGGAGAGTTCAGCCACCAACAGCTGGGCATTCACAGGAACCATGGTATAGGACAGGAGCCAGATAACCGATTACCCACTTGAAAATTCAAGGGGAATTTTGAGAACCTTGAATTTTTCCCCCCAGCTCTTAGCAAACATCCTAATTTCTATCAATGAAATATTACCAATCTTTAGAAGAAAATAAGTAAGGTTTAAGCCAGGTTACTTTGAGAAGATCTTAATATTTATATTGCACATTAGGTAAGCTTTGATAGTTAACTCATCAATAAACTCTAAACTAGCCTGTTAGTGAAAGCAGCTATCCCTTCCACCATGCTTCCACCTCCACACACAGGGGCAGACTCAGAAATTCCACTTACCCATTGTTACTTTTTTTTTTTTTTTTTCTGGTACTGGGGATTGAACCCTGGGATGATTAACCACTGAACCACATCCGCAGCCCTTTTAATTTTTTATTTTGAGACAGGGTCTCGCTAAGTTGCCTAGGGCCTTGCTAAATTGCTGAGGCTGGCCTTGAACTTATGATCCTTCTGCCTCAGCCTCAGCTGGGGTTACAGATGTGGGCCACTGTGCCTGGCCCCTATTACTTCTTCTTCTTCTTTTTTTTTTTTTTTTTAAATATCTATTTATTTACTCTAGTTGTACACAATGCAATGCATTTATGTTTATGTGGTGCTGAGGATCGAACCCGGGCTGCGCACGTGCAAGGCAAGTGGTCCGCTGCTGAGCCACAACCCCAGCCCGCCCCTATTACTTCTTTATTAGTTTATTTAATGGAAAATATATTCCCTCAACTAAAAGAAAATTAGTGGCAGGCACTGATTAGCTCTTTATATGCTATAAAATCTATCAATAAAATTTATCCAATATGGAGTTTGTGATGTTTGTTATGAACTTGTCTAAAGTTTATATTTGTACCATGGATAAAAAGGGTTTTCTAGGGCTTCTTACTCTCGAGATAGCCCACATTCTCCTTTGCCTGTATCTCTGCTTTCCTAAATAAGCCTGTGTCTGTGTCTCCGGAAAAATAATCAGGTTTGGGGAAGGGGAGGTTTGTTCCTCCTTAGGCAAATAAATAATGTCTACATAATTGTAACTTGTGAAGAAAAGAGGATGTTAAACCTGAAAAGAAAAGCATAACTTTTGCTATGGACTGTGTCCCTCTAAATTCAGTATGTTGCAGCCCTCACTCTCAATGTGATGGAATTTGGAGATGGAATTTGGGGAGGTCATTAGGTTTGGATTAGATCATCAGGGTGGAGCTCTCGTGGTGGGATTAGTGCTCTCATAAGAAGAGACATTAGAGAATTTGCTTTCTCTCTGCCGCGTGAGGACACAGAAGGTGGCCGTGTAGGAGCCAGAGCTTAGTCATCTGGTATCCTATCTTAGGCTTCCCAGCCTCCAGAACTGTGAAGAAATAAATTTCTGGACTTTTTTATTTCTTTTGTTGATATTGGGGATTGAACCAAGAGGTGCTCTTCCCCTGAGCTTCACTTCCAGCCCTTTTTTATTTTTATTTTGAGACAGAGTGTTATGGTTTAGATGTGGTGTCCCCCAAAAGCTCACGTGTGAGACAATGCAAGAAGGTTTGGAGGAGAAATGACTGGGTTATAACCTTAACCTAATCAGTGAATTAGTCCCTGATGGAGTATAACTGGAGGCAGGTAGGGTGTGTCTGGCGGAAGTAGTTCACTGGGAGCATAGCTATGGAGTACGTATTTTGTATCTGGAGAGTGTAGTCTCTGCTTTCTAATCATCATTTGAGCTGGTTCCCTCTGCTACACTCTTCCATCAAGATGTCCTGCCTCATCTGGAGCCCAAAGATTGGAGCCTGCCTTCTTTGGACTAAGACCTCTGAAACCCTGAGCCCCCAAATAAACCTTTCCTCCTCTCCAATTGTTCTGGTCAGGTCATTTTAGTCACAGCAGCAAAAAAGCTTGACTAAAACACAGGGTCTTGCTAAATTGCTGAGATACCTTGAATTTGAGATTCTCTTGCCTCAGCCTCCAGAGTTGCTGAGATTACAGGAATGCACCACTGTGCCTGGAAATTTCTATTGGTTAAGCCACTCAGTCTATGGCATTTTGTTATGCCAGCCCAAGATGGTTAGAACATCTTTCATGACTTTAGGAGAATCTATTTGCATGCAAAAATATTTAAAACTTTGCAGTTACAATTTGTGTGTGTATTCATTAAAGCAAATCTGACAGGACCTTTCTCCTTGACAATACTTTTTTTTTTTTTTTTTGTACCGGAGATTGAACTCAGGAGCACTCAGCCACTGAACCTAGCCCTATTTTGTATTTTATTTAGAGACAGGATCTCACTGAGTTGTTTAGTGCCACACTGTTGCTGAGGCTGGCTTTGAACTCACAATCCTCCTGCCTCAGCCTACCAAGACACTGGGATTACAGGTGTGTGCCACCTAGCCCAGCAGCAATGCTTTTATGATACCCTTTCAATTTAAAGTAATAAGATACCTTTTAAAAAGTTATATTATGCAGGGTGTTTTTTTCCAATGGTTTGAATAGGGTTGCAGTCAATTAGAATTTGTGAAATTTATTATTTTGACCAAAAACTCTAAAGAAGCTATTGTGTATCATAATAAATTAAATGTTATATATGAACACATTCTTGCAGCAAGATTTTGTTTTATTATGAGAACACTAAAGTAGAAGAGATCTATGTTGATAATCATCGACGATGAGTGTTGAGGACTTGCAGGGTTCATTGTACTACACTTTGTACTTTTGTGGATGTTTTAAAATATTGAGAAGACAAGGTTTGAATGAACATGTACACATGAGCTATGTACAAACTAATGGGTGGATAAATTCAGTTTGCAATGTAAGTGTAGTTAAGCTGTGCGTTGGCTCATAACCTTTTTAAAAAGTAGAAATGAACAGCCGCCTGGCCCCTTTTTAAAAAGTACAAACTGTGCCAGCTGATTTGAATAGGAGAGAATGTTTTACACTCTATTTTCACAGCTGTCTTATCAGTTTCCTAAACTAAAGTAGGGTGGAGCACAGGGTTCAAGAATTTCAGGATGGGGGGCCTGGGGGCTTTGTTGTGGTGGTGCGAGATAAGGATATCTTCCCAGGCTAGTCTCTTGGAGTTAAAGACATTTCTCCAGAGGGAACAAAAAGTAAGGCCTTAAAGACATCTTCATAGAATTATTGACAGAGAAGTTGAAGTTTAGCAGGCTTTGGAGAACTCTGCCAGCCTTGTGGGGAAATGACTTAGTATTCAATTATTTTAACTTGGGCACTTTCCCAAATTAGGCATAGTTCTGACTAGATCAAACCTCTCCATTCCATCCCACCCCTCCTCCACCCCCAAATTCCCTGAACCCCAGGTGTGGCAGGCTTGCTTTGTTCGGGTGAAGACAGGGCAAGAGCTATCAGGTCGTTCAGGAAAGTACCTTTTCAGTCTCCGGCCTGCTGACGTCACATGTGGCTTTAGTGTGGAAGTGAGAATTTCCATAATTTTAAAGGGCGTGCCTGATTGTTTGTTACCAGTTGAATAATTATTTAGGTTCTTGACCTTAATACACAATCTGGATTTTTCTGCCTGTGGAATAGGAATATTGAACCTAGGCCTTTCATGAGAAGCAGAAGTTGGGTTTTTTTTTTTGTTTTTTTTTTTTGCAGAGTTTTCATTTTACTCATAACCTAGTTTTAAGCTGGAGATGTGGGTGGTGAGTATCCAGGTCCTTCATGAGGCATTACACAATCTATTAGAATTACACAGAGCAGATAGAAAAGTGCCTATAACCCACTTTTTAAAAGTGTTTCATAATATAGACTCTGTAACCCTGGAAAATTCTTCAGGGCATGGAATTATTGACACTGTTTCTTTATGGAAAAGAATTCTGAAAAAAATTCTCATTGTTCCTATAGTTCACAGGGTACAGGGGAAAGGAGGGCAGGGGTGATAGGCTAAGGGATGGGGGAAGACTTTGCTTTTGGGACTTGTCAACCACTACTGGTTCAAAGGATAGACCTCAAACCCAGAGAAGATTCCCACATTTGGGAGATTGCAGTTGGTATAATCATTAGACTTATCACAACAGATTTTCATTAGAAACTTTTGGTAAAGCATACATTGAGTCTTCCTCTTTCCCTTTTCTCTCCAGAATTTTAAAGGTAAATTTGTTGTTCGTGCTTTTATCATCATGAATCATATTCTGAGAGCTCAAAAGACATGTGGCAATGTAATTAGGTAGTTGCAAAAAGTTTGAAAGAAGTTTGTGAGTCATAATGATCCCAGGTTTCAAGGTGCTGATCTCTCATTAATTTATTAAATAAATATTTATTGAGTGCCTACTACATGCTTGGCACTATTCTAGTCACTGGGGCATATGTAAAAGCACAATAAAAACAAGGTCCTCACAGACCTTGCTTTCTAGGGTGGATAGACATACAAAACAATGGAACATCAAGCTGTGATCGTGCTGATACAAAAATAAAGCAGGATGGGGGTAACAGAGACTAAATGAGTTAACTTGGATGATACGGGAAGGCTGAGAAGTGACATTTGAAACCTAAATGTTGGAAAGAAGCCAGTTGAGGAAGATCAAGGGGATTCGTATTCTAGGGAGAGGGAACAAGCAAAAGGGAAACTCCAATGCTTAACACACTTGAGGGACAGAAAGAACCAGGTGTGGCTGGGGGTTGGGGAGAAGGCAAGGGAGTGATTTGGTCAGAAGCAGAAACCTGATCCTATAGAGCTTTGAAGGCCAGAATTTATGCTTTGATGGAAAAAAATATTGAAGGGTTTAAAGCAGAGAGACTTTATTATCATATTTGCAACTTAAAATATTACCATGTGGAGGGTGGATTATATAAGTGGCTGGATCTGTGATTCCAGTAAGAGGTGACAGATAGAGGTGGAGAATAGCAGACGGATTTGGGATATTCTGGAGGTAGGGTACATAGCACTTATTAGTCTCCAGCTAATATAATGGCTCTTTGCTAGCTAGTCCTATTCTTAAAATGCTTTCTCTATCCCTTTCTTTTTTTTTTTTTTTGTATTTTATTAGAGACAGGGTCTCACTGAGTTGCTAAGTGCCTCACCATTGCTGAGGCTGGCTTTGAACTCGCGATCCTCCTGCCTCAGCCTCCCAAAGTGCTGGGATTACAGAAGTGCGCCACCGCACCAGGCTCTATCCCTTTCTAAGTGCTAGAATTCTCCAGGTTTTCATTCTGACCCTTTTTCCCCCAAGCATGTAACTACCAACTATTTCTCTTTGCTGATGAAGACTAAAATCTGTTTCTAGCCAAGACCTTTCCTTCTAAATCTCAGGCTTATTGATAACAACATGTGACTCTCTCATAGGCACCTCAAAGTTACCACAACAAAACCAAATGCATCACCTTCACCTGTAGACCTGCTTCTGCTCTTACGGGCCCCACCATAGGAACAACCCTGCCACAGGCCAAGTAGAAACTTGGAAATCTCCTTCCTCTGGCTGTTTCTTACCTTCCCTTGATATAAGAGCTGGTCAAAGAAGAGATTGACAAAGTATGGATATAACGAGCTATTAACTAAATTTGTATCCTGGAGAAATGAGAGAGATGAAAGAAAAAAACTAAAGCCAGGAAATCAAATCTAAGTAGCTGTGAGTGCTCCTCAACTATGCCGAGTATTAACAACTGAAACAATAAATCAAAAAATTTGGTGCTATGGATTGAATTCCACCCACCCCCTCAAAAAAAAAATGCCTATGTTGAAACCCTAACTAACCTCCAATGTGAGGACCCCCAATGTAAGGATACAGAGAGAAGAGGGCCACTTGCAAACCAACGAAAGAGGCCAGGCCAGAAATCAACTCTGATGGCACCTTTATCTTGGACTTTTAACTTTCAGAATATAAATTTCTGGTGTTTAAGCCATCGTGTCTATGGAATTTTGTTATGGTACCCCTACCAGGCTAATATACCTGGGATATGGTCTAGGCAGGGATATTTTTATAACCTCCCAGGGTGATTCTGAGGCATAGGTAGGCTAGAAAAGAAAAGAGAGAGAGAAAATGAAGACCATTGTAATAAGACAAACACGGTCAAAGGTGAGAAACTAGGAAAGCCCAGAAAAAGGAATAGCAACCCAGAGGAAAGCATGCAAGCCTTGGGAATGCCTTTGGCCCCTCTTGATATGATCTCAGCTCAGGCTTCCACTAGTTTGCCAGAGTAATTAAGGAGCCCAGAATATGCCAATCATGTCCTCATCAGGGATCAACTCCTGATAATTCTAATTCTTTAATATTTTTTCACAAGAGAAACTTCACTGGCATTGACCCTGTCCTATGCTTTAGTACAGGGAATGGCCCTCTATCTGTTTTTATAAATAAAGTTTTATTGGAACACAGTCATACTTATTTGTTTATGTGTTGTGTATAGCTACTTTTACACTACAATGGTAGAGTTGAGTATTTACCACAAAGACTGTATAGCCCAAAAAGCATATTAATTATTATAATTATTACTATGTGGCCCTTTTCAGAAGAAGTTTGCCAATTTCTGTACTACTAGGAGACCAGAGAACAGTCATTCAAGTATTATAGCTTTATTGGTCCAAGAGAATAAAATGCCTTCACAGTGTGCCCAAGTTAGTATCTATTGAGCACCTACAATTTCTTAGTCTGTGGTAAAAAGTAGGTGTACAACAGTGATAAGAGTGCAGTGTTGCCCTTACATCCAAGCAAAAAGGGCCCCTCTACCATGGGTTCCTCAATTT
Source organism: Tamias sibiricus (assembly GCA_025594165.1). Classification (NCBI taxonomy): domain Eukaryota; kingdom Metazoa; phylum Chordata; class Mammalia; order Rodentia; family Sciuridae; genus Tamias; species Tamias sibiricus. The sequence goes on along the minus strand of CM046660.1, from coordinate 17,410,217 downwards.
AGAGGGGCTACATATTATAAATACACACAAAAATACATTTATTAAAGAAAACGCAGAGCTGGGTGCAGTGGCATACTCCTGTAATCCCAGTGGCTCTGGAGGCTGAGGCAGGAGGATCGTGAGTTCAAAGCCAGCCTCAGCAACTTAGTGAGGCCCTAAGCAATCAGTGAGACCCTATCTCTAAATAAAATATTTCAAAAAGGGCTGGGATGTGGCTCAGTGGCTAAAGCCTGTGTTCAATCCTTGGTACCAAAAAAGAAAAAAGAAAAAGAAAACACAGTGCACCTGCCACTTGGTCCTATGCTCAGCATTGGTAGGACCATAACCTGTAACTTTAAACAATCACTCCTGTGGCTTATACCAGTCAGGCTCTAGGAAAGGATTTCTCTACATCTCTTGCAGTATGTCCTCAAAACTTAAGATGACCATGTCAGAATATCACAGAGACTTGCAAATTATCTCCTTATTGATGTTGGAAGATGATACTTCCTTGGCATGCAGGGAGGATTTGATCAGTGAAAAGACAATTAAATAAGCCATCAATCCCTTTCTCTTAGCAAGAATGCAATAGATGGCTATATAAGAAGTATGATTTCCCATTAGTGCTGAGGATCCATTTTCTTGTATTTTTTAGTATTCTTCTAACATATAGTTCTGAGGGTACATGTGTTCATATAGCATATGAAGAGGGCTATCAATTCTTTGTGCGTGTGTGTGGTGCTGGGGATCAAACCCAGGGCTTCATGAATGCTAGGCAAGTACTCTACCCCTGAGCTATACTCTTAGTCCAATACCACTTTTTTACATTATCAACTAATAGACACTGCACATAAGAATTGGAATCCTTTTATGTGTATATTTATTCATAAAATTAAATTTAAAATTTAGCTTTGAATAACTTTGACTTGAAGTTCACTAACTAGGCTTCTATTTTGTTCATTAAGTTTAATATATTGTTTTGAACAATTTGGGAGAAAAATAATATCTATAAAATAATATTCATGTTTTACTTTCTTATTTTACTTCAATTTACTCTTTTGATGAAAATATATACAAATTTTGAGTGTTCTTAATGCAATGAATTTTACTTTTAAAAAAATTATTATTAGCAATTACATGGTATGTGAAAATCTAGATTCAAGTAACATAATTAGTGGTTTTGCCAAAATGAAGACAAGAAAAACAAATTTGATAAAATAAACATATCAGAGTTCTTAAAATATGTGTCATTTTTATTACTCATCTAAGCATAATTGGTCGGTTTGCAGAATGCCCAGACATTCACAATAATAATTAAATTGTCTTTAATATTTTGCCAACTTTTAATCACATAAAATCATAGATTTATACACAATTTTTAAAATCATATATGAATACTTTTCAGGGTAAGGGCATAAAGGCATTTTATTTAACTCTTTGTTAGCTTTATTCATAAAGTTTAAATTAGACAAAGGTGGACAAGGCTTTATTTGTACTCTTTCCTGGGCTCACTGAATGGAGAAGCAGGCCTACAGGATAGTCCCAGTCTCTATGCTTAGGGACCTTTAGTCTAGTTGGGTATAGACACCTACGTAGTCCACTGTGAGAACTGACACAATAGTAGAGTGCTATGGAGACACTTACCCCGCTGGGATGCAGGAAGCCAGGGCTTCCTGCAGGAAATTGTTTCTAGGCTACAAGCTGAAGGATAAGCAGGAGTTAACCAGGTGAAGGGAGGGAAGAGGTGGATGTGGAGAAGGGACAGACAAAAGGAGGAGGGTTCCAAGCAGAAGAATCAGCCTAAGGCAGGATTGGCCAAGTTTTTCTATACACGGCCAGATAGTAAGTATTTGAGGCTGTGTAGGCCTACCTTCTCTGTCTTGTGCCTCAACCTGCTGCTGTTGTAACACAAAAGCAGCTGCAGACAGTACATAAGTGACTGGGTGTGCTCCACAATCAGGCAGCAGGCCCTCGGGTTGCAGTTTGTGGACTCTTGTGAAATGACTTGTGAAAAGTCACTTCGGGGGCTAACCATCAACAAATATGACCAAGGCATAGAGGATGTATGGGGACCAGGAGTGATGAGTCTGGTGAGTTCAGAACAAGGCTGCCCAGACTGGACAGGAGTCTGGACGCTGCTGCTGCAGGCATCTTGAATTAGGGTGGTGGCAGGCCGAAGGAGAAAGGGGAATGGTTTGGAGAGATGGTCATTGAGAGGTAGTAGGGAGAAAGGGAGCCGGAGAGTCAAGGCTGACTCTCAGATCATGGCAAGCAGGGCTAGATGATGCTCTGGGCAAGTGCAATCTGGGAGCACAGATTTAGGTAAAGGTTTGGGATGGGTGCTGGGATCTGTCCGGGTTAGTGCCTGCCACACACACTTGGCTATGTAAATACAGTGTTTTTGTCAGAAATGTGCCTGGCAGGTCTATGAAAGTACAATCTATAAATCCGGAGAAAGTCAGAGGGAAGCTGAACATGCAGGGCTAAATACCTTTGTAATGACAATCCTAGGGAATAATTACTATTGACAGATTTTTTTCTCTAGCCTTTGGGGACTGCAGGCTTTAGACACTCTAGTTCGCTTTTATTCACAACTAATTTAACAACAGCATAGCCCACAGTATCTGTCGGTGACAACAGCCAACATGGTCAGGAAAGACAGCTTCATCAAGGCACTGAATCTGGTCAACCAGATGGATTGGCACTTCAGATGGCACATGTCCCAATGTGCAGGATTTGCGGCTGGCTTAAGATGGGGGTGGGGTGGTGATGTTCCTACAGTCCTCTCACCCCCACAGGCACCCCTGGAATGACAGCCTTTGTAATATAAGGGAGTACTGGAGTGGGGTGGTGAGGGGAGCAGGGTGCTTGAGTACTCTTTGACACACAGCCCCGCTGGTGGGGTTGAGCTATAAGCATCATTCATCTATCAAGCCAAAACGAGGGTACCAGGGCATCGCAGAAACAATTTAGAGATTCTCTTGGCATGAATTTATGGACCTATGGCACTTGCCATCAATCAGAAGTACACTCAGTAGACTACCTGCCTTAGATCAAATGCTGCTGGGCTATTTGAGGAGCAATGGCCCCTGTGACACAGCAGGAAGCAGATGCTGTGTGTGTGGTGACTCTGAGGGTTGTGACTGGAGACTGAGGCCTCCATCACCTCTCCTGACATCCACCCGCTGCCTAAGTGACCTTTAAAAAAAATATATATATGTGTATTTATTTATTTATTTGTTTATTTATTAGTCATACACAATGCCTTTATTTATTTTTACGTGGTGCCAAGGATCGAACCGGGGCAGTGCACATGCTAGGCAAGCGCTCTACCGCTGAGCCACAACCCCAGCCCCCCCCCTCCTAGTGACCTTTTTAAAATAAAAATTGGATGATGTCACTCCTCCATCTATAGGCCTTCTATGCTGTTCCATCACATTTAGGAGAATATCTAAACCCCCGACCATGGCCTACAAGTCGGACCGCTCTGGTCAGGTTCTTCCTTTCCACCTCTCACCCTTGGATCCCTTTAGCCCAAATAGTAGCTTTCTCTTGGTCCTTCCAACATCCCAAGTTCCTTCTCTCTGTTCTTACTGATTCTAGAATGATCTCTGCATCCCTGCACCCTCCATCCCTAACATGATAGCTCCTCCCAGTTCAAATATCCAGTAAAATTAACCTCCTTAGAGGTCACCTTTGCTGATTATCCAGGCCCTTACTGATTATCCAGGCTGGGTTGGCTTTCCATCTTATTCTGGCATAGTACCATATCTGTTCATCTGACCTTCCTTCCTTCCATGCTTTTCCTCCCTCCTGCTCTCCTCCTCTCTTCCTCCCTCCCTTCCTTACAATGATACAACATCATTTATAATGTTATAATTATTTGTCTACTTGTTGGCTGTCATCTCCCCTCACTAGACTGTACGCTCCTTGGAGGCAGAACTGTATTTAATTTGTTTACCATAGTATTCCCAGGGACTAGCATAGTGCCTGGCACTTGTGAGCTCAAAAAATGTTTGTTGAGTAAATGTTTTTGTTTTTGTGGTGCTGGGGATCTAATCCAGGGGCATGCTATCACTGAGCTACACCCCCAGCCCTTTTTAATTTTTGTTTTGAGATAGGGTCTCACTAAGTTGCCCAGGCTGGCCTCGGATTTGCAATCCTCCTGCCTCAGCCTCATGAGTAACTGGGATTACAGGCATGTACCACTGCACTGTTTGTTGAGTAAATGAATAAGTGAGTAAATAAAGTCATTCAACAAACCTATCAGTTGACTGATTTATTCATATGCATACCGGATATATTCATATGTGTAAATGTACAATCTCTACTCCAGTTACTTAGTGACTTAAAATAAAAATATATTATTGGGTCTTGTGATTCTGAAGGTTCAGTGTTCTCAGCTGTGGAGTTTTCTTGGGCTAGCCTATGGTTGTGGTCAAATGGTAGCTGGAGCTGGAGTCATTACAAGGACAGTTGATACTGGTTGCCAACCAGTAGCACACTATGCTGTCAATAAGAGCACCTATACATGGACTCTACCTGTGCCTTAGGAGGCTCATTGTTTGGTAGCTGACTTTTTTTTTCTTTTTTGTACTGGAGATTGAACCCAGCAGGGTTTAACCACTCAGCCACATCCCCTGTCCTTTTTATTTTTTGCTTTAAGATAGGGTCTTACTAGGTTGCTTATCACCTCATTAAGTTGCTGAGTCTGGCTTCGAACTCTCGATCCTCTTGCCTCAGCCTCCCAAGTTGCTGGGATTACAGGCATGTGCCACTGCTGGCTGGTGGCTGACTTCTAATGGGAATGTCCCCAGAGCAAAAGGTTATATCTAGGAGACCCAGGCAGAAGCTGCAAAACACCTTATTACAGCCTCAGAAGTCTCACAGTATCATTTAAGCCATATTCTATTAGTCACAAATAAGTCACAAGGCAGCCCAGATCAAAGGCAGAAAATTTCACAAGGTCATAACTACTAATCCTGGTTCACTGGGGCCATTTTTGGAGAGTAGCTACCACCATCCCTTAGATCATTCTGTAGATGTTTCTATTCCTAGTAGACATTCCTTTGTTTATTTCTCTTAGGCTCTTGCCCAAACCTTCTATAATTTGTGTACTTTATTGCAATGACACTTACTGGTAAAAGTAGAGGATCTCTTTCCCCAGTCTTCGGAGGGCTAAAGTTAGTCATTCAGTGACTAGAGGCTCCAGGAAATTGGCCTGCATTTTGGAGGCTAACTTGCAGTGGGAGGGGCAGCGATGATGGAACGGAGGCCGGTGCTGCTGGTCAGCATCCAGGAACCTTGGTGCTCACTGTTCATTACTGAGAGCGGGGCGCTGACCCTGGCCGGCACTCGCAGCACTGAAATCACTGGCTATGAGAGCCAAGTCCGAGGAGAATTGAATTTGGGAGAGTTTCAAGGGTAGACGATGCCAGCCCTGTCTCGTTTTGCCTTGTAGCTAGTGTTTTCATCCAAAAGTGAAATGCTCTCCCTCTCCACCTCTCTTGCACTCCCACACCCCCTCCCCTTTCCAAATGTCCTTCCAGCTGCTATTTTTGATTTCGGCCTCAAGGCAAATGTTTCACTGTAGCAAAATTACTGTAAAATTCCTTCCTGTGCTCCCACAGATAATGGAGCTGTGGCTCCACAGAACCTGGGACTATTCCCTAGAGAACCCCAGGAGCACACTTCAGAAATGGCCCAAAGGCAATCCCAAAAGACGGATCTAAGGAAACAGAACTATCATAAAAAGGCTCTCATCAGAGGGACGGGTCAAACAATATGCTTGTTTTTAATGGTCCTGGCTGAATTTTGGTACATTTTCTTTCTTTTTGTGTGTGTGTATATCAAGTCAGGTTCAAAACATCAAAGACAACTAAGGCACAGAAAACAGTATTAGGAAGTTTGCTGATGGGCCTGTAAACATACAAACCTGTGATATATTTAAAGAACTTTAGTGGGGAGTATATAAACAGAGAGAAAAATATTATCTAAAAACAACATGCAAAACTGCAGAGGAAGCAGCATCTTTGAAAAACAATGAGTCATAAATTCTTTCCCCCCCTCCTCTGATGGACAGAGAATAAAAAAAAAAAAGGACTAGCAGGAATACCGATGACAGGTTTTTCTCCTATAGTGCCATTTCAGCATGTCTGGGGAAGGCCTGCTGGTGGTCTGAGTCAAAGTGAAGAAGTAAGGTTCAGGGATGTGATTGTAGCTCAGTGGTAGACTGCTCCCTAGCATGCATGAGGCCCTGGGTTTCATCACCACCTTTGGAGAGAAGGAAAAAAAAAAAGGGGGGGGTGTTCCTGTGTCAAGTTTAAGTAGTCAAGAATCCTCAAATTCAACACTTTTAGACATGTATGTGATATCTTAAAGCAGAGTTCCTGATTTCCAATTGGTTATTCCCTTCATGCTTCAGCCATGGAAATACACTTTTCACTTCAAATTCGTTAATTCAGTACCAAGACAAGTTCAGAAGGCCGGTTTTATGGGATCCATTTTAAATTAGAAAACCAGGTTGTTTATTGCATAAGAGAAAAAGAAAACGTTCTTTCTAATAAAAAAGAAAAAGAGGCAAGCCTGAACTTAATTTACCTGAGAATCTAGTTACAAAAGTGGATGACAGCCAAATGCTTCCTGCAGAATTCTCCCAGGGACAGATGATTAGAAAGGTAGAGACATATGAGGACAAATGTATAGGTGTTGGGTAGATTTGTCTTCAATTCTTTATCTGTCCCTTTTCTCATGCCTTTTTCCATGTGACATTGCAGATCATCTTCTCAAAATGAAAGAGTATATTTTCCTACCCTTTACCTCTGAGTTTGGCCATCTGATTTATTTGGGCCAAAGGATATGTCTTCTTTGGCATATGTAATACAAATGGAGGTTAAACATACTTGCTTAATTGGATATGTGCTTTTCTACCTCTGTTATTGCAAAGGGAATGAAGGGCAAAACATCACACTGGGGACAGCCATGCAGCCAAGAGATTTATTCAACAGCCTTCGTGGCTGGTAGCAGAATCAGAGAAGAGGTGCTCTGGTCGAAGGTCGAAAAGGTGCTGGGAGAGGGGAGTCAGGGAGAAGGGAGTGTGCAAGCTCTGGTGGGAGAGGGGAGTTAGGGAGAGGGGAGTGTGCAAGCTCTGGACAGAGGTGGGTGCTTGGTCACACCAGCTGGGATCTCTGGAGCTATCAGCTAAAGCAGCTGCTGTCTGGCTGGAGGATGGAGCTGTCAGCTGGGAGCGGCCGTCGGGCTAAAGGCGATGGGTCTGGAGCTCCTGCAGTGGCTTCTTCCTCTCCGCAGGGTCGAGCTGATGTGTCTTGAGTGGCTTCCTCCTCTCAGCGACAAGCTGATGTTGTGTGTCTCTGTGTGTCTATGTCTCTCGAACAGGGCCCTATATAGGGATTTCTGGTGGGAGGTGCACCAGAGCAACCCCAATGCCATTGGCTCTTTGCCCCTAGAACAGGGTGACCTTTAAGCCTATTGGCTCTTGCCCGGGGAAAAGAAACATCCTGCCCGGGAAAGAAACATCCTGCCTGGAGGAAAAACATCCTGTCCGGGGAAGAAAACATCCTTCTGAGAATGAAACAAGGTTGCTTCTCTCAGGATGTGGAGAACTCTGGCAGGGGGAGGGTAGCCCATCTATCAGGGAAGAATCCCCTTGCTGTCTGGCAGGTCCCAGAAGGGAGACACATGGAATGGAGTTTCCCTACTAAGCTCAGCCCAGAAGAGAGGCCCCCCCAGATACATAGTGAGCCTAGCCTAGATCAGCCAACCCCAACCAATTCCTAGGAGTGTGAACTGCAATAAGGGATTGTTATTTATGATGGTGGATTATTATTTATTATGTAACATTAACTGACCAACAGAAGTGTTATGGAATCACATTGGTTCCCCAGGTAGTTTTATAAACTCAGAATAGCTCTAATTTTATAAGGGTTAATAACCAAGTAAATCTATAGAGACGTTAGCAGATAATTTGCATACTAGACTCACATTCCTATCCCAAACCACCGAAAACCTCTCCTAATGTAAGGAAAGATCCTAAGACTTTATCCAAAAGGTCCCCTCTTGCTTTGAGCTCCTCTAGAAGTTAACTCTGAAATAAAGACTCAAGTGCAAATAGTTGCAATAGTGTAAATATGGGAGTGGGTAACACAGCGAAAGGAAAGTGGGCCACAAAGGACTTATTAGCAGCTGGTTTCCACTGAGAACTGGAGCTTAATTTCACAGGTCAAGTCTGACAGAGCCAGGGAAGCCTGTCAGAGGGGCGGGGAGCTCGGGTATTTCTTCATTCCTGCAGGTCACTGGCTAAGGACTGCCCCAGGAGGGAATAATATCTAGGTGCTTCCAGCCTGCAATACCAGAAGTGGCCAGAGACTGCCTTCAGGCAAGGAAATGCAGGTGCTGGCAACTGAAATTTGATAGCTCCGCACCAGAAATGGTAAGGCAAGGGAACAGCATTGGAGAATCTGCTTCTCTTTGTTTTGGTGTTACCTTAACTTGGGGAGCATGAAATCTGGGCAGGCTGGGGATTTTATTTTGTCCTTGCCTTCCTTCTCTCTGCTACTCCCTGCTTCTCTACAACCATAAGCTAAGCAGCTTTCCTCTGCCACATCCTTCTGCCATGATGTCTGCCTCACCTTGGGCCAAGAGCAATGGAGTTGAGTGACCACAGACTGAACCTCCGAAACTGTGAGCCCCAAATAAACTTTTGCTCCTCTAAGTTGTTCTTGTTAGATATTTCGGTCACATGCACATCTACTGTTTGGAGTTAGGTGTGACTACTTGTCACACTGGATAGTTGTGTCTTCCACAGGGAAGTATGACTGTGTTTGTGAATGTTGTAAAATTGCAGGGTCTGTATTTCAAATTTCATGGGGAGCATCCCTTGCTTCATGGAACAGATGGACCTGAATTGTCAGCCTGGGCAGCTATAACAAGAGCTAGTCATGGGTGTTGTCATACTTCTTTACCCCAATGGAGCAGACACCCTAAAAAGTGATATGAGGGTGCTGGGATTGTGGCTCAGTGGCAGAGCTCTTGCCTCACAAGTATGTGGCACTGAATTCGATCCTCAGTATCACATAAAATAAATAAATAAATAAAATAAAGGTGTTGTGTCCATCTACAACTAAAAAAAAAATATTTTAAAATAAAAGTGATATGAGGATATGAGAAAGTATTGGGGAAGTTACAGGAAAATGTGCACATCTAAAATGGGAAACTGGCATGGAGGAGCATGCTGCTCTGGTCAGCACAGGCAGGATCCCACCGATTCAAAGATCTGACCTGCATATGTTTGACCTGCCTGGCATGTAGGCTGTGGCCCTCAAGAAACAACCACAAAACATTCCCTTTTTTATTGAGAGGATAGTGTACGTGTAGTGCTCTACTTAAGTGCTGCACAAAAGCAGCAGCAGACAGGCCCTACCTTCAAGGCAATTTTAATTTAGCCAAAGGATAAAGTAAAACTTCAGAGGATGACCACGAGGTAAAATGTAACAGTGCACGTCAGAGCAGAACAAAGAGTGTGAGATGAGTAATAAACAGATGTGGTAGAAAGGCTGAGTGAGGTGAGTTAGTAAAAGAGAGACTCCTGCAGGAAGTGGATCTTGAGCCAGGCCCTGAAGGAAGCAATTGACAAATGTAAACTCTCCAGCTGGCCACAGGGGAAGAAGCTGGGCGTCTGCAGGAGTTGTGTAACTCCAATGTGCTCCGACCTGTTTGTCTGGGAACACTCAGGCCAACTCTGAAGCTGGTTCGCCTGTATCTGTAAGTCTGCACAAAACCACTGTTTTGGTCTAAAGAATGCAGTACATTTGGCACTGGGTACACCTTCTAGATGATGTCATGTCTGTAGATCAAAGTCAGCCTAATGTCACCTTCAAGGGAAGAAGACATACCGTTGGTCTTATGCTTTTATTTTCACCTTCTGTTTCCAAGGTTCATTTTTAGGTTAAAGATTTTCATCTTGATTACAGATCTTGGTAAATGAAGGTCATTTTGAAAATCTGATTCCTTGGGGCAAAATGCACATCTTCTGGAAATAAATTTTTTTTAAATATATGTTTTTTAGTTGTTGATGGTTGCTGGTGGGACTGCAAAATGGTGCCACCAATATGGAAAGCAGTATGAAGATTCCTTGGAAAACTGGGAATGGAACCACCTTATGACCCAGCCATCCTTCTCCTGGGTCTATTCCCAAAGGACTTAAAAACAGCATACTACAGGGACACAGCCACATCAATGTTTATGGCAGCACAATTCACAATAGCTAGGGTGTGGAACCAGCCTGGATGCCCCTCAGTAGATGAATGGATAAAGAAAATGTGGCATATATACACAATGGAATATTACTCAGCAATAAAAGAGAATAAAATAATGGCATTCACAGATAAATGGATGAAATTGGAGAATATAATGCTAAGTGAAGTTAGCCAATCTCAAAAATCCAAATGCCGAATGTTTACTCTGATATAAGGAGGCTGATTTACAGTGGGGTTGGGATGGGGAGCATAGGAGGATTAGAAAAACACTAGAAAGGTCAATGGGGAGGGAGGGGATGGGAGGGGGCAAGAGGGTAAAAAACAAAAATATGGTAGAATGAGATGGATATCATTACCCTGAGTGCATGTATGAAGACACGAATGGTGTGAATATACTTTGTATACAACCAGAGATATGTAAAAATGTGCTCTATATGTGTATTATGAATCGTAATACATTCTACTGTCATATACAACTTTGAATAATATATATATAATATATATGTGCATAATATATATATTATATATTAGTTGTTGATGGACCTTTATTTTATTTATTTATTTATTTATTTATTTATTTATTTATTTATTTATTTATTTATATGTGGTGCTGAGAATCAAACCCAGGACCTCACGCATGCTAGGCAAGCGCTCTCCCACTGAGCCACAACCTCAGCCCACAAATTCTTATTGATAGGTGAATTACACCATTGAAACAGAAGTCCTCTTTAATGATATCAAAACAAAAACAAAAACAAAAAGCACCTACTTTTTGCCTTAGAAGCAGAAAGCTAGAGAGAGAATAAGAAAGGAGTTTATAGTTTGCTCTTTCTTTGAGGAAGATATTAACTTAAAGTGTGGTCCTTAGCCATAATGAAAACACATTTTTAAGTTCCTTCCTTATTCTGGCAAGATAAAAACAAGTTGTAATGAAACCACTTCTGTCAAGACTAGAAGCTTTGGCCTTATCACCATTGTTAAAAGCAATCCAACAAATACTCTTTAAGGCTAATTTTGCTGCCCTTTTGAAACCAAAAAGAAAAAAAAAAAGAAGAACCCAGACAATAAGATGAATTGGAAAGACCTCCTTGGCAGTCAGTGTCAAATTACGTTGTCCCTGTCTGTGGATAAAACAGAGAATTGCGCTCTTCAGGGCTGCCAGCCCCTTACTTGACAACCACTACAAAATCAAACCGTAAATGAAACTGACAGCCTACTTCACCAGATTGGGAACACATCTGAACTTGCCCAGAAAGACAGCTGGACTGCACTTCATTTCCCTAGAGGCTGGGCTACAGCAATACCTAATGAAAACAGCGATGGGCACATATTTATTTCCAAGGCATTTGTAGCCTGAGCTCTGGTTCCAGTCTTCCCACAGAACCAAGATCAATTTTCACATCTTTTCACTAAGTGGATGGGATGTGAAATTACTCCTATTGACAATAAGCATTCTCAAGGGCTCTAGTAATTGCATAGTCCAGCACAGCAGAAAAGAGGCGCTAACAAAAGCACATAGACAATTGGTTACCATCAATTTCCTCTGGTGCTGGCAGATGTGAGTGTAACAGCAGTAAAAAAAAAAGGGGGGGGGGGGATGAGGTCTTGGGTAAAGCCTATGGCTTCTCCATTGGTAGCAAATCCAACCAGCAGAATGCAGGCAGCAGGTGATTTCTTTTCCAGCAATCTCTGGAAAGTTCGTGGCACCAAATCTCATCACAGCTGGGATTTATAGACTGAGAAAGCTAGGACCTAACCTTCTGCCTGGTAATTTCTGCATATCAATTCCCCTTCCCCCATCTCAGTCCATTCCTCCCATCTTTTATTCTGCCCCATTTGTGAGATGAGTGCCAAATGACCTCTTTGACAGTGGACCACTGTCGATTTCTTTTTCCATCTTCAAAGATTTGACTTATGTGGGATGCTTGAATTGGAGACAGCTCCTGGTTCAGCCTTCTTATTGGTTTTGTCTCAAATGCACTGGCCTATATAACAGGGACAAAGAATGAAGACAAAAGCAGGTGCATGGTTGAGGAGAGTTAGAACCCAGGCAGAGAGCTGATGGAGTACTTACCTGAGACTAGTCTCTGGTTATCTATAGTCTCCAGATTTCAGATTGTCTTGCAAACACCACAAGCTGCTGCAGCACTAATGAAACATCTTCCTCAGGAAGTTACCAATAAGATCAACTTCCTCACTATTACACAAATGATTTATTCCCTCCAAAAGAGTCCATCAAATTCAACCAAAAGTAGACCTAATAAAAAGCACTTTATATGCTTGATAAATATAACTAAAGCAGGAAGTTACTATTTTGACCGTTTGACAATAAAGGTAGAAGCAATGAGAAAACAATTCTCATGAAGTACAAAATTGGAATCAAATTTACAAGATCAGGTTCACCTTTTGGAAATTTTGATTCAGTTAGGGATCTGGGCCATCAATCAGTCAATAGAAGAGCACATTTCTTTCATGTCTTTATGAAAAATTAAATAAATAAATAAAATATCCCTGTGCATGTTTGCTATCAAAGAATTTCCTCTTTGTAGTCCCAGAAAACTAGATAGGAAAAGGGAATCAACATTTGCTGAGCACCAGACATTATGTTAGGTACTTTTTATATAAAGTATATGTTTCATAAATACTATCTAATTTAATTTTCACAACACCGAGGAATTATTAAATCCCAGGGTATCTGGCTCCCAAGCTTGGGCTATGGCACACAGTTTGTCAATTTTTAAAGAAATAGAATACAATAAAATTTATCTGACAGAAAACCATAATGAAAATAATTTAATATTGTGATAAAAGGCACTTTGCTTCAAGTTTTTTTGGGGGGGGGCTTAGTTTTATTTCATGACTTTTACAAATCACTGTAATTCAAAGTAAACTGGTGTTAGGATAAACTGAAAATGAACTGATCCCGTGTGATATTCTAATATCAAATTATATTATTCCTTTTCTAATAAAATGACAGGGTATCAAAAGAGTGGTTATTTTAGCCTTTTTGTCTTCTGGATTCTGTATTTATTTTTTATTTCTCTGTATATACCTTTTATAGCCTGATCCCATCCTTTGAGCCTGGGAACTTTTTTTTTATATACCTTTATTTTATTTATTTATTTTTATGTGGTGCTGAGGATCGAACCCAGGGCGGCACATGTGTTAGGTGAGCACTCTACCACTGAACCACAACCCCAGCCCCTGAGCCTGGGAACTTTAACTAAACAAAATTATAGGCCTAATACTCCTAAATAAATATTTTGGTTTTATTTAACTATGAATTTAGATAATATTTGACACTATAAACAGATTCAAGCCAGGCACAGTGACACACACCTATAATCCCAGCAGTTTAGGAGGCTGAGACAGGAGGATCGTGAGTTTAAAGCCAGCCTCAACAATTTAGTGAGTCCCTGAGCACTCAGTGAGACCCTGTATCTAAATAAAATATAAAAAAATGGCTGTGGATATGGCTCAGTGGTTGCCCCTAGGTTCAATCTCCAGTACCAAAAAACAAACAAAACAGCTTCAAGAAGTGTCGAGATTAATAGATGGCTCTTGGCTGTCCAATAGATGCAAAGGAATTAAGGAATTTACTGGTTTATTTCTAATTTCTGAACACAGTAGCATGGAAAGCCACCACTCTTCCTCATAGAATGTTACTTGGAGGGTATTAAGAGAAAGATTGCATTTTTAATGCAGTTTGCAAGTTCATTTCTGTTATCTTTCTTTCAAAGCCCATCTTGCTTTTTAACTATCTAATCTCTCTCAAGTTTTATCACATTTTCTTGGTATCCCAGGATAAAAATCTTAGAATAGCACTTCCCAAAATGAGTTCTATGAAATACTAAAGTCTGCGGTATGCTAATAAGTTTCTGCCAAATGAAGCATTTCTTTAGGGAATGCTAGTTAAAGAAAATCATACAAGTTCTACTTCTTCAGTAAAGGCCAAGTAGCTCACGGTTAGACCAACCCTTCTGTAGACAAAAGCTAAATTCTTACGAAAATAGAATTCTTGAAAAATATAAACAAATGCTTGAAGTTACAAAGAACTATTTTTAAAACCAGGTAGATAATAAAGGAGGCCAACATTATAAAGAAGGGAATAGCAGGTGTGATGAGAGCTTGTTTTCTCCAAATGGCCGTCTTCTCGCATGGCAAAGGAGTGAGGGGTCTCTCTCGAATTTCTTGGGGCACTAATCTCATTAAATTTAAATGTGTTCCCCAAGGTCTCATTGGAAGCTTGGTCTTCAGTAGGGCAGTGTTGGGAGGCAGTGTGACCTTTAAGAGTTGGGGCCTAGTGGAAGGTAATTATGTCATGGGTGATGCTGTCCTTGGAAGGGATCATGCTATTCTTGTAGATCTCATGAGAGTGAGAAGTGATATATATATGATTATGCATATATACAATTAAGACCGGCCCCTCCCGGGTCTCCAGCTTCCTGTCTTACCATGGGATCTCTTCCTATTACACTCTACCATGCCATCTACCATATTGTGATGTAGTCAGGGGGACCCTCGCCAGAGTCAGCACCAAACTATTTGGGCTTCGGCCCTCAGAACTGTAAGCTTAAATAAACCTCTTTTCTTTACAAAGCATTCAGGTATTTTATAATAATATAAAAGAGTGTCAAGACACCCATTCATGAAAGGTCTCCTAATCCCCTCCCAAAGGCCCTATCTCCTTCCTATCTCTCTCATGTTGGAGGTGAGGATTTCAAGCCCATATAAATTTTGGAAACACAAAAACATTTAGACCATAGCAAGAGGGATTCATGAACACTCTCATTTTCTCTCCACCAGTACTACCAACACGAAAAATGGGGCAGTATTCTTATAGAGTTAATAAATTAAAAAGCATTCATGGGGCCAACTGCAAGTTACATGCTGCTAGGAGCAAACTTAAGTAACAGGTCCACATTTTCTGGCCACAGTTAGCTTAAAAAACCAGACGAACAATTTATCTTGGGTCTCTCCTTTATGAGTACATAGGTGATGAGAACTAAACAGATAGATAATCCTAAAATTAAAAAAAAAAAAAAAAACCAATAATGGGTTTGTAATTGATGTCACTGACACAGTACACTTGTTTCTATTATTGTATATCTCAGAATTATGGTTTTGATCCCTCTTGACTATTTAACCTCCTTTGTGCCCTCTTCCTTTTTCCTGTTGTTTGACATCAGTTCTCTCCATCTTTTCTAGACTCCTCTCTGGCCACACTCCTCTTCCACCCCTAATATATATTGTGTTCATTCCATATGGTAAAATTCACACATATGAAAGAGAGAAATCTTAACTATATAACTCAATGAGTTTTGTTGTTGTTTTGGTGCTAGAGATCAAACACAGGGTCACTTTACCACTGAGATACATCCCCAATTCTTTTTTAATTTTGAGACAAGGTCTTGCTAAGTTGCTGAGGCTGACTTTGAACTTGTGATCCTCCTGCCTCAGCCTCCCAAGTTGCTAGGATTATAGGCATGCACCACCATGCCTGGCCAATTTAATGAATTTTGACAACTGTGTACATATATGATTTAGACTCTGTCCATCATCTTGGAAAGTTCTGTTGTGTCTCTTTTCAGTCTGTCTTATCCTCTTTCGGGCTATTACTTTCTGGGTTTTGATTGTTTTTGTTTTTTGGTCATAGATTACTTGTGCCTATGGTGGTTGTTACATGAATGGAACCATACAGTATATATGTACCCTTTTGTATCTGGCTTATTTTGCCCAGCATAATGAAGGATGCATCCATGGTTTCACATATATCAGTAATATGTTTCAGTTTATTGCTCAGTGTTCTTCCATTGCATGAATATTCCAAAAATTTAAAAATCCATTCTCCTATTGATGGATATTTGGACTGGTTCCAGTTGAGGATGTTATGAACAAAGCTTTTACAAGGCTTTTCATGGATGTACACTTTTATTTCTCTCAGGAAAGTATCTAGGAGTGAAATTGGAAACTAAAGTCATAGGATGGGTGTAAGTTCAAGTTTGTGAGAAGCCACCAAATGGTTTTCCAAAGCAGTTGTACTATTTTACACTTGTAGCAATAGTCTATGAGAATTCCAGTGGCTCCACATCTTTGCCAAGATTTTGTCATCAGTGTTTATAATTTTAGCCATCCAAGTAAGTATTTAGTGCTATCTCAGTACGGTTTTAATTTGTGTTTCCCTGCTTTGTATACCAGTTTTTGTGTAGACAAATGTTTTCACTTCTCTTGGGTATATACCTAAGAGTAGAATTGCTGGATCATGTGGTAACTCTGTATTTAATTGTATGAGGAAGTACCTGTTGTCGCCGGAAAAGGATTGCAGCCTGGAACGGCAGCGCCGTGGGAAGGAGTCCGGAGACAGGATGGAGACGAAAATATTCTTTAATCTTACAAGAAACTACAATATATCTACACAATAGCGATAACCCTGTCTTTTCTCCCTCTGGTCTCTTCCCATGCGCCCGAGCAGCAATGGCGCTCGCTCGATCTGCTGAGTCACCGTTCAAATCTCTCGAGAGCCTCGACCAAGTCCCGCGAGATCCCATCAGACTACGGAAAGCGGAAATGCCCAAAAATGTCTATGGCCCAATAGTCAACCGCAATCTTAGCTATCTCCCCAAACAGGGCTCCTGCATTTCCCCCTTTTGTTTTAAAAGAGGGGATGCTCTAGGACGTCTATGTGCAACCAACATTCTTACCCGTCATCGGATAATCAAGGCTGTGCCCTTGACTCCTGTCTTAGGTTGATATGTTGGCCACATGAGACTATCCCGTGCGACTGTGCCTGTCTTAGGTTGTCCCCCTCTGGGGATCTTACCCGTCATTGGCTAACCAGCCATCCAATGGAGCCCTTTAGGATCGACTGTGTAAGTTGACTAACAGCCGTCCAATTGTGGGGAGATGCTGCGGCTTTAAGGCGACAAGCCTTTTGGTGACGAGCCAAATTGCATAGCATATCAAATTCTTTTTTTTTTTTTTTTTTTTTTTTGTGGTACCAGGGATTGAACTCAGGGGCACTCGACCACTGGGTCACATCCCCAGCCCTTTTTTTTGTATTTTATTTAGAGACAGGGTCTCAATGAGTTGCTGAGTGCCTCGCCATTGCTGAGGCTGGCTTTGAACTTGCGATCCTCCTGCCTCAGCCTCCCAAAGTGCTGGGATTACAGGCGTGCGCCACCGCGCCCGGCGCATATCAAATTCTTTAAACAAATCAGCTGCCTTAAGTTCTATCAAGTAACACACTGAGTTCTCTAAACAAATACCCCCAAGGTACTGTCCCATGAAGTCCCAAACAATGAAAGATCAAAATGTCCACTTGTTATAACACGTAGATCTAGGAGGCCCCATGCATGCAGAGCAGAGGCCACACCGCTGGTGAGGTTGTTTGACATTTGAGCAGCAGGGATGCTTGCAGCGACCGCGATCCCTGCATCTGTAGCAGCAGCCGTCTTTTTTATGTCTAGACAATGCCACCGGCAAATCTTCAGGGCCCGCTCCCTAGAGACTCAAGCATCAATTATTAAAGGAAAGGCAGTGCTATTCCAGCACTGAGTCAAGAGGCGAGTTGTCAAACTAAAAAATAGAATTATTAGATTAGAAAATTAAAGTTGATTTCTGCTCACACACATTGCAGCCTGAGCTCCCACAAGCATAAGCTGGCAAAACATCATGTTTAGAACAAAACAAAGAAAGACTGAGGGTATTTACTGTATTAAAGATAGATTAAAGAAAAACTAAAAGCACTTTGGAGAAATAATTTGTTAGCTGGAACTCTCGTGTTTCTGCATATACAGCAGTCCTTTACCTGTTGAAATAATTGAAATTAATCATTTATTAAACAAATGAAGTTAATAACAAATAAGCAACCTTATGTCAAAACACCAAAATATCAGGTTATACAGCCCTAGTCATATTTTTCGCTAAAGAGAAATCCCTGGGACACCTATAAAACAAAATTGAAGGTACCTTCACTTATTAAATTATTTACCCAATTTGAATACTCTTAAACTTAAATGAATTAGAGTTATTTGGATCCATATATATATATATATATATATATATATATATTCACAAGCGCTTTGTTATTTTTGATGTCACACTGGACAGACAGACGCACATACAAACATATATTTGTGACGTCACATTAACATGAAATTTAGACAAATACACAGACATAAACACATATATAAAAAGAAAAAAAAATACAATTGTGTGCACACTAAAGAGAGATCTCTTAGTCCCAGCTGGGAGGAATGATACTTAAGTTGTGACGTATTTTGAAGGACTCTTTTAAGGGAATCATTCCATATCTTCATCATGGTCCTCTTGATTTTGTACCTTTTTTATTAATCTTGATTCCTCAACAACTTCATCTTGATCCTTTTGATTTGGTACTTGCTTTATTAATCTAGATGGTATCCATATTGGAGAGGATTCATGCTTTGGAAAAACACAAACAGATCCTCTCCCCCAAATTAACACTGGATCTGGACCCTTCCATGTACCTGAAAGAACATCCTTCCAGTAAACCAAAGGTTTATGTTGTTGATGTGGGTTCCAATGTCTGTCTCCAGCAGAATAACCATCAGAGTCTAAAGTTAAAAAATTTAAGGTAAACAGGGCAACTGCCAATCTGTCCTTAGGATTTTTCCAGTTTCCTTCTTTCTGTTTTAACAACATAACTTTTAGTGTGCGGTTTGCTCTTTCAATAATGCCCTGACCCTGAGGATTGTATGGGATGCCTGTTTTATGGGATATGTTGAATTTTGCGCAAAACTCTTTGAAAGATGAGGACGTATATGCGGGGCCATTATCTGTTTTAAGCATTTTGGGGATGCCCAATGCAGCAAAAGCTTGTAAACACTGAGATGTGACATCTTTAACTTTTTCTCCAGAATGTAAGGAAGCAAAAAATCATGCCTGAGCATGTATCTATGGTTACATGAATAAATCGCAATTTTCCAAAACTTGGCTCATGAGTAACATCCATCTGCCACAAATGATTGGGCATTAATCCTCTAGGGTTAACACTAAAATGAGGATTGGGCAAATGTGTCATACAAGATTTACAATCTTTTACAATTGTTCTGGCTTGCTCCTTTGTGATTTTAAACCTACGTTGCAAGGTGGTGCTGTTGACGTGAAACTGGGAATGAAATAAAGTAGCTTGTTGTAGCGCTGAAAGTATAAATATAGTTTTTGTAAGTTCATCAGCCTTTTGATTACTTTCATGGAGGGGGCCAGGCAAATTAGTATGTGCTCTAATATGGCCTATGAATAGAGGTTCTTTTCTTGCCCACAAAAGTTTTTGTATTTGATAAAACAATTTAAAGGCTGGAGTATGAGGTGCTATTGGTCCTGCTAACTCTAATTTTGGGACGGCTTGTACAATATAGTGGCTATCTGAAAAAATGTTTATGGGCTGGTCTCTAAAATGTTCCAGAGCTCTTACCACAGCTTCCAATTCCACAAGTTGAGCTGATTTGTGTGCAGTTATGTAAGTCATACTTTCCTTTGTAGTGACTACTGCAGCAGTACCATTTGAGGACCCATCTGTAAATACATTAATTGCCTTAGGAATAGGTTGATTTTTTATTACCTGTGGAAATATAATAGGATGATTAATACAAAAAGATAATATAGGAGACTTAGGAAGGTGATTATCAAAATTTGCAGAGGTAGAGCATCTAGCTATAGCCCAGTCATTATCGTTGAAGCATAAATATTCAATCTGTGACGATGAATAGGGAGTAATAATAGTAGCAGGGTGAATGCCAAATATTTTAGTAGAAGTTTTAAGTCCTTGAAGAATAAGTTTAGCCACCATGGAGGTATAAGACTCAATTATGCTTTTAGGATAGACAGGCAAATGTATCCATAATAAAGGCCCTTGTTGCCAAAATACTCCTGTGGGTGTATATTGTGAAGAAATAATAATCAATATCAGCGGTTGAGTTAAATCAAATCTGTCACAATGAGCTCCTTCGATGGCTTTTTCTACTACCTTTAAAGCTTTCCTAGCATCAGGAGTCAATGTTCGCGGTGAGGATGGATCAGGGTCCCCTCGAAGGATATCAAATAAAGGTTTTAATTGGCCAGTAGTGAGGTTTAGTGTAGGGCGAAGCCAATTAATGTCTCCCAGTAGTTTTTGGAAATCATTGAGGGTGGTTAAATGTTCTTTATTTATTAAAATTTTTTGGGGTCTAACAAAAGTATCCATGATTTTAAATCCTAAATATAATATGGGAGATCTGGTTTGAACTTTTTCTTCTGCTATATATAATCCGTATTTTTTTAAATTTTCTACCACATCACTGAATATATTAAATAAGATTTTTTGATTAGGGTGGGCCAGTAAAATATCATCCATGTAATGTAGACACATGAGGTTTGGATATTTATTTTTAATGGATTGGATGGCCTTGTCCACATATATTTGGCATATGGTGGGGCTATTAGCCATTCCCTGTGGCAAAACCTTCCATTGATATCTCTGATCAGGGCCATTATTGTTAATAGAAGGAACTGAAAAGGCAAACCTGGGGGCATCCAGAGGATGTAGGGGAATAGAAAAGAAGCAATCCTTTATATCAAGACTAATAACATGGAAATTTTTTGGAATAGCTATAGGATTCGGAAGTCCAGGTTGAGTAGGGCCCATGACTTGCATGGTTTTATTAATTTGTCTAAGATCATGTAATAATCGCCATTTTCCTGATTTTTTCTTGATCACAAATATGGGGGAATTCCAGGGAGAGGTGGAAGGTTCTATATGTCCTGCTTCTAATTGTTCCTGAACTAGTAGGTGGGCCGCTTGTAATTTCTCTTTAGATAGGGGCCACTGAGGGACCCACACTGGCTTATCAGAAAGCCATGGTATTTTCAAAATTATTTTCTCAGTGGCCCCGAAGAAAAATGTCTTTTTCCTATATGATAATGATTTCTTTTAGGGTTAAGCTTACCCTGTACTTTTTGATGATTTCTTATAGGGTTAAGATTACTCTGTAGATTTTTACATTTAACACCTGCAGGTTTGGTTGCAAGGTGTACTCCCATTTGTTGTAAAATATCTCTTCCCCATAAAGTAACCGGTAGATTAGGTAAAACATAAGGCTGAAACGTGCCTTTATGTCCTTCATCATCCTCCCATTTTAAAATTACCGCACTTTTTTCTGGGAGGTTATTATATCCCAAGCCTCTTAAACTGGTTGAAGCTTTTTGCAGAGGCCAGTGTTTGGGCCATTGACATAAATTAATGATGGAAGAATCAGCTCCAGTATCTATAAGACCCTCCATTTCTATTCCTTGGATTCTTATTTTACACATAGGCCTCCTTGTACAGTCCCGAACCCAGCAAACCATGGGTTTCGAATCAGTGGAACAAAATCCTCTATTGTTCCTATTTAGAGGCATATTCATTTTAAATGACTTATGTAAATTTGGAAGGAGGAGCAACTGAGCAATTCTATCTCCCTGATTAATAGAACTTATACTTTGGGGTGAGCTAAGCATTATTTTTATTTCCCCTTTATAGTCTGAGTTTATTACGCCTGGGGTCACTTGCAAACCTAATAAGCTCTCAGGACTTCGCCCGATAATAAGTCCTACAGTCCCTGAGGGAAGAGGTCCCCTGACTCCTGTGGGAATCAGTTGAACCCCCATTTCAGGTGTTAACACTATTCGGGCGGTGGAACAGAGGTCTAATCCTGCATTTCCTCCTGTTCCTCTGGCGAGGGAGTGGATGGGTAATAGGGATTGTGTCGGGGAAGCATCTGAGTGGATGCTTGAGGATACTCCTCCTCCAATGCCTCGTACATTTGTGGGCCCCGGGGCATTGGGCCCCTTGCCCTGTTTTTTGAATTCCTGAATAAAGGATTTCCATGGATGTCAAATTTTGAATAGCATTTATTGGCCCAATGATTTCCTTTCTTACACCTGGGGCAGCAACCTGGAGCACGGTATGAATTTGGTCTTATTTCTCTTTTAGGATTTTGCCTAGAATAGCCTGATTGATTATGATAATTTTGCCTAGAATATCCTGATTGATTATAATGTCTATGTTGAGCTCTTGTAAAATTTTGAGGGGCAGCATCTCTCACAGCTGCTGCAATCATATTCCCTGTGACAAAGGCATCATTTATATCTTTACATAATTGTATATATATGGAAAGATCCTTTTTATTTTTCCATGGCCTGATGGCTTCCTGGCAATACTTATTAGCATTTTCGTACGCTAATTGGACAACTAATGGCATAACTTGATCAATGTCTCCAAAAACTCTACCTGCAGTTCTCAAAAGTCGATCAGCAAATTCAGCATATGGTTCATTAGGTCCTTGAATTACTTTGGACAAGCTACCTTGTAGATCCCCAGGTCCTTGTACAGTTTTCCATGCCTTTAAGGCAGCTGCGTTTATCTGAGCATATACTCCTGGGGTATAATATTTTTGATCCTGTACGTCTGCAAATTGCCCTTCTCCTGTGAGCATTTCTATATTATGGTCTCCAAACCCCGCATCTGCATTTCTTTTAGCTGTTTCTATACAAAGTTCTTGAAATTGCGATCGCCAAACCAAGTATTGTCCCCCACTTAATGTTGCTTTACATAGACGTTTCCAGTCTGCGGGGGTTAAGCTAAAGGTGTTAAGGGACTCCAGTATACTCAACGTGAAAGGAGCTTGGGGTCCATAAGTCATTACTGCCTCTTTGAGATTTTTTTTATTGTTTTGAAATCTACTGGCTGGTGGTCCCTCCGTCCATTTCCATATTCAAATACTGGCAGTTCCCAACGTATCTGTGAGTTACCCTCGAGAGCACATAAGCGCTCAGAAAGACTTTTTATTTCTGTTTCTAGGGTATGCAAACGCCTAGTGATACCCTTCATATTTTCTGTAATCGATTTCACCCATGGGGGAGTAGAGGACACAAGTTCCTCCACTTGATGATCCCTTATCTTGGTCTTCCTTAATTTCCTTTTGTTCATTTTCTCAAAATCACCTTTAGTTAATTCCTCCTCACTACTACTACTCTCATTGGTCCTAATTGACTCAGTAACATCCTGAGTCCCAGGTTCAATTGAGACCATGTATCCTTGAAGTATCTCTAATAAATCTTGAATAGCTTTAGCAGCTCGGATCTTTGTCATTTTGGGGACGCTTCTAATACTCTCCTTACTGGTCTTAGTTGACTCAGCGGAATCTACGCTTTCATGATCGCCTTCACTGTTTTCTAAATCCTCCTCGCTAATGACAGACTCATCTATATCAAAGAATTCATCAAGAGCCTCGTACACTTGGGTCTTAGATATTTTCGAACCCATTTTAACCGCTCTGACTAGAGACTCCTGCGAGGTTTCTCAGTTCTTACCTGCCGTGCTGAATTCCCCGTACAGGCCACCAACTGTTGTCGCCGGAAAAGGATTGCAGCCTGGAACGGCAGCGCCGTGGGAAGGAGTCTGGAGACAGGATGGAGACGAAAATATTCTTTAATCTTACAAGAAACTACGATATATCTACACAATAGCGATAACCCTGTCTTTTCTCCCTCTGGTCTCTTCCCATGCGCCCGAGCAGCAATGGCGCTCGCTCGATCTGCTGAGTCACCGTTCAAATCTCTCGAGAGCCTCGACCAAGTCCCGCGAGATCCCGTCAGACTACGGAAAGCGGAAATGCCCAAAAATGTCTATGGCCCAATAGTCAACCGCAATCTTAGCTATCTCCCCAAACAGGGCTCCTGCTTTTTTGCCTCGCCATTGCTGAGGCTGGCTTTGAACTTGCGATCCTCCTGCCTCAGCCTCCCAAAGTGCTGGGGATTACAGGCGTGCGCCACCGCGCCCGGCGCATATCAAATTCTTTAAACAAATCAGCTGCCTTAAGTTCTATCAAGTAACACACTGAGTTCTCTAAACAAATACCCCCAAGGTACTGTCCCATGAAGTCCCAAACAATGAAAGATCAAAATGTCCACTTGTTATAACACGTAGATCTAGGAGGCCCCATGCATGCAGAGCAGAGGCCACACCGCTGGTGAGGTTGTTTGACATTTGAGCAGCAGGGATGCTTGCAGCGACCGCGATCCCCTGCATCTGTAGCAGCAGCCGTCTTTTTTATGTCTAGACAATGCCACCGGCAAATCTTCAGGGCCCGCTCCCTAGAGACTCAAGCATCAATTATTAAAGGAAAGGCAGTGCTATTCCAGCACTGAGTCAAGAGGCGAGTTGTCAAACTAAAAAATAGAATTATTAGATTAGAAAATTAAAGTTGATTTCTGCTCACACACATTGCAGCCTGAGCTCCCACAAGCATAAGCTGGCAAAACATCATGTTTAGAACAAAACAAAGAAAGACTGAGGGTATTTACTGTATTAAAGATAGATTAAAGAAAAACTAAAAGCACTTTGGAGAAATAATTTGTTAGCTGGAACTCTCGTGTTTTCTGCATATACAGCAGTCCTTTACCTGTTGAAATAATTGAAATTAATCATTTATTAAACAAATGAAGTTAATAACAAATAAGCAACCTTATGTCAAAACACCAAAATATCAGGTTATACAGCCCTAGTCATATTTTTCGCTAAAGAGAAATCCCTGGGACACCTATAAAACAAAATTGAAGGTACCTTCACTTATTAAATTATTTACCCAATTTGAATACTCTTAAACTTAAATGAATTAGAGTTATTTGGATCCATATATATATATATATATATATATATATATATTCACAAGCGCTTTGTTATTTTTGATGTCACACTGGACAGACAGACGCACATACAAACATATATTTGTGACGTCACATTAACATGAAATTTAGACAAATACACAGACATAAACACATATATAAAAAGAAAAAAAAATACAATTGTGTGCACACTAAAGAGAGATCTCTTAGTCCCAGCTGGGAGGAATGATACTTAAGTTGTGACGTATTTTGAAGGACTCTTTTAAGGGAATCATTCCATATCTTCATCATGGTCCTCTTGATTTTGTACCTTTTTTATTAATCTTGATTCCTCAACAACTTCATCTTGATCCTTTTGATTTGGTACTTGCTTTATTAATCTAGATGGTATCCATATTGGAGAGGATTCATGCTTTGGAAAAACACAAACAGATCCTCTCCCCCAAATTAACACTGGATCTGGACCCTTCCATGTACCTGAAAGAACATCCTTCCAGTAAACCAAAGGTTTATGTTGTTGATGTGGGTTCCAATGTCTGTCTCCAGCAGAATAACCATCAGAGTCTAAAGTTAAAAAATTTAAGGTAAACAGGGCAACTGCCAATCTGTCCTTAGGATTTTTCCAGTTTCCTTCTTTCTGTTTTAACAACATAACTTTTAGTGTGCGGTTTGCTCTTTCAATAATGCCCTGACCCTGAGGATTGTATGGATGCCTGTTTTATGGGATATGTTGAATTTTGCGCAAAACTCTTTGAAAGATGAGGACGTATATGCGGGGCCATTATCTGTTTTAAGCATTTTGGGGATGCCCAATGCAGCAAAAGCTTGTAAACACTGAGATGTGACATCTTTAACTTTTTCTCCAGAATGTAAGGAAGCAAAAATCATGCCTGAGCATGTATCTATGGTTACATGAATAAATCGCAATTTTTCCAAAACTTGGCTCATGAGTAACATCCATCTGCCACAAATGATTGGGCATTAATCCTCTAGGGTTAACACTAAAATGAGGATTGGGCAAATGTGTCATACAAGATTTACAATCTTTTACAATTGTTCTGGCTTGCTCCTTTGTGATTTTAAACCTACGTTGCAAGGTGGTGCTGTTGACGTGAAACTGGGAATGAAATAAAGTAGCTTGTTGTAGCGCTGAAAAAGTATAAATATAGTTTTTGTAAGTTCATCAGCCTTTTGATTACTTTCATGGAGGGGGCCAGGCAAATTAGTATGTGCTCTAATATGGCCTATGAATAGAGGTTCTTTTCTTGCCCACAAAAGTTTTTGTATTTGATAAAACAATTTAAAGGCTGGAGTATGAGGTGCTATTGGTCCTGCTAACTCTAATTTTGGGACGGCTTGTACAATATAGTGGCTATCTGAAAAAATGTTTATGGGCTGGTCTCTAAAATGTTCCAGAGCTCTTACCACAGCTTCCAATTCCACAAGTTGAGCTGATTTGTGTGCAGTTATGTAAGTCATACTTTCCTTTGTAGTGACTACTGCAGCAGTACCATTTGAGGACCCATCTGTAAATACATTAATTGCCTTAGGAATAGGTTGATTTTTTATTACCTGTGGAAATATAATAGGATGATTAATACAAAAAGATAATATAGGAGACTTAGGAAGGTGATTATCAAAATTTGCAGAGGTAGAGCATCTAGCTATAGCCCAGTCATTATCGTTGAAGCATAAATATTCAATCTGTGACGATGAATAGGGAGTAATAATAGTAGCAGGGTGAATGCCAAATATTTTAGTAGAAGTTTTAAGTCCTTGAAGAATAAGTTTAGCCACCATGGAGGTATAAGACTCAATTATGCTTTTAGGATAGACAGGCAAATGTATCCATAATAAAGGCCCTTGTTGCCAAAATACTCCTGTGGGTGTATATTGTGAAGAAATAATAATCAATATCAGCGGTTGAGTTAAAATCAAATCTGTCACAATGAGCTCCTTCGATGGCTTTTTCTACTACCTTTAAAGCTTTCCTAGCATCAGGAGTCAATGTTCGCGGTGAGGATGGATCAGGGTCCCCTCGAAGGATATCAAATAAAGGTTTTAATTAAGGGGGGGGGGGGGGGGGGGCCAGTAGTGAGGTTTAGTGTAGGGCGAAGCCAATTAATGTCTCCCAGTAGTTTTTGGAAATCATTGAGGGTGGTTAAATGTTCTTTATTTATTAAAATTTTTTGGGGTCTAACAAAAGTATCCATGATTTTAAATCCTAAATATAATATGGGAGATCTGGTTTGAACTTTTTCTTCTGCTATATATAATCCGTATTTTTTTTAAATTTTCTACCACATCACTGAATATATTAAATAAGATTTTTTGATTAGGGTGGGCCAGTAAAAATATCATCCATGTAATGTAGACACATGAGGTTTGGATATTTATTTTTAATGGATTGGATGGCCTTGTCCACATATATTTGGCATATGGTGGGGCTATTAGCCATTCCCTGTGGCAAAACCTTCCATTGATATCTCTGATCAGGGCCATTTATTGTTAATAGAAGGAACTGAAAAGGCAAACCTGGGGGCATCCAGAGGATGTAGGGGAATAGAAAAGAAGCAATCCTTTATATCAAGACTAATAACATGGAAATTTTTTGGGAATAGCTATAGGATTCGGAAGTCCAGGTTGAGTAGGGCCCATGACTTGCATGGTTTTATTAATTTGTCTAAGATCATGTAATAATCGCCATTTTCCTGATTTTTTCTTGATCACAAATATGGGGGAATTCCAGGGAGAGGTGGAAGGTTCTATATGTCCTGCTTCTAATTGTTCCTGAACTAGTAGGTGGGCCGCTTGTAATTTCTCTTTAGATAGGGGCCACTGAGGGACCCACACTGGCTTATCAGAAAGCCATGGTATTTTCAAAATTATTTTCTCAGTGGCCCCGAAGAAAAATGTCTTTTTCCTATATGATAATGATTTCTTTTAGGGTTAAGCTTACCCTGTACTTTTTTGATGATTTCTTATAGGGTTAAGATTACTCTGTAGATTTTTACATTTAACACCTGCAGGTTTGGTTGCAAGGTGTACTCCCATTTGTTGTAAAATATCTCTTCCCCATAAAGTAACCGGTAGATTAGGTAAAACATAAGGCTGAAACGTGCCTTTATGTCCTTCATCATCCTCCCATTTTAAAATTACCGCACTTTTTTCTGGGAGGTTATTATATCCCAAGCCTCTTAAACTGGTTGAAGCTTTTTGCAGAGGCCAGTGTTTGGGCCATTGACATAAATTAATGATGGAAGAATCAGCTCCAGTATCTATAAGACCCTCCATTTCTATTCCTTGGATTCTTATTTTACACATAGGCCTCCTTGTACAGTCCCGAACCCAGCAAACCATGGGTTTCGAATCAGTGGAACAAAATCCTCTATTGTTCCTATTTAGAGGCATATTCATTTTAAATGACTTATGTAAATTTGGAAGGAGGAGCAACTGAGCAATTCTATCTCCCTGATTAATAGAACTTATACTTTGGGGTGAGCTAAGCATTATTTTTATTTCCCCTTTATAGTCTGAGTTTATTACGCCTGGGGTCACTTGCAAACCTAATAAGCTCTCAGGACTTCGCCCGATAATAAGTCCTACAGTCCCTGAGGGAAGAGGTCCCCTGACTCCTGTGGGAATCAGTTTGAACCCCCATTTCAGGTGTTAACACTATTCGGGCGGTGGAACAGAGGTCTAATCCTGCATTTCCTCCTGTTCCTCTGGCGAGGGAGTGGATGGGTAATAGGGATTGTGTCGGGGAAGCATCTGAGTGGATGCTTGAGGATACTCCTCCTCCAATGCCTCGTACATTTGTGGGCCCCGGGGCATTGGGCCCCTTGCCCTGTTTTTTGAATTCCTGAATAAAGGATTTCCATGGATGTCAAATTTTGAATAGCATTTATTGGCCCAATGATTTCCTTTCTTACACCTGGGGCAGCAACCTGGAGCACGGTATGAATTTGGTCTTATTTCTCTTTTAGGATTTTGCCTAGAATAGCCTGATTGATTATGATAATTTTGCCTAGAATATCCTGATTGATTATAATGTCTATGTTGAGCTCTTGTAAAATTTTGAGGGGCAGCATCTCTCACAGCTGCTGCAATCATATTCCCTGTGACAAAGGCATCATTTATATCTTTACATAATTGTATATATATGGAAAGATCCTTTTTATTTTTCCATGGCCTGATGGCTTCCTGGCAATACTTATTAGCATTTTCGTACGCTAATTGGACAACTAATGGCATAACTTGATCAATGTCTCCAAAAAACTCTACCTGCAGTTCTCAAAAGTCGATCAGCAAATTCAGCATATGGTTCATTAGGTCCTTGAATTACTTTGGACAAGCTACCTTGTAGATCCCCAGGTCCTTGTACAGTTTTCCATGCCTTTAAGGCAGCTGCGTTTATCTGAGCATATACTCCTGGGGTATAATATTTTTGATCCTGTACGTCTGCAAATTGCCCTTCTCCTGTGAGCATTTCTATATTATGGTCTCCAAACCCCGCATCTGCATTTCTTTTAGCTGTTTCTATACAAAGTTCTTGAAATTGCGATCGCCAAACCAAGTATTGTCCCCCACTTAATGTTGCTTTACATAGACGTTTCCAGTCTGCGGGGGTTAAGCTAAAGGTGTTAAGGGACTCCAGTATACTCAACGTGAAAGGAGCTTGGGGTCCATAAGTCATTACTGCCTCTTTGAGATTTTTTTATTGTTTTGAAATCTACTGGCTGGTGGTCCCTCCGTCCATTTCCATATTCAAATACTGGCAGTTCCCAACGTATCTGTGAGTTACCCTCGAGAGCACATAAGCGCTCAGAAAGACTTTTTATTTCTGTTTCTAGGGTATGCAAACGCCTAGTGATACCCTTCATATTTTCTGTAATCGATTTCACCCATGGGGGAGTAGAGGACACAAGTTCCTCCACTTGATGATCCCTTATCTTGGTCTTCCTTAATTTCCTTTTGTTCATTTTCTCAAAATCACCTTTAGTTAATTCCTCCTCACTACTACTACTCTCATTGGTCCTAATTGACTCAGTAACATCCTGAGTCCCAGGTTCAATTGAGACCATGTATCCTTGAAGTATCTCTAATAAATCTTGAATAGCTTTAGCAGCTCGGATCTTTGTCATTTTGGGGACGCTTCTAATACTCTCCTTACTGGTCTTAGTTGACTCAGCGGAATCTACGCTTTCATGATCGCCTTCACTGTTTTCTAAATCCTCCTCGCTAATGACAGACTCATCTATATCAAAGAATTCATCAAGAGCCTCGTACACTTGGGTCTTAGATATTTTCGAACCCATTTTAACCGCTCTGACTAGAGACTCCTGCGAGGTTTCTCAGTTCTTACCTGCCGTGCTGAATTCCCCGTACAGGCCACCAACTGTTGTCGCCGGAAAAGGATTGCAGCCTGGAACGGCAGCGCCGTGGGAAGGAGTCTGGAGACAGGATGGAGACGAAAATATTCTTTAATCTTACAAGAAACTACGATATATCTACACAATAGCGATAACCCTGTCTTTTCTCCCTCTGGTCTCTTCCCATGCGCCCGAGCAGCAATGGCGCTCGCTCGATCTGCTGAGTCACCGTTCAAATCTCTCGAGAGCCTCGACCAAGTCCCGCGAGATCCCGTCAGACTACGGAAAGCGGAAATGCCCAAAAATGTCTATGGCCCAATAGTCAACCGCAATCTTAGCTATCTCCCCAAACAGGGCTCCTGCAAGTACCTGATTGTTTTCCAAAGTGACTATACCATTTTACATTCCTACCACCAGTGTTATGAGGGCTCCAATTTCTGCACATCATTACCAACACTTAGTGTTTAACATTTGTCTTTTTTATTGTGTCACCTTCCTACTGGGTGTGAAGTGTATCTTGTTGTGGTTTTGATTTGCAGTTTCTTGATGTGCCTTTTTGAATCTTTTCTCCATTTAAAAAAAATTTATTTGTTCTTTTTAGATATACCTGACAGTCGAATGTGGTTTGACATATCATACACACGTGGAGTATAATTTCCCATTCTTGTGGTTGTACATGATATGGAGTTACACTGGTTGTGTGTTCATATGTGACCATAGGAATGTTATGTCCAATTCATTCTACAGTCTTCTCCATTCCCAAACCCTCTTTCTTCCCCCAAACTCCCCTGATTTCTCCATTGTTTATTGGGTTGCCTGGCTTTTCATTAATGAGTTATAAGATTTTTTTTTCCCCATATATTCTAAGAACAAATTCTTTTTTTTCAATATTTATTTATTTACTTTAGTTGTACACAATGCAATGCATTTATGTTTACGTGGTGCTGAGGATCGAACTGGGGCCGCGCACATGCGAGGCGAGCGCTCTGCCACTGAGCCACAATCCCAGCCCCCAGAACAAATTCTTTATCAGATACATGACATGCAAATATTTCTTTCAGCCTGCAACTTACTTAATCATTTTCTTAATGGTATACTCTGCTGTGCAAAGTTTTAAATTTTGAGGAAGTCCAATTATCAATTTTTATTTTATATGTGTTTTCCTTATGTGTCCCACCAAAGACATTTTTGTCTACTTTAAGATCTTGAAGCTATTTTTCTACACCTTCTCTTATAACCTTTGTATTTTATCTTTTTACTTTAGGTCTATGATCCATCCTACATGAGTTTCTCTGTATGATGTAGACATTAAGGTTTATTTTTTTCCATATGGATATTCAGTTTTGCTAGTACCATTTGTTGAAAACTTTCCTTACCATGTTGAATTTCTTTGGCATTATTAGTAAAAAAAAATTAATTGCCCACATAAAAGTGGGTCTACTTCTGGGCACTTCATTCTCAACCTGCATTTTTTTTTTCAAAAAAATTATTTTTGGGGCTGGGGTTGTGGCTCAGCGGTAGAGCGCTCACCTAGCACATGTGCGGCCCAGGTTTGATCCTAAGGACAAGGTAAAAATAAAGGCATTGTGTACAACTAAAGCAAATAAATAAATAAATTTTTTTAATAAATTCTTTTTGGTACCAGGGATTGAACTCAGGGGAGCTTAACCACCGAGCCGTATCCCCTTTTTAAAATTTGTTTTAGAGACAAATTCTTGCTTAATTGCTTAGGGCCTCGCTAAGTTGTTAAAGCTGGCTTTGAACTTGTAATCCTCCTTCCTCAGTCTCCCAAGATGCTGGGATTATAGGCATGAACCACTGTGCCTGGATGTTTTCAATTTTTTACCACACTCCATATTAGGTAATCTTAACCCAAAGGGTATTTAAAATAAACTTATCCATAAATTTTTTGGGGAAATATAAATAAGAACAGTTTTTGTTGCCCAGAAAGTACAATGTTAATGAACATTAATCAATTGTTTTAGTCAGCTTTTCCACGGCTGTGACTAAAAGACCCGATAAGAACAATTGTAGGGGAGGAAGAGTTCATTTAGGGGCTCACAGTTTCAGAGGTCTCAATCCAAAGACAGCCAGCTCCATTCCTCGGGGCTCCAGGTGGAAGAGGTGGCAGAAGAAAGTAGCTCACGTGATGATCAGAAAGCATAGAGACTCCACTCACCAGATACAAAAATATATACCCAAAAGCCACACCCCCCAAAAGCCCCATTTCCTCCAGCC
Source organism: Tamias sibiricus (assembly GCA_025594165.1). Taxonomy (NCBI): domain Eukaryota; kingdom Metazoa; phylum Chordata; class Mammalia; order Rodentia; family Sciuridae; genus Tamias; species Tamias sibiricus. The sequence goes on along the minus strand of CM046660.1, from coordinate 17,377,672 downwards.
GCACCCCACCCACCTTCAGTTACCACTCAATTAATCCCATCAGATGATTAATTCATTGATTGGGTGAATTAGTTAATTAATTAAGAGAGCTTTAACCCAATCATTTCTTCTCTGAATCTTCTTGCATTGTCTCACATGTGAACTTTTTGGGAGATACCTCACATCCAAACCATAACATCAATCATTAGTTTGGTTTCACATTTCCATAAGAAGACCAGCATCAAACTTTTATAATTATAATTTGGTAACAATCAAATGCATTGTCATGTATTTTGAAAATAAACTAATATGTCTTTCTGATTAATTTTAAATAAGGACAAAGCAAATAACTAACATTAATAAAATCAGTAAGTAATATTCCACCTAATAAATTCCTTTTCTTAGGCTCTAGGTAATATTTTTCTATGTGTTCACAAATTCTCTTCTGAGATGTTTAAAAGGCAAATTTTTAAAACAAAAAGAAAAAAAAATACAAAAACACTGAAGGAAAGGAGATGCTCATATTTTATTCATGGGCTGAGATGCTTGATAAACCACACTTTTTAGGATTGCCAGTAGCATTGCGTGTGTGCACGCACATATGTGTATTTGGGTGTGTGCATGCGGGTGCATGTGAATTTGTGTAATTTGTGGAATGTGCTTGTGTGTATTTGTGTGCAAGTGTATTAGTGTGTATTTGTGTGCAAGTGTATTAGTGTGCATTTGTGTGTGGGGAGTGTGAGTACGTGTGTTTGCTGTGAAGTTTACCCCAAGAAACAATGGGGGAATTGGCATGTCCAACACACTTAGATCTTTTGAGAACCAGCAGGCAGACTCACCAAGACCTCACGCAAAAAGTTCTTGAAAAAAAACATAAAGACATAAACTTAACTAGGATCAGGGAAAAACACCACAGTTTAGGAGCTATGTAGGCCTGTGTTTGAATCCTGGCTCTGGCACCAACCAGTCATAAGTCCTCTGGTCTTGGATTCCCTCATCTATAAGGTGGTGGTAATAATTCCTGCATAACAGAGCTATTGTGAGGATTAAATGAGATTAAATGTCAGTTGTTTGTGGTTAGGAATGAGGTTTTGCTCATTTCACTAGCCAGGGATATTTGTTGGGGTTTTTGTTGTTGTGTTGCTGTTGTTGTTTTGCCTCCATCCACTCTTAGGATAGTGTGACCTCAAAGAATGGGAGTTCTGTTGTCAGGTAGCCTCCAGGTAGGAATCCTGCTTTGCTCAAGCAAAGTTATTTAATGTCCCTGAGTCTCAGAGGTTAGGATACCTACCACGTTAGGTTTATGTGCGGATTAGATCACATGGTTTATATTTAGGTCCTAACACAGGAACTGGCGGGTAGGAGATGTTCAATACAAACCATTTTGTTACAACATGTTTTCTTAAGTATGAATGGCCTCACAGCCATTGGTAAAAGGGGAGACTGATAAACCAGAGTAGTCATGTTGGTTCCTATGCAATTTTTTCCCCCAGCATGCTAATGCTTTGAAACAACTGGGGACAAGCTTTCTCACAGTAACTACCTCTTTGATAAGAGCAACCTGAGCACTCTGTGAAAGGCTTAAGGGAAAAGCTGAGAGTACACAGAGCTACCTTCTTTGCTGCAGGGAGTGATTGATTTAGTGAATTTAGGAACCACTGTGTTGTCCTCATGTCAAGCTTTCTGGAGAAACTAAGAGTTCAGTCAAGGAAGCTGGGAAGACATTTCCTTTTGTACTTAGAAGAGTGGATTAGCAAAGAAGGCTCCTCTTTAAACTGAATGTTTAATTTTGATGAAACTTGTCCCTCTTAGAAGCAAATGGCCTCCCAGACCTATCCCTCCAGGGATGTAGCAGGAGCCCTAGAATTCAAGACTGGGATACAGCGAGCAAACGTTTGTACAAATTGAGGATTCATAGATCTAACATCTTATTAATTTTGGCATTTTTATTTATTTATTTGCTTTAGTTGTACACAATGCCTTTATTCTTACGTGGTGCTGAGGATCAAACCCGGGCCGCACACGTGCTAGGCGAGCGTTCTACATTTGAGCCACAACCCCAGCCCCTGATATTGTTTTTTTGTGAGCATTTTTTTTTTTTTAGCTGTAGATGGACACACTATCTTTATTTTATTATTTTTTATGTGGTGCTAAGAATCGAACCCAGTGCCTCACACATGCTAGGATAGCTCTCTACCACTGAGCTACAACCCCAACCCTGTGAGCATTTTTGTTACAAAGTTGCATAAGTTTTGAGTGGTCTGTTCCAATCACATTTGTTTCCTACCAGCCCTGAGATTTTTTTTTAAAGATATATTTTTAAATGTTGATGAACCTTTATTTTATTCATTTATTTATATGTGGTGCTAAGGATCAAAACCAGTGCCTCACATGTTAGGCAAATACTCTTGGATCTCTCTGATATATATCTTGAGGGGGACGCTCCTCAGGATAATATATCTCTCCCATTTGGAATGGGAAAATGGGGGCTTCTTCATCTTCCTCTTCTTCTCCTCCTCCTTCATCCTTCCCGGCTGAACCACTCCAATCCCTCTTGGTCAATTACCTCATGATCACTCTCTTCTTTGCTCTCATCCTTGCTCTCTTCTTCGGTTTTGTAATTGCTCACGTTTTGTCACTCTCGTACCCAATCTGATCCCTCCCAGCTGACTCCCTCTACAATGCCTCTTAAACAACCTAGTCACTCTTGGCCTAACTCCCAATATACAACCAACAAGACTTATCAAGTTTTGCACCCAAGATTGGCCCACATACCCCTTAGATAATCAAAACAAATGGCCTGCTTTTGGGTCCCTGGATCCCTCTATACTGAGAGATCTTTTTGACTTCTGCAAGAGATCAAAAAAAAATGGGTAGAGATTCCATATGTTCAGGCCTTCTCCCTCCTCCGTTCGAATCCCTCACTCTGTACCCGCTACAGCCCCAAGAATATCCTTCTAGCCTGTCAACCAGCTGCTCCCCTACCATCACCCTCCTTTCTTGATTTCGATCCAGCAGACAAGCCACCCCCATACTGAAGTCTACCTGAAACCTTTCCCCCTCCCTCAGCCCCTCCAGCCCCACTTCAATCCACTCCTGCCACCTCCTCCCTTTAGCCCACCCTCCATGCGATCTCACACAATGTCTGCTCCCCCTCCTTCACATGCTCCCACCCAAGTCCTGGCCCTACTCTGGGAAGTCGCAGGGCCAGAAGGAATTGTCTCTGTCCACGTTTCCTTCTCAATGACCGAGGTAGTGCAAATCGAGAAACGGTTGGGCTCTTATACAAACACTGACCCCACTACATACCTCAGGGAATTTCAATGGGTCCTCCAAGCTTATAGCCTTACCTGCCATGAGATATATATATATACATACATATATATATGTATACATATATATATATATATATATATATATGATTCTGGCAAATACCTGCCATGATATATATATATATATATATATATATATATATATATATATATATATATATGATTCTGGCAAATACCCTCCTTCTTGAAGAGTGTAGGCGAGTCTGGGAGCAGTCAAGGGCCTATGCTGATGAGAACCATAGAACCAACCCTAACCATCCCATTGGACCTCAGGCCGTGCCCAAAAGGGACCCTAACTGGGACTATAATTCCCCAGGGGACATGGCCTTGTGAGATCAGTTTTCCACTTGTATACTAGCTGGTCTTAAACGTGCAGCACAAAAGGCCGTTAATTTTGACAAGCTGCAGGAAATCATACAAAAAAGGGAAGAGACCCCCTCCGAATTTCTAGATCAACTGACCATCGCTTCAGGTGGCAACACAAAGCTCTCCAACAATACACCAATTTAGATCCTGAATCTCCAGGGGACATCAGGTCCTTATGACTTACTTTTTGTCCCAAAGTTACCCGACATAAGGGTTAAATTGAGAAAATTAAAGCAAGGACCTGCAACACCTCAGACTGAGATCTTGGCCACAGCCTTTAAGATCTATCATAACAGAGGTAAGGATACCGAACGCCGTAGTTTTCAGAAATTTGAAAAGGCTGAATGAACAAAATTCCAAATGCTGGCCCAGGCCTTACGGGGCTCCGATGCTCGGGGCCTCACAAACAGGGGGCCATGACCCCATGCAGAGGGGATCTCCAGGGCCCTGTTTCAGGTGCAGGAACGAAGGACATTGGGCTAGAGCTTGCCCCAACCCCAGACCCCCTATGTGCCCATGTCCTAAATGCTCCAAGATGGGCCACTGGAGTTTCGACTGCCCCAGTTCCCGTAGGGGGACTGGATCAGTCATGAAACCCGACCTGCTGGGACTAGCTGCAGAAGATTGACGGGACCCTGGGTTTCCTCTCCTGACGGTTGACGTCGCCTCACAGGAGCCTAGGGTCACCCTTCTTGTTGATGGCCACCCCATAAATTTCCTACTAGATACAGGAGCTACTTTCTTGGTCTTGAGGGAGTTTGGGGGGCCCACCACCATATCATCCCCTATTGTTAGAGGAACACACCATTCACCCCCTGCAAGACTCCCATGCTGTCTTGCTGCCTCCACCTCCATTCATTTGTCCACCAGTTCCTAGTAATCCCTCAATGTCCTGTGCCTTTACTGGGCTGGGATATACTAGCCAAATTTCAGGCCTCAGTTGTGCTCTCTGACCCACCTCACTCAGTTGTACTCCCCGACTCATCTCACTCCGTCTCCTCCTCCATCTGTATTAGGAGTTGATAACCCTGAAAAGACCTTTCAGTGCTCTAACAATGCAGAAACCTCCCATTACCCTGCCCCTGCCCATCTGGTAGACCCCAAAGTTTGGGACACACAGACTCCCTCCCTTGCTCACTGCGACCCTGTACAAATGCACCTTAAAGATCCCCAGCATTTCCCCAACAGAGCCCAGTACCCACTCCCAGCCACTAGCCTCAGAGGTCTCCAACCTATTATCTCAGACCTCCTGCGAAAACGCTTTCTCCGACCCACCCATTCCCCTTATAATACTCCCATATTGGCGGTTAAGGAGTTCAATGGGTCATACCACCTAGTCCAAGATCTTCATGTCATCAATGAAACTGTTAGGCCCATACACCCTCTGGTCCCCAATCCTTATACTATTCTCTCTAATTCCTTCCTTATCTACCCATTTCTCGGTCATTGATCTTAAGGATGCCTTCTTCACTGTCCCTTTAGCTCAGGAATCACAAGACCTCTTTGCCTTTACCTGGACTGATCCTGATACTCAATGGTCCCAACAATTGACCTGGACAGTCCTCCCTCAGGGTTTTTGCAACAGCCCTCATATCTTCGGACAGACACTGGCTGCCGATCTCAAGGATCTTGAGTTTTCTGACTCCACTCTTCTGCAATATGTAGATGATCTTCTCCTCTGCAGCCCTTCCTTTTCCACAGTTCCTGTAGACTCGTACACCCTTTTAAATTTTCTTGCTTCTCGTGGGTATCTGTTTCCCCATCTAAGGTACAACTTGCCCAGACCCAGGTAGTTTATTTAGGAGTCTAGATCTCCCATCAATCAAAGGCTATTACCCTAGACCAAAAGGCCCTCATCAAGGCTCTTCCATGTCCCAAGACAAAGGAAGAGATTCTTTCCTTCCTGGGGCTAGCGGGATATTTCCGTGCCTGGATTCCCAATTTCTCTCTTTATGCAAAACCCCTATATGAGGCAGCTAAGAGGGTTGAGGAAAAGCCCCTCCCTGAAAGCATTCAGGCTGAGTTTAGGTATATGCAGTAGGCACTATTACGGGCCCCAGCTCTTCATCTCCCAGACCTTCTTCAGCCATTCACCCTTTATGTCCATGAGATGATGGGTCTGGCTCTAGATGTTTTAGGCCAATATAAGGCCTCCACTTTTGCTCCCGTTGCCTACCTTTCTAAACAACTTGATCCCACTGTTCGTGGATGGGCCCCTGTCTTTGGGCTCTGGCTGCTGCTTACCTACTTCTACAAGAATCAAAAAAGCTGAGCTTTGGTGCCCATATCACTGTTACCTCTCCTCACCATCTAAAGGATCTACTGACGTATAAGAGCCTTCAAACTCTCCTGCCCTGTCGCGTTCTCTCTCTCCTCATTTCTTTTCTACACGATTCCTCAATCTCTGCTCCTCTTTACACCCAGCTACCCTCCTCCCAGTCTCCTCTGCGCCCCCAGAATATGACTGTGTAGAGATGCTCGAGGCTTTAATCCCTCACCTCTCCCACATTCAAGAGGGACCACTTCCTGACTCTTCCTTAATCTGGTTCACGGATGGCAGCTCTTTCCTTAAGGATGGGCAACACTTTGCTGGCTACGCTGTCGTCTCCCTATCAGAGGTTATTGAGGCAGCACCCCTTCCCCCAACACCACAAACCAACAGGCCGAACTTACAGCCGTTATTCGTGCCTTTGAATTGGTGGCTGACCAAAACCTCACCCTTTACACAGACTCAAAATACATCTATCACATTTTACTCTCCCATTCCGCAATATGGAAAGAGCGGGGTCTCCTGACCACAAAGGGCTCCGCAGTCACTAATTCCAAACTAATATCAAAGCTTCTACAGGCCTCTCTTCTGCCCAAACTAATAGGGATCTCTCATTGTCCCTCACACCAAAACGATGGGTCTCCCATGACTCAGGGCAACATAAAGGCAGATAGGGCAGCAAGGGAGGCAGCACTATCTTCTCCCTCTCTCCTGGCCTCCATCCAATCCACCACCCAGACCTCCACATCTCCTCCCATACAATCAATCCTCTCCTATCTTCACTCTCTTTTCCATCCTAACCCTCAGGCTCTTAAAACATTTGCTACCTCCTTCCTCACCCTGACTTCAGAGGACACACAGTTCCTCCATCGGCTCACCTCCAAGTGCACTGTATGTCAGCGCACCAACCCATGCACTCCTCTTAAACCAGGGACATTTCCCTCTCACCAAGCTCGGGTCGGTTCCCAGGAGCCAACTGGCAAACAGATTTCACCAACATGCCAACTGTACCGAAACATAAGTATCTCCTGGTCTTGGGAGATAGCTTCTCTGGATGGGTAGGGGCCTTTCCTACTTCCAACAAGAGGGCTTCCACAGTAGCTTCTATTTTAGTCTCAGAAATCTTTCCCCACTTCAGGTTGCCCACATCCAGTCTGACAACGGGCCTGAATTTGTCTCTCATGTCACCCAAAATATATCTACTTCCCTTAACATTCCTTGGCATTTTCACATCACATATCACCCCAAGTCTTCAGGGAAGGTAGAGAGGACTAATAGAACTATGTTTTTTTTTTTTTTTTTTTTTTTTTTTGGTACCAGGGATTGAACTCAGGGGCACTTGACCACTGGGCCACACCCCCAGCCCTTTTTTGTATTTTATTTAGAGACAGGGTCTCACTGAGTTGCTAAGTGCCTCACCAGTGCTGAGGCTGGCTTTGAACTCATGATCCTCCTGCCTCAGCCTCCCAAGTGCTGGGATTACAGGTGTGCGCCACCGCGCCCAGCTCTAACAGAACTCTTAAGAACATCCTGACTAAACTCTCCCTGGAGCTTCACTTGGACTGGGTCAAGCTACTTCTCCTCGCCCTCTTTAGGCTCCGAGTCCTCCCAAAGAAACCTTCCTCACTATCCCCTTTTGAGGTTATGTTTGGGTGGCCAGCTCTTCCACCTGGAACTTCCCCAATTCAAGGACCCTTGCCCAAAGACCTCTCTCTTCCCCTCTTATCCTTTATCAGACACTAGCTATGGATGTGCCAATATTACATCCTGCCATGAAGCAGCCCCAATCAGGGAGATGGCTATTGCAGTTAGCTGGAAGCCATAAGTTCCACCTGATAATAACCATGTGCACGTGACGCACCTGTAAATGCATGTGATGCACCCGCAAAGCTAAAGGTATATAACCGGGTGAAAGCAGTCAGAAGCGGCATTCAGTCAGTCGTTCAGTCACTCAGTCAGTCAGAAGAAGAGTTCGGGTTGGAGAAGAAGAAAAGAGTCAGAGTGGCCAGAACGTAGTCAGAAGAAAGAAATAAGAGTCAGAGTTGAAGCAGCCCCAATCAGGGAGATGGCTATTGCAGTTAGCTGGAAGCCATAAGTTCCACCTGATAATAACCATGTGCACGTGACGCACCTGTAAATGCATGTGATGCACCCGCAAAGCTAAAGGTATATAACCGGGTGAAAGCAGTCAGAAGCGGCATTCAGTCAGTCGTTCAGTCACTCAGTCAGTCAGAAGAAGAGTTCGGGTTGGAGAAGAAGAAAAGAGTCAGAGTGGCCAGAACGTAGTCAGAAGAAGAAATAAGAGTCAGAGTATAAGGAAAAGAGTTTAGCTACAGAGACTAAGAAAGAAATGAGACAGAGACTAAGAAAGAAATGAGACTAAGAAAGGAAAAGAGTTTAGCTAAGAAGAGAAGAAGAGATAAAGAGAAAGAAAGAGACTAAGAATAATAGATTCCTGCCACCGAATCTCCTCCCACGGTATTGTGGCTGTAAAACAGGCAGCTACAAAATGGTGGCCCATACGGGGAATTCGGTAGGCAAGTAAAAATAAGAAAAACAAGAAAGCATAGCCTCCGAAATTCAAAAGCCACCAGCAAAAAGAGTAATAAAGAAAGCGAGAAAGCTAAAGCACGGCGAAAAGCCTACAGAAAGAGAGAAAAGCTATGAGCTTTGGCAAAAAGCCATAAAGAGAAAATAGAAAAAGCACGGCGAAAAAGCCATGCAGAGAAAAGCCATGAGCTTTGGTGAAAAGCCATAAAGAGAAAGAGAAACTGTAGCTTTGGGGAAAAGCCATAAAGAGAAAGCCATGCAGAGAACCTGCAAAAGCCATAAAAAAGCATGGCGAGAGAAAAGCTGCAGAGAAAATAGAAAATGAAAATTCAATAAAGTCGAAGCCGCTCATGCAGTTGTGCTTAACTAAGTGCGTTAGCTGATTTGTTTACGCTATGAAAACTTGGCTTGTCAGCAGTAGGCTTGCCGCCTTAAAGCTGCAGCATCTCCTCAAAAAAGGGCTCAAACATCCACTCCTTTAAAATAAAAGGCAAAAATCCAGGTAGGGACAAGAAATACAGAAAATAGCCGGGCGCGGTGGCTCACGCCTGTAATCCCAGCACTTTGGGAGGCTGAGGCAGGAGGATCGTGAGTTCAAAGCCAGCCTCAGCAATGGCGAGGCACTTAGCAACTCAATGAGACCCTGTCTCTAAATAAAATACAAAAAAGGGCTGGGGATGTGACCCAGTGGTCAAGTGCCCCTGAGTTCAATCCCTGGTACCAAAAAAAAAAAAAAAAGGAAATATAGAAAATAGAATTAAAGCACCTTTTAAACCAAAAGGGGGGATGTGAAGCAGCCCCAATCAGGGAGATGGCTATTGCAGTTAGCTGGAAGCCATAAGTTCCACCTGATAATAACCATATGCACGTGACGCACCTGTAAATGCATGTGATGCACCCGCAAAGCTAAAGGTATATAACCGGGTGAAAGTGGTCAGAAGCGGCATTCATTCAGTCAGTTGTTCAGTCGCTCAGTCGGTCGGAAGAAGAGTTCGGGTTGGAGAAGAAGAAAAGAGTCAGAGTGGCCAGAACGTAGTCAGAAGAAGAAATAAGAGTCAGAGTATAAGGAAAAGAGTTTAGCTACAGAGACTAAGAAAGAAATGAGACAGAGACTAAGAAAGAAATGAGAGCTACAGAGACTAAGAAAGAAAGACTAAGAAAGAAATGAGAGCTACAGAGACTAAGAAAGAAAGACTAAGAAATAAATGAGAGCTACAGAGACTAAGAAAGAAATGAGACAGAGACTAAGAAAGAAATGAGACTAAGAAAGGAAAAGAGTTTAGCTAAGAAGAGAAGAAGAGATAAAGAGAAAGAAAGAGACTAAGAATAATAGATTCCTGCCACCGAATCTCCTCCCACGGTATTGTGGCTGTAAAACAGGCAGCTACACTGCCAGACCCAGGTAGACTCTCCACTTCATTCTTGGGTATATTTCTCCTCTCCCCAGGACACAGGATCAGTCTCCGTTGCCCCAAAGTGGACAGGCCCCTTCCAGGTTGTGCTGTGCACACCCACGGCTGCTAAGCTTCATGAAACCTCAGGGAAATTGACATCTTGGATTCATGTCTCCAGACTGAAACCAGCTTCCCAATCAGCTTAAGATCCACAAAAGAATGGCAGACACCTACCCCAGTATACTTGTTCTTCCCTTCCCACTGATCCCCTAAAAATTCGCTTCTCTCGTGTCTCCGATACCAACTCAAAATAATCCTTTCCGTCTTTCTTGTTCTGACTCTTTAACCAGCTTCTCCTTAGGGACAGGCCGATGGACAACAATCCATCTCTCCTTCTTTCTCTTTGTTGTAAGATGCTAGCTTTATGCCTACAATTCCTCTCTTCAGGAGGACACCCTCGCCGACCTATGGCTTCAGGGAACCTTCATCCACACCTGCAGAGATTCATCTTTTTGGCACCGGCTTCCTGAGAATCCTTATCACCCTCAAACCTGACCTACCTGTCTTGTCATATCCTCCCATAATACCCCCATGCCGCCCCATTTCAGCAGGAGGTAGCCATACAGACACACAACGTCCCACTTCCTAAGAAAACAAAAAGGGGGGAATGATAGATAGGCTTGGGCCAACAGGCCCCCTCCCCCATGGAAATTTCCATTAGGAGCAACCTGGTTTCATTTTCCCCAGGTAGGAGCCAATCAGCTTAAACATCACTATGTTCCCCAGGCAGGAGCCAATCAGCTTAAAGGTCACTCTGTTCCCCAGGCAGGAGCCAATTGGCTTAAAGATCGCCCTGTTTACTGGGAAAAGAGCCAATAGCGTTAAAGGTCACTCAGGCACACCCCCCACCAGAAATCCCTACTTACGTCCCTGCCTGCCCGGAACTCAGACACAACAACTCATCCTTGCGGAGAGGAAGCAGGTGCTGCAACAGTTCCAGACTCACCATCTCTAGCCTGTCAGCAGCTGCTCCAGCTGACAGCTCAAGCCTCCAGCCTGACAGCAGCTGCCCCAGCCGACAGCTCCAGAGACCACAGCCGGCACGACCAGGCACCGACCCTCTGTCCAGAGCTTGCACACTTCCCTCTCCCTGACTCCTCTCTCCCTGTACTTCTTCTACCTCCGACCAGCCATAAAGGCTGGTGAATAAATCTCTTGGCTGCATGGTTGTCTCCTGTGTGATTTTTGCCCTTCATGTACTCATTTAAATCTCACAAGATTCTGAAGGAAGGGTTTCTGTGTAATTTATCTTGTGAATTTGGAAACTGGGATCTGTTAAGTAACTTGAGAAAAATCAAGATTAAGTAACTTGCCCAAGGGGACACAGCTAGGAAGTGGTTGAGAATGGAAGCCTGTGCTTTTTGTATACATTTAAATACACATATAGTGTGTTTTTTTTTGGGGGGGGGGCGTGGGAGGTGGGTCCATTTTTAACAACAATGGAATTTGACTTACATTGTTTCTTTTATGTACAGCCTCTGACAACAGAAATCCTGAGTAAAGGAAAGTTGTCAGTAACTCACAGCTATTTACATTTCACAAGTCTCATGTTTCATTCCAAGAAATCAGGCTCATCAATTATTTGCATTTGGTAACATGTTAATTATACAAATAATTAGCCTTGAGACTAGAAACAGAACATGAAAGTATAATGAATCATTTTGCTAATTGCTCTTTTCTGTTATGGGCAGTAGCTGGTTTGTAGTAGCAACGGCTCCCATGTTAGTTTGCTACATTCTCCTAACTTTTACTTGGTAGAAAAATCCAAATCAGGGTCAACAATTGGATTTTCCATCTCACACCAATCCTAACCTACTGGTTGTGACTGTTGAAAGCACCATACAGAGAAAGCTTCTGGGGTCGTCTTCCATGAGTCCTTTCACCAGGAGGGAGTGCAGGTTAGCAGCAGGTGATTTAGATGGTTGCCATCTCTGGCCTGAGTGTTGAGAAGAGGACCTACCTCAACCTGGGAGGTCACCATCACACTTCCTGCTCCCCCTAGCAGTCCTACGAACATGCTAGGGAGGAGTTTCATGGGGCTGGGATGTAGGAAAATAAAGGAAGGAAAGGTTGGGAAACATGGGCAAGCCCAGGTTGTAAAGGGCCTGGGAATGCCAGATTAGGAATGTTCTAGAACAATGTTTCTCAAGGTGTGTCCACAGGATGTTCATAGTTATTATGTAACAAAGTATCCTGCTGGATCCTGTTGTCAACTACATCTGAGAAACATTGAATTAAAAGTAGTTAACTGTAAGAGCCCTAATTGAGGAGATAGCTAAGATGGCGGATAGCTGAGAGCCATAAAGGTGTTCAAGTATTTTCACCTGAATCCTTTTATGCCCGCGAACACTGCGTGACGCACCTGTAAGCTCGAGCTGTTAGCACGTGTCCTTGTTAAGGCAAAAAGTATTTAACCGGGTGAGGGTTAGTTAGGGGGGTGGTTGGAGTTGGAGTTGGAGAGGTTGTTGGAGCCGGAGAGAGAAGAATAAAAGAACTTTTTCATTTCCATCCTGCCTCCGAATTTTCTCCCGCGGCATCGTTGTTGCAAGTGGCAGCCGCAGACGGCAACAGTTAACCAGTCTTCAGAACTTTTAAAATGCAATTGTTCACTGTGACTCTCCAGGAAGGACCTGTAGTTTGCAAAAATCCCAAATTTACAGAATGTTGTTCTTGGAGCATTGTGGTATCAATCACAGAGCTCACATTCAGCATGACCTGCTAATTGGCCAGCTGACTGATCTAGGAACTGTAATATTTTTGCAGGTATTAGGAGAAAACTATTTGTCCCAAAGAAAGCATCAAACCCTCCCTCTCTCTTTCCCCCTGGTTTATTGTTATAAGGCTCTGCCTTCAGGACCCTTCATTTTTAGTCAGACAAATTGTATGGTTCTCACACTCTGGACTGTTTTTTACCACTTGGATAAAACCTGGTCTTCCTTCCAGGGCTCTAAGGGTGCTCTGTTTTGAATCTCCCATCTGTCATCCTGGATCCCAGACCTGCTGCCTGATGCCCCTTGACCCCTCCCCAGCCTGCATGGACTCCTTCTGTGCCACTGCTCTGACCTGTACATACTTTGAGTGCTTCTGGTCCTCCTGGTAAATCTCTCCATGTCCCACCTCAGGCAGCTCACAAGCCTAATGTGGTTCTGGCTCCTGCCACTTACTCAGAGACAAAGGCATCTGTGTCCGATCTTCTGAGAAGCTGGGCTCCTGCATGTTTTGATAAACACCCTCCTGCCATCTTTCCCAGCTGTGGTGGCTTCCAGGTGAGATTCCATAAATCTGCTTCGGAGGGATGAGCAAGCAGCTTCTATATTTAACATCATTTAATTATCTCCTGTGGAGGGGAGAAATCTTAGCAGTGACATGTTTAGAGCTGTACTTTGAAGGAGCTTTCGTTGATTGGGCAAAATTGGGTGGGATTGCACAATAATCTAGATTAAGCAGTCAAATCTCTAAGCTTTGGGGGTCTGTTAGGTTGTTCAACAAGAAGCCAGTTATGGGGAGATTAAATGAAGCTGGGTGAATGGGCAAAGCTTTGGAAAATAAATTTTAATGATAAATAAGAGCAGGAAGAAAAGGCACAAGATGACCTACAGAAGACAAGTTGCTGCCACTGTGAACCAACTGCTATAACCCAGGAAGAGACTTGGGACTCATTGAAGAGTATGCAGCAAAGATTCTGTCCCCAAAAGGCTAACCAACTTTTGGAAATCGTTAGGAAGAACAAGGAAGGGGAAACAACAAAGAAAGCATTATTTTCCCTTAGTTTTAAACTCAGACTGGAAGATGCAGTTTTGATGGATGAATTTCAAGAAAGAAATAATGGGATTTACGAGGCATTTCAAATGATCCAGGGACTTAGGGGCTCCTGTAGGAGGCCAGAATGAAGGCTAGAGGCTGACAGGGCATATACCATTGTTTGGGAAATTTGTGAAAGGTACGGATAATGTGAAAATAGACCAAAACCCAGCTTCTTAGAACTAACAGGCATCTGGAGATTTTCTCAGTAAGGGCTGGGATTGTGGCTTAGTGGCAGAATGCTTATCTCACACATGTGAGGCACTGGGTTCGATCCTCAGCACCACATAAAAATAAATAAATAAAAAAATAAAGTTATTGGGGATGGGGTTGTGGCTCAGTGGTAGAGCGCTCACCTAGCACATGCACAGCCCAGGTTTGATCCTCAGCACCACGTAAAAACAAAAGGCATGGTGTGCAACTAAAACAAATAAATATTTAAAATAAAAAAAAATAAAGGTATTGTTGTGTCCATCTACAACTAAAAATATTTTTTAAAAATGGTTACTAAATCAGGAGTTAGGGATGTAGCTCTGTGGTAGAGTGCCTAGCACATACAAGGTCCTGGGTTCAATTCCCAGCACCAAAAAATAAATTAAAAATAAAAAAAAACACACATATAAAAACTAAATGCATGGGGGGCTGGGGTTGTGGCTCAGCAGTAGAGCACTCACCTAGCACATGTGTGGCCCTGAGTTCGATCCTTAGCATCACATAAAAATAAATAAATGAAATAAAAGTATTGTGTCCAACTACAACTAAATAAGTAAATAAGTAAATTTTTTTTTTTTTAAAAACTGAATGTATGGAACTCATTATCCCCAAGAGGAATCATAGGCTGAAAATAGAAATAGGTGTTTTTGAAAACAGTTTGTGTAATGTTGTGTTGGCTGGGACTTCCATATTATGCTGAGGGAAATGGGGTTGTTGTGCATGAGCTCAGAGGGAGGCCAGTTGCATCTTCCTAATGCATAGCCTTTGCCTTACTGTTGGTATCACTAGAGATTTTGGGTTGGATCCCACATGACATTCTTACTTTTTTTTTTTAAAGTACTTTTTAAAAAGTAAGATTGCTTATATGAATGTATGTATTGTGATATTATCAGGTGCCCATCCTGTGTTAGAGATTAGACACTTTCATATATATTATCTTTGATCCTCACAATAATACTATACAATCTAATAATTCCCCCCCATTTCATAGGTGAGAAAGCAAAGCTCAGATAAGTAGCTAGCTCAAGGTCACACAGAGCTAGTCAATGGGGAACCTGGGTCTTGAATCCCATGCCTACTTTTGTTGTTGTTTTTTGGTACTGGGGATTGAATTCAGGGGCACCTGACCACTGAGTCACATCCCAAACCCATTTTTGTATTTTATTTAGAGACAGAGTCTCACTGAGTTGCTAAGCACCTTGCCATTGCTGAGGCTGGCTTTGAACTTGGGATCTTCCTGTCTCAGCTTCCCGAGCTGCTGGGATTACAGGCGTGTGCCACCACGCCTGGCCCCCATGCCTACTATTTTTTGTTTGTTTTTGTTTTTGCTATGTTAATTTCATTTTGTATTTTTCTTGTAAACTTTGTAACTGTTGCCTGTTTGTGTTTTTTAATTATTTATTTATTCTAATTTGTTATACATGCTTGCAGAATGCAATTCATTTCATATTCTCATGCCTACTCTTGATCCATATAATATTTCTCTCATTCACTCACTTCTTAGGTTTTTCTGCCCCCTGTGCCAAAATTTAGTCTAGGACTAAAAGCCCCAATTCACAGAGTGTGCTTTTTTTTTTCTTTTTTCTCATTGCTGAATAAAATGACCTCACTCATCATGGAACTAGTGCATTTGCTCATATGCCTCAAAAGTCCAAAGGACTCAGCAGGAGAGGGGACAATTGGAGTGGTGGGGATGAGACCAAAAAAGAGAGTGGGAGGAACTGATGTCCTGGACATTTCACATGTTCCCTCATGCAGTTCTTACAACCTTCACTATAATTCCTATTTTAGAGTTGAAAAGACTGAGTCTGGAGAAATGATGTCGAATACTTAAAAACCCATAGTGCACAGGCAATAGACCCAGGATGTGAATCTATCTAATGCCGAGGCTGCCTCCCCAGAAGCAGGGAGGACCATACCAACCCTATTCTCCTTACTTTCAGGAAGGTCACCTTACGCATTACCTCCATTGCCACAAAATCCAAAAGGCTCTCTGCTTAACACTGTTGCTAAATCAACTGCTGGGAGGAGCTTTGAGCTTCCTGGCTCTGCATAGAGTAATTTGGGTTGGAATTATGTTTGTTGAATGAATGCCCCTGCCTCCTCCTTGTCACCATTTTTCCTAAATAGTTGGAGAGCTGGTTTTTAATAAGACAGATGGATATTCTGATTACTCTAACTCAGGGTTTCTCAACCTTGGTATGTTGACAGGGTGGGAAGGATACTGCTTTGTTGGGGGGACTACCCTTTGCATTGTAGGATGTTTAGCAGCATCCCCGATCTCTACCCACTGGATTTTATAGCCCCCCTCCCAAACAGGGTGACAACCCAAAACATCTGCAGACGTTGCCAAATCTCATCTAGGAGGCAAAACAAACCCTGGTTGAAAACCACCGTGATAACCCAAGGGCCTTTCTACCCCAAAATGCAACAAGCCAACCCTACCCACCCACTGACTGCAGGAATGTAAGCCCAGGAGACTTGGTCAAGTGACACCTGTAGGTGGAGTCTGGCTTTTCTGGTTTGAGGGAGGAAAAGCATCACAGATTGCTGGCCCCGGACATATTTGATGCCCCCATGAAACGTTATAAATGTAGAGCTTTCAATGTGCAGATGGCTCGCGCTGCTTAATTACCAGCTGAAAGCACAGAAGCATCTTCCCTCTCCCTGCCTGCAACAGGCCTTCAGGAGCATGGAGGCAAGACAACCGGGAGCAGTTGTCCTTTCCCGCATCCTTATCGCACACTAATCATTTTATTCTAAAGAGACAAAGTAGAGAAAATGTAACATATGATTCTGACGACAAGTACTTGAAAAAAAAGAAAAGAAAAGAAAACTGTCTGCTTTTCCTGGTGACTACAGCATAGGAGCTGGTTGCTAAGCAACTGGGAAACTGCAGACTCGTGTACTGGCCACGCTGGTTTCGGAAATGAGCCATAAAAGGAATTCCCCAGTGAGAAGGGATCCCATACCATTGCCTGGTTGCCATGGACACCATACATAAGTGATGGATCGTGGGTTACAGGCCCTGCTTAAGAAAAAATATGTTGTCTCTGCTTAAGGCTTGAATGGTATGAGAAAGGTATGGAAATCTTCTCCCCCTATGTTATCCATGTGAGCACGCCCTGACCCTTTCCTCACGTGCTCCCTGTGAAAGAAAGGTCTGAATCTAAGTGGCTGAGACATTCCATCCAATTTCAGCTCTGCCTTTATTTAATATGTTCCAGTTTTTTAAGGAGTTGGAAGGGAGTCTGCAATCTGGAAAAGCAAATTTTTAAGCAAGAAAAGATGCCTCTGGTGGCAGACAGGCTGTCTGTCTGTCATCCACCCTTGTTTGGGGGGCCACACAGAGCCAAGTTCAGGCACAAGGGCAACTCTCTATGTTCACACGTTCTATTGGAATTTTGCAAAACAAGAGAGATTAGCAGAGAAAAAGACAATAGCCGTGACTCCAAAATGAAATTGGCATGTCATGCAGAGCAAGGCAACAATAGGCCACTTCAATTCTGTCAGAAATTAGAAACAGACTTCAGATAATAGGAGTGGAAAATGTGAGGCAAATACAAAGATGTGGAGCTTGAAATACAGAGAGGTGCAGGTTTCACTGGAATTCTTGTGGGAAATAGAACAGTTATGCCTTGTTGGAGCATTGACTATCACTTCCAGGACAGGACATTAGACTCTAACCCCCAAGTGGTCACAAGGAGACTGAGGCCCAAAGAGCAAAAGTGATTTTTCTCAAGGCCAAGAAGACAAAAAAATTTGGGGGATGGACTGTAAAGGAGGAGTCTCCATTTTTAAAATTTCTCCATGACAAATCTCCTCAAAAGGTAGCAGCTTCAAATAATAAACAGTTATTATTTTATAATTCTTGCAGATCAGGAATCCAGGAGCATCTTAGTTGGGAACCTCTGACTTGGGATCTTTCGTGAGGCTACAAAGATGTCAGGTCCTACTGTCATGTATAACTAATTGGAACAAATTTAAAAAATAAAATAAAGATGTCAGATGGACCACAACATCTCAATGCTCCAGGGCAGGAGGATCAGCCAGGAAGCTCGGCTGTAATCAGAAGATTACAATATGGCAGCTGTTTCCCCTCATGGCCAATGAGTACCCAAGACAGAAGCTGTAGTCTTTTAAAATCTCAGCTCAAAAGTGACATTTCATCATTTTTTTGCCATATATTATTTGTTAGAATGGAGTCACAAGGTGCAGCCCATACTGGAGGGGAGTGGATTATATGAAGACATGAATATCAGGAGGTGGGACCATTCACTGGTGACCAACTCAGGGGCTGCCTACTTCCAAAACCAAGTCCACTTTCAGGATAAAAACCCTAAGTGGGAGAGATTGGGGATGGGGCTTGAGTTCCTAGTTGGATGTGGAAGACAAGAGAGGGGAGAGTTCTGGGGCCTAGGAAGGGACAGCTAGGGGAAACCAAAGGGAGAAGTAGAGAAGAAAGATAAATCTGAGAAGTAGATAGTAGCAAAGAAGGGACAAGGCAGAATAGGACGAGATAAATGTCCAGCAGAGGGGAGCAAGGGATTGGGATGAGGGGCATAAATTATAAGAAAATAGACAAAATAGGAAAAGGCCATGGGGAATGAACAGGAAGTGTAAAGAGGAATCAAGAGAGGGAGAGAGGAGTGGAGATGGGGGAATTAGGAAGAGGAAGGGGAAGAGAGCCAGAAGCCAGGGGCAAGGTGCTTACAGACAATACGAGAGAACCGAGGGAGAAAATTGTTAGTGAGAGGCGAGTTGGTGGGGAATGTAATAATAGAAAAACTCTGCCAAAGAGATGGAGAAAAAGGAGCTATTTTAGGGCTGGTGCAGAAGGTAGCAACTGGGGAAAGCAATGACAATAATAATATAGGTTTATTGAATGCCAAGAATTTCACATGGTACCTGATTTAGTCTTCATTGTCAGTCAACACTAAAGATGATGTTATTTATAGCATCTCAGAGTGAAGAAATTTAATCTTGGAAGGATTAAGTGCCTGCTCAAGTTGGTATGGCCAAGAAGAGGCTGCAGGTGCAGGGAAGCAAGACAGGGCATCATCTTGCCAGGCAACCAGTCCCAGTCCTCACAGTCACCTTGGTCAAGGCAGAGGAGCTATAGGGTGGGCAGTTTATGTTCTCATCCTAACTGTAAATGGATGTTAGCTCATGTCTCCTCTGCTACCCACTGGTAACCCAAGTCCCAGCACAGATTTGGATCACTGGATTTCTTGTCAGTGGTAGTAGTCATACCAGAACATGAGGTCCAGGGTATGCGCCCCAGTTTATCTTATGAACCCACATCTTAAAATACGACTCCTCTCTATATCATGTAGTTGTTACTACATCACTAAGAGCATGTCCTGTTCTTTAAAACTCCCATAGTGCCTTGCACTGTCTTAAGCTGGTATTCAGAAAACTTTATGAAACCAAACATTTCCTTATACTGAATCCAATGAGAGATTCTGCTGCAATGAAGTGAAGAAAGTCTGGCTCTGTCCCCTCGGCCCAGTTCTTCACTAGCTTTTTAACTCTGGGCAAATTACTTAACTGGACTGGAATGCAGGGCCCTTATCGGTCAAATAGGTTTCCCTAGCTAATCTTTAAAGTTGTTTTCTAGCTCGGAAACTTCACAAATTATATATCAAGAACAAGAATTAGGAGTCAAGGTAGAAATGGTCAATGGATTGGCTACAGATGTGGGCTGCCACGTAGGCAGAACCAATACAGAACTGTGCCAGAGTCTGTGCTGCCAAGATGCCAATTCAGCAATATGCGTCTCAGGGGAGGTTCAGCTCAACTCTCTTGTGGCATCTGTGCACAACAAAGGCTCCATGAGCTTAATTCTCCTCATCACCAAGCTCCTTCTCTGATGCTATGTTAGGAATGTAGAGAGGCTTATCAACTCGCAAAACAATAGAGACCAAGGGTCAGGATTGGTTGACTGCCAAAGTGCCAGGAATAAAGAGAGCAGCAGGACTCACTGGGTGTGTCGTGGGAATCTGGGTGTCTGGATTTAATCATGCTTTTCAGTTGTCAGTGTTTGGAGCTGGTACCTAGAAATAAGACAGTGTCACCTATCTCTGTGGCCCCTGCCCACCTGGGCAACTCTCAGAGGGCCAATCTGCTACACCATGGTCCATGAGGTACCATGGGACAAGGCAGAATAGGACGAGATAAATGTCCAGGGGAGGGGATCAAGGGGTTGGGATGAGGAGCATAAATTATAAGAAAATAGACAAAATAGGAAAGGGCATGGTCCATGAGTTACCCAGGCATGTGCAGACATTTTTGTGAATGCATCAAAGGGGCAAGCCTATGCTAAACACAGAAATTCACTGATGGATTAAGACCATCTCAAAAATAAAGATTGAACTTGTTTGCTTCTATAATTGTCATCCACTGAAAATGATGGAAAAGGTTTGATATTAATCTATTTGTTGTAGCCATGGGTTCCATTTCCTAGAACTTCTACATAAAGAAAATATATTAAGGGAAAGTATGTCACTCTCCTAATCATAAGTCTCTAAAAACCTTACCAACAAAAGGTTTTGGTGATTCTTGGAAGCAATGAAGAATCTACTTCCTCACATGTGTTCTGAGAAATTGAGTGTAGCAGCTGTTGTTGGTGTCCTGCCCACAGCCTCTCAGCCTTTACATTTCAGCACACGTTGGCTTGGCTTCCAACTACCAGCATTTGTATATCTCTTCATCCAGAACTTTCTTTTCTTTTTTTTTTTTTTTTAATATTTATTTATTTGCTTTAGTTGTACACAACATGTTTGTTTTTACGTGGTGCTGAGGATTGAACCCAGGCCGCGCACGTGCTAGGTGAGTGCTCTACCGCTGAGCCACAACCCCAGCCCCATCCAGAACTTTCTTTGCCTGGGAACTGTATTAGAGTTTTGGTAACTCCTGCCCATATAGAAGGCAGGAAGTCTGGGGAATTAACACTCAACCCTACTCCAGAAGCAGCTGTCCTCAATGACTGAGGGAGGTGGGATACAAATCCCCAGCTCCCTTGCCTTCAGGTGGTATAACTCTGAGGTATGACTTCTACGCTGTCTCCCAGAGATCCCCAGAAGGATTTAGCCCCAGCTGCCCACAGTAGTAACTTACTCAATAACAAATCTTTTATTGACTTCCTTCCTTTCCTTGTATCACTTCCCCACACTCCTACTGGTGTTTCCTGACATCACCTCTCTAATAAACCGTGTGCGCTTAAACCCTTATTTCAGGTCAGGTTCTAGGGGAGCCCAAACAAATTCTAGGGCAATAGGAAGGAACAGAGAAAAAATATTATTTAAAAGAAGGATTTCTGTAAGTAGTGTGTTCCCTGAAGCATTTAAGACTTTATTTGCAGCTCATTACCTTCCTTTAGAGAAATGCCATGAGCTACATTAGCTAAGAAGTGCTGCTGACTAAGGACCAGTCAGAAATGAAGATAAAACATCTCTGAAAAGATCCCAGAGGTTATTAGGAACATTACCTTGATTTGCAAAAACTCTGTTTTCTGATAATATCCCTCTAGGATGAGCAATGCCACATACCTGGAATGATAACCAATTGCAGCATCCCTTGAGATTCATGTCTATGTAATTACCTGGAAGCAACACACTGACTAGGGACAAGGGTCTTCAGAACAGACAATGCTGTAAGCTTGGCAGTGCCCACACTGGGTCATCTGGTGTGGCTCCAGCAGCATCTGGTCCTAAGGCTGTCCTAGTGCAGAGGAAAGGGGAGAAAGAGAACAGAGACATCATAACTTGAAGGGCAACTGGAGAGGAAGCAGCTTACAGCATGTGGGCTCGATTTTCCTCAAAAAGCTCATAATATAACTGTCAAAAATGGCACTGTGAACCCAAATTATAAGATAATTATGTTCAATCCCAAATTCAACACAATAAAGGTTATTTGCTCTCCAACTCTAGCAACCATCTCATAGAGGGGAGAAAAATACCATACAAAAACAAAATGTAAACTTGCAAAGCAGTAATAAAACTAGCACACAACTATTCATTTCAAGTCTATTTTGAAAAGCCTTTGATAATACCAGTAATTCCCCGTAAAGCTTCTATTCTTTTGCCACAATTCCCTTCTGGAGATAGAAAAAGGGTTTGCTGTTCTACAGCTATTCCTTTTAGGGAGATAAAGTCCACTTTATTTTCCAATTTTAAATGTTTGTCATTCTTTAAAAAAAAAAAAAGAAAAAAGAAAGAAATCCCTGATTACCTATGCCTAGCTAAGCCTACCATATAAGTAGGGGCTTAGTGGCAATATCAATGTGAATCCTCCTTGTTTTATACAATGCAATTTATTTAATGGTCTTAACAAGGTGCTTAAACATAGCCCAAGAGCCTTGTCCAAAAGACATTCCACAAAAAGTAGAAAATTCAACCAACAGCCTACCCATTTCCAAACATTCTGATGTTTCATAGCACGCAGTGTGAATATTAGCCCTTTTATAACCTGGCTCGGTGATTCTCCTGGGTCCCACTGGCAGGTCTACCTGCAACAGATGCTAGAAGAAAGGAGATTGGGACACCTTTGGTTGCAAGAAAAGAGATTTACTTAGATGAGTTCAAGTAAGAAAAAGATGGTTGTCCAGTCCTTCACAGACTCTTAGGAAAAGCTGTGTGATCAGGTTTCAGGAAGAGTGGGAACTGGCAGCCATTGGCATCCAGCTGTGGGGGCTGATGTGGTACAGCAAGGGTAAACAGAGCTATGTGCAGGGATAGAAACACCTAAAAGTGGGGTTGGGGCTATGGCTCAGCGGTAAAGTGTTTGTCTAGCATGTGTGTGGCACCACATAAATAAAATAATTGTGTCCACCTATAACTAAAAAAAAAAAATTTGAAAAAGAAACACCTCAAAGGGAATAGGTGTGTGGGCAATGCATAGAATAATAAGGTAGGAGAACAAAAAGGAAAATAGAGAAGAATAGAAGGTGGGAGCAGGAAAAAGGTAATAGGGACTAAAGAAAGAGGCATGATGAACTGTCATCTGCAAAGGCTTCATCCAGCCACCAGCAACTGACCAGTACTAACCACCAGCTGTCCATGATGTTGAGCCAGTCTGTGAAGCCTGAGAGGCTACAAATACAAAGCCCTTCTAATTTATCTGAACTGGTCATTCTGATTGACATGCAATTATGGTCTATTTTTAAAAAGATAAAGTCGTATTAGTTGGAAGGATGTACATGATCTCAAGGAAGATCTGGATGAAAAAATCTGTGCTTTTTATATTTAACTTGTAAAGCTTTCATCACATGTAAGTAATTGCATTTCGGGTATTTTGATGTTTCTTGCTATGACTGATGTGGATTTCAGTTTGTCACCGGGTTTATTTACACAAACATGGTAGTGATTCTTTGCCCCAAGGAATATACCCTATATGTTCATGAATCAGTTCTAGAATTCCACTTCAACTGTCATCAGAAATGGGTCCCAAATACCTATGATGCTAGAGGGACTGTGCTAAGCACTTGCATGAATGCTGTGTTGAAGAAGACACAGTCCTGTTTTTATGGAGCTTGCAATTTGAAAGTGGAGGGTTGGGTGGTAGGGGAATTAGGCATCATTAGACATCCACACCAGTATCTGTGAGCAATAGACAATCATCTGTGTCCACTAGCTGTTCTTGGAACTTCTCCCAGCTCTCTGCCTGGAGTCCATGACGAGCCCTCTCTTCTTCTACCTCCCCCTGCCTGTCTCTTTCCACCTAGATCCAACTCATCCTTTCATCCTACCCATTCCATAACCACACAGTCTAGGCAGATCCTTCCTAGCCCTTTGGAACCTCTCCAGTCTTGGTTTATTCAGCATGATGGAAACTATGACTGGAGGCTAAGTGGTGCCTTTTGACTCCCTGAGTCAACTGGTCTAGTGGAAACCACTCAGGGAGACCTCAAATGCGGAGAAGAGGCTGAGCTGCTGTACACCTGGACCCCTTGTCCTGCTCAAACACATATTCACTGTGCTTGCACTTGTAGCTTCATCTGGAACTTCACACTGAAGTGTGTGTGTGTGTGTGTGTGTGTGTGTGTGTGTGTGTGTGTATACACACACCAGAGGAGAAAAGATAACTCAGATGGGCTTTCCAACCCTCATTCCCTCTGCTGCCTTCTTTTCCACAGCTGCTTCCCAAAATCCAGGTAAGAGACTGCTACATGTTAGCAGAAATTGCATTGGGGGCACTTTGATGTTTCTTGCTATAACGGATGTGGATCTCAGTTTGTCACCAGGTTTATTTGCACATACATAGTAGCGATTTTTTTGTCCCGATGAATATGCCCTAAACTTTTATAAATGGGTGGATTTCGGTTTGTTGCCATGTGCTGACAGGATCATACACCACTGGCATTTTCTCTACCAGTCCTGTCCTAGGGGAAATGCTGAACACTGAGGACAACTTTGGCCTGGTGACTATGAAGATGCTCCATGGTTGGAGCATCATTCTGAAAGCCTGTCCCTGGTGTGGTGTCTCTGCCTCTATTCCTCTGCCCTAATTCCAGTGGTGACAGGGATTAAGTGTCCAGGATTATCCAGTCTGACTGTTGCCAGTGTCAACGCTTGTCTATTACCCAGGGTCCTCACCAGACACCTCAGGCCTGCAGCCCAAGTGCCATGGGGGTAGAGTAACTTTACTCTTATCCTTTCAGACTACAGACCCTGGCCAAAAGCACCTTATTCTTCCCAGAGGCTGAGGGACAGGTTTTACTGGAGTTCGTATCCCCAAACCTGAAAAGCAAGTTCATCTCCTTTCCTCTGCATGTTGGTGTTCCATTCTATTTTTGAGAAAAGGTCAAGCATCCACCTCCATAATGACTCTAGAGATCACAGCATGGTCCCAGTGTGGATGCCAGTCACTGGAGCTAGGCTGATTAACTGTGGCAGTTTGTCTGGGACCAAAAGGTTTCTGAGACTTGAGACATTCGATGTTAAAATCAGGAAAATCCCAAGTAGCCTTGGTTGAGTTGATCACCCTAAGTAGATCTGATCACTGGACCTCTTAAACCAGCTCCCTGGCATCCTGGGATCTGTAGTTTAGCAAAATCCATAAGAACACAAAGAAAGAGCTGAATTTGGAATGACAGCAGCCTGTAGCTCTCCTTTGCCTTATTCAGAACTCCTGGTGTATTCAGACCCTCAAGCTTAGTTAGAATAGTCTTAGTTCCTCCAGTTCCAAATGGGGAGGGAGCCAGGACAAGCGCTTCAGCATCACCACAAACCTGGACTGTGTTCTACATCTTGTCAAAATGGGATCCTGACAGTTATGCATAGATTGAGAAATAGCTGGTACAGAGTTGGAACCGGGACCTGGAGCACCCACACCTTCCCTCCATCCTCTACTCTTCCCTTCCTGGTCACTGGGGGAACCTGCACTTACCGAAGACAAAGTGAAGCTAAGAGGCACTCGTTCTAACTGGTGTTTTGGCCCCAAATCCTGTCATCAAACACTAGCGACTGGCCTGGGTCACTTAAAGAGCTCCCTCAGACTCAATTGGAACCAAAGCTCAATTCCCAAACCTCAAGGCAAAGTAAGGAAAAACCAAGCCAGGGAAAGTCACCAGGGATGAGCAGAGCCAACGAGAACAGAAGGGACACCAGCAAGAGAGTATCTGCCCCAAGGTCCAAACCCAAGCTTGTCTCACCAGGGAATCTGCAAGAGCAACTGGGTCTAATCCACAGACACTTCTCCCTTCCCTCAGCCTCCTGCAACCTTTTGGGTGCCCAAAGATGCTGTAGCTGTATCTCTAGGTCACACTTTGTTTTTCTGGAATCTTTAAGGCACAGTATCCAAAGAGAGATCATGCATATGCTCTGTGATCTTTTTTTTTTTTTAATGGAAAAAATTTTAAATTTTATTTGACCATCATTTTCTAAATTTTTTGACTCTTTATTTAGAGGAATATCTTTTGACATTTTATAAAAATATTCCATGAGGCACAATTTGGGGAAAATGTACATTATGCAAAAGCAACATGCTTATAAAGTCCTGGGCTTTTGTCTCCAGCCAGCTCTGTACTGTTCAGCAATGTGACACTAGGTGAATACTTCCCTAATCTGGGCATTGGTGCTTCACCTAAAATGTGGAGATGACCTCTATCCTTAGAACACAAAACTAAACATCATGGAAATCTGGAAATTGGATGTTACAGTTTGGATATAAGATATTCCCCAAAAATCTCATATTAGAAAATGCAGGAACTTTCAGAATGTTCAGAGGTAAAATGATTAGATTATAGAAGCTATAACTAACCAGTGGATTAATCCATTTGATGGACTAATAATTTGAAAGGACTACTGTACTGGATGGTAACTGTAAACAGGTAGGGTATAGCTGAAGGAAGTAGGTCGCTGGGTAGGGCTGTGCCTTTGGGGTTTATATTTTGTCCCTGGCACCTCATCTTTCTGCTTTACACACTCCCCTCTCCCCAACTCCTCTCTCTCAATGAGGAATCACCAAGCAGCTTTCCTTCACTGTGCCCTTTTCACATGGTGTTCTGACATCATCTTGGGACCCTGACCATTGACTGAACCTCTGAAACCATAAGCCTCAAACAAACTTTTCCTCTTCTAAGTTGTTCTTCTCAGATATCTCGGTCACCACAAAGAAAGGCTGGCTAATGCACTGGACCAAGTTACAGGGCCATACTGAACTGACCTATAAACACCTTACAGTGGCCTGTTAGAAATTCTTTAACTTTACCAAGAGTAGCATGAGACTTGAGGGGTTATGTAGAAGAATCAACATGGGGAAAACTCAGACAGATTTCTCTTCTTATACAAATGCTTTTTTTTTTTTAATTCTGAGTTGTTATAAATGACAGCATAATACATTACATTTCATATTATACTTATAGAGCACATTTTTACATATCTCTGGTCGTATATAAAGTATATTCACACCATTCGTGTTTTCATACATGCACTGAGGGTAATGATATCCATCTCATTCTACCATCTTTTTTTTTTTCTTCACCCTTTTGTCCCCTCCTATCCCCTCCCTCCCCATTGGCCATTCTAGTGTTCCTCTAATTGTCCCATGCTCCCCGTCCCAACCCCACTGTGAATTGGCCTCCTTATATCAGAGAAAACATTCAGAATTTGGATTTTTGGGATGGGCTAACTTCACTTAACATTATATTCTCCAACTTCATCCATTTACCTTCGAATGCCATGATTTTATTCTCTTTTGTTGCTGAGTAATACTCCGTTGTGTATATATACCACATTTTCTTTATCCATTCATCTACTGAAGGGCATCTAGGTTGGTTCCACAGTTTAGCTATTGTGAATTGTGCTGCTATAAATATTGATGTCGCTGTGTCCCTGCAGTATGCTGTTTTTTAAGTCCTTTGGGAATAGACCCAGGAGTTGGAGAGCTGGGTCATAAGGTGGTTCCATTCCCAGATTTCAAGGAATCTCCATACTGCTTTCCGTATTGGCTGCACCATTTTGCAGTCCCACCAGTAAAGTATGAATGTGCCTTTTCCCCCACATCCTCTCCAACATTTATTGTTGTTTGTGTTCTTAATAGCTGCCATTCTGACTGGTGTGAGATGAAATCTTAGAGTACTTTTGATTTGATTTGTTGATTGATTGTACATCTTCTTCTGAGAAGTGTCTTTTCAGTTGCTTGGCCCATTTATTGATTGGGTTATTTGTTTCTTTGGTGTTAAGATTTTTTGAGTTCTTTATATATTCTAGAGATTAGTGCTCTATCTGATGTGCAAATGGTAAAAATTTGTTCCCAATTAGTAGGCTATCTATTCACCTCACTGATTATTTCTTTTCTTTTCTTTCTTTCTTTTTTTTTTTTTTTTTTTTTTTTTTTTGGTACCAGTGATTGAACTCAGGGGCACTTGACCACTGGGCCACATCCCCAGCCCTTTTTTGTATTGTATTTAGAGACAGGGTCTCACTGAGTTGCTAAGGGCCTCGCCATTGCTGAAGCTGGCTTTGAACTCGAGATCTCCTGCTTCAGCCTCCCAAGTGCTGGGATTACAGGCGTGCGCCACCATGCCCAGCCTGATTGTTTCTTTTGCTGAGAAGAAGCTTTTTAGTTTGAATGTATCCCATTTATTGATTCTTGATATTAATTCTTGTGCTACAGCAGTATTATTAAGGAACTTGGGGCCTAATCTGATGTTGGAGATTAGAGCTTACTTTTTCTTCTACTAGGCATAGTGTCTCTGGTCTAATTCCTAGGTCCTTGATCCACTTTGAGTTGAGTTTTGTGCATGGTGAGAGATAAGGGTTTAATTTAATTTTGTTGCATATGGATTTCTAGTTTTCCCAACACCATTTGTTGAAGAGGCTATCTTTTCTCCAATGTACATTTTTGGCGCCTTTGTCTAATATAAGATAACTGAAATTATACGTGTTAGTCTCTGTGTTCTCTATTCTGTACCATTGGTCTACTAGTCTATTTTGGTGTCAATACCATGCTGTTTTTGTTACTATTGCTCTGTAATATAATTTAAGGTCTGGTATAGTGATGCTACCTGCTTCACTCTTCTTGCTAAGGATTGCTTTAGCTATTCTAGGTCTTTTATTTTTCCAGATGAATTTCATGACTGCTTTTTCTATTTCTATGAGGAATGTCATTGGGATTTTCATTGGAATTGCATTAAATCTGTATAATACTTTTGGTAGTATGGTCATTTTGACAATATTAATTCTGCCTATCCAAGAGCAAGGTAGATCTTTCCATCTTCTAAGGTCGTCTATAATTTCTTTCTCTAGTGTTCTGTAGTTTTCATTATAGAAGTCTTTCACGTCTTTGGTTAAGTTGATTCCCAAGGTTTTTTTTTTTTTTATGCTATTGTAAATGGGGTAGTTTTCCTCATTTCCCTTTCAGAGGATGTGTCACTGATATATAGAAATGCCTTAGATTTATGGGTGTTGATTTTGTATCCTGTTACTTTGATGAATTCATTTATGAGTTCTAGAAGTTTTCTGGTGGAATTTTTTGGGTCTACTTTACCTATCTGTATCCCTTTAATTTCTTTTGTCAGTCTTGTTGCTCTGGCCAGCATTTCAAGTACTATGTTAAATAGAAGTGATGAGAAAGGGCATCCCTCTCTTGTTCCAGTTTTTAGAGGGAATGCTTTCAATTTTTCTCCATTTAAAATGATGTTGGCCTGGGGCTTAGCATAGATAGTTTTTACGATGTTGAGATATGCTCCTGTTATCTCTAGTTTTTCTAGTGTTTTGAACATGAAGGGGTTCTATATTTTGTCAAATGCTTTTTCTGCATCTGTTGAGATAATAATATGGTTCTTATATTTAAGTCTATTGACGTAATGAATTACATTTATTGATTTCAGTATGTTGAGCCATCCTTGCATCCCTGGAATGAACCCCACTTGATCATGGTGTACTATATTTTTAATATGTTTTTGTATCCAATTTGCCAGAATTTTATTGAGAATTTTTGCATCTATGTTCATTAGAGATATTGGTCTGAAGTTTTCTCTCTTTGATGTGTCTTTGACTTGTTTTGGGATCAGGGTGATATTGGCCTCATAGAATGAGTTTGGAAGTGCACCCTTTTTTTTTTATTTCCTGAAATAAATTGAAGAGTATTGGTATTAGTTCTTCTTTAAATGTCTTGTAGAACTCAGCTGTGTATCCATCTGGTCCTGGGCTTTTCTCGGCTGGTAGGCTTCTGATGGCATCTTCTTTTCATCTCTTGAAATTGGTCTGTTTAAATTGTATGTATCATCCTGCTTCAATTTGGGCAAATCATATGACTCTAGAAATTTGTTGATGCCTTTGATGTTTTGTATTTTATTGGAGTACAAATTTTCAAAATAATTTCAAATTATCTTCTTTATTTCTGTAGTGTCTGTTGTGAGATTTTCTTTTTCATTGCGTATGTTAGTTATTTGAGTTTTCTCCCTCCTTCTCTTTGTTAGCCTGGCTAAGGGTCTGTAAATTTTATTTATTTTTCCAAAGAACCAACTTTAAAAAAAAATTTATTTATTTACTTTAGTTGTACACAATGCAATGCATTTATGTTTACGTGGTGCTGAGGATAAAACCCAGGCTGTACACGTGCAAGGCGAGCGCTCTGCCGCTGAGCCACAACCCCAGCCCCCAACTTTTTGTTTTGTCAATTTTTTCAATTGTTTCTTTTGTTTCAATTTCATTGATTTCAGCTCTGATTTTTAATTATTTCCTGTCTTCTACCGCTTTTGGTGTTGGATTGTTCTTCTTTTTTTAGAGCTTTGAGATGTACTATTAGGTCATTTATTTGTTGAGTTTTTCTTCTTTTGAGGAATGAACTCAATGCAATGAACTTAGAACTGCCTTCATAGTGTCCCAGAGATTTCGACATGTTGTGTCTGTGTTCTCATTCACCTCTAAGAATTTTTTAATCTCCTCTTTGATGTCATCTGCAACCCATTGTTCATTCAGTAGCATATTATTTAGTCTCCAGGTGTTGGAGTAGCTTTTATTTTGTATTTTATCATTGATTTATAATTTCACTCCATTATGGTCTGATAGAATGCAGGGTAGTATCTCTATTTTTTTTATATTTGCTGAGAATTGTTTTGTGGCATAATATATGGTCTAATTTAGAGAAGGATCCATGTGCTGCTGAGAAGAAAGCTCATTGAATGATGAAATATTATATATAAGTCAGTTAAGTCTAAGTTTTTTATTGTATTTTTGAGTTCTATAATTTCTTTGTTCAGCTTTTGTTTGGAAGATCTATCCAGTGGTGAAAGGGGTGTGTTAAAATCTCCAAGAATTATTGTGTTGTGGTCAATTTGACTCTTGAACTTGAGAAGAATTTGTTTGATGAACATGGATGCTCCATTTTTGGGGGGCATATATATTTATAATTGTTAAGTCTTGTTGGTATATGTTTCCCTTGAGCATTATGTGGTGTCCTTCTTTATCCCTTTTGATTGACTTTAGCTTGAAGTCTACTTTATTTGATATGAGGATGGAAATCCCTGTCCATATAAGTCCATATAAGTGGTAGGATTTTCCCTAACCTTTTACCTTCAGCCTGTGGATGTCTTTTCCTATGAGATGAGTCTCTTAGAGGCAGCATATTGTTGGGTCTGTTTTTTTTGATCCAATCTGCTAGTCTATGTCTTTTGGTTGGTGAGTTTAGGCCATTAACATTCAGAGTTATTATTGAGACATGATTTGTATTCCCAGCCATCTTTGTTTATTTTTGGTATTTAACTTGACATGGTTTCTCCTTTGATTGGCTTTTCCTTCAGTGTAATACCTCCCTCTGCTGATTTTCATCATTGTTTTTCATTTCCTCTTCATGGAATATTTTGCTGAGGATGTTCTGTAGTGCTGGCTTTCTAGTTGTGAATTCTTTTAACTTTTGTTTATCATGGAAGGTTTTAATTTTGTCCTCAAATCTAAAGCTTAATTTTTCTCAATACAGGATTCTTGGTTGGCATCCCTTTTCTTTCAGAGCTTGGTATATGTTGTTCCATGATCTCCTGGCTTTGAGTGTCTGAGTTGAAAAATCTGCCGTGATACGAATTGGTCTCCCCCATATGTAATCTGATTCCTCTCTCTTGCGGCCTTTAAGATTCTATCCTTATTCTGTATGCTAGGCATTTTCATCATAATGTGTCTTGGTGTAGATCTGTTGTAATTTTGTACATTTGATGTTCTGTAAGCCTCTTGTATTTGGTTTTCCAATTCATTCTTCATGCTTGGGAAATTTTCTGATATTATCTCATTGAAGAGATTGTGCATTCCTTTGGTTTGAAACTCTGTGCCTTCCTCTATCCCAATTACTCTTATATTTGGTCTTTTGCTGATGTCCCATAATTCTTGGATGTTTTGTTCATGGTTTCTTACTATCTTTACTGTGTGGTCAACTTTATTTTCAAGATTATATACTTTGTCTTCATTATCTGAAGTTCTTTCTTCCAGTTGATCTAGTCTGTTGGTGATGCTTTCTATTGTGTTTTTTATTTGGCTAATTGTTTCTTTCATTTCAAGGATTTCTGACTGTTTTTTTTTCAGAGTTTCTATCTCATTTTTGAAGTAATCTTTTGCTACCTGCATTTGCTGTCTTATATCTTTGTTGTAGCGATCAATTTTTGCCTGTATTTGCTCATTTAGGTCATTCTTTAATTAACAGATCATTTTAATTATGAACCTTCTGAACTCCTTCTCTGACATTCATCAACTTTGCTGAGCATGGGTTATGTTATTGTAGTATCCTGGTTTGTTTGGGGTACTTTTTTACCTTATTTTTTCATGTTGTCTATTTACCTTCCTTTCTTGTAATGTAGATCTGAGATATTACAGTTCCTACCCTAGATTCTTGTAATATCCATGCAGGTTGTCTGTGCCTCACCTTAATGTTGGGCGTTCAGACCCTGCAGGTGTCCCTTGATGTATGCTACTGCAACTAAAGGTGGTGTTGGCAGTAGTGGAGGTAACTCGAGATAACAGTGAAGGTGCCCCAAGATGAATGCAACGTCTTCCAGAGATGGGGCTGAAAGGGTGAGACTTATAGTGTCTTTGGGATGCCTGCTCTGAGATGCAGCTGCTTTTAGGTTCTGTCTGTTGTCAAAAGGTAGGAGCTAGCCGGGCGCGGTGGCGCACGCCTGTAATCCCAGCACTTTGGGAGGCTGAGGCAGGAGGATCGCGATTTCAAAGCCAGCCTCAGCAATGGCGAGGCACTTAGCAACTCAGTGAGACCCTGTCTCTAAATAAAATACAAAAAAGGGCTGGGGATGTGACCCAGTAGTCGAGTGCCCCTGAGTTCAATCCCCGGTACCCAAAAAAAAAAAAAAAAAAAAAAAAAAGGTAGGAGCTACTGCGTGGGGAAGGCTATGGCTATGTCTGCAGTGTCTCAAGATGGAAGTGGGTTAGGCTTGTGCTCCCAGGTGGGGGGGTGGGGTAGTGGACTCTGGACCTACCTTGGGGCTGGGTCCCACACAAGTTGGTGTGGGCTGAACTGATTGAATCTGAGCTCCTGCGGTGGTCTGATGGTCAGAAGAGGCAGTCCTTTGAGTGGAGGTCAGTGAAGCTGTCCTAGGCCTGCCTGAACTCTGCGGGTGTCCGCTGGGCTGACCTGGGTCCACCTGCACTCAGGCGGAGGTTGGCAGAGCTGACCTGGGCCTGGCCGCACTCAAGCGGAGGTCAGTGGGACTGCTCTGGGAACTTTACCTATTTAACAAAACTCAATCTCTCTGGTGGGGGAATTTCTACTTCCCCTGCTGGGCTGAACACAGGGCTGGTACTCAAGAAACCTGAGCTTTAGTCTTTTTACATTTAATTTCTGTTTCCTCACCTGTAAAATTGATTGGACTAACCTTTGGGGATTAAGGCTTCTTTTGGCTTTATGATTCTTCATCTCTCTTTCTCTTTCCCTTACACACACACACACACACACACACACACACACACACACACACCTTGTTCCATTTTACTTCTGGATATTAACTCTCAGAGCCATGCCACGCCATATTGAATCCTGAGGTGAAGAAAAAAAAAATCAATAATCCTGATCTTCTTTATTTAAATGTTGCTATTTTGTTTATCCTGGATTGTTTTTTTGCATTCATTTAGAATTTTGAATATTGCATAAAAATGTTCATATTGATTACCAAATTTTTGGTGCCCCTTTAAGCTTTATGCCCAAGGCACCTCACCCTAGTTTCAGCCCTGTTAGCCCAGCTCAGTGTCTAGGTGAGTTGGCAAAGAGGGAAGGAGGGAATGCCACAGACAGGCAGAAGGAGGGACTAGATGTCACCGCTTTACAGGATTACCTCGATTACCTCAGGCCAACACAGGGTCAAGCGCTGAACGACCAGAATGCAATGAGAGGACACACACAGAATTCTAGATTTTGCACCAACATCTCTCTTGACCTTCCAAAAGGTAACCATTTATCATTTAGAAAAAGTTTTTTTTTAATATTTATTTATTTACTTTAGTTGTACACAATGCAATGCATTTATGTTTACATGGTGCTGAGGATCGAACCGGGGCCGCGCACGTGCGAGGCGAGCGCTCTGCCGCTGAGCCACAACCCCAGCCCAGAAAAAGTTTTTTTCTTTTTAAACTTCAGAAAATAAAAACATAAGCAGCTGGAATACTAAGAGAGTGAAAACAGTTGTTTTGGCACAACGTTACTAGATAATGAAAAAGGAATTTGTGTTTCACCACTTGCTTTTTCCTCTCAGATTCGAGGGGAGCAGGAAGAGGTAAGGCTTAGGCAAATAAGCCTCGGGGGACCCAGAGGAGGGTCACCCTGAGGAGGGTCACCAGCTGGACTCACCCATTCTTTGATCTTAGACAATGAAGGCCTCCGGTGACCTGCCGCCTTGCAACAGGACTCGAGGGAGAACATCTTCAAGCTGCACAAACCTGGTTCTGGTAAGAGGAGCAAAGGAAATGCTATCAAAACATCACCCACTTAAAGCCTGCATCAGAGGACATCACAGGAATTGCATTGCTTTCAATGTGATGCATTAATAGAGACTAATAGCTATAAAAATGGATTTGTACCGTAGCCCTCCCTGGCAAGCGTTTATACAGTAAATAAGCAAGAACTGGTGTTTGGGTGCTACAGTGGGTGACAGAAGGCACTGGACAGGTTTCTCTTCTTATTTCTGGCTGGGTGCCCTTGAGCAAATCATTCACCCTCTCTGTGCTTCCTTTTCTTCATCTGTAAAAGAGGGTGTTGGACTAGATGGCCACTAAGACCCCTTCTATCTCTGACATTATACAGGAGGTGCTTTAGTAAAAGGGCTGCCTGGAGGATATGATTTACTTGTAAAAGATTCCCTCCTGCTATCTTTATGCCCTGTTGGCTTTTTTTTTTTCTTTTTTCATGAAGAGTAGTAGTCAAATTCCTAATTAGTAGGTTTCAATATATGAAGAATACAAGGCTTTACTGTACATCTGGGAAGAATGAAGATTTATCTTTTAAAGTCAAGAAATAAAGCTTGCTTAGGTTTCTTACTGAAGCAAGTCACACCCCCACAAAAATGAAATGGAAGCATTAAAGATCCTGAAAATCTGGGACTCTGTACAAGCGAAGAACAAGTACTGTGTTGGTATTTTAAAAAATATTTTCATTCCATGTGCCGTACCTTTGTACTTCCTTTATGGATTTCTCCATCTCTTTTTCAGCTCTACAATGAGCTATTTTAAGACTCTGTTTTCCTTCCATACAGTAATACTGTTCAGATAAGGCAATTTAATTGTCATCATACTTTTTCTTCGTCTTTCAAGACCTTTTGTTATGGTGAAATAATTTTAGGCACATCAAGCACAAATCCATTAAATACTTTCCTTATTTCACTAATGAACTATTGTGGGTGGTAAAAATTAATTTCATTCCACCCATGATGCATATCTGTTAAATTTTTATAGTTAAGAAATGAAGGTTGCAAATAACTGTATTCCAATGAGAGTCTTCTCTTAAAAAAAAAAAAAAAATGTTGCCTGTTGTTTCATTTATGCCAAGATGGATCAGAAGAAAAATCTATAAAAATAACTCACAAATGAAAATGGTTCAATAGGTCCAATCTCCAGGCTGATACTGGAAACATTTTAACAGGCAGGATGTGCTTAGGAACTTGAGGGACCCTGTGTTAAGGAACTAGGCGAGGAGTTCTGAGTGGGTGTGTTTAAGCTCATGTACATGAGCAGATCAGATCTTAGCAAGCTTGTT
This sequence comes from Tamias sibiricus, assembly GCA_025594165.1. Taxonomy (NCBI): domain Eukaryota; kingdom Metazoa; phylum Chordata; class Mammalia; order Rodentia; family Sciuridae; genus Tamias; species Tamias sibiricus. Next base: position 17,342,021 of record CM046660.1, on the reverse strand, counting down.
AAAGACATGGTACTGAGGATCCAGGGTCCTGGATTGAATTGCTGTATAGCTCACATGGTGGTGCTCATTCTATAGTTCAGGTTGTATCCCTGGAACCCCTCTGCTATTTTACACACCTGTATGGAAGGTCACAAGTTAGAAAGCTAGAGGATGTGGATGGCATCCAGTAAATCCCTCCCCATAGCTCAGAAAAGCTCTAAGCACAGGCTGTACTAACCCAAGGCCTGGGAACCCATTTTGACATTTGAAGGACAGCTCACAATAATAATGACAGGTCAGACCCATTAATTCTGGTTGGAAGTTACTTTGAAGAGGAAACTGGGAATCATCTCCATCACATGGAAGAAAATGGGTAGGATGTGCCTTCAAGGAGAAAAAAAGAAAAAAGAAAAAGACACAGTTGAAATGAAAGAGCTCTCCTCAAGGAGACTGGCCAGATGCCACACAGCAAGAGAGGTCAGAGTCCTGTCCCTGGAGGTAAAAATTTCCAGAACTCCTGAGGACCTTGATGCATGTGAAACTGGGATTAACTATTAAAGGTTTCCTTATTTGCAAACTGTCCCTACCAGGGCCAACTCCTATTTACTTAAATTAGTGTCAGTGCCTTGGGTACAAAAGGCGGCACACCGATTTTTCTTCAGTCGGATTTCATTCCAATTTCAGCCTCTAAATGTGTGCAAGCTGCTTTAAAGGGTTCTCTGAGCCTGATACTTTAACCTTCTACTCTTTTTTCTTTCATCTCTTATTTTTGACTCCTCTTTCATTTCTCTTCCTTCTTTCGAAGCCCCAAATAGTAGCTAGATGGGGAGGACACAATCAAGGATGATAAAAAGAATCCAGTCCATAAGAAGACAGATAAAGAAATCCCCAAACTCATGTTCTGTGGCCCTGAAGTAATTACTAAGAGTCCAATGGAGTTCATGCTGGTGCTGAGCTTAGGGCTTACCAACATGACCTGGAAGATCAGTGGCAACTTTAAGGAATAAATGAATAAAAGAGGAATGACAAAGCAGTTACCTTTTATTTTTTTTTATAATGTCATTGTATTCCTGCACACACACACACACACACACTCCCACATATACTCTTCTTGATCCCTTTTTTTCTATTAAATGGCAGTGATCCATGAAAGACTACAAAATCTGCCTTTAAAAAAAAAAAGAAAAAGATTTCTCTCCTCAAGCGACAATAAGTTGGATAAATGCTATTTTTGGATGTAATATATCTAATGTCCAGATGTGATTCTACCACATGAGAGGAAAAACAAATCTAAAGCCCCGAACTGTACTTGAAGACATTTTTTTTTAAATTTCTGGTAATAATGATTTATAATGGAAAGACTTCAACACGTGGTCCTGGCCATCTGACTCTGCAGCGGTCCCCTTAGGAGCAACATCTGCACACATGGCTCCAACATGTAGATGATCCCAAGGTTTACATTCCTGACTTAATTGTTACTAACTCTCTGGGCTTGCAACTTTTCAGTGGTATATTTCCATGCAAGACAAGGCAAACATCAGGATTGCTGTGGGTTCGCCCACAAATGTGACCTTGAGAGGTCGTCTGTTTGTCCACATGAAAACTGCTTCGGCTCCAACATTCATGGACGTCTTCCTCTTAATTCACTCAACAAATATTGATTAAGTATCTACAATTTTCCAAGCTCTCTTCAGTGCTAAACATGAAGTGTTAAGCACCACAAACGCAGCCCCGGCCTCAGACTTACAGTCTAGTGGAATTTCTTTGGGAGTCCAGGTTACAAACTACAAAAGAAAATCATCTTATGACTTTAGCAACACAAATGGTGATGTCGTGTTGGATCACAGCCTTCATCACTGTGCCTGACCCTGACTAATGTCTGGGCATTTGGAAAAAGTCAATCCCTGCAATATAGTTATGGAAGATAATCAAAATAATATGGTACAGCCTCTGAGACAAGAGTCACAAACAGATTATTGAGCAATGACATCATTGCTGGATAAAGAAATGGGCTCTCCAAGTGGCTCTGTAGTTTATACTCCTATAGGAGAGGGGATAAGGACATCCTGTCCAGGGACAGCAGCCAGGAGGCAGGGAGGAAGAAAAGAGGGAGTGGTAGGGAACTAGATGCAGCAAGTCCAATCCAAGTCCAGGCAGGTGATAAAATCCCTGGGTAGAGAAGGGAGTGGCACTCTTAGTGGGAGAGAAGTGTCAAATGAGAGTAGCTTTGGAGGAGCAGAGCCCAGATGTTTGGAGAATCATGGTCAAGCTGCACAAGAGAATCCTTCCAAGAGCTAGATTGGGAGAAAAAGGAACTAGGCTTGTCACCCCAGAGGAATAGAAGTTTCCATGTTACTCAAAAAACCCAGCTGCTAGTTGCTAGACAGGTGATCTAGTATCTCTGAGGGCCAGGGGAAGGAAGGGACTGGGCAGTGTGTCTTTAGGGTGCCATGGAAGTGTCTAGTATTCTGCTCTTGGTAAGAGTAGTGACATGCTTTAAAGCATTCAATACCATAGATGATATGTTGTCTGGCTGGCCCCTGCTTTATCCCAAGAATAGGATGAAGGCTGAGAATAACTATGTCATCATTATGGACAGTCAATAAGAGGTTAAGATGGAACTGGAATCAACTCCTGTATTTGGCATTATTTCATAATCATTTCTCAATGTCCAGTAGCCATCTGAAATGCATCTATATAAAAGAATCCTCCTTTCATCATTGACAAATTTGTTTTGCAGTTCGAATAGTTAATTTTTAGTACGAGAGATGGATTTGCATGTAGTCCTACAAATTCTCTAAATCCTCCACAAATAGCCAATCTGGGGGGAACATCTAGCTGCTGCCCGAGTGTGCCTGCAGGCATGAAACAGAGCTGATCAAACTGATGAAACTGCTGGGCCTGCAACCTTGGATTCACTCCCATTGTACTCTACAACCAACTAACCAGGAAGTAAGATTTCCTTTCCCTCTTCAAGGCCTTCCCCACCCAGGATGGTTTTTTTTTTTTTTTTTTTTTTGGTACTGGGTATTGAACTGGCACACGACCACTGGGCTATATCCCCCAGCCCTTTTTTTGTATTTTATTAGAGACAGGGTCTCACTGAGTTGCTAAGTGCCTCGCCATTGCTGAGGCTGGCTTTGAACTCGCGATCCTCCTGCCTCAGCCTCCCAAGTGCTGGGATTACAGGCGTGTGCCACTGTGCCCGGCTTACTACAGGATGGTCTTTTAAGCCTCCAGGTCAATAACATACTAACCTCGTGCTCCTTGGCACTTTGGGTGATGCCACTCCCCTTGGGGACTCTTGTGGGATTGTTCTCTTGGTCTCCATCCCAAAACCTTGCTTTAGACCAGTGGGTTTCAAACCTGGTCTTGCATAGAACTCAGATGTTGCCTCAGGGTTCATGAGATGGCCTGAAAAGTGGGACCCAAACTTCCCATCCTAGGTACTTACTTAATGGATGTTGATGTATTGTTTAAATCGGTTTTCTTTTTAAATTTATTTTTAATTTTTATTTATTTTTTTAGTTGTTGATGGACCTTTATTTTTATGTATTTATTTATATGTGGTGCTGAGAATCGAACCCAGTGCCTCACACATGTAGGGCAAGCGCTCTACCACCAAGCCACAACCCCAGCCCTAAATTGGTTTTCTACACCAGTCTCCATGCAAGATTTTATTTCATAAAACAAAAAGGTCAGAGGGAGTTCTATTACACACACACACACACACACACAAACAATGCATGTGTGAGTGTGCATGCACATACACACACATGCTAATTGATTGCTATTTTAAACCAAGCGTCAGCAGTCATTTTAGCCATCTATGGAATGAACAGGGCTAAACAGTGGAGTAAGCAAATTCCTTCCATGGCCGATTAAGCACAAGACATAGACACGAAAGAAGAAAAATGGCAAATAAGAAAAGGGGGGAAAGAAAGAAAAAAAGTCAGAGAAAGAAAAAGTTACAGTTTTGATTTGGGGTATTTTTGTCCCCAAACAAGCATACATTTGTGTTCATCTAATACTTTGTAGACAATGAGGGTGTCCTTGGATGACAAAGGCTCACATCTGGGGCTCAGGTTGGAAAGGCATCTATCTGTCCATAGCAACTGTATTTACCCTGTCATGGGCACAGAGTAAATGATGTGAAGGCAAAAGTCTGGATTCTTAACTTTTCTTTAATGTTTCTCTGATCATTTTACCTCATTCTCCTCATAAGGATGTTGCTATGAACTCTTAACAAACCACGTCCAAAGTTTCAAACATGGGCTTGCAAATATTTTACTTGGGATTCTCATTAATGTGGTAAATAGCTTCTCTTGGCTAGTTTCCAATTCGAATCTTTAGCTCTGTAATCAGAACAAATAATGTAATTGTCAGTTATAGATCAAGCCTACAACTTGCCAGATGATTTCAGTGGTTGTCATATTACTAGTGTCCTTGAAAGCACAAAACATTTGAGGCTTTTGCTGGAGGCATCCAAAGTCGCTTGATTATTTTTCCATTCATAACCCTGAGCAAAGGCCTTCTGGTATCATCCTTAAGCCCTAGGTTTTGATTGTTGACACTAAAACTGTTAATCAGCCTTCTATTTAGAACTCTAAAGCTGAGTAATCCACCCTGTCTCATAACCCTGTCATGCTTGATATTACCCAAAATAATCGTTGCCTCTCCAGCCATCTATCCTCTCTTGAACTTACAAAGTAGAATTTCAGTCCAGCAGTTTCCCTCTGAGTTTCAGCCTCCCATTGAGAAGATTATTAAATGATCACTTGCATGTATCAAAGACACCTTAAACTCAACATACCCAGCACTACACTCCTTTCCTGAGGATCTATTCCACTACCTGTCAATCTGCACCTGCCGCCATACACACAGTTGCTTACAACAAAGACCTTCGGGCTTTTTCCTTCTTTCTTCTTGATTGTCACATCTAATAGGTGTTAAGATCTTAATGATTCTTCTTCCTTCATAGCTAAGCGTTATGGCAAGCATCTTCTAAATGGCTTTCCTAATTTCACTTTGAATTCTCCAGTCTGCACCTCAATTTGCTGCTGGTGACCTTTTAAAATTACACACTTCTATCTAAAATCCTTCAGTAGGTGCCCTTTGCCTTCAAAATATAACTAGACTTCTTATTCTGGAATTTAATGGTCTTCATGAACTGTCCTTGTCTTTCCCTACTTTCCCCAGGCCAATACCCAAGGCTTGCACCCAGCAAACCACCTTCCCCTCTTGGCCACCTTCTCCCCTTTGTTAATACCTCCTCACTCCTCAGAGATGTTGAGTGTTTGTGCCAGCATGCTTTAGTACTCTAACACATGTAGTATAATTTCTAATCCTCCTAAAAATCCTGTGGGAGTAATAGAAATGGCTACGTTTGCCCAAGTTCAGTTAGTGAGTAGCTAGAGACTCAAATCAAGCCTTGCCAGACATCGGTGCCCACGTTCTTTGCAGGAAGCCAAGATGCCTCACTTCAGAACACCACTCAAATGTCCTCTTCCCTAGGGGGCCTCCCCTGACTCCCTCATGCTGCTACTTTCATGACATCCAGCCTGGAGTTCCCTCTATCAGCCTCAAGTACAACCCCCAGAGCAAGTGTCTGTCTGTCTGTGCTGTAGGCTCTGAGCTATCAAGCAGACATTGGGACTTTCAATGATCTAAGAGATGCCTGTTCACAGATGCTAAAATTCAAGTAATACATAAAGCTATATGGAGACCCCCATCTCTAGGCCAACTTCTTAGAGGTAACAAATGTTAACCACTGCTTGTGTAACCTTCCAGAAATGTTTGTATGGAACTATACACACATACATATAGCCTTTGCCCCCAACAGAGGGGCTCATATTTTCACACTTCCTCTGTGATTTTTTTTCTTAAGACTACATCTAAGACTTTTTTTCTATATCAGTACATATAAGTTGACTTCATTTTTTGGTAGAAATAAATCTTTATATATTCTTTTCATATTTCAAATGGATGAATAAAACTCACAGTTTTAAGATTAAAAAGCCAGGGCTCAGGATGTAGCTCAGTGGTAGGGTGCTTGCCCTGCATGCACAAGGTCCTGGGTTCAATACCTAGTACTGCAACAACAACAACAACAACAAAAAGTCAGCATGGAAAAAAAAAGTTCTATCTATATGCTGTTTGTAAGAGAAACACCTAAAACATGATGCAGAAAGATTAAAAGTCAATTCATTGAGTAAAATAAGAATGCATGAGCCTTTTTCTTTCTGTGTACATGTGTGTTATGAATGTGTATGTGCATAAATAGGTAGGAGAAGGGAAAGTTGAGCCTTATAGAAGAAAGCTAATCAATGAATGGAGAAGGAATAATGGAAGTAGAAAATTTCTATTTGGCACCCATCATAGTATTAAATGATTCAAGCAAGAATCACTAAGTATTACTAAAACTAGAGAATAAGAATCCAAGGAGTAGTGAGATATTTTATAATTGTTTGAAAGTATCTATCTATGACAAATAACAAATTTATAAACTACAAAGGGAAAATAATAACTTTGCAATAAAGAAATTTGAGAATCACCACCTTAATCAAGTGATCCAAATTAATACCACAAGTAACAAAACCCATCAACATCATCTATGATAAACTGAGATGGGTGCGGCACTGTGTGTGGAGTGTTTCTGTCAAGATGCATAAATGGGAATCTAATCAGGATGGAATGTCAGACAAACCCAAATGGAGGGGCATTCTGCAAAAGAAACAGCCAGACTCTTCAAAAGCTCAAGTTCAAGAAAGACAAAGAAAGCTCTGAGGAAACATCACAAATTAGAGGTGACTAAAGAGATCTGACAATAGAGTACAACCTGTGATTTGGGACTTTCTTCTGCTATTAAGGACATTATTGGGACAAATCTGAATAACCTTTCAAAATTACAAATCTGATCTTGGAACTACTTCTTAAAATCCTTCAATTGTCACATTTTGCCTTCAAAACACAAACCAAACTCCTTAGTATGGAATTCAACACTCTCACTAAGTTAATCCATCTGTAAATACTCTAAGGGATAAGACTTTTGTTCTTGTTGTCAACACAGCCATAATTTCAAACCAGGCTGGATGTGGGTGCTGTAAGGAACTCAGAGCCTGCGTACCAGTCCCCACCAGCCATGTTTTGGCAGTATGCCTTTTGATCCTTCTGTGATCCTCCCTGTCAAAATCTGGATCTGTGGAGAATGATATTGGCCAAATTATATTGTTATATTGTGTGCATGTACGGATATGTAACAACAAATCCTACCATTGTGTACAACTATAATGCACCAATAAAAATGTGGAAAAAAATCTGTATCTCTGAGGGTACAGAACATTTCCATACTACAAAAATCCCCCACATTACTCTTTTATAACCACATGCACTTCTTTTTTGGCACCCTCTCCCTCAACCCTGGCAATCACTAATCCATTTCTATAGTTTTCATCTCAGGAACATCATATAGGGCCAGTTGAGGTGGTACACGCCCATAATCCCAGCTACTTGGGAAGCTGTGATGGGGGGATCATTTAAGCCCAGGAGTTTGATACCAGCCTGGGCAATATAACAAGACACCGTCTCTTAAAAACCAAACAAAATCAAACCAATGTCATATAAATAAAATTATACAGTAGATAAACTTTGGGGTTTGTCTTTATTCACTCAGTGCAATTCTCTGGAGAGACATCCAGGGTCTATTGAGTTCATCAATTTTGCATTCCCACCAGCAATGTTTGAGTGATCCAGTTTCTGTATGTTCTTGCCACCATTTGGTGTCATCATGATTTTTTATTTTAGCTATTCTGATAAGCATGTAATGGTATCTCTTAGTGGTTGTCAGTGCATTTCCCTAATGACTAATGATATTGAACATCTTTTCATGTGCTTATTTGCCATCTGTGTTGTCTTCTTCATGGCTTTTCACCATCTTCTAATTGAACGTTTGTTTATTTTACTGCTGAGTTTTGAGAGTTCTCTCTGTATTCTAGATACTACTAGTTCTTTGGTGGATATGTGCCTGGCAAATATTTTCTCTGTAAAAAAAAATGCAGACTTTGTCTTTTAAATGGTCTTACCAGGATCTTTTCAGAGGAATGTTTAAAAATTATTTATTGACATCAAGTTTATCAATTTTTTTCACTTATGGAACATGCTTATAGTTCAAGTCTAAGAACTCTGTGCAGAGCCTTGAATTCGAAAGATATTTCTCCAGCTTTTTTTTCTAAAAATTGAAAAAAAATTTTACATTTCGCACTTAAGTTCCTGATCCTTTTTGAGACTTTTTTTTTTTTTTTTTTTTTTTTTTTTTTTTTTTTTTTTTTTTTGTGGTACCGGGGATTGAACTCAGGGGCACTTGACCACTGGGTCACATCCCCAGACCTTTTTGTATTTTATTTAGAGACAGGATCTCACTGAGTTGCTAAGTGCTTCCCCATTGCTGAGGCTGGCTTTGAACTCGCGATCCTCCTGCCTCAGCCTCCCAAAGTGCTGGGATTACAGGCGTGCGCCACCGCGCCCGGCTGAGACATTTTTTGAATAAAGTAGGATACCTAGGTCAAGAGTCTTTCTCTTTCTTCAGCTATGGATGTTCAATTGCCCCTGCATCATTTAAGGAAAAGGCTACATTTTCTCCATTTAATGGCTTTTATATCCTTGTAAAAAAATCAATCAGGCATATTTGTGTGGGGTTATTTATAGATTCTGTATTCAATTCCATTAATAGATGTGTTTACTCAATCTCTTTTTATGCCAGTACTACACAGACTTGATTATTATAGTTCTGGAAGTCTTGAAAATGGGAAGACTGATTCCTCCTAGTTTATTTTTCTTATTCAAAATTATTTTAGTTTTTGAATTTTAGAATAATCTTGTTTACATTTACAAAAATATCTTGCTGGGATTTTCATAGGAATTACATTAAATTACATTTATATCCATCTGGGGGAAACTGACATCTTTATTATGTTGAGTCTCCAATCCATGAATATAGACTATCTCCCCATTTTTGTAGGTCTTCTTTGATAGTTTCATAACATTATGTAGTTTACAGCATGTATGTCCTGTATTTGTTTTAATAGATTTATGCCTAAGTATTTTATATTTTTGAATGAGTGTTAACAGTATTATATTTTTTAATTTTGATTAATTTTCCTGTTATCTCCATGGTTTATAAAAATATAATTGCTTTTTGATATCAGTAATCTAAAAGTTTTCTTTCCTTTTGGCAAATTCTTGGGGATTTTCTACCTAGACAATCATGTGATCTGTAAATAGGAATAACTTTATTACTTCCTTCCCAATCTGTATGACTTTTATTTACTTTCCATGCTTTATTGCACTGGTTAGAGTTTCTAGTACTGTGGCAATAAGAGTGGTGAAAGTAGGCATCCTTGCCTTGTTCCCAACCTTATGGGGAAATTTTACTTTTTCGCGATTACATATAATATTAGCTGTAGGATTTTGCAACATTGGGTAGTCTTTCTCTGTGATAGTTTGAATGTTGACTGTCCACCAAAGATCCATGTTTTAAAGACTTGGTTCCCAGAGTTGAGCTAATGGAGGTAGTAGAAGCTTTAGAAACTATATAAACCTTTCTCTTTATAAGTTAGCCATTTCAGGCATTTCATTATAGTGATAGAAAGCTGACTAATCCATCCTCTAATCCCGTTTTTCTGGAAGTTATTTTTTTTAATCATGAATGGGTAATGAATTTTATCAAATGTTTCTTCAAAATCTACTGATATTATTATGTGATCTTTCTTCTTTATTCTGTCAGTATGTGGACTATTTGATTTTGAATAATGAACTGGCCTTGTACCCCTGTAATAAAACTCATTCTTGGGCTGGGGATGTGGCTCAGCGGCAGAGTACTCGCCTAGCACGTGCGCGGCCCGGGTTCGATCCTCAGCACCACGTTTAAAACGCATTGTGTACAACTAAAGCAAATAAATAAATATTTAAAAAAAAAAAAAAACTCATTCTTGGTGTATACTATTTCTATATTGTTGAATTCTATCTGCGTTTCTTTTTTTTTTTTTTTTTTTTGTCGTTGTTAAGGATTTTTGGGTCTATATGCATGGAATATTTTAGTCTATGGTTTTCTTTTTTGTGCTGCCTTTCTTTTGGGCATAAGGATAACACTACCTTCATAAAATGAATTAAGAAGTGTTCCCTTCTCTTCTTTCTGAAAGAAATAATGTGGAATTGGTTTAATTCTTTAAATATTTAATAGAAGTCTCCAGTGATACAATTTAGACATGCATATTTCTTTTGAGGGGGTTTTAAAATTACAAATTTAATTTCCTTTTTAGTTATAAGGTTATTCAAAGGATCTATTTCTTATTGGGTAAGTTGTGATAACTTTGTTTTTCCATTAATTGGTCCATTTCTTCTAAATTGCTAAATTTATGTTGGTAGAGTTGTTTGTAATATTCCCTTATTATCCTTTGGTATCTGCAGAGTCTATAGTGATTTCTTCTTTTCTACTTCTGATGTTGGTAATTTGTCTTTTTTGTTTTTTACTTTTTAAAATCTTGCTAGAGCCTTTTCAGTTGTATTGATCTTTTCAATGAAACAGTTCCTTGGCTAAATGATGTTTTCCATTGTTTTTCTATGTTCAACTTTATTGATTTCTGCTCTTTATTATTTCCCTCTTGCTGTGAATTTATTTTTGTTCTTCTTTTACCAAGTTTTCAAGTTGGCACTTAGATTGATTTGAGATGTTTTTCTTTTCTTTTTCTAATGTATGCACTTAGTGCTATATATTTCCTCTTCAGCCTTGTTTTGGATGTGTCCCACAATTTTGACACATTTTATTTTCATTTTCACTCAGTTCAATGTATTTTTAAACTCCCTTTGACACTTCTTATTTGACTCCTGCATTATTTATATGTGCATTTGTAGTTTTCAAATGTTTGGAAATTTTCCTGTTATCTTTTTGCTATTTATTTCTAGTTTGACTCGTTGTGGTCAGAGAATACATTGTGCATGATTTAAATCATTTAAATTTTGTTGAGGTTTAGTTTATGGCCAAAGATATGGTGTATATATATTCTTTGGCATTTGAAGAGATTGTGTCTTCTGCTCTTGTTGGGTGGAGTATTTTGTAAGTACTGATTAGACTTTGTTAGTCATTAGTGTTTTTTTTTTTTTTAGTAATATTCTGTACTTATTTTCTGTCTAGTTGGTCTAACAATTATTGAGAGAAGTGTTAAAGTTTCCAATCCTAATTGTACATTTTTATGTATCTCCTTTAAGTTCCGTTAGTTTTTACTCCACATATTTTGCTACTGTTATTCAGTGCATACCCATTTAAGACTTCTATGTCTTCTTGGTGGGTTAATCCATTTAATATTATATAGTGGTCTTTTCTGTGTCTGGAAATTTTCTCTGATCCAAAGTCTACTTTATTTTATACTAATCCAGCCATTCCTGATTATTGTAAAATTGTAGTTTTGATTTGCATTTCTGTAATTGTTAATGATGCTAAACATTTTTTCATATTTTGGGGGCATTTGTATTTCTCCTTTTGCGAAATCTCTGTTTTGTTCATTTTCCCTAAATTATTAATTGGGTTATATGTGTTTTGGGTGTTTAGGTTTTTTAGTTCTTTTTTAAAAAATATTTAGTTAGTTAGTTAGTTGTACACAATGCCTTTATTTATTTTTATGTGGTGCCAAGGATCAAACCAGGGCCGCACATCTGCTAGGTGAGCGCTCTACTGCTGAGCCACAACCCCAGCCCCGGTTTTTGAGTTCTTTAGATACTGGATATTAATCCTTGTCAGAAGAGTAGCTAGCAAAGATTTCCTCCAATTCTTCACATTATTGTTTCATTTGCTGTGCAGAAGCCTTTTAATTTGATCCCATCCCATGTATTAAATTCTAGCCTTATTTCCTGAGCTTTAGGGGTCTTATTGAGAAAGTTATTGCCTGTGCCTATATGTTGGAGAGTTGACCCTATGTTTTTTTGCCAGGGGTTGCATAGTTTCTGGTCTAATTCCTAAATCTGTGATCCACTTTTAATTGACCTTTGTGCAGGGTGAAAGAAAAGGATCTAGTCTCATTCTTCCATGTATGGATAACCAGTTTTCCCAGGACAATTTATTTAAAAGACTGTCTTTTCACCAGTGTATGTTTTTGGCAAATTTTTCAAGGATCAGATTACTATATCTTTGTGGGTATATCTCTGTGTCTTCTATTCTGTACCGCTGGCCTATGTGTCTGTTTTTATGCCAAGGCAGTTTTTGTTACTATAGATCTATAGTATAATTTGAAGTCAGATATTGTGATGCCTCCAGCCTTGCTTTATTGACAGAATTGCTTTGACTATTCTGGTCTTTTATTCTTCCAAATGAACTTTAGGACTGTTTTTATTTCCTAGTTCTGTGAAGAATGTTACAGGTATTGTGCATTGACTCTGTGCACTGCTTTTGGTAGTATGGCCATTTTAACCATATTAATTCTGCCTGAGTATCCTAGATGATCTGAGTATCTTTCTGATTTTCTTATGTAGTCACTCATAGCTATAAACTTTCCTCTTAGAACTATCTTCATAGTTTCCCAGAGATTCTGGTATGTTGTATCACTATTCTTTTTTGATTCTAACAATTTTTAAATTTCTCTCTTGGCTTCTTATATTACTCATTCATTATTTAAAAGTGTATTGTTCAAACCACAGGTGTTTATATAGTTAATATAGAGATTTTTTTTGTTTGTTTGTTTTTTGGTACGAGGGATTGAATTCAGGGGCATGCGACTACTGACCCACATCCACAGCCCTTTTTTGTATTTTATTAGAGACAGAGTCTCACTGAGTTGCTAAGTGCCTCGCCATTGCTGAGGCTGGCTTTGAACTTGCGATCCTCCTGCCTCAGCCTCCCAAGTGCTGGGATTACAGGCATGCGCCACCGCACCGGGCTAGTATTGATTTTTAATAATCAGATAAATGCAAGAAAAGATTATATCAAGTTTTGTTCTCTCTCTCCCCCCCCCCTTTGTGTTTGCTATGAGTTGTTTTGGGTCCTAAAAATGGTCTATTTTGGAGAATATTCCATAAACAGCTGAGAATAAAGCATATTTGGCTGTTGTTGGACAAAATATTCTATAGATGTCTGTTAAGTCCATTTGATTTATAATATTCTTAGGTCCAAAGAGTCTTTCCTGAGATTATATTTAAATGACCTATCTGTTGGTGAGAGATGAGTGCTGAAATCACCCTGTATTATTATACTTGGGTCTGAATCTTTAATTTGAGTAGTGTCTGTTTTATATAATTAGGTGCACCAAGGTTTGGTGCATATTTACTCTTGTTATATCTTCTTGTTGTTTTTTAATTTTGCCAGTATGGAATGACCTTCCTTGTCTCTTCTGATTAATTTTGGCTTGAAGTCTACTTTGTCAAATATGAGAGTAGTTACTCCTGCTTGTTTCTGGGCTCCATTTGCATGGTATATTATTTTCCATCCTTTCACTTTCAGCTCATGGCTGTCTTTCTCTAAAAGGTAAGTCTCTTGAAAGCAACATATAGTTGGGACTTGTTTTTTAATCCATTCTTTTTTTAATCCTTTTTAAAATATATATATCAGGGATTGAACCCAGTGGCATTTAACCACTGAGCCATATCCCCAGCCCTTTTTAATATTTTATTTAGAGACAGAGTTTTGCTAAGTTGCTGAGGATCTCACCAAGTTGCTGAGGCTGACCTTGAACTTACAATCCTCCTGCCTCAGCCTCCTGAGCCTCTAAGATCACAGGCATGAGACACCACGCCCAGCCAGCCTACATCTTTTTATTGGAGGGTTGAGACCATTTATATTCAATGTTGTTATACAGAGATGTTTGATAATTACGGCCATTTTGATTTATTTATGTTTAATTTGGTCCTGCTTCTCATTTGCTTAGCTATCTTTCAAATGAGATTTTGTCTATTTGTGAGCTCTGGGTTTGTTTTTTATGTCTTCTTTTTTTATTTTTTAAAAATATTTGTTTTAGTTGTACACAATGCCTTTGTTTTCACGTGGTGCTGAGGCTTGAACCTGAGCCACACACGTGCTAGGCAAGCACTCTACCGCTGAGCCACAACCCCAGCCCCTTTTATTTATTCTTTGTGAAGTATTTCTTTCAGTATTTTCTTTAACACCAGCTTAGTAATCATGAATTCTTTTAGTTTCTGCTTATCTTGGAAGGTTTTTATTTCTTCTGCAATTCTGAATGACAGCTTTGTTGTATACAGCAATGTGGGTTGACAGTTATTTTCTTTCATGACTTTTAACACATCATTCCAAGTCGTCCTGGATTTTAGAGTTTGTGCTAAGAGTGCAAAAGTAATTCTGATTGGCTTCTCTCTAAACATGACCTGACATTTTTATCTTGTGGCTTTTAAAATTTTATCCTTTTCTATCTGTTAGGTATTTTAATTATAATGTGTTGTAGAGAAGATCTTTTTTGATCTTTGCTATTTGGGGTCCTGTATCTGGATGTCCAACTCACGTTCAAGGTTTGGAAATTTTTCTGTTATTATTTCCCTGAAGAAGTTATATGTGTCATTAGTCTGTATCTCACAACACTTTTCAATTCCAATGTTCTCAAATTTGGTTTCTTAATGTACCAAAATTCTTGTATATTCTGGTCATTGTTCCCCCCCTTTTTTTTTTTCTTCTTTAATACTGTCTGAATATTCAAGTCTGGCCATTTTGTCTTCTGAGATTCTGTCTTCAGTACAGTCTACTCTATTAGAAAGACTTTCAACTGAACATTTTAAAAAATTTATTGTGTTGTTCATTTCCAAGGTTTCCATTTGGTTCTTTAAAAATATCTTTATCTAGCCTGGCATGGTGGCGTACGCCTGTAATCCCAGCACTTGGGAGGCTGAGGCAGGAGGATCACGAGTTCAAAGCCAGCCTCAGCAATGGCGAGGCACTTAGCAACTCAGTGAGACCCTGTCTCTAATAAAATACAAAAAAGGGCTGGGGATGTGGCCCAGTGGTCGAGTGCCCCGAGTTCAATCCCTGGTACCAAAAAAAAAAAAAAAAAAAAAAAAAAATTAAAAAGAAAAGAAAAATGAAAAAATACCTTTATCTCCTTACTGAATTTCTCATTTATGTCCTGTACTGACTCCCATAATTCATTCAGTTGTTTTTCTGTGTTGTCTTGAATTAATTGATCATTTTAATAATGATTCTTTAAATCTTTATCTAATATTTCTCCACTTCAATATCTTTGCATTCAGTTGCTGGTGAATTATGAACTTTAAAAGGCATCAGGTTACCTCATTTTTAAATATTTCTTATATTCTAGTGTTGACTTTTATGCATCAGTTGGGATAGATTTCTCTTCCACTTTTATGCATGGGCCTTTTTAGGGCACAACTTTATCTTACCAAAATGTCTCAGAGTGATCTAGATTGAGACCCTTAATAGGTGTGTATCCACAGCCTTTGTGTTAATTTTCTCTGTTTTTGCTATAAAAATGGACGTTTGTGAGTGGAACATGAGGGCCCCCACTTGCTATTCTTACTTAGGGTCTGGTCATTAGTTTGGGATTTTTGTCTCCTCTGTTGTTTGCATTAAAGTATCACTGAAGTTTGAGAGTGATTAATTTGTATGTTGAGCAAGTGGGAGCCCCAGTCTCTTGACTGGGGTTAGTTCAGCATCAGAGACTCTACCCTTAGAACTTGCAGTGTTTCTGTATCCTCAGGTATCATAGAAAAGGAGTAAACGATAGCAAAAATTGAAGCAAACTATATATAGCATTAAAACAAATACCCAATGTCTACTATGACATCTAGTACACTAATTGCCACAAAAACAGAAACAATGAGGTCAGCAATTGCCAAGAGCACAAACATTAAACTGCCATGGACTAGATCTGGCATTAAGCAGCAGGTATCAACTATGCCATCCACAGTACTAATAAATGCAACAACATGAATGGTGGGGCAGGGGTTATGTAAACCAAATAGTTCTAAAAGATGTTAAAAATACAGTTCATTAAGATAAAACAAAATGTGATAGGAACAGAAAAGAAAGTTTAAGTGTTCAAAATGTGAACAGAGAGAATGCAGAAGAGACATAGCAAGTGATGGTTATAAAATAAAGAAGATAAAAAAGTAGAAAAAAGTAAAGGGATAGAGAAAGTGAGAACAAGAGAATTTGACTATTAGTGGGAGGGAGAGAGAAGGAAAGAGAAACAAACAAAAACCCTAACCTTCAAAAAACAAGGAAAAATTATTCTTTAAAAATTTCCATAAAAGAGCAAAAAAGAAACAAATATATAACTGTTATATTATATATTACATACAATATATATTATATACAACGATTATATATGTATATATAGTTGTATATATCCATGAACCAATCATCACAGCAAGAACACCAAAAAATAAAAAAGGAGAAAAGACTCTGTTTTTTAAAAAATATTCATTTATTTGCCTTAGTTTTACACAATATGCTTATTTTTACGTGTTGCTGAGGATTGAACCCAGGCCACGCACATGCTAGGCAAGCGCTCTACCGTAGGGCCACAATCCCAGCCCAAAAAAAGACTCTTAATGAAAAGTGAAAGAATTTTTTTCCACTCAAGTGGTCAAAACTGTCTACAAAGGTGGATGTTCACTGCCTATGCCTGACAGTCTTTCTTCCACTGGGCTATGTACTCAGAGAGAGAGAGAGAGCAGGGACTGGGTGTTGTTAATCTCTTTCTTTTTTGTGTGTGTTGCTCACAAATCTTTCAGCTGCAGCCTAAAGCTGGTAGAAATAGTTTTCATCTCCCCTTCTCACCAGTATAAAGGTGGAACCATAATGGAAAGTACAGTCAACTGGAGTTTTGTTCAGACAGATCAGATAGATGTACTCCCACAGTCGGGCTGCTGCAGAATTCTAAAAAGGAAGTTCTTGTGGCTGGGGATTAGGTCTAATCAGGCCTTAGGGACTTTATTGGGTGGTATCTGCTCTGGAGAGATTAGATCAATATATCCCTAAGGCCAGGCAGATGCTGAACTCTGCTGGAGTCTGGATCTTAGGAACCTCCCATGGATTCTACTTGTGGGGCAGGGAAGCCAATCCTCCACGGGTCTCACACACTCCACTGTCCACAAATATACTTTTGTAGCCTTATTCCCTGAGTGTATTGATGCTCACCTGTTCAGTTTCCTGATCCTCTTCAACTGATCACATAAGCCGCTAGAGTCAAAGGGCAAGCATTTCTGATTTGACTCCCCTGGGTACAATCTTCTCTGTGCCTTTTCCACTCACATTCTGGTAGGTCCACCCTAGGCCACGCTGTAGGTACTTGCTGGGACAGCATAGCCATGTTTGCTGTGATCTCCTGGGCTGTGTTGCTGTGTGACCTCCTCAAGATGGCTCCTACGTCAGCTCTCCATTTGCCAGTTGGGATATGCAGAGCACTTTTCAAACACCAGTTCACTGCTCAGCCTCTGGATCAGCTAAGTTCAGGCTGTTTTTCTGATCTGCAGGTTTTTCCTCGCCTAATCTGTTTGTTGTGTTTCTCTCTCTTTAGTATCCCTCCCCTGTGCACTGAACCAGTGCTGCTGCCTGCCACAACCAACTTGGCTCCAAGGTACTCCTCCTTGTTTTTTGTTCAATGTATCAAAATTTCTGAGTCTCTAATGTTCTCTGTCTGGTATTGAATTTCAGTGAATTCCCTCTTTCACCTACATTACTGAGAAGTAATACCCCCTTTGTTTGTATCCCAAGACACAGAGAAATTGGAAATGCAGCCTTCTAATCTGCCATCTTGAATCTCCTATCCTTATACTTTCAACCTTTCTATATTATTATATTTGAAGTGTGTTTCTTATAGACAGCATATAGATGGGTCATGTTTTAAAACTATTTCTGTCAATCTCCCTTTTAATTGCTGTAAATGGACCACTTACATTTAATGCAATTATTGATATATTGGGTCCAAAGATTGTCATTTGATTTTTTTATTTTCTTATTTGTTCTATATTTCATTTCTCTGTTTTCTTTTTCCTGCCGTACTATAGGTTACTCAGACATTTTTAATAATTCTATTTTGGTTTATCTGTGGCGTTGTAGAGTGTATTTATTTGTAGAGGGTTTTTAATTGGTTGATATAGGTATTACATTATACATAAATAACTCACACAGTCTGTTAGTGTCATCATTTTTATATTTCAAGTGCAATATTGAAAAATTATTTCCTTTTACACCTCTTTACCTTCCACCATTTATAATACGATTGTCTTACTATTTCTTCTACATACATTTGGAACCATACCAAACAATTATCATTTGTACTTCAACAATTAAACAGTTTTAAAATTTGAATAATATGGGCTGGGGTTGTAGTTCAGTGGTGGAGTGCTTACCTAGTGTGCATGGAGCACAGGGTTTGATCCTCAGCACCACATAAAAATAAATAAATAAATAAATAAATAAATAAAATGAACATCTACAACTAAAAATATTTTTAAATTGAATAATAGATGGAAAAACTATTGTATTATATTTACTAATTATTTGTTTGTTTTTCTGATATGAGAAGTATCCTTTTTTTTAACCTTTTGTAATTGTTTATTGTCAGGACTAAAAAATTACACATAAGTTTTTTTTTTTTCCAAATTTATTTTTTATTCTAAGTTGTTAGAAATGACAGCAGAATGTATTACATTTCATATTATACTTATAGAGCACATTTTTATGTATCTCTGGTTACCCTAAGTGCATGTGTGAAGTCACAAATGGTGTGAATATACTTTATATACAACCAGAGAAGTATCCTTCTTTTATCATTTCCTTTCCTGATGCTCCAAATTTCTTTCTTCTGCTGTTTTCTTCCTGTAGCCATTCTTTTAGAGTAGGTATGCTGGTGACAGATTTTTACTTTTCCTTTATATGAGACTATCTTAGTTTCCCTTTCATTTCTGAAATTCACTGGGTATAGAAATTCTGGTTTGGCAATTCCTTTTTTCAACACTTAAAAAAATATTGTGCTCCTTCCTTAAGACTCCCATAGTTTCTGATAAGAAATCCACTATTATTCAAATAATGTTTTCCCTGGCTAATTTCAAGATTTTTCTCTTGGCTTTTAGTCTTCAGAAGTTTAGCTATGATGTGTCTTGGAATGGATTTCTTTGGGTTAATCCTACTTGGGGTTTTCTCAGCTTCTTAAATCTCTAGATTTATATCTTTCATGAAAAATTTAAAGTTTTCAGTCACTGATTCTTTGAGGATATTTTATTCTCACTTTCTTCCCCTTCTCTTTCTGCAACTCCAATAATACTATGTAAATCTGTGTTATAGTTCCAGTGTTCTGAATTTCAGCTCATTTTTTATTTGTTTATTTTTGAACCATTGTTATCATTGGGCAAATTCTATCATTCTACTTTTCA
This sequence comes from Tamias sibiricus, assembly GCA_025594165.1. Lineage (NCBI taxonomy): Eukaryota > Metazoa > Chordata > Mammalia > Rodentia > Sciuridae > Tamias > Tamias sibiricus. The sequence continues at coordinate 17,322,659 of CM046660.1, read as the reverse complement.
GTTCACTGATCCTTTTTTCTGTTTCCTCCATTCTGCTAATGAGTCCAAACACTGTGTTTTCTATCTTAGTTATTGTAAAGTTCTAAAACCCATTTGGTTCTTCTTTGTATCTTCTATTTCTTTGCTCAGACTGTCTACTTCTGCATTCATTTCTAGTGTGTTCATGTCTGTCTTGAAATCTTTGTCATGTTATTGTAACATCTCTGTCATTTTGATGTTGGCATCTATTGATTGGCTTTTGATATCTTTTTCAGTTTAATATCTTCCCAGTTGTTGATATGATGAGTAATTTTCAGTTGACACCTGGATATTTTTATATTATGTTATGAGCCTACAGATCTTATTTTACCCATTTGTTTTATTTTTTATTTGTTTTTTGTTTGTTTGTTTTTCTCTTTTATTGGTTGTCACACTGTTCTAGCAGAGGAGGGGGACACAATCCTATTGCCAGGGGAAGGTAAAAGTTTTGGTTCCCCACTCAGCCTCTCTGTTACACCTGAATAGCACTCCTCATCACTGATGTGCAGAGGGAATCCCAGCTCCCCAGGTGTCCTCCACTGACACTGAGGTGGGGATTGCCTTGTTACCATTGGATGGTGGTAAATTCAAGATTCATCACTAGTCCTCGTCTAGTCCAACAGGGATGGGGAGGGCCAACTCATTACTGCCGGTTGGTGGTAGAAGTCCAGGCTCTTCATGGTGGGGCTCTTCATGGTGGGCACTTCATCATAGCCTCACAAGCATAGATTCTAAGCTCTGCGCTCAGCCTTTGTTGGCATGGGTGAGGGCCAAAGATTTTGCTATGCTGTTTAATGAGATTAGAACAATTATTATGTGTGTTAGCTTGGGTTGCTATAACAAAGTACAATGGTCTGGTAGCTTAAACAATAGATGCTATGTCTTATAGTTGTGGAAGGTGGGATGTCTGAGATCAAGGTGCTAGCCAATTTGGTTCCTTGTGAGGGCTTTCTTCCTGGGTTGCCAATGGCTACTTTCTCACTGCATTTTCACATGACAGGAAAAAAGTGATCTATCTCTCTTCTTCTTATAAAGCCACTGATCCCACATGAAGGCCCACACTCCTGACCTCATCTAACCCCAATAATCTCCCAAGGCCCCACCTCCAAACATCATCACATTAGGGGTTGGGGCTTCAACATATAAATTTTGGGGAGACCTAATTCAGTTCATAGCACTAAAATTTTCCCATCTCACTAGGCCACCCCTTTCCCAGTCCTTTAGCTAAAGAAAGCAGACTTTTATTGTTGTTATTTTTAACTACTCCTGTTGGCATTCCCAGCTTGCTGGCTTCTTCAACTAATAAAAATCCAGAAATCACTGAAATATTATTCCTCAGGTTCGTGTGTGTGTGTGTGTGTGTGTGTGTGTGTGTGTGTGGTGCTGAGGATTGAACCCAGTGCTTCTCAAGTGTTAGGCGAGCACTCTACCACTGAGCCACCACCCCAGCCCCTATTCCTCAGTTCTGAGGTTCCCAAATATTCTGCCTTCTTTTCTCTACCTTTTAGAGTCTTATATTTGTTTTATATATAATATCAGGATTTATTATTGTGCTAATGGAAGGAACGGGAAAATGCATCAGAAGAAAATAATTTCTTTTTCTTTAGGAAATGAAAGGAAAAAGTTAGGGCTCTATGTATTTGTTTCTGTATATAAGACTATCATAAGCCCATTACTGGGCATCATATCCCAAATTGGCCACTGAGAGACATTCATTGGTTTATAAACTTTAGTTAATAAATTTATACACACACACTCTATTTATTGAAAAATAAAATTATATTCTGCCAAGAATCACTTGGACAAAAACATAAACAAAATTGACTCTGCCCAATGAATTAGAACACCATCTTCAGTGCATAATATTTCTCATGTGCCTTTTAAGTCCTCTTTGCAGAAAACTAAATTAACATTTAACATTTGCAAACCTCAGTTTTCTAGATCTATTTAATCTTGCTGAGACTTGGATAAAGGAGTAGTATGGGCTGTCTTTGTTTCTTCAATCCGATGGCTCACAAAGTGTGGTCCATTAGTTTTAGGCATGTGTACATGAAATTAAAACTATTTTCACAATAGTACTAAGATGTTATTTGCCTTTTCTGTGTGACAAAATCTGCACTGATGTCACACAAACAATGATGGGTTAAACTTCTGATGCTTTAGCATGAATCCAGCAGCAGTACCAAACTGTACTGGTATGAAAGGTCCATTGATTTAGGAAAATGGGAACACAAGCCACAGACTGGGATAAAATATTTTCAAAACACATATCTGATAAAGGACTAGTATCCAAAATATACAAAGAACTCCTAAAACTCAACAATAACAAATAACCCAATTAAATAATAGGCAAAGATCCAAATAAATACCTCAACAAAGAAGATATACAGACAGCAAATAAGCATATCAATAATGCTCAACATCATATGTCATTAGAGGCTTGCAAATGAAAACATGAGAAATAGATACTGTACACATATTAGAATGGCCAAAATTCAAAAAACTAGCATTACCAAATACTGACAAGCATGAGGAACAACAGAAACTCTCATTCGTTACTAGTGGGCATGCAAAATGGTACAGTCACTTTAGAAGACAATATGGCAAATTGTTTTTTTAAAACTTTATTTTGTTTGTTTATTTTTTATGTGGTGCTGAGGATTGAACCCAGTGCCTCACATGTGAGAGGCAAGTGCTCTACCACTGAGCCACAACCCCAGCCCTGGCAAATTCTTACAAAACTAAACACACTATTTGATCCAGCAATCATACTCCTAGGTATTTGCCCAAAAGAGTTGGAAATTTATATCCACACAAATGTTTACAATAACTTGCTTCATAATTTTGAACTGGAAGCAACCAAGATGTCCTTCAAAAAGTGAATGAATAATCAAAACCCTGATACATTTATAAAATGGAACATTACTCGGTGATAAAAAGAAATGAGCTATCAAGCCATGTAAAGATATAATGGTATGTTAAATGCATATTGCTAGTGAAAGAAGCCAGTTTCAAAATTCCACATATTGCTTGATCCCAACTATAAGATATTTTAGAGAAGGCAAACCTATAGAGAGACAGTGAAAGATCAGTGGTTGCCAGAGGTTCTAGGGAAGGAGAGAGGAGATGACTATGCAAAGCACAGGGGATTTTTAGGGCAATGAAAATATTATGTACGATTCTGTAATGGTAGATACATGCCATTATACATTTGTCCTTTCTTATGGAACTCTGTATAAGAAAGAATGAACCCTAATGTAAACTATGGACTTTAATCAACAATAATATATCAATATTGATTCATCAGTTACAAAAAATGTACCACACTAATGCAAGATGTTAATAATAGGGTAGTGGTGTGGGGAGGGACTTAGGGGAACTCCCCATACTATCTGCTTAGGTTTTGGTACACCTAAAACTGCTCAAAAAAGTTTAGTCTAGCTGAGCATACTGGTGCACCTATAATCCCAGTAACTCCAGAGGCTGAGGCAGGAGGATTGCAAGTTTGAGGCCAACCTTGGCGACTTAGCAAGACCCTATCTCAAAATAAAAATTAAAAAGTGTTAGGGGTGTAGCCAAGTGATAAAGAACCCCAAGGCTCAATCCCCAATACCACTACCATTAAAAAAAAGTCTATTAGAAAAAAAAGTCCACTTTTTTTTTTTTCCAGATTCTGCATTGCAGCTCATCTTTAACAAACTACCAAATTTGGGTTTGGATTAAAGAAAGAATATCCATAATTATTTGATAAGGCCATTAAAATACTCTCTTTGTCTAACTACATAGTTGTGCAGGGGCAGATTTTCTTCCTATATTTCGACCAAAGCAACATATTACAACAGATATTTTAAAAGGTTATCTATGTTAACGTGCAATTGCTTACTGTTTTTTAAATGAATAAGTAAGTGAACATTCAAAAATATCCAATTTCTTATACAGTAAATATTGAGAGGTATAATCCACACAAACAAAAATTCTTTAGAGTCTTTGAAATTTTAAGAGTATGAAGGGGGTTCCAAGCCCAAAAACCATTGCTCTCAGTCTTTGTGGTCTGGTTAAACTTTTTTTAGGTAATTTTTGGACCATTTAACAACTGATATACTAATAGCAAATATAGCTAATAATTACACAGAAGCTTCTGGTATCCAGAAAGAGGCCATCAGGGCTGACGGGTGTATGCTAAGCGTATCTTTTTTCAAGCATGAATTTGGAATTTGTTCAATTTTCATTCTTCTGTTATCTTCCTTTAAAACGAAACATTTCAACGAATATAATAAAACATGAAGGTAAATAAAAAAACAGTGAAGTCAAATTTATGGCGAGGCAACATAAGGCTTGCTATTACAGCTTTTAATGGCAGATAGTTTACAATAAACATTGGGCTTAGCCTGGTAGAAAATAGTCACAGACAGGAGGTAATTACTTGTCCATCTCCAAGCATCAGAAACTCTGGAGTCCCTCCAGTTGAATAATGCAGATCTGCCAACTGTCACTCACTTGGACCAATGCTTTTTTTGTTGTTGTTTTAATTAAATTGAAAAGACGGGGGGCGGGGGGGGAGAACATGAGATAAACCTCTCTCTGAAAGTGCTAAAATTCCAAGGATGAATAAATCCATGACCCATCTTTTCACACTGTCTTTATTAGTCCTGAGTAAATCACATAGACTCCCATAAATAGAGCCACTAAGGGAATGGAATGAATATATACGTGTTAGAAGGGCCCACTGCCAGCAAATCTGAATATTACAGCAGGGATTCTATAAACAGTACGAGGAAAGCAGCTCGATCCCCACACAGATAAGAATATAAACGGACCTTTTAACGAGCTTTGCATCATCACATATGAAATAATAAATACACCCAAACAGAGATAAAAAAGAGGAAGAGCAAAATTATGCAAAAATTCTGTTGTTAAGATATGTGGGCAGTGTGGCTTAAAATAGAAGCCAAGCAGCTTTCCAAAGACTTGGAGGTTTTAGATACAGAAAATAAAATCGCTCTAATTCTTGTTTAATCCTGTTCCCTCCAGCTTGTATGTCAGAAACTGTTACCCACCTCTGGTTATTTGAGGACAGTGGAACTGCTCACGGAAATATACCTGAAACAGATTCTCACAAGCACACATTCTAATTTTAGGGCTTTTACATTTAAAAAAAGAACTGTGGCAAAATTCAAGGTTCTGTGTAGGGACAGTAACCAAGAAGCAAATGGAATTTGTATCATATTCTGATCTCTAATATGCTTCACAAAAACCTGTATTTAGATTTTGTTTTATATGTACTTCAGATTAAAAGGTGATTTAGCATCAACTCAAACTGTTAGCTAGAGAGGGTTCACCTGTTATTATTAATACCTTAGATTACTTCAAATCAAGGGCTTTCAGTGGCTCACTGCGTACTTATCAAAGGAGTTTTCTTCTGAAGAATGTATGTAAAATTAATTCTGAAAATTTTTTTTAATGCTGGGGATTGAATCCAGGGGCGCTTAACCACTGAGCCACATCCCAGGCTTTTTTTTTATATTTTATTTAGAGACAGGGTCTCACTGGGTTGCTTAGGGCCTTGCTAAGTTGCTGAGGCTGGCTTTGAACTCACGATCCTCTAGCCTCAGCCTGTGGAGCAGCTGGGATTACAAGTGTGCACCGCCACACCTGGCATAATTCTGATTTTTATTTCATTTTCATCTCATTGGCTAAGTGTAAGCTGCCTGGTACCGAAAACCGGGAGGAATTCTTAGCTTTTCTTCTCTGCCTGCCGATCCCCGTGTATTAATTTGGGGGAGAGGATCTGTTTGTGTCTTTCCAAAGCATGAATCCTCTCCAATATGGATACCATCTAGATTAATAAAGCAAGTACCAAATCAAAAGGATCAAGATGAAGTTGTTGAGGAATCAAGATTAATAAAAAAGGTACAAAATCAAGAGGACCATGATGAAGATATGGAATGATTCCCTTAAAAGAGTCCTTCAAAATACGTCACAACTTAAGTGTCATTCCTCCCGGCTGGGACGAAGAGATCTCTCTTTAGTGTGCACACAATTGTATTTTTTTTTTTCTTTTTATATATGTGTTTATGTCTGTGTATTTGTCTAAATTTCATGTTAATGTGACGTCACAAATATATGTTTGTATGTGCGTCTGTCTGTCCAGTCTGACATCAAAAATAACAAAGCGCTTGTGAATATTATATATATATATATGGATCCAAATAACTCTAATTCATTTAAGTTTAAGAGTATTCTAATTGGGTAAATAATTTAATAAGTGAAGGTACCTTCAATTTTGTTTTATAGGTGTCCCAGGGATTTCTCTTTAGCGAAAAATATGACTAGGGCTGTATAACCTGATATTTTGTTGTTTTGACATAAGGTTGCTTATTTGTTATTAACTTCATTTGTTTAATAAATGATTAATTTCAATTATTTCAACAGGTAAAGGACTGCTGTATATGCAGAAACACGAGAGTTCCAGCTAACAAATTATTTCTCCAAAGTGCTTTTAGTTTTTCTTTAATCTATCTTTAATACAGTAAATACCCTCAGTCTTTCTTTGTTTTGTTCTAAACATGATGTTTTGCCAGCTTATGTTTGTGGGAGCTCAGGCTGCAATGTGTGTGAGCAGAAATCAACTTTAATTTTCTAATCTAATAATTCTATTTTTTAGTTTGACAACTCGCCTCTTGACTCAGTGCTGGAATAGCACTGCCTTTCCTTTAATAATTGATGCTTGAGTCTCTAGGGAGCGGGCCCTGAAGATTTGCCGGTGGCATTGTCTAGACATAAAAAAGACGGCTGCTGCTACAGATGCAGGGATCGCGGTCGCTGCAAGCATCCCTGCTGCTCAAATGTCAAACAACCTCACCAGCGGTGTGGCCTCTGCTCTGCATGCATGGGGCCTCCTAGATCTACGTGTTATAACAAGTGGACATTTTGATCTTTCATTGTTTGGGACTTCATGGGACAGTACCTTGGGGGTATTTGTTTAGAGAACTCAGTGTGTTACTTGATACAACTTAAGGCAGCTGATTTGTTTAAAGAATTTGATATGCGCCGGGCGCGGTGGCGCACGCCTGTAATCCCAGCACTTTGGGAGGCTGAGGCAGGAGGATCGCGAGTTCAAAGCCAGCCTCAGCAATGGCGAGGCACTCAGCAACTCATTGAGACCCTGTCTCTAAATAAAATACAAAAAAAAAAAAGGGCTGGGGATGTGACCCAGTGGTCGAGTGCCCCTGAGTTCAATCCCTGGTACCACAAAAAAAAAAAAAAAAAAAAAAGAATTTGATATGCTATGCAATTTGGCTCGTCACCAAAAGGCTTGTCGCCTTAAAGCCGCAGCATCTCCCCACAATTGGACGGCTGTTAGTCAACTTACACAGTCGATCCTAAAGGGCTCCATTGGATGGCTGGTTAGCCAATGACGGGTAAGATCCCCAGAGGGGGACAACCTAAGACAGGCACAGTCGCACAGGATAGTCTCATGTGGCCGACATATCAACCTAAGACAGGAGTCAAGGGCACAGCCTTGATTATCCGATGACGGGTAAGAATGTTGGTTGCACATAGACGTCCTAGAGCATCCCCTCTTTTAAAACAAAAGGGGGAAATGCAGGAGCCCTGTTTGCGGAGATAGCTAAGATTGCGGTTGACTATTGGGCCATAGACATTTTTGGGCATTTCCGCTTTCCGTAGTCTCACGGGATCTCGCGGGACTTGGTCGAGGCTCTCGAGAGATTTGAACGGTGACTCAGCAGATCGAGCGAGCGCCATTGCTGCTCGGGCGCATGGGAAGAGACCAGAGGGAGAAAAGACAGGGTTATCGCTATTGTGTAGATATATTGTAGTTTCTTGTAAGATTAAAGAATATTTTCATCTCCATCCTGTCTCCGGACTCCTTCCCGCGGCGCTGCCGTTCCAGGCTGCAATCCTTTTCCGGCGACAACAGCTAAGAGTTTGCCCCAGTGCTACACTGGAACTTGCATTTCATTTTACACTGAATGAAAACAGTTCTCCTTCTACAGTCATGTTTAGCAGAACTAGTGTCTATCCCGTGGTGATGTTAGTAAATCTGACTCATTATATGCTCAAAAAGAACTTAAAAATAAATTATACTAGATCTTGTGAACTGTAATGAGCTTTAGTTTCAATTTCATCATGAAAATTTATGACACCTCATAGGTATCACACCCAAAAGAAATAGTAACCTGAATAGAGAGGAAACAATCTTTTAAAGGGGAACTGAGTAGTACTACACATGATTTTTCCTTCTGGTACTGATGCTCACTTTTGGCACCCTCACAGGGTCCAGGGGAAATGTGAGTATGATGGTGTTAGGCCAACATTTCAGAAGCCAATAAAGCTCAGGGATGAATATAGTGAAGCTTATTTCAAAGGTTGCACTCTGAGGACTTACAGGCAGAATACCCACTCATGTGTCAGCTTTCTTTGATCTTTATAGTGTTTTTCTGAAAATTGAATTAGTTGCCAACATTCACAAATCAGAATAATTAAAAACAACAACCAAACCAAACCAAACAACCCAAGCCTCAAATTTCTGACTTTTCTGAGCAATTCAGAGGTCTGGTCACACTGAACTTATATAGTCTCCCGCAGGAGCAGGGCGAGGCTGCTCCCCTCATAGGGGACACCCCTTCAGCTGGCCAGGGTGCATACCCAGACTACCTCATTCACACATGTTACCCATTGACTCTTAGATATGTGTTTGCTGTTTCCTAGGCTTATGAGTCTCTCTGGCTTAGGCTGAGCCTCAAAGAAAGAATTGGTCAGACTCAAGCGTTCGCACCCTCAGGGTCCCTCCTTATCTCTTCTACTAAAACTCTGAAGAATAGTTTCAGCTCCCAACTAAACCTGAAATGGGAGGCATTCAGAGCCATAGTCCTGAAGATATTCTGGAAATAAGAGTTTATCATTGCTCTGAATATATTCTGGAGATAAGAGTCAGAGACCTTTCTTGAAGCTTATGTTCAATCAAGGTTGAGTGCGGGGGGAATGTATCACAAGACAAAATGAGAGTAATTCTGGGATCTCAAAGAAAAATGACCCCTCAACAGAGGTGTTATGGCAACATCTCTCTGCATGTGAGATGTGGTAAAGAATAATATGCTTGCCTAGCATGAGTGAGGCACTGGGTTCAATCCTAGGCACCCTATAAAAATAAAAAATAAAGTTATTGTATCCAACTAAAAAATAATAATAATAATACCTGTATTCTAGACCCCACTCTGCCTATAACAAGCTGAGGGACCTTAGATAAGTCACTTTGTTACTTTCTGTCTTTTCACCTGTAAAATAAAGGGGCTGTTTCTGCCAAATTATATATTAGAGTCACCTGGGGGACTTAAAAAATGTTGATGCCCAGGCCCACGCCAGAAAATTGAATCTGATTCCTTGAGTTGGAATCCCCGGAATCAGTATTTTCCTGATGTTTCCTAATAAATTCTAATGCACAGAGAGGAAGGAGAGACATGAATCAATATGACCTCCAAGATTCCTTCCCATCCTCCAATTCTGTGGTCTCAGTGGATTGGGACCAAGTGCCAGGAGAACAGCCATTTGTACTATTAATGGCTCTTTTATGTCAGATTGCCAGCAAAGAACATTCATTTCACACACATGCATGCTTGTATGTGTGTGTGTGTGTGTGTGTGTGTGTGTGTGTGTGTGTAGGGGCGTAACTTTTCATTTCATGGTAAGTAACTAAGAGAATTCTGGGTTAGAAGCTCATATTCTAACACCCAACCTCTTTAATTCACTTTCCTCATCCATATCTTGGGCATCATTTGTCTAAGACATTATGATTCCCACATTGTAAATAATTGTATCTAGTGAAGATATCTAAATCATTGCCCTTTAAAAGATACCAAAAGCTTCTGGGTATGATAATGTGAACATCAGTCATATGTTGCTATTGAGCACCTGCAATGTGACTGGTCCCAATAGAGATGGGCTGGAAGTGAAAAATATACACTGGATTTTGCATATGTAGTGCAAAAAAGGTTAAGTGGCTCATTTATAATTTCTATATTGATTTCATGTTGAAAGGACAATGTTTTAACACAGTGAGTTTGGCAAAATGTATTATTAAAATTAATTTCACCTGTTCATTTTTACTTTTCTAAATATGATTCCTAGAAAATGTAAAATTACTGAAACTAGGCATTGTGGAACATGCCTGTAATCCCAGCTACTAGGGAGGCTGAAGCAGGAGTACCAGGAGTTTGAGGCCAGCCTTGAATAAACAAAAACATTTCAAGTACTTATGTTAGCTCACATTATATTTCTATTAGATAGCACTGAGAGGTGTCCACATTCTGAAACTTTAATTGAAGTTTGTAGTGTGCATGTGTTTTCATTTCATTTTTTTTATTTTTAAAAATATTTTTCTAGGTTTTTTTTTTTTTTTTTTTTGTACTGGGGATTGAACTCAGGGGCACTCAACCACTGGGCCACATCCCCAGCACTTTTTTTGTATTTTATTAGAGACAGAATCTTACTGAGTTGCTAAGTGCCTCGCCATTGCTGAGGCTGGCTTTAAACTCACAATCCTCCTGCCTCAGCCTCTCAAGTGCTGGGATTACAGGCGTGCGCCACCAAGCCCGGCTTCTAGTTTTTTTTTTTTTTTTTTTTTGGTACTGGGGATTGAACTCAGGGGCACTCGACCACTGGATCACATCCTCAGCCCTTTTTTTTGTATTTTATTAGAGACAGGGTCTCACTGAGTTACTAAGTGCCTCGCCATTGCTGAGGCTGGCTTTGAACTCGCGATCCTCCTGCCTCAGCCTCCCAAAGTGCTGGGATTACAGGCGTGCGCCACCGCGCCCGGCTCCGGCTTCTAGTTTTTGATAGACCTTTATTTTATTTATTTATATGTGATGCTGAGAATCGTACCCAGTGCCTCACACATGCCAGGCAAGTACGCTACTGCTGAGCCCCAGCCCCAGCCCGTGCATGTGTTTTTAAAGACAGTCTCATGAACTAAGTTGAGGGTTGATGAACATTCAACTTACTAGCCTTTATTGCACAAAGGACTGACTGAAATTCCACAGCCTTGGCTGGGTGGAGAGTCACAAATCAGAAGTAATAAAGCAATCCCTTGGTATCCTTGGGGGGGGGGGGGGATTGGTGCTCGGAACTAACTCAGCTCCCAAAATCTACAGATGCTTAGGTCCTTGCATAAAATGGCATAGTCTTTGCATAAAACCTGTGCACATCCCCCCAAATGCTTTAAATCATCTCTAGATTATGTATAATAACTAATACAATGTAAATGTCATGGAAATAATTATTATACTATATTATTTGGGAATAAGGATAAGAAAAAAAGTCTCTATGTGTTCAGTACAGATGCATTTTTAAAAAGCGTTTTCCATCTGAGCTTGGTTGAATCCATGCATGCTGAACCTGTGTGTCTGGAGGGTTGACTATACTTATGCCCATAGGACACTTTGTATCTCTAGATATGGCCCTGGGGAGAATCCTAGTGGAACAGTACAAGTGGCCATTTCCCCTTCTTTTCACCAAACATTGGAATATTGTTTCAACACATCTACCTCTTCCCATGTTTTCCCCATTCACTCACACACTTAGCCAGTTCTGTCCTCAAACAGAAAACTTACAAATGGTACACAAAGTTCGTGGGTGCATTTCGAGGGGACAACATCAAAATGTCCCATTTGGTGCCATTGTGGTTTCATCAAGGATCTCGCCAAAGCTTCGAAGCAGTTATTTCTACAGTCTTGGAAGATTTCCAGCCAAAAGGTCTGAGACTAGCAGTTATCAGGGGCCCCCACCCCGGCCTTATCATACAGCCACAATACAAGGCAGGGAGGGGAAAACACGTCAGATTGAATGTTTGGAAATAGGACCAACTCTAAGTGCAGAAAGAGCAGGCAACTGTCCAGAATATGTGGATCAGGGGTGCCAGGAGCCTCCAGGCCTCTCAGGAAACTCTTTTCCTTGGCTCATTGCAGCTCTTTGGAATAAGGCTTTGAGGCCTGGTGCATGAGCGAGCTCCCAGGTGCACATTGGATTAGTCACTTCTGCCTTACTGGGAATACTCTTCAGATCAATTCGATCAATATTGATTTATGTGTGGCTTCTCTGAGAAGCTCTGGATAAAAGTGTTCAGAACCTTCCTCCAGAGGGGCGGGGGAGAAACAAGCAGGAGGGAGGACATGGGCGCCAACGCCAAGACTGGGAGAGCTGACAACTAACGTCATCCATCTCCTGGTCTAGCCAGTGTCTGGCACTGCTGAGAAAGGCTTGCACCAGAAGGGAACTGACGCACCCGTGGGCACCACTGACGGGCCCTCCAGCAAGGCTCAGAGGCCCTTCACCGTTCCTCACCGTGAGAACCTTCCCTTTCGTCTTCTTCCTCTCTCCCTCGCCCTCCCCCAGGCCCACACCTACTACTCTATTGTAGACCTGACTCCATGGTCTTGTTTACCTTCCTTCCTCCCCCGCAAGCGCAAAGACTGTCTGAGTCCTCTGTGACACACAGCACTTGGCACTGAAATGCTTGATAAGCACTTGATGAATGAATACAGGAATATACCCACCCATCCCCCCCAGCCCATTGCAGGGCACCAAGAGAATCTATCATCCTGCCCATGCACTCGGGGTGAAAGAACTTGCAAATCTATGTATCAAACTAGGCCTGCATTTCCAAACTCTAGACACAACATTTTGAAACAAAGGTGAAGGGGAAGAGGCATAGGGCAGGTTGGGGCATGAAAATATTACCACCCATGTGTGCACATACCCATTTAGAGGCTGCCAAAACGTTTCCTCTGCCCTTTCCCATGTGTCTTCCTTCCTGTTTTTTAGTGGGTCTCTCTGAGAAAGACCATTAGGATAACTTGGTCGGCATTAAACAAATAACAAAAACAAAGCGTATCAAAACTTTCCCCACAATCCGAGGGTTATCATACTTTTTTTAACAAACTGACCCACCAGTGTTCTCCAGCATTTGTGATATGCGGCAAGTATGTGCCTGGCACTCGGAAAGCTCAAGGTTCCAGCAACAGTTGGGTGGCCTTGGATAAGGAGCACAGGGAGACTCTTTGTCCTCCGGTCTCTTCAGTGTATTAAAGAGAGAGAATGGTATATTCAATGGGTATGAAAACAGCTTAACATTAGCCTGCATGAAGCTCTTTGAAATGCATGAAGGGCATCGCAGTGTATCAATTCAACACTTGTCCCAGTGTTCACTCAGAGGCCTTGTCTGAACATTTGTAAAATCTCTCTGTGGAAGTGTATGTGCACACACACACACACACACACATGCACACACACTCACAACTATATTTAAAACTGCTTTTAAAATGTTCAAGTAAACACACTGTAATGATTATAAGGCGTCTGTACAATGTATCCGACGCAAGCCTGCCATGATAGGAGCTATTTGAGAAACTAAATCACATCAATGAAAGAATAGCAATGAGTCAATTGATGAAATATTGCATTAGCAGTGGCCTCTGACCCCATCTGATGCCAAACGAATGCTTTTTCCTCCCTTTGTAATTCAATCATCTTTCAGTTAGATTTATTTCTTAAAATCACTCAGTCTTGTGTTACACACACACAACTCCAGGTGTAGGTGAAATAAAGGACGAACCACAATCGTGTTGTGACTCTCTGCTACTGCTTTATTCTGGAAATGGACAATATCCTGTTTGTTTCTTTTCTTTCTTTTTTTTCCCTCCCTTCCCCTCTGAAAAGAATTCTCCAAAACGTCTTCCTGTTAAAGGGTGAAGTCAAAGGGACCCAAAAACCCCAAGGCAGAGACTCAGTCACTACACTATGAAGCTATAAAAACACCATCAGGAGAGGCCCCACAGGGTGCTTGCTGGACAGATAGATTGGCTATGTTTTAAAAACATTATTTGAATGCAAAGTAACTGACTGGAAGATGACTTTGTGTAGACAGCAACTCTGGGAGGAGCTAACAAGCCAACCCCACGCCTGTGCTAGGGCTTGCTAGGGGAGCGCACTCCACACACGTCCAGGAATTTGAGGACTGAGTGTGGTTAAGTCATGTTTTAAGAATGTTCTCTCGTTATCCTGACTCAGAGGGCGCAGCGAGCCACAGAAGGGACATTGCCCAGAGATACCTTCTGTTCCGTCTAGGTTTCAAGAACCACCTTCTACTGTGCTGAGGGTGGGAGACCCATGTGGCAGGAAGAGGCACCTCCACGTCGGCTTTCCACAGGGCTGGGGGAAGAGCACTTCTTCCTGTTGATATTTCTTTAAGCCTTGTAACCTGGGGGTTAGGCTGTGGAAGGTGAGGAGGTGGAAAAGAGTGGGGACGAGGTGAGGGAGACAGAGAAGGGACTTGACCAAAGGAAAGAACCAATCACAAAAATCTATAAAAACCGGCCAAGAAATTTGTTTGGGAAAACAGAAATCTAAGGGCTGTGGTTTGGCAAGTAACACTGACTGGTAATGAGAAAGGCAGAGAAAGAAGAGAGGGGAATCTGAGATGAGGAGGGGAGGGAAAAGAGAGAGACAGAGTCCAGCTTTAGGGAGAAACAAGGCGGGGAGGGGTAAAAAGCATTGAGACTCAATGTGTGGCATCAGAAAGGGACATTATGAGGGAATGCATTTTAAGGAGAGCCTGGAAGTTAACAGTCAGGATATGCTGCCAAGACATCTGGTCATGTCCATGTCCCAGAACTAGAAGAAACATCTTTGCTAATTTATCTTTGGTCATCTTGCCTTATCCAATCAACAAGCATGTGCTTGAGTGGCACTGTGAAGCTTCCTCAAAGAGTAGACTTGGGCTGGGCATGGTGGCTCACATCTGTAATCCCAGCAGCTCAGGAGGCCTAGGCAGGAGGATCACAAGTCTGAGGCCAGCCTCAGGAACGTAGCAGGCCCTGAGCAACTTAATGAGACCCTATCTCAAAATAAAAAGGGCAGGGGATGTGGCTCAGTGGTTAGGTGTCCCTGCGTTCAATCCCTGGTACCAAAAAAAAAAAAAAAAAAAAAAAAAAGGGCGGGGATGGAGTTGGGTATCACTGTCCATAAATTACATCCTCACCTACCTTTCCTCATAATGGTCTTCCAGCCACACTGACTTCCTTTCATTTCCTTGAATCCACTGAGCTTTCTCTCACCTTAAGACCTTCTGAATTCCGTTTTCTGCACACTCAGAGAACTGGCTCCTCATCATCCTTTGGGTCTTACAGAGAGGCCATATTCAAACACTTTGTCCAAAAAAGGCTCCCAATCTCCCCACCACTATCTCTATCACCGTACCCTGTTAGCAGGCACTAATTGTCATTCGTCAGCATATCTTTATTGATTTGTCTACATGAAAAGTCCTTGACACCTACTATTTATTCAATAATTATTTGTTGATTGAACAAATGAATGGAATATTCCAGATTCACTGATTTGGTACCGTGCAGCTTTGAGCCCTGTCAGTGAGCCCCCCAACAACCCATCTTTGCTTATGTGTTTCCTCTTCCTGACTGCTCCAAGCCTTGCTCCCACCTGTGCCTTGAAGATGGTCCTGCTGCCTGTGAAGACCCCGAGCCTAGCGGAAGGAGATGTGAACAGCCATCCTTGGGTGGGACTGAAGCAATGAGAAAAACCACAGTTAAGGAAAGATTGGAGCCAGGTAATCCTAGTGACTGGGGCAGGGGTGGGTGGTGAGGCAGGAGGATTGTAAGTTCAAAGCCAACCTCAGCAAAAGCAAAGCGCTAAGCAACTCAGTGAGACACTGTCTCTAAATAAAATACAAAACAGGGCTGGGGATGTGGGTCAGTGGCTGAGTGCCCCTGAGTTCAATCCCCGGTACTAAAAAAATAAAAATAAAAATAGGAAGGATGACCACTGGAATCTCTACCCTCTGAAAATGGGGTGATTAGAAAGGAGGCCATGGGGCCCCTGCTCAGTCATGCCGCCCAGTCATAGTGCTAGTCTTACCCTCACTTGCTGTGCATGGAATAGAACTCACAAGTCTCCAGGAGTTGCTCAGTGCTCATGTTCCCTGTATTCTTGATGAGAAGGATGTTTTTGGCTTGACGTGAGTGTTCATTTCTTCAGAAACATGCTCAATGGTCATGTGGGAGTCTCAGCACCATCATGGCTTCTGAAGGCTGCATCTTTCCCAGGGGTTGAGAATCAGTCCACAGATTCAACTCTTGGCCAAACTTGTATAAGTTGAGTTTATCCAAAGTCCAAACAAACCAGATACTCCTTCTGGACAGAAGTCCAATTCTTTCCTTTGGTAATAATTTTTCAGAAATTAAAAATGCAGTATGTTTTCTGTTCTCAAAGTTCTTATTATCACATCCAATATCATATCAGATGCATCAGTTGACATAATGAAGGTTTTGAAAAGTCTGAAGCTTCCAAAGTGGATAAAGAAATCAAAGCTCATTTGAACTTTTGAGAAACATTTCAGCACTGTAGGATCCAAAGACTTTAATGAGTTTGCCCCCTCTTTGTAAAACAGCACAATTGACAAGCTACAATTCCAAGTGAGGAAAATTCTAAGGGATCTCCCAAAGGGCATGCTTTCTTAAAAAATTAATTGTAGTGAGTTTGCCAATCTTTTACAGAGTCTACTTTGTTCCACAAAAGAATTGGATCTCAAATACCTGATCTTTGAAAGTCCAACAGACATTACTAAATTTCATTTAATTTTTGGATGAATGACTGCAAGCCCCAAACTGAATACACCCTCACAATTAGGGATGAGGTCAGAAAATGTCACTCTGAGATTCAGCATAAAAAAAAATAATATAAAGCCGGGCACGGTGGCGCATGCCTGTAATCCCAGCACTTTGGGAGGCTGAGGCAGGAGGATCGCGAGTTCAAAGCCAGCCTCAGCAATGGCGAGGCACTTAGCAACTCAGTGAGACCCTGTCTCTAATAAAATACAAAAAAGGGCTGGGGATGTGACCCAGTGGACGAGTGCCCCTGAGTTCAATCCCCGGTACCACAAAAAAAAAAAAAAAATAAATAATAATAATAATAATAATATAAAATCAACTACAATGATATTATTTAAACATGACTAGCCTTTTAAGAAAGTAATAAAGCTTTGGAGATGTTTTTATAAATTTGTGGGGGATGTTCCTTGGGGTGTCTTCAGATCTCAGCAAGGAGAATTAAATCTATGTATATAATGTAAATATATATGTATATATAATTATATATATGTAAACATATGTATATATGTATATAATGTAATGATAGATACCATTTGTTGTGAAGATACTGTGTATCAGGTCCATGCCAGAAACTTTACATTCATTATTTTATTGATTCTTACAGCAACCTGTTGAGGTGGCTCTGATCATTCCCACTTTAACTATGAGAATCTGGAGGTTCAAGTGCCACTGCTGGGATTTTAACCCAGGTCTTCTCAATTCCAGACTATACTGTTAAGAGAATAAATGGAAGAGAAATGGCCCCATAAGTCAAGCAAGAAGGCACCTAACTGAAACACAGATATGGTAAAGTCTCCAAAAGCTTTGAGGTGCACAATCCAAATCAGTTATCCAGACTGAAATGTCCCTGGAGGGTAGGAAGCTTATTCCTGAAGGTCTCCTTAACCTGCTAGATAAATCCCTTAAGAACACTCAATTCCTGGTGATCTAATTCAATATTCACCACAGACTCCTTTAATTCAGACTCCTGGGAATAACTTTCCCCTGGGAGGAAGCACCGTGTATACATGGCCAGCTTTGTTCCCTGGGATAAAAACAATAAGCTGGTCATGGGGAGGACAAATTAAAGTCTCTGCTGAGGGGGATTCTTTGGAATCAGTTCCTAAAATGATCAATTCTGAATTAACAAAAATGGATCTTCTGATCCTACAAAACCAGGAACTGAATCCTGGGTCCTTGATGACCTCCATCATGAAATATACATAGGGAATGGAGATTTAGGTCAGTGGTAGAGTGCTTTCCTAGAATGTGTGAGGTCCTGGGTTCAATCCCTAGCACGGAGAGAGAACGAGAAGACTGTGTGTGTGTGTGTGTGTTTACATAGACACATACACACTTATCAATGCTCACCTTTAAACATCCTACTAAGCTCTCTAACCATCTTAATAACATCAATATAGTATCACTCTTAATGGGTGACGTTTATTAAGAGATTGTCACCTTGCATATACCCCTTCTGGTCAATTATAGCTAAGGGGTAAATGCAGAATGTTAAAACAGCCCACAGCATACTCCATAAATCATTAGTCAGTTTTAAAAAATGAATTGGATAAATTCCCTGCACAAAAGTGTGCTGGAAGAGAACCCAAGGAGGGCTCAAGGACTAGCATGCCTGTAATCCCCTTCTCAGGAAAGCTACTCCTGGAAATTCTTTTTGCAAACAAACTGCCATGACTCAGGTCAGATGCACTGAATGAAAGCAAGACCATTGCATTAGCTTCAACTGATGAGAACAGGAACCTGTCAGTCATGTATGGCTCAAAACCAAAATGACCATGTTAAAATTGTTTGTGAGGGAGGCCATTTGGCGTGAAGCTCTATGCCCTTGTAGAGGAGCTCCTGATTAGTTAGTGTCAGAGACCAAATTAGACATCCCCTCCCTTTCTCTCCCTCCCTCCCTGCCCCTTTCCCTAAATATGAGGTCAACAAAAGAGGGTGGGTATTTCCAGCTCAACTGAGTAGCTGGACCAGGTCTCCATAAGACTGGGGACATCCCAATCTTAGAAGCCTTGGGAAGCTTTGAATGATAACTACCTATCTGGACAGTTAACTTTTCATATTGAATTAACTATTTTCCTCAAAAAAACATTATTCTGAAACTTAATTCAGTTTACTTCTGAAACTTTACACTTGAAGCTGCCCTTGGTAGGACACTTAGATTCAACAAAAGAACTTGTTGGTTGCCAACATGAAATATTTCATTAGAATCCACTGTCTATTGAAGTCTTAATTTTTGTCTTCACTTATTCATCATTTGATAGGGACACGTGCAAAAAAGCAATGACAAGTAGGATCCTTTCCTCAACCTGGAATTGTTTTTCTTCCTCACTTTAATATTTTTCTTCCTTAGCACTTTACTTTTTAAAGCTGGAACTAATCTTGTTTGTAATTTACATGCCAAGGTTAAATTTACTCATGAACCACTTAAGTTGGAATTGCTCTTTAGCTTTTTATGGTCTGACCTTTAGGGCTATCACTCTCTTTCAAGGGCACCATGATTCTTTTCATAGAACTTAATTTTCAAAAACATGTGAAGTATACAAGAGTATAAAACTGAGATGAAGTGATGTCTACTAATCTTGATATTTTTAAATCTTTTAAAATATTTATGGTTTACACTCATGTGCATTAAATAAAATATGCCTTAGAAAACAAAGCTACCAATTATCAAGTGCTTACTATGTGTGAGGCATAATGTTAAATGCTTTGCCCTCTCTCCTCTAATCCTTACAACAATCTTTGTATATAGGTAGTATTATTTTATGCAGATCTTGAAGTAGAAGGAGAGAAAGCTGAGTCCAATAAGTACCATGTGCTTTTTCTTACTAGTGGGCAACATCAAGATATCGGATGTGAAGGACTTGTTTCTGAGTGCTGATTCTGGTTTTTCCCCTATGTTACACGGTCATGACAATTGTCTTCAACTATGTCATCTGAGCTTCAATTTTCTCCTCTGTTAATCCTTAATGATAACCATTTATCATCATTTTTTTTATTTGAGCTGCACCATAGCTCCAACAGAACAAGCTCTTCATTTGACTATTCTAGTTTCAAGCCAAGTTTCTTAAACTTGGTATCTTTAAACACCTATCTTTGAAAGGCAAAGATCATGGAGAGTGATCTTAGGTTAAGTCCTTAGTTAATGCTTGAATAAAGAACACTAGAGAGCCAGCTGAGAACAAGAACAAAATGTGGGTGGAGTTACCGGTACTGAAAAGGTTGTAGGGACTGCTGGGTGACCAATGAAGGTCAAATGATAAAGTGCCCCAAACCAAGACTTCATCTAAGTATATTTTGTTTAGACTGTCCAGCTCAGGATGTTTTAGAAGATGGTGCAAAGACAAAAAAAAAAAAAAAAAAAGGGCTCAGTGTGTGATATAGAGTCCCATCTGGCCAAAGTATGTGTAAAGAAGTGCTAAAGGACAAAAACCAAGAAAGCAAGCCCTGGAGAGAAAATTGGGAAAGTCATGGACAGGAGTTTGGAATTCATTGCACACTGAGGATGCTTTGAGAGTTTCTTAGCAGGGTCGGAAGACATTAGACTTTTGATGCTTATTAGAGCAGAGGAAATGGTGGGAACAGGGTGTGGAGGACAGCGGCCTGAGTGCGTTAGGAGATCCTCACAATAATCCAGTTAAGAGATCATGAGCTCAAAATTAGGAGGGGTGGTGATAAGACTAGAAGGACTATAGAGGACATGGCCACCACCTGGATATAGGGATTGTAGAGAAGACTCTGGATCCACAGACACCTAGAGATTCTGGGCTCTAGAGAAAGGTCCAAGAATTTCTCTCTCTCTCTCTATCTCTCTCTCTCTCTCCCCCTCTCCCTCTCCCTCTCTCTCTTTCTCTCTCTTTCTCCACCCAATCTGAAATGTCCTAAGTTGACATCTGCTGGCAAATTACTGAGTACCTAAATATGCAAAATAAATGCAAGAGTCATTTTTGCCTATGAGAATCACAGACAGAAATAAACCTTGGAAAGACAGTAAGACTAGCAAAGGTTCAGGTGCCCTACTTCCAAAACCATGGGCATTGGTCTAAGGCTCCAAGCACGCCTATAATCCCAGCACTTGGGAGGCTGAGGCAGGAGGATCTCAAGTTCAAAGACAGCCTCAGCAATGGCGAGGCACTTAGCAACTCAATGAGACCCTGTCTCTAAATAAAATACAAAAAAGGGCTGGGGATGTGGCCCAGTGGTCGAGTGCCCCTGAGTTCAATCCCTGGTACCAAAAAAAAAAAAAAAAAAAAAAAAAAAAACAAAAAACACTGATAACCAAGAGGCCCGGGTTCTGGTATCCATTCTGCTTAATTATTTATTTCTTCTTTTTTATGTTGGACACCACAGCATTTCTGTTGGAGCTCCCCTGCAGAGTACTGCCTCTATGTTATTTCATTTAGAAAAAAAATTCCTCTCTTCTTTTCTAATCTCATTCTTGATAAAGCACTGGACCCTTTCAGGAAAGAAGTGAGAGCCTTTACATCTGCGTCTGGGCTTGGACATCAAGACAAAGCCAATGCGCCTCCTCCTTGAGCATTTCTCGCGTTCGCGCGACCATCACCGATTCGCCTTTCCTCCCGCAGCCCTCCTGGTTCCCACGGCAACCGGCGGGGCGCCCACGTGTGGGCTCAGGACCTCTGAGGCCACAGCCCCGCCCCGCCCCGCCCCGCCCCGCCCCGCCCCCCACGCCCGCGCTCGCGGCGGCCGCACCGTACACCGCGCGAGGAGGGACGAGGCCCAGTTGCCAAGGAAACGGGAGGACGCTAGGCAGCCGCCCCCACCGCCACCGCCCCTAGAAAGGCCGGGCTGGCGCTGCGGAAGGCTGCCTCCAGGAGGAGGAAGAGGGAGGGAAGACGTGAGTGGAGGAGGAAGAGAAGCCCAGGGCCAGCCCCAGTTCGATTAATGGGCGGCCCCTCCGCACTGAACCCGCCCGCCGGCTCCGCTCCTTGGCCCCTTCAGCCCCTGGCAGGAGAGAAAGTGTAGACTCGCAAGGTAACTGGCCCGCCTGGCCCAGACCTCCGTGGGAAGCGAGGGACGGACTTTTGCTTTGTACTTCTAAGTTCTGGAGGGAGGTAGGGCCTTGGAGCCTGAGAACTGGGCCGCTCCCTCCCTCGGGTTGGCCCCGGTCCCCGGCCACCCCCCACCCCCACCGGCCACCCGCTTTTTTCCAGCCTCTAAACCACTGATTTGGGGAATCTTATCATGTGCACACGGGCAGCCCTGCGCACCTACGTGACTTCACTGCACCCTCCTTAAACCCGCAAGTCCGGGAAAGGTATATTGGTGATATTTGGTATTAATGATAGCACCAACTGACTTCTCAAACCTGTGGCATCCATCCACCCGCCCCAAAGTTTCCCAGTTACACACTGAGTCTCTCTCTGGGTTTGATTGTCAATATGTGATCGCCCATCTCCTTTAGTTTAACAACAAAATGTAAAGTGGCCGCCTTGAACAAGCTCCTTCCTCGCCTTCGCCCTCACCCACTCCCCCCACCACCACCTTGATTTCCTATGCCAAATTGGCTAGGAAGAGTCAAAAGATTTTCCTTTCTTTTCCAACAATTACTCCTCTTTCTCTGTGATCCCAGTTCACAGGGTGTTAGGAAAAATTGGCCCCAAATCACTAAATTTTGTTGCTTATTCTCAAAACATTTTTTACAAGTTAAAATATTAAAACTCTAATATTATTTTGTAAATCTAAGATTGAAACAAACCTTGCAATTCTTGTTATTACACATTAATTGTGAAAAAGATTGAATTAAGATCTGAAATCTTTCTTCCAAGCACTCAATTGTGGAAAAGAGGGAATTTATAAACCTCAATGCCAGGTATTAACATTGCCATTTAAATTTTGTTTCAAAGGAAGCTTCAGCCAATGAAGAAGTTAAATTTACATTTTGCTTAGTTGTTGAAACCAACTTTAATGATATTTCTAATATTAGAATATTATAAGTTGAAAACAGCAAAATAGCTTACTAAAAAGGTCTCCTTTCAAATCAGTTTTTTGACAAATATGGCCATAAAACAGGACTCCATATATATGTATAAAATCATATATAATAATATATAGTATGTTGCATATAATCATATATAAAACCATTCAATTCTCTAAAAATCATATATATGATTTTTTAAAATATTTATTTATTTTAGTTGTACACAATGCCTTTTTTTTTTTTTTAACATGGTGCTGAGGATCGAACCCAGGTCGCGCATGTACTAGGCAAGCACTTCACCGCTGAGCCACAACCCCAGCCCCATATATCTGATTTTTAAAAACTATATATACACACACAGATAAAGAAGTAAAAGGAATATATTCTGCCATCAAATTCTCTTCTCCTTATTCAGGGAGACCCAGTTTGAATTAATTGGAAATTTACACTAAAGAGAAATTTGTATGTCACAAAGTTTTTAGAATTTTTCTCATTGAAATTTCACAGATGTGTAGAATTTGGAGGCCAAGAAGAATCATTTGCTCTTGCTTTCAGTGAGACAAGCTCCCTTATCCCTACCTCTTTCCCTCCCACTACTTAACATGGCCTCTTCACTGATTTCTAAAGCACAAATTTGACACAATACATTACCACGAAAGATTTAAAACAGAAGTATGCATAACCATAAGTGGATTCTAAATTGAGAAGCAGCTTAAAGGTGAGCAATAGAAGACAATATGGAATGCTATTTTAGAAACATATGCCTTGCCCACTTTTATTATCATTCTCCTCCATTCCTCCCACCTGTCTGTCTTTGCTGATGAGAAACTCTTGGCTTCAAATGGCTATCTGATTGAGTAGGCCCACAAAGCTGAGCTCCATGAACTAAGCATTTTCTCCTGTGGAATTATATCCATACAGTTACTTCTGTTTCTTATTCACCCTGATCAGTTTTTCAAACCTGCAGTGCAGTATGAAGTTCAAGTGAAGGTGGGAGAATATTTGCCTAACCTGAGATAACCAACTATCTCCTTGAGTTATCTCTACAGTCTGTTTCCTTGGTGCCTACAGTATCTATTTAATCTCGCAGAGTCTTGATGAACTGAAATAAGAAATTACATATGGCACCATGATGCTTCCAAATATAATATAATGGAGAGTTGGGGTAGGGGTGGAGAGAGACTTTGGTAGGCCATAAGTCCTTTATTTGGTAGGTGATTGTGAAGTCAGAAGTAACCTAGCAAGTTATTCAATAGCATTATTTCCTGCCTCTTTAGACAAAGTGATTTCATGCCTCCTGATTTAGAAGTCTCCTTAAAATAACATTGTGTTTTTGCGTTAAACCATGATAGATTAGCTGGCTTTGCTGTGTTAACTTTGTAACCAGAATGTATCGTCCGATTGGACTCTGGGATGTGCCCCTTTTGTGACCATTAACATATTTTCATTATGATCCTTATGTTCTCTGCCTGATTAATATTCAGACAGGCTTCTCTTTCCAATATTAGCAGCAGGGGTCCATCTCTCTGTTGTTAACACCACAATTTTCTGAAAAGGGTGGGAATAGAACTTCATTCTATGCAGGTACAAATTTATATGAAAAATGAAAATGATCCTTTAAAATATAGTCCCATAAAGGACTATTAAAATGCTGAGAGATTATGAGATGTGGTGGCGGACATCTGTAATCTCTGCTACTACAAGGCTGAGGCAGAAGAATCTCAAGATGGAGGCCATCATCAGCACTGAGGGAGACCCTATCTCAAAATAAAAAAATTTCAAAAGGACTGGAGGTGTAGCTCAGTGATAGAGTGCCCCTGGATTCAATAACCAGTACCAGGAAAAAAAAAATGCTGAGAAACAAGATTTGGTTTGGCTATGGACTGTGGACTGTGGAACTACATATTGGGTTGCAGTTTCAGACTCTGACTCTCAAACACCAACATTCTATACTTGAGAGAAAGTTATTTCCCCTGGGGACCAGCAAAAGTTTTCCCTATTGCTCAGAGATAGACAATAAACCTTGAAAGATTTCATAACTACCAGACGAGACATTGGGTCACCACAAGTCAGGGACAACCTGACTCTGCCAGTATCTACATAACTAAATAAACCTGAGGAGCATAGGAAGACCACAGAGGGCACACACTGAGGACTCGGCCATTTCTTTTAGCCTGTTTACCCAGAACCCTGTCACACCATGGCTGTGAAAAAAATATGTGTAGAAATAAATGAAAGAGCATCACTGGACAATAAATAGGAATCTTGTAGGGGCTTCAGTGACCCTATAGATGAGGTCTACCAATCGCATTATGAACAGTGCCATTTTATAACTCTGTGAGCTTTAATATTATGATTATGGTCATGAATTTGACCATGCCAATCAGAGCCAAGCTTTTTTTTTTTTTTTTTTAATATTTATTTATTTGCTTTAGTTGTACGTCAGGACCTTACACTGTCTGCCAAGGGGATGGAAAAGCTCTGGCTTTCTGGCTGCTTGCCACATTACCACGCCCTGTTACGGGACCTAGGCTAAGCAGGGGGTGTGGCTGTGAGAACTGAAACCACCCCAAGGCTAGGCCAATGGCTCCGCCAATGGCATCCGCCCATTCTCCTTATGTGTCCCTATGATCTTTCTGCTGATTGGCCCATGTCCTCTATAAGACCGTCCAACTTCCTCAATAAACCGGGTTCCTGCACTGATGGGTGACCAAGCTCCCTGGTATGTTCCTGGGCCTTCTAAAGGCGGGGGAGGGAATATCAGCGGCCTTTACTTTCCCAATCTAGTCTCATCGTTGGGGTAGGCCTCTCTGGCCTCTTTTGCTGAACAAGAGAGGTCCATCCCAGGTACAGGGGTGCTAAAGACCCCAACCCCTTATAATAGCCCAACAGTTGTACACAATGTGTTTATTTTTATGTGGTGCTGAGGATTGAACCCAAGCCGCGCACGTGCTAGGCAGCGCTCTTCGCTCTTCCACTGAACCACAACCCCAGCCCCAGAGCCAAGCTTTTTAAAATCTTTGACTTCCTTATTTCGTGTTTGCAGTCTTTCCTCGGAGCTGTCCCTTCGCTAGCTGCGCTCACCAGGGTTATTCACTATACCACCTCCCCAAAATACTCTCTTGAGAGCTAAGAAAGGGCCCCAACTTGGTTTCCTTGCCTCCTGGGCTTCTTCACAGGGCTTCTCTTTGGCTACCTGTTCCTCAAATTATAGAGTTCGTCAAAGGTTTTTTTTCTGTGCCCATTTCTCTTTTCGGTCTCCATTCTACTTTAAGCTGAGTCATCATTTGCCAATGTTGCCCAAATCTTTACCTAATTGGCTTCAGAGTCCCACGTCTAACTGCTTGCTTGACAGCTCCTCTTGCGGTACCCAGACACATCAAACTCCATGTTGTTTTCTCAGCTGCTGCTCCTCTGTTTTCTGAAGGGAGTGTTGGTCCCTCAGCCAGCTAGCTTGAGCCAGTGACCTGGGTTCCTCGACACTTCCTTCTCCACCCCATCCCTACAGTCACCAAGTCCTGATGGTTTTCTCTCCTGAACATTCTTCATATCCATCGCTGTGGAGACTGGACAGGCACCAGATTCTCTGGGTTCCAATCCCAGTTCTTCCACTTACTAGCTCTGTAGCCTTAAGCAAGCTACTTAAGCAGGTTCTTTTTGTGCCTCAGTTTCCTTACCTGCAAAACAGAAATACAGCGCCTGCCTCTCTGCAGTGTTGTGCAGATTGACGAAGTTAGTGTGTGTAAATGCTTAGAACAGTACCTGGCACTTCCAGAGGCTGCAAGTAGGAGCTATGATTCCCCCTCTGTCCATATTCCCCTTCTTTTCTTCTTCCTCTTCCTCCTCTTTCTTTCCTCAACTTAGCTATAACCAAGCCTGGCCACCATTTTACCTCATCTGGATTATTATCACCCATTCCAGTGGTCTTCCAGGTTCCATGTATTATACCCACTCCCAACCATTCTCCATACTACAAGTGGAAAGGTCTTTTAAAAACACAAATCTAATCATTTATTCTCCAGGTTGGAACCTGTCAAAGTCCCAATTCTTGCCCACTCCTTATCAAACCAGTGTCTTTCCTAAGTATTCCCTGACCCCTCCAGAGCAGGTTACGCCCTTCCATAACACTCTCTCAAAGAACCCCATTCTTCTGTTCCATAGCATTATTGGCAGTTAAATGTCATTTGTTCAATGTCAGTTTTCCACCTGAGCCTGGAAGCAGCACAAAGCAGGGACCATGTCTGTCCAGCTGGTGGTTGTACCCCAGTAACTAGCACAGTGCCTAGGTTGGAATAAGGGTACAATGGTTGTTGTGTAAATACATATGAGAAACCTGATAATTTAGCTAGGTTCTTGGCTTTCCTTTTTTTTTAATTATTTATTTATTTTCATGTGGTGCTGAGGATCGAACCCAGTGCCTCACAGGTGCAAGGCAGGCACTCTACCACTGAGCTCCAGCTCCAGCTGGATTTTCTTTTGTCATGTTAAGTGCTTCTGAATCAGGTGACATTCAACCTCACTCCCTGTGAATAACCAGGACAGGCTCACTGAAGCCAGCTGATGAATGTGGCTGCATTATTTATGCCCGGAACAGGAGAGCTATATGGGCTTCAGCACCAACACAAGAAGCCCCTTCAGCCTGAAAGGAGCATCTGTGCCTTTCAAGCAATGGAGATTAGATTAATAAGAGAATAAAAGCAATTACTCCAAAATAAATCCAACTATGGCAGTCACAAAGGAGTCCGTCACAGCACATTTATTTCTCTTTTATATGCAGGTCAAGAATCAAGAATCATGTTGCATGAAGCAAAGGACAGGCAGAAGTTCGTTAGTGATGTTCAGTGTCTGCAGGATATGCAACACAAGGGGGACTCTGAATATCAGGTAATTGTGGAAAGTAAGGAATGTCTTCCACTTTCTCTTAGAGTATTGGTGAGTGTGCAGACTAGAGCGTCAGCTTGTGATATTCAGTCGTCATTTCCACCTGGTTAACCATGAAAAATTACTACACCTTTCTGAGTCTCTGTTTTCTCATCTGTCAAATGGGGAGAGTGATGGCGTCCATTTCACAACACCATCACAAAAAAATGAAACAGGATGGAGAGTATTTAGGGCAGCATTTGACACACAGCCCTTAACAACAAAAGACATTAGGGTTTCAACAAACCAACTAAGAAAAAAAAAAAAAAAAAGACTATAAGGGGTTAACTGGATCGTGTATAAAATAACATGCTCTTCTGTTGTCAAAAGAAGGGTGGTTACATATTCTACAATAAGCTAACTGTTGGTCTCCCTGGTTACGGTGTTTACATGCAAAAACAAAACAGAAAAGGAGCCTGAGGGGTCATGATGCAATTACAGGGGGCTGGCATAGGACAAACTTGCTGGACAGGGTTGTGGGATTCTGGGAGCAGTAGAAGGTGTCAGTCATCCCCCTGCCAGAGGTCAGCCCTCACCAATCAAGAGCCATGTCCTCAGCCTTGTTGGAGGATGGAAAAGCACTCCTTCCCTAACGAGAACAAAGATCTGCCGTTCTCAGATATTTTTTTCTTTCTCCTCCTTAGTAATTTCATATAACCAAACCTTCTGGGTCACCAAGGAAACCAAACCTATCTCAGTAACCTGATTTCACCTGTATAATATGGCTTCACTTTGGGGCTGGAAATGGAGTCAGCAATTTCCCTCCCACAACTTGCCAGCCCACATACAAGAAAACTACAAAATCCAGGGAATTTCTGGAAAACAAATAAGAATGTAAACATCTGAACCAGTCACCCTAGAAATCCATCTCCTTCTCACAAAGATGCCTCTGCCACCTGGCTTGTGTGGGAAATACTTTTTGAAATTGTCTCTAGAACAGGCACATAGGGAGAACAATCTTATTATTTTGTGGTCCCTGCTGAAGAAAAATCACACAACCATGTAACTTGGAGGCATTGTCACTTTATTTTCTAATCTCAGTTGGGCTTTCAGCATTGCCTTTTTCATTCATTCAGCCAGTACTTATCAAGGGCCTACTATGTGCCGGATGAGATATCAATTCTCCCAGTTCCTGTTCTAGGTATGGGGAATCAACACTTATGAATAAAAGTATAGGATAGTTTTAGCTATTGCTATCGTTCAGATCTGGAATAACTCCTCAAAGGCCTATGTATTAAAGGTTTGGCTTCCAGCTTGACACAATTGGTGGTAGAACCTTTCAGGGGTAGAATCTATGGGATAGTGGCAATCCAGTCCCTTCCTCCCTCCCTCTCACTTCCCAGCTGCCGTGAAGTGAACCCTCTTCCTCAGCCACGCACTCCCACCATGTTGTATGGGGCTGCCACCGGCCCAAAGCAATGGGATCAATAGATCAAGGACTGAATGCTCAAAACCTGTGAGCTTTCCTCTTTTAAGTTGATTTATCTCAAATTATTAACTGTCTGAAGAAACGAATGATGGTAGAATCTCCTAGAACCTCCCAAGTAGAAGGAAAACAAGTGTAAAAGTCCTGAGGCAGGAACTAGCCTGGGACACAGGAAGAAACAAAAGCAGGCCAGAGTGGCTGAAAGATAACTCCCCGAGAGGAACTATGGAAGATGAGGAAGCAGAAGAGTCCATGGGAGAGATCTTGTTGGGTCTCACAGGGCAAAGCTTGACATTTAGATTTGATTCTTACCACAGTGAGAATTATTGAGCGGTTTTAAGTAGTAGGATCTGATCTCTACATATTAAAAAGGTCACTTTGGGCTCAGCATGGTGGTGCATATCTATAATCCCAGCTACTGGGAGGCTGAGGCAAAAGGATCACAAGTTCAAAGACAGCATAGGCAACTTAGCCAGACCTTGCCTCAAAATAAGAAAAGAAAAAAGGCTAGAGATGTAGCTCAGTGAAAGAGCATCCCTGGGTTCCATCCCAGTAAAAACACACACACACACACACACACACACACACACACACACACACATCATTTCAGCTTTGTGTGGGAAAAGGACCAAAAAGGGCAACAGAAAAAGCAGAAAAATTCATGATGAAACTCAAATGGAAATTTAGGAGAAAGATTATGGTGGCTTGGTTGGTAGGCGTGGAGGTGGCAAAAGTGGCCGGACCCAGGAAACAACAGAACAGACGTCTTGCTAGATGAAGAGGAGGAGTGAGGGAAAGAGAGAATGAGGGGTGACTCACTTCCACACACTTCCTTGTCCACCAGTCCCTCCTGTTATTGTCGCTATTTTAAACCTTTCCATCCTTCAAACCTCCAACCCCCTTACTTCCGACTATTTCCCCTCTTATTTCACATGCCAGTGAAACAACAAAAACCCAAGACCAGCAGAGGGAACGCACCCAACCTATTTCCCCTGCAGCCCAGGCTAGCCCTCAAGTCTCAGGGAAGTGACTCCCTTCCTTCCAAGGACCAGCTGAGGTGTTGTTCCCATCCCTTTGTTCCCCAGCCTCTCCCATCCAGGGCCCCGTGTCTGTCTTTGACCTTCCCTCCTCCTCATTGACTCTGTCTAGACATGCTCACGTGTCTCCCATCTCTGACCCAAAGAACAACCTCTATTTTACACTAATGACTTGTAGACGGGAGCCTGCCCAAAGTGTCAGAATCATATGCTGACTTGCTTATTGGATATTTCCACCTCTAGGCATCTCCAGTTCAACGTGCCAGTTGTATGTTGGACAGCTGTATGCCACGAGTCCACTCCCTGCCATGTTTCCTATGGCCTACGCCTGCCTTGGCTCCTTCCTCGCCCTCCCCACCCACGCCCCACCATTTACCAAGCCCTGCTGAGTTCACCTACCAGCTCACGACCTTTTGTTTTCCTTTTTATCCTATTGCCACCACAGTGGTTCCAACCTCCACAATTCCTCTCCAAGACTATTACGACATCCTAATAACTGATCTCCTTGCCTCTTTGATCTCTCGTCTTCTTTCAGATTGCTTTCATGATGAGGCCCTTGGAATACACAAAACCTTTCGGGTGTTTTGCCACACTTAAAGGCAGGCCCAGGACCCAAGAACCTGAGCAAACCAACCCAGCCTCAACCACCTCCCTAACCTCCTCTTTCCCTTTGCACTTCACTCTTTTTTTTTTTTTTTTTTTTTGGTACCAGGGATAGAACTCAGGGGCACTCGACCACTGGGCCATATCCCCAGCCCTTTTTTTTTGTATTTTATTAGAGACAGGGTCTCACTGAGTTACTAAGTGCCTCGCCATTGCTGAGGTTGGCTTTGAACTCGCGATCCTCCTGCCTCAGCCTCCCAAAGTGCTGGGATTACAGGCGTGCGCCACCGCGCCCGGGTGCACTTCACTCTCTTGACAAGGGTGTGAGGATCTTTTTAATTTAGAACTAAAGGAAACCTCTGTACTCACAAGAAGTACACACAGTAGTTTTATTTTATTGTTAATTTTGTAAAATATTTATACTTTACATATCATGAAGTTCAGTCTGTTATAACTGCACAGTTAATGATTTTTAGTAAATTTACCAAATTTGCAGCCGGAGCTATCAGTTTTAGAATATTCTTATCACCCCAATTCCATAGTACCCTTTTCTATCTCTTTTATATCACAGAGCTAGTGAGATTGTGTTACAATTATCTTTTGTGCAGCTGCACAACAGCTCCTTAAGGACAAGGACTGAGTCTCTTTTATGTTGAACCATGGGTGCTCTCATTCACTAAAGCCAATGTTACCTAACTTGGCCACCAACTATATTTATTAGACTTAGATCCAGCTGACTTGTGACTATTCTTCTTTTTTTTTTTTTTTTTTTTTTTTTTTGGTACTGGGGATTGAACTCAGGGGCACTCGACCACTGGATCACATCCTCAGCCCTTTTTTTTGTATTTTATTAGAGACAGGGTCTCACTGAGTTACTAAGTGCCTCGCCATTGCTGAGGCTGGCTTTGAACTCGCGATCCTCCTGCCTCAGCCTCCCAAAGTGCTGGGATTACAGGCGTGCGCCACCGCGCCCGGCTTGCTTGTGACTATTCTTAAGAGTCAAATTCACTTTTTTTTTTTAGCATTTTGAATCCCACTCATCTAGAGATTTGCAAAAAAAATGAGTATGGATGTCTTGAAGATGCTCTGGGTATTGTTGAAGTGGGGTGTACAGAGATAGTAATCACTTGAAAGGGAACAGCAATGATTTTTTTAGTCATATGATTCAATCTATCCCTTGCTTTGTTCCAGAAAGTATTTAAAGTAGCGATTTAAGAATCAATTGCATAACTGGGTGCAGTGGCGCACACCTGTAATCCCAGCGGCTCAGGAGGCTGAAACAGGAAGATCATGAGTTCAAAGCCAGCCTCAGCAATGGTGAGGTGATAAGCAACTCAGTGAGACTCTGTCTCTAAATAAAAATGTGGCTCAGTGGTTGAGTGCCCCTGAGTTCAATCCCTGGTGCCCCCCCAACCCCCCCCAAAAAAAGAATCAGTTGCATGACTTTAGTGACCCCTCAGTAACTTGGCCCACAAATGACCTATATGTATTTAGATAATCTACTGAGACTTGGTGTTGGATAGATATTGAAACCTGGATCATTGATGAGCTTGGTCATTTACCAACTGTGGAAATCCTTGCTTTCTCTCTCAGTTCAGCCAGCTGCTCAGGACACCAGGGATTCCCCATTTCAGGGTGTACAAATAGCGTAAGACCTAATAACTAGATGTGACTCCCAAATCATATACATTTGCCACATAGTCCTTCCTGTGCCTGACTTGCCTTTAATGAACTGGCTCAAATTGAAGCCCTTAGAAACCTCCGGCATAAACTATTCCTTCTCCATCCTAAAATATGCTAAGGATTGGTATGCACCAAATTAGCAGTGCTTTTCAGGTCTCTGTGTTAGCAGCAGGAGAAGAGGGATAAACCCACCCTGAGTTATTTTGATACTACTCCTTTCAGTGGCTGGGTGGGACCCTTTTGAGAAAACAAGAGGGAATAAACATCTATTTGGCATATTACATGCTATTTCAGAATCTGGTAACTAGTATATAATTATATGCCATCTCAGAATTTGGCTCTATTTCTTCAAGGGTGTTCATGCTGCATAGTTTGTGTGTGTGTGTGTGTGTGTGTGTGTGTGTGTTGTGGTCAAATGTGTTTATATAAGGGCAGGCGGAATTTAGCCATTAATGTCTACTGAAAAGCAGGAGGGAAAGATTACACCTGGCATTTCAGAACAATTTTCTATAATCCATCGAATGTGTCCAAATTGGTTTCATCCCATGTCAGTTATTCAGAATCTTGATTCTTTCAAGTGCAGATCAAACAACTAAACGTGACGATACAGATTTATTCAAGGACATGATAGGTGACTTTATGCCAGGTGGCAAGAGTTGTGGGGGCAGATACAGGTTGAGCAACACTAATCTGAAAATCCAAAACACAAAATATTTTTGAACCACCAACACGAAGCTGTGAGTGGATTATTCCACATGAGAAAAAATTTGTTTTGTGGGCAAAGTTATTTAAAATATTGTATAAAATATGAGGTTAAAAATGAAACATAAATGAATTTGTTTAGACTTGGGCCTCATCCTCCAGACATTTCATTCTGTAGTATACACAAATACTGTAAAAATCTGACAAAAAAAATCTGAGATCTGAAACATTTCTGGTCTGATGAAGGATACACAACCTGTCACTCAACTTCCCTTCCAACAGGGAAAAGATTCTCTTCCTGGATCTCCTGTGAGATGCATGTTTTACTCTTCACAGTCTGTGAAGGGACTATTGTGTCAAACTTTTTAATGCCTCCAGTTTCTTAACCTTTTAAAATGAATGAACTTTAAGAATGTCATCCATGATAATTAAAACCCAGCCCCTGGGTTATGCATGTTAGAGCATAAGAACAACAAAGCAGCAGCAACTGAAGGCAGTGGCCATGGCCACATCTCAAAATGCCTACATTAGTTAGTGTAACAATAGCCTGTGGATGCCATTACTGACAGAGAAGTAAAGCCAGATCACTTTCAGGATGGTTTTTATACCAGAGCTATGTGGCTGGCAATGTTCCTGTGGCACGTGGCTTCTTAAGTCATCAGGAGTCCCACTGGTGACTAAAGAGGGAAGATGGATAATTAAAAAAAGAATCTCTGAGCACAACTGCAGGCTCAGAAAAGTTGTAATGCCAAAGGAAAAAAGTGGTTTACGACATGACCCCAAGTGACTGACAGCAGGAGCTGCTCATTGGGCCGTCTGGGGACTCTAGGCAGGGGAAACAGAGCTCTACTTACAGAGCAGCAAAGCAATGATGAGCCCCAGACCCAGACAGAAAGGCTCTTTCTTCTGTGGCCAAGATCATAGTCATACACTTTGGCAAAGGCTGACTTTAGAAAAAGAAGCAAACCAGGAAATAGGACTGAAAACAGCAATTAAAAACCTGATGATGATGGTGGGGGGGACCTTTTATGGAGGTAAGTCACTGCTCCCCTGTTGCCCACAGAACCTCCCGCTCTCCTCCCTAACAGTCCTGCAGCACAGGGTCATCTCTGTCACAGATGAGAGAACTGATAATCAATGGAGTTAGCTCGTCCAAGTTCTCAGTGCTAGAAAGTGGCAGCGCTGGTGCTTGTGGTGTTTGCCAGGATTGAGTTACAGTGAGTCACAAAGCCCATGCCATCCCCCACAGGCAGACACCCACATTCTGTGATTTGCCCCCATAGTGGAGGCTTCTGCACAGGAGGCAGCATCACAGGGACAGACTGGTGGCTGAGCATTTCCAAAGGAGAAGCGAAGAAGGAAGCCCTGGCTCTCCCCCAGAAGGAAAGAAAGAAGTTACCTGCAGCCTCCCATTTCAAGACTGCCCTCTGATGGTTTTGCCACACATCAGAAGCTTATTTATAGCCATCTACAGCCTGACACGTGGAATAGAAGGGGAAGATGGTAGAAGCGCAGGTTATGAATTGCCAATCCACTCCTCCTCCCGTCCCCTGGGCTTCACCCTCCTCTGCTTGGTCACTTCAAGATCCCTACCATAGAGATCTCATCAACAGCAATGACCAAAAACTCATTCACATTTACAAATACAAAGAAAAGTAGCCCTCTGGGGAAAATATGGCTAGGTTCTTGCTGTTTCTAGGACTGGAAGTCTGGTGGCTCTGTTCCCGTGTTCCTTCTCAGCAGAGCTATGACTGAGAGGACTGATGTTTGATTTACACAGAAAGATTGCTGGCCATCTCAAGATAAAAATTATCAAGTACCAACCTTGCTGACGGTTTGTTCTTGCTAATCTACACTAGGAGGAAAAAGGAACCAGAAGCAGGGGAAATGTTTTTCAGTATAGCAAGTCCATCTATTCCTCCTCCCTTTTGGTAAAGAAATATTTAAGTCGTATGCATTCTTGGAGAGAGAATTTTCAAAAAACACTCAGCCCACAAGAATTCTGTTCATCCCACAAAATCTGCCGTGGTCCTACGTGCATGTGCTCACGCTGGCTCCTCCACTTTCAGCCTTTAATACCAGTAGGTTAAGGCGACACAGACATCTGTCACTTCGGGAAACAACACTCCATGCCAGGAATCCCCCTACCAGGAGTTGTGATTCACAGACGTCATAAAAGGAATAGACCAAAAAGTGTCTCATATTTCATTGAACTTCATCAAGCTCTTCAACAGATTTCTTTTAGGTTTGCTTTGGCTCATTTATCATTTCTTGTTTATTTAACTTATTCATTATAGTTACTATCTAGTGTTCTATGCATTTTCTTTTTTACATTATGAAAACAAACACTACCCGGTTATTTATTTCAATGACTTGCTATCTATATGGCATTATTTTAAAAAATAAGACAAACAGTGGGATGGGGGGTGAAAAGAAACAGTCATTTCAGAGTGTTCTCCCTCTCTAAGCAAGGCAGGATGCAACTCCATCTCTCTTCTGGAATCCTGGATTTCACCTGCTGCAGGTGACCATCTGGTTGCTGGGGACAAGCTGGAGGCCAGGGCCTCACCTGCGATTCAGTTGAGAAGCGCACTGTGAGCAGGTGCTCAATGTTTGCTAGTATCAGGTCATTTCTATTCTTAACCTTGTAGCAGAATGTTAGGCTTTCTCCGTGGCATGAAACTCTGGAAAGTCCTGCCATATCACATCACAGAGGGAAGTGTTTCTTCTAACGGAAGGAAAAGAAGGCCAAAGAAATCTTTCCTTTCTCAGCCCGTCCAGGAAGCAGGGAGATGGATGGCAGGTCTACTTTAGTAACAATCTTGTTGATCCTACACCAAATTTCTTCACTGTCACTGTGGATGATTTGACCCTAGAAGGGCAAAGGTGAATTAGGTCACTGAATCTACAGGTATAGAAATACTCCTAAAGTATTACTCTTTGGGGTTATTTAAAATATCAGTTGAGATCTTCATAGCACATGATCTCCTTGGATTTGTTCAGTCCTAGTTACTAGCGGAGAGATATTTAGTACCAGATTTTATTTTAATTTTGCTCAGAAAAATGGGGGGATTTAGTTTTGTTGCTTATTTTGTTTTTATTATTTTGCATCTAGACATTGGCATTTTCTTCCAAAGCCAAAATGCAGTTCAACTAATATTTAGATAAAGGGTAGTCACTCTTTTTTCACAAGGGGTTTAGCCCAAAGTCCCCAATAAGTGCCTAAAACTATAAGTAGTAACGAACCCTGTATATTATTCCCCCCCAATACCTATATACAAATGATAAAATTGAGTTTATAAATTAGGCACAGTAAAAGATTAATAACAATAAGCCAAGCACAGTAGTAGCACTTGCCTATAGTCCCACCTACCTGGGAGGCTGAGGCAGGAGGATCATAAATCTGATGACAGTTTCAGCAACTTAGCAAGACTGTTTTTGGAATTAATGAAAGAGAAAAATTATAACAATATACTTTAATAAAATTTCCAACATCACTACTTGTACTTTGGACTGCTATTAAGCAAAATAAGGGTCACATGAACACAAGCACTTTGATGCTGCCACATTGGTTCTGATCACCTGCCTGCTCAGTGATGGTTGGGCAGGCAGGGGTATATGCTAGACAAAGGGATGACTCCTGTCAAGGCAGGACAGAGTGGGACAAAGTGAGATTTCATCATGCTACTCAGAATGGGTGCTCAGTTCAAAAATGTATAAATTGTTTATTTCTGGAATCTTCCATTTAATAATTTTAGACCAAGGTTTACCATACCAGAGAAGAGTAGTAATCAGGAAAATTATGTCCCTTGAGCTGGTTCTTCGTAATCATCAGAATTGGCCAAGGGAACATTGTGTAGAGGTTATTCCAAGCAAAGGGAATGTGCTAAAGCTCTAATGTGAAAATTCTTCACACTGGGGTGGGGGGGGGGGGAATGCGGCGGGGGGGGGGGCAGTAGGAGTAGCAAGAGGAGGATCTAGGAAGAGAATGAGACAGAAGGAGAAGCTAATATGGCAGATCAGGTATAACCGTCCTCGAGAAGGCAATTGTTGGGTAAGTTCTTAACAAAATGCCTGTTAGTGTGTTTATTATTTGGACTTGTTAAAGCAGTGACTGATATTTTTGACCTGGCAGTTTGGGCAAAGGGCCAACAGGGCAATGCCTGGTCTTT
Source organism: Tamias sibiricus (assembly GCA_025594165.1). NCBI lineage: Eukaryota > Metazoa > Chordata > Mammalia > Rodentia > Sciuridae > Tamias > Tamias sibiricus. The sequence goes on along the minus strand of CM046660.1, from coordinate 17,285,460 downwards.
ACACTTGATAGTTGATACTTTAGGAACCCTGTGAGAAGGATGACATTTATCTTACGCTCCTCACATCAGAATGAAGAAGCCTCAAGTTGCCAAAGCCAGTCATAAACCCAAAACAAAGAAACACTTTTGTTTTGTCTTGTTTTCTCTAGGCTTATTTAAGACGACAGGAATACAGAAAAGACTCAAAGGATGAGAAGAAACAAGATCAGTTTGGGGGGCAAGAGACAGATCTTGAGAGATCCCGGAATTCAAGCGGTTCATCTTCCAAACAGGTATGGAGAATGTGTGTGTGTGTACTAAAAGAGGAGAAGTTACAGAATCCTAAAGGTCAGGGCAGGGAGAGGCGGCTGGTGGAGCATGGGCCCAAAGATTCCATCCCAGGCACCACCCACCATTCCCCAGCTGTGTGGCTTTCCTACTTCTTGGTGAGGTCTCGCTCTTCTTTCCTGTGGTTAAAAGACTTGATGTAGCTGGGCGCGGTGGCGCATGCCTGTAATCCCAGCCCTTGGGAGGCTGAGGCAGGAGGATCGCAAGTTCAAAGCCAGCCTCAGCAATGGCGAGGCACTTAGCAACTCAGTGAGACCCTGTCTCTAAATAAAATACAAAACAGGGCTGGGGATGTGGCCCAATGGTTGAGTGCCCCTGAGTTCAATCCCTGGTACCAAAAAAAAAAAAAAGACTTGATGTAGATGGTCTGCAAGACGCCATCTGCAGCAGAAATGCTGGAACACTTTGATTTTAAGAGTTGGAGGCACTGGGCATTCATGTTTGTGACTTATGGTCTAATCCACTGCATGCTGTGGTCTAACTTTTATTTGAAGTAGAGGAAGAAAGCAAAACATGGTGATAACTTCATCGTGCAAAAACTAGCAATTGTTTAAATATTTTCGTCTAGGATGATAACAAATAATAGGAGCGATATCGTATTTATTAGCAGTATGATGAGGATGATAATGATAGCAGTCATAATAGTTACCATATCTGAGTGCTTACAGCAGTCCAGGCACTGTGCTAAGTAGCTAATATGTATTAGTCTATTTGATTTTCAGACATGTATATGTATCTATCTAACACACACACACTCTTGCCCCATTTTACAGATAGGAAAACTGCACCTGAGAAGAAATTTTACCTAAGATCTCACAGCCAGTATGTAGTGGAGTAGGAATTCCATGCCAGGCAGCCTGACCCCAGAGAAGGTGCTCTGAACTGCTGAGCTGTCCAATCATATTTCATGTTTAAGATCTTGGCTGTCTGAGAATTTTACTTATCCTGCCTACGAGCTAAATACCACAAACTGCATTCAAGCCTGGTTGTTAGCATGGTGAATTGATTTAAGATGAGTAATATGCCTTTTATGAATTCTTACTTAATATTTTATGCCTGAAATAGACTCCAGAGGGAGGGACTCTCTCTCTCTTTCCTATCAGTGGCGTGAATCTCTGAGATAGATCTTGGATACCTGATATCAATCAAATTCTTGTTGATTTCTTCTTTAATCTACAGTGTTCACAACGGCAGTTATTTAATGTTCAAAGGACACCTTAAAATCATCAATGATTGATGTTTATGGAAGTAGATGTATCCCTGGGAGAGATGTATACTCCCTAATAAGGGATATAAAAATCACAGGATAAAATATCCCGCCTAGAGTCTGAAGGTGATGGAGACCATCTCACAGTACTGCGAGCTCCAAGAAGAACAGGCTTTTTCCTGTTAGTCAAGGACTAGATATAATGTCTGCTGCTTGTTAAACTTAGGGAGTGAGATTAATCCAAAAATTAAATCCAACTTGGATAGAATAACAACACATTTTAGCTCTAAGATAAATTCTTACATTTTTATACTTAGAAACAAAAATCAAGAACAGAAAAGAAAATGTAAAGTATTTTAAGTTAAACAGTAGTGTGTAAGCAATCTTCCTAGATTGGCATTACTAAACAAATGGGCATCTGGAGTCTTCTGCTTTCACGCAGAGATTCATGTTCATAGTCAGGGCCAGTTTACATGGCAGCTCGCACGCATTCAGGACATTCAGGCCTTGCAGTTTATGCTCCTCTCTACTAATTTTAGGGGACAAGCTGGTGTCAGATTCCTATGGTTTCCTTCTTTCTGCTATAAAAATTACCCACTCTTTCAGACCACTTCTAAATAAGGATATGGTTGTACATATAGAAGCAATTATGTGAAATAGCTTCTATAATCATAGATTATTTGTCTGAATTTTCCAACTCTTCATTTTATTATTCATTTATACCCACCACAAAATAATGAAAAAATTGCATAGAACTGGTAATTTCTATCTAAAGTACAAGTTGGATGCAGTGGCCATGCCTGTGATCCCAACAACTCAGGAGCCTGAGGCAGGAGGATCACATCTTCAAGGCCAGCCTCTGCAACTTAGTGAGACCCTGTCTCAAAATGAAATTTTAGAATGGGCTGGGGCAGGGTTCATTCCCTAGAATCTCTCTCTCACACACACACACAAAAGTACAAGGACAGGAGTTTCTATGTTCACACTATCCCACCATTCCTCGGTGTGTCAGAGAACATGAAACATTGCTTACATAATCTTATTTTTTTTCCAAATGATAATACCCCGAGGGTTTGGTCCTTGACTATATGAGTGACTTTAAGGCTATATCTTCTCATCAAGAAGAGTGACAGTGGGCTGGGTTTGTGCCTCAGTGGTAGAGCGCTAGCCTCCCAAGTATGAAGCACTGGTTCGATCTTCAGCACCACATGAAAATAAATAAATAAAGGTACGGTGTCCATCTACAACTTTAAAAAAATTTTTTAAAAAAGAAGAAGAGTGACAAATCAGAATTTTCCACAGTGAAGTTCACTGCTTTGCTTTCAGGGTTGGACCCCCACCCACATTTCTACAAAAATCTGATTGTTTTTAAACCTTCAGAGCCTGGGTGTGCCCTGCCATATCTCAGATCCCGAGGGAATGCACGACTTATTAATAAATTTCATTCCGCAGCGTCCATAATGCCAGGGAGTTCCTGGACCCCATCTCCCAGAGACTATAAGATAAGAAACAAGAAAGCTGGCATCTCCCAAAGGAGAACCAGGCAGACAGATCCAATTTCCAGAGCTCAGTGTATTGAATGTCACATCAGGAGCTAGGGTGCCAAAACATCTGTCAATCAGAAAGGGGCAGGAGAAAGAAGCTGCTCAGAGAGCCAACTTAAACCCACCAAAGCCCCCCTCCCTGGGTGCAAATTCCCTGAGTAATTTCTTTCCAGAGATTGCAGTGTTGAAACCTCTAAGTAACATTTTGCCTCTGATTTGTGGAGGCAGGTTTATTCTCTTAGTGAGTGGCTAGTGTGAGAGTGAATTGCTTACTCCATGGAAATTCTTCCACCATTCTGTCACTGTGTGGAGCGTGCCAGGTCCAAATTTTGACACTTGTATTGCAATTTTCATCACTTGTTCATTTCTTAACTCAGACTCACATTGTGACAATTCTGATGAGCCTGGAACAAGCAAGGCATTTACCATCAGGTGATGGCTTCCAGTGTTTAAGCTGTCATTTCCAGACACCTGCCTAGAGGTGGGCATGTCCCCAAACACAGTTAACCTGGTGGCTGCTCCATTGTGGCACAGCCTCCTCACTACAACTGATGTCTCTAACTGCTGAGGATGTGTTTAATTTAAATCTAGGATGAAGCAATTCCTATCGAGCCCATGCTGAGTGGTTCTTTAAAGTGGTACCTCCTAAATACATTTCAGCTTGTGATTTGGCATAATAGAAAACATTAATCAAGGCCAGCTCTGCCCCTCTTTATGGTGTGAATTCAGGCAAACACTTTACCTTCAAAGCATTTCAGTTTCCCATCAAAGGGATACTTATTATTGTGCTTATCTTGTGGGATCATTGTGAACACGAGGGCGATCCCTAAGTGACATACTAACCTTTAAATACGCATAAACTGTCGCCAATGTCCAGTGCCACCTGCAAATGATGCTCCAACTGGCTTCAACAGAGGAATCAGTTCTGCTCCTCCTCTTTTTGCCTTGGCCTCATCTGGACCACATTTCTAAAGGCCAACCTAAAATAGCAACTTAATTTTAAACCTTTCACAGAGTTACCATATAACCTCTTGAACAGCTTAATCAGAATTTAACGTGGAAATAAACAGTAACTTCACATGTCCAACTAGAAATTGGATAATTTAGTAGACCAGGAAGCAAAGCAGTCTCCATATAAGGAGAAAATAGCACTCCTCTTTCCCAGGTGCCCCCAGGGATTGCTGCTAGCTTGGAGGACCTACTGTGATTGACAGGGGCACCAAGATGTTTTCATCCTTTCAAACCTCAGCAGAGAAGAGACAGGAGCCCCATTCCCCCCATAGAAGATGAAGAAAATGATTAACCCAGGACATGGAGGATAGCACACTTCTATGAAGAGACACGACACAAGTCCTTCTCATCTTTGGAGATCTTTTATCCTTGCTGCCAGGGACACTGTTCCAAATGCACAAGCCCTGAGAACACACTGTCATTGCATTTTCTTTGTTGGGAAGGAAAATGGAGATCAGCCCTCAGTTTTTCAAGAGCACCTTTTCCTCTCCTGATAGGAACCCTCAGCAACCAAGCTACTAAATATTTAGATTGCAGGTCACAAGGAACCCAAGGTTACATTGGAAGGAGGCGTAGGCAGTTAACCTGATACCAAGAAGCAGCTGGCTGTGGCCCAGGCCCTGCTCAGTGTGATGTTTACATCAGTGAGGTCACCTGAACCTCCAAGCAAACAAGGTGAATTTCGGGAGGAAGGCTATTTCCTGGCACAAACATTTTTAATTGTTTTGTCCATGAGAATCCACACAAACTTGGGAGAGTAAAAAAATAAAGGCTCTAAAATGCAACGTGTAATTGTTTAAAAAAATCAGCAGGTCCATCCCTCCATGAGGGCAATAGAGGTCTAAAACTATGGTGTCCAATGCCAGTGGTAACATGCCATGTGTGGCTATTCATATTTAAATTAATTAGAAGTAACTTTAAAATTTAATTCCTGAGTCACACTAGCCATGTTCCATGTGCCCAGTAGTCACCTGGGGTCAGAGGTTTCCATGCTGCACCATGCAGACATAGAACATTTCCATCATTGCAGAAAGTTGTGTGGGACAGCGCTGCTCCAGATGGTCAAATCCAAAACAAAACAAGACCCATGAGCCTGGAAAAGAGTTTCCCCGACCTGCAGAATCCACAGTGCAATACTTTGCATACTGCAGCTCCTGGCAAATGTTGGCTTCCCTATAACCAAACTGTCCCTGAAAGCTGGCTTGATTTGCATTTTGTGTTTTTCTGTGACCTGGGTCTATTTGCATGTCTCCTTTCCTTACCTGTTTATTCATCCTCTACTCTTCCTGTGAAGCCTTCAGCTTCTTCTCTTTCAAAGGGCTTTTGGGGAGTTATTCTCCCATTAATCTGTCAGTGTCAAACCACTGACACCCTGAACAGTGTCACAAAAGCAGCCACAGCTTGGGACATGGCATATGCATTCTGTGAGTCATGCTTGTAATCTTCTCCAGCTTCTGCAGGTCCATTGTCAGGTTCCTTGGGGGCCGGGCCTTCCTTCCCCTGGCCCCAGGCTGCTCGCTGATGAGGGCCACGCATGCACACACTGGCTCTAACTGCTAAGGGCCCTGCCCTGGCGGGCTGTGACTCATCTCTCACACCTGGTGTGGTGTTTGTCACAGCCGCCCTCTTGACTCCAGAGCAGATCCTGCACCCTCTGAGGTGCACCTGAGTAATAAGGCAGCTGTGCACACTGCGTCTGTAGCAGGCCGTGTGCGTCATGGAGAGGGAATGTGCAGCCCATCTTCTGACAAGCGTGGATCTGTGGGAATTTTCCTTGGAGCTTGTTTTCCATTTTAGCTGTTGATCTGCTCACCATAGAGTGTTCCTCAAACCCCTCAATCTCAAGACACTGGATGCACCATCCCCCCTCAAATTGGTTCCTCTTCCTGATTTTTAAAATTTCTGCCTGAGCCAGAATTCTGCTAGTCGTCTTAGACTCCTCCCCCTCTTCCTTCTGCTCCTCCTCACACTTCACAGCAGCCAGGCACAAAGCCTCTCTGTCTTGTCTCCTCTCTTGATTCTGCCCATCATCACTTCCCTTTGCTGGGCCCTGTCTTTGTTTCTTTTTTGGTCTGGATTATTGTAGGGATTGTTTCTCAGGTCATCTTATCTTCATCTCACCCCTTCCAGGCAGTCTTCTAGATCCCTCTAGAAGCAAATTGGATCATGACATTTATTAAAAATGAATTTTATTAAAAATTCTTCACTACTTCCCCTATGGTCGGTCTTTGGGATCAAGTTCAAATACCTTAGCAAGGCACTCAAGGCCCTTGTTGGCCTAACCCCTGCGGACACCCTGCTTATCTGACTAATCTCGGCACATCCTCAACTCTGAAGGCACTCCCTCTGGGAAGAAGAGTCTCCAGAGCTTCTCCTGGACATCCAGTGGCTGTTCTTGTTCCCCTTTTGTGTTTTCAGGACACCCCTGGGCTCAAGTTTACCATGGGGTACATCTTGTCTGCCTCCTCCCTTAGGAGGTAGTCACAAGAAACCACTGTTTATTGTTACATTTCCAGTGCCTGGCAGGACATAGGTGCTCAATGCTTGATACCTAATGTATTAGGAATGTGCACATATTGAAAGTCACAACTATGTGAATGGAACAGCCAGAATAGTGATCCTCACCCTGCATGAGAGAAGACAGAGGACAACATTACTTGGAATGGAGAGTGCTATATGACCTGACTTGAAATTATTAAGAGCAGAGTGGTTTGGTGAGCCTGCCAATCAACAATGACCAGTTGGGGCTTGAAGATTAGTCAGTTATGAACCACAAACCCCTGAAATGCTGGTGACCAGAGTAAAATGCTAAATTCCTGGTAGACCATTCTGCAAAGAGACAAATGACTTCTTCCTTCAAGCCCTGGGTAAGTTCCCTTGGTCACAGGTAGGCAAACACACAAAGATATAAGAATGCTGGGCTGTGGCTCTCCATCGACAGAGGAAACTCAGTGCAGAGGTGACTCAGGACTTGCTTGGACTTTACAACTGAGGTCATCCTGTTGTGGTTGAATGTTCTGCTGGAAAACTCACCAGACGGAACTGGCTAGTTCTTTTGTGATTAGGTTGCAGATATGTACTGGCGTGCAGGCCCCTCTCCAGGCAAACCAGCTGCTGGAGGTCTGAAAGTTGAAACAGCAGTAATGGAGCAAATGAACCATAACTACCTCTGGCAAAGCCAGCAGTGCTTCATTTTTCCTTCACTTCTGCACTCTGTCTGAGTTCCACCAGGTAATTTATAAAAATAGGGCATGACATTGAAATGAGGCAACTGTCAGTTTAAATTGTGATTGGTTCCAGAAAGGTGTCCTGCCTCTTTCAACAGATAAGCAAGACAAACTCTTCCTTCCACCAGGGTGATTCTGCCGTGTGGCTGAGTTGATACCAACACCCGTTGGGATCCCTGCTCAGTGAAATTGTTGGTGCCAAGAATTGGTGGCCTCTGACCCAAAGAGCTCCCTGTGTTTAATTAGACTCAGCAGCTCAGAAATTGCATGAGAGAAGATTATGATAAAATATCTTTTTTCTTTGTATGTAATAGCATATAGTTCAAGTTTACTACATTTTATTAAAATTACCTACTTTTTAAAAATGGTTCCAATTAATCTCTAAAACAAAAAAAAACTTGTTAAAAACCAACTAAAATGCAGATATCAAAACTTAAAAATGTTTCAATTACAAGATAATAATATTCAGGCACATACCTGTGTTAAATATATTTTATAACACCTGGCATTTCATCCTAAAACAGTGTTTTATATTGCTTTATTCATTAAAAATTATAATGCAATTATTTGTTAATTAAAAATAAAGCAAAATTTAAAAATTAAAAAATAAAATGCAAATATTATAAATCACTGTGTACAAGTTGCTGTGTTGAGTACTATGAGGATGTAGTAATGAATAAACTGTGTCCCACCCTCAGGTAATTTACAGAGTTGGTAAACTAAGATGTTATATAAATGCCTGCGGTTCAAGACAATATCTGGTGAGTGTAATTTAAAAGGCAAGAGGAAACCTGGGAAAGCTCCATAGAGGATGCAGATTTTAAACTGATCCTAAGTCATGGTCAAGATCTGGGGAGTTGGATGTGGAGATGGGGAGCTGAGGCAGGGAGGACTTTCCAGTTGGAAGGAAGACCCTCAATCAAGGCTCATTGGGAAATGGTGAGCTGTCAATCAAGGCTCATTGGGAAATGGTGAGCTGTCCAGTCTCCCCGCAGCAGGAATGACTCCTTGCCATAGGGAAGTCTGCCTCTTCTCTGAGGATGTTTTTACCTAACCGTCCTCCAGGGGGCGCTCTCCTTGCCACCCGTCTTCAGGACCAGGAAGCAGGAGGGCGTCCTTGCTCCCCTGGCTCCGTTGATTTATGCTGTTTCATTCCACCAACATTCCCCATTGGTCATCCCCATTAGTCTCTTGGTCACTCTCCTTTATTCAGTGAAGGCTCTGCTGAGCGGTTCAGTCTCTGTCCACCCCATCTTAGTTTACCGACTCTGTGATTTCCTGCCACTGTCCTTGATGATGACTTCAGCATCCACCTGGATGACCCAGCCACACCCTGTCTCCTCAATTCCTGATGCTTCTCAAGTGTCCTCCTCCATTCTGTTCTGCCACACCTAGCCCCAAGGCACATCCTAGACCTCTGATGTCATCCCCAAATGATCCTGTCATTACTGCTCTCTAGACCTCCCAGCTCTGGGAGTCCATCACTTCTAGTGTGATATGTCTTCGACCTCTTGGGAATCTCTGGTCCATTGATTCTTTTCCCTTTCTCCTGTGATCACCCCCCTCTCTACTGGTATTTCCTTTCTCGGCAACCTAAATTCTGTAACTTAGGTTTGTAATTCTCTGTCGTAATTCTTCCCCTCTTTGTAATTCCTTATTCATTTTGTCTTTTATTCACACCTGTCAGGAAGCCCTGCACATCCAGTCTCTGGGCCTATTGCTCAAGACAAATCACTCCACTTTGAATAATGGTGTCACTGAAAAGTTACAACCACCAACCTCCCAGAGCTCCTAAAAGCTGCCCAGTTACTCTACCCAACTCTCTCTTCCACCCCACACCATATTCCCAGATTCTAAAACCAACCTCTGCACCTGTGTTGGGATCCACCCCCTTGCCCTTCTCAGGACCTTACTTAACCCCCTCCCTTCCCTGCCTGTACCTCCAACTCTGCACCAGAGTGTTCCCATCAGCACTTAAGCGTAATCTAAGGTCTCTCACCAAAAAAAGAGAACAGAACAGCCCTTCCTTATCCCACACTCCCCTCCACTTATTTCTTTTTCACAGCCAAAGTTCCCAGAAGAATCATTTACACTGCCTGACTCCACTTCCCCACCTCCTACTCACGCCCCAGCCCACTCCAATCTGGCTTCACACTCCTCATTCCACAGAAATGGCTCTTCCTCGAGCCACTTCCACATCCCTGAACGCGGCAGATCTCTTTCTGTCCTCACTGCGCTTGACCTCAGGGCAGCTTTGGACTCTGCTGGCTGCTGCCTCTTCCACCCACTGCCCCCTGAGCATCTGCAAAGCCGCCCTCCCCCTGGCTTCCTCCCTCGTCTCTGGAGGCGGTCTCTCATCTCTGCTTCTCATCCTCCTCCAGCTGGCTCTGAATCCCGGGATTCCTCGAGGCTCGGTTCTCTCCGCACTCTACACCCGGGGTCTTAGCCTATTTTTATGCCACAAACCTCTTGGCCGCGAGTGCATCCTCTTCTCAGAATAATATTTCCAAATGTATAAAATAAGATACACAGGCTTTCAAAGGAAACCACATTTATTGAAATAGTCATCAAAATATTTTTAGAAATTTGTGATTCAGTAATATGTGTGCTTCCTTATTAACACATTAAATAACAAGTGATGGGGCGTAAAGGGTATTTTGAGACATCTGCAATGAATTTAATGAGATGTGAAAATATCTGTGATTTCCATTGGTGACAAAAATCACAGGTCCTGCTAATACTACTTGTGGTTTGTTGCCTGCATTCATAGATGAAAGATCTGCTTAGATTTCAGGTAGAGGTTAGTGGAACTTTAGAAAGATGTGATTTTTTTTTTTTTTTGCCATCCAAGTTCACACCCTATCCCTAAGAAGCTCTGAAGTGTATTCTTGTTATCTTATGAACATTTAACTGCCAAAGTCAAGATGTTAATGACCAGTGCCTCCCAAATCTACATTTCCAACCTAAAGTTCATTTTTTATCTCCAGATCTAATATCCCAACTGTTTATTCATTGTACCTATTGGGGTGCCTCAAAAGATACCTCAAACTCAACAGGCCCAGGGCTAAAGTTCCCCCCTGACCCTTCATCCTTCCTTCTATGTAGCATCACTGGAATCTGACATTTCCTCTCCACCTTCCCCCTTGTTCAGTTCATCGCCAACTCCTATGAATTTTGCTTTCCCAACAGCTTTTTGACCCATCTATATCTTTCCCAGCAGCACCAGCTCTGTTCCTGGCTGCAGTGGCTTCCTAACCTGCCCTCACACTTGACTCCTGCCCCAAGTCTCATTTCCATACCACAGGCACAGCGATGCCAACAAGTGGAGCTCAGTTCACCTCATTTGCTTGCTGAAGCCCTTTCCACGGCAGTCTTTCAGAATGAGGACCAAAACTTATCATGCAACCCGCAGGGCGCTGTGGGACCTGGCCCTCCACAGTGCTCCCTATACACTGGGGCTTGGTATCCTCTTATGTTCTAGGTGCTTCTTGCAGCCCTCACCCTGCCTCCTCACTAACTGCCCCTGCCCCAACTAGATTAGGACCCTCCTCCCATGTTCTTGTGTACTTTCTTTTTTCTCCCCTTTCATTTATGACTCTTGGAATTTTATGCTTATTTAATAACTAATTATTCTACCTCCACTCACAGAATATAGCCCTTGAAGGGTAAGATCTTGGTTTTACTCACATTCTCTCATCTCCAGTGTGAGAAGTTACATTGTGTTATGGTTTAACTATGAGGTGTCCCCCAAAAGCTCACGTGTGAGGGCTGGGATTGTGGCTCAGCGGTAGAGCGCTCGCCTAACACGTGCGCGGCCCGGGTTCGATCCTCAGCACCACATACAAATAAACGCATTGTGTACAACTAAAGCAAATAAATAAATATTTATTAAAAAAAAAACTCACGTGTGAAATAATGCAGGAATGTTCAGAGGTGAAGTGATTAAATTATGAGAGGTGTAACCTAATCAGTGGATTAATCCACTGATATGGATTAACTGGGTGGTAACTACAGGAGTTGGGGTGTGGCTGGAGGAAGCGGGTCACTGGGGGCTGGTCTTTGGGGTTCATATTTTGTCCCTGGTGAATGGAGCACTCTCTCTGCTTCCTGGTGGCCATGTCCTGAGCTGCTTCCCTCTGCCACACCCTTCCTCCATGATGTTCTGCCTCTCCTTTGGCCCAAAGCTTTGGAGCGGTCGTCTGTGGACTGAGACCTCGGAAACCGTGAGGCAAAATAAATGTTTTCTCCTCTAATTGTTCTTGGCAGATCTTTTGGTCACAGTGACAACAAAGCTAACTAAAACACATTGCCTTCTCCTTGGAGGTTCCTTTTCTGTGTGACATCCTAAAGCACCAAGTGTAAGACCACTTTCAAATTTATCTTTGTTTTTGGTGGTGCTGGGAATCAACCCCAAAGTCTTGAGCATGCTAAGCAAGCATCAAAACTTATCCTGTATTGATTGTTGATTTCTTGTTACCACATGATACCATGAAGGGAACAAATTTTTAATCTAATGTAATAAATGTTTATTATGGACTATATGTCTTCAGTGTTCCTTTGAATAACGTTGGTGATGTTCCCACAAGGCAATCTAGTTTACCCCACACCCCTAATATCTATGCATCTATATTTCTGCTTCATTCTCCCCAACATTTTACTGTGAAAGCTTCCAGATACACAGAAAGATTGAAAGAATTGTACAATAACTATCTGTATACCTACCACACAGTTTCCATATTGTTGGCATTTTGCTGTATTGGCTTTCTTACACATCCATGCATCCATTCATCCATTCATCCATCTTGTATTTTGCTGTGTTTCAAAGTAAGCCACTCACATCTGTACTTTGAAGCCCTAAACACTTCAGCAAGGACATCATTAACCAGAGTTTCCTGTTTGTTTATGGGTTTTGCAGTTTTGATTACTCATTTTGCTTTTTCAGGTTTTGTTTTAGAGGTTAAAAAAAATTACTTGCAGTGAATCATACAAATCTTAAGAGGAATGCTTGGTGAGTTCTGACCATGCATGTGCGGAGCTAGCCAACCCCCACCCATCAAGTTCCCACTACCCTCTGAAGATCCTTCCTGCCCCTGCCAGCCAGCTCATGCCCTGACCACTCAGAGGTAACCACTATTCTGAGTATTTCCCCTACAGATTTATGCCTTTTTTTCTTCTGTTCTTAAAAGCCATTTTCTTGGAGGTCAACTTTCCATGTTATCTCAGACCCTATTTAGAAATAGGCAGCATAATATACATCTTAAATAAATTAGATGAATGAAACTGTTTAATAAATTAAAATGACAATCATCTCCAAAAATGAAAAAGATTTTTTTAAAGATAACAGAAAAGTTGTGTAGAAAACTGATATTCTCATATGCATCTTGAAATGTAAATTGGTACAATATTTTTGGAGGATGATTTGGAAAAAAATTTTAAATCTTTGTGATGCTTTTAATCTAGTGATATAATCCCCACGTTGGAGACTTTAAAGACATAACTAGAGATATATTGGAATATACAATGATATTCTTCACAACACTATTTATCATAACAAAGAATTGGAAGGAACCAACACAAAGAATTATGGTATTCATACAAGGAGGAATATATTCTAAAGACAAAGAGAACTTCAAAGAACTAATAAAGCTTACTTAGCAGATTTATTCCTACAGTCACATTTGCATTATAATTCTGAAATTATTTCATGTTTATTGCAGACTAAAATGGATAAGTATAAATATAATTAAGGAATAAAGATTTTAAATATAAAAAGATACAAATACAGAAGTAATGGAAAGTCTTGTAGTGTTAAATTTTAATTAGAAATATTGCTGTGGATTCATCATTTTTTAAATACGTATTTCTAATTCATTCCAATGGAAGGACCTAGAAACAGTGCCTCTCTAGTGGCAATAAACATACCCAATACTTTCAACTAGAAGGAACCAGAACTTGAGAAATAACTGACTCCAGGACTGAGGCACATAAAGTACAAGACAGACTATGATAGTTTATTGTACCAGAAAACAAAGAAGTACTCAAAGACTCGCCAAAAGCTACCTTCAACAGACTCTCACCACTTTTAGCACAACCTGAGCAACAAAAAAAATTTGATGAGCTAATCAAATGAAACATATCCTTGAGACCACAATATTAATTAATTATGAGAAAAAGAGGAAGAGGAGAATGGAAAGCACTTCTTTAGAGAAGGATGCCAGCTAATAAATGTACAAGAGATGTAGAATTAGAAAATCATCATTTTGCTGCCCCTGTGTAATTATCAATTCAGGCGAAGCACATCAAAAGATGCTCAAGTGAGATACTGTTTGAAAATAGGCCACTCAGCAAGTGTCAAAGAATCATCCCACAGACAACTTGCCAGCTACACTGGAGGTTGTGCTAGAGAATCCTGACCTTATCCTGGAGATCAAACAGCATTAGCAACATTAGGATCACTAAGCAGTGTGGCTGCTGATGTGATTATGCAAAGAAAGGCACCAGTCTGGCATGGTGGCACATGCCTATAAACCCAGCAGCTCGGGAGGCTGAAGCAGGAGGATTGAGTGTTCAAAGCCAGCCTCAGCACCTAATCAAGGCCCTAAGCAACTCAACGAGGCCCTGTCTCTAAATAAGATATTTTAAAAGGTTGGATATGTGACTCAGTGGTTAAGTGCCCCTTGAGTTCAATCTCTAATACAAAAATTTTAAAAAGGAAAAAAAACAAGAAAGAAAGAAAGGCACCATATCACCTATAAAATATGCATAACCAATGATTAACCTGAATTTCATTAAGAGGAAACAAATTCAGGACATAAGACATTCTATGTGGCAGCTGGCTGGATGGCAAATATCCTGAAAAAGAACAAAAGGGCAGAGAACTACTCTAGATTAGAGGATGAAAGGGATATAATAACTGCATTATAAAGATATCTTGGGGACAATTGGGTTTGACTATGCTCTGTTAGATATCTGTTAGATAATATTATGAAACTATTAAAGTTACTTAGGTGAGATAATGGTATTGTGGCTTTGTAAGAGAATGCATGTGGAAGTATTTAAGGCCAAAGTATCATGGAGTATGACCACTTTGAAATTATTCAAAGAAAGAAGAGAGAGAGAGAGCACGCAAATTGACAAGGTAAAAAATATGTTATTTATACTATTTTTTCAACTTCTCTATAGATTTGAAAATTCTCAATATGGGTGAAAAAAGTATAGAAAGGTATCTATTGCTGCAATGTATTGCTAAGTGAAGCAGTATGTGTGGCACAACTTTATTTTGTAAGAAAAAATAATCTTCTACCTACGCATAATAGTATACATTAAGGCAGTGTTGGCTGCTGTAACAAAGGGACTAAAAATGCACTGGCTCAGTCAAGACAGAAATTTATTTCTTGCATATGACAGTCTTGGTTGAATGACCTCGGCAGGCTGCTCTTTTCTATGGAGACTTCCAGGGACTCAGGCTGCTGTCTTCAGCATGTGACTTTCCAAGCTGCCATTCCAGCTCACAGGAAGGGGCCAGGCAGAGGTCCAAGGCCAGAGATTTTCTGTGAAGCAGTCTGCTTACATCTCTTCTGCTCGTACTCCCCTAGTGAGACCTTCCTCCTGAGGCCACGCTGTACAAGAGGCTGAAAAATTCAGTGCTAGGTGGGCAGCCACATTGCAGCTTTGACTCCTGCAGCTTTAGCAGGGATTTCAGTAGAAAGCTAGTAGTCTCCATCATGGTCATAAAAAGTGTATGAAAGAATACAGACCAACCCGTTAGCAGTTTTTATTTCAAGGTCAAAAGATTTTTGAGTGTTTTAATATTTCTTTTCTTTTTTTTTTTCATATGTGTGTGTGTGGAGGGGGGGGGGTACTGGAGCTTGAACCCAGGGTGCTTTACCACTGAGCTACATCCTTGGCCCTTTTTTATTTTTTATTTTTTTTATTTTGAGATAGGGTATTGCTAAATTGCAGAGGCTGGCCTTGAACTTGGGATCTTCCTGCCTCAGCCTCCAAAGTCACTGGGATTATAGGCATGTGCCACTTCACCCAGCTTAAATTTTCTTTTTTAATGCTTATCTTTAATTTTCTGCTATAAGCATGCATTTCTTTGAAAACCAAGAAAATAATTAGACTTTAAAAAAATAAACCATTGAGGGCTGGGATTGTGGCTCAGCGGTAGAGCGCTCACCTAGCAAGTGCGCGGCCCGGGTTCGATCCTCAGCACCACGTACAAATAAACTCATTGTGTACAACTAAAGCAAATAAATAAATATTTAAAATAAATAAATAAATAAATAAACCATTGAACTATAGCAATACACGCATACCCATGTTTATAGCAGCACAATTCACAATAGCCAAACTATGGAACCAGCCTACATGTCTGTCAATAAATGAATGGATAAAGAAAATGTGGGTATACAAACAGTGTTATATAAAAACAGGCTCTATATGTGTATTATGAATTGTAATGCATACTACTATTA
Organism: Tamias sibiricus; assembly: GCA_025594165.1. Classification (NCBI taxonomy): domain Eukaryota; kingdom Metazoa; phylum Chordata; class Mammalia; order Rodentia; family Sciuridae; genus Tamias; species Tamias sibiricus. The sequence goes on along the minus strand of CM046660.1, from coordinate 17,269,667 downwards.
CAAATACAACAACTTTGAATAAAAAATATATAAAAAAGAAAATGTGGTATATATACACAATGGAGTTTTATTCAGCTATAAAGAAGAATGAAATTATGTCATTTGCAGGAAAATGGGTGGAACTAGAGAATGTTATGTTAAGTGAAAAAAGCCAAACTTAGAAATTCAAGGGTCCTATGTTCTCTCTCAGATTGGAAGGAAGCTAGAGAGGCAGAAAGAAAAGAAGAGGGAGTAGATCTCATGAAAATCAAAGGGAGATCAGTAGAGTAGAGGAAAGGGACCAGGGGGAGGGAGGAGGGCAGGGAAAGTGTTAATACTGGGGAATGAAACTGGCCAAATTAGATCACTATATTGTGTGCATATACAAATATGTAACAACAAGCCCCATCAACATGTACAACTATAATGCACCAGTAAACAAGTATGGAAAAAATAAACCATTGGAACAACAGAGAGATCATTTCGCTGGCAAATTTGCAGGATGCTTTGTTTTCTTCCTCTGAAAGAAGCAAATTAAGGTACCACTTTAAGCATTTTTTTTTTCTACTCAGAAACCTTTGGATGTACTTGATTCATTATCATTTTGATTCTCAAATCTCTCCACAAGCAGACCCTCCCTCCACCCCCTCTACTCTGGCCCCTGGACAGACTGACCAGGAATCTCAAAGTGTGGCGTTTCCACTTCCCGCTCACCTTGGCTCACATGTACCTCCAGCATTGCTGGTTTCTACTTGTGCTTCACATCCCAGCACATACCATCAACCTCTCTTGACTTCTCATCTTTTCTTAGGAATTTCAAGGGCCTTGAGCATGGGTGTGCTGACCCAGTTTATCACTTAATTAAGTGTGGTTTTGTGTTTGGCCTGTAAGGTATTACTCTTGTGTCTCCCTGTTGTTTATGCTTCTGGTTTCTATGTTCCTTCACAGTGCCCGGCGCTCAGTTGAAGGCATAGCAGGTATAAATGGTGCTTCTCGTTGCCTTCCGTGTTTCACGACCTCTTATTTTGAGCAGGCAGCATTTTTGAGGATGACCTCCACTGGAAGGCCAAATCCTTCATGTTGCTCAGAGTCTCCTCTCAGCTTAAAAGGAGATTCTGAAGTCAAATAAAGATGAAGGGAACATACCTTGTAGCAACACCATATCTGATAAGTACCCAACTCCAGGGCAATTTTGATGTGGTACTAAGCACTACATTTTAGTGTTCAACCATTTTGGATTTAAAATCCAATCATTTTCTGGCCACATACTGCTTCTTTACCCACTGCCCACCACACAGAACCCATCCCTGTAGGCCTGGAGAACAATACAGGTATCCCCAGTATTAAGAAACCCAAAGCATGTCACCACGTCAACTGTGACTTCTGCAACATACCAATGGTTAATAATGTACATTATAAGAAATACCTAATAAGCATCAGAAAGTATGTCATGCTTGCTATTTCTGTAATTCACTGCTCTAAGGTTCACCCAGTGGGCATTCCATGGTGGGATGGATAGTAATTGCAAAGCAAGGTGTAAAGTCCCATACTTACTCCACTTCCAAGAGCAGACCCAATGGTGATCAAATGTTAGGGAGATTTTAATCACTGAGGCTGCTAAGGAGAGGGCCCCAGATGGATCATTCCAACCTTCTAGCATGCGAATCAGAAGACTGCAGGCAGGAGAGAGTTCTCTAGAGAACCCGATGCCATGATAGTTATGCATATGGCAGCCCAGCTGACTTCAAAAAACATCTTGTGGCAAAATGAAGAGAAAGAGCTTTTGAGGTGACCCTAGTATCGCCCAGCCTCCCCTGGCAGCCACATCCTTAGGTGGAAGGACAAATAAGCTTAAGTTTGTCTCAGCTGGGAAGGACCCCAGCCCCAAGAAACCAAAAAGGCTATTGATCCCTCTTCTTTATTATTGTTCCGTTTTACAGTTCTGGTGACCTCAAAATGTCCTGAAAACACATGAAGGCTTTTGCTGCTCTTAGATTTTTTTCTGGACAAGAGAAAGTTTAGCCTGTGTTGTGCTACACCACCACTCCATGCACAATCCTAATCCATGCAGAACATACTTCATACTACTTTGATATGTAAAGGTATCCATCCTAACCAGAGTGCCATTTATGCAACCTGTCCCTAAGGCAATTTTTATGTTTGCGGCACAATTTGAATGTGGACTTTGGTGACAGCATTCTGAAGATATCCATTTGCATACACGGTCCCTGGTCAACCTTCTCATGTCGAAGTTTGACTGCCAAAATTCACTTCCTTGATCACACCATTTTCACAATCCCATGAGACTGTTTATTTCAAATGTAGTAAACACACAATCTTTCCCTGGCACCAGCCTGACACTACCCTTTGCCTCTTCCCTCTTCTTCATCAGTCGTGCCCTGATCTACCCTGGGATGTAAGATCCGCCCAGCTCAGCCTTCCATGGCTGACACCAGGCAAAACCAGGTTTCACGCATGTCAATCAGGGCCCCGCGGCACACCTGGGGAGGGACGGCAGTGGTGCGCCAGCCCAGAACCAAAGAGAGTTGGAAATAACTTCAAGCCTTTTCTGTCTCTGCCTCCTCGAGTCTACCCATCCTCTGATGGGCTCTGTTCATCATCACCTTACGCTTTTACACTCAATATTGCTATGTCCCAGTTTTTAAAACTCTAGTCCTCACATTCTCAAGGAGATGCATCCCACTCCCCTGCCCTTGTTTCTCCATCTTCCAGGAGATCTTACTTGAACCATCATGGCCTACCCAAGTCCTCACCTGGGTGCCTGGTCCCTTAATCATGCCTCTTCTTTTTCCATTGTGAGTCTTTCTCTGAACATTTTTTTTTTTTTGAACAGGGATTGAACCCAGGGTGCTTAACCATTGAACCACACCCCTAGCCCCCTTTTTAAATATTTTATTTAGAGACAGGGTCTCACTGAGTTGCTCAGTGCCTCGGTTTTGCTGAGGCTGGCTTTGAACTTGAGATCCTCCTGCCTCAGCCTCCCAAGCCACTGGGATTACAGGCATGTGCCACAGCACTCAGCTTTCTTTGAACTTTTGAGAGAGCCAAGCCCTGGGCAAAGTAATGTATTTACTTTATTATGTATGATGCCAGAAGGGAAAGTAGGGGATCTTTGGAAAGACTTAAATACAAAAATAACAATACTCCAGAAAAAAAAAATTGGATGGATTGAATCAATAACTTAGTTAACATGGTTTTATTAAAGTTTTCATAAAATTCCCAATATTAAACATATTCATGTATGAATAGGTTGGGTTTTTTTGTTGTAATTTGTCATTTGGTGGGGCTTGTTGTGGTGGTGGTTGTTTTAGGCTTTGACTCTGAATGATAGAGCTGGTTTTCTTCCCCACAAAGAAACAGCAATGTGCTGCTGCCTCCACCTCCATGTGACATTTCAACTCAGGAACATATGGAGAAGAAATGAAAACTGTAATTTTCAGAATTATAAGAGGAAAATACAGGTTTTAAAAATCAACTTTAAGTCAAAAAATTTAATTATTGCTTGTTTGATAATCTCTAAATATTATTAAATGTTTGCTCTTAGAGCTTTACTGTCTGAAAAAATGCACCATATTTCCTTAAGACTGAAGGAATTTCAACTGGCTGTTTATGACTATAATAAATTATATGGCCTGTAGAACAAAACAAAAAACAAGAGTACTGTGGAGAATCTGACCCACCTCTCTGTTCATCTCTCTTTGGAATAAACAAACTCCAATAGGATTTTTCAATGGGGTCTTTGGCTTTGGTTTCACCAGTGGGTGGTTAGTATTTAGTAATTGGCTCATTAATTTTAAAGGTGGCTGAATGTGAATAATTGTAAAAGCCAACATTTACATGGCCCTCTGCGTTATATGTACATAGTGCTATATGCATATCTTATCTCATTTAATCCTCATGAAACCACAAAAAGGTAGACATTACTGTTCACACATGAGAAAATCAGACTTGGAGGGTGTTGGTTCTAGGCAGAAGGCCGCGCCTCCCCAGGTGCCTTGTGAAAAACTACGGCTCCCGGGATCCTCAGCGTGACCAAAAACCTGACCAGCAAGTCCCTTGTCCACTACCACTACCTCCCCCCCCCATGACCTCTGCTGGCCTATAGGACAAGGACTCACTCCAAGGGGGTTTTATGACCCCTACTCTATTTAAGCCAGCCCCGGACTGAAATCGGCCCTTTTGTTCCTGCTCTCCCCTGGTTCCTGCGGCTCCCTGCTCCTGCTCTCCTCCGCTCCCGCGTGCTCCAGCTCCCCTCCGTTCCCGCGGTTTGTCCTCATCCCCTCCACGTGTTTCTTTGGTAATTCAATAAACCCCTTTCCTTTTCCTATACGACAGTTCGAGCCTTGGTCCCTTCCTGCAAATTCCGCTAACAGAGGGGAAAAAAAAAATGTAGTCACACAATTACTATGTTCCAAAGGTGGGATTCACTCCTAGGGAGCTGGGCGCCTGCGTTTTAAATGCTCCATTTTATTGCCGGAATGAGTTACTACAACTTCTCCCACCTAAGGATCATCCTCCCCAGATGGCACAATGGGTTTTCACCAAAGGATAGAGGGAAATTGCTGAGGACGTGAGAGGACATGAGCAAAGACAGAAGAAGCTGAAATGTCTTGCTTAAGATTGCTCAATGAGGCAAGCCGGAAACGACCCATTAGCACATGCCTAAGTCTTACTGGTCTCGCTACGGTAACTTCTGTCTCCATCTGACCAAATCACACACTTCTGGTGGCCATTTCTGGACTCTTAAGAATGATTACCACCTGGAAGTAAGGGTGGCTGGAACCAGGAAGCGGAGGAGGATGTGCTCAGAAAACAGGTGCACAGTCTCACCTGACAGGCTTGGTTTGATTGGCCACACCCTCTTTTGCGTATCTAGTGCTCCCGGAGGCTCTAGGTAATGAATGGGTGGAGGCAAGATAAAAGAGGGCTTAACACACATCCAGTGCAGAGGCTCTTGGACAACCCTCCTAATTCCCCACTGCCTGGGGGCAAAGGAGGGGCGGGTGATGGGGATGGATCCACTCACAATAGCAGACACATGCTGTAGCCCAGGTGTTGAAAGTCTTAGCCTGGAGCATCTTCCCTGCCTTTCTGCCCACTGGAAAGAAAAGATTGGAGTGCAAGCCTCTGAAAAAGCAGACTCCCTGGCCATCTAAAGTAAGCAAGCTGTTCACGTTGGGAAATTTGTGGGAGAAATTCTGCCCCAGTTCACTGCTGCAATGCTCGAGACCCAAATCCAGGAGCTGTGACTTCCATCATCCACTTATAATGATAGTCGTAGGCATCATAACTAAAATTTGCCCACACTCCCTTTTCTGAGAAAGAGAGAACTCATCTTATGCTCAGAAATGACCTAATGTTTCATCTTAGACATTGTCAGAATAGTTCTCAAGGATTTCTATTAAATCACACAATCAAAAGGGAAAAAGGCAAAACAATCCATTCATTATGTCTTGTTCTCTTCCTGTCCCTTTATCTGAGGGTGGTCTGTTTTCTGAAAATATATGGAGGCACAATAATTATTTGTCTGAAGGCTGTATCCAAACACTAAATTTAAAAATATGATATATTGTCTTGGAATACAATGATCTGTCTACCTGTGGATTTATAGAGACTTCTGTATTGAAGACTGACAAATAGAGGGCTTTCTAGAGTTTAGTTTGTCTTACATTGCACCCAATAATTCAAAGCTATTTGGAATATTTTCCTGAGTCAGGAGCCTGTGAAATGAAAATGCCACAACTCGTCCACGAGGATGAGAAGATCGATACAAATTGCAGCAACTGGGGAGGTGCTGGGGACATTCATTTAGCAGCCTATGTCTGCAAAAGTCCACACTTACAGAGAACTTTCTGGTACTGGACTAATGGGCAATGTAAGGGAACACCCTTAGAGTTGGGGGGTGGAGCAAACCCTTGTGATTTTGTTTGGTGCACAGCGTCTGGCCTATCAAACCGTGCTAACACCAGGTCCTAAAGCCATAGGTTGTACTTAAATCACCCTGGAAGACCAGGGTTTTGATAGTCACTTATACTGTTTTCATCATTTCTTTGGTGGGTATAAATGTGGCAAAGTATAAAACCGTTGAACGCCTGGATAATTTTTATCACATCTGCCAAGCTGTGTTGAAATATTCTGACACTGCAGGAATCACGATTTGTCCATGCATAGATTTATGCTGACTTCTTTATAGAAGACTGACAAGGAGGAGACATTTTTAAGATTCATCTGTCTTAGGCTGCACCCAATAATGCAGAATATTGAAACTGAGGTCTGATTTAATCAGTATCCACCACACTATCGCAATTTCCTTTTCTTGTCAAGTATATGATTAACATAAGGAACATCGTCCCCCACCTACCCCCAAAGTAGTTCAAATAACAAACTGCAAGAAATTTTAAAAGTACTGTTTTTTTTTCCTCCCTCCTTTCATAGTAGCTTTTAACATGAGCTACTTCTTGGTCATTGAATTATTTAAGGGTCAGAAATGCATTCTTTCCAGAATGTGTTCTAAAACAGACTCATAGAAATTCATTCCTTTCATAATGTTTTAGAAAATAACCTCATTAACTTTGCCATTATTTCTAAGTTGATATTCCCAGATACTCCCATTCCATTAAAAAAAAAAAACTCACTAACAACTAACAAAAGGGCTCATTGAACACAGCAGGATGCTTCAGCATAATTGCTGGAGGGTTCCCTATATTTGCCTCATTTCCTTTTTCTTTACCTAGCAAAAGTGACCTACTTGGCCATTGACACTCAGACACCTTTCATTTTCGGTAGAGTTCTTGTGAGGATGATTCTGTACTTGAATCAAGATCATCATCCAGCAAGATATGCGGGGTCAAGTGTGAATCCAAACTTCCAGCAATTGACCAAACATCAGTCAAGCAAAAACATAAGAGTACCATGACTCCAAGGAAACCCGAGAAATCATCGGAAACCACCAAATCCTCTTCAGGTGAGTGGCTGGTTTATTGAAATTCGCAGCATCTAAAAATCCCTACCTTCATGATGACAACAATCAAATTAGTGGTATTGGTTAAACCTGGTGTTTTCCAAGTGACTAATTCCGGTTTGGGAAGCTCAGTGATCCTGTGCACATGGTAAATTCCACAGTCGACTATCAGGTCAAAGAGGCTTGACTTCTGCAAAACAACTGTCTCCTTGCCCAGTTCTCCAGCCAATCGTCTGTTTGGTGTGGCAGCCCCCGGAATTGCTGCCTCTGTACCCTTCTTGCAGGGGATAAAGGCTTTTTGGCCCCAGGTATTAGGTTATGACTCATATAGAGGAACTTTCAAAAGCATCCGAATGGCATAATTTATAGCTGAAAGGAAAACTAATATAGTCCTCTGGTCCTGTGTTTGTCCTCTTGGGAGAAAAGGAACTTGATAAATCCTTTCCTTTTGTGCAATTTGGTAAATAATTCACTCTTTAGCTGTGATTCAAATCACAGACTGGTCTTTGTGCTAGGAGCAGGAGTGACTTAATAGTATCCAGAAAGGAGCTAAAATCAACGGAAAGATAAGAGTCCCTCAGGCTCATCCCCATCAAAGCCAACATCTATAGGACAAACTTGAACCCTCTGGGAACCAGCATAAGTTGGGGTAACTAGGCGGAAAGTTCTGCCTTCTGGGAAGGGATCCAAACTAACTGCTGAAGAATTCGTAAATAACTGCAATTCATTAAAGTCCAAATCACAGCTACTTCCTAATCCTAAATAGCTTCTGTCATGCAACCACCCGTCCAACTAAATCTTAATGCATTTTTAGAAAATGTCAGCTTTCACTCAGATTAACCACCCACGTTTTATTGCTATAATGAAGTAAAAACCAAATTGACTTTTTTTTTTTTCTTTTTGTGGTGCTGGGGATCAAACCCAGAGCAAGTACTCTACCACTGAGTTGTACCCCCGCCCCCAAGCCCTCAAATCGACTTCTATAACAATGTCCTCTCAGGAAAAGCCACATAGCCACATTTCTTGCTCCCTATTTAATCAGGGGAAAGTAATGCCATAGCTAATTTCTCATTTTAAAGACTTTAATAGGAATTAGGCTCTTAATTCAACTGTTTTAAGGCCAGAATAAAGCAGAGGAGGTCATGTTGCAAATATTTCAAAATATGAGCTATAATTAATTAAATTGAGGATTTCTTAATTGCAATTTTTTTTTTTTTTTTTTTTTTTTTTTTTTTGTGGTACTGGGGATTGAACTCAGGGATACTTGACCACTGGGCCACACCCCCAGCCCTATTTTGTATTTTATTAGAGACAGGGTCTCACTGAGTTGCGAAGTGCCTCGCCATTGCTGAGGCTGGCTTTGAACTCGCGATCCTCCTGCCTCAGCCTCCCAAAGTGCTGGGATTACAGGCGTGTGCCACCGTGCCCAGCTGCAAATTTTTTAGTGTAAGTTTAAATAATGTGACCCCACTCATTCATGCAATATGACTTTTTTGCCTTCTTGCTAAAACCTGGGAGCTGTTTGCTTTGTCATATCAGGAGAAAAACCATTAAAATGAACTGCTGAGGCCCACTTGATGATTTAGTTTGTCTGATTAATACAGATGTTTTCCAGATTGAGCAAACTCCATGTGGAACTTACAGCACAGAAAAAAAGGGAATTAATTCACTTTCCATTCTATGAAACATCAAATTTGAAGAATTACCAGACTGAAAAACACCAAGGTTTAAGCAAGAGAGCCAAATTGGCAAAAAAGACATCTTTTTCATCAAATGAGGGATGTCACTTGTAGTAAAAGTATTTACAAACTGCCAGCTTCATCGTCATATAACAGCCTGGTCTATCTATGTTCAAGACCCATGTAGCCATGTGCTGGACAGGAACCAGCTGTCTGTCCGGCAACCAGCTGTCTGTCCAGCACAGCAGTCCTAGAGATTGATGACAGTGCCAAATTAGGTGTTCATTGATCTGTGTTGATCAAGAAGCTGCCTAAAAAGCAAAGCGCTGGTGTGTTGTGGCCCATTCATCCATTCCCTTAACTCGTGTGGACCCACCCTTGGAGTTCCCAATGAGCTTAGTGAAATGAGAGCCTAGAAACATGGCAAGAATTTAAACTGAATCTGTTCAGGAAAAGTCAAGCTGGAGGTGGTGACAATGCAGACAATTGAGGTAAATGCTCTGCTATTACAGAAAAAGAGGAGTTGGTTCCTGAATTATCTGGACATTAATCTGATCCACTAGCTGAATGCAGTTTCCTGCTTTTCTTCATTCCCATAGAGAAATATTTTCTGAAAGCATTTTGGGGGTCACCCCAATTTGGCAGTGCAAGGCCAAACCTTCTTTCCAATTCAGACCGGAAGCACCAAACACAGTGAAATCCCTTTATGACATCTACCTAATAGGCCAGCCGTCCTTCCATACTGTGTGAGGCCAGGCTCTTCCCAAATAAGAGGGTGTAGCTGTGGAGTGTGGCTTGCCTTAACACAAACCTGTGATGATAATCCATGCCCTCTAGAACCCCTGAAATTGCTGCTAGCAACTCAGGCCCTGTGAGTGCCCCCCACAAACAGATTCATAACCAAGAAGGCACCAGATTCTCACTGTTGTTCACACTCTGTCTGTAGGAGGTCACACGTTCATAGGTTCCCTGGAGCTGTTTCTGGATAAGTTGACTTGTGATGCTCCCTGTTAATCCCCCTCTGTGTGGTAGGGTGAGTGGTTGATAGGCAAGTACTTTGGAATTAAAATGCTTCTATTAGCTGGACTTGTAATCCCAGTGACTCTGGAGCTGAGGCAGGAGGATTGCAAGTTTGAGGTCAACCTCATAAACTTAGCAAGACCCTATCTCAAAATAAAAACTTGGGGGCAGAATTAAAGTCAGCATACATGCATACCCATGTTTTATAGCAGCACAATTCACAATAGCCAAACTATGGAACCAGCCTGCATGTCCATCAATAAGTGAATGGATAAAGAAAATGTGGGATGTATACACAATGGGGTTTTATTCGGCCATAAAGAAAAATGAAAATTATGTCATTTGCAGGAAAATGGATGGAACTTGAGAACATTATGTTAAGTGAAATGAGCCAAACTCAGAAAGTCAGATGTGAAGGATAAAAAGGAAAAAGAAAGGGGGCAGATCTCATGAAAAGTGAGGGGAGATCAGTGGAGGTAGAGGAAAGGGACCCCAGGGGAGTCAAAAGGGGAAGGTAAGTGTTAATACTGGGGAATGATATTGGCCAAATTTGATTATTATATTGTGTGCACATACAAATATGTAACAACGAATCTCACTATTATATACAGCTATAATGTACTAATAAAAATGGAAAAAAACAAAAAATCATATATATATATGTATTCAGAAAATTAAAAAGGGCTTCGAGATGTAGCTCTGTGGTAGAGCACCTCTGTTTTCAATCCTCAGTATTATTTAAAAAAAAAAAAATGCTTGGATAGCTTCTGGTCCCCATGTCTTATTTGCTGTGTACCTTTTGGCAAATAATTTCTTTGTGCCTCAGTTTCATCGTCTGTGAAATGGGGAAGGGGCAAAAAGAGATCCCACCTGCTGGGATTGCCAAGAAGAGTCAGTGATAAGTACACTCAGCCATTAGAATAGCACACAACACTGTAACCACTTCATAAATTATAGCATTATGATACTTCACATGTTGTGAAAGCAGCATTTGGTAAAGAAAAGAGAATAGAAAAACATTATTTTCCTTGTCTAAAGCTTGTCCCCAACCCCCTATTTTTTTTCCTTTCACAAAAATCAAAGGTGTATTTTTTTAAAATCTCTGACATAAATGCAGGTACACACACTTTGACTACACTCTTGAGTTTCCAAAGCAAAACACAAAATGGAAAAAGACCTATAATCAGAAATTATTCGCCAAGCCAAAGATATGCTTTGTCTCCAAAAAAGGACATGGAAAATTCAGGCAGTGTGTCAAGACCCACTTGGGTCTGATGTGTAGCTGACGCAGGATCCTTCACAACCAGGGTGAACACTGGTATGGGTGAGAAATACGCCTCGCAGAGTTGCATGTATTTCAGGGTTCTATGTGGGCCGGTGAGCTGCAGAGCAATCAGAATGCTCAGCAAATGCAGGGGTGCAGGGACGATCGGGAGGCTATGGTGGCCTCCAACTCCCGCCTGCTCTGAAGACCTTTGCCAGCCCCAATCTGGGTTGGAAAGGGGCCGCCTCTCCCTTCCAGGACGTGGAGAGGCATCCAAAGGCCGTTGTGCTGTGGGGTTCTGGCTCCTGGAGTCCTGCAGTGCTCTTCACCCCAGGGCCAGGCGCATGGAAAGCCGGTGTGCTCTCTCCTGCCCTCTGCTCTCTCCTGGAGCCTGGGCAGAGCCCCCAGTTATGTTTCAGGAAAACGGATCTGGATGGAGCCCTGGGAGGCTGCTTCCAAAGTCTTGCCCTTTAAAACAAAGCCAAGTGTTCTGAAATCATCCTCACTTATTATTGAGTTCAATTTTAGTCATTACCAGATTCAGATTTGTAGGAGGAGTGAGAGACCTATTCTGCCTTACTATAGCTTATCTTGAAGACACGTTCTTGTAAAACTAAGCAAGAGTGGTGAATTCAGGTTATAAAAGATAGAAATCTAAAATAACTGTGGTCTCTTTTGGATTGGGAAATATTTAAAGAGCAGCCTGGAAGAGGAATTTGAGGGCAAATCCTGAAATCTTCATAATTTGCCTTGCAAATAAATTCTATTGAAGATTTTCTCTGAAAGGCCAAGATGAATGGGTTTCCCAGCAAGTGAAGCTGGTGTCCAACAAATGTCCAAGCTATCTGCCCAAGTCAGAAAAAACAAAAACAATACAAATGAGAAAATAGAGAATCATTTTTTTACAGAAAGTCATGATTCTCAATCCATTTTTGCAAATGCTTCTGAGACAGAGGGACTGGGAGGTATCATGGAGCCCAGAATGTGAAGTCTTGGCTCAGAATCCTGGCTCTACCATTTTATAGCCCTATAAATGTGAGCTGGCAACTTCTCAACTCAGTCTCCTCATCAGTAAAATGGAGTTACAGTATTACTACTTCACCAGGCAGATAGAAGATTAAGACCCTGGGTATCAGCCAGGCCTTAGGTAAAGGTAGACTTCCTCTGCTTCCAAAGCCTGCTCCCAGCACCACCTGCTGTGCTTGGGCAAAGTAGTTTGAGATGTGACAGATGTTAAAACTTAGTTAAAGAAAACTTTAGAGTATTTCGGGGGCTGGGGTTGTGGCTCAGCGGTAGAGCGCTCGCCTGGCACGTGCACAGCCCGGGTTCGATCCTCAGCACCACGTACAAATAAACCCATTGTGTACAGCTAAAGCAAATAAATAAATATTTAAAAAAAAAAAGAAAAAGAAAACTTTAGAGTATTTGATCCCTGAAGAAGGCATCCATTTACCCAGTACCTATAGGGAAGTTAATAGGTACACTCAGCTGCTCCCGACCTTCAGTTCCCCATCCCAGGGGGCAGGATACCAGGGCAAATTGGGTTTTCCATTCATCACTCATTCATACAGTCCTTCATTCACTGCTGGGCTCTGGGGATAAAACACACAGACCCACCAACCCTCCAGGGCCCCCCAGCCTAGTGGGCGCCCAGGACACCAACAGGGCAAACAGTGCAATGCTTGCCCTGACCAAGGTAAGTCCTGAGAACTTGTGGGAAGGAGTGAACAAGGTGAGAATCCTGAAGGACAGGATTTAGCCAGGCGAGGAGAGCAAGGAAGATGTGCCCAGCAGGAGGTGCTGAGCTTGCAAAGCCTGGAGGAGAGAGATGGACAGACAGACATCAAGGAGCTACAGATAGTCTAGGGTCTCGGGCCTCCACTCAACCCCAAACCAGTAGCAGAGGCATCACCTGAGAGCTTGTTAGAAATGCAAACTGGAAGCCAGGTGCAGTGGCGCACATCTGCAATCCCAGTGACTTGCGAGGCTGAAACGGGAGAATCAACAGTTCAAGACCAGCCTTAGCAACTTAGCAAGGCGCTGGGCAACTTAGTGAGATCCTGTCTCAAAATAAAAAGGGCTGGCAAGGTGACTCAGTGGTAAAGTGCCCCTAGGTTAAATGCTTGGTACCAATAAATAAATAAAACTCAACTTGAGGCCCCAACCCAGACTTACTGACTAGGAATCTGCACCTAACAAGATCTCAGGGATTCGTATGCACCTGTGAGTTTGAAAAGCTCTGGTATAGGGTCAGGCTGCAAATTAGAAAGTGTAGAATATAAAGTTAAGGCTCTATAGAACCAGGTCCCCAAGGTCCTTGAATGTCATGCTGAACTGAAGGCCATGGAGCATCGGTTATCAAAGTGGGGGACTATGCAGGGAAGTGATGCCATCAGACCCATTTTTTTTTCCTCTGGGGATTGAACCCAGGGCCTTGTGCCTGTCAGGCAAGTACTCTACCAGCTGAGCTATATCCCCAGCTCCCAGACTGGATTTTTAATGTTCATTCTGGCCATAGCATGGAGCAGGGACCAGTTGGGAGGGTGAGAGCAGCCAGACACAGAGACTGCAAGAGACACAGCCAGACTGCAAGAGACCAGACCGGCCTTGCAGTGGACCCACGGAGAAATGAGAAGGGCTTGACTTGGGGCAAAAGCAGAGAGAACAGGGAAGAGGGCATGGGCTTGAGGGATGGTTAAGGAAGGAAGCCTGGCAGAACCTGGTGACTTGGAAGTTGGATTGGGGAAAAAAGGAGAAATCAAAGAGAACTCAGGGATCCAGCCCAGAAAACTAGGCCAATGGAGGCTGCCTTTGCCAAGGTTGAGGAAGCAAGGAGAAAGGGTGGGCCCCCTTCTGTGGTGTTGTCTTTGAGAAGCAGGCAGGATAGCGGGCGGAAATGCTGGGTCCCCAGGTCTGCTGCTAATCAGGGCACTCCTGCCACTCGTATGAATCCAAGGGTCTCAGTGAGCCAAAGGGGGTTGAAACTGCAAAAGTTCCTCCCCTGTGAGAGTGGGTGGAGCAAAAAGACAGGTGACAAGGAGCTTTGGGTGATAAGAACAGTTAAAGGAAGAATAGAGGAAGACAACTGCCCAAAGAGAAAAATGACTGAAAAGTAGAAACCACTCTGGGAGACATTGAGGAAGGAAAAGTAGATTATGTCTGTTTGAATCTGTAGCAAGATACTCCTGAGTCCCTCCAATAGACTGAGACCCTCTCCACTTCATATAATAGTTTTTAACTGGATGGCTACGATGATTTTCCCATTCATTTTAGAATTGAAACTGATTTTAGCTGCAGCATTTCCCAAACTTCTCTAGTGAATAAGAATCACCAGGGAGGTGCTTCACTGAAACACAAATTTCTATTTACATCCCTGACCCAGAGTTTCTGTGTTAGTCAGCTTCAGGACACTATAACAAAATACCTGAGATAATTAACTTTATAAGGAGAAAAGGGTTATTTTCATTCATAGCTTTGTAGGTTCCAGTCCAAGATTTGGGTAGACACATTTGCTCTGGGCCTGTGGTGAGGAGAGAAAGCTCACTTCAAGTGAAAGACAGAAAGAGGAAGGTGACCAGGGACCCACAACCCCCTTTATGGGCACATCTTTAATGACTTATAATACCAACCTGGGGATCAAACCTCTAACACATGGACCTTTGGAGGACCCTGATCCTAACCATAGCAGCAACCAAATCTCCCAAATCTGCAAAACTGTTTTGAACAAGAGCTCTACAAAGATGTTCATCACAGAGGTTTGGGTGGCCATTCAGAGCCTTTCTTCTTACACCTTAATGTTCATGGGAAATACCTTGACAAAATGCAGGTCTGACTCAGTAGGTTTGGGTGGGCTGAGATTCTGCATGTCTAAGAAGCTCTCAGGTGATGTTCACGCTGCTCATCTAGGAGCACCAGCCTAGGAGAAGCAAGGCCAGAGAAAACACCCGTCTCATTTTGCAGATGAGGAAACAGGTTCCGAGAAGGTAAGCGGTGGATTCAAGGTGACCGAGCTGGCTAGGGGCAGGCATGAGGGAGTCGCTCTGAATCATGACTCCATCAGGGGCCCACGTTCTGCCTCCAGAGAAGTTGGCAGTGAGAGCGTGAGGTTAGTGTTCAAGTCATTAATTTCACTTGGACACCTCTCTTGTCCACCTGCCTTTCCCTCCCTGATTCCTCTCCCTCCCATGATCCCACCAGGATCTCTCTGCTGCTTTCTCTTTCCCCAAGCTTCCCCTCTGTAGCAGAAAGGCCAGATCAGGGCATGACCACAACCTCCCGCTGGGGGCAGCTGGAGCACCGGGGGAGAGCGCCTGACGGAAGTGAGGCCCTGCAGGCCGCCATCTGCTGCCGCCAGAACAGCTTGTTGGACTGGCTGTGGGGGACGAGGGAGGACAGGGCTGCCTCAGGATGTTTCGGGAACTTGCTGGGGGAATAACTTCCCTACATCTGCCAGGTCTGCCCGAGACGATTGGCTGGAAAGGGGTGTGAAGGTGATGCCACTTGCCATGGTTAACTCCTGGGTGAGCCAGATCTAGGCGAGGAGGCTCCTGGGCAGGAGCCAGGCCCGCTGTGCCTGCGACACCTGGAGGCTCCACTCCCACCCCCGAAGAACCATTTTTGAGTCTTGATTCATTCTCAGACTTTTTTTAATGTCCTTTCCCACAGCGAGTGCTGCTTCCTGACTGCTCTTTTTCTTTCATGCAGGTGACAGCAGCGAGCACCCCCTGTTCTGTGTTGAATATTCCCCTTACTGCTCCGTCTTTGCTTTCTCTCCCGCCATGCAGCCCAATACCAATTACTGCTGCCTCCTCCTGCCAGTAGTGCCACCAGCCTCCCCAACACCCCAGTGCTCTTCCTCTTCCCCACCTCCGACTGTCCTTCCCACCTATGCAAACTTGACTCTCACTCCCACCACCTCAAGTCCCACACCTGGGTCTCCAGCATCCCTCTGCTACTTCCCTGTCTCCTGCCCAACTCCAGCTGAGACACCTGTGCTGTGCGTGTCTGGCCCCAGAAGGCCCAGTAAAATTTACCTCATATGGTAAGTCGCCCCTGGCAAGGCACACAGCACAGAGGAGTCAGGGAGAGGGGAACATCAGGCTCCCAGGAGACAGATGGACAGGAGAGGGGCCACAACAATGCCATGAACAATACCAGGAGGTGTGGTGTGCAGGGCAGCAGGAAGACTGGACAGCGCCACCATTTGCTTTGGGCTCAGCTTCCTCTAGTGCTAAAGAAGTGAACAACCAATAAAATCCCATCATCTCTGGAGACTCTCTTGATTTCTTAACTCCTGTGTCTGGCACTCTTTGGAACAGCACCACCAGAAACCCAGCAGGCTCTTCTGTGTCTGATCAAACCCTTGGCCATATGAATAAGCAGCCGCTGAGGCTGCCCTGAAAGGGTGGCACCAGGCGGGTCCTTCTGAAAACATACACTGGAACTGAAAGCCCATCCAGGCCGTGCTGAGGAGGGACAGATGAAAGGACTCAGTCAGTGTTGACATTCCCTTTCCTGCCTACTTATTAGGCATTGCATTTCCTAAAATCAAAAATCCCACCTCCTGTGTTCCAAAATAAAACATATTTATGGTACATAATTAAGCCTTAATTAAGATCTCCTCTGGGTGTGTGAGACAACATACATTTCCAGCAGATCCAAATAGGCAAATCGATGTGACCTATTATTTGTGGCCGTATAGAAAGCTGCCTGTTACACCAGGCAACATTGGCTCTCATAATTAAGCTGTAATTCTTCTCATGATCCAAAGGGAGCAATCACCTTTTCAAAGCAGGATCCCCTACATGGAATCCCAGCAGCACCTAGGCACCAGGGACGCCAGGATAAAGGTGCAGGAACTCTATTTTCCTCTTTCTTTTCAATTTTTTCTGTCAAGAACTGTGTCTGTATAGTAGGGCCAGTGGTGTGAGGGAACTGAACCATTATC
Source organism: Tamias sibiricus (assembly GCA_025594165.1). Taxonomy (NCBI): domain Eukaryota; kingdom Metazoa; phylum Chordata; class Mammalia; order Rodentia; family Sciuridae; genus Tamias; species Tamias sibiricus. The sequence goes on along the minus strand of CM046660.1, from coordinate 17,252,796 downwards.
AGGTGCACGCAATGAAAATAGACAGTTGTTCTCAGTTGTGAGGGTCTTGTATATATATGAGACTTCTACCATCTTTTTTTCCTTTCCTGGCCCAATTAATACCTATTGCATATCAATTCCAGTTTCCCAGCATTATCAAGAGAAACTGGAGCATATACCCTTTATCAAAAGAGCTGTTTGGTTTCTTTGCTATTGGAGGCATCCCTTTGCTCAGATACTAAAACAGGGTAAGGGCTACATGTTGTCTGAAGTAAAATGCAGTCTTCTCCAAATTCACTGACGTGCAGAATATTGGGTTACCTGGAGATGAAACTCCTGAACATAACGCCTTCCCTTTTCTGTAAGGCAGAGGGCTTGTCCTGCTACCTGAAAAGGAATTTTATAATTCACATCCTAGGGCACATATGACTTAGATTTCCTGCAGACTAACATAGGCACCATGCCATGATCAGACCTGAAATTTGGTTCACCATTCACGCGGGTAAGGTGATTAGGAACTTGGGGGGTTTGGTGAATGTTTGAAACTCTTAAATCCATGTACATAAAATATGCAGTCAAGGTCACTCATTTGTAACTGTGATTGCAGATGGAGAAGAAAGGACGTTTTGCAAGAGCTTGCTTTCCATGGGATGTAAAGGGTATATCAGACAAGAAGTGAGCAGTGCAGCCAAATTAGATCATAACCTTTAAGGTCATGACCAAAATGTCTTACTTATCTTTGTGAACCCTCAAATCATTGGATAGCAAAGGCACACAGGTATTTGTTGAACAAATTATAATAAAAAAAGAAAAGTTGCTATTTGCCTTTTGGATTTTAGAAAAGAAGGCTTGGAGAGAGAATCAATAAGAATGACACAGGAATGCAGGCTGCTGAATAAGTCATTCTCAACCTGCAAAGCCTGCATGACAATGAGTTTCTGGTCAAATTCATTTCTCTCATGGGAGTGACTTCAGATTTCCCTCGATTAGTAGTATTACTATTTATTATGGTAGAAGAAGCAGCTACTGCTTTTAGTGGTTAATAGGCTCCAGACACAAAGTTAGGCCATGTATGTATATTATTGCTAAACTTTACAGTAACTCAAGATAGGAATATTCCCATTTTACAGTTGCAGAAACTGAGGTTCAAATTGCCAAAGGTCAGGGGATCCTAATGCTACTTCACTACCAGACCTAGTAAAATAATCTCTGGATGTCCAGCTTTATTCGTTCGGTTTGCTGGAGCTCAATGACAGGAGACACAGTAATCATTTTGGAAATGAAGAGATCGGATGTTGTAAAGAAAGCATTTTTTTGAGCAACAAAACAAAATGATCTTTTATTTTAAGCCTCCTCGGGTACTTTGCACATCAAAAAAATTATTCTAGTTTTGAAGTTCCCCATAGCTGGGACTGAATGCATCTTTTGGAGCCCTGCGAATACTAAGCCATTATTATCAGTCTTGTGTAACAGTGTGAAGCAGCACAAAGACTGGCCATGAGAGGATATTTGTCCTTAAGGAGCTTATAGTTTACCTGGAGAGGAAAAAAACATGTTAAGCAATTTTTGAATATTTAAACGCTAGAGGCCTTCAAAGGATAAAAGCAAGGCCTCTGGAAAAGGCAGAGTAAAGCAGACGTAGTGGACGGAAAAACAGACCTTGAAGGACCTGCTTGCTGGTGCAGGCTGGGGGAAAAGACTTCCTAGGAGGGAGAATCACTCCTTGAAAGTGTGTGGATGGAGTGGGAGCAAGGGGGTGGGTCTGTCAGCAGTAGAAAGGGCTGCTGCCTTGAGTTGGGTGGGGTGGAGGAAATTTGAATATCTCTGCTGGGAATCAAAGTGAAATCCTTCTGACGAGGAGCTCCAAGCCTCTCTCTCCTCTGGTTGCTCTGTTTCTTCCTCATTGAGAATCCCACAGCTTCCTCCTCTGTCAGGTGAGGGAAGAGAAGCAGCTGTTGGTCTCTGAGAGCCAAGGAGGGATGAGGCCTCTCTGGATTCAAGCACTGCAACTTTGGTGCTGAGAAAATGCTGCCCTCCTCCAGACCCCCTCCCAGTGTCCCCCTCCATGAAGAGTCCTGGTCCCTTCCTCTCACCCTCCTTCTCTCACTCCCTCCAAAGAATACATTCTCACTTTCCAGAGAACTTACGCTCTCTCCTTTCTGGCTCTGCCACAACTTCTCCAGGCCCTGCCAACTTGCTTTACGCTGACTCAACGCCACCAGAGTCCCCCTCTTCTAGTAAGTTCCCTGTGGCGCACAAGCCTCACCGCCTGCCCTCCCGGAACCTGTTAGAGGGCAGTGGACCTCGTCCTTGTGTTAAACTAGCCTTCACAGTCTGCCAAAGAGAACTTTCCTCCCTTCCCTGAATCTGGATGGAAACTATTCGCACAACCACAGCCTACACTCTGGAACAGTGAATCCAGTTGTCCCCACGTGCCAGGAAGGGCTGTGCTCTCACATGCCAGCAGGTCCTGTCCCAGCTCTACCCTGTCGCCTGCTGGCTGCGTCTACTTGTGAAACTTCTAAACTGTCTAAAAGGGGATGAGCCAGGCAAATTCCCCTGGGGGAGTAAGTGCAGAGATTCACAATTTAACTGCCTTGTGAGCCCAGGAACTTTCAGAGATGCCTGGAAAATACTGTGACTTTCCCTCATGTTCACGTGTACCAATGCTTAATACACGTGAAGAAGAAGCTTGACATTATTCAGACCAATTAGCAACCTAATTCCAAATATGAATTTTTAGAAAGCGTTCATTGGGAATGCACTCCGCGGTAGCACTCCAGCCACTGCCTCCTGCACCGGCACGGTAGTGGGTAGGACATGGGCATGGAAAAGTGGATGGTCTCGGTGGTTGGAATCTTTCTGTGAGGTAATGTCTGCTGCTAACAAAGCAACCCAAGGACATTAACACGCAGGTACAAAATATATTGTGATTCAAATTTGGGTGAGCGCTTGGGGAGCAAGGACCGTGAGTGTCCCAGGGGCCTTCTGGACAGTATCGCGGACAGGCCCATCCAAACATGAATTGGAAACTAGAAACTTCTTCGTGAAAAGAAAGACCCCCTATGCGTTGCAGGAGTCATGGGTGCTCATTAGTGGTGACAACTGTCTTGCAAAGTAGGTATTATTATTTCCATGTAACAGGAGGAGGTTTGGAGAGGTGAAGAGATTCACTCAAGCTCATGTGGCTACAAGGGAGTGGAACCAGGTCTCCCCAGAGCTGCTCTGATCTCTTGAATCCATTCTCTTAAGTTCCTGTGACACCCCCACCCCAACACACCCCATTGTTGGGCCCTTTCAGCATTCTTTGTATGGCTGTTTTCCTGTAAAAGATTAATTATTGAAAAGATTTTGCACCTTTCAGCAACACAGGCACCAAAGATTTTATCAAGGAAGAGGAGGCCAAACCTGGGGAGATTGACAGTCAGCCCAGAAATGCACAGCCCAAGAGCATCTGGGGACAGAAGCAGACAGAAATCGCAGCTGCCTGCGAAGGCACAGACCCTCTGGGGAGCAGGTAAGGACAGTGGCTGCCGTACCTTGGTCCTCAGGGAAGAGGACGGACTTGTGCTGTCACCTGGTGAATTCTTCCTGGTTTGTAGATGCTTGTGCTTTTAGGTGGTGGAGAATTACCTTAAAATGAAATACTTAAAAGGTTTTCAAAGCAAACTATTTGATCTTGAGGTTTGTTTCTTTTTTCCTCCAATAGAGGTTGGTGGGAAGAGCAGTGGAGGAGTTTATCTTTGATTTTCTCTCCCATTACTCCAAGAGCATGACGAGGTGTGTTTTTGAGTGGACGGGAGCTGGGGGAAGATGGAAAAGCAGGCTGCAGTTCTGGGGATGTCCTGCCCGGGAGGGGAAGACGGATGCCCGTGTTCACGTCTCAGAGGGATCACCTCTTTGGTCCAGGGCAGTCATTGCAGCAAGCTCTTAGTGTGTGAGAAATATCAAAACGAACATATGCTTTATTTCAAACACTGGCTTGGTGGAATGCTCCTCTTTCTAAATTTGAGTCCTGAGCATGCACCCAAAGGCTCATGCCATCTACTCTGCTAACCCAGTCACTGTCCCCTGCAGTGACAGGAAGAAAGGAGAATGGGACCTAAGGAGCTCATTTAGGACCCAAGAGAAGAGATGTGTCATAGCCAAAATTTGCTCTTAGAGAAACCACTGAGTATCACACTTTATTGTTACTAAATGAACATGGTAGCCTTTTATTTAAATGTGATATATTCTGTGGAGGACACATGTAGAAAAGCTTGGGAGTATTTAGATGGCTTGGAATGAGATGCAATTAAAGCACATACACATGAACCTATAGCAGTGAGACGTCCCCAGTTACAGAATGCCTTCCGGCAGAAAGGGCCTGAGCTTTAGGGCAGACCCCAGTTCTAGAGCTCTAATTCCCCTTCTCCCTCCTGGCAGTGGGTCCCTTATGGTCAGGTAGCCATACTGGCATAGAGTTCCCTTATCTTAAAACAAGGATAATGAAAATCTACCTTGCCCTATTGTTACGGTGGCTTAGTGAAATAATACACAGAGCAGCACCAGCACATATTAAGTCCACACCGAAGGCCTGAACCATTGTTAGTTTCTGTCCTGCTACCTCCCCAGTGGCCCTCTGTGAACCCTCAGCTCACGTTCTCTGCACATGAGACATTCCTGGACCCATGGAGCTCATTCAACCCTCCATCTGCACCCAGGGGCACCCAGGGAACATCTTTCATTTTCCTGTGACCCCCACCCCCAGGTGTTGTCCCAGGGCTCCTTCTCTTTCCCCAATTAGTCTCCCTTTAGTTTCTTTCCTCACATTCTAATGTGGCTTGAATAAATTGGAATAGAGTCAGATATTTGAACAGTGAGAGATTTGAAGCAAATGTAACCAAGATAATATATAGAAAAAATCAAGAAAAACACACACATGCGTGCGTGCATGCACACACACGAATACCTAAGAGAAAAATGGAGAACACAGGTAATAGACAATTTTGCAGAAGACATACAGGCGAACACTTAAAACAGAAGTTCAGCCTTAATAGGTAATAAATGTAAATTCACATGTGAGCTAAATGTGGCCTGCCAACTTGGCTAAGGATTTTAAAATAATATTTAATAGTGGTAGTAAAACTAAGAGCTAACACTTCCTGGCACTGTTGTGTCAAATGCTATTGACAAGGATTGCCAGTGACACGGCTATGAGAGCAATACTCTTGTGTCCCCCCTAGAGGGTAATTCGGTGCAAACTGGAAAGAAATTTGGCAAACATGTGTCAAAACCCTCTAGAAAGTTCATACCTTTTGACCTGGTAACTCCACCCCCATAAATCTATTCTAAGAAAAGAAGGTGTGTCGTCAATGATGCGCAGGCGAGGAGATTTATCACAAAGGGATCTGTGACAGTGAAAATCCCAAAGCTGTCTATATGCCCAGCAACAGGGGAAGAGTTCAAAAATTATGATATATTCATATTATGCACCCTTATACTATAATTATGATCATGTAATTGAGGAATAATGACATGAGATAATGCATACAAGGAAATATTTAGAGAAAGAAAGCAGGACATACAGTTGTATATTCAGAAGCATACCAATTTTTTTAAAAAAAAAGAATAACCTCTAGCTGGGCGTGGTGGCACATGCCTGTAATCCCAGCACTTGGGAGGCTGAGGCGGGAGGGTCACGAGTTCAAAGCCAGCCTCAGCAATGGCGAGGCACTTAGCAACTCAGTGAGACCCTGTCTCTAAATAAAATACAAAAAAGGGCTGGGGATGTGGCCCAGTGGTCGAGTGCCCCTGAGTTCAATTCCCGGTACCAAAAAAATAATAATAATAATAATAGAGTTAAAAAAAATAATAATAACTTCTAGATCAGGGAGCCCTGGGTTGTAAGCTCAAATGCCTTCAGGGAGCAGGTGGGTGTGGCAGGAGAGACACACAGCAGGGATTATGAGGTATACGCGTCTCCATCTGAAGGCATTTCACTCATTGTCCAAATGCTGAACCAAAGAACTATTGCAGGATGCAAATAACCAGGGGTCTTTAGCCTGCAACTCCCCAAAGTCCAGAACGTGAGTAATGGTCACCTGAGCCATTAGTCATGGGCAGATTTGGATTAGTTCATCCTCTCCTCTATTTTCTCCAATGATTATAGGCCACTTTTAAAACCAGAAGGGGAAAAAAATGAAAAGTATATGGCTGTTGGAATTAGGACACTACTGGTCAAGCACACGAGGAAGTCCAGAACAAAGGCATCGTCTCAGGGCAGACAGTCGCTTGTTCCGGTTTCATTTCCACATGCCTGGAACTCCTGGCGATGGCAGGCCCTCAGCTGGAGGCCAGGCAGGGCTCAGAGCAGCATCCAGTGTCTGCACTATGAATAGCACGTCCCTGGCATACCAAGTGGAGTGTTTTATTCCCAGCCACTGAAGTCTGCTCCCTCTTTGATAGACACAAAAAAAATGGGGTTAAAATAGCATAAATATAGAATGCCGCAGTCTGCCACCTCTAGGAAACACACACACACACACCAGAGAAGCTCTGATTGAATTTTTAAAGAGGAGACAGTTGTGGTGATAGGAGGGTGAAGACGCAGTCCCTGGTGTGTTTTGTTTGGGAGCCGCAGGAGTCTCGGCGCAGTGCGGTGTGGTGCATAGCTGGGACTTCTGCCCCAGAGGCCCCTGTCGCCCTGTGACAGCTCAGTGACTTCCGTGAAATGAGCTCATGGTCCCTGTTGAGTCTCCAGTTTCTGTTTTTCAGAAGTCATCCAGCTCATTATTTGGCCCTCCAGGTGTCTCCCCCTGGCCTGCTCAGAGGCCTGAGCTGAATTGGCTCCGGGGCAGCAGGGGTGCTCGTGGGGAGTGGCCCTCACCCTCTAGCCAGGCAGGTGAGTTCTGGAAATGACCAGAAGACTTGAGTTCCAGCACCGTGAGCCAACTGCTGAGGCCCTCCTCAAACTCAAAATGGAAACTGATCAATCAGAGCCTATACTTTGATGCCTTTGTATCAGTTTTTTTTTTTTTTTTTTTTTTTTTTTTTTTTTTTTTTCTCAAAGGAAAGAAAGAAATAATCAGACTTCAGTTGGTTGTGTAGAAGCATGGGTCTCCCAAGCATGGATCAGCCCAGTGGGGTGGGCGCACAGGCTGCACTCCTGTGCACACATAGCCAGATGCTCAAAGCCTCCTTGGATTACTGATAAATCTCTTCCTGGGGTTTATAGACCCCATGAGGGGCCTGGTAGGAGAGTTTAACTGATTTCTGGAAGAGCTGATGAGTAAAGATTCGCACTGTGTCTCTGAGTGTCCTATGCAGTTAACAATAAAAGAAGCTTACCCAGTGTTAGGACGGAAGAGACTAAAGCCCGGCTTCCTGCCAGGCAGCTCAATTAAAGCGAGTGGTATTGACTTGGCCCTCGGCTGAGCAGGCTGCTCCAAGGATTTGCATTTCCCCAGCAGAGCTGTTATCACAGACCTTCCCAGGCCCCGCAAAGTCCTGTCCACTCGACAGGCAGGCTAGCTTCTTTAGAGACTAAGTGATAAGGACAGCAGAGTCTCTTCAGATCCACAGAATAACAGCAAGTGGAGCAGAGTGGGGGGAGGCTCACTTCAGGAGGGAAAAAGAGAAATGGGATCAGAGAAGTACTTTCAGTTTCTACCCACGCCATCAAGGTGAATGACCCTCAAGCACGCAGGCGCACACACACACACACACACACACACACACACACACACCACAGTGAATTCCTCTGTATCCTGGTTTTCACAAGGAAATTGGAAATCCAGCCAGTTTCTGAAGGGATAATACAGGATAGTGGTTGAGAACACTAAACCCTCGCATCAAACAGGCTTGGGTCCAAATATTCAGTCTATCACTTACTAGAAATGTCTTGGGCAAGTTATGTGACCTCCCTGGGCATTGGTGTCATCATTATAATGTGGTATGATTATGGAACCTATTTCATAGAGCTTTGAGACTGTGTGTGTGTGTGTGTGTGTGTGTGTGTGTGTGCGTGTGTGTGTGTGTGTATGTGTGTGTGTGTATGATACAGCTGTGGTTCTACTCAGTGTACACCCTCAATAAGTAACACTTATTCATTATTTGTATAAAGCAAGTTTTGAGTAAGTGATCTCACCAATAAAAATTCCCCCTCCTACTGTAAAATCAGGAGGGTGGGGGAAGTTGGGGATTCTATGATAGCCAGAGTTTATGAGTTTACTAGAGGCTAATGATACAGAGGAGATCGTGATTTCTTGAGAGAGTTAAAATTGCAATTTTCACTAAGTGGTAAGCATGGCCACAATCCTCATTGTACCTGGGCACTGGATTCTAGAGCCTTCCTCCCAGTCTGCCATAATGAACATACTTTTCATAAATTTTTATAAAGTTGTATGAGAAGCAAGAGTGTCATAAATGTACGTCAGATGAATCTCAGTGAGAAAGGACTGGTCGTTTTTGTAGAAGTTGTTCCCAGAGTGCTGGTTTTCCTTCGTGATATACAGAATGAAAATCAATATTTATCTGTCCTTGCCTCAGACTGGCCTGGAACTGCACCATTCTTCTGGAAGTTTCTGCAGAAAGAATCTGTATCCTTAGGGTCACCCTATTTCCCCAGAACCAGCCTGAACTCCACAAGGGTACAAAGGACAACCCAGAAGCAGTCAAAAGAAGGCGGCTGGGTGGCATTCCTCCGTACCTCCTGCCATTTTGGCCATTCACATTTTCTTCTCCTGGACTTCTTCTTATCATTAAGGGATTCTCAATGCTTGATGTAAAGGGCTTTCATCCATGGGCACTTTTAACAGCATGACAAATTTGTCTCTTGTCCATGCAGATCCAGTAGTTCAACAAGAAACCTTGATATGGGCAGGTGAGACTAAGCTGAAGAGGCCAACCCGAGAGAGAAGAAGCTTTGTCTCCTCCTCACCACAGATGATGACAGCTGAGAGCACCCTTGAGAGACCCAAAAAAGGAGACCCAAGTGCTCTTTCCCAGAATGAGCCACATTCAACCCCAACCCAGACTTTCCAAGGAATGAAGAGTTCTCAAGTGCTAAGTGAGCCCTTGGGGCCACCACTCATGCCCACCATCATGGGGGGGCCAAGAAGGTCACCCTTTAGGTTCCGAGATGAAGATTTCTATTCTGTGATATCGTTAAATGCTGGAAGAGAAGATGACGATACTGAGGAGGAAACCCGTGTAGAAGAAGAACTTCTGTTGGTTGGTATGCGCTCACCCCGTTCTCCCTCCAACCATAAAAGAAGTAGATTTCTTGGGACATCAGCTACTCAGACCAAAAATAAAAATTCTGAAGAAAACGCTGAACATTGCAGAGGTAATTCTTTAAGAAGGAGTGAGCCCAGTCATGGCTCATTAAGAATAAGCAACACAATGGAGCCATTATTGCCTACAAGGCAATTTTCTGTAGGGCAAAGGATGGCCCAGGACCCCAAACTACCTGATGGGGAGTCTGTTAAAGACAGTAACGGTGGTGGAAGTGAAAATGAGCAAAAGACCTTTCATTCATTGGACACCAATTCTGAACCCAAACAAGATGGTGGTCTCAATGCTGAAAATGCACCTAGTGATCGCATTTCTATGGAAAATAGGTCTGGTATGCATGATTATGAAAGAGATTGGCAAGACTATTTAAATGGTTCCAGAAATTCTCTTGACCACTTACTTTCTGCTAGAACAACAGCTTCAAGATCTTCCATGAATTCACCTTATTACACTCCTGGATCATTAATGCATTTTGCTCTGAGAGAGAATATTCCACTAGACTTGTCACTGTCACCTACTTTAGGTCACAGCTCAAATTCAGAGGGAAACTCAAGGTTCAATGTTCGCCGGCCATTGTCCCCTATCAGAAATAGGAATCCATTTGCCAGTGCTGAGAACCACAATTATTTCCCAGTAAACAGTGGACATGAATTTGATGCCAGGGAGCCGAGGACATTACTTTAACAAGCCAGCCTCTGGGGGCTCCATTATATGCTGAAGATCTCTTCACAAATCCTCAAGGCAGCTTGTCCTCAGTGCATTCTCCCAGTTCCTCTCCATCAAGAAGGAACCTACAAAGTCACTTGCAAGTGCCTGGGTCCCTGCAAGAAACTATACCTTTTACTTTCTTTGCAGTGTCTGATTTCTCAAATCAGAATGAAAATGGTAGCAGTGTGGCAGCCTCCAGGTTCACAGATGGAAAGGAGGCCACTGAGATAAAGACAGACCCTGAGAAACTCAAGAAATTGCAAGAAAGGTGAGGAAGTCTCATAATTACATACATAAATACACATACTCTTTTCCATTTCTTCCAATGCTGAAATAAGTATTGCTTTCATTAGAGTGTCATGGGAATTTTATCTAAATCATAGGTAGACTGTTCCTTGACATATTAATGATTGCTTATTTTGAGGAAACTGTCCCTATTTGGTTATTCTTAGAATATAGGTATGAATAAAGAAAAGTTTGGTGTTTCTGCTCAATATCTTCAGTATTTTCAAAGTGTTTTTTCCTGGAACACCATAACTTTAAGAAAGAAAAGTTGGCTAGACGTAATGGATTCTGATGGAGCAGGGCCGGCTTTTCTCCCCAGCAATTAGGAACCAGGATTTTTCATGAAAAGGTTGTCATCTCCCCAGAGAACAAACCATTCAGCACTTGAAGTTCACAGCTCTCTGTTGGGACTTATCGCAAATCAAACCAACAGTTCTAGAATTTGAACCTTCCAAACCGAAAGACGGTTCCCAAACAGTTACCATAGTTACCTCGGTCCTCAGAGGGGCCGAGCTGGGGGAGCCCCTGCCTCCATCTTATGTGGTCTTTCTTATGCACAAAAGAGAGGAAAACAAGATCTTTTTTGAATTGCCCTTTTCTTTGATCTTTCCTTTCTCATGAGGTGATTTTGGGATATTTCACAGCTATGAAATTGGATACTTTTTAAAGCTATCATTAAACAATGTGTCAGAATTCTACCATCTCATTTATGAGATGTGTTTACCGTGCCCTAATCTAGGCCTACAGATCTGGAAATTGATTCTTGGAATGGGAGCCCTCTTTGTGCCTGTTAGTATGGCTCATTCAGGCCATTAATAAATTATCCTATGGATGTTCATTTGTAAGCAGAAAAATTGCCTGGCAATGAATTAAAAATGGAAAAAGGAGGGGGGGTAAAACACAGACTACATACCTACTCCTCTTCCTCTTTAACTCCAGAACTAGCTTTCTGGTTGCCACTACCTTTTCTTTTCCATGATAAACAAGGCCAAGAGACCTCGCCCCACCCATCCTCACCTACCTGAGACAATAGCTTCAGACATGCTGGTCTGAACACTGGACTCCACGATACCAAAGCGATGCCTTTGGGCTCAAAGTAATCATTTTAAATGCATGTACTTCTAGGCATGGTGATGCATCAAAGAGCTCTTGTTTGTGGGGTACTTGCTTAATCAGATGTTTCTGTTTTCCTGTATGTAATATACCTTATATTTTTCTTATTATTTCCAAAGTGTCCGTTTTAGGAAATATTTTAAAATAAAGACTTAAAAGGAAAACACCTATAACCCTATCATGCAGAGATAAGCACTGTTAAAAATTGCAACTTTTAGTGAACATTGGTTCATATTGTTTTATAAAATGTCTTATTTTGCTATTTCAGGCCATTTCTCAATGCCACTTAACACCATTAAAAATGTTTTCCTTCAGTTAGTTACATGAATACATAAAAATAAGTATATAATATGTATACACTTTGGAGAATTGTTTTAATACACACACACACACACACACACACACACACACACCAGACATCCCTGTGCCCACCTCCAGCTAACAGAACCTTCTTGACATACTGGAGCACTCAGGAGCCCTTCACCCACCTGATCTCCTTATCTCCCTCCTCACCTCCCCACACCCTGACCTTACCTGCATTGTGTTTGGGGTCCCTTTGGACTCTGTCTTATCCTGTTTGGTACATTTTTTGCTCTATGTTCTTCCCATACATGTATGTGCATTTCTAAACTCTGTAGAAACATTAATACCCTTTTTGGACTCTGTAGAAATGGAATCTCTATTCTTCGTGACTTGCCTTTCCCCTCACATCCTTAGTGAGATGCATCCTTCTTGGTATTTTGGGCTTTCGTTTGTTCCCTTCACTGCGAGTGACACAAAGTATTTGGTTGTATGAATACACCTGTTCTCCTGGTCATTTGGGTTGTTTACTGTTTTCTGCAAACAACGTTGCATGAACGTTCTTGTAAACGTCTCCTGGTGCACATGAGAAGAGGGCACTGGGATATTTATCTGGGAATGCAGTCGCTGGGCTGGCAGGTGGCACCTCTTCCCCTGTACTAAGTAATGCCCATCCATTGTTCTACCCACAATATCTAATGTCGTGCATCTTTGACAATACCTACATTGATTAGCTTTTCAAATTTGCCAGTCTGATGGGAATAGAATGATATTGTGGCTTCAATTTGCATTTTCATGACTGTTAATAAGGTTAGGCATTTTATGTACTCTCTTAAATGTGAAATGACCATTTGTGTTTCCTTTTCTGTGAAATACTTATATGTCTTTTTCTTTTTAGAATATTTATATTTTATTTTAGAAGTCCTTTATGTATTCCAGCTACTGATCTAATCCCTTGACGGTTAAATATTGGAAATATCCTTTCCCGATTTATAGTTCATCTTTTTTTAATGATGTCTTTTAATGAAATTTATTTATTTATTTAGTACCAGGAATTGAACCCAGGGGTGCTCTACCACTGACCTAAATCCCCAGCCCTTTTTTAGTTTTTATTTTGAGGCAGGGTCTTGCTAAATTGCTGAGGCTGACCTCAAACTTGTGCTGCTCTTGCTTCAGCTGCCTGAGTAGCTGGGATGACAGGTGTGCGTTACCATGCCCAGCATGAAAAGAGATTCCTAATTTTAATGTAGTCAAGTATGTCCGTCTTCTTCGTAGATTATGATTGGTACCTTGTCCTGTTGAAGGACTCCTTCCCTAACCTGACATCATTATGACAGTCTTCCTATTCTGAAATCTGTTTTACTTTGTACATTTAGGACTCAGTGTGAATTGGGTTGTGGATTTAATGAGAAATGACTTCAATATGTGGTGTGAGGTGAACTTTATAGTTTGCCCTATGAACATGCCATCGTCTCTCACCCACAACCCGCACAGATGAGACGAACTGGGTTTAAAAGAGCTGGCTGCAACATTAAACTAAGAAAGCAGATAAAAATCACACAACACAGAGAGTAGTTTTTAAACCGAGGCAGGACGGCTCTGCGACCTTAAGGGTCAGCTTCCACAATGGAAAGAGAGCGAGAGCCCACATTTCCTTTATTTTATAGTGCAGACATCAGAGGCAGGAACGAGGTTTCAAGAGTGGAGTCTTGTTTCAAGACGTCTTGTGGTCAGCAGATTGATTGACATCTTGGCAAGTCACACCCATCTCAGGTGCTGTGTGGGCTCTTAGGCAGAGCTAGAGGGGGAGGCACACCTGCAGCATGCGATCAATCCCCGACAGGGAGCCCACAATGCCAGGCCTATCTCCTCATGCACAATAGTTCACACACACAGCCTGTGGACAATCGTCTCAGGATTTTCTCTGCACAGCCTTCTGTCATGCATAATATGCCATACACGTGTGAGTCTGTTTCAGGGCTCTCCTTTTTGTTCCATTAGGCTTTTTTCTTTCCCTAATACCAACCATCTTAATATCCACAGTTTTTATTGGTTTTGCCGAGTGATGGTGCAAAGGCTCCCTCTCCACATTATTCTTTTTTTTTTTTTTTTTTTTTTTTTAGTACCAGAGATTGAGCCCAGGGGCGCTTAACCTCTGAGCCACATCTGCAGCCCTTTTTATATTTTATTTAGAGACAAGGTCTCGCTAAGTTGCTTAGAGCCTTGCTAAACTGCTGAGGCTGGCTTTAAACTTGAGATCCCCCTGCCTCAGTCTCCAGAGCTGCTGGGATTACAGGCATGACTGGGATTACAGGCATAAGCCATGGTGTCCACACTGTTCTTTAAAGAATCCTGGACTATATACTTAAGAGTCTATTTGTTGGGATTTTTATTACAATTGTTTATTACAATTACATTGAATCTACAGGTTATTCTGGGAGAATTGACACCTTTGAGATATTGTTTGGTTCTTTGGTAAATATGGTATATCTCTCCTTTTGTCTTTAATGTCTGTTATGTAGTCTTTAAAAAAAGTTTTTTTAGTTTTCCATGGACATTTATTTATTTATATGTGGTGCTGAGAATCATACCCAGTTCCTCATGTGTGCTAGGCAAGCGTTCTACCACTGAGCTACAACCCCAGCCCTCTATTTTATAGTTTTGTGATTTTTTTCCTTCATAAAAGCCTTTCCATGTATCTCTAGGTTCTTTTATTTTCTGTTTGCTATTAAAGCAATATTTTAAATTCTAATTTTAAACCTTTGTTGTTGGTGTATACAAATGCAATTGACATATTTTCTTTGTATTTTTGCTAATCCCTCTTATTCATTATAACATTTTGTCTATAGCTTTTTTGGGTTTTCCATGTAGAAAATACCTTCAACTATTCAACCACCATTTTGTAAGAATCCTTTTTCCCTATACCCTTGCCAATTCCAGGGTTTTTATGTTTATCAAATGATTAGCCAAAAATTATAATCGAAAGTTTAATTTTCAAATTTTATGCTTATTAGTGATGTTGAAATTTTCCATGTTTATTGTTAATTTGCATATCTTCATTTGTCATTGCCTGCTCTTGTCCCCTGTCCACATTTTTGGAAGAATGTTAGTATTGTTTTATCTCCTAAAATATATAAACATTCTTTATAGAAAATCAATAGTAATGCTCTGTCAAATGTCAGGCATATACATTTTCATTTTTTCCATTTTATTTACTTTATATTTTATGTGCATGATTTTTTTTTTTTTTTTTGGTACCGGGAATTGAACTCAGGGGCACTCGACCACTGGGCCACATCCCCAGCCCTTTTTTGTATTTTATTTAGAGACAGGGTCTCACTGAGTTGCTAAGTGCCTCGCCATTGCTGAGGCTGGCTTTGAACTCGCGATCCTCCTGCCTCAGCCTCCCAAAGTGCTGGGATTACAGGCGTGCGCCACCGCGCCCGGCTAGCATGATGTTTTTGACATGTGGAATTTTGAAATTACTTTCCATCAAATCTGGCAATATTTTCCCTGATGGCTTTTGCATTTGGTGCCAGGCTTAGAAAACCCAACGATCACTCAGGTGTCCCTAAGTATTTTCTTATTGTATTTCTATATTCTCTTTTTCTATATCAGGGAGACTAAAAGCATGGGCTATATTGTCTTATGTTCTATATTTGATTTCTGATTCTACCAACTGTTATCTCTATGATTTTGAGTAAGTGCCTTCACTTCTTGAAATCTCTTTTTCCATCTAGAAAACAGAAATAACAATATACATACTCCTCAAAGAACAGTGACAATTAAATGAGGCTTAAAATACTTACCTATGTCAGAGGGTGCCTAGCACATAGCAAGCTCCTACTACATGGTGACTATTCTTAAATTCAGATGGAATATATTTTGATGTGTAATTTGAAGTGGGGTTCTAATGTCTGTTTTTGTTTTTTTACATTTAACCAGTTGTCCCACAACCATTCTATCCTTCCCTTCCTGATCTGAAATGCCATCTTGGCTCACGCAATCCCTGTCAGTCTGTTTATGGACTTTCGCATCTGTTCTGTCAATCTGCCTGGAATACTGCATCAATTATACACTTTTTTTGTGTGTGTGTGGTACCAGACATTGAACTCAGGGGCACTCGACCACTGGGCCACGCCTCCAGCCCTTTTTTGTATTTTATTTAGAGACAGGGACTCACTGAGTTGCTAAGTGCCTCACCATTGATGAGGCTGGCTTTGAACTCGTGATCCTCCTGCCTCAGCCTCCCAAGTGCTGGGATTACAGGCATGTGCCACTGCACCCGGCTCAATTATACACTTTTTATTTATTGTAAATGTAAGGATTTTAAAAATATTTGATATAGTAAATCTCCTTTTGTTATCCTTCTTTTAAAATTTTTTATTGCGCATCCTAATTTTTTTTTTTTGGTGAATGGGCAGGGGTGGTACCAGGGATTGAATTCAGGGACACTGGATCGCTGAGCCACATCCCCAACCCTATTTTGTGTTTTATTTAGAGACAGGGTCTCACTGAGTTTTTAGCACCTCGCTTTTTGCTGAGGCTGGCTTTGAACTCTTGATCCTCCTGCCTCAGCTTCCTGAACTACTGGGATTACAAGTATGTGCCACCACACCATCCTAATTTAATTGCATTATGATCTGCAGTTTTTGTGCCCCCATACATATTCAATATTTACAAAAATGCTATAGCATTAGAAAATGTTGCATATCCTCTGTTCTTCTCATTGTCTGTACGTATATGTAAAATACAGTTTGAAAAGTTTGCCATCAAAATTCTTCCTACTTCCTGCCGGGCCCAGTGGTGCACACCTGTAATCCCAGAGGCCTGGGAAACTGAGGCTGGCAGATCAGGAGTTCAAAGCCAGCCTCAGCAATAGTGAGGTGGTAAGTAACTTAGCGAGACCCTGTCTTTAAATAAAATACAAGAAAGGGCTGCGGATGTGGCTCAGTGGTTAAGTGCCCCTGAATTCCATCCTGGTACCACTCTCCCCCAAAATTCTTCCTACTTCCCTAAGCAACTTAGCAAGACCCTGTCTCAAATTAAAAAGGGCTGGGGTGTGGCTCAGTGATTGAGCACCCCTGGGTTCCATCCCTGGTACAAAAAAAAAAAATCCTTGTCAATTATGTTCTATTGAATTTGTCAATTTCTGAAAGTTATTTATTAAAACCTTCCCATATGCAGGCGCGGTGGCGCACGCCTGTAATCCCAGCACTTTGGGAGGCTGAGACAGGAGAATCGCGAGTTCAAAGCCAGCCTCAGCAATGACGAGGCACTTAGCAACTCAGTGAGACCCTGTCTCTAAATAAAATACAAAAAAGGGCTGGGGATGTGGCCCAGTGGTCGAGTGCCCCTGAGTTCAATCTCCAGTACCACAAAAAAAAAAAAAAAAAAAAAAAAAAAAAAAACCTTCCCATATGATTTGGATTCACCCATCCTCCTTTATCTTAATAAGAATTTTGCTTTTATTTAGCACATTATGGCTGATATTTTCTTGGTGGATTGATCAATATTACCTTTACACTTTTAGCTGAATTACATTTTGTCTATCAATATCGCTACACCTGGAATTTTATTAATTTTGTTAATCATGTCTTTTTTTAATTCCCCAGAAATTCTTCTTATCTCTGGTTGGTCCTTTCACAGAGCAGTGGGCAGCGTCCCCTGGAGTCTTCCTGAGAACTAACTCCTCCGTTAACCAGAACCATTTCATTTCTCCCAGGGTCAACAGCTCTTCTTGCTTGTCCCCTCTCCTGGGTGCTGCTGGTTCCCACAGGTGACAGGTGATCCCAGCTGTCCATGAAGGGAGGAATGGCTGGTTCAGTGTGGAAGTGGCCAACACGGTTGCCCCGCGGCTGTGCCTCGCTTCCTTGGCGGCCCTCTTCCCTGAACCCCGAAGGCTTTGTGTAAACGGGGATGCTCACGAACTTGTGTAACCTCAGAGCTTTATGAAGAGTCCCCCGCTTTCTAAAGCACTCAGCTCCGGGTGGTTCCCGGACCCAGGTACTCTTGCTGGGCTGCCCAGAGTGACTGGCCCTCTGTGCTGAAGCAGGTCTTGAGCTAGTTACCTTCATAACTGCCCTGCCCGTGAACTTGTCCACCCCAAGCTGGGGACCATCCGTGTCAGCTCTTCTCCATGGTTTTCTACTGCAAGCAGGTCTTGTCAGCCTCGTCACCTCTGCGTCTACTTTCCTGGAATTCTTCATTATTTCATTATTTCTGGCCTGCTTGTTTTCTGGAAGTGTTCTATATGATCATCACTTTAAGAGATTGGGGTGGGAAGGGGGAGATGCATGGGTGTCCTTTGCCCTGCTGTCCCTAAGAACAAGCTCAACTCTCTGAATACAGCGTGTGCCCGGTGCGGAAGGGAGTGCCCCAGACTATTGCTGAGCAATCACTCTGGGGTGATGACTTCATGCCTGACCTTTCTTTTTCTTCTCTGCCTCTTCTTCACTTTTGTTTGCAAACATATGTATTTTTCTCAAAATCTAGTAGCCCATGGATTCCTTCTAATTCCTTTGAGAAAATGAAAGAGCTTACATTAGAAGTCAGGCATTTATTAACTATATATGTACCAAAAAAAATAACCACAGAGCCGGGTGCAGTGGTACAGCCCTGTAATCCCAGGAACTCAGGAGGCTAAAGTAGGGGGATAACAAGTTGGAGGCTAGCCTGGGCAATTCTGTGAGACCTTGGCTTAAAATTTAATATTAAAACAAAATAAAAAGGGCTCAATGGTTAAGCACTTGGTTCAATCCCCAGTACCCCCTGCCAAAAAAAATAATTAACCACAGAGCTCTTGATCCTAATCCTTAGATCGGTGGTCTTCAGACCTGAGTGACCATCAGACCATTCAGATTCCTGGGCCCGAATATCTTTGCTTACATTTCCACTGATTCTATCTTATCAAACTCCACAGCTTACATTCAGAAATGCAAACTTGCTTGCTGGCAAGAGTTGTTATTGGTGAGCTCACGTCCGGGTTTGTGGGTTCATCACTTCTGCAAACCAACACCTATTGAGCACAACACGTCTGGCCACAAATGTTTTGCCAGGCACTGGACGTACCTGAAGTTCACTGTCACTGTCACCATGCACCCAGCCTGCCCAACCCTGCCAAGCCAGCTGGAGTAGTGCTACCCTCATCTCTTTTACATGTCAGGAAATGGGATGCTGGGGAAATTAAAGAACTCATCCCAAGGTCACATGACTACATTGCTTCAGAGGCAGCCTCAAGCCCAGGACCCCAGAGCAGGAATCCCACAAGCTTACACACCTGTCGTGATACACAGCCTCGCAGCCTGCTCTCCCTGGCTGAGCAGGGAGAGGGGCTCTTGGATTTACCGGCTTACCTCTATGATTTTCCTTCATTTTTGTTCCTAGTTTTGGAGTTTTGTTTTGCCGGCTGGGGTGGAACTTAGGGCCTCAGGCGTGAGAGGCAAGCGCTCTACCACTGAGCACACCCCCAGGCCTCACCCCTGCTTCTTGGTTCGGGCTGGCAGTGTGGGTCCCAGTCAACTCACGCATCTTAACAACTACAAAGAAACCTATATAAGAATTTGTGCAACGATTATCCAAAACCCCATCTAGAGGAAGGAGCCCCAAGGTGGCAGAGGGTGAGCCCCAGGAGCCCCAGTGGGCAGGACATGGGGCGATTGCTCCTTTCTCCTTACCCCAGAATGCCCTGGGAACTGGTATTTGTAGAAACTGCAAACGTGGAGACTGTTGGTGACGAGGACTTCTTTTCCATTTAGTCTCCTGGAGGAGGACTCCGAGGAGGAGGGAGACTTGTGTCGCATCTGTCAGATAGCCGGGGGTTCCCCGACCAACCCCCTCCTGGAGCCCTGCGGCTGCGTAGGAAGCCTGCGGTTTGTTCACCAGGAGTGCCTGAAGAAGTGGCTGAAAGTGAAAATAACATCAGGTAGGTGGGGACAGGAGAGTGCAAACGTGTGGCATATAGTTGATCAGAGGCACCCTCGTGTGGGCCTGGGGGCCTAGTCAATGGCTCACTCTCGGGGAAGCGTGGCTAGCCCAGGATTCTTGCTCATAAAGGCTGCCTTCAAATTATGGAAGGGAAGCGAATGTTTTTCAAGTCTGAGGGAAGAATCCTGGAAACATTTGCTACCAAATCCTTCTCCTGCTTGAGACCTGAGCAGAGATGCTAAGATCACCTGCGGAGGGGGGTGAGGAACAGAAGAATCAGGTCAGCGGTTGAAGCTCAGCAAGTATAAGGTAGCCGTGTCCACCAGTGGACGCTGTGCAAAAGTAATTCAGAAAGTCCCCCCATGAGAGGCCTCCAAACACACACATTTCTACGGCCTTCTATTTGGGGAAGGAGGGGGTGGGGGTTGTCACCTAAAATACCAGGCAAAGCTGCCTGTTGGCCACAGGGATAAGGAAAGGAAGTTGATCTGATTTTCTAGAACCATAGCAGATAAAGAGATTTCCATGTGCTGGCTTTGTTGGCTTTATCTTATCCCAGGTATGAAGCCCTCTCTCTTTTTTTTTTTTTTTTTTTTTTGGGGGGGGGGGCAGGGGACAGCGGGAGGCTGTACCGGGGATTGAACTCAGGAGCACTTGACCACTGAGCCACTTCCACAGCCTTATTTTGTATTTTATTTAGAGACAGGGTCTCACTGAGTTGCTTGGCCCCTCGCCATTGCTGAGGCTGGCTTTGAACTCTCAATCCTCCTGCCTCAGGCTCCTGAGCTGCTGGGATTACAGGTGTGGGGCACCACCCCCAGTTGGAAACCCTGTCTTGACTTCCAGGGGAGGGGCTATATCCTCAGTCATCATTGGTAGATCTACTTTTCTTGGCAGAGAATGGGTTTCTTTAAAAATGGCTTTAAGAATGAAAAAAGAAAATAAAAGACACATCAATGCAAGCAACTCATTTAGAAAATAGATGCTCTTTCACCCACGCCTCTCTGAAAGCTTGACTCCACAGCCAGATCCCTGTGCTCTCTTCTTCCATGTTCTTATCACTATTTCAGGCCAACAGGGAGACCTAGCACTTTGCTCTGGCCCCTCCTATTGCCATGCCCCCTCACCAAGGACAGCACACCATTTAACTAGAGAGCGAACACGCAGGATAATCATAGTAACTGTCTCATCCCTGCAGCTCTGTTTCCATGTGCGCATCTCATCCTAGCATGAGAAACCCAGGCCCACTCCCAAGGTGCTTAAATGCATGTACATGCAGCAAGCAAAGAATTCAGTCCAGAGAGCAAAAAAAAAAAAGTGGATTTCAGTTGCTAATGACTTGGCCAAACAATGCTTTATCTTACTAGAAATTTAAGCCAATTAAACATCTATCACAGTGAGAGGGGAAAAAAAAGACCCATGAAATGTGTTATGAAAATTATCTTAAATGCTCGTAAATGCCGATGCTAGCATGGGTATATTCAGCAGGATTAGGTTGGAAGACACATGGGATGTTCTGTAGCCAAAAGCATCACTGAATGGAGCTAAAAAAGAAAAATCAAGCAAACAAAATGGAGATAAGGGATTACTGTGCATCCTTGCCCTTTAAAAGTCTCTATTATTTACTATTTCTTTATATCCCCAGTGGGGAAATAGAACTGGGGTATAAACCTGTACAAGCCCTAATTAGTAAACACATGCAGGTAACTAATAAGTCCTTGGCTTTCTGATGCATAAAATAAACACTGTTAAATCATTGGTCTAAATGCAGCAGCTAGGCTTGGGGGATGCTTATGGCTTTTTTTGGTAGGGGTACTGGGGATTAAAACCAGGGATACATAACCACTGAGCCACATCCCCAGCCCTTTTTTTTTTTTTTTTTTTTGTGGTACCAGGGATTGAACTCAGGGGCACTTGACCACTGGGTCACATCCCCAGCCCTTTTTTATATTTTATTTAGAGACAGGGTCTCACTGAGTTGCTAAGTGCCTTGCCATTGCTGAGGCTGGCTTTGAACTCGCGATCCTCTTGCCTCAGCCTCCCAAAGTGCTGGGATTACAGGCGGGCGCCACCGCGCCTGGCTCCCAGCCCTTTTTTATATTTTATCTAGAGACAGGGTCTTGCTGAGTTGCTTAGGGCCTCACTAAGTTGCTGAGGCTGGCTTTGAACTCTCAATCCTCCTGCCTCAGCCTCCTGAGCTGCTGGGATTACAGATGTGCACCATGGCGCCCAGCCTAAATTGCATGCTTTTATAAAAACAGACATTCAGGAGCCTTCTCATGTTTCTTCTTTTTCCAAATGAGGCTGAGCTCAGGCTTTGGTGATGGGCCCAGATGCTCCTTTTAACTGATACCCACACATGGCCCCTCACTCCCTTGCTTTTCTCAGTTGGGATTTTCACCTGTGTGAGAGGAAAGGTAGATTTTTAAGCCATCAGCTAGCTTCAGCCATCTATTTGGGCCCCACTAATTTATTTACCTGACTCTTAGCTTCCGTGTAGCCATTCCAATTTTATAAGCCATTATGTTTATATTTAAATAGAAACAAGACCTGTTATTTAAAAGCCATGGGAATTTCACCTACCCGAAGCTTGCATAATAAATGATTACAAAGGGAATTTTTCAGGTCTCAGATTCAAGGTCATTTTCTGGAGATGACTGACTTTAAATGAAGGTCACTGAAGCTCAGAATTCATAACATGCAGAAGTTCATACTCAAAATATCACCTGTCTAAAGTTTCAACACAAACCAACCCAGGGTGGAATGACAGATAATTGATCATGCATATATGTGTGTGTGTGTGTGAGAGAGAGAAGAATACTTAAAATCTACTCTCTTACATATAATTCTTTATCTAATTCAAGGAGCAGATCTAGGTGCTGTGAAGACCTGTGAGATGTGTAAGCAAGGCCTGCTGGTCAACCTGGATGACTTAAACCTGACTGAATTCTACCAGAAGCACCAGCAATCCCGGGTAAGAAACACCCACGCTACCTCCACAGACTACAGCAGGTTAGGGGTGCAATAAGGGAAGAGACCTGCTTTCCCTGATCTAAGGGGTAGGAGGTCTGTGCGTGATGTGAGTCTCAGAATGTCCATTCGGTTCGCTTCTTTGAGAAGGAAGGGTCTGTCACTAGGTGTGAACACTGGAGAGCTGGGAAGCGTTCATCCTGGGTTGACGTCCACCTGCTGTCAGGGACACAAGTAGGAAGCCATCAGCTCTAGTGGCCAAGTGGACACACAGGCAGAGCAAAACGTCTGGGCAAGCTCCACGCTCAAATCTGCTGAAGTCATTTAAGTTTAATAGCAACAAGAGAAAGAAAAAAATTCAGGATGTTGGAGGAAATGGTCCCCAGTTAGATACCAAGTAACTCTGGGCAGTAAGGGACTGCTCTGCCTAAGGTTGCTAAGCGTGGAGTAAATGTTCTCTGTGTGCTTTGTGGGGAACAGGATAAGTGGAGAAAACTCTCCTGGGGCATTTGGATTGTGTTTTGAATACTGCAAAAAGTTAACCTCAGGTGGGAAGGCAATTTATGCCTAAGAAAAGCATCACCCAGTTCTCAGGCAAACAACCTCCCCTTTAGAACTACACTCTCCAACATAGAAGACACAAGCCACATGTGGCTAATGAGAAAGTGGTTGTAATATATGCTTGTAAGTGCTAAATACATACCAAATTTCAAATAATAACAAAAAATATAAAACATCATGTTATTTTATATTAAATGTATACTGCATTAGTGCATTTTTCAATATTTTAACAAAATGCCCAAGGCTGGACAACTTTATAAAGAAAATAGGTTTTAAATGACAGGAACAGTGGCCATCCATGCCATGGCCCTTCCATGTGGGAACAAAGAATAGAGGTGTATTTAGCTCACTACTCAAGGGCCCGTATCTGGTGATGGCATGGCTGGCAGAATATTGCATCATGTAGCAAGAGACAGGAAGCACTAATGTGTGTGTCTTCTGATCTCTCTTACTCTTATAAAGCCACCAGGATTCAATCATGGGGGCTCCATCTTGGCAATCTTATCTAATCCTAATCCCCTCCCAAAGGCCTCGCCTATAAGCACATAGTCAGATTAAATTTCCATCTTCTTAATACCTCACACTGTATCAGTTAACTTTCTGTCACTATAATGAAACACCTGAGGCAGATAACATATAAAGAGGAAAGGTCTATTTTGGTGTGTATGTGGTTCTGGAGGTTCTATTTCAAGATTGAGTGGCACATTGCTTTGAGCCTCTGGCAGCACAACATGAAAAGAGTATGTGGTGAAGCACATGAGCTCATGAGCCAGGAAGCAAAGGGAAAAAGATGATGAGATTGATGTCCCACAATCCCCTTCAACGCCCCCAATGACCTGAGGAGGTCCCACTAGGCCCCACCCACCTCCTAAAGGCTCCACTAAACCAACAGTGCAGCCTTAGGAACCAAGCCTTTTTGCACATCCAAACCATAGCAATGAGGATTAAATTTCAACACATAAATCCTTGGGGAAACACTCAGCCATAACCAAACATCATACACATCACACTTCAAGGACTTAGTACACTTTCCAGTCCAGCATATGAGAAGCTCAGGAGTCACCGCTCTGTCCTGACAACAGGAAAAGCTGAACAAACTGAAAAATCAACAACTCTTCTTAGATATGTAAGCAGAGTAAGATCACAGGACAAACCACTGTCCCTGAACTTGGAGAGAAAGGCAGGCGAACAGAATCGCAACTTACCAGAGCAGAGGCTCACAGTGCTGGACACAGAAACCTAAACTGTAATTGGCGAACTGCTGGATGCAGTGCGGACAGTCTGAGAGTCAAAAACTCCAAGGAAAACCAGTCATCGGGGTGTCTCCACACTTTTGTGAGGTTTATCTCCAGGAGCTTAATCAGGTTCTTACAGTGAATATCAGAGAAAAATCCCTTCACACTGCTGGCAGTGGGAGGGAGAAGTAACCATGTCTATATGTGTCAAATTGTACAAAAGTTATATGTATTAGTCAGTTTTCCATTACTATAACAAAATGCCTGAGATAATTAACTTATAAAGAAAAAATATTTATTCTGGCTCATAGTTTTGAAGGTTCCAGACCAAGACAGGGTGGACCCACTGCTTTAGGCCTATGGTAAGTATGCTGGATGATAATGGCAAGGGACACCTGGTGGAGCAAACTACTTGCCTCATGGCGAAGAAACAAACAAACAAAAACAAAAAGAAAAAGAAAGAGGCACTTCAAGAGAAGATCCCCAGTGACCTAAGAATCTCCCACTAGGCCCCACCTCTTAGAGGTTCCACCTCCTCTCAGTAGCATCCACTGAATGGACTTTTGGGGGATAATCTACCTCCAAACCACAGTGGTAGAACATATGTATAATGGAAATACCAAAAAAGAAGAGAGAAAGGAAAAGAATATATCACTGAAGCAAGAGCAACTGAAAATTTCTTCCCCGTTAATGTCAGACACCAAACCAGAAATCCAGGAGGTTCAGAGTACACCAAGCAGGATAATTGCGAATAAATGAATGAATGAATGAATAAATAAATAAATAAATCATGATCTATCATAATTAAGATGGAAAAAATCGGGTTGGGGTTGTGGCTCAGTGGTAGAGCACTTGCCTAGCATGTGTGAGGCACTGGGTTTGATTCTCAGCACCACATACAAATAAATGAATAAGATAAAAGTCAATCGATATCTAAAAAATATTTTTTTAAAAAAATGGAAAAAAATCAAAGATAAAGAAAACAAATCCTGAAAGAAGCTAAGAGGAAAAACCACCTCCCCTAAATAAAGCAAAGATAAGAATTACATCCAACTTCCCAGAAAACAAGTAAGTAGAGCAAAATATTTAAAACATTGACTAACCTCGAATTCATAGGTTGCTTATCCTGGGTTGACATCCACCTGCTGGACATGTGATAATTCTGTACCCTGAAAAATTATCCTTCAAAATTGAAGTAGACATTATTACCCTCTGCATATGTATGCTCACACTACAGGTGTGACTCTGCACCATGTTCAGGCAGAGGAAGGAGAAGTTGTGCTTCATTTGGGTACAATGTGTCAGAATGCATTTTACTGTCATGAATAACTAATTCAAACAAATTTTTAAAATAAAATAAAATTGAAGTAGAAACAAAAACGTTTTCAAAGACTTAAACCCAAAAAAGATGTAAAATGTCACATAGGTAATTGTAGATTACAGTTGTTGTGTGCTTCATAATGACCTTTCAGTGACGGACATCGTATATGATGGTCAGTACCACGCAGCCCGGGTGTGCATGCTGTACCACCCAGGCTTGTGTACACTCACTCTGCCACTGTCACACAGCAATGAAATTGTCTACAAAGACGTTTCCCAGAATGTATCCCCATAGTTAAGCAACACACAACTGCAATTATACATTGAAATGATATTTTGGATATATTAAGTTAATAAAATACATGGTTAATATTAATTTCACTGATTTCCTTTTACTTGTTTAATGTGGCTACTATAATTTTTCAAAGCACCTATGTGGTTTGCATTGGTGCCTCACATTGTATTGTACTGATGGTTCTGATCTAGAAGGTGCCTTGCACATAATAACCATGACATTTATCTAATAAATGTAGCCCAACATTACCATTATAACTTAAAACTGCCCTCCTTTATAACATGATTCCAAAACAGTATTAATAATTATGGCTGTAACGCACATGATTTTAAAACTATAAAATCATTGTTAACAACCAGAATGTCGCCCCTCAGAGGGACTCACTTCAGGTGAGATCATTAGCCTGTATCCAGACCTTCCTCTGCAAACATTTTGACAGCTGAATCAAAATGGTATGTATGAGTCTGGGCAATTCTACAGTTTCTTTTTTTAAAACCCTAAGGTGCTAGACAAAGGAAAACAATTTTGATAAGAATAAAGGATATTGGAATCTCTTTAATAAGTTTGACAGAGTTAAGCCACATCAGCATTGCAAAGACTGGACATCAGAAGTTTAGAGAGAGAAAGAACCAGGGGGGGGGGGGGGGGAGAAAGGAGGGAAGGAAGAAAATAATCAGAGAGACAGAGGTAGGGAGGAAGGAGAAAGAATTGCTTGAAAAATAAATTCAGCATTTTGAGGCCTGAGGCTCTCCCATCACTCCTAACCCCAAATACGAAGGTGTGGCATGAGAAGCAGAGTAACTACCCTCGTGAACGCTGAGCGCGTTGGAGTCAGAACACTGAAAGGAACCAGGCATGCTGAGTGCCAGCATAGTGTAGACAGGCTCATCTTGAAAAGTAAATCATTCCAGAAAATGAGCCGCAGGGACTTGCTGAGAAGGAGGGTGTGCCCGGGTGAGGCTGTTTCCCCAGGACACTGTCAGGATGCTCTGTGGACATCCCGGATGCCATGCAGCCTGGGAATACCTTGTCTAGTAAAGACCTCTTTGGGTCCCAAGCCTTTCACGTTGCTCTTCCTGCTGAACTGCTGCCACCATATCACGTTGGCTTACCAGTGATATTTGTAGGATTGACCCAATAGTAGCAAAGTTTTCCAGTTGTCTTAAAATGTTTGCACTCCTATGTGACCCGAGGAAGCCTGTTCCGCTGAAAAGCACAGCAGCTCTGGCTGAGATCCAAACCTCAATCCTATTCCCTTCCCCGAAGATGCCAGGTGAACTTGGGGAAGCTATGTGAATTCCCTGGCCTCCGCTTTCCCATCCATCTGTGGGGAACGGGAGATAATTCCTACCTTGCAGGGATCGATGTAAAAAACAAAGACTTGAGCCCCTGACGGAATAAAGGCAGGGCCCGCACAGAGAAGGCTCCAAGTGAATGGGAGCCATCATATCAAAGCCACAGAGACACCCAACTTCTTTGGCACGAAGGTCCAAAGCAGAATCCACCATTGAACAATCCAAGCCGACCGGCCCACACAGGGGTCGTGCCCAGGCCCTCCCACCCACTGCTTCCTCCCAGTGGGGATAACGGGCTACAAGCACATTCTAGAAAGAACTGAAAGTAACTGTCTTCGCGGGGTCCAGGCAGGGCGAAGGCACACTCAGAGGCTCTGAGTGATGAGGGCTGAACAGAGGGCAAAAATGGGGGCCACTCAAGAAGCGATGGGGACGAGGACCTGCAGTGAGGCCACCAGGCCTGAAGTGAGGAGGGGTGCTTACCAGGGCCAGGATGGCTGTTGAGCAGAGGAGAGCAGTGGCGGCCAGACCACTGCCCACACAGAGGGGACGGAGGAGCAAACACCCCAGGCCCTCGCTCCTCCGCCCGCTGGTCTCCTGCCAGCCAAACCCAACGGGAAACCAGAGGGCGAGGGAGCCACCATGCAGCCCACGGGGTCAGCCTCCAGGCCACAGCACCGCTGGAAAGTGGCTCTGGCGGGGGAAATGGAAAGTGTCCAGCACGGTCATTACCCTACGTGGAAGCAGAAAAGCTTTTAAAATTAGTTTCGGTGAGAACTTGAAAGGCCATAGAAATGGCCTTTTGGAAACACCCTCCATCGTGATCACAGGTGGGAAGGCCATGCAGACCCGCCCGGTGGGAGAGCTGGGGCAGCAGCTCTAACTGTCCCCGTGGCCTGTTGTGAATTTAATAGCTCTGTTTGCTGCGGCTCTGAGCTCAACTGGAGACACAAGGGAAGTGCGACTCAGAAGACCTTCCACATGGACCAAGACTGAAGCAGCTGTGGCCTAACACGTGCCTCAGAAATGAGCCTCAGAAATGGCTGCAGCTAACAGTTAAAATGAGGGGACCAGCCCAGGGGGGCAGCCCCAGGCTGGCAGTGGATTGACCTGTGTCCCTGTGTTCCTGTGCTTCTGAGGGTCTACTTCCTTTTCCCATCCAGGCCATGGCTCCTGCAGGCCTCTTAGCCACCCTCAGTGCTGGTCACTCCTTAGAAAAGGGGTTCCCTTCCAGAGAAGTGGGGTAGCTGGTACCAAACCTAGAGGTACAAAGATATGGACGAAACCAAAACCAGAACAGGTCCACTGCCTTCAGCCCAGCCTGGCTCTCCCTTGACCTCAACTAAGTAGCCTAGGAACTTCTTTTATCTTATGCATTTCCCATTTAATTGTTTTCTTTAATTATAATAACCATGTAAAAATTTCCTATAATTCACCACCTCAGATAACAGCTTTTTTTTTTTTTTAGTACCGGGGATTGAACTCAGGGGCACTCGACCACTGGGCCACATCCCCAGCCCTTTTTTTTTTTTTTTTTTTTTTTTTTTGTATTTTATTAGAGGCAGGGTCTCACTGAGTTGCTAAGTGCCTCACCATTGCTGAGGCTGGTTTTGAACTCGCGATCCTCCTGCCTCAGCCTCCCAAGTGCTGGGATTACAGGTGTGCGCCACCGTGCCCAGCTCAATTTTTTAGATTGTGCCAAAATACACATAACGTGAAACTTTGGCTAACTTTTAAAACACTTACTGAAGCTCAGTGTGATGATGCTCACTGCAATCCCAGATATTTGGGAGGCCATGGCAGGAGGATTGCAAGTCTGAGGCCAGCCTAGGCAACTTAAGTGAGACTCTATCACAAAATAAAAAATAGAGGCTGTAGCTCAGTGGTAGAGAGCTTGCCTAGCACATGGAAGGCACTGGGTTCTATCCTCAGCACCATGTAAAAAAATAAGTAAAGGTATTGTGTATATATATATATGAATATATATATAATAGAAAGGCCTGGGGGTGTGACTTTACCACTAAGTACCTCTGGGTTCAATCCCCAGTACCACAATAAATAAATAAAAACATTTATTGAACACCTACTGTATGTCAGACACAGGGTTGGAGATACTGGGAAGTCCAAGGTAACCCAGTCACTGGAAGGCCACAGTAGCACTAAACACAGTAGGGGAGGGTCAGAACAAGGGACCTGCAAAATTCTAGGTTTTGCTCCCATCGTTCTATCCACATGTGTGTTCATTGAGCACACGCTGCACACCAGGCACTGTGAGTGCAGGTGGCAACAAGACGTGGCCCCGCCCTCACACACCTCAATCCCAGGCAACTGCCTGGAAGCCTGTGTTGAATTCTTGCCTCCTGTGGGATATTTTTGTTTTGCAAAATGCCACATCCAGCTGTGGCAGCTCAGTTTACATAATGCCTAGAGGAAACAGGCAAACAGAGGTTACCTGTCCCCTTTTATAAGTGGAGCCACTCTGGCCCCACACAGTGAACACGCTGCCCTGCATCAGCGTTTGGCGACGTCAGGCTGCCCACCTTCCCGGCGGCACTGTCCAGGGTCGTGCCCGCTGTGCCCTGCAGATGAGCTCCCGCTGCCTTTGCTCTGCTGCCCGGGAGGGTCTCAAGGGCCTCTGGCTGTGGTTGCTTTGAAGCACAGGCCTGGCCTTGCTCCATCTCAGCCAAGGACAGATGTCCTCGGACACATGCAGGCACCTAATCACCCTTAGACCTGGGAGCATCTCTGAAACACATTTGGAGATTTGACAAAATGTTCAGCCAGGCTGTCAGCCTCTTCAAGGGCACTACCTGGGCATTGAAAGTTCCCATTGGTAGCAAGCCTGTTGGCCAAAATGATTGTAAAGAGAATGAAGGGTGGCAACAGGAGAAAAGAAAGAAAAACAGCTACGTGGTGGGCCTCGCTGTCCAGAGCTCTTGTCCACTGCTTCAACTGCCTTCTCCTTTCCCCATTCCCCCACCCCCTCCTGCCACTCCCAGTCCCTCAGGCTGGTGACAAAGGGAAGGCCACGTGGGAACCAGAGTGCGATGTGATTGGGTCAAGTGGAGAGTGGATCAGGAGTAGTTCCGATAAATAACGTTCCAAAATCTATTTCATTTGCTGATGGAATGCCAGGGAGCTCTCAGTGAGCAGGTCCCTCCCACTTGTGGCTTGGGAGTTGAAGGGATGACTCTGGGTTGCCTCCCAAGCCAGCTCTGATTGGCTGGCCGAGCCGTGTCAGCATCGCAAGCTCTGCAAAGGGCTCACGTAAAGAAGAGTCGCGAGATTTATGGCACCACATGACAGGTTCCCTCCCACAGAACAGAGAAGAGACACAATCTGCTAGAAGTGACTTTTCAAATTATCTGCAGAAAACATTAGTGGATATTTTCCCATCTGCATGCCTGCAGGCCTTATTGAGTCATAAAAGTAAATGATTTCCCTGAATGCTTTGACAAACCTGATAGTTCCAAGCCATTTTCAAGCTGATTGATTTGCCATCATGCATCAGCGTGTCTCTATGCAGAGGGCTCCCTGGCAAAGAGAGGGCTGGACAGAAAACCCTCATTCCCTCGCAGGAGGCCAGGGCCAGGAGAGCCAGCAGGGGACAAGGCTCAGTCAAGGCTGAGGAGCTGAAAGGCCCGGCAGGAGGGCTTCCCAGAGGAGGTGGCTTTGGAGACAGTCCTGAAAGGAGGTGGCAGGCACCTGATCTCAGGGAAGGTGGGAGGAGGCGTGTGAAACAGAAAAGTGAAAACAAGCAATTTGCTGTCTGCCTACTCAAGGCCAAGGTCAACAGAGCCTAGAAAACAACCAAGGCTAAAAATAGAGGCTAACTGCTAAGGACAGGCTGGCTTGAGCCTTTTAAGAGGGCCCACAGGATGCAGGAGGAGCCCTGGGCAGTGACCTTGAGGCCAGTTGGCACCAAGATGGGGAGTTGGCCTGATTCAAAAGGAAGAGCACATCGATCCTTGCTCGACTTCCGCACCTTTCCTGGCTGCTGCGTGGTCCTGGGAGAGATGTGTTCTGCCCCAACTTCCTGAGCTGCCCTTGATCTAATAGGAACAGGAAGATGGGCCGTGAAGTGCCCCGGCCCGTGACAGGAAGGGAAGGGGCTACCCTGAAGTGGTCACGTGTCAAGTCCACACCGTGCTACCCTGAGCACCCAGAGTCACAGTTGTGACCTTCTTCAAGGGTAATATAAAGGGCTGGGCTCCCTGTAGGGCGCTTTAGCCCCCCAGGACTGGGCGGCTTCCTGAACACAGCCTGGCCCATCCCAGAGCCCCCCACCCATGGGATTTGGCATGAGGACCTGAGGGATTAAAGGGTCTTCCCCTCATTTCCTCACAAAGTAGGAATCCTTCCTCACTGACCTGCTGACTTCTCAAAGGGGAAGGGTCCAAGGACAGAGGCACTGTGGCCTGATGGCTCAACCCTTGCCAGGCAGCACCTGCTTCAAGCACCAGGGAAAAAAGTATAAAATGTAACCCTCCTGTCACGAAAAAAGCAGAAATGGGCGAAGGGCATGGCTCCGAGGTGGAGCACTTGTGTAACAGGCACAGGGCCTTGGGGTCCATCCCCAGTACTGAAATAAATAAATAACAAGTGCAGCCGGGCGCGGTGGCGCACGCCTGTAATCCCAGCACTTTGGGAGGCTGAGGCAGGAGGATCGCGAGTTCAAAGCCAGCCTCAGCAATGGGCGAGGCACTTAGCAACTCAGTGAGACCCTGTCTCTAAATAAAAATACAAAAAAAAAAGGGCTGGGGATGTGACCCAGTGGTCGAGTGCCCCTGAGTTCAATCCCTGGTACCACAAAAAATAAATAAATAAATAAATAAATAAATAACAAGTGCAAGATGTGGTATACAAAATAAAGACAAATGTTTAGGAGTCGGGGGTAGAGGAACAACTGGGACAAATGAAGTTCATCATGAAAGCTTCCCCAGGAGGTGACATTTGTAACAGCTGTGTAAAGAAGTTCTGGATGTGGCCAGGTAGAAGGGCAGGAGAGCAGCATTCAACAGATGCATGAAAGCGACAGATAAAAGAAAGCTCGAGCAAAGGCCCTGAGGTCCCCAGTGCCACCTGAGACCCTGCCTGGACACACCTGGGGATTAAGTGAGCAGCTGGCAAAAGGGGACCTTGGGTGAGACCATCAGCATGCCCAGTTGTAGGGCTCCGGATGCCGCTCAGTGGCATGTGCAAGGCCCTGAGTTCAATCCCTCGCATTGCAAAAAATCAAAACAAGCCTGATTGTAAAGGGAGAGATGTACAGAACTGAGGCGTGGGGCCTTTTGTCTGGGCAAGAGGATCTAGGAAAGCCAAGCTCCCCAGAGGCATCTGTGTCCCAGATTGTCCCGCAGTGAGGTTCACACTTCTAAGACACATCTCGTCCTGTTTACTCCTGTGCTCAAAGACACCAGCAGTTCCCACACACACAGCCCAAACTTTGTTTTTTTTTTTTTTTTTAATGCCTTTATTTTTACATGGTGCTGAGGATCGAACCCGGGTTGTGCATGTGCTAGGCCAGCGCTAAACCACTGAGCCACAACCCTAGCCCCAAAACTTCCTTTTTCTTTTTTTTAATTTCAAAGCAAACACCTACCCCATGTGCTCCAGCCACGCTACACATGAGGGAATTTTGCTCACCACACGCTTCACTCTCCATGGTCTCTGCTGGCCTTCAGAGTCTCTGTCCAGAAGGCCTAACAGCCCTCCTCACCACCTGCCAAAGTACCTACCATCCTTTAAGGACCGTCAAAGGCCACCGCCCCCAAGAAGCCCTCCCCCAGCTCACAGTCAACCAGTCTCTTTTCATCTCCCTTGTAACGCCAGGCGCGGGGCTGGTCTGGGAGTTGTTTGTGAGGCTCTCTCCCCCACATCAGGTGACAGGCTCCCAGCAGGGACCTCTGAGACCTTCTGCTCTCTGCTCCCCACAACACCAGACACAAAGCTTTGCACACATGACTGCTTGGCTTGTATCTATGGGGCGGGATGGAGCCTGCCAAATGGAACTTTCTCAGTGCCTCTTCCACAAGGTATAGTAGAGAACTCCACCCCGGGGCCATCTCCAGCTCTGTCCCCTGCTCCCCAAGGGTGGTCCTTGCTTTGGAGCTTGGGCTCTAGTCACACTTCTTGTCAGCTCTTAGTGTTGCTCCCTGCGCCATCCCCCATTGAGATATGAATATCTTGTAGACGTATCTGACAAGCTTCCTTTTCCATATTTAGGCACAAAATGAGCTGATGAATTCAGGCTTGTACCTGGTGCTGCTGCTTCACCTGTATGAGCAGCGATTTGCAGAACTCATGAGACTCAACTACAGCCGGGTCTCGAGGGAGAGGGTAAGTCTGGTCCCTACCCCGCGCTGTCTCCTGTGGCCCAAAAAACCCTGGGGTGTGTTTATTAGATGTGCACCTGTTGAGGTTCTCATGGTCACTTGGTGTAAGATATGGGACTCTGGTCAGGACTGAGATTAGCAGTTGCTCAGTGTATATACTGGGACCCTCTGTATGAAAAGTGATAAGATATAGTGATTAAATGGTCATCAATGATCGTATAAGAAAGCATGCCCCCCAAAATAGAGGCCAGCAAGGATGCTGGGGCTGGGAGTGCAGTGTGTGCCCACTGCCGGAGCATGGAGGATCTGTGAAAAAGAGGGACCTTCCCCATAGGAGATCTGGTTAACCATCAGGCTGTAAGAGGACCCCTCTTCCTGATTTGTTTTGGATTCCTGAGTACACTATACCAGCACACACGTGTGTGTGTGTGTGTGTGTGTGTGTGTGTGTGCATGAGTACAGGTACCTGCTAAAGAAGAAAGGATGCCAAGAAATAAAGATGCTGATGTGACCCTATCAGAGGCATGGCCATGTATTTACCAGGCATGGTCATCTGTGGCCGCCCTTCCTTTAGCAAGAAGCCCAGGGTCCTCTAGGTGGACAGGTGATATGGAGGGAGAGGGCTACTCTGCTACTAACTGGGGCTTGGCCTTTGCCAAGTCAACCATGGGCTGATCTCCGAAGTGCCCTAGTTCACTTGGTCATTGTCAAGTCAGCACCTTGAGCCCCACGAGCCTGCCCTCTTCATCAAATGGCTTGCTGTGGCCAGGCCAGGCAGGAGCCAGGCCAGAGGTACCACCCTATCCTTAGGTCATGCCAGGGACTGACATTTTCTTAGTGTTTTGGATTCCCAGGACACCCCTTGAAGCTCAGATCTTGACCTCTGCTCATGTCAGAAGGTCATGGTAAGAAGGTGAGCCAGAGTGGCAGTGGACAAGGCACAGACAGTGCCAAGAGGCAGATTCAGTGATCTGCCATCTGTCCTATGTGCCTATCCTAAGAGGACAGGAGGTATCTGCCACACCAGTCATGCCTAGAGACCCAAGCCCTGTGATTCCAGGTGTGGCTTACATGACCAAAGGTGTACCGTGATCTGTTTGGAGCCACCCCTATTAAAAATACCAGATTCAAACCATTAGTTGTATGAATTCTAGATTCGTTCCTACTTTAGACACTGAGCTCTCAATTAAGCAAACAGGCTGGGTTTCTGCCAACATATCTCCTCAGGAATCTCACCCTCATTTTGACCCAGGCCTGTCCTTCCTTAACCCTTCCATGGTTTTAATGGTGACGTAAATTCCTCAGAGAAATACAGTTTTTAGAAAAGGAAAGTACAGGAAGCAGGAAACGATCCTTTGTTAACATTTCTGTAACCTTGTTTTCATGATTCCACATCCTTTTAATGAACTTTTTATTGCACACTGAGCTTCGAGGCAGCCAGGGTTGATGTAGGTTATGGACGGTCCCCGCATCAGTGAGCCAAGGTGATAGACGTCAGCCACCCAACTGCAAAGCAAACAGTACGACCCGACAGATGGACACCAAGATCCGAGAGCACTGATGCTCTGGGACCTTCCAGTAAAGCCATTCTGCAGGGCTCTAGTTACACCAGGAGCAAGCTGGAACCAGGGTGGAAAGAAGCAGAAAGAGCCAGGCAGCACTCATCCCTCCCCACCAGCTCGTGTTTAATCTGAGAAGCCCTGAGACAGACCCCACTTCAGCCATCCAGCAAGAACTGGTATGAACTGCCAGTCAAGAGGCAGCCACAGGAAGCAAGAAACCAATGGCTTTTGTCAAATCCACACTCTTCTGAATTTTTGTCTTGGTATTTTCCTGGCGAAGAAACTCAGAATCCAAGGGTAACATTTAGGAAAAGAGAGTACGAAGCTGGGAGAGAAACCCTCCTGCCTGCTCTTTTACCTGCCAGAACCAGAGAATCGTTCATATTGGGCTTCTCGGCTGTATCTCATTAAGAGACCTGGTGACATGTGTGTTGATGCTGGTGATGGCTCTTTCCCCACTCTGACATGCCCTGCCCTGTACCAGGGGAGAATATGGGCTCAGGGAACGTGGCTCGCAGCCATGATGCCACAACGTCCCTTTCTTTTTATTTATTTATTTGTTTGTTTGTTTGTTTTAGTTGTACACAATGCCTTTATGTTTTTTTACGTCGTGCTGAGGATCGAACCCAGGCCGCACACGTGCTAGGAGAGCACTTTACCTCTGAGCCACAACCCCAGCTCCATGTCCCTTTCTTTGAAGAGTTTATGGTCAAGTTGGAGACAAGACTAACATGTTTATAAAGCCAGAAAATAACTGAAAAGGAGTGACTGAGCAAGAAAACCAGGGGCCCAGCGAATTCCTAGAGGCTGTGAAGTCAACAACACAGCATCTCCTGCCTGGGGCTTCCTGGGCTTCCTACAGTTCTGTTAACCATTTCTCTCCTCAATGAGGTTGTGAGCTATTTGAAGACAAAGCCAGGACTTCTACACCTGTCTCTTGCTGGGCACAGGCTGTGTCACAGACTGCTGACCATGTCCCCAACACTATGGATTCCAAAGAACATTGGGTGATTACAAATCTGCCAAAGAAGGAAGTGGTGTGTTTCCGTTGGGGGGTGTCATTGACTACTTGGGCACAGAGTCGTATGTCTTCTGTATCCCACAGAAGTGCTTAGAAAATGCCTGGTACGTGATAGGTACTCAAAAAACAAAATTTTTTTTTGTACCAGGGATTGAACCCAGGGGCACTCAAACACTGAGCTACATCTCCAGTAGCCCCTTTTTTATATTTTATTTAGAGACAGGGTCTCTCTGAGTTGCTTAGTGCCTCATTAAGTTGCTGAGGCTGGCTTTGAACTCGTGATCCTCCTGCCTCAGCCTCCAGAGCCAGGGATTATAGGCTGTACCACTGCACCTGGCGCTCAATAACTTTTTAATGCACAATGAATCAGAACCTACTTCTTCCAGGGAGTGAGTCCAGAATTATATTTTTAGAGAACGTGATAATACAAATGCAGGAGCCCTAATTAAGGAGATAGCCTAGATTGCGGTTAGCTGTGAGCCATAAGCATTACCACCTTCCATGGTCTCGTGAGACTTGGCCTGGGACATTGTGGATCGGGTCGGCACCATTTGCATGATCTCGCGAGACTTGGCCCGGGGGATTGTGGATCGGGTCGGTGCCATTTTTTTGTGGTGTGGTGGTGGTTGTAGGAGTGTGGATGGTGTTGGAGTTGTTG
Organism: Tamias sibiricus; assembly: GCA_025594165.1. Lineage (NCBI taxonomy): Eukaryota > Metazoa > Chordata > Mammalia > Rodentia > Sciuridae > Tamias > Tamias sibiricus. The sequence continues at coordinate 17,215,957 of CM046660.1, read as the reverse complement.
TTGGAGCCGGAGAGAGAAGCTAGCAGAATAAAGAGCCTGTTTGTTTCCAGTCCACCTCTGAACTTATTCCTGTAGCGTTGTTGCTCCAAGCAGCAATCACTTCAGCCAGCAACACAAATTCCTAGAGAGAATAGTACTCTAGGTAAAGGAACACTCCAAAATCAAGGTATATTCATTAATTCTGCATACTTACTATATGCCTGGTTCTAAATTAGATGCTGAGTATACAGAGACGAATAAGACCCTCCTTGCTATGAGGCACTCAGAGTCTAAAGACAGAGAAACACACTTCGCTAAGAGAACCTCAAACTTTGCCTGTGTCATGATAGAAGACTGGGCTGGAGGAGGAGGAACTCAGTGCAGAGCAGAGTTAGATGCAATGAAGGGCTGTCATCCCCACCCCTGTCCTTCCACCTTTTCTCTGAGACTGATTCCCCAGCCAGGCTCTTCAGGGACACCAGCCAGTGTCTGGGAGGCCTTACTTCTAATCCTTCAGGTCACACCCTTTGCCAGCAGTCTTCCCTGCTCTGGGAGCCTGTGGCCATGCTGCTTCCATTATTGCTCTAGTCAACTGATCAATATTTAGACTAAATCTTTGAGCGTATGGCAGATGGACAATGGGTGGGGAAGGAACGGGTCCTCTGTGCAGAGGAATATGCAAAGGCAAAGAAAAGGCAAGGAGTGTGTGGCCAGGGCTGGCAGGAAGTGGCCTGAGGTGTGGGCAGAGAGCCTGTCAGGAAGAGTCTGGGTATGGCTCTGGGGGCTACTGAATAGCTCCCAGCCTGGGATTGACAGGCCAGGAGACTGGGGCATTTGATAACTGTGGGAGCCACATGAAGGGTGGGCGGGATGGGATGGTGGGGGAAGAGACCAGCTGGGCAGCTGTTGCAATGGCACAGGGGATTAGAGGGCCACGTGGTGGGTATGGGAAGGGCTTGGGTGGGCGTGGGGAGAGGGGAGGCTGAAGGAAGCACTGATGTTATTCTCTGCACATGCCCAGTGGGAGGCTGGCCTTTCCTCATTCAGATGCTCATGGAGGGAGCACTGCCAGGGAGCACAGGTGCCCAGCAGCCTCTTTCCCTTCCACACCCACATGGGGCCCCCTCAGAGACCCCTGTCCGCGGCTTCCTCCTAGCCTGGGTCTCATCTCCATCTGATCATTCTAGTGTCTTCTGAAGAGAGCACATTCCTTTGTCTTCTGTTAATGGTGACAAGGCCAGGCTAGGTGTCAGGGGAGGGGAGCACAGTGCCTGGGAGGCAGGTAGGGTCTGGAAATAACCCTCAGATCCCACTGGTCCATTCATGGCCCTTCCCCATTCCCACGATTCCTACAAAACCAAAAACTCTTACCCTAAGGGACCAAATCTACCTGAAATACAAGAAGCCCAGGTTTGGCCCACAGTTAGGAAAACTTCCCTGCTCACCAAGATGAAGTCTTGTGGTGGAGTGTGAGGGTTGGTTAGCTAGACACATTCACCTGGTGATGGCAACCAGAAGATGGAGGCAGAGGTTAGCACGATCCTCGTGTATAATTTACCAGGTAACCAGGACCCATTACCCTGGATGAAATTCCATCCTTCTCCTGCCCTTCCCCCTCTCCATGGGCACAGAAAGGAGCCCAGGGACCAGGGCTGCCTCCACACTGGCCACACAGTTGCCCAGTAACAGTGTCCAGCACCCCTTGTTTGTCCCCAGCCTGTTACAAAGCCCCTCTTCTTCCAGGGGAAGAGCACCAGCCCCTTCTGCAGCGGAGCCCACATCCTTGCAGCCTGGCACAATGGGCTCCACGGAGCACACAGTGTTTCTTATTGTGGCATAAAATGCCATAAAGTCAGAACAAAGAGAGAGCCCAGGGCCTTGATGGGTCTGCTGCTTCCTGTGAGCAGAGAATACGACCGATTGTTTAAAAGCCAGTGGTGAGGCAAGTGGCCAGTCAGCACAGCCTTCACCCCCACAGCCTATTCGGACCATCAGAGGGACTCTGCTATTCAGATCAATCGCTGAAAGGAAGCAAGTCTGTTCACACTGCCAAATTTAGAAGCCCTGAAACAGCAAAGGTGACTCAGGTTATCGCTTCGGCTATCCTTGGGACTGGCTATGCTGAGTATGGACACTGCCCTCATTACCTCTGCCCATTCCTTGCTCCTTTAAGGTGCTGTAAGGGGTTCCTAGAACATTCTGGAGACTAGGGAACTGTACATCTGTTCACAGTTGCATTAGAAAAACAATTCATTTCTCATTGTCCTTCTTTCTCATAGTTGTCAAGAAATTACCCACAACCCAGCCTGGAAGAAAATGAAAGTAGGTTTGGGGGTCAGTCCTGCCATTTTGAGGGTGTTTGCTAAATTTCTCCTTTTCTGTTACTGTGTTGAACTTAATCCTATGGAAGGAAGTCATGACCACCACCCAGAAGCAAAAAATAACACTGTAAAGCTTGGGAAAGTCACTGCAGCTAACAGGAAGGCGAGTCCAAGTATGCTGGATGCAGAGCAGATAAGAATTTTAATTCATCCTGAAAGCAAGGAGAAGGGTCAACAAAGGGGCAGAGGGTATCAGCAGGCGGAAGATAAGGGGTTTTTTCCTTTTCCTTGCTGGGATTCTCAAGCATCCAGCGCTTGGTGAGCTGGGGTGGGGGTGGCGGTGGGGGGGTCTGTCAGGATCCTGTCTGGGATTTTCCTTCCCAAACCCTGAAATGGGAACTGTTTGGCCATTACCAAAACAAGCAAGGGCTTGATTGGATTTTCTCACCATTAGGCCCAATCCAGTGGGTCCACTGGATTCAGAACAAAGCAAACAGGTCTGAGAACAGTCCCTCAAAGGAGTCAGGGCAGGGATCTCCAAGCAGGTCCCAGAAAAGTCTCCTCACTGTTCCTCATTTCATTCTGGACTGGAGAAAATGTGCTTAATTAAAAGGGGGAGGGGGCTCAAAGTCAGACTCAGGAAGAACTTCTCTATCAGGAGGGAGAATAAACACTGCAGTGAATTGAGATGGGTGTGACAATTGGATTCCCAGGAGGGTTCTCTGGGTGTGAAATCTACAAGCCCCCGAGAGGTTTAGAATGGTGGCTCCTATGCTGGCTTTGCCATCAGAATCACCGGGGGACTTACCCAAAACACAGATCCCCTGGGCCCTCCGGCGATGGGGCGGGGCCCTGCAATGTCTCTTTCAGGCACAGGCCCGGGTGACCCTGAAGCAGCCGGTCATGGGGGGGTGCTTTGGATAAGCCCAGAAGACCCGCCCAGACAGCTCAGCTCTCCCCAGGGTGGGACCCAGCCTGCGACCCGAGAGAGGCCAATTTGTCATTCGGGGCACGCAGTCGGGGGGAGCCGAGCTGACCGTTTCCAGAGACCGGGGAGGGCCCTTCCTTCCATTCACAAAAGGAGCCCACCGAGCCAGAGTCCCCGCGCGTCCGCGGTGTCCCGAGAGCCGGCCCAGGGCCCGGCGCCCCCTCCCGCTCGCGGGGTCCCGGGGACGCTCTGGGGGTCGGCTCGCAGACCCCGGCCTGGTCGCCTGGGCAGGCAACCAAGAAGGGAGCGGTGAGGTTTTTTCAAGGACCTTCGTGTCGCCGCCGCACGCACCACCTCCCGGGGAAAACGCCTCTGCGCCTCGGCCGAGTCGCCCCGCGGGTCCTCAGCTTGGCCTGGCGAGAGCCGGCCGAGCCCTGCGCAGCCCGGCCCGGGAGGACCGCAGGGCCCCCGGCGCCGCGCCCAGCTGCGCCCCCTCCCCAGCCCCGCCCCGGAGGCGCCCGAGGCTCTTCCCCGCTCCGGGAACCTGCGGCGCTGGGCGCGCCCCGGCGGGTTCGGCTGGGCAGGGGCGCCCTCTAGTGCCCCGCGCGGGCCGCGGCAACCTGCCGTCCTGGCAGGCGCCGAGCCACCCAGTCTGCTTCCCCAGCCATCCCGGCCCGGGCTCGGGGAACGGGAAGTGGCACTCTGGCCTCCGAGGCCAGGCCTCACGGAGGCTGCCGTTTCTGGAGGGCAGAAGGGCGTCCTTAGTAGGCGCTACTTGAAAGGCAGTCTCCACGGAGCGTTTGGAGGGGCCCCCTTCTACCCTCCCTGTTGCTCCGAGGCAGATGGTCTCGCTGGTGGTCCACAACTCTTGCCATCTTTTTCCATGAACTGGGAGCAGCTCTAGGGATCCACCCCCGCCACTCCCCGCCGGTCCTACCCCAATGTGGGGGCAGCCAGTTCTCCCCTGGAAACATAGGTTCTGGTCCTCTGCACCTGTCCCCGTCCTGCTCAGTTTCCCCGGACACTAGTGGGCACGGCGCAGGTAGAAGAGAGCCCTGCACAGAGAGGGACCCAGCCGAGCCGGCCAGTCGCTGCCCTTGCCTGGCTTCACACCAGAGCCATTATCAAGACAAGAGCCATGACAGCCTGAGACACAGCCAGAGGCCCCCAGCAGCCCTTCCAGGCCACACTTTTTTTTTTTCCTGCCTCCCCCCTCAAAGCTGGTATGACTCACCTGGTCCATAGCACTTTGTTAATATGGGCTGCCAGCACTGAGTCACAGCTGTGACCTGCCACCCCAACTCAGTTCAGGTAAACAGGGAGGGAAAGGCAAAACATCAGGGCACACCAGGTGGCACAGCAAGTGCCAGCTGCCTTATGGCTCTGTGGTGCCCACTCAAGTCCCAAATGGCACCAAGGTAAGGGCACCTAGGGAGAGTCCCTGGATACGCATGCCAAATTGTCACACAACTCTGTGACCCACCCCCTAACAACACTTCTTAGCTGGCACAAATGACTGTCACCATAGCCAAGACCAAGGTCCTGGAGGGGAACAAATACCTCCTGCTGTTAAGCAGACAGGTGAGGACAGGAACTGGAGCAGGCAAGAGGGCTCTCACGCCAAAGGCTGGGCGGGAGCACGGTCCCTCTTGCTCTCCCCCCAAACATAAGCCAAAGCTCCTAGCTCTTGAAGAAAGCACAGGATGGGTGAGGAACTGGGCACCTTGTGGAGCGGGAGCTTCCTTTAGGTGAAATGTAGCACTGAGAGGGTCCTGGTAAGGATGGGGGGATGTCACTCGTCCCCAACTCCCTTCCCTTCTTCACGAGTCAGAAACCTTTCTAAATAGTCAGTACTTTTCAAGGTGAAAAGAAATACCCTGAGAACAAGATTTTCCCAAGAATAAGGAGAGCCCCTCACTGTTCCTGCTCCACGGGACTCCACTGCCACCCCAATGCCTCTTTGCTTCCACCCTCCTGTCATGCATCCTTCTGCCTTGCCATTGACCCTGAAAGACATCTTAGAAACCCAACTCAATCTCTCCACTTCCCTATCTCCTCCATGGTTAGGCAGTAGAGATTGATGTGGGGACATTATTCTGAGGGGTAGGCAAAGTCTCGTCCAGCTATTTGGCCTGCAAACATCAGTGCACCGGGCAGTGCGGAGATGTGGGGTGGCCAAGATGCGTTCACTGAGTGAGCTACAGGGCAGCTGGCCCTGGCCCAGCTGGAAGCCCTACTGGTCAGTCTGGGGATTCCCCAGCCCCAGACTACAGATGCCTGTCCCCACACTGTTCCAAGCATGGTAGCCATGTGTGTGTGACTGGCCACTGGGCCAGAGTGGAAGAAGGAAGGGTAGCAATGCCATGCCCTTTCATGACAGATCCTACAGGCTGCTGTGGCCTTGTGGCCTGAGAGATGATCTTGTTTTCTAGATTCCGAGTTGGGAGATGGAAATGAAAGCATTTATCCAAGCCGGGTCATCTAGCAAGGAAGCTGGCCGTGGAGCTCAGCAGAGACCTCTCCACTCAACAGCCCCTTCTATGTCCCCACATGTGTCCCTCCCTCCTCCTCCTTGCAGAAACTGAAACCAATGTGTTCCAAGTACCGTGTGTACCTTGTGCCACTCTCTCTCTGGGGTCTGGCTTGAACATCCCAGGCATCAACAGGAACCAGATGAGTCCCAGACAGCACAGGTCAGGCAGCCTGGGGCTGTTGAGCCCCTGGCAGGCTGTCCTGCTACTGCCCCTCAGCCCAGAAGCTCAAGGGACCCAACGGCCCTGGCAGGCCCAGCAGACTGGGATCCCACTGCCCCAAGCGCCTGTGTATGCCTCACTCCTCCCCAAGTGGGACGAGTTCTGCGTTCAGTAAACTAACTTTATTCTCCCGCCCTGTTTCATGCTTATTTTCCTCCATGGATAAAGTCAGAGGTTCTCTAGGGAGAAGGAGAGGAAGAAGGAAGCACATCTCTCACCCCACCTCACTTCACTTCTGCTTGCTGGCTGCCACCATGGGGGGTGACATATCCTGGGCTTCCTTGGGCTGGGGCAGGCTAGTCCCCCCTTGGAACCTGCTGGGTGTGTGGAGTCCATACTTCTCTCCTCATTGCATCAAGGGACACAAAGACTAAGTCCAGAGGGGGTCAGTGAGGAAAGTGTGTGTGTGTGTCCGTGTGTGTGTGTGTGTGTGTGTGTGTCCGTGTAAGAGAGAAAAAGATTGGTCAAAAAAACAATTTAAAACGGAGGAAACAGTATAATACATGCAGACATTAACATGCTAAATGAAAGAAGCGAGGCGCAGACCATGTTGTCTATGATTCCATTTACGTGTAATTTCTTTTTTTTTTTTTTTTTCTTTTTTTTTTTTGGTACCAGGGATTGAACTCAGGGGCACTCTGACCACTGGGCCACATCCCCAGCCCTTTTTTGTATTTTATTTAGAGACAGGGTCTCACTGAGTTGCTAAGTGCCTCACCATTGCTGAGGCTGGCTTTGAACTCGCGATCCTCCTGCCTCAGCCTCCCAAAGTGCTGGGATTACAGGCGTGCGCCACCGCGCCCAGCTTACGTGTAATTTCTAAAAAAGGCGAAACTAAAGAGAGAGCAGATCTGCCGTCTCTGGGAACTGGGAAAGGAAAAGGGATTGACAGTAGATGGGCTGGCCAGGACTTTGGGGTGATAAAGGTGTCACAAGGCTGGTTTGTGGTGATGTTTACATAACTGGACAAATTTGCTCAAGCTCATTAAACTGCATACTTACCATGGGTGGACTTGATGGCATAATTGTGTGTGTATAAGTTTTCTGAAAATAGAGGAAGAGCCAGAAAAGGAGTCCAGAGGGAGGAGGCTGAGGCAGGAGGATTGCAAGTTCAAGACCAGCCTTCGCAAATTAGTGAGACCCTATCTCAAAATAAAAATGGAGGGTGATGTAGCTCCGTGGTTGGGTGTTCCTGGGTTCAATCCTCAGTACTTTGGGAAAGAACAGGGGTAGAGGGAAGAGTACATGTTTAAAACTAAATTTTATAGCCAAGCGTGGGGGCAGGTGCCGGTAGTCCCAGTTACTCAGGAGGCTGGTCAGGGAGGATTACTTCAGCCCAGGAGTTCAAGGCCAGCCTAGGCAACATGGTGAGACCCCATCTCAAAAATACATATATAATAAGTTTTACAGAAAGCTGTATGGAATCCCACGTGGCTGTGTAAACATCCTAACAGTTTCATCTTCAGCGAATGTTTGAAAACCTGATGAGGATTATTATCAGAAAACTGTTACATTTTTTGAAAACCATTCTTTCTACAGAAAACTTTTGGGGATTTACCCATACAACTAGGACTGCCTCCGTGAGGTTGAGGGTAGGCGAGAATATATCCCAGCCCCCTCCATCCACTCAGTGGGTCGTGGTCCATGGTTCTGCCACTTGGGGCTCTTCACCATCTGGTGCCAAAAGGACAAAGCCTCATTGATCAAAAAGAAGTACCGAGGGCTGGGGTTGTGGCTCAGTGGTGGAGTGCTTACCTAGCATGTGTGAGGCACTGGGTTTGATTCTCAGAACCACATATTAATTAAAAGTCCATCAACAACTAAAAAAATATTTTTTGAAAAATGTGTTGAAATATTTTTTTAAAAAGTGCTGAAAGGGGTTGTCCTTCCCAGAATCTAGTGGATTCTAATGAGTATTGCCTGAATCCACTAGAGACTGAGGCACAGTGGGTGGGTCACAGGGTCTTTCCAAGGGTTGGCTCTTCAGGCATCTGGCATGGTGACCTTCCCATGTTTATCCACCACCAGCTAAGTACGTGCCACACTTAACAGAAAAAAGGCATGACGCTCACGACGTGGAGCTCAGTCTTCTGGGGACAGTGGAACACGTACCAGAAAAGTCCCATCAAGGTGTATGAGCCTGCAGATCCCATTATAGAGCCAGGCCTGGGATACGCACACAGCTGACACTTGCCTGGAATGGCCACAATAAGCTGTGAGGCACGTGTTGTTGACCCCATGTCACCTGGGAGCAAACCCAGCCTCAGGGAGATGAAGCAACATACCCAGGTCCCCAGGGTAAAAGTTGGTTTGTCAGCCAAGTGCACACACCTGAAGCCTGTGTTCTGCTGCCCAAGACAGACAGCACGTTCTTTTTCTTTTCCTTTTTTTTTTTTTTTAATATTCATTTATTTGCTTTAGTTGTACACAATGCGTTTATTTGTACGTGGTGCTGAGGATCGAACCCAGGCTGCGCACATGCTAGGCGAGCGCTCTACAGCTGAGCCACAACCCCAGCCCCAGACAGCACATTCTTAACCAGCTTCTAAGTCAGGGGAATAGGGGTCACCAAGGTCAAGGGTGCAGCAAAGTCACCTGAGGAGAGAAAAGGGCCTTATGGGATGATGAAGCCCAGGGCCATGGAGAGGGGTTGGGGCAGGAGGACATGCACACAGATGTGGGGTGTGAGGGAGCAGTTGGCCACGTTGGGGTCATTGGGCATGTTGCTGGGAGGGCCCCAAGATTAGGCCAAGGATCTGAGAGTCCATACATAGGCAGCAGGGAGCTTTCAAACATGGCCACCCAGGCTGCCAATGGCAGGGAAGCATCCTATGGCTGCAGAGCCTGGGGGTAAGCCAGCTCCTGGGGGGCGTTGGGTGTGCACTTTCAGACCCAGGTGACTGCTGGTATAAACATCCAATTAGTCAACTCAGCCCCATCCATTTCTGTGTATTGTGCCCCAGGGTCCTACCCAAGGCCTGGTGCTCTGGTGTCCCTCCTCCACTGCCTTAGGAAAGGAGGCCACAGAGAAACAAGAGGAAAGAGGTCACTCAGCCTTTAAATCTCAAAATAGGCTTCTGGAACCCTCAGCAGGGATGATAGGTTCAGCCGAAGTTCTCAATCTCAAAGCCTGACTGTGGGACAGCAGGGGTCTTGCTCCAGTCCTCCCTGTGAGCCCCAGCAGTTTTATAATACAGGGAAGGTGGAGGAGAGGGAGCATGGAAAGTTCGGGTCCTTGTGCCTCATTTTCCTAATCTGTAAAAGAGGACAAAGGCACCTACCTCACAGTGTGCTGGGAGTGAGCAGCTAGGCTGGGGCCCAGGCACGGTCAGTGCAGTTGGCTCCTACCCTCAGGTTCCGCTCCCCCATTCCACCAACTGTAGATCAAAAATACTGAAGAAAGACGGGCAAGGTGGCACACGCCTGTAATCCCAGCACTTGGGAGGCTGAGGCAGGAGGATCACAGGTTCAAAGCCAGCCTCAGCAATGGCAAGGCACTTAGCAACTCAGTGAGACCCTGTCTCTAAATAAAATATAAAAAAGGGGCTGGGGATGTGGCCCAGGGGTCAAGTGCCCCTGAGTTCAATCATATATATATATATATATATATTTTGTTATCATTGTCATGGAGGAATAATATGTCCAAGGCAGTGCCCCAAGCCCCAAGCCCCAGTGTGGGAAAAGACTACACTCAAGTCCCAGAGAGAGGTGTGGAAGGGTGGCTCATCTCTGCATAGGCTGTTGGGATATACAGTGATGGAGGACCAGATAGCGCCTCCAAAAGTCTTCAGAGCTCAAAATGCCTTGAAACAAAGGAGAAAATGCTGCTGGACTGGAAAACCTGCCCTGGCTGCGATTTCCCTGCAAAGGCTAAAACTAAGGTTCTGCCATCAGCCGCGTATGACAGTGCTTTGCACTGCTGAATGTGTGGCCTCCAGTCCGGATGCTGGTCTTAAGGCCACCTTGAGCTGGAAAAGCTCTCTCCAGCATGGCATCCTGTTTGCTTTCTGGACAAGAAAGGGTTGAAATCGGCTCCTCACCGGTGCTGATTCTGGAGGGAACGAAGATTGAAAGTCAGCCTTTTCCTGGGGCTTATTGGCAGCCCCCATCTCTGAGGCACAGAAAAAGGGGCCCTGCTGGAGCGTCTGAGACCTTTGATCTCATGTGGGTCCCCTCTCATGGTTCCTCCTCATTTCCTTGGTCTCCTTCCCCCTTTCTTCCCCTTTCCTGCTCGCCTTCCTTGGGGTCCTCCCCCAAGATGCAATTCTTCACCTCGTCCCTACAACCAGCTCAAGCCCCGGAGCCGTGGGCATCTTGGCCGGGCTCAAGCAGTGCCCGTTCCAGGAGAACCCCGTGGTGTGACTGGCCGGCTCCTTGCCTCTGCGGCCTCACAGTGCTGCCCGCTGGGCCAGGCCGGCGCTGCCAGGACACCTGGGAGAAGGCCATAGTTGACGTGACACAAAGAGACTGGGAGAATGCTGCTCTCTGGAGAGCTGCCCTCATCTCCCATTCATGGATTCATTGAGCTGTCACTGAATGTCCAGGTGGCCCAGAGTTGGGCAGATTTAGACCTGCAAGTGAAGGCTGGGCTCAGTGCCTGGCAGACAGTGCCCTTTGCCCAGGCCCATCCAGGGCATCTGCCACCCAGCAAAGTGCCTGGCACATGGAGGTGTTGCTTCATTTTTACTGAATTGAAATGAGCAGGAAGAAAGAAGGCACTGCCGCAGGCTCCAGCAGAACCAGTGCTGTCCTGGTGCCAGGAGAAAAATGGCCAGGCCGAGAGCCTTCCTCCCACCCACCCTTTTTTTTTTTTTTTTGGTACCAGGGATTGAACTCAGGGTCACTCGACCACTGGGCCACATCCCCGGCCCTTTTTTTTTTTTTTTTTTTTTTTTTTTTTTTGCTTTAGTTGTACACAATGCATTTATTTTTATGTGGTGCTTAGGATGGAACCCGGGCTGCACACGTGCTAGGTGACCCAGCCCTTTTTTGCATTTCATTAGAAACAGGGTCTCACTGAGTTGCTAAGTGCCTCACCATTGCTGAGGCTGGCTTTGAACTCATGATCCTCCTGCCTCAGCCTCCCAAGTGCTGGAATTACAGGCGTGCGCCACCACGCCCGGCTTCCTCCCACCCCTTTAGAGACCTACAGGAGCATCCCCTTAGCTGTCACAGAGCAAATGGGAGCCCCCAACAGGGGAGCTTCCAACAAGTTCTCTGGGAACTCCCAGTGCCCGTGAAGCTTGCAGGCAGGAGCAGGGTTCTGGGGACACTCCAGTCATCCAGCAAGGCAGAGAGAAGCCAAGACAGCAGACACCAAGTTGCACTGGGCACTTGGGCCTTCATTCCCCCAGCTGCTCCTTTGGCCCCCGAGACCCCATGCTGGCCTTTAGCCCTCTGCTTTCTTCTCTTCCCAGCAAGGGTCGGTAGGCATCCAAGGGGCCTCTGCCCCAGATTGGCTCCCAGCAGCTGTCAAGTGATCCTTGAGTCGTGGACAATGGCAGGGCACTTAATTCACAAAGGGAGCTGTTCTGGCCACAGGTTTGGAGAGCGAATCATTTCAGGGTGAAGTGGATTAGTTATTAAGGACCTCTGTTACAGTTTGGATCTGAGTGTCCCTCAGAAAAGCTCATGTGATGCTGCAGGAATGTTCAGAGGTGAAATGAATGGATTATGAGAGCTGCAACTTAATCCGTGGGTTAATAATTTGAATGGGTTTCTAAGTGGCAACTGTAGGCAGTTGGGGCAAGACTGGAGGAAGTAGGTCACTGGGCCCTTGGAGATTATATATTGTCCCTGTCTCTTCACGAGCGCTTGCTCACTCTCTATTTCTCCACCCCAACCCTCCCCTTCCTGGCTAACATGAACTGACAGATTTCCTCTGCCAAGTTTTTCCACCATGATGTTCTTGCTCACCTCAAGTCCAGAGAAATGGAGCTGGCTGACCATGGCCTGAATCTCTGAAACCTTGAGCCCCAAATAAAGATTTCCTCCTCTAAGTCGTTAGGTACATTGTCACAGTGACGAAAAACTAACACAATGTCCCAATGGATTGGCACTCCTTCCCCAAGTCACCAGGCACCCCCCATGGGTCCTGTTGTTACTGAGGCTGCAGAAAGGAGACAGCTGGAGGAGGGTCCCATGCACTTGGCCACAGCCTTAGCCTCAGGAATGCAGTTCACAGCCCTCCCTAGGGTGCCATCTTGGGCGATGCCTGTCATTGACCCTGCAGTCGGAGGGCTCCTGGGTGCCTTGCCTCTCCAGTAGCTTATCTAATCCCCAGCAAGTGCAAGGGCGTCCCTGACTGCCACGTCTCACCCCCCCCCCCCCCCCCCCCCCCCCGCGAATCCTGTGCTCATGTTTGCTCTTGTTTTCATAAAAAAACACTACAACGGGGCTGGGATTGTGGCTCAGCGGTAGAGCACTCGCCTAGCGCGTGAGCGACCCGGGTTCGATCCTCAGCACCACGTACAAATAAAATACATTATTGAATAAAACGCATTGTGTACAACTAAAGCAAATAAATAAAAATATTTTAAAAAATCAGCTACTTATAAAAAAAAACACTACAAAGAGATGCAGGAAAGGAGCAGGGCAGGAGGCTGTGGGCTGAATGGGGATGGGGGTAGGAGGAGACTGCTCAATGTGCATCTTTGTGTATCTTTCAACATCCTTTAGGTTTTTTGTTTGTTTGTTTGTTTGTTGGTACTGGGGATTAAACTCCGGGGCTCTCAACCACTGAGTCACATCCCCAGCCCTATTTTGGGTCTCACTGAGTTGCTTAGCACCTCGCTTTTGCTTAGGCTGGTTTTGAATGCGCGTTCCTCCTGTGTCAGCCCCCCAAACCACTGGGATTACAGGCATGCGCCCCAGCTCCCAGCATCCTTTAGGTGTTGAATCACGTGACTACTGCCTATTCAGAAAACCAGAAACATATTTAAGGAGTCATGAGCAGAGCACTCTTGTTCGCTCTCATGCTCTCTCTCTCTCTCTCTCTCTCTCTCTCTCTCTCTCACACACACACACACACACACTGCATTGGACCACTGTTATAGTCCTGAGCCAAACAAACCACCATCTCCATCTTCTGGTTCTTGGATTATTACAAGAACTTCCTCGTGTCTTCCTGCTGTCACTCCCCCCACCACCCCATTTCCTATTCATTGTCTATTTCCCACATCCTCACCAGACAGATTAGCCATTTGCGCTGACTTCCTGCTATACTTAAGAGCATCCACACTCTGCCGCTGGCCTCAAGGCCTGGACTGCACCCTCCCATGCTCCCTTGGGCCTAGCTGTCCTGCTGGTCCTCTACGGCACCAGGGGGTCTGGGCCAGGCCCACATGTTTGCATTGCTCACTCGCCCACCTTGTTCAAGATCCTGAGTCTCACTCCCGCTGGGGGATCCTCCCCAACTGCAGGGCAAACCAGCTCCCTGCCCTTAGCTGGTCCTCCTCATGGCACCCCTTCTCTTGCTTCACTGCAGAATCTCCAGCTCATCCTCTGAATAAAAGGGCGGATGAGTGAAGGTCCTGCCAATCCACTCCCTAGCCACTGGGTGGCTTTAGAGTCCAAAGTTCCCGAAGACAAAAAGCAACTTTCTAGCAGCTAGAAGGCAGGTATGGTGGCTGCCTTGGAAGGATGATGATGTGGAGGCCCCACCCAGGGCTGACCTGGGCCCCGTGAGTGCTCCCCTCAGAGCCCCAGTCCAAAAATAACAGCAGCAGATAGCAGTTATGAAGCACTTACTGCATGCGCTCAAAGGCACTGCTCTGTTTTGCAAGGATGATCTCACTTCATTCATAAGAATCCTTCCAACAGCCCTAGGAGGGGGATCCTCTTCTCCCCGACTCCCCAGGGGAAGCTCATGTGCTGTTGGGCAGGGGTGTCCTGAGTTCTCACTCACCCTCTAGTGTCCAGGAACAGAAAGGATGAGTGGAAGGGTGATGGGAGTGAGTGTCCTCATGAGCCCAGAGACAGAAGCAAAATGACAGGCTGCAGAAATGACACATGACTCAGGCTCCAAAAACTGACATTTATCTCTAAAGGGATGTGAGGAACCAGGCTCGGCATGGGACAAGGCAGGGACCCTTATCTCTCAAGCCTTATCTCTCAAGGTGTTTTATTTGTTTGCTTTTCTTTTTTTCCTTTTTTAAAAACAATAATGGCACATTTTAAAAATGAAGGACTACAAAAAGAGGGACCATGTCTTCAAGTCCACGTTCACATTGTCCCTCGCTGTGGCAGCACACTCCATTCTGGCTGAATTCCAAACTAAAACGTGCAGGGTCACTCCAGGAGCCAGGGTGCTGTTCTCCTGGTGCCCACTAGAGGGAAGCACCTGGCACCGTCCCAGAGCTCCTGCTTCTCCCAGGCTCCCAGGACTCTGGCAATTCCCTCTTCTCTCCAAATCAGAGCCAGGAACTGGAGATGTTAGGGAACTTATTTTGGTCCCCACAGGGGACTCTTTCAGGGACCAAGCCCTCCCCCGACCGGCAGGAGATGACACCCCAACCTATCCCAGCTCCCCTTTGGGAGGATGGGGTGTCTCTCCCAGTCTTGTCTCCAGCCTCGCAGACACCACATTGGTGCCCTGGTTCTCAGGCCCGACCCACCCAGGCCCCTCCTGCCACACCGCGTGGCCATTCCAGCAGACACAAGAGTGACAGATACGCAGCAGCCTCAACTGACCCCCACGGAGAGCAAGAGGGCCCTGGCTCAGAAGGAGGAGCTGGATGAGGAGAGGAGAGAGGGTGAGGTGAAGGGTGAGGGTAGCTCCAGGTGGCCCGGGGGGGGGGGGGGGGGGAGTACCAGGGAGCTGCCTGAGGGGACAGGGCAGGCCGCCCAGGTCTGCAGCAGGAAGGGGGTCCTGGGGTGTGGTCAGCAGGTCTGGGCTGGGGAGTCTGGGGAGAAAGGCAGAAAGAGGCTCCTGTTGGCCCTCCCATCCTGCCTCTGGTTACTGTGGAGGCACAGACCCAGGTGACAAGACCTCAGGCCCCCCATAGAGAAGGAACCACCACTCCGCACCCAGCTGGGTCTCAGTCCAGTCCTCACAGGAGGGCAGGACCCCCCAGCTCAGGCCCTGCCCAGTTCTGGCTCCCAACAGCAACTCCCAAGGGCCCCCTCCACAGGCCAGCTGGACTGGTGACTAGTGGGGGCCCGCTGACCTGCGGCCCCAGGCTCCCCAGATCCAGCCCCTGGCCCTGCCCCACGCCCTTGGCTCTAATCTTGCTGCTCGTTCATTTCCATGTCAGACACCAGGATGTTCTTCTCCGTGGCCTCTCCTGGGCCGGAGCTGCTGCGACTGTAGCGGGCACCCTCGAAGGACCCACGCTCAACGCTCTGTCGCCGTCGGTAGAGGATGAGGGCTGCGGTCAGCAGGGCCAGGAGCAGCAGCACTGCCATAAGCACCACCACCAGGGCCGCTGGGTTCTCAGGGAGCGCTGCTGGGGTGGCATGGACATCAGGCCGGCAGCCCCGCCGGTCCTGGCTGCACGGGCAAGGGGAAGAGCCACGGGGGGACACGTCCCAGCACTGCTGTCCACTCACCTGATGGGGAGAAGCTGCTCTCCTCCGCTGTGGCAAGAGGGAGGGGCTGGTTAATACCGCCACGGTGAGAGGTGTGACAAGAGTGTCAGCAGGCATCTGCAGTGCACTTCCTAAGAGCTACACACTCATTAACTCACTTGTCCTCACCGCGACTGACGTGAGGTGGGTGCGGTCACCATTCCCATTTTATGTCTCAAGAAATGGAGGCCACAGAGTTCAAAGAACTGGTCCCCCATCACAGAGCTGGTAAGTGATGTGCCCTTAACCTCTACAAAGTGACGGGGGCTTGCTGTCTAGTTTGGAAGGTAAGTCCTACAGTCAGTCCTTCCTGCAGACTAATGCACCCCAAAGGAAGATCCTGGGTCTGTTCATGGCCTCCCACCCACAGTGTCCCATGAAAACTCAGGAGGGACCCCTGGCCCCACCCCGAGACCAGCTTCATGGGGTTGCAAGGGATGGAGCATGCGCCTGCCCGAAGCTCACTTACCTCGAGGGAGCTTGCAGACAACACCCATGGTGATGTTGGTGCAGGCGCCAGGGCGCCACAGCCCACTGCTGCTCTGAATCCAGTAGCAGCTGTTGTGGCTCAGCATGCTGGGACCCAGGCCAGGGGGCCCCCAGTTGGAGTAGTTCACAGCTGTGTTGTCCTGCCAGACCAGCATCCCACCTGTGGGAAAGAGGGCACCGAGGGGATGCAGGGCCAGGGAGGCGAGGTGGCAAGGACGTTGGCAGGAGAGCAGGGGTCCTCCGACCACCCCTCCTCTCTCTCACCAGGGCTCCTGCAGAGCGCAGGGCCTCTCCCTGCACAGCCGGAGCCCTGGCCCTCCCCAGCCCACACACGGCCACCCACCTTTGGGGTTGAAGTTCATGCCCAGCCAGGCGCCCCGACTCTGGCCTTCGGAGCTCTGCAGGTGCTCCCAGACAAACACATTCTCCATCTCATCCAGAATGGACAGGACTGACCCGCCCGCTGGACACAAGGGAGGCAAGTGTCAGGGCAGACAGGTCTCCCTAGGGTGGCAAAATCCCCCAGAGCAGCTTCTCTGACAGCCTGAGTAAGGATGGTGCGAATTCCAGATCAGGCGCCTGTGTGTGTGTGTGTGTGTGTGTGTGTGTGTGTGTGTGTCTCTCTCTCAGGAGACCACACTGTACATATGAGGTCACATAAGGTCTCTGTGTATTAGAACGTGAGGGGGACCCTGGGGTTTGTGCTGCCGATAGGTAGAGCACAGCAAGGAGACTCGTGGGGTCTGAGGGCCTGTCCCCACCCCAGGGCTCTGCCGAAGGCCCGCGTGGGTGCGGCTGCCCTCACCCACCTCTCTGGCAGCGCTGCAGCGCCTCCTTGTGGCCCAGCAGCAGCTCCATGTGGAAGGAGTAGCAGTGCTCCCTGAAGGGGACCCAGGACGAGTCCGCCAGCCCCTGTGGGCAGCTGCCGCGGTAGTTCACCCTTCGGGGAGGAGGGGGCCCTGTGGGGGTGCAGGATTGAGGAAGTGGCCCGGCGTCCTCCCCGGGTCCACCCGTCACTTGCCCACGCAGCTAGCCCAGCGGTGGCACTCACCCCTGCTAACCCCACACACGGCCCCCTGCAGCTTGGTGTCACAGGTGGTGGTGCGCCAGGCCCCGTCCACGTCCACGTAGGCGCAGCCCCCGGGCTCCTGGGGCTCCCCATCCTGCCAGCCCACAAAGCTCAGAGTCTCCTCTGAGACCCAGGAGTACCTCCGGGAGCCCTGGGCAGGAGGTGGCCATGGTGGAAAGAAGAGGACGGTCAGGTGGGGCAGACAGGGCAGGGGGTAAGCAGGGTCAGGGAGGGGAAGTCCTGGCGGCCGGTGGGGTGGGCGGCCCGCGGCGGAGCGAGCGCTGGGAGCCCACCTCCTCACTGGCCAGCCCGATCCAGAGTGGGGTGCGCAGCCCTCGGGCAGCCTGCGTGAGGAAGGCCTGCGTGTAGGGGTCAGGTACGCGGGCCAGGCTGGCGTTGCGGCTCTCACACAGCAGGAGGGCGTCGTGCCAGCGCAGCGGCTTCTGCAGCAGCCGGAAGGTGCCGTTGAGGTAGGAGAGCTCAGTGCCCGGGGCAGGGGGCGACGCTGCTGGGGATGGGCTCAGGGAGGGGTCTACAGGGAGGGGGGCAGTGCTCAGGCTGGGCCCTGCCTCCCTCACCCCACTCCCAGGCGTGAGGCCGGTGTGTCACAGACTTCAGGCAAAGGCCATGTCTCTACCAAGCATGGTGCTTGGCACAGATCGACCCTAGGTAAGTGTCGGCCTCTGTTATCAGTAACGCATGTTTTCTAACAAGTAGAGGAGAAAGCCAGGGCCTTCACCTACCCCTGCCCAAGAAACCCAGGGCAGAGGGAACAAACCTATGCGGGCAGCTGGCAGGTCCTGGAACATAGAACCCCAGCGTCCCCGACACCAGGCGTGCTGGCACATCACACAGCCTAGTGTCTGCCTGTCTCTAGTGGTCCTCCCATGCGCCCACACCTTCCTCCTGAGTCCCCCAGTGCACCCTGCCTCTCCGACCATCTGCCTCCCAAGCACTATATGACTCTGGGGCTACCCCAGGGCCTCCTGAGGCGGGCGGCCATGTTTCACTCCTCCTGCCATGGCCCAGAGCAGCCAGAGCAGTGCTGGAGTTTCCAAGTTCCCTGGTGACACATACCCGTGCCCTTCTGGCAGATGAAGCCATGTGTCTCCTCCGTGCAGCTCCGATCATCCCAGCGGCCAGTGAAGTGGGCCGAGGGGCTGTGCAGGACCACCGCACAGCTGGTCTGGGGGGAAGGAGCAGCTCAGGGGAGTCTCCTCTAGTGCCACAGCCCCCAAAGGAACAGCAAAAGGCTGAGGAGGGGTGACCCCATGGCAAAGGCAGCCCCACAGATCAGGGCAGGGGGTGCAAGAAGAGTGGAGGGGTTCCCTCACCGGTTTGTTGCCGCTGGGAGCAGGGCTGGGGCCAGAGGGCTCCCCTGGTGCCCAGTTGGCATACAGCAGAGGCTCCTGCTCCACCCACTGGAAGTCCCTCTGCGAGGCATGGAGGCCAATCCAAAGGTCAAAGTTCACATCGGGCAGGCTGGCTGTGATGAATGCTAATAGTTCCCCAGAAGAGAGTTGTGAGTGACAGGGGCAGCTCCTGCTTGCTGCCTCTAGCCTTTTGGCAGGGGGTGGGGGCTGTATTTGAGGACACCAGGGCCTCCCCATGAGCTGGCCCTACCTTGCTCTAAGGGGTTTGCAATGGTGACCAGCTGGGCTTCTTGCTGTTCACAGGAGAACTGTGCCTCTGACCACTTCACCCGGTCCTGGGGGTCCTGGCCCTGGATTCGGAAGCACTGTGGGGCGGAAAGGGGGCTGTAATGTCCAGCTCCGCCTTCCTGTACCACAAACCCAGAAACCCCCACTGTGCACCCATCAGTAGCAGGTCCTGGGGGGCTTTGGAGCTGTGAGAACAATGTCAGAACCAGGACATCTGGGTCTCCAGGAGCAAGGACCCCATGCTGCAACCTGGCAAAGCAGATTCACACATGTGCCCATCCTTTGGGGAATCTTTTTTTTTTTTTTTTTTTAACTTGGGGATTGGCCACATCCCCAGCCCTTTTTTGTATTCTACTAGAGACAGGGTTACACTGAGTTGCTAAGTGCCTCGCCATTGCTGAGGCTGGCTTTGAGCTCACGATCCTCCTCCCTCAGCCTCCCAAGTACTGGGATTACAGGCGTGCGCCACCATGCCCAGCTCCTTTGGGGGATTTTTTTAATGGGAGGATTTCTTTGGGCTACCAAGCCCTCTCCTGCCCTGATGTCAGAGCATGGGCCAAGCACTGGGAAAATGGAGACAAGATCCATCTTGCTTTCTGCTAAACAGCTTTCTGAATGCTGTCTGACATCTGTTATCTTTCTCTTTGAGTTTATATGATCATCCCCAGAATATTTTCATCTGTATGGTTGGATGGTCTTTGTTAAGTCAGTTGACTTTACATGTTTTTCTCACCTTTATTACTTCCATAGGTCAAAATAACCCCCTGTGGGAAATCTTTATATCAAGTGAAGAAATGGATGATTTCCAGTAATTTCCTGCTCAGAGATGGCTTGATGGGGAAGAATGGGTATAAAGAAGCTTTGGAGTAACAAAGACAGGGGCAGGAATGGGATGAGGGGAGGTGAAAGTCAGAGGCCAGCTCTGACTTTGCCTTTCTGGCTTCCATGTACTCTTCAGTAAAGTGGGAATGAAAGTCCGTCTTTTGGGGTCATCTGAAGGATCGACAATAGCCGAGCATGACAGAGTAGGCCAGTGAGCTCCCTCCCTGTTATGGATTGGCTCTAGCACCAGCTTATTGGTGTGGATGGTGGGTTTGGGATAGAAAATTGTAAAGTCTCCTGGGGATTTAGGGTAGTGGTAGAGCGCTTGCTCCCAGCACTGAAAAAAGAATAAAGATTATACACCCAGAAATATTGCAAGAGGTTTTTGTTGTTGTTGTTGTTTTAGGTTTGTCACCAAGTTTGTGGATTTTATTTCACAGAAGTAGTTCAGCGTTGTGCTGAGGTCCTGCTTAAATAACAAGTAGAATTAATCATAATATTAGGAGCATCAAGGTCACACCAGTATTAGCAAGAAGTAACAGGGTGGGCTTGGGATATAGCTCAGTTGGTAGAATGCTTGCCTCACATGCACAAGGACCTGGGTTCAAACCTCAACACCACACACACAAAAAAAGTAACAGGGCATCCCAGGCACGAGCAGGTATATTAACCAGGATATCAGCACATTAAACAGTAGGGTCCCATACCAGCGGCCTTGCTCTCCAGGAGCTGAGATCTAGGGGGAAAAGCTGACTCGAAAAGGCTTTATATACCCAGATGCTAAGGAGATACAAAGAAAGGCCCAGAACTAGGAAAGCAAGGGGTCTGGGGGTTCAGTGAAGGAGCCAATAAGCTTGCATACTTGGAAAGTTTCCTATGAAGTAGGAGAGTGACTGGCTTCATTATAATGATGCTGACAAATTAAGAAAGGGACTGATTACATCTATAAAATATATTCACTTTAATTATTAGGTGGAAGAAGCCTAATTGAGAATAAGTTTCCAGAAAAATCTAATGACGCTGAGAGAATGCCAGAAATATGATACTCAGAAAGAAAAGCAAGATACGAAGTTGCATCATTTACTATGATCTCAATTCCATGGGAAAAAGCAAGAAGGAGAGTAATAAATACTGATAGTGGTGATCTCTGGAGAGCATGGGTGAGTTTAGTTTTATTTTTTCTCCATTTTCCAAAGTTTTAATAATACATGTCTTAATTTTTTTTTTTTTTTTTTTTTTTTTTGTATAGGTAAAATAGGGATAGTAGTCTCTTAAATCCTCTAAAGAGGGCAAGGAGGTCCATGACACTAAGGCTGGCTGCATTCTAATGTGTAACAAGGATTTATGGATTATATTATCTAAAATTAGCTAATCTAATCCTCACAATAGGGCTAAGCAGTCTTAAAATGTCCTGCAAAGAAGCCATGGCCAGAAGTTAATACTGATTCAATGATGCCCACACACAACAAAGAGATGATGAACTTCTTTTCCTGGTATAAACTCTTTGCGTGGGAGGGGAATACTGGGGATTGAATCCAGAGGCACTCTACCACTGAGCTACCCCAGCCCTTTTTATTTTTTGAGACAAGGTCTTACTGAGTTGCCCAGGATGGCCTCAAACTTGAGATCCTCCTTCCTCAGCCTCCCAAGTCACTGGGATTACAGGCATACACCACTGCACCCAGCTTCCTTGTATAAATGCTTTGTCAAACACTAGGTAAAAAAATTGAAGTTCAAATCAGGTCTAATAAACCAGCCCATGGATGCAAAAGGAACCACTTTGAGGAAGATACACCTTGGAGGGAGCATTTTGAAAACACATTTAGAAACACATCCCTTTTGATTAATTTTATTGCCCTAAACTGTCCTATCTGCACACTCAAAACACTTAGGAAGAAGAGAATTTCCAAAATGTTATTTTTTTTTAAATCTTCCAACATTTTTTACCTCTTGATCAGGTCTTCTGATTTATTTATGAGGCAGATGGGAAGAGAAAAATTTACTATCTAACTTTAAAACAAAAACCTTTTGTTTAGTTGGTAGAAACCACAAAGGATCAAATCAAGATTTTTTTAAAAATAATGAAATAACAGAAAAAGTACCACATGATTTATTCACATGTAAAATGTAAAAATGTTGATCTCATAGAAGTTGAGAATAGATGGGCTGGGGTTGTGGCTCAGAGGTAGAGCACTTGCCTAGCATGCGTGAGGCACTGGGTTCGATCCTCAGCACCACATAAATGTAAAATAAAGGTATTGTGTTAAAAAAAAAAAGTTGAGAGTAGAAAGGTGGTTACCAGAGGCTGAGCAAGTAGAAAGAAGGGAAGGATGGGGAAAGGCTAGTTATAGTGTCCACTAGTTATAGTTGGAAAGGAGCAAGAAGTTCTGGGGTGCTATTGCACAGTAGAGTGACTGTAGCTATAATATTCTGCATATTCCAAAAAGCTAGAAGAAAGGATTTTGAATGTTTTCACCACAAAGAAATAATAAATGTTTGAGGAGACAGATATGTTTAACCTGATTTAAACATTACATATTGTATACATGTACTGAAACATCATGTGGTACCCCATAAATGTGGATCATTTTAAAAAAATTTTTTTAGTTGTAGGTGGATACCTTTATTTTATTTATGTGGTGCTGAGGATCAAACCCAGGGCCTCACACACACAAGACAAGTGCTCTACCGCTGAGCCATAGCCCCAGCCCTCATTTTTGTTTTTTATATATCAGTTAAAAAGTGAAGTTAAATTTAAAAACTAGGACATCGATTTTCTGTTACAGAGGGAAAAAATAATGAAATATATGCAATCACATGGTTCTTATTAAAATTACTGTTAATTATTTAAAAAAATTTTAGTTGTAGATGGACACAATACTTTTTTTTTTAATTATTTTTATGATGTGCTGAGAATTGAACTCAGTGCCTCACATGTGCTAGGCAGGTGCTCTACCACTGAGCTACAATTCCAGCCCCAGATTATTTAACTTAATAATTATTATATTTGATCATCTGAGTGAGCCCAATTCATACCATTAGTAATTTTTAATTTAAAAATATTATTTTTAAATTTTTAGCTAATGCTTCAAATTGTTTTGTTCTTTTACCACATATAACATTAGTCACATCAGTGTAGAAGTAAACATGTATTTTATGGATACACATGCACCTGTTCACAAATAAAATGTACACACATAGTTTGGGTATGTATGTTCAATATTTTGTTTTACTGATAGAAGTGTTTGTTATTAAGAAGTTTGGCAACCACTGGTCTAGAAAATTCAGTGAAGTCTTTGGACAACCTCAATTCCTGGTAGAATGACTGCACTGTCATTTTCCAAGGAGTCTAGCCCTGGCACTGGGGACAAGTAAAAGACAGGTGGGTGGGTATAGGTGGATGCTATGACTCCCTTGGGTGCCCTCTCCCCACCTCCTACCTTATTGAGGAACTGGTTCCAGCCAGAGGGGCAGCCCCCCAGAGTTGCAGGAAGCAGATCAGGGGGCTGTGTCTCTCTGGTGCTGTTGCTGCGCTTGCAGATGTAGGGCAAAGCTGTCAAGCACTTCTGGTCCCCCCAGTCCTCTGTGAAAGGGGAGGGAAGGCAGTCACCCCCAGGGAAGGGCACAGCATGGCTGGCAGCACTCTCTGCCTCATGCCCTAAGAGGACGCTGGGCTGGGGGTCAGGGGCTATGTCCAGGTCGGAACTCAAGTCCTCTGGAATGAAGGTCATGGAGACAGGACCAGCCCTCTCTGGGTCTAGCCCTTCTTGGATTTGGGAACAAAGAGAATAAGAAGGAACTGATGGCCTCTGCTGGGGCTCTCCTTACCACCCCCAACAGTGACCCTCTCCACACTGATGGCCTCCTCTGTGTCCCCCACCCCCATCACCCTCACCTCGGCTGGCTGTCATGTACACACACTTCTTGTCCTTGCCAATGGGCCGAGGTTTGCCTGGTGCCCAGGAGATGAAGTTTATAATGGAACCATCTGTCCACCTGCAACAGCACAGAATGGAGTGGCTCCAGCACTGACCAGGGCTCAGCCTCCCCTGTGTGCAGCACGTGACGGTGAGAGAAGGGGGAGTGGGCTAAGGCTAAGGGTTTAGTGGTGAAGACTGAAGAACAGAGAGTACAGAGCTCAGTGCAGCCAGGGAGCCAACAACCTGGGGACCCCAGGTAAGGTCCAGCCCTCCCCAGGCAATCCTTTCTCTAAGATGCCTGAAAACCTGGAAATGGGGGATCCAAGAGCAAAGATGTGCTCAGATTCCCGTGGGCTCCCGGTCCTTCTGCTTCAAGCCACTGATGCATGGTGGGCACTGAATACAGTGTCCCCTCTGAACCATCACGTTCTGCCCATGTCCTGAGAGGCTTCATTCATGATGAACAACCCCAGACATAATAGGAGCTGCCATTATTTAGGCCCAACATGTGCTAACTGCTGTTACAATGACTTCCCTTTGTTATTTCAAATTCTCACAAGAATCCTAGAAGGCAGGCCTCATTATTCCCACTTGCAAGATGAGAAAAACAAGGCCGGAGAAAGGCCACACAGCCAGCAAGGAGAGCTGAATTCTAATGCAGGTCTGTCTCTGCGTGAGGGCAGCCTCCCCACCTCTAGCCTGGAGATGCGGCTGTTCATCCACGCATGCGCCCCTTCTCCCACCTGAAGCGCCCGTCGCTCTCGGAGGTGTGCAGGCCGATCCACCAGTGCTGCTCCTGGCCCCGGGAGAACTGGGGAAGCGGGAAGGGAAGGTGAGGGTTGGCCGCCTCCCTGCCCTCAATCCCGGACCTTCTCCCAGCCCACAGCCCCTCCCCGCACACCCCTCCCC
This sequence comes from Tamias sibiricus, assembly GCA_025594165.1. NCBI lineage: Eukaryota > Metazoa > Chordata > Mammalia > Rodentia > Sciuridae > Tamias > Tamias sibiricus. The sequence goes on along the minus strand of CM046660.1, from coordinate 17,191,539 downwards.
ACCCCGCAGCCCCTCATGCCCACCTTCTGCAGGGTGTGTCCCAGGAAGTCCAGCTCGGCCTGGCTATGCACCGAGGTCAGCTCCGCCTGGAACCACGTGCAGATGCGCTGCGCCTGCGCCCACGTGGAGTGATGCTCGAAGAACTTGTACTCCGCCTCCTGGAAGCGCAGCCATTCCCGCCGGCCTGCAGGAGCAGCGCGGGAGGTGGAAGTCAGGCTGCGGTTGCCTCCCAAACCCCGAAGGCGCACTGCGGGGTGGGGTAGGGCCAGGGCAGGCCTGTCCCTCCACCTGTCCCCCAGCACAATGGACCGAGCATAATGGACCCAGCTGCAGACCCTGCGCTTTCCCTTCCTTCCTTCCTTGGAGACGAGGCATACAGGGCTGCGGCGTCCAACCCCAGTCAACTCAGCCCAGTCAATCTCAGCCCCCTTTCCACTGGAACCCGTCACCCCCTTGGTTTTGTTCCTGGCCGCCGTGGGTAGCGGGTAGACTGGGGGCCTCACCTTGAGGGCTGACGTCGGGATCCCGCACGTCCACACCTACAGAACAAGGACAAAAAGGCTGCAGAGGGAGGAGACCCTCCCCAGCATCCTGGCCCCGTCGCCCCTCACTGCTTTGCGTCCCACAGTGCCACCCGACCCAACCTCTAGGGATCTTGCAGATCCAGTCGAGCTGCGTCTCGCACTGCATGGCCACCCACTGCAGGGAGGCCAGGTCAAGCACTGCACAGCCCCGGATGTCATCGTCGTCGTGCCGGCTCCGGTCGAAATTGTGGTAAGAAAACTGGAGGAGAGTGGAGATGAGGGAAGAGGGATGTAAGGCGCGAAGCGCAGGCCGCCCCATCCTCAGAACAGGAGAATGCGGTAAGCCTGTGGGTTTTTGTTGTTGTTGTTGTTTGTTTGTTTGTTGTTGTTTCATTTCGGGGTTTTTTGGTACTGGGGATTGAACCCAAGGGCATTTAACCACTGAGCCACATCCCCAGGTTTTTATTATTTATTTTGAGACAGGTCTCAGTAAGTTGCTTAGGGCTTCGCTATAAGTTGCAGAGGCTGGCTTTGAATTCGCTAGCCTCCTGCCTCAGCCTCCTGAGCCGCTGGGAGTAAAGGCGGGCGCCACCCTGCCCAGCTGGCTTCGCTTTTTACCTGACGGAAAGCTCTCGGCTCTCTGGAGGCTCTGCTTCTAGTAAACCCTATCCATTCCAGGCTCCGCCCTGCCCCACCAGGCCCCTCCCACAAATCAGCCCCACCCACCTTCTGGTCCAGCTTCTCTGCCAGTCGGCCTTACCCCTAGGCCATCGCTCCAGCGCCAACTCTGACCCCCTCCAGGGTCCCGACGGTTCAGGCCAATCCAGAACCAGTGCTGCTCATGGATCTCAGGCTCTGATTCACTTCAGCAGAACCCAGGGCGGGACAGAAGAGAGGGGAGGGGGGGGAGGTGAGAGCTGCCGGCATCCAAACCTAACACCTGACCACTCTCATCTGTGACCTGGACAGTCCCCAGTGCCTGATGCCTTTCCACCGGGACCTCACACTGGCCCACCAAAGCACTCTTTTGGACGGGTGATGGGGGAGGAGGAGGGTGTTCTTGTTTTGTTCTGTTTTAGAAAAGTCTCTCCCTGGAGATAAGGACAGCTGGGGGGGCTGGGGTTGTGGCTCAGCGGTAGAGCGCTCGCCTAGCACGTGCGCGGCCCGGGTTCGATCCTCAGCACCACGTACAAATAAACGCATTGTGTACAACTAAAGGAAATAAATAAGTATTAAAAAAAAAAAAAAAAAAAAAAGGACAGCTGGACCAGGCTCCAGCTCAAGGCTCAGTGGCCTGGCTCCCCTTCCCTTGGCTTTCCCTGCTCAGCAAAGTTTCTGGGTGCTTTTACTTTAGGCAGGCTAGGAAGCTGTCGGCATGTAGGGGCAATCTGAGACTCTGGAGCTAAATAAACCTGGATTCAAGTCCTGATTCACCCATGGACCAGCTCTGTGACCTTGGCAAATAACCTCACCTCTCCACCAGGGTCAGTGGAAACCTCTGCTTCCCAGGGTGTTGGGAGGATTGAATGAGAATGTGTTTAGCACAGTTCCCAGAGAGACATGATCAACGTGAGCTATCATAATTACTAGTCAAATTCTTGATGACTGCTGAGAAGATATCCCTGGAATTAAGACTCATTGGGATTTTTCCCAATCTAAGTGATGACAAAAGCTGTGGGATGGAATACAGTAGCTGGGGCCCACAGGCTGGAGATGGAGTCCTGGCGGGATCCCCAAGGGCATAGTTGTAGCCTTTCTCCTCCTACTGGGATGGTTTTGTGTTTTTTGTATTGTTTTATTTTGACCGGGGATTGAATCTGGGGGTACTTAACCACTGAGCCACATCCCCAGACCCCCTTTTTTTTTTTTTTTTTAACTTTTTTATTTTGAGACAGGGTCTCACTAAGTTGCTTAGGGCCTGTCTAAGTTGCTGAGGCTGGCTTCAAACTTGCAATCTTCCTGCCTCAGCCTCCTGAGTTGCTGGGATTACAGGCATGTGACACAGTGCCCCAGCTCAGGATGGTTTATCATGGAGTGGGTTATTATGGGGTGGTGTAAAGCAGAGGCAAGATGCTTAACTTGAGTCAGCCTGTAGATTTATGATGGAACTCTGCATTGGAGAGGGTGTTGCTCTCTCCATGAGGCTTGGGAGCACATATGAATTAATTCACATATTAATTAATTCACTCCTATGAATTAATGGATGGCACCAGTGTGTTTGCCCAGGTCTCCAGGGGACAATGGCTTCAGAGGGAAAGGATAGTCCTGGCACTAGTGGAAGATACACGGGTTATTCCAAGCCCTCAGATAGGCTGGGGTCACCTTCACTCTGCCCACCCTGCCTCTTGCCCAGCAAAGCCAAGAGTCTAGCAGCCGTGCCTGCTCCCTCACACGTACAGGCAGCCCCCGTCCCAGGCTCAGTACCCAAAGATCTTGTTGAGCGTGTTGGCTACGAAGTGCTCTTCCTCGTAGCTGGCCAGGCTCAGCAGCTGGGCCCCCAGCTCCTGGCAGGCCCCTTGGGCCTGGATCCAGCTCTTCTTGTCCTGCAGCCGCTCTGAGCTGAACACCTGCAAGAGCAGAGGCCAGATGTCTGATGGTCTCCGCTGGCACCTCCCCAGGTGGCCACTGCCACCCTCCGCATGGCAGCAAGAAGGCAAAGTGCTATGGCTTCTCTGGACAGTCCTGCAAGCCCCAGGGGATCCAGCTCAATCAGCTCCTGGAGGGAGCAGCTGTGCCCTGTCCCCTGACCAGTGGGATGGCCTGGGCTCCAATCTCAGCAGAGCCACAGCTTGCTGTGAGCAAGTCCCTTCCTCTCTCTGGACTTCAGTGCCTGCATGTGATAAAAGACCTTGGACTCCACCAGTGGCTCCCAAACTTGGCATATTACCAGGCCCCACCCAGACCTGCTGAATCCAAATCTCCATAGCAACAGCCTGGATTTTATTTTATTGTTTTGTGGTGCTACGGCTCAAACTCAGACCTCACGCATGCGAGGTGAGAAGATTTTTCTCAGGTTCCCCAGGTGATTCTGAAGTACATTCTGTCCACATGTAGGAAACTCTGACACTCAAGGTCTCTCTGGTTCCTTCAATTCCTCAAATGTTTACTGAACATCTACTATGTGCCAGGCCTCAGATTCCACTGATGAGCATTTCATCAGAAATTACTGCTGTCTGCATTGTGGTGTCTCTGGATAGTGGCCACTCCCTCAGGTCCCCCAGCTAAGCTGCCCCTTTGCCTTTGTCTATACCCCACCATGCCAACAAGCTGCCCTACCTTATAGCAGTACCGGAGTTTGGGGTCCGAGGCCCAGCCTTGGGGACAGGAGCCAGTAAGGCTGGGCGTGGGGTCCGGCCCTGGCAGCTCTGGTGTCACTGGTGTGCCCAGGCTCTGCCGGCAGATGTAGCGAGCCCGGAACGTAGTGCAGTTCTTCACCTCCCATAGCCCCATGGCGCTGCCCGTGGCCAAGGCCACGCAGCCCCCATGGCTGTACCCTGAGGAAGGGAGAAAGGAGAACCGCAGACTGAGGAGAACTCACTTTCCTGCAGGGTACCACTGCAGTCCTGACTGGGATCATGCTTGGCCATCTCTACAGAGACAAGCTCTGTGGAGTCGGAGCCCGGGTGGGAGGAAGGAACCAGGCAGAGTCCCAGGTCTTTGTTTACTTACTATGAGATCTTAGGTAAGTTGCTTAACCTCTCTGAGCCTCTCTCATTATCTACCTCATTAAGTTATGGAAAGGGTTAAAAAAGCTAATGTGAGCTGGGCACGTTGGCCCACGCCTGTAATCCCAGCAGCTCAGGAGGCTGAGACAGGAGGATCATTGAGTTCGAAGCCAGCCTCAGCAATGGCGAGGCGCTAAGCAACTCAGTGAGACTCTGTCTCTAAATAAAATACAAAATAGGGCTTGGGATGTGGCTCAGTGGTCGAGTGCCCCTGAGTTCAATCCCCAGTAAACGCCCCCCCCCAAAAAAGCTAATGTGAAATGGTAATGACACTAACAGCTGTCCAGAGCACTGTGCTGTGCTCACCGTTCTGTGTGCTTTCCATAGCCAGCCCTGTCCCCGTGTCAGCACTTTACATATATTTAAGCCTCATGTGGACTCTGAAGGGCAGGTATCGCATTTGACAGGCGAGGACTCGGAGGATGCACAGTCAGTACACAGAGTGCCTCCAGAGCCCGCCCGACCAGCAGGCCACACTGGACAAATGGTCATTAGCCTGGGAAGCCCTCGGGCTCAGATCGGGCGGGGCAAGTCCACCACGGCCTCCCAGCTCCCCCTAAGCCAGTCAAAGAAAGGGGCTGTCAGAGCGCCACGGGGGTGGGGCTCACCGGGCTGGTCCCTGTTCCAGTGGGTGTACATGATGTCATCCCCACTGAGCCAGCGGAAGGAGCCGGTGCTGTTGAGGTCCTGCAGGGCTGTCCAGAAGTACTCGCCCTCCCAGTTGTAGATGAGGCTGCTGACGAAGGCCTGCTCGAACCTTTGGGAGGCAGGCTGGTCATGGCAGGGAGTCACTATCCCCACTCCCTGGCCACAGGCCAGTCCCCCTGCTCCAGGAGCTTGGGGGATGTGCCTGGCCAGTAACTTGCTCAGGGGAGTGAGAAACCTGGGGGCTCACGGAGTAACCCCGCTCCCTCTTCCACCATCCACACCCCTTGCCTTGCTGAGAAGAAAGGAGAAAAAGTCAGACACAACCAAGGGCTGTCTTCCTCGGGCATCCTGCCCACGCTGTGCCTGCCCCTACCCTGCCCACGCTGAGGTTGCCCAACAAACGAATCTTTCTTGTGACGTGATTTAAAAAAGAACTAGGAGCCCGTTGAGTCTCAAAGGACTCCAAGTCCCTCTGGGCATGGCGGCAGGATGCCACTCCATTTGCAGGAGGGGCTACATTACACCAGCATGTGGGCAAGAGTGGGTCCTGACCCATCCAGTACCTGTTAGTGATGGTGACCAGCTGAGAGCCATGGTCAGTGCACAGGCGCCGGGCCTCACTATAGGTCACTTGGTCCTCTCCTAGCCAGTAGCAGGATGGGCTGTGCCATGTCCAACCCTGGCTCAAGAGAGAGGACAGAAGAGAGTCTTTGGAGAGGATGGTATCACACCTTTTCCAATAAATCCTGAAGCAAGGGATGCCATCAGGGGCATTGCTGGATGTACACAGGATAGAGGTGACGGAGTTGACCCCCGTGCCTATGCTGTGTTTTGCACCTGGTCACTCTCCCCTCTCCCTTCTCCTCCATTACTCACAACTGTCAGACCAGTGTGGCTGATGGACCCGACCCCTGGCCTGGCTCAGAGAGATGAGAGGCATCTAAACCAAGAGGCACAGGGGGAATCGCTGGTTGGCCGGGAAACCAGCAATGAAAAGCTGGGGAGAGATGCCAGCTTGCAGAGAGGGTTGAGTGGTCGTCAGGGCCTGGAAAAGCTACAGTTGGGGAGGATGCGCCTGGCAGGGGAAGACCCTGAGAGACCAGCAGGAGCCAAGGCAGAAGAGCAGCAGGTGTGGTGTGCCCACGCGTCCAGCAGAGGTGGCACAAAGACCCCTGGCCATTGTTAATCATGGCCACTCAGCACCCTCCACACACATACCAGGCGGGCCTTGGTGCCAGGCAGTTAGCAGTTCCTCACCATCCCCTACCTCCACTCCACCCGGCCCAGGACGGAGCCCCGGTCCCCACTGAGCACACTGACCCCAGGCTCCTCAGGGGGGCCCCTGTCTGCTCTCTCCTTTCTCCCCATCTGATCATGCCCACTGGCGTTTCCTGCTCCTCTCCTGGGGGAGGGTCTGGATTGGGTAGTGTGGACTGTGGTAAGGGGCTTAACCCAAAGGAAAATAAGAGCCAGAACCGCAGCAAGGGGCTGGTGGGAGGAGCGAAAGGCCACAAAGTATCCTTTATAACCAACATCCCCAGCCTGGCAGGGGACAGGGGTGGGGGAGCCTGGGAGGCCTGGAGGGGAGAAATGGGTGGTCACCCACTTTCCCTCATTCACCAGCTCACTGCCCTGTCACTCACTCGCCTTTTATTCCTTAATGCCCTCCTTCCCTCTCTGAACTCCTGGAAGCCCAGTAGGGCTGGGAGCACGAGGAGGGAAAGGCACACCCCACCCCCCAGAGGAGACAGAGGGGCACTTGCTGTGCCAGACAGAGGCCTGTGCCAGCCAGGCAGAGGGGGAGGAGGCCTGGGCCACAGAACCTCCCCCAACCATGACTGGGCCAGGCTTGAAGGGTCTCTGCTGCCCTCGGATGTGGCTTCCCCAAGGAGAGGGGCTTAGAGCTGGGGTGGGGGACTTCTGCTTCCTCCTCGCAGCTCCACCCTGTCCCACCCCATCCAGCACCACTCCTTCAGGAGGAGGCCCAGGAAAGGGAGGCCAAGGAGCAGGGGTACTGGGTGAGGCTGCAGGACTCCTGCCACCCTGCCTCTGCTGGGAGCCCTCTGGCTGGCCCCACCTAGGGCAGCTCCAGAAACACCCTCACCTTCCGGCAGCCATGATCCTCCTCAGCAGTCCCCTGGCTCAGTTGACCTGCCTTCTTGCAGATGGACGGCAAGGACTGGTTACAGGGACTGTCATTCCAGCGACCTTCCTAGGGACACGCAGTGAGAGAGAGTCTCAGTCCCCTCCCCCTAAATCTCCCCAAACCTTCTGGGAAGAACCTGGCTTCTGGAAGTGGCCCTGCCTCTGACTTGCTGTGATTCTCAGCAGTTGGCCTGACTTCTCTGTGCCTCAGGCCATTCCATGCGAGGGCAGGGTTGGTGGAAGGCAGGGTTGGTTCAATAGGCCTCACGAGTGCAGGGGAACACAGCTGGTGAGAAAATGCCCTGAAACTTGACCAAGCACTGCCTAAGTGGGAAATGGTGTTCTGTGAAATTATTTATGTCTCATTTTATAAACATTGATAATAAGCTGGCTAAGATTTTTAGAGCAACTGACAGCAATGTAGACATGACTCCCAAGGTATACAGTAGTCCCTCCCTTATCACCAGGGATAAGCTCCAAGACCCCCAGTGGATGCTATATATCCTGTTTTTATACCTATGATAAAGTTTAAGCTATGAATTAGGCACAGTAAGAGACTACCAACAACAGCCAAGAGTAGAACAATTATAAAACATACTGTAATAAAAGTTATTTAAAGTTCTTTAAGTAGTTCTGAAAATTTCCACTTCTTTTTGGACTATGGATGACCTCAAGTAATGGAAATCCTGAAAAGTGACCCCGCTGCTGAGGGTTATTGCAGGAGAAGCAGGCAGAGCAGAGGCCACGCACCCAGACCTGAGTCTCAGCTGAGGCAGCTGAAGAAGCCCCCAAAATGCCTGAGGCCTGCCCAGTTCCCACAGCCTCCCAGCACAGCCTCCCAGGCAGCAGTGTGTCTGTCGTTAAGCCACATCCCAAGGGCACAGTGACTGTGTGTCCCAGCATCCAGATAATGCCTGGCACAAAGGAGACACTCAATAAATAACTGCTTTTAAATTTTTAAACAGCATCCCCCAAGGACAATGGCTCTGCTGTTGCAGTCCCTGGCACTGTAACCTGTCCCTGTGGCTTTGTTCTCTTTTAAAAGGTCTCTTCTCTGCTTGAAACTTTACATCCAATACTTCACCTGGGCATATCCAGCCTAAGTCACAACCACAGCAAACAGTCACAACCCCATAATTCCTTGGAAGACAGGACTCTGGGCTGGGTAAGATCCTTGGGGTCAAGGGTTGGCAGATAGCAGCTCTGCTTGTGCAGCCTTCATATCATGTGGGTTCTGATGCCACCTGCTAGTGGGGAGGAACAGCTGGCAGGAGACCAAGAGTGGGCCTAAGGCTGCAGGAGAATTAACTCCTTTAATCCTCCAAATGACTAGCAAGTAACTTGCCCTAGGTGACATGGCTAGCGGGGGATGGAGGTGGAATTCAAACCCTGGCAGTGACTCATTGAGGAAGATGTCCTTCAGCTGGGGTGCCACCAGGGTGGATTCTGTGGTCCTGTGATGGGGAAAGAGGGTCTCACCGGCCCCCAGATGGTGACACAGTCCTCCAGACTGTCCCGGAAATTGTTGGGCTCAAAGGGGTGCCAGTGGGTGAAGCTCACAAGGCTCCCGTCGGACCACTCAAAATTCATCTGTAGTTTCAAATCGTTGAGGCCGATCCACAGCTCCTCCACCTCTGGGGGTACAGCAGGAAAGGAGAGGAGGGAAGACACTGAGAGACCAGCCTCAGCCACCATCAGAGACAGGACAAGATGGATAGCACAGAGGCCCTACCCTGGGCACGTGGCCGGGCAGCCCCTCACCTTGCTTGATCTGCTTGGTGATGAACTCGAGCTCAGCCATGCTGTGGATGCTGAGCAGGTCACCGCCACCCCGCAGACATGCCTTCTTGGATTCCTGCCAGCTGCGCTTCTCAGCCTGCAGACGGTAGCAGTGGCCCTGGAAGGGCTGCCAGCTGGGCTCACATTCCACCTTCACATTGGCCCACCTGTCTGCGGAGACCCACAAGGCCACTGCTCAGAGACCCAGCCACCCTGTCTGGGTAGCAACCCACTCGGTATCAACCCAGGCAGGGCCTCCAAGTCGCTCCCTTCCCAAACCTATCTCAGATCTGCTTTCTGCGCCCAGAACAGTCTTGGAAATGCTGAAGACAAAACCCTCCATGGCTGCTAGATGTCCAGGGCAGAGGTCAAAGTGATGGTGCAGATCCCACCCGGGACTGTACAGCCCCTCTGGCTGTGGCTCTCAGAAAGAGATAGGCACCGGGTCAAGACAAATCAGCCCCCTGAGCCTCAGTTCCCTCCTCTGTAAATGAGGTTTTCTGCTGAGAGTCAAACCTAGCTTGTGACCATCTTGCTTGATAAATGGAACTGCCATTATTCTCTCAAATAACATTGAATGCCAACTCTGTGTTGGCCTGGGCAGTCTTGGAGGAAGGCAGTGGAGAAAGAGCCTTGAGTCACTGTGTAAGGAGACAGATGGATGAGATGGTGGGAACATGAGGTTAAGAGAACAATTCTAGGAGCCGGGCGCGGTGGCGCACGCCTGTAATCCCAGCACTTTGGGAGGCTGAGGCAGGAGGATCGCGAGTTCAAAGCCAGCCTCAGCAATGGCGAGGCACTTAGCAACTCAGTGAAACCCTGTCTCTAATAAAATACAAAAAAGGGCTGGGGATGTGACCCAGTGGTCGAGTGCCGCCGAGTTCAATCCCCCGGTACAAAAAAAAAAAAAAAAAAAAAAAAAAAAAAAAAAAAAAAAAAAAAAAAGAACAATTCTATAAAATGGGCCCACTGTATGGGCTGGGATTGTGGCTCAGCGGTAGAGCGCTCGCCTAGCACGTGGGCGACCCAGGTTCGATCCTCAGCACCACGTACAAATAAAAAAAATGTATTGAATAAAAAACGCATTGTGTACAACTAAAGGAAATAAAAATATTAAAAAAAAATGGGCCCACTGTGCTGAGCCCCCAAAGGCTTTGCCATAAAGCAATTCTGCCATAGCACACCCTGGCCTAAGTGAACAGGATATGTCAGATTCCTCCCCAAAATGAGGCAGAGGCAAAATGAGGCAGGGGCAAAGGTCAGACAGTGTAGGTAAGAGAAAGGATGAGACTGGTTATCAAAGAGAGAACAATGGGTCGTTAACCTCCCTAATCTTGTTCCTGGGCACTCTGGGTTGCTAACAATTAACCTTCATGGGAAAGACAATAAGAGAGACAATAATTAAAGAAAGGGGTTCTGAGGTCTATAAAAGAGAAAGACGCACCCCCTTGCACAATTCTGAGGCCCCTTCTCTTTGAAGAAGTCTGACTCTATCCCTTTATTAAACAAAACTTGCGGGTATTTCATCTTCAACACCCAGGAACAAGGACCGGTTCCTGACCAGCGCGACCCAGTCCTGCTCACCAGAAGTCCAAGGTCTGGTGGGTGAGTGCACAGTCACTGCAGATTGGCTGCATCTCCTGACCAGCCCTGCCTTTCCCACACCCCCAACTCCTCTCCCTGTACCCCAGGACCCTCTCTTGCCCCCACTTCGGTAGATTCCGAGTTCACCCTCTAGGGATCGGGGTCCGAGCGCAGCTGAGGCCAACAAGCCCTCACTTGGGTCTTGGCAGAAGAAAAAAGAACTTCACCAAACCACCCACAGTGTCAGGCTCAGGCAGGATTCTGCCTGGCCAGACGGGAAGGCGTGTGCCCACTGGAACAATCGCCCTAGACTGGGATTCTGTGACTAGCTCCATCCCCGCCGACCGCCCAGGCTCCAGCCATACCTTTTGCTGGAGACTGGGCAAAGTGGGTGGGCCGAGAGCTGGAGCGGGCTCGCTCCTTGGCTCAGGAGCTGTCAATCATCTCTTGTTAGTCAATGAGTTAAGACCCGAGGCTGCCGCCCTAGACAGAACTGATTTTTAGTGGCTGTTCAGACTAGAGGGAAACTCAGCAAGGGAGGAAGGGAACTCGGGAAAAGGGGTTGCTCGGGCAATGTGGACACTTTCGGGGCACGATGGTGCCTGCCTCTGAAATGGCACGTCTTACATAATGAGACCCGGAAAGCAGAACCCACTGGAACAACTACTTAGATAAATACGCCTTGTTCAGAGAGCTGGGGTCTGGGGTGAGAGGAGAAATCTGAGGCCACTGACATCTGCAGGTTGGAGCAGGACTCACCATAGGGGCCACGTAGGAAAGACTCAGGGGACACAGCCTGCATTTGAGAAGACCTGGGATTAGTGCCTGACCCAGGTTTCCTCCAGCAAGAGGTGGGCACACCCCCGTCTGGGGTCATGGCTCAGTGTTAGAGCGCTTGCCTCACATGTGTGAGGCACTGGGTTCAGTTTTCACCACAGCATATAAATAAATGAGTAAAATAAAGGTCCATCAACAACTAAAGCAATATTTAAAAAAAAAAAAAAAAGGAGGGGGCAGGCACCCTAGATGCTGCTCCTCCTTACCTTCTGGGCAGGGGATGACTGACAATCCTGAATTAATCTTTGAAAAGACTTTCATGCTCCAGAGCAGAAGTTTGGCTCTGTAAGCTTTTTATTTTCTATGGGTTTGTGGATTTTCTTTTTTTCTGGTTTTGCCATGTTCCTTGTGAAAATCCTCCTTTACCAACCCCACGGCTAGCTTGGATGGGGACAGTACCCCCTTCAGCCTACACTGATAAACCCACCACTACCTACATAAATGCTTCCTGGTGCCAGGCGAGGTTTCCAGCCTTACTCATGGCAACCCTGCAAAGGGGGTGTATTCCTTCTCAATTTGCAGGTGAAGCTTCTGCCTCTCGGAGACCACACACTCAGAGTCCCCAGAGCAGGCCCTGCCCATCACCCCAAACTCCCCCATCAGGCCCCTGGAGCTATCTCAATGAATCACAAATGTGAGCTAGAAGACTCTCCCTGACTTAAAACCCTGAAAAAGTTGCCCACAGCCTGCCTGGCCCCACCCAGACTTTGCCCAGCAGCAGTAGCCAAGCCCCTTCAGGAACTGGCTGCAACCTGCCTTTCTAAACTTCTCTTTGCCATTCCCATAAGCTACTGCTACCCTAACTGTACCTGTACATGAGTCACCTAGGGACCTTATTAAGTTCAGGTTCTGATTTAAAAAAAAAATTTTTTTTAAATTAGGGATTAACCCCAAGGATGTTTTACCACTGGAGCCACATCCATAGACCTATTTATTTATTTATTTATTTATTTCCAGAGAATCAACTCAGGGGCACTCAGCCACTGAGCCACATCCCCAGCCCTTTTTCATATTTTTTTTTATTGACAGGGTCTCATTGAGTTGCTTAGCACCTCGCTTTTGCTGAGGCTGGCTCTGAATTCACGATCTTCCTGCCTCAGCCTCCCCAGCCTCCCAGCCTCTGGGATTATAGGCGTGCACTACTGTGCCCGGCTATTTTTTATTTTAAGACAGGGTCTCTCTAAGTTAGTTGCTGAGAGCCTTGCTAAATTGCTTTGTGATCCTCCTGACTGGCTCCAGAGTGGCTGGGATTGCAGGCATGTGCCACCTCCACCACGCCTACTTCTCATTCAATTAACCAGGTGCAAGGCCTGCAGTCTGCATTTCTAAACAGCTCCAAGGTGCTGCTGGTCCGAGGACCACACTCTCCAACCAAACTGCATGACTCACCATGCCCTAGAGCTGCCAGCAGTATGTCCAGGCCGCCCCACCTGTGCACATGTGGCTCCCTCAGTCAGAAATGCCATTCTCTCAACCTTTTTTGTCCTTTTAAACTTACATTCAAATGTCATATGTCCCTTCCATAAAACTTTCCTTAAATCTCAGAACCTTAATTAGCTTCTTCTCTAGCACTTCTTATACACATTTCTATAAAAGCCCATAACTGAGACTATTGTAACAGTGTGTGAAGATGCCTGTCACCTCCAGCATACTGTGGCTCCAACAGGGTCCTCGACTTTCAGCATTTAACACAGTTCCCATCCAGTGCTCCCCAAATGAATTCATGGCACATTCCACTTTGTGCGGACTTTAGCTGAACAACGGGGGGATCAGCGTTATCGTGGAAGAACAGGAGGGGAGGCTGGGCCAGCTGGGCCAAGGCCCCGTGGCTTACCTGGCAGGGTGGGCTCAGCCGTGGCATTGGGCTTTTTCTTGCACACATAGGGCAACGCGATGCTGCAGTCGCGGTTCTGCCAGCCACCTGAGGACTCAGTGCGGATCACCCCACAGTTTTCCTCACTCGGGTTGTCCGGCTGATCTGTGGGGTGGGCAGGGCGCCAGCACCCCAGGAGGGAGAAGCTCACACTGTGGCCCCTGGAACCTTCCTTAGAGCTTTCTGCTTTTCTTCACTCCCTGGGAAGCCTGAACCGGCTGGAGAAGTTCAGTCCTCCACTCTGGTTCCACCAAAGGGTCCTCATGCTTTCTAACCTGGGCCCACAACATCCTGAACCCCCACCCAGCAAAGCATAATAGCCCCAGCCCTGGCATCCCTGGCTAGGCCATGGGTGCACTGGTCAGCTGTGTACTGCCCAAAGCTGTGGGTGAGGCCAAAATCTGATCCATCCACCAAGCCCTAGGACCAGGGGCAGAGCCGGCCCATCTGAGGAAGAGGTGTTGGTTCCTAAGTCACACCAAGGCACTGCATGGACCAGTGAGGCCTGGTCCAGGAAGGGGTAAAAGTCTGTTTTTCTTCTCCCCCCACCGCTTGCCTGAAATTGGATAAAAGGAAGCCAAATGCCTGTGGTGTCCCTGTGCCCCCGACCCCACGCCTCACCACTCTCCCAGTTGAGGTACTTGAGGGGCGAGTTGTCCGACCACTGCCAGCCCCCACTGGTGTCCAAGTCATTAAGGCCAATCCACAGTGTGGAGCTATAGCCAGTGAGGAGCCCTGGGAACGGGAGAGGCACTGAGAAAGGGGGACCCCGCCTCCAGCCCTCCCTCTCCCTGCACTTGCCCCGTCTCCACAAACAGCACCCTTGCCCCCACAAAAGCAGAGAGGGCACAGGGCCCTTCCCGGGGGAGCAGGTCTCAGGCTGCTGGCACCCTCTCCCCACTCCTGAGTAGGCAGTCCCCAGCTCAGCTCCAGGGGCTGCCCACGGCCTCACCATTGATGTAGGTCTGCTCGTGGATTTCTGTGATGCTCAGCAGATCTGCCCCCTGCTGCTCGCAGCTAGCCCAGGCCTCTCTCCAGGACAGGGTGGACTGGAAGTTAAACTGGTAGCAGCTGTCGGTCAGCTGGTCCTTGTCCCAGAAGGTCTCGCAGTCATTACCTGCCACCACGGCAGATGGGCAATGGTCCCCCCCAGGCCTCTCCTTCAGCCCCACAGGAAGTCTCTTTGGCACTGCAGGAACCTCACCACCACCACCACTCAGGCTCCTCCGCCTGGGAGGGGCAGCTTCTCAGCCCGCCTCCCTTCCAGCTCCTCCCCCACCAGCCTCCCTTCCGGCTCCTCATCACAAGCCTCCCTTCCGGTGCCTCCCCACCTAGCCCTGCTCTCACTCTTGATGGGGCAGAAGCCCCAGCGCTCGTCTTTGCCGTAGTCCTGGGTGGTTGCGCACCACAGGTGCCCATCCTCGCGGCCCGTGCTGGTGCAGCTGTGGAACCACTGGTTGTCATATTTGAAGGGGATGGTGCACGGCTTCCCGTGGGAGTTCCCCTGGATGGTGTAGACCTCTGCCAGGGAGGAAAGCCAGGCCCTTGGCATCTAGACCCCACAGGCTGCCCCCCATCCCTGAGGGAAAGCCCTGTATAACTCCCAGAGCTGGGGTGGGCAGTGGGCAGCAGAGAGTGGGAAGGGACAACTGCACCAGACAGTGGCTTTAAGTCTCCTTCTGCTGTTAAGTCAGCCTGGGGGAAGTCCACTATGCATCCCATAGGGTGAGGAAGGGGCTTCCCCCAAGCCCCCTACTGCCTGCTCAGAAGCCAGCTGGGTGAGTGGCCTCCGAGTCACCCACAGAAGGCTGAGCCCAGTGGCGTCTCTGCTCAGCTCTTCAGCCAAGGGAGTCCATGCTTCACCTAAAAGGTCTTTCTTGGTTCTCAAGGAAGTTTCCAGGAAAAATCCCAAGGATAGAGCCACAGAACACAAGAGCCCCTCACCAGGTGACTGCAGTCCCCATTCACCACCTGCAGAACCTGTGCAAGGTTACTACAGGGCCTCCCCTAGAGTGGGCCAGGGAGAAGGGAATTTTCATTTAATTTTAGGCTCTTCATTTTTGCAGTGTTTGAAGTGTTTATGAGCACATATTAATTTTGAAATTTAAAAAAAGTAAATTAAAGGCTTTGAAGTTAATTTTCTTAATTATTCAAATATGCTTCCTATTATAATTAAAGATGTAACTGCCAAGAGTCCACAGAAGGCAAAGACCTTCTTGTTTTGGAATCTGTCCCTCTCTTCCTCCAGTCCCCCTGACACCAGGGACCCACTGTCCCGCCTGCAAGCAGCCCCTCACCATAGTAGGGCCGAGCACATAGATCCTCGTCACTGCCATAGATGCGCCACTGGCCATTGCGGGTCTGGTCGCCACGTTCAAGAGTGCCAGGCTTGGATGCGTTGCCAGCACGGCCCCCCAGGAAGAGGGACAGCTGGTCACCCAGTGTACGACAGTGCCAACGAAGACTCAGGGCCTCCCGGTCACACTCATACATGCCCAGGGAGGTTGTGGTGTTGGTGCCCGGCCAGCCTGTGCCCAGGCACTGCATGGTGCCCAGGTTGAAGAGCCGGTTCCGAGAGACCCACTTCCAGCGCTGAGCAGGGAGACTGGCATTGCAGGCTGGGGTGACTCGGACCTGTGCACCCTGGGCCTCCAGGCAGCCCTGCAGTCCATGGCTGAAGATGAGGAAGACATCAGACTCTGGAAGGGAAGGCAGGAAATGAAACCATCACAGGGTCACTCCTTGGTCACTTCCACAGCTCACAGACACCGACCATGCGCCCAGCATTTCTCTTGTGTGTGAAATCACTCAGTCCTACCGACCCTTCCAGGTGGGGATGAGGGGCACTATTGTGCCCCTGTGCCTAGAGGAGACAGGGCCCACCTCTTTTCTAGCCCCATGCTCACTTGGAGGCAGGACAGTCCTCTGTCCCACCCCAAAAGGAAACCCAGCTGTATACAGAAGGCCTGGTGCTTTGACAGTAGTCCTCCCTGTCAGTAGTAGAAGTCATGGCTTCCCTTTCATCAGTCTCAAGTCACCCATAGTTGACTATAATCCAAAATTATTAAGAGGAAAATTCTAGAATTAAACAATTCATAAGTGCTTTGGTTTTTGGTACTGGAAATTAAACCCAGGGGCACTGTATTTCCGAGCTTCATTCACAGTCATTTTTTATTTTGAGATGGGGTCTTGATAAATTGCTTAGGGTCTCAGTAAATTGCTGAGGCTGGCTTTGAACTTTTGATCCTCCTGCCTCAGCCTCCTGAGTGGATGGGATTACAGGCATGTACCACTGCACCTGGCTCATAAATTTTAAATAAGTTTCATTACAGTATATTGTTATAACTGTTCCACCTTCTTACTTGTTATTGTTGATCTCTTACTGTGTCTAATTTAACTTACCATAGACATGTACATATAGGAAAAAACAGTACGTAGAGTTCAGTATTATCTGAGGTTTTAGGTTTGGAATGTGTCCCTAGGAAGAAAAAGGTCTACTATATTTTCTGAAGATCTTATAAGGAGTGGTAGAGAAGTTCACAAAACACACCACATTGTAACTTTAGTCTCAGTCTCCATTGCGTATCATGAGTTTTCTCTGAGCACGGTGGCACAAGCCTGTGATCCTAGCCACTTGGGAGCTGAGGCAGGAAGATCACAAGTTTGGCAACTTAGAGAGGCCCTCGGCAACTTAGTGAGACCATGTCTCAAAATAAAAAAATAGAAATAAGGGCTGGGGCTGTAGCTCAGTGGCAGAGTCCTTGTCTAGCAAGTGTGAGGCACTGGGTTTGATCCTCAGTACCACATGAAAATAAACAAATGAAATAAAGGCAATCTGTTCATTTACAACTACAGAAAAAAAAATTAAACATTAAAATAAAAAACAAGCCGGGAGCAGTGGCACACGCCTGTAATTCCAGCACTTGGCAGGCTGAGGCAGGAGGATCGCAAGTTCAAAGCCAGCCTCAGCAATGGTGAGGCACTTAGCAACTCAATGAGACCCTGTCTCTAATAAAATACAAAAAAGGGCTGGGGATGTGGCCCAGTGGTCAAGTACCCCTGAGTTCAATCCCCGGTACCAAAAAAAAGGGGGGGGGGAGCTAAGGATGTGGCTCAGTCGTAAAGCACCTCTGGGTTTGATCCCCAGCACCCCCTGCCCCCGCACAAAGTCATGGCTTTTCTGCCAAAGTTCTTCTCTAACCTAAGAGTACTTTGTCACATTCTTCCCCTTGTCCCTCAGCTTCACTGGTTCCACCCTTCCTCCTCCTAGAATCTTCCTTAACCCCTCATCCTCTGAGGTTCCCAACCTCTCACCACCCCCCTCATAATCATCTCATGTCTGATTTTTTAGACAGTGTAATTCAGCCCTCTGGCTTCCTCCATTGGCATCTTCTCACCGGCCTTCTTGCTGAGCAGACCCCTGGGTAAGACCCTGGGAAGATCCAACCACCCGCAGCACGCCCCCTCTGTAGACTAAGAAATGAGGCTTAAGTGGATGGAGACAGGAGCAGATCAGTAGTAGAGTCTGAAGCTGTGGTTTGGGGGACAGGAAGTGGGGGTGAAACTAAAACTAAACTAGAACATATGGGGTGCTGACATGTTCTAAAATTAGATTGTGACAGTTGCACAACTCAGTGGATATACTAACACCCAATGAACCGTGCATTTTAAATGGGTGAATTTTATCCATAGATTATGTCTCAGGAGGGAAGAAAGAGAAAGGGAGGGAGAAGAAGAAGAGAGAGAGGTAGAAAATCAGACAGGACAGCTGAGGCTCAGGGACATGAAGTGACCTGCTACACGTCACCTAAACAATGCGCAAACCCAGATGTCTCTGCCGTCCACGTTTCACACCACCTTCCTCCTGTGACCAGGCTGCCACTTAAGGACATTGCATACTCAGTTTGCACAGAATTTCTTCATCCCCTAGTCACTAGTTCCTCAAGATATTTTTCACACTTTAAAAACATGAATCACACCAGGCATGGTGGCCCATACCTGGAATCCCACCAGCTCAAGGAGGGATCACAAGTTCAAAGTCAGCCTCAGCAACTTAGCGAGGCCCTAAAGCAACTCAGCAAGACCCGGTCTCTAAGTAAAATATTATAAAAAAGGGACTGGGGATGTGGCACGGTGGTTAAGCAACCCAGTACAAAAAGAAAAAGGATTCACACTGCTAGTGTTCAAATGCAGCTCTGTCACTTAATATATGACGTGGGCAAGGGTTTAACCTCTTTGTGACTCAGTTTCCTCATCAAGTGATGCTTATAAAGATCAAGCGAGATAAGAGATAACGCATGTAAAGCGTTTGGGACAGGGTCTGGTACATAGTAAGAGCACTGTAAATGTTCGTTGCTATCATTATGATTATCCTAAGTTATAGGTAAAGGAATTGACTAGGAGCACAGAAGCAATTTGATGAACCAGACACAAGGCTGGTAAGGGACTGAGATGAAATTTGGCCCCAGTATCCTGAGACAAAACCCCAAGTTCTTTCTGTTGCCCCATGATGTCCTTATCATCACTCTGTGGTCCACGCTCCATGAACAGCCAGAGGGACCTTTTAAAGATGTAAATTAGTTTTAGAAAAAAAAATCAAATAATATTGGAATGCTGAAGGCCATAAAGAAAATACTGATGAATTCAATGGCATGAGAAATATTTCATGGCGGAGGCCAGGTGTGGTGGTGCATGCCTGTAATCCCAGCAGCTAAGGAGACTGAGACAGGAGGATCACGAGTTCAAAGCCAGCCTCAGCAACGGCAAGGCACTAAGCAACTCAGTGAGACCCTGTCTGTAAATAAAATACAAAATAGGGCTGGGAATGCAGCTCAGTGGTCAGGTGCTCCTGAGTTTAATCCCTGGTACAAAAAAAAAAAAAAAATAGAATTATTTCATGGCAAGATACATGCCATAAGCAAAGTCAAAGTTCAAAAGACAAAATTATAAGTAACTAATTAGAGGTAAAGGATTAATTCTCTAATATAAAAAGAGCTTTTATCAAAATAAATTATGAGGACAATATAAACAAAGCAATAGAAAATGAGTAAAAGATATGTGTAGAAGGTTAAAAGGAATGCAACTGGTTCTTAAATATTTGAAAAGACAGTGTCACTCAAAGGAAAAGAAAAATAAACAGCATAAGAGGTAAGTTTCCTTTGTACTTAAATTCTTTCAAATGTGATTCATCATCTTTCAGATAAAATTCAAGCTCTTCACTGTGAACCACAGTGTTGGACGGGTTCTGGTCCCGCCTGCCCATCTCTTCTCAGATCACACTACTCCTCCTCACTCAAGCCAGACTGACCTCTTTGTTCCTGCATAGCTCTTCCCTGTCTCAAGGCCTCTGCACCGACTCCTCTATCTGGTATTTCACATTTCAGAAAAAAGAAAGTCACGTCTTCAGAGAGGCCCTCCTTAATTTTCCAATCTGAAGTAACCACAGTTACTCACTGTCACAATCACTTTATTGTAATTCTCTTTGCAATGTTTATTTCTGATTGTTTTCAGCATCTGGGCTATCTGTGAGTCTGCCATCTATTGACTTTTTTTTTTTCCTCTTGATTATGGGTCACTTCTTAAGACCTATGTGCCTAGTAATTTTTTTTTTATACTGGAAATCACTGATAATGTTTTCTTATTGTATGCTGAACACTGTGGATGATGTGTTACAGGGAATTTGAATGTTTTTTTCTTCCTATAAAGAATTTTGAGTTTTGTCCTGGCAAGCAGTTAAATTACTGTTGAATGCCCTCGATCCTGTGGGGCCTTGGTTTTAGGCTTTACTAGGGTGGGGTTGTTTTGGTTGTACCTTAAGTCTCGAGGTGTGGCTTTTAGCCTTGGATTTAATCACAAGGTGAGGCCCTTTGGAGTTTCAAAAGAAAATCTTAGGTGATTGCCAGGCCCCTCTAACTTGGCGGAACTTGAATTCTAAACTTCCTTAGCACCAGGCAGCAACTGAACCCTCTGTTCCCCAGCTGCTGCTTTTGCTGGGCTTAGAGTTTTACCCTGCATATGTACAATTCAGGGGTCACTACAGTTTGAGGGGAATTTGTAGGAGGAATCTCTATGGTTCCTTTCTTTCTTTCTTTTTTTTTTAGTTGTAGATGGACAAAATGCCTTTATCTTTTTATTTAGTTTTTTTACGTGGTGCTGGGGATTGAACCCAGTGCCTCACGCATGCTAGGCAAGCGCTCTACCCCTGAGCCACAACTCCTGAGCCCTTTAAGTCTCCTTTCTTTCCAGGATTTTTTTTTTCCTCTCAATTTTTATCCTTTCCAGTAGTCCTAAACTCTGGCATCTGTTTCTGCAGCCCAGTCTCTGATGGCGCGCTGTTTCTGTCACTTTTGATGAGGTCCTCAAGCTGGGCAGTATGCTCAGGGCACTAAGTTGGTTCCACAAGCCACTCACCTAGTTTGCATTTCTCTTGGAAGGATTTTTCCCTCCCTCCGTCTGTCTCTCCAGGGTCTCTCCAGTGCAGAGACTCCCTCTCTACACTATTGTTCTCCGGTGTCTTTGAACCACTATATGTTATGTTTTCTCCTTAGTCTGTAAGTATTCTTGGCCAGAGAGTTAGACTGCCACAAGCTCCCTGCCATCTCCAGGACCAGAACTCATTCTCCAACACAATCTGTTGATTGTCCTTGTCTCCTCTCTTGTCCATAAGCTCCTCGGGGCTTTCTGTCATGCCCATCACTGCGTTACTGACACCTGAAACCCAACAGGACTCAGACATGCTTAATAAATAATGAATGAATAAATACATGCATGAATGAATGAAGCTCGTGTCCAGATAATGATCACAACCAACTCGTCTGTCTTTCTGCTCCTTGTCCCACCTGTCACATTCATTTCCCTGAAAACACAGTGCTCCAGCTTCTGTCACTAAGTGCTCAAAACAACCTGGTAGGAGGATCAGTGGGGCAAGGACGCTGTCCCTCTCTCCCCTGATGGGATAGCACCAGGATTGTGGGGGTGGCTTCTTGGAAAAACAGAGGTGAGTTTCCAGATGGACTACCAGGGTAGCTGCCACATCTGATCCTCCATCTTGAGTCCTCTGCCATTAACATGCTTTTTCCTTTCTGCTATGGTCTGAATGTTTCTGTCCCTCCCCAAATTCACATATTGAAATCTTAGCCCCCAAAGTGATGGGTATTTGAGGGTAGGACTTCTTGGAGGTGCTTAGGTCATGAGCAGACACCTCATAGGATTAATGCCCTTATCAGAAAGACCCTGGAGAGACCCTCACCCTTCCACTATATGGGGTTACAGTGTGAAGACAGCCATCTCTGAGGAGGTGGGCCTTCACCAGACGCCAAACCTGCTGCCTCCTTGGTCCTGGGCTTCTCAGCCTCCAAAACCATGAGAAATAAATTTCTGTTGTTTATAATGCACCTGTCGATGGCATTTTGTTACAGCTGGTCAGACTAAGACGCCTTCCAACCATCCTCCAGAACTGATAAACTGGCCCCAGGACCCAGGCCTGCCCAAACTTTCCTTTAAGTCTGGATATTTGGTTCTCAGAAATTCCATTCCAGCGAGGACAGTCAGTGGCAACCATAACTGAAGTGGCTCTCGACAGGGGGCAAAGAAAGGGCCTGGGATCAGGAAAAAGAGAAAATACTGCTTGCTTTTATAGATGCTTCTCAGGGACAGGACTGGACAATGAGGCCCAAAACCTCACAGGAGCCCACAACAGCCCAAGGGGACAGTATTGTCCCCTTCTGCCCACACAGAAAACCCACATGTGTGCCAACTCAGTTCCAGACAGACTGCAGTGGTTTTAACAAATGGCAAATGAAGGGTTTAAAAGAGGTCCCTGTTAGTTGGCAGGGGCTACTCCCAAGGTCAGCCAACTTCCCCTCACTGGACAGATGAGGAAACAAGCCCAGAGGAGGGGAAGCGGTCCTCACCACCCTCTTCAAGGGCTCAGATTCCTCCTCTATCCAGTGAGACGTGACTATGAGCCCCCTCCTCCCTCTGATTTTCTAGGTTCTGGGTTCAAATTCACCTAACTTCCTTGCCAGGTACACAACACGTTCCAAGCAACACTAGAACCACTCACAGCACCTAAGGCTGTCCTTACCCTCTCAGGATTTGCAATCCAGTTAGTGAAGAACAGTGGCTTTAGACTTGGCAGGACTTGAGGGCAAATAAGCCCTTAAAATCATAGGTGTCCACCAGGTATGGTGGTGCGCTCCTGTAATCCCAGAGACTCAGGAGGCTGAGGCAGGAGGATCTCAAGTGCAAAGCCAGCTTGGGCAATTTAGTGAGACCCTGTCTCAAAGAATAAAAATGGATGGGGGTGTGGTTCCATTGGGATGGAGCACCCCTGGGTTCAATCCCCAGTATCAGAAAAATAAAATCCCAGGTATCCAGGGTGGCAGAGGGATCTGTGTGCCTCCCAGGGGCTTGGAGTCTTTCTCAGAGGTGAGCTCCGAAAACTCTGAGGATCTGGAGGACACAGGGTGAAGGATGCTGGAGAAAAGGGCAAGGAACCAGGGAGATGCCGCAGAAGAGCTCCTAAGCAAAGGAAAGGCTCTGGAGGTCGATCCTGGGGACTCTGCAAAGCTGGCCCGGGGGCTCTTAGGGAGCATTTTTCCAC
Source organism: Tamias sibiricus (assembly GCA_025594165.1). Classification (NCBI taxonomy): domain Eukaryota; kingdom Metazoa; phylum Chordata; class Mammalia; order Rodentia; family Sciuridae; genus Tamias; species Tamias sibiricus. The sequence goes on along the minus strand of CM046660.1, from coordinate 17,168,820 downwards.
CCGAAGACAGGAGGTGGGCCTGGGCCATCACATTTCTCCAGGGCCCAATGGAGGAGGGGCGCATGCTCAGTCTTGGCTGAACTGAAATTGCTAAGGAGAGAGGGAAGGGAGGAAGCACCTGACCTGCTCTGTGTTCATTGTGTCTCTGCTTCCACCCAATATGAAGCAGGCAGCAGGAGCTCCAGGGTCAGAGGCCAGATTCCCCCCATCCTGAGAAGCCTCTCCCCAGACTCCCCAACTCATCCAAGTCTCACTCTTCATTCCCGGGAGCACTGGCTATCAATGCAAAGAGCAAAAGTGCCCACCTTAAAGGGTATAGGACCTTTTATAAGGACAAAGGTGACCTCTTATATTTTGTTGGCAATTATCTCATGCCTGGTACACTGCTATGCATCAAGTCATGGTTCACTGTGTACTTGAAGGAATAAATGAATAAACCTATATCGGGTGCACTGGGCACTGGGGCTGATTCGTTCATTTATTCAACAAATATTTATTGAGAACTTCATAGATGCCGGGCATGGTGCTAGGCATGGAGGACACAGTGACACAATCCCCGCCCTTGTCGCCATATGGTCTAGCTAGGGCTCCACACCGAAGACTTGGAGATGATACCAGAATCCTTACTGCGAGCTGCCCATGGTCTAGTACCTTTTGTCTCCCCAGCAAACTTCTCCTTTTCATTTTTTTTTTTTTTTTTTTTTTTTTGCCCTGCAGTATTGGGGATTGAGCCCAAGGGCTCTCTACCACTATGCTACACCCCCAGACCTTTCTACTATTTTTATTTTAAGACAGGGTTTCGCTAAGTTGCTGATGGTAGCCACAAACTTGTGATCCTCCTGCCTCAGCCTCACTGTGCTGCTGGGATTACAGGAGATGATATATAAAGAGAAACAGCTTAGCTGAGGTGGTGCTAGTGGTGCTAGACATTCAGTCTCTATCCCTGGAGAACTGTGGCTGCTGCTTCTTCTTCTTCTTCTTCTTCTTTTTTAGTGCTAAGGATCAAACTCGGGCCCTCACACATGCTGGGCAAATGCTCTACCACTGAGCTACAGCCCCAGGACCTGGATCATGTTTTTTTGTTTTTTTTTTTTAAGTACCTTTATTTTATTTTTATTTGGTGCTGAGGATCGAACCCAGTGCCTTGCAGGTGCAAGGCAAGCACTCTACCACTGAGCTACAACCCCAGCCTGGATCACATTTTTTTTTTCTGAGCTTGATTGCATTGGGTTTCTGTCCCTTGTGTCCAAAAGAATCCTGATGAACAAACAGTCCTTCTCACAGTCCCGAACGTCAACCCATTCTCTACTCCCAGGAGGCTGCAGCTCCAGGATCCCTCAGCTATGACCTGTCAGACCACAGCAGTGAAACTGTCTTAGAGAAGACTGAACCCCCAGCCCATTCTCCTGGGGCCTGGGGGGGTGCTTTCTCACCCCAAGCTGATGATAAGCATTTAAGAAGCACTATACTAGGTCCTACCAGGAAATTAAAAAGGAATCAGATGACATGGCCTCTGCCCTTACGCTGTTTGCTGTTTACGGTGGCGCTGGAGAAGCAGAACTCGTGAAGCAGCTGATGAAAACCTACAAGCACCACAGAGACAAGTGGATATGGTCAGATCTCACCTAAACTCCTTGGTTGGTGGTGAAGTGTCAGAGAGAAATCAGACTTTCCAGGGAACCACAGTGTGATAGGAAACTTTCTGATGCTGTCATAGAAAGATTCCTATCACAAAGCAAAGTAGTGATAGGAAAAAAGCAGGTTGTTCACAATCCACACTTCTCAAACATCCAGGTCTTTGCCTGGAAAATTTATTCCAGTGCACAGAAGCAACAGGATATTATTGTTATTATTGGTACTGGGATTGGACCCAGAAGCACTTTATCACTAAACTACACCCCCAGCCCTTTTTATATTTTGTTTTGAGACAGGTTCTTGCTTAGTTGCCCAGGTTAGCCTTGAACTTGCGATCTTCCTTCCTCAGCCTCTCAAAGTAGCGGGGATTATAGGTGTGTACCAGTGCACCCAGTTCCAACTGGGTTTTAAAGTCTTTGTCCTGCACTGAGGAACCCCCATCTCTTCCCTCAGTGATGGTTACTGAAACCTCTTCTGTCTGCCTTAAAGGAATACACAAGGCCTTGCTGGAATCCCAAGGCTGAATGCAAAGGCTTGACCACAGCCTGTCTCTCTGCAGCAAACCTCCCAGCTGTCCCTGCAGCTTTCCCAGACTTGACCCATCAGAGGCAGCCAGAGGTCTGACCTCGGATAAGACGGCTGCTCTCCATTACAAGTTGAAGACATTACGGCTGAAGGAAGCAGAAGAGAAGTTAATTCTAGCACAGTGCCTGGCATGCAGCAGGCTCTCAACAAATATTTGTTGAATGAGAGGCGTGTGGCGCAAAACCCGGAAAGGCACAAGCAGAGGCAAGGACAAAGAGGGTGTTCCAAGTTGGGGAACAGGAAGAGCAAAGGCCAGAGGCAAGAATCTGGGGCCTAGCGACCACCTGGCTTAGCTCCTACAGGAGTTGGGTACTGGGGGGACCTGATGTGCTCCCAAAGGCATGGCAAGGTGGCCTCCAGCCCCTGAGCCTGTCCCTCATCTGCCCTTTCCAGGGCCATTCAGGGGCAGAGGCTAGGGGTCATCCCAGGGAGAGCCAGAGGCCGCCTGCAGGGCCGCCAGCCAAGAGGAGCAGCTGTTTTCAATGAGCAGCTTGGCCCTGAGGCCAAGCCTGGAAATGTCCCTGAGTCAGCAGAAGCTGCCAGCCCCGCCCTGCTGAGGGGCCAACCCAGAGGAGGAAGCACCCCACCCTACTTCATCCCCACAAAAGTCTGTGTCGGTGTAGGTGTAGGCATATTGACCCTGAGTTTAGGGGTGGGGAGCGTCCCTTCCATTGAGGCCCAGCTGTGCAATCTCCCCACCAAAGCCCAGCGCCCCGTGGGTTTCCTTCTACCCTCCACCCTTTCTTTTCACACACCCCCTCCCTCCTGCTCAGCCTACCCTCTGTTCTAGCCCGGCCAAACTGCTTGCCGCCCACGGCCTCAAGTGCATGAGCCTTGCACGCGGCCCATCTCTGTTCTGTTGCTGGCACCCTCGTGTGCGTGCAGTCTCCAGCGTGGTGGGCTTCCTTCACCAGTCATTTCTGGACATGCCCCTCTCTCTACATAAAATGTGTGCTGCAGAATGTGATATACTGTGTTCTAGGAAAATGGTAACGCAAACTCCTGCACGGAATGTGAAGAGGTGGGATTTTTTTGCCTCCACCCACTAAATGCAAGAGAAAGGGAGTGTACAGGATGGGACTGGGGGCGGGAAAGGGAATCCGCGTAAATTCAGAAAGGCCACTTTTCCTTTGCCGCGCTTCTGCCAAGGGTGTGGGCGGCCCCCACAGTTCCCTGAGAATGCAAACCCTCACCATGCTGACCCTCTCCCTTGTAATTTAAGAGTCTTTGATCTCACCCCCTGCTGGCTTTTGTCTTCTCTTGGACCAAAGCATCACAGTATTTTTCTGCCTGTCCCTTCTCAGACGCCATTCTACAAGCGGGAAGACCCCAGAGCCGACAAAACCTGCACTGGGTCCCGGCACGATCCCCCGCGCCTGGACCCCGCAGGCAGAGCATCCCAGAGGCGGGCACACCTAGGCCCCTTCCTCCCTCGCCTCTGTGCCCAGGATCCAGGGCTCCGCGACGCGCCTGCCCTGGGTGGGGTTCGGGTCCCCGCCGCCCTCGCCCTCCCACGGGGCGTCTCCTCCCTTTGCGCCCCGCAATCCGGGGCGCGTCCCTGCCCCGAGCTCCGCCCGACTCGCCAGGCGCGCGGCCGCAGCCCCTGGCGCCGTCTGCCAGCCTGCAGCCAAAATAAATAGCCCAAGAACCACTTCCTTCCCCGTGGGGGCACTTTCACAGCGATAGCCGGCTCGGGTGGTGGCAGGAAGTGACTTTCGGGGCCAGCACAATCCAACCCCATTGACCGGGTCGCGAAGGGCAGAATGCAGGGCCTGGACGCTGAGCGCATGGGGTTGGTGCATCCAGGCCCAGGCGAGCGGTCACTTGTGCTCTTGGTTCACACCAGCGACAATGATGGCCACAACTCATGCAAGCAGCTCGCGAAGGTTCTGCTGAGGCATGCTTTGGTTTCATCTCTCTGGGAGGGACTTGCGAGCTTATTACTTCATAAAAATCACTCACCGAAGGCAGGTGAGGTGGCGCACACCTGTAACCCCAGTGACAACGGGAGGCTTGAGGCAGGAGGATAGCAAGTGACAAGGACTGCCTCAGCAACTTAGTAAGGCCTTAAATAATTTATCAACACCCTGTCTCGGGCTGGGGTTGTGGCTCAGCGGTAGAGCGCTCGCCTAGCACGTGCACGGCCCGGGTTCGATCCTCAGCACCACGTACAAATAAACGCATTGTGTACAACTAAAGCAAATAAATAAATATTAAAAAAAAAACAGACCCTGTCTCAAAATAAATAAAATATAAAAAGGGTTGGGGTTGTGGCTCAGTGGCTGAGCACCGCCCCCAGAACTAATTAAAAAAAAAAAAAAAAAACACAGGAAAGTCGTGCCCCGCGACCCCAGCCTAGCTCCAGGTTAGGCACCCCACGCATCTGGCTGATGGAAGATGAATTAACGATTGAGTATTTATTATACCCACACACATTTGGGGCAAGAAATTAATAAATATATATTTAGTTTTGACAAAGTGACTGCAGAGGTGGTGTGGGAGGATGTGGGGAGGAGTGACCCAAGGATAAAATATTAGAAGTCCTCCTCCCTGCTCCCTTCCGTGTCAGCAGAAATTAAGGAAATCTCCCTTGGCTCTTTCAATAAGTTCCAATTTTTCATAGTGAAAATTTCTATTAGTTTTCTAAACAAGAAAAGAAAGTAGACGGGCACACACAGAGAAAAGGAAATGTGTAGAGAATTACACTGAAATGTAATGATTTGTTTGTTAAGACATTGAAGTTTGAAATACTAACATGCTACCTAGGGTTGTGGCTCAGTGGTAGAGCACTTGCCAGAGCATGCATGAGGCACTGGGTTTGATCCCCAGCACCACATAAAAAAACTAAATAAACAAAATAAAGGTTGTATGTCCATCTACAACTAAAAATACTAAGAAAAAAGAAGCATTAACATTCTATTCAATTTTTCATTATTAGTCTTTCAAATAACACTTGAAATCAAAGTTGGGGTTTCTCACAAACCTGTACAGAAGTCTTCATTGGGTGATCACCCCCTAAGGGCCCAGGTTCTGTTCCTGGCCTCTCCACATCCTAGGTGTCTGCCTGGCACAGTCTGGACATCAGGATAAATGTTTGTTAAATGACAGAATGAATGCACATTGAGGGATCTTAGAATTCATTTTGTCATCCTTTAGCATGTAGAAACTCAAACTCAGAGTGGTTAGTGACTTGTCCAAGACCCTCAAACAATTGGAACTTTGGCTTTTTTATTAGGTCTAAAACTTGTTAAAGTTTTAAGCACCACAATATCTGACCATATAATTTATTGTTCAATGCTGAGAATGAAATGGGGAGTTGGCAATAATTATATCAGTACAACAAGCATGAACCAGGACTGTCCTCAGCAAACTAAGACAAATGATCACCCTGCACTTAAGGCATGAGACACAAATAAAAATACAAGTAAACATTCACCAGGCACCTGCTAGGTTCCAGGCACTGGGTTCCAAGGCCTTCTTGATAATCCTCATAGCAACACTCAGAAGTGGGCCAAATTAATATTTCCAATTAACAGATGAGGAAACTGAGACATTTCAGTTGAAAGATTAAATATCTTGATAACAGTAACGAAGGGGAAAAGCTAGGATGGATCCAGAGCTGAGGAAACAGCCCTTGCAGATATTTTAAATCGATCACTCACAGGCAAGTTGTGTTTAAGCGAGCCAACATTTAAAACGTGAGAGATTTCGCATAAAAATGTGGACTTCTAGCTTTTCTCGGAAATATTAGGAGGCCTGGCAACACTGGCCAGTGTGCCTGCAGGGAGCCAGTCACAGGAACTGGGTGGAGCTGTCCACCTGGGAGGGGTGCGGGCACACCAGCTTGCCACAGTCTCCACCCACCCTTTTTGCATCCTACACACACACACATACAAGCGCGCAAGCACTAAGGTGGGATGAGAGTGTCCATGTATTATCACGCTTACACTGATGTTTTTGCTGGGTGGGAAAGCATTCTTTAGTATCTTTGTATCTATTAATAATGATCAGAGGGCTACAACTATTTCAAGACACACACACATGCACGCACAATAGAGTGGGGTGGAGGGGTTCGCTGCCCTGTACCCACGGTGTCCCTGTGACACGCTGCATTCCTTTCATGAGACATGTTTGAAAAGCACTACAATATGACTAAGAAAACATGACACGTCTCATAATGAGCTTTTTGCTTTACTCAACTGGCAAATTCCTTCCCTGACTTCAAGGACGATTTGTCTGGTTCCAAAAGCACAGCATGGCACTGCGGAGAGTCATCTGAATTTAGAATCTTTTTTGCTTGAGAGCCTTAAGGATCTTCCTTACACTATCGCCAAAGAGCAAACACTTGTGGCCTCTGCAAGATTGGGGCACTGGGGACGTTGCCCCTACGTTCTCTGTAAGATACCTCAGTGGAGGGCTTGGGAGGGAAGCTCTGGAATTTGGACCTACCCAGGTTCAAGTCCAGGCACGGACCCTTGAGTTCAGGGACTGCCTCGCTTCTGCAAGCCCTGATGTAGGCAGAAAACTAGTAAGAACCGTCTCCAGGATTTCTGGGAGGATTAAGGGAGAAGATGCGACCTGTACCTGGTGAACACTCAGTGAGAGCAGAGCAGGCTGCTATTGCTTCTTGATATTTAAGCAAGAGAATCTGTTTGTATTTCACAGCAGAAAGCCTGGGAACCAGGCTTAGCAGACACTGCAATTTGGATAAAAGAAACGATAAGAGGAAATAAGGCCAAGGACTCAAGTGTTTAAACTGCTCTTCAGAAGAATTAAAAGAAAAATAAACCCATGTCCAGATGTGCAGTCCCCGCCCCCCCATTCCCATGGGTGCCTAGTCCCTTGAAACTATTACTTGTTTCTTTGAACTTCTAGACGTCTCCTCAGGTCTCCCTGGAAAGGGAGACATAAGGAAAAAAGGAAGGTATGTGGGGGACAGGGGGTGATTTCTGAGAGGGCCAGGCTCATTGGGCGTGCTCCTTCCCAGTCACATTCTGGTTCTGAAGCAACTCCAAGGGCAGACCTAAAAAGATGAGGTCACACAGCAGGCAGCTGGAAGGGAGCATGTGGAAGGAGGTGGAGGCAGTACCCACACCCCTCAGCTGGGCAGATGCAGGGACAGGAGGAGTCTGCATGGAACCCTCACTGGGACTCAGCATCAAGGAGGCAGATCTGGCCTGGGTGCCCAGGTTCTAGGTCTACCCGTTACAATGTAAATGACCCGAGGGGCTCACTGTTTTCTTATCTGTGAACTGAATTATAAAGTGAACACCCCTCCCGCACTGCCTCGGCTTGGGCTGCTGAGGAGATCTACAGGAATACTGATTCTTTTAGGGGATCTGTCTCTCCAACAATTCCAGAGCTTTGTCTCCCCAGTGCTGGGCATACATCTGGTGCTCAGTATATTCACACTGTGTGGGACTAGGGAAGGTGGGAAGGCTGCCTGTGTTCTATGTGTAGACTGCAAACTCCTTTAAAACCACATCTACACATGAATGATAAGCATATGGGTATGAAGAAAACATGAAATTATCTGTTGTGCCGGGAAGTTGGGATTTATGGGTAACTTTTATATTATTATAATGTTACTTGCGTAAATAAAACTGAGGCAGGGGAGTTGGGGAAAGGATCTTAAGATATTCAAAGGAACCAGATCTCACTGTATTTCCCACAGGATCCAACTAGGTTAGGTGCTCAGTAAGTGGTAAGTTAAACATGCTTTGCCCTGGTCAGCCATAGAGGGTCACACACAGGGCACCCCACCACCAACACCACCATTTTGACGTCACCAGACCTACAATAACACGCCAGACTTGACCTACAAAGGAATGTAGTTGAGGGTTTCACCCAAGTTATTTCTCTTTCACCAGCTTTTCACTTCCTTTTCTTGATTTTTTTCCTCTGTATCTTTTCAGGATCATATAAGAAAAAGTACTGCTCTTACAACCATCTCTTTTCCTCCCTAATGTTAATTAAAAGTTATAGCTGGGCATATTAGCACATGCCTATAATCCCAGGGACTTGACAGCCTGAGGCAGGAGGATCACAGGTTCAAGGCCAGCCTGGGTAATTTAGTGAGACCCTGTTTCAAAATAAAAAAATAAAAAGGGCTGGAGATGTCGCTTCAGTGGTAGCATGTTATGCCTAACATGCATGAGGCCCTATGTTCAATTTCAGCACTGAAAAATGAACAAAAAAAGGAGGGGGTGGGGAGGAAAAAAGAAAACAGGATATAAAGAAAGAATAAAAAGGGCTTGGGATATAGTTCTGTGGTAGGGTGTCCCTGGGTTCCATCCCTAGCACCTAAAAACAAAACAAAACAAAAACAAAACAAAACAAAAAACTATTAATGGAGTTGTTAGACTCTGGATTTAAAGCTGGGTTTGAATTCCTGCTCTTGACCGAGTCATATGACCCCTCCATCCCTCAGTGTCATCATTTCATCAGTGAAGAAAAATGTTGTTCATATTTATCACACGTAATAATTACTGAGCACTTTGCAGGTGCCAGGAGCTGTGCCTGGCACTGCCCCTGGGGGTCTGGAGGACGACTGAGATCATGGGTGGGAAGGCCATGAAGAGTGAGCTCATGGGAGGAATAGCCCAAGCAGGGTGGCCCGTTTGCAGGAGAATTTAGCAGCATTTATGAAAAGCTTTTAAAGGCACAAATTCTTTGACCCCAGAATTCACTTCTTAGCAATTTAACTTAAGGAAATAATTAAGAACTTATATCACTGGGAGTGGTGGCTCACGCCTGTAATCCCAGCGTGGTGGGAGGCTGAGGCAGGAGCATTGCGAGTTCAAAGCCAGCCTCAGCAATGGCGAGGCACTTAGCAACTCAGTGAGACCCTGTCTCTAATAAAATACAAAAAAGGGCTGGGGATGTGGCCCAGTGGTCTAGTGCCCCTGAGTTTAAAAAAAAAAAAAAAAAAAAAAAATAGAAGAAGAATTTATACCAAGATTTAGCTATACAACATGATTTTAATAGCAATGATTTGGGGGTAAAGGCCACCAATATAGTGGTGAATAGAATGAACTAGATCCCCAGCTCTGCACTCTTTTTTTGGTACTTGTTGAACTCAGGGGCACTCAACCACTGGGCCACATCTCCAGCCCTTTTTTGTATTTTATTAGGGACAGGGTCTCACTGAGTTGCTAAGTGCCTTGCCATTGCTGAGGCTGGCTTTGAATCCTCCATCATCCTGCCTCAGACTCCCAAGTGCTGGGATAACAGGCGTGCGCCACCACGCCCTGCTTGCACTCATGTTTTTAAACTTGAGTGTCCAAAGCACCTGGGAAGCTTGTTTACAATGCCGGTACCCAAGCCCCACCTCAGCCCTAGAGAATTAGTATCTCAGGGAGAGGGGATGTCTGGATTGTAAAGAAGAGTCCCCAGCAGTTCTGAGACAAGCCAGAGTTACAGACCACTGTGATTCCCCAGTGTTAACACTGGTAATCGCTGGCTCATGGGATAGCTGTGTATTTTTATTTTCTTCTCTTTGTATTTTCTACAATTAGTATTTTCAGTCATTAAAAAGAGATAGAGAATCTATGCATGTGTCTGACTTTTGCTTCAAACTTCATCTATGTGGCCTTAGCACGTTTGTGCCAAGTTCCACACTTACGTGGAAAGAGGGAGTGAAGAAGTGTACCCAAAGGCTCCGGAGAGGACCTAATGGTACCTGAGATCAGCTACCCACTCAATCCTGGCCAAGGAGCAGAGCACTATCAACAACAAAAAAGCTGGGTGAGGGGCTGGGGTTGTGGCTCAGCGGCAGAGCGCTTGCCTCTCACGTGCGCGGCCCGGATTCTATCTTCAGCACCACGTAAACATAAAATGCATTGCATTGTGTACAACTAAAGTAAATAAATAAATATTAAAAAAAAAAAAAAAAAAGCTGGGTGAGGGGCTGGGGCTGTAGCTCAGTGGTAAGTGCATGCTGAGCATGCTTGAAGCCCTGAGTTCAATACCCAGCACCCAAAAGAGCTGGGGCAGTTCACAGGTACTGAATCAGGTCAAATCACTTTCCCATCCTGTCTTGGGATCCCTGCCAGTCTTCAGGGCTTCAGCAGGCCAGGAAACATACAGGATGATTACAACCATGAGAATGAGACATGACCTCAAGGTCCAAAGGGCAAGTTATATATGTCCAGACAACAGAATCCTACAGTCCAGAGCAGTGTTGAGTGGAAATACATGGATTACATAGATTTTTTTTTTTTTATATATAGGAAAAGAGAAAGGGAGGGAGAGAAGAGGCAATCTGGAAGCCTATTCTCCAAAATGTTAATAGTGGTTGTTTCTTAGTAGTGGAATTTCTGGCACAGGTTGAGTATCTCTTATCCAAAATACTCGGGACTAGAAGCATTTCATTTTTTATTTTTGATTTTTGAGGATATTAGAATATTTGCATATATTACATAATGAACTATCTTGGGGATGGGACCCAAGTCTAAATGCAAAATACATTTATGTTTCATAAATTTTTGGCAGTATTTTTAGTGAGCCTCTGATTTGACTGCGACCCCTCACATGAAGTTATGTGTGGAATTTTCCACAGTGGCATTATGTCAGTGCTCAAGAAATTTCAGACTTTGGAGCATTTCAGATTTCATAATTTTTTTGAATTAGGAATGTTCACCCTGCAACTTTTTTTTGGAGAGGTGGGCAACTTTCTTCTGTTGTTTGAATTGTATGTTGTAAGTAGGTATCATTTTCATAATCATATAAATGTATTCTTATCTTGAAAACATTTATATGTAGCTGGGCGTGATGGTGGACACCTGTAATCTCAGCACTAGGGAGGCTGAGGCAGGAGGATCTTGAGTTCAAAGCCAGCCTCAGCAATGGCGACACATTCAGCAACTCAGTGAGACCCTGTCTCTAATAAAATACAAAAAAGGGCTGGGGATGTGGTGGTAGAGTGCCCCTGAGTTCAACCCCCGGAAACAAACAAACAAACAAAAATTATATATGTATTTTTCAGGCTTTTAAATTTTATTTCTTTATTTTTTTTCTTTTTTGCAGCCTCCCTCCAGTTGACTAACTGCAGCTTCATGGATGTTAAGCTAGGGGAGGGAGAAGGACTAGTCAACAGAGAAAGTGGGGCTTGCTAAAGGGGTAATGATGGAAAGTGCAAAACCAGTCTGACAACCCGAGGGTGGGGTGAACCTGTCTTACCTCATAGTGCTTTGCAAACCTTAACAAAAAGGTGAAGATTGTGAGGAAGATGGAGGACAAAAAAGATGCTTTCCAAATAAGATTTAAAAGACAAAGAGACCATGATCATTCTAAGATGTTAAGACCCCAACAGACAAAATGATAAAGGACGTAAGCAGACAGTTCATGAGGAAGAAATAACGGTTCACAACAAACCTTTGGAAAATGTTTACAAGCACTTTGGACACTGTTAATGTTATTTTTGTCTGGATCAAACCATTGGTCACACACGTGTTTGTTCAGTTTGGGAAAATGTATAAAGCTGAACACGTGTGGCATGTTTTCCTGCATTTGTATTATATACCATGAATTAAAATGTTATTATTTACTTATTTTGTGATACTGGGCATCAACCCCAGGGCCTGGTGCATACTAGACAAACACTTTACCACTGAGTTACATCCTGAGTCCCTATGAGTTGAAAATTTAAAAGTAAGGATAAACACCCGAATTGGATGAAAAGCAACAGGAATGCATAGGTAGATAGAAGTATTGTAGAGTTCAGTCTTGGATTAAGCAGTAAGATCACAAATGTTTGTGGACATTAATAATATATTATTTATAATGATTATAAATAATTAATATTTGTGGAGGACCATGCAGGGAACCAAGCAGACCTGGACTGCAGCCCTTGCTCTCTCACTCCCTACGTGATCCTGGCTGAGACTCCGGCTGAAGCTCCTTATCTGTGAATGAATGAGAACTGGAGACCACACTAATTCCTTCTTTTCACAGATAAAGGAGCAGGACGCTGCATTGGGTGGGCTGTTGGTGGAGAAGGTGGGCAGGCGGTGGACTGCAGCCATACAGCCACCTTTTGCTGGTGTGGGCCTTGAGTGCATCTTCAGCAAAACCTCTCTGAGGCTACCCTTCGCCTGCAAAAGGCTTAAAGACAACTGAGGGGCTGTAGAGGGGAGGGTCCCCTCCCAGAGTGGCTCTGAGGTGCTTCGTGGAGTCACGGGCTGCAGACTTGGGCCAGTTCCAGGATGGCATTGGGGGCAGGATGGAGACATGGTGGTGATCCCATGACTGGACAGTGAGGCATGATAAATCTCCTCTAGGCAACAGGTTAAATAAGGGCCTTGGAGAAAGAAAGTAGGGTGGGGGGACCTCGTGCCAACCTGAAAGGAGACATCAGGTCAGCAGAATATCCTTTTATTGGTTGTTGTTGTTGATGGACCCTTATTTTATTTATTTATATGTGGTGCTGAGAATTGAACCCAGTGCCTCACACATGCTTTAGGCACAGCAACTTCTTCTGAGTTAAAACACCTGTTCCTCACAGCTTCAAACACAACAGCCCTTCCTTAGTTAGTTTTATCCTTACCCCTAGCAACAGCTGGCACCCACAAAGCAGACCCCTACCCAAAGTGCTTCCTCTTTCCAATAGCCAAGTCAAAACTAACAGGCAAGAGCCCGGCGGTGGCGCACGCCTGTATTCCCAGCGTGGTGGGAGGCTGAGGCAGGAGGATTGCGAGTTCAAAGCCAGCCTCAGCAATGGAGAGGCACTTAGCAACTCTGTGAGACCCTGTCTCTAATAAAATACAAAAAAGAGCTGGGGATGTGGCCCAGTGGTCAAGTACCCCTGAGTTCAATCCCTGGTATCACAAATAAACAAAAACTCCAGGTGAGACCCATCCTCTTCAACAGGGGAGTGAAATGATGCACCTGTGATTGACTTATTACATCCAAAGCTTAAAGAGCTTGATTGGTCCACACCAGCCGCCCTCATTAATACATATCCCACCAAGCTGCTGAGCCAGTATTTAAGCCAATAAAACCCCCAAGCAAAGAATGGCCAGTGGTACCCTCCCTGCTTCCGGACTGCTGCAGTCCTTCTCTGCTTAATCTTATTACTCTAGTTGCTCTATCCCCCAAACTCATGCTTGTCCCTGGATCTCATTTTTTGAATTCAGGAGGCAGAGAACCCACTGACTGCTTAACTCCACAGTACGGTGGTGGTGCAGGCCTGTAACCCCAGCTACCAGATGGGCTGACCCAGGAGATCTCAAAGGTCGAGGCCATCCTGTGCAATTTAGACACTATTTCAAGATAAAACAAACAAAAAGGGTTGGGAATGTGGGAGAGTGTCCCTGGGCTCCATCCCTATTACCACCAAAAATAAATAAATAAATTAATTAATTAAAAGATTAAAGCTTTGGCGCGGGTGCAGTCGCACACGCCTGTAATTCCTGTGAAACAGGAGGCTGAGACAGGAGGATCCCAAGTTCATAGCCAGCCTCAGCAATTGAGGGAGGCCCTGAGCAGCTCAGGGATATCCTGTCTCAATATAAAAAATAAAAAAAGGATGGGGATATGGCTCAGTGGTTAAGCACCCCTAGGTTCATTCCCCTGGTAACCAAAAGAAAAAGAATGATAAAATAAATAAGCAAACAAATAGATAAAGGTTTCATCAGTAATCACCTGTTAAGTAATATATAGCTAGGACAATATACAGCTTAGTATAATTACTTGTTAAGATTTGGTGTGATTTTTCTTTCAATTTTCTCTACACACCCGAAATGTAATTTATAATCACATGTACATAACGTGTATATATACCTACATATACAGGCACACATCCACACACAAACAAATGTACTGGGGATTAAATTAGAACAAATTATAGCCATGCTTTCATAATTATGTCAAAACGAATTCTATTATCACATATAACTTAAAAGAACAAATGAAAAATAAAATAAAGCCAATGTGAACAGATAGCTCACTAAAAATTTTTCAGGTCCTTCAAAATATTGGTAAAAAACCATCTTAATGGTTACTATCCCATAATATGCTATACCACATTTCATTTAATTATTACCCAGCCATTATTTTCTCTTATAAATAGAATTTTTTTAGTTATATATATTATATTGTGCTTGTTATAGACAGTTCCCAAGTTAAGATTTCAACTTTACAATGGTGCAAAATTAACACCCATTCAGTAGAAAACATACTTTGAATTTTGAATTTGGATCTCTTCCTGGGCCAGCAGAATATGCCATGATGCTGTCTCGTGCTGAGCAGTGAACCACAGCTCCCCACCAGTCCATCACTAAAGGAAACAAGCCATAGTCTAGAGTGTACTGTGGGGCTGAGCCCTAATGCTTGGAGAGTTAGGTATATTAAATATATATATATATATTTAAACTGGGGATTGACCCAAGGGTGCTTAACCACTAAGCTACATTCCAGCCCCTTTTTATTTTTTATGTTGAGATAGGGTCTTGCTAAGTTGCTTAGGTCCTTGCTAAATTGCTGAGACTGGTTTTGAACTTGGGATCCTCCTGCCTCAGCCTCCCAAGCCACTGGGATTACAGGCAGGCTTATTAAAAACTTTTTAAATTTACACTTTCAATTTACAATTGATTTCTCAGGACAAAACCCCATCAGATGTTGAAAAACACCTATATCATTACATCAATCTTTCTTGGAAATATTGTGAGAAGTGAAAATGGTATTATGGCATCTTGCTTTAGTTTTTTTTTTTTTTTTTTCTTTAGTTTTTGATTGCTGGTGATTTAAAACATTTTGTGTAGGCTTATGAGACATTGTATTTGTTCTTCCTGAATTCTGATTATAGTCTTTACATTGTTACCTATTTGGATCTTAGGTGCCTAAAAATTACTGGAGGCTGCTCATTAATTTATATGAGTTAGTTGCCATGTAAATTATAGATATCTTTCCTATTTGATGTCCTTTTAAAATATTTGGGCCCTCTTTGGTCACTAATGACAGTTCTCCTACTCAGGGTAACCAATCTTCTATGAATAGTACAGATCAGTTTTGCTGGAATTCTGGTAATTTATACAGATGGGGTCATATGCTATGAACTGGCATCTGGCTCAGTGTATTTGTGAGCTTCATCCATACTGTCACAGGTGGTTATAGATTATTCATGCTCATTGCTCTATGGTATGATATTCAATTGTGTGAAGATCCCATAATTCTTCTGTTCTACTGTTGATGGCCATTTGAGGAGTTTTCAGTTTGGGGCTAAGTTTTAGTTTTGCCTATTAAGAGTAGTGCTGTTGTAATCCTAGCACTTGGGAGGCTGAGGCAGGAGGATTGCAAGTTCAAAGCCAGCCTCAGCAATGGCGAGGCACTTAGCAACTAAGTGAGACCCTGTCTCTAATAAAATACAAAAAAGGGCTGGGGATGTGGCCCAGGGGTCGAGTGCCCCTGAGTTCAATCCCCGGTACCAAAAAAAAAAAAAAAAAAAAAAAAAAAGAGTAGTGCTGCTATGAACAGATGAATAGGTAAATAAAATGTGACATAAACACACACACACACACACACACACACACACACACACACACACACACATCTCAGCTGTAAAGAATAATGCCATATGGCATTTGGCAGAAAATGGGTGGAACTGGAGACTATCATGCTAAGTGAAATAAGCCAGTCCCTAAAAGCCAAAGGTCAAATGTTTTCTCTGATATGTAGAAGCTAATCCCAAATAAGCTGGGTGGGGGAGGGGATAAAAAAAGAGGATTAAAAAAGAAGAAGAAATATCAGTGGAATAGAGAACGGAGATTAAAAGGGAGGCAGGAGGGATGGGATAAGCAGAATGAATCTGACCTAACTTTCCTATGAATATATGTGAATATACCACAGTGAATCTCACCATCATATATATCCACAAGATAGTAGTTAAAAAAAAAAAAAAAGCTATAAGTAAATAGCAGAAAGATGAGTAAAGGGAAGGGAACAGGGAGAGGGAGGAGGGGAGGGACAGTGGAAGTACTGGGGCCTAACTTAGAACAAATCATATTCCATGCTTTTATAAGTTTGTCAAAATGAATCCTAATGTTATGTATAACTAAAAAGAATGAATAAAAAGAAAAAAGAATAGAGTTTGAACTCCTTAGATTGTCTACTAAATACAAAGGGCAAAAGGTACCTTTTTTTTTTTTTTTGTACCAGGGATTAAATTCAGGGGCACTCGACCACTGGGCCACATCCCCAGCCCTTTTTCGTATTTTATTTAGAAACAGGGTCTCACTGAGCTGCTAAGTGCCTCGCCATTGCTGAGGCTGGCTTTGAACTCGCAATCCTCCTGCCTCAGCCTCCCAAGTGCTGGGATTACAGGCGTGTGCCACCCGCCCAGCTAAAAGGTACCTTGTTAAAGTTAGTAGACAGCAGCTCAATCAAGCAATCAATGTGGTCCTCAGAGATGAGAGAGCAAATGGACATTAAGGTAACAATAGGAGGGGCACACATCACCCATGTTAAATATCCAAAAATATTTAACATGAATCCACTAATGAATAAACAACCAGAAAAATTTAGATTGTGAGACATTTTACAAAATAATTGGCCTGGAATCCTCAAAAATACAATGCCATGAGTGCTGTGGCCTGTGCTTGTAATCCCAGTCACTTGGGATCCTGAGGTAAGAGGATCACAAGGTTGAGGCCAGTCTCAGCAACTTAGCGAGACCCTGTTTCAAAATAAAAAATAGAAAGGACTGGGGATATGGCTTAGTGGTAAAGTACCCCTGGGTTCAATCCCTAGTCCTCCCAGGACCACCCCCCCCCCCAAAAAAAAAGGAAAAAAAGGACAAGCTTTTTTTGGGGGGTGGGGAGGGTACTGGAAATTGAACACAGGGGTTCTTCCCCAGTCCTTATTTTAATTTTGAGACAGGATCTCACTAAATTGAGGGTCTTACAAGTTTCTGAGGCTGAATTTGAACTTTTCATCCTCCTATCTCAGCTTAGTTTGAGACCTTGCCTCAAAAAATAAAAAGGGCTGGTGATGTATCTCAGTGGTAAAGTGCCCCTGGTTCAATCCCAGTACAAAAAGAAAAAAAAATTATATCCATTATATTTCTTGGGTGTGATTTTTTTTTTTTTTTTTTTTTTTTTTTTTTGGTGGGGGAGATACTGGGGATTGAACCCAGGGGCACTTAACCACTGAGCCATATCCTTTTTTGTATTTTATTTAGAGATAGGGTCTCACAGAGTTGCTTAGGGCCTCACTAACTTGCTGAGGCTAGCCTTGAATTTACAGTTCTCCTGCCTCAGCCTCCAGAGCTGCTGGGATTACAGGCCTGCATGACCGTGCCTGGCTTGAGTGTGATTTTGGTATTACAGTTATGGAGGAGAATATTTTTAGTTGATACATGGTTAAATAGATGTGAAATGTCAGGTGTACAACTAGCTTTCAGAGTTTTATTAGATACTTATCCCTACACCACACACACACAGAGTAATATTAAGGTAAATGTGGCAAAATGTTAACAGTTGTGCTTCTTGGTGAAGACTATTCCAGTACTCGCTTTTTTTTTTTTTTTTTTTAACCTTTTTCAATGATTGAGAAAGAGTATTATCTCATATATAATCCTCTGGGATTGTTTTCCTGGCCTAATGTCATATCTTTAAGATTCTCTCAAGTTGGTGCATGTAGCTGAGGTTCATTCATTGACTACTGCATTGTATTTCATCAAGTGTCTATAATTTATGTGTCCGCATTTCTTTTGATGTACATTTTTTCATTTTGGCTTTGTTTTGCTATTACAAACAGGGCTTCAAAGATATTTCCAAACCACCAGTGCTCCTCAAGTCCTTCAGAAATGAGGCTGAGCACCTCTGGGGTAATACCAGCACTCATTACTCAGGGACCCAGACTGACCGCAGAGCTGTTTCCTGTGGGGCCGTTCCTCCTCAGCCAGGCTGGTCTGACTTGTTCTCTTTGCTGACAGATTCCTGATTCTAGCTCTGAGATTTCAGAGCCCATCTATTGCTTCTCTCTCTCTCTCTCTCTTTTTTTTTTTTGTGTGGTACCAGGGATTGAACTCAGGGGCACTCAACCACTGGGTCACATCCCCAGACCTTTTTTGTATTTTATTTAGAGACAGGGTCTCACTGAGTTGCTAAATGCCTCGCCATTGCTGAGGCTGGCTTTGAACTTGCGATCCTCCTGCCTCAGCCTCCCAAAGTGCTGGGATTATAGGCATGCGCCACCGTGCCCGGCTATTGCTTCTCTTTTGAGTGAACTTTAAAGTCGCACCTAAAAATGAAACCGGTGAACATTTGTTTCTTCTAGATTTTGGAGGGACAGCTCTCATAAGACAAGCTTCAGCAGGAGAGCAGGAACTGTGCCTGGCTTGTTCACGTGGCACCCTCAGCACCAAACACCATGCCTGGCAGGTTGTCAGTGGTCAGGAAAGAAAACAGGACCTAGGAAAAGAGTTAACTAATGGACGAGCACAGGGGCGCCAGGAGTTGGCATCCGCCTTCACTGAATTGTGTGCATTTCATTTTGTAAGATCGCCCTGTAGTTATGAGACCTTTCTTGGATTTATTTCATGCTCTGACATTAGTCATATATTTGCCACTTAGAGGTATCACTTAAATTCTCCATCATGTAGTTTCCAGTTTGTTTTGCTGCTATGAATAGCACTTCTATGAACAATTTTTTTCCTCTTTCAGATTAATGCCTTATAAATTCCCAAAAGTGGAATTATGAATTCAAAGGATGTAAAAATCTCGCAAATCTGTTATATATTGCCCAAGAGATTGAATCTTGAAAACTGAACTAATTTACAGTGCCCTAGTCATATCTACTGATTTCCAAATAGTTCTGCTAAGAAAGGTTTTCTGTTTTTACTAGATTTTTTTTGGGGGGGGATGGGGTGGGGTGGGGTGAGGGGTACCTGGAATTGAACTCAGAGGCACTCAACCACTGAGCCACATCCCCAGCCCTATTTTGTATTTAGAGACAGGGTCTCACTGAGTTGCTTAGCACCTTGCTTTTGCTGAGGCTGGCTTTAAACTCAGGATCCTCCTGCCCCAGCCTCCCCAGCCGCTGGGATTACAGGCATTCAACACTGCACCCAGCTGTTATAGTTTAAATACTAGTTTTTTTTTTTAATATTTATTTATTTACTTTAGTTGTACACAATGCAATGCATTTATGTTTACATGGTGCTGCGGATTGAACCCGGGTCGCGAACATGCGAGGCGAGCGCTCTGCCGCTGAGCCACAACCCCAGCCCCTTAAATACTAGTTTAAGTATTTAAGTATTTAATTTCTAGGGATCTTTGCACCTTCTATGCAGCGATTTGACATCTGAATTTCCTCAAGTGTGATCATCTATAACTTCAAATTAATTTTTTTTTCGGTGCTGGGGATGAACCTAGAGCCTCACACACACATTAAACTCAAGTTCCAAAACTGAACCACACCACCCCTCAAGTTTTCTAATTGTAATTCAGTTGTCTCAATAATATTTAAAAGTAAAGATTTCTTTTTCCATTAGAGTGTTATTTTAGTGGATCGCACATTGAGTTTTATAACAGTTTAAATGTACTTCTGGAATTTCTTCTAATCCATTGGACTTTTTACTGTTTATTTTAATTCAATGCCATATGTTTTCCATGACTGGGACATCATCTAACTTGAAAGGTCAACTCTCCTCATTGCCTTTCTATTAAAAAAAAAAAAAAAAAAAAAAAAAAAAAAAACTTATTTGGAACTCTTGTTTGCTTTATTTTTGTTTTTCCATCTCAACAAATATTTACTAACTGACACTATGCCAAGGGTACTGAACCCATGTAGGAATTAAAAGGTCCTGCCCAGGGTCTGAGGATGTAGCTCAGGGATGGAGCATAGTATGCCAGAAGCCCTGGGTTTGATCCCAGGCACTCCCCACCAAAAAGCCCAAACCAAAAACCAAAGCCCCTGCTCAGGCAGTGCTTTTAATTCAGAAAGGGAGGAAGTGGCCTCACCAGGGAGGTGGCCAAGATAAAATGCTTAAGGAGCTCAGGAGAAGGCAACTGGGCAGCCTTAGGTGTGACTGCTCAGGTGTGAGACAGGTAAGGCCTCCTCAGGTGTGGCTCAGAGGTTAAGCACTCCTGGATTCACCCCCCACTACCAAAAAATAAAAATACAAAATAAATAGGTGCAGGGTGCAGAGACAGACCTATGGGAAGCTGGCGCTTCTGGAAGAGAGAAAAAAACAGGCAGAGAGGCTTCA
Organism: Tamias sibiricus; assembly: GCA_025594165.1. Taxonomy (NCBI): domain Eukaryota; kingdom Metazoa; phylum Chordata; class Mammalia; order Rodentia; family Sciuridae; genus Tamias; species Tamias sibiricus. The sequence continues at coordinate 17,148,392 of CM046660.1, read as the reverse complement.
CCGTACAGCACACGGGGCATCTGTGGGTAACTAATAGCAAGTAGCTCAGTTCGACTCATGCAAGGGGTTGAAAAGAAAGGGATGATCTGCCAGATGCGGTGGTGCACGCCTGTAATCCCAGTGGCTTGGGAGGCTGAGACAGGAGGATCACAAGATCAAAGCCAGCCTCAGCAAAAGTGAGGCACTAAGCAACTCACTGAGACCCTGTCTCTAAATAAAATACAAAATAGGGATGGGGATGTGGCTCAGAGGTTGAGCACTCCTGGATTCACCCCCCACTACCAAAAAATAAAAATACAAAATAAATAAAAATAAAAAGGGCTGGGGATATAGCTCAGTGGAAGAGCACCCTGGGTCCAACACCCAGTACTGCCCCCCAAAAGTAGTTATAGTTAGGACTTTGTACATTGAGTATTGTATGAGTCCCTCTATATTCACAGCCTCTCTTCTTAATAATAATAAAATGGCAATTATTTAATATTATTTGATAAGAAATGATTCTGTGCCTAGTATTGTACTGGATACATCTTTCAGACATACTTATCTCGTTTGTATGTAATTCTCACAATAACCCTACAAGGGGGAACATGATTGTTCCCATAAGTGTCCCAAATGAATACACTTAAGCCTCTACCTGAGGTCACACAGCTGATGAGTGGCATTAATCTTGGTCCCTTGAATCCTGCCCCTATTTCTGTTTCTGGAGGACTGAGAGGTGGAGGGAACACGCCAGCCACACCCCAACTCCTGCCTCAGTCTACAGGACAGAGGAACCACCAGTGAGAGCCACTTCCCACCACCCTCCCAATACCCCAGGGACATCAGGGAAGCCTGCGGAACTCTGTACCCTTTATTTCCCTGTAGAAGGTCCCTGCCCACCGCAGATGCATTTCACCACTTCTTTTTGAGGTGACCCCTGAGAAGAGAAAAGAAGAGCCCTCCATCCTACTCTGCGATTTGTCGCTGTGGGTGATGTCTGTGTGCTTGTCTTCCTTCAATGCAGGGGAACACAAGAGGCAGTGACCAGGACCCCTGTGTGTCCTCAGGATCTTAGAGTCTTGAAGGAAAGGTCAGTGGCAGCCAGGGAGAAGGGAGAGGAGGGCCTGCAGGCAGAGGGAGCTCAGGAGAGGCAGCTTCTCAGAGGGAGCACGTGTGCAAAGGCCTGGTGGTGCTGGGGAAGGCTCAGGCAGGACGGGGCAGAGGGTGCCAAGGGAGCCAACGTGCAGGGGCCGAGGTTTCACAGCCTTCTTCCTGCAACAGTGCAGGAGAACAGGATGTGCATTCAGAGGGACTAAAGTGGGGAAGGGGCAGGGCTGAGGTGGGCAGAAAGTGTGGACCCAGCAGAACAAGTGGGAGGGTCTGCACTAGAAGGGTGCAGCGCCAAGGGCCTGGGAAAAGGGACAGAGAGGTTCCCAGGAGAGGAGGAAGGGCAGGAATGGAACCAGAGTTGGACCAACTCCATCTGTTTCCTAAGAGGCTGTGGCAGGCTGACCCTGGAATTGGCCTGGGCTGCAGATGGCACCTTACAGCCTTCCACCAGCCTGCTGTTTACTGACACATCCCCTAGCTGAGGAGTCACTAGGATCTGCAGTGCCCAGGTTGGATTCCAATCAGATTCATAGAACCTAATCATGGGAAAGGGGCCCTCCCCATCCCACGCAGGACTAACAGGAAGACATACTTCCTGTCAGCAATGCCTGGCCCTTCAAGTCCAGGGACCCCCACTGGAGCTGCAGGGGTTCGTAGGCTCAAAGGAGGGACAGGCCTCGGTCATCTGTCAGCACTGTGCAGTCTCAGTAAACAACACTGAATGAACGAATGAGCTTGTGAACCTCTGACCTCAGGGAAGCCGGGGTGCCAGGCTGGGGCACCTTGAGTCCCTCACTCTATACTTGTTAATTGACATCTCCTTGGAAAGGGCACTACAGTGACCCTGAGCACATTGAGGGTGGCTAGGTCCCTGCATCCTGGGCCCACTGGGACATGGGAGAACGAAATGCCCAAACAGCTGCCCTGTAACTGAGGGCTGCTTACTCCACTCTGTTCCTCAGGATCCCTCTCAAGAGGACAAAGAAGAGCCGGGCGCGGTGGCTCACGCCTGTAATCCCAGCACTTTGGGAGGCTGAGGCAGAGGATCGCGAGTTCAAAGCCAGCCTCAGCAATGGCGAGGCACTTAGCAACTCAGCGAGACCCTGTCTCTAATAAAATACAAAAAAAAGGGCTGGGGATGTGACCCAGTGGTCGACTGCGCCTGAGTTCAATCCCTGGTACCACAAAAAAAAAAAAAAAAAAAAAAAAAAAGAGGACAAAGGAGAGGGTGTCCTAGAGCGCTTGGAGCTAGGGAGAAATTTTCCAGCTTTCCCTAACATACGCCTCGGGGCTTCATCTGATCTGGTACTGGCCTCACCTGCATTGGAATCTCATTTTCCCCACTTTCCAGTGGTGTGGTCATAAGCAAATTCTTTGCTCAACTCTTGACTCATAGGGAATAAAGGGCAAGAGACACTTATGGGACTGTGAGAGGTGAGGAGCAGCTGCCTGGAAAGCACTGGGCCCCTGTCTGGGCCTCCACTGCTGCGGTCATCCTTCCATTTTTTTTTTTTTTTTTGGTACCGGGGATTGAACTCAGAGGTATTTGACCACTGAACCACATCCCCAGCCCTATTTTGTATTTCATTTAGAGAGAGGGTCTTGCTGAGTTACTTAGGGCCTTAATAAGTTGCTGAGGCTGGCTACCTCCTGCCTCAGCCTCCTGAGCCACTGGGACTACTGGTGTGCGCTATGGTGCCCAGCCTCATCTCTCCTTTTTAATGCATAAATCAATGGTGGATTCAAATGAAGACTCTCCTGGGAAGTTCACAGCATTCTCATCTCCTCTGACCAAGTCACAGGATCATGTGGCATCAGAGAGCCAAGACTTCTCTGGTCTGAGCAAATGGACACCCAAACCCAGGCTTCCTCCTCCCACACCTATACCCAGGGAGAGCAGGGATCCATTGCAAGCACAGTGGGTTGGGGCACCTGGGGCCCTGGCAGCTCACTGAGGGCCAGCAGTTGGAGAAAGGAAAACTGAGTTTTTTGGGGAAAGGAAAAGTGAGTTTTTTGGGGAAAGGAAGAAGGCTCTGAACTCTGATTCCTGCGGGGAGCCAGCTGGAGGTGCGGGGAGTTTTTCTGGCTGGCTCTGGAGGCAGCAGCAAGTACCAGAGGACTTGCTACCCGATTTCTCTTAGAAGTAACATTCCCTCCCTGTCCTTTGGACCAAAATCCTTCCTCACAAGAGGATTCCTCAAGTTCTTCTCACTTCACAACTTGGAGAGCAGATCCCCCTTTCTAACCCCGACCTCGTTCTTCTGCTCGGGAACCTCCAGTGCTTCTCCAGGGTTCCCACAGCCAGCCTGCAAGTTGCTTCCCCATTTTGGCCTCCCAGGAACCTGGCCAGTTTCCTTCAGGAGCCCAGCAAGCTTCCACATTATCCCCAGGAGAGTCCAGCCCACCTTTCTGGTCTCCCCTCTGCTCCCCTCCCTGTTCTGCAAAGCCTGGCCCACCTGACCTCTCTCCAGAGAGCCTCACTCCTTGGAGAGAGCATGCGCTCTCTCTCTCTCTTTTTTTTGTACCAGGGACTGAACTCAGGGGCACTCGACCACTGGGCCACCCCCAGCCCTTTATTTGTGTTTTATTTAGAGACAGGGTCTCACTGAGTTCCTAAGTGCCTCGCCATTGCTGAGGCTGGCTTTGAACTCGCGATCCTCCTGCCTCAGCCTCCCAAGTGCTGGGATTACAGGCGTGAGCCACTGCGCCCGGCTCTCTCTCTCTCTCTCTCTCTCTCTCTCTCTCTCTCTCTCTCGCCTCTTGCTATTAAGCACTCCTGCCCCAGCCTTTCACTTCCTAGTTTCATGACTCAAATAAACTATCAGATCCCTCTTAGCCTCCACTTCCTCCTCTGTAAAATGGGTCCAACAACACCTATCTCCTTGGGTGTTTTCAGAATCAAATGAGAAATGGCACACTGAGCCTTTTAGCATGGCTGTAAGCCATGAGCAGGCACCCACCAGTGGAATCCCACCTCCCCATACTGTTAAATGTTCACCGTTTCATTCTCCCACAAGATTTTATTTTTCCTGGGGATGCATCTTACACTCCTCCCCAAGTCCTTGGCTCAGTGCTGAGCAAACTGAATGCTCCAAAAATGCAGTAATACATCAATTAACTAAGAGGATGCCTCCAGAAACAAGCTTTGTGGGGCACTCCACAGGGGTGGAAAAAAGATGGATCCTGTCATTGCACATCAAGAAGGCCCTGCAACCCCTTGGCCCCAAAGGGCTCCCTGTTGGTGGTCAGGAAACCACCCACATAGCGCCTCCCTGGGGTATTTTCACCACCAGGCTGGACTGCCAAGCCAACCCTACCTCCCACAGCATTTCCTGGGGCTCCCAGTGCTGGGACTTCTCCCAGGGCTCACCTGATTCATCAGGTGAGAGAGATGAGAGCTCTTCAGGAAGGAATTCAGTCAGGAAGCTCTGCACAGGCTTCCCAAAGGAGGGACAAATGGCAGTTGGCAGGGTGGGGGCAGAAGCACACCAGGAAGAGGGGAGAGATGTGTGCAGAGGCAACAGGAGAGTTAGGCCAAAACTTCATTCACTTTCTGCTCAACTGCTCCAGTGGGAACCACCTCACCCCCACCATATCCTCCCAGACCTGGGCTTCTTCTGGTGGTGTGATCCACGTTGTGCAACCTCTGAGGCTGTGGGTGCTGTGGTCCAGGGGCACAGTCGTGGGGACAGCACGGGGGACCAGAAACAGGTCAGGAGGCAAGGGGACGCTCCTGGCCTCCTTGTTCTCCCTGACTGGGCCCCACACCAGGAACCTCCAGCTCCCTCTGTCCAAAGCTCCCTGGGGGAAAAGGCCGAGTCAGCACTCTGGCCGTGACTCTCTCCCAGGGCCTGCCTTTAAACACAGGCTGAGGCTCTGGGAATGGCCATCCTCTTCCTCCTCCCTCCCACTGCTCCTTCGAAGAGGAGTGAGGCTCAGGAAGGAGTGCAGGAGGCCTGTGCTCTGCGTGCTTTGTGTTTGTCCAGCCTGCAATTCCAGGTTGGTCTGGAATTCAGGAGGGGACTCTTCCTGGTGAGAATGTGGGTCACCTGGCCCCCCTTTCCTTCTCCTGGGCAGATGCAAGTCTTGGATGGCCACAGCACACCGGGTCAAGCCAGAGGCTTCAGGCTTCCCAGGGGCTGTCTGGTCCTGGCACAAAACTGCATTCGCTGCTCTGACTGTCCCCTTTCACTCACCCCAACCCTGAATTAAATGTAAAGCAGGAGTCCTCCCAGCACCCAGCTGCTTTTACTCCTGACAGCCCCCAAGAAGTGGATCTTTTCCTTTACCTCTCAGATTCTTGGCGATGGGTCTGTCTATCCCCACATTTTGCTGTCACCCCTTGAAAGAGCAGCAGGAAGACAAGGGTACAATTTGGGGGTTTGTTTGGTTGGTTTTCTGTTGGTCAAGTTTTGGCATCTTTAGCAGCTCTTTTGCCGCTAAAGATCTGTCCACTGTGGAGGGGAGCCCGCTTGGCCAGGGCCGCCCAAACAGCATCACCCTCAAAAACACACACACACACACACACACACACACACACGCAGGCACCCAGTGTGTCATTTCATCTTCATGGCATAAAATTGCCCCACAGAGCTCGATTGGAGCCCTGTGGATGCCTCATGCCACAAGCCGTCCTTGAAGACCAAGTGTGCAAGAGAAAATATAAACAGCCCCCCACCCCGCCCTGCCACCCCGTCGAGATGCAAGAAGGGCAGAAGAACCCTTGAATCCGGATAGTTCGAAACCCCAATAGCGCACCAGTCCTGGGACAGAGCTGGGGACCGGCTGGGGACCGCGGGACCGAGCCCCTGGTTTCTCCGGGCGCGCAGGGCCGGCGCCGGGTGGTCCGGGAGGCCGGGAGGGGGTCCTTCCCATCCCGCCTTCTCCCAGGCGGCTGAGCCCCCGGCTCCCCTCCCCCGCCGCCCGCCACATCTGGTTCCACTCAGGTCCTCCCCCACCTCCAAGCGCGCTCCTCCTCCCCTCTCCTCCCCCGCTTTCAGAAAAGCCGAGACGATTTTTAAAAACCCAGTCACACACACACGCACACGCACACACGCTTCTGGGGAAAAGAGGGGGGAAAGGAGGGAAAAGTCTGGAGAGGCCCGTTTCCCGCGCCCGGCCCCCGAAGTTGGCCAAGTTGGCAGCGCCTTACCCGGGAGGGTGGCGGCGGCGGCGGCGGCGGCCCCGGGAGGGTTGAAGTGCAGCCCCCCCAGGAGCAGGACGCAGCGCAGCAGGTGACTAGGCCAGTGTGCGGGGGACTGAAGGACGGGCCCCATCCCCGCGGCGCTCAGTGGACGCGGGGACCGAGGGCGCACGGGGCGGTGCGCGGTGGCAGCCCTGGAGATGGCTGAGGTGGCTGAGGGGCTCGCGTCCTCCTCCGGGTTGGGACGAAGTGATGCCTCCCGGGGAGGAGGAGGGAAGAGGCAGGCCGGGTGGAGGGAGGGCGGAGGGAGGAGCGCAGAACCCGGGAGGAGGGTTGGAGGGGCAGAGGGGAAGGGAAGCGGGCAGCGTGGGAGGGGAAGGGGAGGAGGCGTGGGGCTGGGGACCAGGCTGCAGAGAAAGCGTCAGGAGGGAGAGAAGGGGGCGGGGGAGGATTCGCGCGGACAAGGAGGACCCCAGCGTGCGTTCTTTTTTTCCCGGTTTCCTAATCTCTCCCCGCCGCGCCTTCCCTCTCTTTTCTGTCCCGGCTTGGAGCCCCAGACGCTGCGTCACAACTCCCCAACTGGCGCGGGCGGGGAAGCAACTGCAAAACTTTCCGCAAACTTCACCGCGTGGCGGGACCTGGGCTGCGAAGCACGGCCAGCCGAGGGCGGGGGCGAGTGACTGACCCAGGTGGTTAGACCAGGCCGCCAGCACCCCCTCCATCCCGCCTCCTCCTGCCAAAATTTCTAGCCGCCAAGCATCCACAGCTTCTTTGCCTGGGAGGACCCCTCCCCCGGTCTGGAAGAGAAAGGGCGGAGCCCTGGGTCCCGCCACCCGGGCGAAGAATGGGGGAGGGGAAGGCAGGGCCCCAGTTCAGTTGTTGCCCGTCCCGTTTTAGCATTTATGTGACCCCTGTGTTATTGTTACTGGCTGAAATGGAATGTAGCACCTTTGTTGGTTGGGGCCGCATCCAGAAACCTGGAGAAAATCTGTCCACTTGATGTCCCAGAAGACCGGCATCATTCCCACCAACTGGCCGGTAGCAAAGGACCAAATGAAAATTTCATAAACGGGGAAGACAATCCAGTTATTCAATATTACGCAACAGGTCACTGCAGAGCAGAGCACTGGATTGGGAGTCGGGATGCTGGAGCCCAGCCCCAGGTCTACCTCATATTTTCTGAGCATCCCTAGAAAAATCGCCTGTGATCTCCGGGCTAAGAGCAGGGCTGGGACATTTGGAGATCCTAAATGCAAAGGAGACTCACGTTCTCCCACCCCAAGTAATAAAATAAATACACTGTGAAACTGGAATATAAATTTTATTGTTTTCCTGGGCTGTCCACCAGGGCACTTTTTTGGAAAAAACAAGTTGGGCTTTTCTTTTTTTATGACTCTGGCCTTGGGTAATCTTCCCCAGCACTTAGCTCCTCCCATCTGTGCCAGCTGATTTTCTTGGCAAATAATCATTCCAGTGACTGCATGCCCCAAAGGCAGCACCCACCAAAGCCCCCTACAGTGCCTTGGAAAGGCTCCCCTAGCCACACTCTGGCCCTGAAAGATGGTAGGTAGCCACACCAAAAACCCTGTCATTCCATGGCTACATGGCTAGCTTGGGCAGCCCTGAAAAGGCCAGGTGGCTTTCTGGAAACTGCTTCTTCGATGCGCCCTTGGGATGCTCTTCTTGGTGTCTCTACATGTTAATGGCTGAATCGTGGTGCTGGGGCTGCCTCCAAGATCCTCCTCTTGGTCTTTTCTCTACCAGCCCTGTTATCTGCAAGGGATCTGAGGATTTGCCATCTTCAGCTGAGCCACCCTCTCCCTGTCTGAACAGCACAAACTCAGGATACTTCTGGAATGGGGCTGGATCCCCCCTTCTTGACCAGCCTGAATAAGTTTTGGCATTCACCCACTGACAGGTCAGAAGCCAACTCCCTGACATCACCAGAGTGTGTCGTGGCTCCAGAGAGTCCACCACTTGCCAGCAGAGTCTACTATGTGTCCAGCACAAGAGGTGTGCTTGTTCCTGTTCCCCACAGTCACCAAGAGCGTGTGCTGCTTCCCTGTGCCAGCTGCTGGGGAACACAGATGGGCAGGAACAGCCACAGCCACAGCTTCATTTGGTAAGGTAAAGTAGATGAAATTTTTGCCATATTCCAGGGAGAGAAGATTCTACGCTGGCCAGGACAGAGGTTAGTTCAAGCCACTGAGGCCCTGTTCCAGTCTCTGCGGAAGGGGAGACTTCTTGCTCTAGCACACCAGCGTTTTGTTAGTGCTGATCATCTGTCTGAGCATACTACTCCTGCCACCATCTGCCTTTGATCTTGACCTCTCAGGGCAGAGAGCAGGGCCACATCTGGCCAATTCTGTGGAGAATCCAGCCTAGTTCCCTACTTCTTGAAGCTCCTAGGCAGGCTTGATTGTCAATAGGATATGGCCACAGTTTGCAGGAGCCTTAGGTCTTGTGAGGGCTGGGGATTTCGAGGAACCCAGCACCCAGATCCTCATCTGTTTTCAAGAAAGCCCAGAGTCCTCTGTGCCCATGCCTCCCCCCTCCCATTCCCCCTCCCATGAAAGCTTGACTGAATGCTCTTTACTGAGGGCCTATGAGGTGCCAGGCTTCAGGCCAGATGCTTGGGACTTAGTGAGGTTTCTGACCGGTTCCAGGGGATTTTTGCCAAGACGATACTTGCTATAGTGGAATCAATACTGAGAAATGGCTTTCCATAGGCCCTGGGGTGAGGGGATGGGGTGTGTCTGTGATTTCATTAAATCAATTTAGTAAAAGGAGTGTAGACTTGGAGTCAGACCCAAGTAAGAATCCCAACTCCATTTACCAGCCTTGTGACAGTTAGCAAGTTACTTCAGCTCTAAGCTCACAATTCTTATTTGTAAATGGGCAACCTTGTTTTCTATCTTCCTTTGTATCAGGGCATCTCCCTACAAATCCTGTCTCTTCATCTAGCCTTCCCCTCCCTGTCCCCTCCCCACTGCCTTTTGAGATCTGCACAGGTCAGATTTATCAGGATTGGGACACTGGGTGTCACAAGAACAATACAACCTACCCTCATTGTCCCAACATTTCAAGTGTTTAACTGTGTGCAAAAATGGTACCTTGAAGTGTAAATGAATCCAGGCAGAAGCATCTTCAAGATCAATGTGCCTGGCTTAAAAAAACCCACATTTACAAGCAGCTCCACTGGAGGCAGTGAAGTCCAGGCGACACCCAGCTGAGTTACCCTTCTGCCATTTACTTAGCCACATGACCCTGAGCAAGTCACTTCCCTTCTGAATCTCAGGCACTTCTGAGGAATGTGTTTTGGTATGGTTACTCACTGTGCTTAGGTTCCTTGGCATGAGTTTCCTCTTTTCTGGTTCTGCTGCTTAGCAGCTTCTGCTGCTGGAGAGCACCCAGGGGAGGCAGAGCACCCTTCCAGGCCAGGCCTACGACACAAGCTGAGGAAAAGGAAGCACAGGCAGGGAGGAAGAAGGCAGCTGGGTGGTCAGGCAGAGAGGGAGGCTGTAAAGAAAGAAAGACTTGGCCAGCTTTTGTCGGAGGCAACTAGAGAAAGGGGTATGACCTTTTCTTCACTGGTAGGATTGCTCCACCCTGTACCCTCTCCAAGCCGGGGCCAAGCATGGGGCTGGCCTGGGTGCAGCCCACCCTTTCTACCACCTCCTTGGCTACAGTATCACAAATGAAAGTCCATGGGGCCCTACTCAGGCAAGCCACCTGCTCCACCAGGAGGAGGCAGACTCAGGATTCACACAGCCCCAACTATCAAAGTTTGGCTTTGCATACTCCAGGCTGCGCAACCTTGGGAAAGTCTGTTTCCCCCACATCCACATCACTGTGGAGTTCTGTCTTCCCTTGACTGGACTCCCCCAATATGGCCACTAATCGAACTTGAGAAGAAAATTCTGCCCACTCTCCTTAGATCCTACCCTTCTCCCTCTTATGGGTAACACCTAGAAGGGCTTCCGGGCCTCTGAATGTGGTCTACTCACTTTCAACACAGGCCTTGTATTAGAAGACCACACTTTTAAAGTGACTCCCAACTCTGGCTCCCCACCCCTCAGGGGCTACAGAAGGTTACCTCACAGTGCCTTCCAGGAAGAAGAGGTTCTAGGAGTCCAGACTCTTGACTCCCAAGAATTTGGGACACAAACTCCCACTTAGAGGAGCCACAGGAATGTTGTCAGCTGTCAGCAGGGCCCTGGAGTTAAGCTCGGAGCAAGAGGGCTCAAGGACTGGGAGTCCAGGCTTCAGCAGGGGTCACAAAACTAACGTCTCTTAGATAATCACTGGCTCTGGCCTCTGCTTGGGAGCTTGAACAGGTCAGGAGCAAGCTGGCTAGTGGAATTCAGAGAGGGGCAGAAGTTGGCCTGAGGCACTACAGCAAGGAAAGGAGGGGACCACAGAGTTGAGCTGAACGATGAGCTACAATAGAGTGGGATGTAGTCCTAGAATTTTCTATTGTCCTACCCCGTGAATGTGAGTGGAGGTGAAGGACATTATCACTCTGCTTTATAAGGGCCTCCCCAATCTGGAGCTGCAGTGCCTCTGCGCTGTTCCTGCCCTGGGGATGGGGCTGAGCCAGGAGTCTGGGCTTCCTCTGGCTGGGCTGGCAGCTTCTGTACCTCCTTCCGTCTTCAAGACGTTGTCCTTGCTGCTCCATGACCCCTGCTTCCATATCTCCAACTCAGGAAGGACAGGTGGGGTGGGATTTTCTCTAGTCTCAGTACTTTAACCTCTGAAGCAAGGCTGGGCCCAGCAACAGTGGCCCAGAGGATGTAAAGGCAAAGGGTGGTTTTGCAGGTGCAGAACCTCCCCTGATCCAGCCTTCTCTAGGCCTCTGGCAGAGCAGAACCCTAGACCAAAAGAGGAGCCAGGTGGATGCATCCAGCTGGCCCACCATCCCCAACCCAGCCCCAAGAGGCTGGCCAAACCTTTCCCAGCCCCCAGTGGAACAGCAAATAGTAAATGGGGCACCTTGGAGAGTCTGCTTTCTAGAGGGTGGTGACCAGCATTTTAAAAAATGAAATAAATGTCACAGTGCATTGCATGTGAGTGAAGTTCTATTCTGTGGAACATGTACTAGGTGGAGATGTGAAGTATATCATGGAGTGTGCTGCCATTAAACAAATCTGAAAAACACTGCTTTCGAGGACCAACCACCCTGCCCCCCAGCTATTCCTGCTCAGTTCCTGACCAAAGCATTGCATCTAACACACAGCCCCACCTCCTTGTCTCACCTCCAGGGTCCATCACTCACCCACAGAGGGCTCTATTTGCCCTTCACAAACACTTTGGCAGGCCATACTGCCTGGAGTCCTTTAGCCAGGCCCTAGGCTCACTGTAACCACAAGATGGCAGGTGAGGTTTGGGTAACCTTGACCCATTCCTGCTTATCCAATCAGAACACTTAGGAGCAGAAGATATATTTTCTACAGGCAGGGAAGGATTGTGCTTCCTAATCTATAGACTACAGAAGCAGATGATCTTGGGGAGCCTTCAGCACTAATGTTCTGTGAAGCCACACCCCCATGTTCCCACCTAAATTCACTTCCAGCCCGGATTGCAGGGACAGGGATGCTGTCCAGACTGGCTAGACCTAAAAAGTAGACTTCCAAGGGCTATTAGCCAGGAGGGAGAGGAGAGAGACAGTGACAGGATTAGGGCAAAATATGCCTGGTTTAGGATTGGCCTAATTAGGGCAAAACTACAACTTCTCCTGGGAATCCGAGTGCCACTTTTCACTTACAGCCATCTCTCCCCAAAGATGGCACTCTGGCCACAGTTCTCCCCACAAAATCCACTTGACAAAATTTCCAACCTGCAGTCCCCTTCCCAGTCACTGCAGCTCTACCCACTGATTGTCACCAACCCCCCTGGGCCTGTTTCCTGGTTGTAAAATCAATGAGATACTTCTACCTCGCCTATGCCTAGGCTAAGAAGCAACACAGCTGAGAAATTTCTTTGCAAAGCAGAATGCTTGACTCCCTTTCCTTTGCCCCTCCTCAAGCTTAAATTGCTAGAGTTGTATAGGAGGCCACCAGCACTGGTTGCTCCCTGAGGCTAGCAGAGCTGAGATTAGCAGAGTCCTCTGGCTGGACACTTCCCACCACACACAGGAGGCCTGACCCAGGGCCAATGGGGTGGGGCCCAGTCACTCAGCCAGCTGCTCTCTGACCCTCACACCACGGGGTCTCCTGCCCAGAGCCTCACACATACACACATCCTTCACTGACTCCAGCCAGACTCAGGCCCCTGCTGGGCTCCTCCAGCACAATAGCACTCTTGTATTCCCTGCCCCCAAGAGGTCTCAGACCTGCTCCCAGGCCTGCCTGTTTTCCCAGCCTCTGGCAGGTTCCCCCAATCCACCCTCAAAGCTCACCAGCAGCCACTCCCTCTTCAACTCTCCTTTCTTCCCCCGCAAGCTCTCCATTACTCTCTCCTCCCCCACTCCTCCAAAGAACTGGGGCAGGCCAGCCCCAAATTCTCCTCACACACAGGACCCCCATCCAGGCTGCCCCTTAGGTTCAGAAGCAGTCTCAGTTAAGATACGGATATTGAGTTATGGTGTATTTTAAGAGAAGGCCCAGGGTGAGAATCTTTGCTCAAAGGAGGGAATGGTTCTTGAGTGTACTGTCAGGAGCCTGTATAAGAGGCTCTTGTTGTTGGTTCCCATCACGACAGCCAATATCTGACAACAGTCCTAGAACAGTCCAGAGCTTAAAATAATTTTATTCCCAATGTAGAAAAACATACAGGTCTCATCTCTGACTTCCAGTTGGGTGAGTTCAGAAGAGGCCCGAGGGCTGGGGGTGTAATTCAGTAACAGAGCATTTGCCTAGCATGCTAAAGGGCATGAATTTGGTTAATAAAAAGAATTTGGGGGTCTCATGACCCCACCTAGACCATCCCTGGCTGTGTTCTCAAAAGTGAGCCTGCATCAGCATCACCTGGAGGTGACATCAGAAAGCTAAGCCCCACCTCAGTTTCTGATCAGTGGGTGGGGTGGGGGCCTGAGACTGCACTTCTAACAAGCTTCCTGGTAGAGCTGATGCTGCTGGTCATTCTGAGAAGCACTTGTCTATAGGATACTTCTCCCAGACTCAGCCAGAAGCAGTATTGGAGCCAGGTTAAGAGGAGACCCACTAACCTAGGAAGAGACTGATGTTGAATCTCAAGTCGGAGGGGCCGTTTCCAGAAGTCTGAATCACCTACCCCAGGTCAAAGTATCATCTGACACGCTGGTGAGTAGGAGGTTCTGAACCTCAAACCCATGAACCTTGTGTGTGTGTGTGTGTGGGGGGGGGTCCAGGACCAACCAACTCTTGCACTTGGTCTGTGTGTGTATGTGTGTGTGTGTTTTAAATACTGGGGATTGAACCCAGAGGCGCTTAACCACTGAGCAACATTCCACTGAGAAACATCCTTTTCTAATATTTTGAGACAGGGTCTTACTAAGTCACTGAGGCTGGGCTTGAACTTGCGATCCTCTTTAGATCACATTTTGTATTCCCCTCTTATGTGGCAGGCCCTTTACCTATCTTATTGTTACCTCTTGCTCCTCTAGAGTGAGGAGATATCCCTCAGATTTGCAGAGGTGGGATTTGAACCCAGACAATAATTTTAAAGTTCAGACTCTTCTGAGTGATTCTATCTTAAGAAAGGAAAACAGATGGCTTGGGCAATTTGAATGATGACATAAGGGAGGGCAGGAAAGATGCTCAGAAAGAAAAAAGAAAATCACTAAGGTAGGCCCAACTAGTTGTAAACTTTGCCTTCTTAGAAGAAGTCAATGCTTGCTTCTAGCTCTAGGATTCTAAGAGATAACTATGTTTAAAGAGCGCTGTTTTCTAAATTAAGAAACATAAGAGCTCCTGACAGCTAATCTTAGCTGGAAGAAAACCTATCCTTCCCAGACAGGAGGAGGGGGATACACCTTCAAAAGACAGCTGGTATGCCAGGTCAGCCACAAAAGTGGGGTGCATGCAGCTCTTCTGGTGATTCTCCTCTCAATGCTGCCCACCCCCCCCCATGGAAGGTCCCAAATCCCTCCCCCCTCAGTCTCCCACATTTTATCTTTTCCTGGGCCTGGGCCCCTATTCCTGGATCTGAGCCAACAGCTGGCCCATCCCTATCCTGTTCGTTGCTGTACCCCACCATACAAGCCTAGTTCTTAGTACATCAGAGGCACAAAATGCATCACATGAATCAATACATTCCCACTGTGCCTGCAGTGTCCAAGGGGCTCTGCTTCCTGCCAGGACCTCCACCCCCCACCCCAATCTAACACCCTTGATGGTAAGGGCTGTGTTTGGAAGTTGGAGAAATAGAGGAAAATCAAGAGGCTGGGAAATTTTCTCCTTAAAACTTTAATATCCTTCCTCTCCTGCCCCCAACTGGGAAAGGCCAGAATAGTCTGGCTAGGTTTAATTACAAATTAATAAACATTTTTGTATCATTGTGTAAAGTAAATCAATATTGTGGCAATAGGGGCTATCCTTAGAGAAGGTGAAACGCACCACAACAAAGTCTGTCATGGACAACCCCACTTAGTGATTTCACAGGCTCCTTCCATGACCAGGAAAGGTCAGTGCTCTGTGTGCTCGTCGGGGCTGGCCCACACAGTGGAAAGATATCTTGCTCTGACTTGGCCAAGCCCAACCAGGTCCTGGACCCAATCAAAGCAAGAGGAGATGGTGTCTTTTTCAGGACGAGGGGAGAAAAGGCAGATGGATAAGGCAATCCTGAGCTTCACTCATCAGCCCACGGGAAAAAAGGAGACAGGAAATTAGAGCAAAGGCATAAAGATGAACTTTTTATTTCAACCTTAAAAAGTTAATTAAAAAACTAAATTGTAGCCAGGCACAGTGGTGCATACCTGTAATTCCAGAGGCTCAGGAGGCCGAGGCAGGAGGATCATGAGTTCAAGATCAGCCTCAGCAATTTAGTGAGGCTGTAAGCAATTCAGCGAGAACCTGTCTCTAAATAAAATATTCAAAAGGGCTGGAGATGTGGCTCAGTGGTTAAGTGCCCCTGGTACCAACAAAACAAATAAACACAAAAACCAAAACCAAAACCAAAAAAAAAAAAAAAAAAAAGAAACTGCAAGATCACTGTAGAGAGGAAAGGGGAAAAAGGCACAGAACTGAATTATTTAGTTGGTTTAACATGGTCTCAACTTCATCTGTCTCTTTGTCTTTTCATGTATATGAAGACCACTCTGTTCAATCAACCTGCTGCTCTCTGCTTAGCAGCTTGAAGGCAGTGGTTTAAAAAAAAGAAAAGAAAAGCAGGGCTGGAGATGTTGCTCAGCGGTCGAGCGCTTGCCTAACACGAACAAGGCACTGGGTTCCATCATTGCCAGTGGCACAAACAAAAGAAAATCAAAGAGAAAAGCACATGCACATGTGCTTGTGCTCGCACACGCACACACACATACACACACAGGCATGTGTGTATAAATATCAACATTTTATTTCAATAAAATAGTTTTTAAAAAGCTGAGGGCACCAAGGCTGACTTATTTCCTTCCGCGTTCCATATAACACCTACCCATTCAGTTTGGAATGTTCCACCCTCTCTTAAGATGGCTTGATACTGAGGAGAGAGGGCAGGTCCACAAAAGAAACAACAGTCTTAGAAAACGTGTCATCAGTGACATTTTTCACGTATAAAAGAAACACTAGAATCATGAACTATTTGAGAGCTCTGCCCTTCCTGACTCCCTTCCTGCCCAGAAAACAAGCAGGCCTGAATGCTACATCTTTAAATATTTCTGGCTGAGCCCTCTTGCCACATCTGTCAGTAACATTCCAAGCTGGCTACCACATGTTCAGGCTCTGGCCCCCTTCCCTCTCCTGCCGAGGGCTCTGCTGTTTCAAGGGCACTGTGGGGCCACATGTCTCCCATTTCAGCTCCATCTTCAGTTAATCACATGTCTCAGAAACAACCAAATGTTTTCAAAAATTAGTTCCAAAAGAACATTCATAGTTGAAATACCTATTTTCCTTGAGATGATTTTTTAAAAATTCCACTTGATGTATCTATTAAAGTGAGCTAGACAAAGTGTGTGTGTGTACATGCACACATAAACACACACACCAGCACACACCCACCAAATTTAGAGTACTGGGAGTAGGTTGTTTCCTGCCAAAAGATCTAACAGAAGAAAGCTTATGTGCTGATCAAGTTTTAATAATGTGGTTAACAAGAAATGTACACCATTTAGCAAGCACACAAAGATTGTGGGTAGGAACTACTGATCCCTGGAGCTTTTGGCTTCCCAGACTGTTTTCTGCCTACCTTTGGAACAGTTTCGATAGTTACTACATTCAGAGAATCCAGGAGGACTGCATGGACAGATGAACCTTTATTTAAAAAAATAGCACTTCAAATAAATTAAAAGGGACAACCGTCAAGTGTTCAAATTGTGAAGAAATAGTTGAAAACCTAGAGAGACTCCAAGCTGCAGTCTTCTAACCTCATTCTTTGTCCAATGGCAAAAACCCGCGCATCTCAGTACTCCCACTCCCTTCTTTCCCAACTGAGACGAGGGAAGCAATTGCAAGCAGGAGACCAGACGGAGGAGAAAGCTGCATCTGACTGGAATGAACATTGCCACGTACTTGCTAATACGGGTTTCACTTTATGACCAAATGTATTCTTTCAAAAATAAAAAAGGGGGAGGGAAGCTGCATGTTTTTTAAAAATTGAAATTATTTAGGGATAAAACACTAACTCTAGTGCCTTTAACGGGCAATAGCAACTTTTCCCCTCCGAAGTCAAACACCATCCCCAGCTGAGCCTTTGTGCTACAAGCTTTTCAGGAGATGTTACCTAAACTTTATTAAAAGAAAAGAACAAGTTTAAATATAGACACTGGACTAGCCCAGTCTGTATTTTCAAGTCCACATTCTTCATCTGAAGCATTGCATCAGGGACCCCCCTGAGTCTGCATATTTTCAAGTTCACAGTACATGGAACCAGTTTTTCTTTTTAATTTTTTCCTCACTCAGAGCAGCCACACACAGTGGCCGTTGACGCCAGAACCTCGGGCGGGGCCTTTTCCTATGAGGCCTGGCCAGAGCTGCCCAAGGTTTCTCCTCAATGAGAATCGATGCTGTCATGCTCTATGGATGGGAAAAAAGCAAGAAAATAAAAGCACCTGGTACAGGTTTCATGAGATCCATTTGGATTCGCTAAGTTCCAAACCCGCTGCTGAATGCTGTTTGTCCACTCTGTGTGTTAACAGTTTGTGGCACTGGAGTCGGTCTCAATTTGAAGAACTGTTATTGGATGCCCCAGAGGTTGACGCAATAGCAGCTCCAGCAGGGCTACTTGTGGAGACCGACTTTCGGATATGAGGCAGCAAGTAGGGGTCACAGGCCAGCTGCTGAACATCGATGCGGTCTTCCTTTCGGTAGGCCAAGCATCGCCGGATAAAAGCCTGCAAAGGAAAGTTTCTTGTTGCAGCAGACAATCCCAGCACGCCAGAGGCTCTGGATCCACTGCCAGGGCCCCAAAGCAGACATGTCCTAAAGAGAAGGGGCTTAAGGCCTTTCCTAGAAACCATCAGGCAGACCCAGGGAAGATAAAGAAAGGGCACCTCTTTGCTGCTATATTCCCCACCCTCACCCTTACCCCCTACAGAAGGGCCTCTATAAGTACTCCTGCCCATAAAGCACTAGACCAGCAAAAAAGTGCTGGTTTGGATGGGAAAAACTTCCAAGGAAGCAGAAATTCTAAGTTTACACTAACACCAATGCTGTGAAAGCAGACTGACAATGTGTCACAGGCTTTGAAATGCTTTCTGTCCATACCCTATTTTCCCTAGAAAGGTCATTAAGCAAATGATGAGGCACTATATAAGTTTTATTGGGAAAACTGAATAGGATTATATCCCCAAAGGTACTACAGACACAAAAACATAAGGTGAGGGAGTTTGACAAGGAATTCAAATTTATTAAACATGGAGGTTTTCTTTCTACTAGATATGAAAGGTTATATAGTCTTACTTCTGTAATTCTTATCATAATTGGCCTATATACCATTTATCTTTTCCTCTTGCTTTCTTCCTATTATTCAACTAGATAGTTCTATTTACTCAGTTTTGCAACTATTTTAAATAAATGAATCAATTTTGAAAAATCTAAAACATCATTATCACCAAAAGCCTGTAGTTTACAGTGGGGTGAAAATGATGTACCAATGTAAGTTCATCAATAATAACAAATATATTACTCTGGTGTGGGATATTGATATGGGAGGTTGTAGGGGAGGGGCAGGTGGTACAAGGGAACTATGTATTTTCTGCTCAATTCTGCTGTGAACCTAACACTGCCGCAAAAAAAAAAAAAAAAAAAAAAAGTTTATTTACAATAAACCTGTAACACAAAATAAATGATTTTCTATTTTTTCCAAGTTTAATTAATGAAAGTATAATGCCACCAGGTGCAGTGGTGCAGACCTGTAATCGTAGCAACCCAGGAGGCTGAGACAGGAGGATCAAAAGTTGGAGGCCAGCCCTAGCAATTTTGCAAGACCTTGTCTCAAAATAAAAAATTAAAGAATGGGCTGGGATTGTGGCTCAGGGGTAGAGCGCTCGCCTAGCACGTGTGCGGCCCGGGTTCGATCCTCAGCACCACGTAAAAATAAACGCATTGTGTACAACTAAAGCAAATAAATAAGTATTTAAAAAAAAAATTAAAGAATGGAATGTAAGGGGCAGCCTGGGGACATAGTGCAATGGTAAAGCACCCCTGGGTTCTATCCCCAGTACTAAAATATACATATATATAGTGCCAAATTTAGGCTTTCAAAAATCAAAGATACTTACTTGCTTAATTAAAGTATTTGGAAGATAAAAACAAATTCACAGAAATGAATATAACAACACTTGGCCTTTAAAAGAGAACCTTTCTGCTGGATGCAGTAGCACACAGTTATAATCCCAGTTTACTTGGGAAGCTGAGGCAAGAAGAGAAGACCACAAATTCCACGCTAGCCTCAGCAATTTAGTGAAACTGTGTTCTCAAAGTGAAAAGGGCTGCTCATATTGTTCAGTGGTAGAGCACCCCTGGGTTCAGTGCCTAGTACACTCCTTCCACACATACACACATGCAAAAAACTTCCTTAAGAGTTTAACAGGGTTGGGTCAGATACTGGTAAACTTAAAAAAAAAAAAAATTATTTATTTAGGGTGCCATGGATTGCATTCAACCACTGAGCCATACCCCCAGCCCTATTTTGTACTTTATTTAGAGACAGAGTCTCACCAAGTTGCTTGGCACCTTGCCATTGCTGAGGCCAGCTTTGGACTCGTGATCCTCCTGTCTCAGCCTCCCAAGATGCTGGGATTACAGATGTGCACCATTGCACTGGGCAAAATAAACTTCTTTTATCTTTAATTTTCTTTCTATATAGCTATGAGTGTAGTCTCTCAAAACTGCCAACTGGATCATAGAGTTGTTTACACCTCTCGCCTGCTTTCCATCACGTTTCATAATGGCCCAGAGCCTCTTCTACCACTCTCTCCCCCTCTGTTCTGCACCTGTGGTAGACCTATGAGCTCCTTCCGACACCTGAGCTGTGCTTCCCCCCAAATCAAGAATGCTTCCCCAGGCTGGGATTGTGGCTCAGTGGTAGAGCGCTCGCCTAGCACGCGGGCGACCCGGGTTCGATCCTAAGCATCACGTACAAATAAAACGCATTGTGTACAACTAAAAGCAAATAAATAAAAATATTAAAAAAAAAAAAAAAAAGAATGCTTCCCCTAGAGATCTACGCATGACTCCCATCTTCACACCAATGGTTCAAGACACTGCTTGAAATGTCCATTCATCATTGAGGCCTTCCCCAACCATGCCATCAGAAAAGGGGTTCCCACCTCCTTAGCCAACCCTCCCCCCACTAATTACTCTAATTTATTTTCTTCATAACATTTATAACCATCTGATATGCATCCAATTGTGTTTTTTGTCTCTCCTATTGGAACACAAGTCCCTTAAGGACAGAGAACTCATCTGTATAGTTTATTGCCACGTTTTTACAATCCCATCTCCACTATCTACAACACTGTCCAACGACTAACTCAATAAATATTTGCTATGGGAGGAGAGTGAGAGAAGAGGGTAGGGGTTGGAAAAATATATATTTAGAAGGAGGAAGAAGTCAGATAGGAAGCAATTAGTGGAAAAATACAGATATTTCTGTATTCTTTTTTTTTTTTTTTTTTTTTTGGTGGTACCGGGGATTGAACTCAGGGGCACTCGACCACTGGGCCACATCCCCAGCCCTTTTTTGTATTTTTTTTTTTTATTAGAGACAGGGTCTCACTGAGTTGCTAAGTGCCTCACCATTGCTGAGGCTGGCTTTGAACTCGCGATCCTCCTGCCTCAGCCTCCCAAAGTGCTGGGATTATAGGCGTGCGCCACCGCGCCCGGCTTCTCTGTATTCTTTAGAGCAGGTCCATTCAATTTACTCTAAAGTCAAGAACATTTATTCATCTATTTATTGAACAAATACTAAAATTTGACAAAAATTGGTATAAAGAAATGTTTTTCAGAGATCTGACAGATGAAACTTAAACATCTTTCAGGCAACCTGTCCCTCAGTGTCACCCTAGATGGCAGATGGGGCATGGTTGTTAACTAAGAGCAACTGCAGAAGGTACTGAATGGCAAGTGATTTAGTCCTCTTGAACCTCACAGCTATCCTGAAAGTGTTTCTGTTTCATGGGTAAAGCAAAACAACTCAGAAAATTTAAGTAAACTGGACCAAAGTCACACAGCTGTTGAGTCCAGTGCTGACATCAAAATTAAGTCTGTCAGGCTTCATCACTGAGGCTCTCTCTAGTCTTCTCCCAGGAGTCATAAAACCCACATGTGCCTTAGGAATGTATTATAGAACTCCTTCCTTGCAGATTTTAATTTTTGGGGGTGTGTGGTGGTGATGGGGAGGGTGCACTGGGGATTGACCCCAGAGGTACTTTACCAATGAACTATATTCCCAGTTTTTAAATTTTTTTTTTGCAATCCTCTTGCCTCAGCCTCCAGAATCACTGGGATTACATACACATAGGTGTATACCACTGCACACAGTACTCCCTTGCAGATTTAACCTATTGGTTATGGAGTGCCCCCAAGTGATGGGGGCAGGAAGTCATCCAGTCAGGAATTATAAACAACTGCTAAAGATGTTCCCTCTTTCCATGTAATACATCAGCTAGACCACTTGGAAAAGAGACTCCTTTCTAATCTACTTCACATAGGTGTGCTGTGAGGAAACAGCAAGACCAAACACTCATAAAAAGAATTAGAATTATACTGCTTGCTTTGACTGTAGAGTTGCTGAATGACCATGGCATTCAACAGAGTTGACCACCACTGATCTTAAGTAGCTTTGGTTAATACATAAGACGAGATCAAGTATATGAATAGCTAATTTAGCAAGACTGATTATTTATAGCTTTCTTTCACCACCTCCCATTCCATGTCTCCTTGGCCCCAGTGAGGGTTTAGATATGCCTTCATCAACTGCTATAGACTTTACTGCTTACTGCTCTCTGCTGTTTAACCCCAAAGCCTTAGTACTCACATCATTTTTTTCTCACATGGGACTTAACTCCCAAAATTAATAGTCCCTGAATAGGGATGAGGCTGGGAATTCTTCCTATTGCCCACAAAGCCGGGTATATCACCACTGAACTGCTTTCCTTTCTCTGCCCTGACTCTAGAGAGCCTTTGTGGATTAAAAAAACCCCACCTCTATCAACATTCCTTTCATTGGACTTGGAGATGAGATGGGCAAAGTAATATTCTTCTCTTATTTTTAGGAATATTAACTCATGCCTATCCTAATGTTTTTAATAACTGATTTTCATATCAAATAATTACATATCCACTGCTATCCAAAGAAATAACAGAAAGCAAAGCAGTCACTTCTGTTGGCTGATGGGTCAAACTTACCTTTGCTTCAGGTGTTACTACTGGCTTTGGTGGAAACTGCACTTCAGTAGCTTTAAGAATAGTATTCTCCTGTAGAATGTCTTGCTGGGACTGGTTATGGCCAAAGGGCTGTCATATTAAAAACAAACAAGCAAATAAGGGTAGGTCTATGATTAGAATTAGAGAGAATACAATTCAGTACCACAGGGAAAGGTAAGGAAAAGACATCTCCCTGACCACGGCTAGAAGGGATTCTGGAGATGATTTTCTCCATTTCTCTCCTTTCACAAGTAAGAGGAAAGGGCTCACAGCTTAAGGACTAGGTCACACAAGGCAGAGGAGGGACTAGCAGTAGCATTTCCTATCTCAAGCTTTATTCACCACAAACAAGGGGAAGATTCAGAGCAGGAACCAGCAACCTCTTTTACTCTGATACCTGTGGGCCTAAGCACTACACACACGTGCCTGCCACTGGCTAATCTAAGATGCAGAGAAAAAAGGGCAGAACAGGAAGTAAGAGTAGACGAGCTAAGGAGAGAGTGGGAACAAAAAAGGACTGGGGCCACTTAGTGCTGGTATCTGTCCCCAAATTGCCATTTCCTGATAAACGCTTTAAATAAGTTCAAGCTTACTGTCATCTCTACCATCTTTCTACCAAAGAGGCCTTAAATGATTCTTTCTAGATGACCTCTACCACTACCCTCAGCAGCCAATTGGACATCATCAGAATATATCAATAATAATTAAGCCCCACTGGTTTTCCTGAATAGTCTCCTTGTTTCAGAGAGTTAGGAGAAAGACCAAGGAAAAGTTAAAGGGAAGGTGTCATCTGGATTAAGAGCTTGGTCTGGGAGTGTAATCAAAATGTTAAGACTTTAGAAGTGTTTTAGGACCCCCATCTGGCTTATAACACAGCCTAATGGGATCACTGAGACATACAAACACTGAAGACTGAAATAGGAATATATATATACAATTGGATCCCTGTGTAGTTATAAGTTACAATTACAAGGGAAAAACAAGTGTGAAAATTCATTAGATGTAATTTACTACCTGGGTTATTACTTGTTCAAATAAAATCACCTCTATCAGAGATAAGAGGCAAGAGTTACTTTCTGACACCACCTCCTCAATATAAAATGTAAAGCACACTTTCATTAACAGCAGCTTTAACTAATGTGGTGATGATTTTCAGAATTTTAGTTCTTAGGACCCTTAAGAATGATCTTGACTGTTCACTATAAACTATTTCATGCTAAATCCCTACACATATTATGAAAATCAAAACATGTTCTGGATCTAATTGAGAACAGGAAAAATGCACGTTTTCAATGGCCCAGCAGAATTCATTAGGTACCTTGTACTTGAGAATTTGTGCTTATGCATAAAGCTTTTATTAGTAAGTCTGTATTTTCTTTAAACCATTACTTTTGGGATTCCATTTAGAATAACCCAATGATTAACTCCAAGACCAAATCCACAACAAGGTACGATGTATATATGCCACCCAAGAAGCAAGTCAAGCTCCTATATCACACGTCTTCCTTACCTTTCTTCCATATAGACACTGGTAGAAGATCACGCCCACTGACCAGACGTCAACTTTATTTGAGATCTTTGGTGGTTCTTTCCCAACCACAAAACACTCTGGTGGTAAATACCTGGAAGAAAAGAGAAATAAAATTTCTTATAAAAAATGAATATATAAATTAAGACAAGTACAAAGAAGCAAAATAAAAGATCTTGTTGATAATCGCAATATCTAGATTTTAAAATCAACTTAGAAAAGTATGAGAGTCAATGAAAAAATTTAGGAAGGTGGCATTGCCCATATAGGCATTAAAATACATTTCTCGTTTTATAGTCTGCAGTCTCCTTTCTCGGAGCTATGACTAATCCAAGTGTCATTCAGCATGCTTTTTTTTTTTTTTTTTTTTTTTTTTTTTTTTAGTACTAGGGACTGAACCAGGGCCTTGCCCATGCTTGGCAAGCACTCCACCACTGGGCTACATAAACCTTCAATCCTCAAGTTTTTTTGTTTTTTAAGTTGTTGATAGACCTTTAGTTTATTTATTTATATGTGGTGCTGAGAACTGAAGGGCAAAAACCCACGCCAGAAACGGCCGTGTGGTAAGAGGGGTTTATTAACCGGCCCCTAACGGCAGGTCGGGACCAAAGGGGCATGTGGAGGGGAAGGGAGAAAGGGAGAAGGGGAAAGGGAAGAAGGGAGAGGGGGACTGGTGGGGTATAGACGGACACAGATGGGGCGAAGAAGGAAAACAGGGACGAGTTCCTGCCTGGTTAGGGTTTAAATAGTGACTTGGGTGGGCTAAAGGACCCCTAACTCCATAGGCTGCCAGGGGTCGGAAGTGAGACTTATACCCTTGGGATTGGCTCAGAAAGGGAGAGCCTGCCCGGTGGTGAATTCCCGAGAGGGGGGGTACTCTCGAGATTAAGGGTGGGAACTCAGAGCCCGCCAAAGGTAGATTCTCGGGGGAGATGGGCACTTCCGGGAAGTTAAGGCTCAGGCTTACAGGATAACCTAATGCACCTGGGGCGTGGCTAATTTAGGGCACCTGTGGGTATGGCGTGCCAGCCCGAATTTTATCTAACAAGAATCAAACACAGTGCCTCTCACAGGCTAGTCAAGAGCTATGTCAGTAAGCCACAACCCCAGCCCCTCAACAGGTTTTTAAATGGGGTGGGGACACAAAAGACTTTCCTTTTACAATCACTTTATCAACAAACATTAAAATATAACTAGAAATGGTTTCCTTTCATGCTGCTTGAAGATATGTCTAACATTAACAAATGTTTTGTTTTTTGATGCTGGGATGAAACCACAGCATCCACTAAGATTACTGCCAGCCTTTAAAAATTAGCGTTTTTTTTTTTGGGGGGGGGGGGCGGGTACTGGGGACTGAATCCAGGGGTGCTTTACCAATAAGCTACATCCTTTTTATTTATTTTTTTAAATTTTGAGATAGGGTCACACTAAGGTGCTGAGGGTCTCACTAAGTTGTCCAGACTGGCCTTGAACTCATGGTCTTCCTGCCTCAGTCTTCCAAATTGCTGGGACTAACAGGTGTGTGCCACCATGCCTAGAAAAAATTAATAGGTGTTTTTAAAAAGCCAGATTAATTCAGGACTCATTATAGGTCTCTGCGGGGTATGTGGGCAGCTATTCCCACCCCCTTTTTTTTTGTGGTACCGGAGACTGAACCCAGGGGTGCTTAGCCACTGAGCCACATTCCCAGCCCCTTTTTTTATTTTTTCTTTAAAGACAGAGTCTCACTGAGTTGCTTAGGGCCTCACTTAGTTGGTGAGGCTGGCTTTGAACTTGTGATCCTCCTGCCTCAGCCTCCTGAGTCACTGGGATTAAGGCATGTGTCACTGCATCTGGCTCTATTCTGCCTTCTTAAGGTAGTCTCTTTGTGAAATCTTGACTAGAATTAACTCCAATAAAAAATCAAGGGTAAGATGGTATGGTGGTGCATGTCTGTAATACCAACTCCTTGGGAGGTTGAGGCAGGAGAATTAGAATTTCGAGGCCAGCTGGGGCAACTTAGCAAGACCCTGTCTCAAAATAAAATAAAAAGGGCTGGGGTCACTACTGGTATTTACAGCACTTGCATTGTATGCACAAGGTCCTGGGTTTAGTTCAATCCACTGTACTACCAGCAAAAACAAAAACAGGGCTGGGGTTGTAGCTCAGTGGTAGAGCACTTGCCTAGCATGTGTGAGGCACTGGATTTGATTCTTAGCACTGCAAATAAACAAACAAAATAAATAAATAAACAACAAATCAAAAGACATTAAAGTCCAAATTATCAAAAGATTTTATATTTCCTATTCTAAGGGGCATTGGAGTTTACTGGCAGACTAACAAATAGTACAGGCAAAAGCCAAACAAACTTGCTGTTAGCACAACCTGTTTCTCACCTAAATTCCTTCCCTCCCCACCAATGGTCTCTAAAGAAGCCAGAGGACAGCTGATCACACCAAACTGTAAGGTATGGAAAGTTAAGTGCTTCTGGGCATTCAGGAAACCAAACAAATACACCTGGAGTCTTAGCTCTGGTACAAGTAGAAGGTAAAATTCTGAAGAAAACAGATCAATTTATGCAGATTTTGTGCTGGCAAAATCCATTCTGTGGAAAACTCTTATTTTGGACTCTCATTGTACACCTGGTATAAAACTCTAAACTTAGAGCTTAAAGGGGACCATAAAAGGTGAGAGGCAGATGTTCCTTCTCCTATTTGCCATCTTTGTCAAATTTAGTTCAAATGAAAGGCTTTCTTTCTTTTCTTTTTTATTTATTTGTCTGTTCATTTGTTTTGTGAGGTAGGAGTCTTGATGTGTTCCTCAAGCTGTACTTGAACTACTGGTATCAAGCAATTCTCCTGCCTCAGCCTTCTGAGTAGCTGGGAATATAGACTTATACTGTCGTGCACAGTGTTTTTAGCATTTTTTGTTGTTGTTGTTGTTTGTTTTCTTTAAAAAGTTTGTTCACTTGTCTCTTATTTTTCTTTTTCTTTTTTTAAATATTTATTCAGTTGTAGATGAACACACAGTATCTTTGTTTATTTTTATGTGGTGCTGAGGATCGAACCCAGTGCCTCACACATGCTAGGCAAGCACTTTACCACTGAGCTGCAGCCTAGCCCTCTTATTTTTCGTAACAAAATGTTTTTGAATGATTAGGGCCTTTGAATAGATGATTATTTCACAGTGAAAACTTAGCCAAAACATGCTGAGGCCTGGGGGTGTAGCTCAGTAATAGAATGTGTGCTTAGCATGCAGGAGGCCCTGGGTTTGATCGCCAGCACCACAAAAAACAAAATCAAATAACCAGCTGGGCACAATGAAGTGTTTCTGTAGTCCCAGGTTTGGGTGGACTGGGGAGGAGGGTGGGGAGCTGAGGCAGGAGGATGGCTTGAGCTTGGGAATTCGAGACCAGCCTGGGCAACACAGTGAGACACCATTACAACAAAACAGAACAGTTTCCATTTTATGGCACTAATAAAATACCTATGAAGTAAAGTTCCTAAAAAAAATAAAACCCACACTGAGAAATGAAATATTGATCCATCCAGAACTTACCAAGAAGGAAAAAAGTCAAAGAAATATAAAGGGAAAAAAAATTCTAAAAAGAATTCACAAAAAACTCCCTGGATCCAAGCTTTCATAGTCTTGATTCTTTAATACACAAAACTTAAATATGATCTTGGATAAAGAACAAACATAACCTTGATTCTGAAATGATCAATGTAATGTGTTTTTTTAGTGTGGTTTTATTTTGGGGGGCGGGGGGAGTGTACTGGGGATTGAACTCAGGGGCACTCGACCATTGGGCCACATCCCCAGCCCTGAGGCTGGCTTTGAACTCATGATCCTCCTG
This sequence comes from Tamias sibiricus, assembly GCA_025594165.1. Classification (NCBI taxonomy): domain Eukaryota; kingdom Metazoa; phylum Chordata; class Mammalia; order Rodentia; family Sciuridae; genus Tamias; species Tamias sibiricus. The sequence continues at coordinate 17,120,799 of CM046660.1, read as the reverse complement.
CCTCGGCCTCCCAAGTGCTGGGAGTAATGTGTTTTTAACTTTTGGTGGAGGTGGTAGGGAAGATCAGGGGTTGGTGAGCTCATCCAAAGGCAGCACAATAATTTGGCAAGACTTTCAGAATATAAATGACACTTGTACCTGACAGCACAAGTCTGGTAAATCACTTTCTAGGTTTCAGTTTCTCCATCTACAAATAAAGAAATAAACTAGTTCTTCACCCAAATAATACTGAAAACAAAGATTCTCATTTCCCATCAAGGACTTTGGGAGGAAAACTAAAGACAGTTCTATAATGCTACACTAAACTGTGTTAAAACACACACACATACAGCTGTATTTCTATCACAATAAAAGTTCTCTTACAGAGAAATGATGTCTATGATTCACTTGTTTTAAAGATGTATAGTCAATGTAGAATAATTCTGGAACAACTAAAAACTGCAAATAGTCACTCCTAGTATATTTGTAGCTTTCTGGGTCATCTTAAGAGGATGACATGGAGGGGATGGTGATTATGATAATGTTTCCACTAACACAGAGACTCCTCAACCTTCAGAAAAATCTATCAAATTTAATTTTTTCAGAAGCCCCCTTTTTTACTTGCATTATGAAAAATCTTCAAATATAATCTAAAGTAAAAAGAACAGTAAAATAAACCCCAAAATAATCATTTTCCAGCTTTAATAAGCATCACCATGTGGCCAATCTTTGTTCGTATACACCCTTTCCCATGAACCCCCACCTAACAGACAATTTTGAAGCAAAATGTCCTTTTTTTTTTTTGGTGGTACTGGGGATTGAACCCAGGGCTTCATTTATGTGAGGTTAAGCACTCTGTCACTGAGCTACATTCCCAGGCCTTCATATGATATTTATTTAAATTCCAATTGCTGAATTTTTATAACTAAGTAAATGAAGTATTAGGTAGCAATAAGATCACTATTTTAAACATGAAAAAATAATGCACCTTTTAAAAGAATGAGCTGTCAAACACAAAGCCCAAATCTAAGTTCTAGCAAATTTATGCAGTTGAGGTATAAAACTATCTCCAGAATTTCCAACAACAGATATTTTTTGCATCAGTTAGTGACAGGGACACTAACCCACAATAATTTTCATATTGAATAAACACTGTAAGTGCAGCTTCTATTTTTTTTTTTTTAAATATTTATTTATTTGCTTTTAGTTGTACACAATGCGTTTATTTGTATGTGGTGCTGAGGATCGAACCCGGGTCGCGCACGTGCCAGACGAGTGCTCAACCGCTGAGCCACAATCCCAGCCCCAGCAGCTTCTATTTTAAACCTCAAATTTCAGAGTTTTAATTCAGAGACAGACTCTTTACTATAGGCACCATCTCCACAAGCACAAGGAGCAACAGAGAGCAGAGGGTGTTGCACAGGGTATTAACAGCCTCACTCTGCACATAGTTAATGACATGGCTCTCTTCCCTGTCTGCTTCCTTGTCAAGCCCTTCATTCCTTGTCAGTATTCTGCTAAGGCCTATGGCCTCCAATCCCAAATGTAAGTGACCCCTGACGTGGGGGTACAAGAGCATGTTACACCTTCCTTAGTGCTAAGGAGCCCTTCCAGGTTCAAAATCACAGATGCCAATATGTGGCTTTGTATAACCACCTTGGAGGGAAAAGAAAGCTTTGTTAATACACTTTTACAATTACCCAGTTAAATGCCTTGGCCACAGGTAATAGCAAGGGGAAAAAAGTAGTAGGCAGGAATAGAAGAAGTTACAGAACTGGTAGGCAAAACTACCAAGAGTAGGGTGGTTGGGGGGAAGACAGGTGACAGTAAATGGTGAGAAGAAATGTGTCTCACAACTTTGTAGAACATGGCTAACAGATATGGATAAACTTCTGGTAAACTGTGCTCACTTGTTCCTGTATAGATTTCATGGGATGCTGTAGTATTTTTCCATCCTGATCTTCACAACTCCTTAATTCTTGATAGTCCATCATCCTCAGGTAACTCTAGAAACAAATCCCTCATCCCATTAACCCATGAAGAGAGAGACCTCCATTTGTACTGAAAAGAATTTGAGGCCATTCTTTTTATATACCACATGAGCAACCTCATTCTCTACTGACTCGTAAGGCAACCCTGTGGAGAAAACATACATCTCAAAGACCTGGCCACACATAAGAAAAAGTAAGACAATTAATATAAAGGGTCAAACTGCTGAAAAGACAGTTATATTATTTTTGCCTTAGTACACAGTATATGGAAATTGTTAATTACCAAGGCTTTTGTATGGCAGAGCCACATTTCCTCAAGCCAACTTGCCAGGCCTCCTGGATACCTACCAATAAGTACCAGCACCTTGTGATGTTAGCTCCATGCCATCCACTGAATTGTAGCTATCATCATCCATGATCTTGGAAAGACCAAAATCTGTAATTTTTATCTCTCCACACGCTGTACCATTTACTAAAAGAATATTACCTAAAAAGATAAAAATCTTCATGAACAAGCAGAGACTTAAAAGAAAAATGCAAAGTAATAACAGATGAAAAGAGAACAACTGAAATCAAATTCTTGCAACCACCTAAATCTTTGTTCTGTTTTCCAAGAATTACCTGCTTAATGTGCCAAAACCACTACTATGAGCACTGGAAACAGAAATAACTTGCCAAAGTAAAATATCACTTGTATAGTTGGTCATAATGATGGGAAAACTTCATCTGAACTTTAGTGAAATCTTTACCCTGTTTAGAATAGTAGTTGGTGGTGGTGGTTTGGGGGGGGGGGGCGGGGGTGTTAAAAAAACTTGCATAGGAATGGAAGCTAGCATCACAGCACCACCTACAGGTCATACGGCAGGAAAGTGCATTGAATTCACAGATGGAAAACCTGGCTTACAGAGTAACCACTGTTTTTATTATAATTAATTTTTAAATCACCTGATTCACTTTAGCACATTAAAGAATAGTTAATAGTGAGATTTAATGTGTAGCTATCGGAGGAGTAAAGCAATATTAACAACTTTTCCTCACTGGAAGGTAAATGGGAACCATCTTCTTAATGCTCCCAGCTGAACTGGTTAGAGCTGTCTACATGGAACACAAATAGACTCTTAAGAAATAGCTGAAGATAACAACAAAAAATAGAGATAAAGCTGGGTGCAGTGCTGCATGCATGCAATCCCAGCAGCTCAGGAGGCTAAGATAAGCAGATTCAAAGTTCAAAGCCAACCTCAGCAACTTAGTGAGGCCCTATCTCAAAATAAAAAATAAAAAGGGCCAGGAGTGGTGGTGCACACCTGTAATCCCAGCAGTTTAAGAAGATCACAAGTTCAAAGCCAGTCTCAGCAATCTAGCGTGGCTCTAAGTAACTAACTCAGTGAGACCCTGTCTCTAAATAAAATACAAAAATAGGGCTGGGGATGTGGCTCAGTAGTCAAGTGCCCCTGAGTTCAATCCCTGGTACACATATAGATAGATAGATAGATAGATAGATAGATAGATAGATAGATAGATAATGTGGATCAATGGTTAAGCAATCCTAGATTTAATCCCAATATAAAGAGAGAGAGAGAGAGAGAGAGAGAGAGAGAGATAAGAAGTGTATGTGCCCTATATTCTTTGTTGATAACTATATCAAAATTATGTATAATCCTATAAAAAGATGAAAATTTCTCAAAATTTAATGAAATGAGAGGCACATGTGCAAAATAAGTCATTTGGGGGGCACTTATCAACAAGACTTGGAGCAGAGGAACCACTACGTAGTGTGAGTAATGAGAAAAAGCAAAACTAACTTGCCAGAACAGTTTTTTCTCAAGGGGACTGACATCATGGACTGCCTTGGCTCTGTAGACAAAGGCCTTGTTTCTCTACAGAATGTTCAATCTGACCCACCTACCCATCTACTCTGGCTTTAGAGCCAAGACTCATTGCTTCCCACACCTATTGGGGCAAATTAGAGCCAGATGTTATGAGGCCTCCTTGGCTCCTGTCAAATTCTCTAACTATAAAATTAAGGTCAATCAGGGCTGGGATTGTGGCTCAGTGGTAGAGGGCTTGCCTAGCATGTATAAGGTACTGGGTTTGATCTTCAGCATCACATAAAAATAAATAAAGAAAATAAAGAAATCGTGCTCATCTACAACTAAAAAAATTTTTTTTTAAAATTAAAGGTCAATCAGAAGACTGAAAAGTCACCAATACTGTCTCCTAAAAGTCAGACATACCTGGTTTGAGGTCATAGTGTATGATGGGAGGTTTTATTTCATTTAGGTACTTTAAAGCATTCACAATCTGCATGATAATGGATCGGGCCTCTTTCTCCGACATTAATTTGTGCTGTTTCAGGTAGAAGTCCAGATCATTTCCCTCACAGTACTCTAACACTGTACAAAACCTAAAGACAAATAAACCAACATTTAACCATGGAACAAGAACAAGCCAATAAAGATGATCTAAACCAGTCCCAGAGAAAACTTTAGGTCATTAGCTTCTCACTCCTTTCTCTGTGCCTTAAAACACTTTTCTACTCGTTACTTAGTATCTGCTACCTGAGCAGGTCACAGAAGAAAAGTGCTCGCTCTCTTGGAGAAGAGCCTCATGCCCTCCCTGTTGGCATTAACAGTACTGAGAGTCACCATGGAACACTTTCTTCTGGACCCCAGACTTGAAAAACACTGACAAGAACTATAAGGTATGTGACCTAGACATTTTGTGAGGGTCTACTTTACATACTCATCATGCACACATTTCTAAACAGCCATGCTGTGATCAAGTACACAATTCTCACTGCAAACATTTTATATAATCCTGAGTGCTGACTGTGAGGAAGAATCTGGAGTTTGCCCAGGTCCCAAAAATTGGGTATATATTACGTATCCTAGCAGTTTGGCATAATGCTATACAAATGTGTTATTACATGGTTATCAGGTCTATTTTTTCTTCTTTCATGTCAACACATCTACCCACATTTAAGACCCACATTTAAGACTACATGTCATTAGTAGCATTGTAGGTCAGGTGTCTATCTTACTAGGTGTTGTAAACTGAAGTAAGGCTTTTCAACTATTCAAATCTGAGAAATGAGTACCTTTTGAACTATTCTAACTTGTAACAATGTTGGATCTATTAGTCAGGGTCTAGCTAGGAAACAAAAAACACTTTAGTACATGCTGGGGATTGTAGCTCAGTGGCAGAGTGCTTATCTAGCAAGTAGAGTCCCTGGGTTTGATCCCCAGTACTGCAAACAAATAAACATCCCACACGTAAGTATTTAAGACAGAGGAGAAAGAAACTGATCACAAAGGTGATGGAAGAGCTGAGCGGACACAATGAGCTCATCTATAGCAGGGAGCCATTAGTACACTAGGCTAAAAGGTCAGAGGGAGGAGATGGTTCAACCAGAACCCAGGGTCACCAGGGGAAACTGGAACTGTGGAGTGGGGCTTGGGGAAAGAAACACATCCCCTGCATCCCTGCCTCCCTATCTGCTGGACACCAACTAACACATGAGCTTGGTAAGCACAGTCTACAAGAAAGAGGCAACTTCACTAGATGCAAAGCAGGGAAGGGTGAGGAACAGAGGTGAAAGCACACAGGCTCAGGAATGTGAGCTCTGGTTAACAGGAGACTTTCAAAAAGCACTGCAACTGATTGCAAACACTCATGGTCTTGTGGAATTTTAAAACCTGAGCAACAGCTTACATCTTATGAAACATAGTAGGGTATGCTATCACTCTTTTGAGAATAAATATCAAATATGTATAGATGCTAAAATCTGAAACAGATTTTCATGCTCAGTGGGCTGATTCCTTGACCCAAATGCAAGCTAGAAATAAAATTTCTCTTTTAGCACCCAAACAATTCTCAAGAGACATTCTAAAACAATGGTCTAACTTTGGAAGAAAAAAAAAAAAACCAAAACCAAAATCAAAAACCTCAAGAATAGTATGGAATCAACTTATCACATTAAAAGTGAGCATAAATTCAGAACAGCAGATAATCCAATCCATTATATTTATCTTTGAAATAGTTTTACTACTTACATTTTAGAAGGGGGGTCCTGCCTGTTACTCAAGGAATCTACTCAAAGCAAAACAGTGATGCCACCCTGTGGAGACCTACCCCAGGTTTCCCACTCCTGCCCTCTAACCAGATTATTTTTCTGAATCCTACTCCATTCAAAACACAAACATCTGTGCCTGGTACAAAGGGCCTCCTCAGTGAAAAGGGAATAATACCCTGAGCAGATGGAAGAGAGACAGGCCATGTTTCCAAAGGGAATGTGGCCTTTTGGGGATATTTCTAAATGTCAGCCAGTTATCTATATAGCCATTTAAAATAGCTGCTGGCTGAATAGGCCAAGTTTCTAGAATCACCCTAGGAGGCTGAGGGAACACCTGAGGGCCAGAGCTAAGGTATGTTCTCCTCACTTAGGCCAGACTCCTACCGAGAAAACATTTTCCAAGTGCTGAACTATTTCTTGACTCCTGGATAAGCCCAGAGGCTCTAGAACTTACTTATCTATACCAGGCTTTGATAACCTTATATGTTGTTACCTGGTATAAGTCCTATAATTTCTCTGGTCCTCAAAAGATACCTATACAATAAGAAGGCTGGAGTATGAGATATATTTCAATTCTAATATCTCATATCCCTGTGAACATTTCAACTTGAAGCACCAGGCTCTAGACTTCACTTGTGCCACACCCATAATCTTGTTCCAGGGTAATATCAAAGGCCTGCAGGGTTCCCGAGAATCTCTAAGGTGTGGTTCAGATTTTTGACAAACCTGCCCTCTCTGGGCCATGTCAGTGGCATACTGGCATTAACTTGTGCCAATTCCCAAGACACAACTACTAAGTTTTCTGGAATTTTGTGAGCCAGTTATTAAATAATTTGTAGGACAAATGAATAAGCAAAATGTTGCAAATCCATACAACAAATTTTTATTTGGCCCTAAAAATGAATGAAACACTACATACTACAACTTGATTCCACTCATGTGAAAGTCCAGAATAGAAAATCTATACAGATAGAAAGTGGGAGTTGCTTACGGTTAGGGAAGAAAGATGGGAGATGTGTGTTTTGAAATAGAGGAATAGGCTACTTCTAGGGTGATGAAAATGTTCTAAAAACAGCTCTGGTGATGGCTGCACATATCTGAATATGTACTTAAAAAAAAAATCACTGAATTGTGTGCTTTTTAAATGGATGAATCATATGGTATGTGAATTACAAATCAATAAAGTCATTTTGTTGTTTTTTTAAATTGGTGGCTAAAAACTGGACATGGTGGGAGTATTTATACTACAGAAATTGACAAACCTACAAATAAGCCTTGTCTCTGTCAACTAAGCTGATTGTTTAACATTTACTACCACTCAATGTCCATATCCTTCAACCTAGAGATATCCATCTGACCCCAATCTGAATCTATATATGATAATTTTTCCATAAATTAATAAATTTGTTTCTATCAGAGGGTATTTCCTGGATCCAGATTTAAGCTCTATTTCATGAATACTCAAAACGTTGAAAAATAATATTAATTGCTAAAATAAAAGGGCATAGCACTTACGAGTCAGTATCCAGTGAAAAGTAATCATACAGCTTAACTATTCTGGGATGATCCAGTTCTTTGTGAATCCGGTATTCCCTACATGCATGCCTGTAAACAAAATGGAATATTAACAAGAAGACACTTTGGTCTGCATTTCAGAACTCTTAAAAGATACTTTTAAACATTCTCTCATTTCTCCACCATTTCCACATATTTATTCCATTCAGATCCATGTGGTTGCCTCAACTAGTATTTCTGTTTCCTTAGTCTATTTTTCTATTGATATCGACACCAAGTCATTGTGAAAACAACAGGTGCTCAAATATTTGTTAAATAAAGGGATGTCAACCTTTAATCCCTTTCGAGTTCCTTCTATGACAACCACACCTCTTATATTTATATCCAAATAGCAAAGATTTAAAAATTCAAATATTTATATTCTTGGGTTTATTTCACACACTTTCTCCCCCTCCCCCCGCACACACACACACACACACACACACACACACACACACACACGGATCAAATTGAGCTTATAAACTACTTGGATTAACAGATTACCTAACATATAAATGAACTGGCAATGCTTTTATCTTTTGCTTTGAAATCTTACTCCTTACAAATAAAACTTAAGGTGTTATTAGCTTCACTTTGTCCTAAGAAAATGTAAAATTGATAAAAAATGTAAAATTACAAAAATTCCAATTTTCTTAGAACCAGATGATTTAAATACAAGTACAGCTGCCCCTCCATATCCATGGATTCAACTAATAGTAGGTCAAATTTTTCAGGAAAAACAACTGCATCTGTACTGAGATGTACAGGCTTTTCAACTATTTACACAGTATCACAGTGTAGTAGGTATTGTAAGTAATCTAGAGACTATTTAAAGTACACGGGAGAATATCCATAGGTTACAAGCAAATACTATGCCATTTTACATAAGAGACTTGCTTACTGCAGATTTTTGTTATCGGTGAGTGTCCTGGAATGAATTCCACAAGGACACCAACGGATGACTGTATTGTTATTATTTTTGAGTACTTTTCTAGTTAAAATAATTTAATAAGACTATGAACAAAAAAGCATTATATAATCTAACATATTCACATATGAAATTTTAAAAGAATAACAGCTTGTTTGCACAAGATTAATTTTTTAATGTATTTAGTTCTCTACACAGAGAATAACTGGAAACTATGTTACATAATCTAGCACCATTTAATGTGGAATGTTTTGTTATAAGGTAAGAGGAGGGAGACATTTTCCATAGTATAACAAAATAAAACTTAAAAAAATAAAGGTAATGTTTTCTGAAATTGGTAAATTCCAGTTTATAAAAAAAATACATAAAAAGTATTCAACAACAACAGAAAAGCTTAAGTCCGTGTGGTTGTGCATGCCTATAATCCTAGGAGCTCAGGAAGTCAAGGTAGGAGGACCACAAGTTCAAGGCAAGCTTCAACAAATTAGTGAGAACCTGTCTCAAAATAAAAAAATTTTAAAGGGCTGGGATGTGATGTGGCTCAGTGGTTAAATGCCCCTGGGTTCAATCCCTGGTACTGAAGGAAAGAAAACAAAAAATAAAAAACAAAAAAATCCCAAAACTTAAGAAAAATTTACTGGAAGGAGGGAGAAGGAGGAATCTAAAAGTAATTAAATTTGTTTTCCCCCAATGGACATTTTGTTTTGTTTGGACTTGTTTTCTTTCTTTACTTACTTAAATAAATTATTTGATTCCAAATGAGATTAGGAAATCATCCCAAAAAGTGAAAAAGCAATGAAAAGGTAGGGTAAGCACATTTTCATGTTGCTTATAAATGCAAATTCTGTACCACTGAGCTATATCTCCAGATTTTTTAATTTTGATGATGATGATGATGACGACGACGATTATATTTTTTGAGATACTAGGACTGAAACTCAGGAATGCTCTACCACTGAACTACATCCCTGCCTTTTTTTGAGAATGGATCTCACTATATTGTCCAAGCTGGCCTTGAACCTGTGATACTCTTGTCTCAGTCTCCCTAGTAGCTGGGATTATAGATGGGTACCACCATGCCCAATGAACAATGAATTTTTAAAGCACTCTTCAAAATCTGTATTTGATTTAAGCCTTCTTTAAGTTCAAAGGTGTTAAATGACACTTGGCAACTCACTATTTCCTGCAGCCTGAAATTCATAGTATGAGTTCATATTATTTTTTTTAAAATATTTTTCTAGTTGTTGATGGCCTTTATTTTATTCATTTATTCATATGTGGTGCTGAGAATTGAACCCAGTCCCTCACACATGCTAGGCAAGTGCTCTACCACTAGGCCACAACCACAGCCCATGATTTCATATTATTTAGAAAGCAAAATACTTCAAGGAAATGGTGGAAATATTGAAGAATTTCCTCCAAGCAAGAATGGAAGTAACAAGAACTTTATACACTTCCTCCCAATTGTGTCTGACAAGTGGGGGAAGTGGCCCCTGCCCACAGGGCAACACTGATAGTGCCCAGGCACCATGTTTCTCCCACCTCTGATGAGGAAACACATAGTAGAAAGGCATCACTGCCAGCCAGAGCTGGAATAGCAAGGACCTTAGACAAATGACAATCCCCTTCCCTTGTTCTCTCACTCTGTTAGGTAGAGTAATATGAGAACACACCCAATCCATACCCACCAGGACTCAACCTGCTTACTAATTGTGTCAAGGAGGGACACAGGCCTGGTTTCAAATCCTCACTGTTTTAAAAGGCTAGATGAGCAGGCTGCCCTCCTGCAGTTACTGTAGTATGCAACTCTACAGTTCTCCTAAGGTCTCTTAAGGTCAGCCTAAAAGCTGGATTTTGAGACTACTCAAATTCCAGCACAGGGACTATTTTCAAGATTAACCATGGCTGGTCCCTAGTATGGTCAACTGTTTTATGCAGTCAATGCATAGGAAAGCTTGAAAAGACTCCAAGGATAACTAGAAGGCATGTGCACTGCTCCAACAACCTCAGCCACTCTTAAGAGTCTTGATACAATAGGGACAATTCTTATAACTGGTCAGAACAACATGTGGTTTCCTTTGTTGAAGTGCTCCTGGAATGCACTGCTACACATCTTTCATCCCAATACATAAAGCGACTGAAACATATAAAAATGTATCTGCTCCTCAGGAGCATCTGGACTGCAGCTGCCTGTCACGTAAGATATACACACAGGCAGCAAAGTGTGAAGTGCACATCACCTTTTCTCCTACTTCTGCTAAGCCCCACTTCTCTTAGTGCCACAGGAACTTGCTCTCATCACTAAGATCACGGGAATTTGTGTGGAACAGAAAGAGTATCCAGGTTCCCAATCAGTAGTAAGTATAAAGTAAGAATGGCTTGGTTTGGGTCTTAAGAACCAGTTATTGATGAAAAAAAAAATGCTTGATTTTCCTCTTGAGATTCAGAAGGCCACTTAAAGGCTTCTTTACAGTCCACTGTTTTTTCCCCCTCCAAAGTATTATTTATGAGAAAAAAAACACAAAGCTGCCTCTAGAATCAGGTGGTGGCTCTTTCTACCAAAGGAGGCTTGTCTCCTCCTTTCAGGGGCAGGAACACAATACTTGTACCTACAACATGGTAACAAAACTCAGCCTGGCAGGAATCCTCATAGCACTTAAGTCTAGGGCTTCCAAACCAAATGAACCATGAACTCAGTGTTTGAAAACTTAAGAGGGGGATAAGGAAAAACATGATATTAATGGAACAAAGAGATATAGCATATGTAATAACTATTCATTATAAAGGGCTAGGGATATAGTTCAGTTGGTAGAGTGCTTCCCTCATATGCACAAGGCCCTGGGTTCAATCCCCAGCATTACCAAAATAAATAAATAAATAAAAATAAAAATAACATTATAAAGAAGTCACCCTCCTAAACCATCTCATCCAGAGGAGAGAGGAGGGCTGCTACTAATGGCATTCTGAAAAGAGGCAAACTCAGAAAATGGGCCTCTGAAGACTGAGAACCTTGAGATGGGCAAACTGATGGGGGAGTTACACAGCACTGAGGGGCTGAATAAGTCTAACAAGTGCTACCAAAGCAAGCATACCAAGAGCACCTCCCACTCCAGAAAGAAGTGACTGGAGTAGCAAAGAGCCCCATTCAGAGCTCCCCAGGATCACTAGACCACTAAAAGACACTCTCACTTGGTTTCTACAGACAAGCAACAATGATTTCCAAGGCTTTGTTTATCATGGCTATTTTTAGTCACAATGGAAGGGGAGTTATGAGCAGAGGTTTTGGATTAAGGGAAATCTGGATTTAAATACCAGCTCAGCCATTTCTTAAATGCCACTCAAATTCAGTAAATATCAGTTTGTTTTATTTTTTTTTTTTGTGGTACCGGGGATTGAACTCAGGGGCACTCAACCACTGGGCCACATCCCCAGCCCTTTTTTTTTAAATATTTTATTTAGAGACAGGGTCTCACTGAGTTGCTAAGTGCCTTGCCATTGCTGAGGCTGGCGTGCGCCACCGCGCCCGGCTAAATATCAGTTTTCTCATCAGTAAGACCAGAGGATATTTGCTCTTCTAGGGCAGTTAGGATGATTAAATGAAATAAAACCAACATCAATTCATCTAAACCTCTTGGCACAATGCTCAAACTATCGCTATTATTACTAAATTTTAAAAAATCAGAAACTTAAGATCACTTACTTGTGGTAATTCTCCTTTTTTTCATCTCTCCAGTTTTTATTTAACTGGTGAATTTTCACAGCTACGTATCTTTGCTCTGTTAGATCAAATGCCTATGAAAGAAAAGGGATAAATCATATTCTAGATAAATGCTACAAGAATTACAGGGAATTGACTTGAAGCTTCTACTTAAAAGATCAACACAAAGTCCAAAACACATTATTAAATAAAAAACAGCAGCAAATGACAACACATCACATACTTGCTTCAGTGTTGCAACCATCTTCTTGAAACTTGTGATTAGATAATTTAGAAGTCTCCAGACACACTGGCACCAAGGGGTTTAGAAAACAAACCCAAGCATGTACCACAAACAGAAAGTCAGCCCATGCCTTCACAGTCTCTTCCCAAAAATGCTTTTTCTGGAAGTCATCTCTCCTCATTATAGACCTTTCTCCCTTAGGTTGCCTCTTGTCCCTCAGTGACAGTGGGACCTCACACTCTTCAACAGTAAGTCTTACTACTTTTAAAAATCCTGGGGATACACACTGCTTGCTTCCTAGAGGGAAAACGCCTTCAGAATACAATTCTTTGGTATGGTTATTTACAAAATCACCTTGTAATTTGATATATTGTGTTTATTGAAATAAAAACAGGGGACTGGGGTTGTGGCTCAGTGGTATCGCGCTTGTCTAGCATGCATGAGGCACTGGGTTTGATCCTCAGCACCACATAAATAAATAAAACAGAAGTATTGTGCCCATCTACAACTTAAAAAAAAAAAGTTAAAAAAAAAAAAAAAAAAAAAAAAAAAAACAGGAAAAAATGCCTAATTGCTGGATAAGTGAAATGAGTTTTTAATCCCAAAAGTGGCCAAAGTCACACTAAGTCACTTTTGCACCGTCCAGAAAAGTGGACAGGCCTTCCCACAAAGACCACCACTGATAGCAGGTCCTGAATCACCCCGGTGGTACTATGTCATGGGGTAAAAAATTAATAATGAGTTTTTGAGGAAGTTGGGTATAAATCCCAATCTGATAAAGTACTATTTTAAGATAACAGTATTTCTTCTACATATAAGAGTTTATTGAGGAGCTCATCAGAATGAATAGTTGTTCTTAGTTTTAAAAGTTCAGACTAGGGGGCTCGGGTTGTGGCTCAGTGGTAGAGCGCTCGCCTAGCACGTGCACAGCCGGGGTTCGATCCTCAGCACCACGTAAAAATAAAGGCATTGTGTACAACTAGAACAAATAAATAAATATTAAAAAAAAAAAAAAAGTTCTGGGCTGGGATTGTGGCTCAGCGGTAGAGCGCTTGCCTAGCACGTGCGCGGCCCGGGTTCGATCCTCAGCGCCACATACAAATAAACGCATTGTGTACAACTAAAAGCAAATAAATAAATATTAAAAAAAAAAAAGTTCAGACTAAAGGTTTACTACTTCAGTTCTTACACTGTTATCACCCACCTGCCACTTTCCATGATGTATGAACAGATGAAGGCAACAGATGCAAGACACACTGTTGAGAACAGAGGGGATCGCTTATCACAGATCTCTACCAGTGTAAGACCCTCTACTGAAGCACAGCATGCAAAAGGGGGCTGCTTTATAAAACAGGGCAACTTCTCATTTGTCAAAACTAGGATGGTTTAAAGCACCATTCAATTCAGGCATAATATCTTATTTCAGAGAAATGAAACTTCTAAACTATTTTTCTTACAGTCTGAAGTCCACCTGCAAGCGTGTATGCTATCAAGCCTTCACTGTGGAAAACCATTTCAGGTCACTGAAACCCAGGTTAAATAGCATCTAATCTGTAAGAGCACTAATGCCACTGCAAGTGTCATTTTCTCCAACTACCACAACTTATCTTGAATCCCAGACATTCATCACTTATATAAAAAGGGCTTTAGGAGAGTGGAGGACAGCAAAAGAATAACTACATGAAATGTACATATCACTATAAGAAGCATAAAGACTGCAGAAAAATCAAGATGTCTGAAGAAATGCATTAGGAAAAAATGATGATGAAATTACTCAAAGTACCTCAGAAGTATCAAGAATGAAGTTTTTTTTTTGTTTGTTTTGTTTTTTTTTTTTTTTTTTTGTACTGGGGATTGAACTCAGAGGCACTTGACCACTGGGCCACATCCCCAGCCCTTTTTTGTATTTTATTTAGAGACAGGGTCTCACTGAGTTGCTAAGTGCCTCACCATGGCTGAGGCTGGCTTTGAACTTGTGATCCTCCTGCCTCAGCCTCCCAAGTGCTGGAATTACAGGAGTGCGCCACCGCTCCCAGCCAAGAATGAACTTTGATGACTATAAAAATGAAGGAAAAATGCCATTTCTGAGTCTTGAAATGATATTTGCACATCTAAGATCATAGCAGCATTATTCACAATAGTCAAGAGGTATGAGTAACCCAAGTATCCCAACAAAGGTGAAATGGATAAATGAAATGGGGTACATACATACAATGGATTATTATTGTTGTTGTTGTTGTTGTTATTATTGAGACAGGGTCTCACTAAATTACTAAGGCTGGCCTTGAACTTGTGACCCTCCTGCCTCAGCCTCCTGAGTAGCTAGGATTACAGGCATCTACCACCAAACCTGGCTGAAATATTATTCAATATTAAGAAAGAAAGGGGGAGCCGGGCGCGGTGGCGCACGCCTGTAATCCCAGCACTTTGGGAGGCTGAGGCAGGAGGATCACGAGTTCAAAGCCAGCCTCAGCAATGGCGAGGCACTTAGCAACTCAGTGAGACCCTGTCTCTAAATAAAATACAAAAAAGGGCTGGGGATGTGACCCAGTGGTAGAGTGCCCCTGAGTTCAATCCCCGGTAACCACAAAAAAAAAAAAAAAAAAAAAAGAAAAGAAAAGAAATGGCGAGGCACTTAGCAACTCAGTGAGACCATGTCTCTAATAAAATACAAAAAAGGGCTGGGGATATGGCCCAGTGGTAGAGTGCCCCTGAGTTCAATCCCCGGTACCCTAAAAAAAAAAAAGAAAGAAAGAAAGGGGGTTGGGGTTGTGGCTCAGCGGTAGAGCGCTTCGCCTAGCATGTGCGCGGCCTGGGATCAATCCTCAGCACCATGTAAAGATAAAGGCATTGTGTACAACTAAAACAAATAAATAAATATTAAAAAAAAAAAGGTATTCTGTCACATGCTATAGCATGGATGAGTCTTGAAGACATTATGTTAAGTGAAATAAGCCAGTCATAAAAAGACAAACATACATTTTATGATGTTATACATATGATGTATCTAAAAGTAGTCAAATTCATAGGAACAAAGTTATAAAATGGATACCAAGGGCTGGGGGAAAAAGAAAAGGGATAATTAACTGAAGTTTCTGTTTTACAAACTGAAAAGGTTCTGGAGACCTGTTTCACAAGGCTATGAATGTACTTAATGCTACTGAACTGTATACTTAATAATGGTTAAGCTTGTAAAGTCTTTGTTATATTCTTTTTTCCACAATAAAAAAATTTACAGGCAATTTGTAAGCAAGAATGAAAATAAGCCAGGGATAGAGAAGCACACCTGTAATCCCAGTGACTCAGGAGGCTAAGGCAGAAGGATAACAAGTTTGAGACTAGCCTCAGCAACTTAGTGAGATCCTGTCTCAAGAAAGAAAAGAAAAGAAAAGAAAAGAGAAAGGCGGGGGATGGGAGGAGTAAATAAAAAAGAAAGTAAAAGGAAGGAATGAAAACAAAAGTTAATTAAATAGAAAAACAACCCTAACAGCAGACCCTAACAGCAGATTTCATCAACAAAATAAAAAGCTGATTCTTAGAAAAACTACTAACACTGAGTAATCTCTAGTTTATCAGTGAAGAAACACAAAATAAATATAAGGAAAAAAAAAAGAAAGAATTGAGGTATGGATTTTTTAAAAATCTAGATGAAACAGAAGATTCTTAAAATATTAAATTGACTTAAGGAGAATAAGAAAATCTGAAAAGATCTGTATCTAAAGAAAGAACTGGGATAAAAAAGGGCAAATATTTCCTTCCCAAACAACACTCACCTAGGTGATTTTAAGGAGTCAGCTCTAACAAACTCAAGAAACCAACAATTCCTGGGTAATGCAAAATTTCACAACTCATGCTAGAAAGCTAGAATAACTATAACATCAAAGTTTGACAAAGCTGCTTGCAAACAAAAGATGACCATAGGCCTCCAGTCAGACTTATGAGCACATATTAAAAATATGAGGGCTGGGGCTACAGATCATTGGCAGAGCGCTTGTGTGAGGCATTGGGTTCAATCAGCAGCAGCACATAAAAATAAATAAAATAAAAGTATGCTGTCCATCTATTAAAGAAAAAAGAATATGAATAAAATAGGAGCACCAAAAACTGTATATGTTTTGGAAATCAACAGTGATGACAATTGTGCAATACTGTCAATTTACTTAATGCCACTGAATTTACACTTAAAAATGGTTAAAAAGGAAAGTTTTATTTGCACATGTATGCATATATATATACATATACATAAAATCATATTAAAAATTAACATTTAAAAAGGAAAATAGTAGAATTAATTTTTACTGTTTTTATCTGAAAGAAAAACCATTTATTTTACTTAAGAGATTTCTCATACATAAATTCATATGGGCACAACATAAATCATAACAGAGAATGATGTGTCTCAGAAAAGAGGGAAAGGTGTGCAGTGAAGACCATTTTATAGCCAAGTACCAGAAACATGTAGATAAATTACTGGTGGAAACAATATGGATCTGTAGCTGGCTGAACCCCCACTTGGTGCAAATCAATCTGGAGATTCAGGAGTCAGCACTTTGCTGGCTCCACTGAGTCACTCTATGTGAGGACACTCCTGAATGCAGTGCTGCTAAATGCTTTTAGACAAGAGCTTTGTTAAAACAAAAAGCTGGTTTTCACATAAGAAATAACTGGCACATCTATTTTGTCTAAAAAAAATTATGAGAATAAAGGTAACACATACTCATTTCTAACAAATTCAGATGAGGCAGAAAACAAAGAACCAGACTAAAAGATCACCATAAGTCCCACCACCCAGAAATGAGTATTGTTTTTCCTTTGTGTTTGGTATACAATTGCTTATTTTTCAAGCTTGAAAACAGAAATTTTGAATCCTGCTTAGTCATTTAAATTTGCTAAAAGCAGGCTTCTCAAAGATACAGGTTCTTAAAGCTTCTAGATTTCAACCAATATACATCAATACACAGTTATCACTATTCTACCATGTTCTCCAAATTGGTAATAACCAATAATCTAATCCTACATCTTTGCACCCATTTGTTCATACTCACCTTGTAAACTTCACTGAAACCTCCTCTACCCAAAAGATGTAACAACAAATATCTGTCATTTAGCGTTGGATGATCTTTAAATCTGTAGAAAGAGGGAATGTGTAACATCTTGAGGTCAAGAACTATAGCATTCCATATTTGCAAAATTCCTTATCTAACATAGCACACACATGATTTTAACTGATGTTGACAGTTTGACATCAACACAGTGAACTCTAAACTAAAAGTTACATAGTTCAAACACAGTTGTGTTTAACAATAGTAATATTTGTAGGGCCAGAGATGTAGGTGCTAGTCTCAGTGTGGCCACAATTAGACCTTTCTTGACCTCACTCCCTTTCTGCCCTGCTACAAAGTAAGGGGGAGTACCAGTTACTTAGAACTAGTTACATGGATTTTTCAAACAGTGCTACCTGGCTCCTCCAAAATTTATTGAGTCATATGTTTTATTTATCATTTCAAAACTTTACACAGTGAAACTCCAAATTATTTTACACTGCCTTAAAAATGGATGATTATTAAGTAAGTTACATGTTCCATGTGCATTCATGTTTCTTTAAGACAAAAAGTCTATGATATAACTGTATTCCCCATAAAAAAAAATTCCATTTTATGTCATTTTCTAACAATATAACAAAGAAATAAATTTGTTTTTTGCCACATTCTGGCAAAAATAAATTTTAGGGATATTTTTATTTGGTTCCAATCTTGGCCTATTAATCCTGAAATTATTTCTGTTTTAAAAAAGCAGCATGCCTGTGGGAAGATAACATTACTTCATGATTGTGTAGATTAGAAAGATTCAAATTTGGAGCTAGGGTTGTAGCTCAGTGACTCTATTTAACAGTTATGGTCTCCTGGTCAAATCAACTTTTTTTTTTTTTTTTTTTTTTTTTTTGGTACTGGGGGTTGAACTCAGGGACACTGGACCCCTGGGCCACATCCCCAGCCCTTTTTTCTATTTTTATTAGAGACAGGGTCTCACTGAGTTGCTAAGTGCCTCACCATTGCTGAGGCTGGCTTTGAACTTGCAATCCTCCTGCCTCAGCCTCCCAAGTGCTGAGTGCTGGGATTACAGGCATGGGCCACAGCGCCCAGCTTCAATTTATTTTCTCTAAGCTTGTTTCCTGATCAATGTATTGAAGATTATGGGGTTATCGTGAGCATTAAATGTGAGATTATCAGGGCACTTAGTGCAGTGCCCTATACACAGTGATTCTCAGAGAATGGTAACTGCTGGTGCCTGCCATTTGGCAGAGGAACAGTCCATGGCTCACATTGGCTTAGCAAAAATATATAAGCTGTGGCTATGTGAAAAAATGTTTCAGAGTCAGAAAATGTGGGAAAGAACAGATTCCTGAAGGAAGTCCTTTCTCACTTAAAGTCTACTTTTCCTATTTTCTATACTTTAAAAGATTTATAAACAAAAGTGTTACTCAACAATAAATGTGGTAAATTTAAGGGTCTTATTTAAAAACTCAAACACTGAATGAAACCAGGTTTTACCTTAACCTAATATTCTTCCCACAATACCACACTGTGGAACATGCTTCCCTTTCTCAAGGATCCACAGGTAAATCTGAATATGTAATGTACTACACCTATTTATAGTTGCAAAGCTGTATCATTTTAGTGACTTCTACTCATGTAAAAAAATCCTATTAAACTTGGATCTGGAATGTTCCCCAAAGACTCATGTGTTAAGGGGTTGGTCCACAGCTGGTGGCATATTGGGAAGTGGCAGAAACTTGAGCCTGGCACTCACACTCTTACTCTTCTCTCTGCTTCCTGATTGCCATGAGCCACGAACAGCTCTGTTCCACCATGTTCACCCTGCCAAGATGTTCTGCTTTGCTAAGGCCCAAAGTGATAGGGCCAAGTGACAGTAGACTAAAACCTCTGAAACTGTGAGCCAAAATCTTTCCACTTTTTAAACTGTTTATGTCAGGTATTCTGTAATGGCTACAGATAGCTAACACAAATGTTATATATACACATATATATTTAATATGTAAATTTAGTATAACTATATTTAAAGCAAAGCAAATCATAATTTTGCTCATGAAACTGTATTATATTCTATGAAAGAGCTAAATACACTGTGGAGTCACTTATTCCCCCCCCCCCCTTTTTTTTTGGTAGTGCTGGGAATGAAACCCAGGGCCTTGCAGGGGATGAAACCAAGGCAAGTGTTCCACCACTGAGCTACATTCCCCAACACATTTTTCAAATATATATTCAGCAAAAACATCACTCTAGACCACTCGGTTCATGTAAGAAAGTGCTCAGCAATCTCCAACTCAATACACCCCAAGTTACTTACTGTGAATTATCTTCATTATGTATCCTTTTTAGTTCCCTGATATGTAGATTTCTAACCCTTTCTAGCCTTTCCAGCTCTGCCTGGATCTCTGCTTCCTCCTGAAATAAAAAGGGAAAAAAAAGATCTCAGAGTACAGGGAACATCTACTTTTCAGTCTTATTTCAAAAACTATGTTAGGTATGCCTGTTATTGATTTATTTAAGGGATTGAACCCAAGGCCTCACATATACTAGGCAAATGCTCTACCATTAAGCTACACCCTCAGCCCAACAATAGGCATTGCTCTTGTGAAAAGCTAATGGAAGATGTTTTACATTGAGAAAAATATTTTAAAAATTAGAAACTTAATCATAAAAATAAGCTTCTAGCAAATAACAGATAAACTCTGAACCAGAGTTCAGTAGGAAAAGCAAAAGTCACCTTCCTCTCCACGCCCACTCCTTGTAACCACTGTTTCTGTGTAAGTTTGTAGAAATATTTTATGAATAGAGTCTTGTAAACACTTTTGACACAAATCAGATTCACCATCTGGTTCTTTTCTCCAGGTATGGATTATACTTGGTGCCTAAGTTCTACTAACTTAACAAGATTTGAGAACCCAATAGAAAAAAGATATGAAGCTGGGCACAGTGGCACATGCCTGTAATCCCAGTGGCTTGGGAAGCTGACAAGTTCAAAGTCAGCCTCAGCAACTCAGCAGGCCCTAAGCAACTTAGCCTGTCTTAAAATAAACAAACAAACAAGGCTGGGGATGTGGCTCAGTGATTAAGCACCCCTAGGTTCAATCCCTAGGAAGGAAGGAAGGCAGGCAGGAAGGCAGGCAGGCAGGGAGGGAGGGAGAAAGACCAATCTATGAATAAAAAACAAATACACAACAACAGCAGTTTATTAAATGCTTATTAACCACCATCATTGTAAACAACATCTACCAATAACGTATGGGCTACTGAATTTAAGATGTGAGCAAGACACATCTAAAATATCTCAATGAACAAAATCAATAACAAACTCTTATTAGGTGCCTCTGTGTTAGAATATGGTTGGTCCAACTCTTTCCCTTTAGCTAGTCAGGAAATAAGAGACACTAAGTGATTTAAAATACACGATCTGCTCCTATGTTTTATTCAATGCATAACCACTTGGGAAGCCTTACATTGTATATACACAGAATTATCCACTAATAGGTCACTGAAGGAATAAATACTGTCATTGGGTGACTGGAACTGACTTGAAAATCAAAAGATGAGTCCCATCGTTATACAAGACATGACAATGAGAGTAGCTATTCAAGACTTCTACAGCTATGTGAAACTAATATTTTATTTGCCCAAATAACCAAATAACTTCCATACCAAATATAATTAGAAATCACATTTCTCCAGGCAGATTTCCGCATTATAGTTACCTTTTTAAGATGACCTAATCTGAGTTTAAAGATTTCTTCTTGTTCATGGTATTCTGCTAATGTTAACCTGAAAAGTAATGGTAGAAATTTCAGTAAATTTGAAGTAATAATATGACTATTTAAATAGAAATGTTCGAGTATGCTACAAGGTAAATTTGGTCTCACAGATGACTAAAAACCAATTTATTTTGCATCCTCTGACAAGAGGAAACTTTTGTGATTTATCAGATGTACTATGAAGAAATGCTTCCAAAGTCAAAAGCTTAATTTGTAAAAATGAAAAAAATAACTGAGCCATAGTTTACATTATTTTGTGAAAATGAGTTTTGTCTCATATATTGCTCAGATGAAAACTTATTCGAAGAGACAGACCAAAATAATAAGTCTAAAAATCTTCAAAGGGAAAAGCAATAAGCCAATGGATTTATTATTCTTGATAACTTAAATCTTGATAATATAATAACAAGGAAAAAACAGGGTAAAAAATCAGAGTCCAGGATTTGGATGCTGGCCACATCTTCAACTCAGTTTCCTGAAAATTAGCAAGTGATAATACCCATCTAACAAAGTGCTGTGACTTTAATGAGAATGTGGAAAGTATATAAAAAATGTTATTTAAACCAATTCTCAAAGGGTTAACTTGATGGGTAATCTCTCATGTTTCACCAAGCCTAATCACATCCTCCTATTTTAAGAATGAAGAAGTAAGAAGTGATATTCTAGAAGCACATACATATACTTCAAAGTTTTAGATCTCAAGGTTTAGAACATTCTAAATAGCAAAAGTGGAAACAAGTTATCCTATCCAGCAGGAAGGACTACCAAAAACAAAACAAAACAAAAAACAGAACAATAACAACAACAAAAAACTCTAAGGGCTAACTCAAAGAAAATAGAATGAGTAAGAAGTAGTACGTCAACTTGAGCTGTTACACCTATCCTCTCAGCAGCAGAAATACCTCCATCTATTACTCCATTTCATACCATTAAAAAAGGGAAAAAAAATGAAAAATTATAGTTAAGAATTCACTCTGAAATAGGTTCAGTACCAGGAAAGGGTAATGTGATTCACTCTACAGGCCTGCCTTTGGCTTTTTGTCAAGGGCCAAGTCACAAACATTCTAATTAAAATGGTAACTACTCACTGACATACTACTGGCCTAGATTGAATTCTAATTATGGTTGAATGGCAAAACAAACAAACAAACAAACAACCCACCCTATCTTGTTTTTATTACTCCTAAGCCAATCGTTTTGTGTGTTACCACAAAATAATTTTCAAGCAATGCTAGAGGGAAAGTCCCTTCACAAAATAAACATAGGACTTAAGACTGTAGTTTTAAAACATTGTTATACAGTGAAATGTTTTCCAAACTTATAGTTTACTGTGCATACCTTTTTAAAAATTTTTTATTTTTAGTTGTAGTTGGACACAATACCTTTATTTTATTTAGTTTTATGTGGTGCTGAGGATTGAAACCAGCGCCTCACATATGCTAGGCGAGTGCTCTACAGCTGAGCCACAACCCCAGACCCCCGGACTGTGCATACTTTTTAATCACTATACTTCATACAATTATTACTTTGCTCATCTCTCCTAAATAAACTGTGAACTCCTAAAACTAGGGCTATATCCTTCAACTCTATATTCCCACAACATGGCCTAACATAATATAAGCATTTAATGTAGACTTACTAAATGATGTGAAAGAAAAGACTTCCCAACACATCAGGTATGTATGGGTGAGGACTGGTGTTAAGCCGTCTTTCTCACTGGAATAAAGGAATATGCATGTCTGGGATGTCATGGACCTTTAACAATGCTGTAATACAAGTAGTGTACTTGAAGTGGATCATGGGTTACAATGTTTTTGTGAACTGATACAAAAACATAAAAAAGACAAAAGGCATATTAGTTGATAAGTTATATAATATACCTTTTATTTGTGGCCATCTTTGAACATGAAATTTACTTTCAAGTAAAGAAAAAGGGAGAAACGAATGGAAAAGGAAGGCATTTGTGCTCCAGATTTTCTACCCCTCCTATCCATGAAAGATATGTAATAATTGTCGACTGGAAGAGAAAAATATGATTATGCTTCAATTTAAGATACTTGTATTTTCCCTAAGTTTTCAAGACTGGAAAAGACCCTAGTAAAGTTAAGATTTGGGTTACTAGGAAAGTGTTCTTTCCTAAAACAACAGTTTTTTTTTTTTTTTTCCCCTTGGCTTACTCCTAAGTTTACAACTGTTAACTATGTGCTCATTTGACCAGTAAAGGGCATTCTTCAGATTGAAATAGTAGCCAGGTAATCTCCACAAGATGACACCAATTTACCAGAACTTAGAGTCACATATAAGCAATAATATTAACATCATATTTGTGATGGTTAGACAAAAATCATGCTGTCAAGAAGTGACATTATTTCTCCCTCTCATTCAAAAAGTTCAGGACTAAGAAAGTCAGTTAATTTTATATGGTTTTTATGAGTTGGGCAAAGCCATTAACACAATGGAAAAGAACTCAAACCCTAGGGACCTCTGTAATTTATATCTGTCCCCAGAGCCATTCAATAGGACATTCGTTCACATCAATAAAGAACATACGTTTCATTTTCAGCTCCGTTGGTCTTGCTCTTCCGCTGTTTCTGCTCATTGGTTGCTGGAGGGGCTTGGCCCATGGCAGGAGGTTTCCGTTTTGCTAACATTTTCCGTTGTCTTTCTATCTCTTCCCTCTGTGAATTTATCCTTTCCTGTTGCCTAAAGACATAAAGTATGTGGACAGAGGAAGAAAGTAAAACAAATTCTTATTGCTATGGAACAAACACAAACAACTTGTCACCTGGATATTTGATAAACTTCAGAAAAAAATAAGCCCCCTTAAATTAAGTAGCGATTTGTATTTAACCTTCAGGTAGTAAGAAATCAAATAACTAGTGAGAGATTATTTGGAATGAAGCTGCACTTTAAGACACTAGTTATGTCTTAAAGGGAGAGGAAAAGTGGACAGGAAAAAAAAAAAAAATACCAAATTTCTAGTATGACCTTACTTTCTGACTCCAAAGAAAAATTTTCTGATTCCTTTTTATTTTTTATATTTTTGGTACCGGGGATTGAACTCAGGGGCACTCGACCACTGGGCCACATCCCCAGCCCTTTTCTGTATTTTATTTAGAGACAGGGTATCACTGAGTTGCTAAGTGCCTCGCCATTGCTGAGGCTGGCTTTGAACTTGCGATCCTCCTGCCTCAGCCTCCCCCAAGTGTTGGGATTACAGGCATCCACCACAGCGCCCAGCTTCTCTGATTCCTTTTTAGCAGTTATAAAAACAACTCTAGTATGAACCCATTAAAAGGAAAGATTTGTATTTAAGAAAAGAAGGTATAGAATGTCCCAAGAGCCCTTTTATTTTTTGTTTGGATTAAGCTTCCTCAAATTTAATTTAGAAAGATACCAGGTTGCAGAATGCTAAACAAAGTAAACAAGATTTTCTTTTTAGGAATATTACTTACTCTAGTCTAAGTGAACCACTACCATCCCCCAAATCATCTCCACTCATTGAAAAGGGTGACACACCTAAACTAAGCTTTATAAGGGCATATTCAGAGAAAGCCAATGAAGTGTTACTAGCTGTGAGATTATTAATGAAGTAACTCCTTAGGGAATGGTACATAAAGTGAAATAGTATAAAATGTATTTTACAAATCTTCAGATAATTTAATACTATTACTGTTGGAGTACTTACTAGTAAGATGTCTTGTTTTCCTGTTTAAAAAAAAAAAAAAAACTACTGGTAGAGCATCCCTTAAAATTTCAAGTTTCAGAAATTTTCAGATTTTGGATTAAGAATGTTTTGACCTATACAGCCTATGCAAATATTCTGAAATCCAAAAGCCTCTGGAATCTGAAGCACTTCTAGTCCTATGCATTTTGGATAAGGGATATTCAACCAACAGTTTAAAAATTAGGAACCAATAAAAATTCTACTATAAGAAAAAACACTTTTGTCTCATGTATTCCATCACCAAACAAATACTAAGGTTTACAGGCTTAAATACAAAAGTATACCAACATTTGAGATTAACCATTTAACAGGCTAACATCTTTAAATCACCTCTTACAGTTGATAGTCAAAACTCCCTTTGCCTTCTCTCTCTCTCTCTACCAGGCTTTTTCTCCCACATTCTTTTTCTGGAACCAACCATCAATCTTGCAGAATGATGAAATCTATTTGTTTTAAGTACCCTCTTCCTTGAACAATGTAGTTCCACATTCAGTATATCTTTCTTATTAGAATAGCAACCAGAGGGGCTGGGGTTGTGGCTCAGCGGTAGAGCGCTCGCCTAGCATGTGTGCGGCCCAGGTTCAATCCTCAGCACCATGTGAAAATAAACGCATTGTGTACAACTAAAGCAAATAAATAAATTAAAAAAAAAAAAAAAGAATAGCAACCAGAAAAAACAATACTCCTTTAGGTTAGATGCCCATAATATAATTTATGCTACCATGTGTAGAAGGGTAATAGTACAAGCAAGTTTAAAATAAGCAGAGTATTACAAACAACCAACCATTCATTTGATAATACAATCCCCTTGGATTCTACATAAGCCAGATCACTGATAAGACATCAATTTAACAGTAAACTGAATGTAAAGAGTTTTACTTTGGGCTGGGGTTGTGGCTCAGCGGCAGAGTGCCAGCCTAGCATGTGTGCAGCCCGGGTTCGATCCTCAGCACCACGTGTTTAAAAAAAAAAAAAAAACCACAACGCATTGTGTACAACTAAAAGCAAATAAATAAATATTTTTTAAATGCCAATTAAAAAAAAAAAGAAAAAATAGTTTTGTTTCCCTGAAAAATCTCTATACTATTAGATATGCTTTTTCCTACTCACCCCATCTCCCCAATATATAAAATTTGTGACTTGAAAGAATTCTTAGCTAAAATTGTAATGTCCCTTCTGAATCAATGAATGTCCTTAAGGAAAACATTTACCTTATCTGAACATGAGTTTCCCAATTTAAAAAAAAAAAGGGGGAGGAAACATTTTTAGGTCATACCTACCTTTTTAGGATCCATGAGTGCAAGGCACTCTGAACTCCTTAGCCAACAGTTATACATTGTGCAGTTTAAACTATAAACTATAGTGGCCTAAGAGAGTACCACAACATTATGCCTCAGAAGATTACCTATTCTTTATAAGCTTCAGATTTCAGAAATCACATTTTTTTTTTCTGGGAGAATTCACATATTTAATCTTATCGTATTCAACAAGAAAGGAGCCCCACAGCCATCATATATATAAATCATATACACAGAATACGAAGATTCCAAAACACCTTTAGGGAACTCTTAAGCTATACATTCTGAGAAAGCTTGCTTAGAAATGAAAGTTGATGCACCAAAGATCAGTGTTATACAGACTCCTGTATTGAATTTTTTTTTTTTTTTTTCTTTTCTGTTTACAGTACTAGAGATTGAACCCAGAGCTTGTACATGCTAGGCAAGTCCTCTACCATCCTTAGCCCTTTTTAGTTTTTGAGACAGGGTCACTAACATTGCCTGGACTGGGCTCCAACTTCGGATCCTCTTGCCTCAGCTTCCTGAGTAGCTATGATTACAGATGTGTGCCACACTGCCCAGCTCTCTATAACAATTCTTGATATTCCTAAAACTGTTTTGGTATTTATACAGAAGAACAATAGTCATCTAAAGAAAATCTTCATTTAGTTTTATTTCGGGAGTACAAAGTCCATACTATCTCAATAAACTGTTAACTTCTCTTAAAATAGGAATCATGTCTTACCAACTCTTATATCCTCTAGCACATAAAATGGTACCTTTCATAGAGTTGATGCTTAAATATTTCATTTGTAGCATCAGTTTTAGAGAGTAATTGTCCTGCAACAAGCATGTAAAGAGTATGGGCATGGTGGCAGGACTGTAATCCCAGCAGTTCGGGAGGCTAAAGCAGGAGGATCACGAGTTCAAAGTCAGCTTCAACTTAGTGAGGCCCTAAGCAACTTAGTGAGATCCTATCTCTAAATAAAATATTTTTTAAAAAGGGCTTGGGATGTGGCTCAGTAGTTAAATGCCCCTGGGTTCAATCCCTGGTGCCCCCTTCGCCCCCCCCCAAAAAAAGAGAGAAGGAACAGAAATACATAAAGAGAACCACATATGAAGATGGAAATAGAGACTTAAGTTATGCATCCACAAGCCATGACCACTGGAAGAGGCCAGAAAGGATCTTCCCCACTCTTTGACTAGATCTTTGCCACTCTTTGACTAGACTTTCTGGTCTCATGAACTGTAAAAGAATAAATTCCTGCAATTTTTGTTGTTTTGTGATACTGAGGATTGAACTCAGTGCCTCAGGAAAGCTGGGCAAGCACTCTATAAATGAGATATATTCCCAGCCCTTTTACAAAAATCTTTTTTTGAGACAGGATCTTGCTAAATTGCCCAGGCTGGCCACAAACATGCAATCCTCCTGCCTCAGTCTCCCAAATGGCTGGGATTATAGGCAATTTCTATTGTTTTAAAGCATAAATTCGTGGTATTTTGTTACAGCATCTTGAGGAAAATAAAAGGGAATCTTCTATAGCAAAATTGTATTTCAGATCCAACCACACTAGCAATAACTAGCAGGAGAATAGTGAAAATAAACAAACACAAATTTTCAGACATTATCAAAGGAAAAAGAGCCTGCTTTTTTTTTTTTTTAAAGAAAACATGTAGCCAGGCACGGTGGCGCATGCCTATGATCCCAGCACTTGGGAGGCTGAGGCAGGAGGATCGAGAGTTCAAAGCCAGCCTCAGCAATGGTGAGGCACTTAGCAACTCAGTGAGACCCTGTCTCTAGTAAAATACAAAAAAAACCTGGGGATGTGGCCCAGTGGTCAACTGTCGCTGCCTGAAGCGGAAGTCGCTTGGAGCAGCGAACGCCACAGGAAAATTCGGAGGCAGGATGAAAATGAAAAAAGGTCTTTTATTCTTCTCCTCTCTCCAGCTCCAGCAATCACTCCAAATGCTCTAACTCCAACCACCACCTTCTTCTTCCCCACACACACTAACGAACCTCACCCAGTTATATACATATAGCTTTAACAAGGACACGTGCTTACAGCTCGAGCTTACAGGTGCGTCACGCAGTGTTCACGGGCATACAAAGATTCTTTGAATAATGTATTAATATCAGGTGGAAACTAGAACATCTTTTATGGCTCTCAGCTAACCGCAATCTTTAGCTATCTCCTTGATTATAGGCTCCTTCAGTCAACTGCCCCTGAGTTCAATCCCAGGTACAAAAAAAGAAGACATGTATGAATGACACATGAACATCTCAGAAGAGAATTTTTTTAAAATCCCCCAGCTCTATTTTGTATATACTGGGAACTGTGAAATGGTGTGGCTTATTCAAGCAAGATCTGACATAAAATCAACAACATGAATTGTCTCATTATGAATTATATGACTAAGAATCAGATAGTTCACCAGAAATTGCTCTAAAATGGATAAGTTCCATACACATCAGAATACTAGGATTAGTACACCGCAAAACTATAAAGTTTAATTTATTCCCTCTGATATTCCACATCTTAAATGATCACAATTTTGTAGGGATGTCAAATTCTTTTTTTTTTTTTTTTTTTAATATTTATTTATTTGCTTTAGTTGTACACAATGCCTTTATTTGTATGTGGTGCTGAGGATCGAACCCAGGCCACGCACGTGCTAGGTGAGCGCTCTACCGCTGAGCCACAACCCCAGCCTGGGATGTCAAATTCTTTAATGTTGTTTATTTCAATATAAACTAAGTCTTAGGAATTTTTACTGCCTTGCCACTGAGACTTTTGAATCTTTTAAAAAATGTATTCAGCCGAGTGTGGCATAGCCTGTAATCCCAGCAGCTTGGGAGGATGAGGCTGAAGAATTGGGAGTTCAAAACCCAACCTCAGCAAAAGCGAGGCACTAAGCAACTCAGTGAGACCCTGCCTCTAAATAAAATACAAAATAGGGCTGAGGATCAAGTGCTCCTGAGTTCAATCCCTGGTATTAAAAAAAAAAAAAAAAAGCATTGAAAAACACTAGTATATAACACCACTTTTTTGTTTTTTTTTTAATTGAAGTTGGACATAAAACCTTTATTTTTTTTAATACTTTTTTAGTTGTAGATGGACACAATATCTTTATTATGTATGTATGTATGTATGTATGTATGTATGTTGTGCTAAGGATCAAACCCAGTGCCCTACGCATGTAAGGCAAGCTTTCAGCCACTGAGCCACAGCCCCAGCCCCACAATACCTTTATTTTATTTATTTATATGTGATGCTGAGGATCGAACCCAGCACCTTGCACGTGCTAGGTGAGTGCTCTACTGCTGAGTTAGAACCCCAGAACACCACTTTTGAAGAACTATAAAATAAAACTATTTTCAACTGGTTCAAACATACTTTGAAAGCAAAAATCACTAATATAGCCAGAAATATTACAAATCTGATATCATATTCCTATTAGAAAACTTTTTGTTTTAGAAGACTAAGAGTATTCAAAGGAACAAAGTAAGAACCAAAGAACTGTGCTGAGGCTCCTGATAGGGCTGTCTGATTATCTGATTCAGTTTTAAAAATATCTTGAAGTTTGCTAGGCACAGCAGTGCATATATAATCCTCAGCTACCTGGGAGGCCGACACAGGACGATTGCAAGTTCAACGGATTGAACCCAGGGCCTTGTGCATGTAGGCAAGCACTCTATCAACTGAGCTATATCTCTAGCCTGAAAATATAGGTTTTAACATTTTCTGCTACTGTCCTCACAAATCTGCAAACTGGACAATTCAGGGTACCATGAAATGGGTGTCATACCTTACTTTGGAGCGACTGTCCTGGTGCACCTCAGCTACTACCAGCCTTCAGTGCTAACAACTCAGAGCAGACAGAGCAGACACTGCTCCAAACCTCTGGTATCCTAGCCTAACTGAAGTTTACTTTCCTGCCAGGGTATTCTCTGACTTAAAAACCTCCTCTTAGGAGCTGGGGTGGTGGCTCAGCGGCAGAGCGCTCGCCTCTCACGTGCGCGGCCCGGGTTCGATCCTCAGCACCACGTAAACATAAATGCATTCCATTGTGTACAACTAAAGTAAATAAATAAATATTAAAAAAAAAAAACCTCCTCTTATACCAAAATTTGAGGCATATCTGTGAAGTGAAAACACATTTCAACTAAGTTGGAGGTTAATGTTTCATATACTAAACAATAACTACTAATGTGTGATTTAGAGGTTACTTCTAACAAATTATTAAAAATAGCAACAATATTTCTACTATCTGGGGTTGGGTATGGTATAGCTCAGTGGCAGAGAACTTGCCTAGCATGTGTGAGGCACTGGGTTCGATTCTCAGCACCACATAAAAATAAACAAATAAAATAGAGGTATTCTCTCCATCTACAACTACAAAAAAAAATTTAAAAATAAATTAATTAAATAAAGGTACTGTTGTCCATATACAACTAAAAAAATAAAAATAAAAAATACCATTTCTACTTTCTTTCAGGCATAAATCTGTTATTTATGTCTCGTTATTGCTCAAAAGTAATCCCACACTCTCTAATTTGTACTCAACAAGCTAGTCAATGTATGGAACCTTCTAACTCACTGTGATCTAGAGAGAAAAGTTGGAGAGCCCATGATTAACAATATAATGTTTCCACTTGCCCTCCAGTTTCAGATGGAAATAACCTAATAAATCAAAATAAGTAAGATATGCTAAAAGGTACTACAACTTGAAGATATATAATTTTTACAGTACTGAGCCAATAATAGCTATTCACACAGTTGGAATTTTAGGATTTTAAATGTTATTTCCCTCCTTGGAATAAATTCCTGAATGTTTAACCCAAAAGTTATGATAAAGAGTCCAAGTTGCAAGACTGGGATATTAGCAGTGGTGGAGCCCTTGCCTACCTTGCACAAGGTGCTGTGTTCAATCCTCAGCACCACAAAATAAACAAACAAAATATATGTGTATCAAGATTCCAAGTTGCAGACAGGTACAAAGAGAATGGGGCCAGTCACCAGAATGACCACTGGCAAGGCCCCTTAATTCAAGGAAGTATCTATCTCTTGATGACTGACTGATTACTGTTTCTTTAAAGAGCCTCAGGGACATGTTCTATAGGGATCTTCTATGGTTTTCTTTGGTTTTATACCTAACTTAGAAAATCCTGCCCTGGTCCCTTACCTTCATTTTCCTGTGGGCCCCAAATAAATGCTCAAGAGGATCCTCATGAAAATCCACTACACCTAGGGTCTAGGGATGTAGCTCAGTAGAACAGCACTTGCCTAGCACATTTAAGGCCCTGGGTTCAATCCCCAGGACCACACACAAGCACAAATACACTACCTAATTAAAACATCAATACTAGATTTTTTTCTTCCTTACCTTCATCAATTTTTGTTATTCTAATCCTTAATGAAGAACTCATTTTCTATTCCTCTGATTACTTGTCATTTTTTTAGGTCTTTATCTAATTCCCTACATTTCTTTACACAAATGGTGACTAAACTCAATGAAAAGATGACTATTACTACTAGGATTATTAATGACTACAATTAACAGAAAACTTTAAAAATTAAAAAAAAAATTTTTTTCAATTTTTCATCTAATCATGACAACTCACTTACTTGATAAGGTTCTGGAAAGCATAACCATCTGTCCACTGTTCAGTAAAAGAGGCCCCGTGCCGGACAGTAGTAAAGTGGCCCAATCTCAAGCGGTCCTGCATGCTCTTATCTCTACATGCCATCTTCTCTTGTTTTGACTTAGGGGGAAAGAACCAAAAAAAGGAATTCATCATCAAATTAGCAAGAAGACACACACTTTTTAGAAACTCAAAATTCTAAGATTTTCATGGAAGATATATTGAAAAACCACACAACATCTCAGAACAGTCAGTAATGATTCCTTAGATGAAACAGTATTCCCAAAGTAGACAGGATATGCTAGTGAAGAACTGTGGGTTCTTCCTTGGTAAAATTTCTCCCATCTGCCTAGTCTCTTTTATCTTTTTTTTTTTTTTTTAATTTTTTTTTTTTTTTTTAGTTGTAGATGGACACAATATCTTTATTTATTCAACTTTATGTGGTGCTGAGGATCGAACCCAGTGCCTCATGCTTGCGAGGCAAGCACTCTACCACTGAGCTACCACCCCAGCCCCTCTTTTATCTTATCAGCATATTGTTTTTGGACCATAGCAATGCCCATCTACTAAGCTGTTTCTTTACCACCATGCCCGGATACTTTCAGTTTCTCCTCTCCAATCTATTCTAGAGATCTGCTATCAATTCATCTTCTTAATATATTACTTTGAGGGCTGGGTTGCAGCTCAGCAGTAGCATGCTTGCTCAGCATGGCCAAGGAAGGCCCTGAATTCAATAACCAGTACTGCCAAAAAAAGTAAGAAAACCACTTTGCACATTTCCACTCTGATGCTCCAAACCTTCTATGGCTTGTGTCTGCCCAACTCTAGATTCTGACATGAAAACACCCTCCATGATCCCCCACTGACATGGAAGATCAAGTCCACCTCCCCATAGGGTTCTTATTCCAGGACACTTTATGTATATCTGATTCTTGAGCACGTTATTCATCACAGGACAGGAATTAGAAGACCACTCAGTATAAAATATGATGTTTATAGCCAAGAGGGGAATACAACCATTGAATTTCTTGATCTGTAATTCTAAGTACAAACTGTAATAAAGACCTTATAGGAAAAGATCAAAGTACTGTGAGAGATATCATGGGATATACCTACTTGAAATGTCCTGTGCATTTATTTATTTATTTATATTTATTTATTTATTTATTTATTTATTTATTTATTTATTTATTTATTTATTTATCGATCGTTGGCAGTACTGGGGATTGAACCCAGGGCCTGGCTCTACCACTAAGGACATTATCCAACCCTTGCTTTATTTTATCTCATTTCATTTTATGACAGGGTCTAAATTTCTCAGGCTGACCCAGAACTTGCAAATCTCCTGCCTCACCTACTAGAGTGGCTGGGATCACATGCGTACAACACCATTCCTGGCTCTACTGTGTATTTTAACTTTATTTTATTTGGAGACAGGGCCTCACTGAGTTGCCCAAGCTGGACTTAAACTTGTAATACTTCTGCATAAGCTGTACTATGTATTTTTAATGGACAGGCAATATAAACCTGCAGATGTTCTTACCTAAAACACCCTAATTAGTCCCCTGCTTTTGATTTCCTTCAGCCAATTTCTTAATAAGTACTCTGCTTACCTGGAAAGGTTTCTTTGTGAATGTGAATGTACCTTATTTCCCCCACCCCACATAGACTATTAGCCCTCTGGGGATAGGAGCCATATTTTATGTTTCTTAGATCCATGAGTGTTGTTACTAATGAGGTGCCAATTCTTTTTCATTGCCAAGTAGCATTCCAGTGTATGAACATACCACAAGTTGTTTACATATTCACCTGTTGCCAGACACCTGGGATGTTTTCAGATTTCAACTACTATGAACAAAACTGCTATGAATATTCCTGTACAAATCTTTTTGTGGACATTTGCTTTTATTTCTCTTGGGTAAATACCAGGAGTGGTACTGCTGAGTCACAGGGTAAGCGTATTAGTAAGTGTATATATTTAATAAAAACAAATTGCCCCAGATAGGAATGGTAGTACACGCCTGTAATCCCAGCAACTCGGGAGGCTCAGGCAGGAGCATCACAAGTTTGAGGCCAGTCCGGGAAACTTAGTGAAACCCTGTCTCAAAACAAAAAATAAAAAGGGTTAGGGAGGTGGCTCAATAGTAGAGTACCCCTGGGTTCAATACCCAGAACCACCATAAACAAACAAACAGATTGTCCCAAGTTTTCCAAAGCAGCCATACAATTTTACATTCCTACTAGTATAAGAAATTGGGGCACATCTATACCAGCACTTGATACTGTCAATGTTTTTACTTTAATCATCCTACCACTTTATGTACATAACAACATGGTTTCACTTGGTTTTTTGGTTTGTTTGTTTTTGTTGGTCCTGAGGATTAAACTAAGGAATATTCTATTACTGAGCTACACCTCCAGACCCTAAAAAACTTTTTTTTCTTTTTTTTAAATTTTGGGACAGGGTCTCGTTACAGTGCCAAGGCTAGCCTGGAATTTTGATCCTCCTGCCTTAGCTCCAGAGTAGTTCAAATTATAGGGTGTGTACCACTGTATTCAGCCTACCATGGTCTTAGTTTTGAGTTTCCCAGATGCTAATAATGTGGAGCATCTTTTCATATGATGGCCATTTGGATATCTATACATTTTTTATAAAGATTCTGTCCCAAGATTTTTTTGCTTGGGCTGGGGTGTAGCTCAGTGGTAAGAGTGCTTGCCTTGCATGTGTGAAGTGCTGGGTTCAATCCTTGGCACCACATAAAAATAAAGGTATTGTGTCCATCTACAACTAAAAATATTTTTTAAAAAAAGATCTTACTTTTTTTTTCATCTTTCTTTTTTGGGTGGCGCTAATTGTACCCAGGGACTTATATATGCTAGACAAGTGCTCTACCTCTGAGCTACACTGCCACCCTCCATCTTTTGTACATTTTTAATGGTTTTCCTTTTCCCCCCTTTGGTACCGGGGATTGAACTCAGGGGCACTCGACCACTGGGCCACATCCCCAGCCCTTTTATGTATTTTATTAGAGACAGGGTCTCATTGAGTTGCTAAGTGCCTCGCCCTTGCCGAGGCTGGCTTTGAACCCACACACCTGCCTAAGCCTCCCAAATGCTGGGATTACAGGCGTGCACCACCGTGCCTGGCTTTTAATGTTTTTTTGAAAATTATTAAATCATAGGAATCTTTATATATTTTTATTTAAAAAACTTTTGATATTGTTAATATTTCCTCTAAATCTGTGGTGGTATTTTCATTTATGTTTCATTATATTCCAACATGGTATACTGGACATTTGATAAATATTCAAATTTAGAAAACTGAATTATTTTGTAAACAAATCTAAATTATCTATTAGTACTAACAAATGTAAAATTGTATTTTTCTGCCATTTTAAAATGAGAACTGAAGAGATGGCATTATGTTTATTTTTTGTACTATGTTACTCAGAGTTTAATACAACTAGATGAAGCTATGTTGATTTCTGAAGAGTCCTGAAATTTTAAATAAATTCTCTGTATTAACATGTTAATATTATCTCTCACTCTCATAAAAATGTAACAAAATAATTTCCTTCTGAAAAACTGGTTAATAATTAAAGGAATGAAGCAAAGTTCTTCCTAGTATCTTTGATCTCAGTAAAATAATCCCTTTCATTTTGATTGAAAAACTATGCTCCTTTAACATGTAACAGCATTCCAAATTTTTCAAGAAAAGTAACCACCAGCATGGTCAGTTCTCCAGATCATAATCTTTTAATGACTTCATTGGCAAGTACTGCCATTTTAAAACTTCTAAGAAATAGTTACTAATGACTACTAAAGGCAGGCTGCAACTAACCAATTACCATAGTAAAGGAATACCCACCAATTTGTAATCATGTGCAGATATATGACAACTTCATTTTTTTTGAAGCACAAAGCATTTAATTATCACATTATCATAAACACAAGGAATTCCAAATACCATCTCTGAAACAAAAATCTCACTGTCATTAAATGTTTATAAATAGTAATAATATACTCACTTCAATTGACCAGACAAACATAAAAATTTCAGATTGCAAATCCTACGTTGGGAGCATGGCTCAATGGTAGAGTGGTAGCCTAGCATGCACAAGGTCCTTGGTTCAAACCCCAGCACCACACACACACAAAAAGGGGGGGGGGGGCAAGAAACACCCTAAATAAACTCTACTAGAATAAGCTGTCGATATCATACTCAAAACAATTAAGCAGCCAGAAGGCATATCCCGTTTATCACTCTGGAGGCTAGGTCTGGTGTCCATGCAAGGAAACCAGAAGCAGTGGTACACACCTGATGTCCATGCGAGGAAAAGAATTCTAATTGCCAAGTAACAAGAAGTCTTTTTCTAAAAGCCCTATTTTTTTTTTTTTTTTTTTTTTTTTTTTGTGTGTGTGTGTGTGTGTGTGTGTGTGTGTGTGTGTGTGTGGTACCGGGGATTGAACTCAGGGGCACTCGACCACTGGGTCACATCCCCAGACCTTTTTTGTATTTTATTTAGAGACAGGGTCTCACTGAGTTGCTAAGTGCCTCGCCGTTGCTGAGGCTGGCTTTGAACTCGCGATCCTCCTGCCTCAGCCTCCCAAAGTGCTGGGATTACAGGCGTGCGCCACCGCGCCCGGCTAAAGCCCTATTTTTAAAAATATTTTCATCTCAGGTAAGAAGTAAGGAGCCACACAGTGACATACATTATGTATCTAGGAATACAGAGCTCAGGCCACCATTAATTCACTAACCTTTTCTATAAGGAGTTTCTTGCTCATTGTGACACATCTATTTAATCGTTCCTTGTATTTTTCTAGCATCTTTTGCTGTTCATCAATCTGTCGTCTCAAATCACAGTTGGCCTTCAACGGAAAAAATATGTTTTTAATTAGCTCCAAAGAAGATAGATTAATAGAAAAGTAGTTTCTAGGGAAAGAGAAAAATCATTTCTATCTGTTGTTAAATCAAAATCAAAATTTAGATTCAAAGAGATAAGAGCAACCAAGTCTTTTTAAAAGGGAAATAACTCATCCCTTTAATCTTGCTTAATAGTATCTATTTATCAATAATGAATTCTGTTGCTAGAAATAGGCATGTTTTTCTACTAATCACATTTACTCCTCCCAGTACCCAGATACAACTTACCGTGTATATCACAAGTGCTTAAACCATCACAAAATACAATAAAATTTAGAAAAATCCACAAGTATTTAACATACGAGGTGATTAACAATATACATATTAAATACTTACAGGAAGTGATTAAGCACTTAAAAAAAGTAAAGAATATTTTCTAAACCACATAATGTTCTTTATGTTCAATTTGTCCTTTGCTAATTCCTATTTCTAAAGAAAAAAAAGGTGAATTTTCATAAATGATTCTCACCAAAGAAGCCAAGCACACCTGTGCCCACTTAACACTTGAGATAACCAATAAGGATCTAGTTCAAGAAAGCCAGAGTGTAAATGAACAGTTAAATTAGCTGTCGACAGAGGCCTACAGGATAGGCTAAATATTTTGAAAAATCCAAGCCTCCTTACAATAATAGAGAATATAAGAACAGCTAACCCAATGTCAAATTTTACTTGCAACTCCTGAATTTATTCTTCTTGGATTAAACAAAAGATCTCTACTTATTTGGCAAACAATGCTACCTTATAACCTCCTTGAATTGTAAAAAAAAAAAAAAAAAAAAAAAATCTATTATTTCCCAATCAAATGATTCAAGCATTTCTGAAATAGTAAAAAGCACAAAGGGAAGATATTACAGAACTCTCACTTTTTGAGACTTTTCAGCTTCGTCTTTAAAGTAACCTGTATGAAACAGCTTCCATCTTCAAATAGTTCTATCC
Organism: Tamias sibiricus; assembly: GCA_025594165.1. NCBI lineage: Eukaryota > Metazoa > Chordata > Mammalia > Rodentia > Sciuridae > Tamias > Tamias sibiricus. The sequence goes on along the minus strand of CM046660.1, from coordinate 17,082,993 downwards.
TCCCCATAAACATAAAGCTTCACTTTAGTTTTTCTTAAGAGTCTTAGAGATCACATTATTAAAGGTTAAAAAGTAAAACTACATTTGGACAAATGTGACCTATTCATATTAAACAACCTATAAGAAGCTAAAGATGATACAAAGGTTTTTGTTGTTGTTGTTGTTTGTGGTAATGGGGATTCAACCCAGAGGTGCTCTATCACTGAGTTACATCTCCAGCCCTTTTTAAATTTTTATTTTGAGATAGGGTCTCACTCAGTTTCCCAAGCTGCCTCAGCCTTCGGAGTAGCAACCATGTAATGTTTATGTGAAATCCAATCTACTTTTAGAAGGTAAATGTTTCCTCAAAATCTATAATCAAATGTTTACAATCAATTACCCTCTGGCAGTTGAAAATTTTTAGAGTTCTAAAATGTTTGTGGTGTCTGACACTAACAACTTCTATGAGTTCATGTTTAAAGCGGAAATGGCTAATAGCCACCAGAGCAGTCATACCCAACATCTCACAAAAAATAGAAAACTCAATCAATGTAGATTCATGCCTACCTGAAAGCAGACATAAAAACCTATGGTCTCTCCTTGACTGCCTATCCTTCAGATTCGAAACACAAATTCTAGTCAACTTGAAAAAAGAACAGTTGGACTTCTGTGTCTTTGTTTTTGCATGATCCATTCCCTTACTACTAATCTATATCCAAATAAAGATTACAACCTTCAAAAAAAAATAAATAAATAAATGGAGGAGGAGTTGGGGAGATATAACAAAATGGTAGAGTGCATGAACAGGCCTTCAGTTTAATCCCTGGCACCCACCCCTCACAACCACCAAAGGCAATGGAATAGAGGGTGGGTGTGAGTTAAGGGAGTATACTGCTTTCTGAATAAGAAAATGAACTTAAAACAACAACAAACCCAAGAAGCAGTACCAAGCTAGGATAGTTTTTCACAAATTATTTCAATTCTTCTACCCCTACCTACCATGCTATGGATCAAACCCAGGGTCTCATGCATGCTAGGCAAGCACTCTACCACTGAGCTATACTCTAGCCTCGTCAGGCTATAAAGGAAAAAGACAAGATCATATCCTTTTTTGGTCCAGCAAAGTTATTCTGGACAAAAACCCTTCCAAATATTGGAAATTTTTATACCCACCAGATACTTCATAAATCCTAGGTAGCAATTCCACCAACACCAAAATCAATAAAAACAAGAATAAGAGCAACTCCAAGCAAGTATGTATATGAACAATGAAGATGTAGGTACTCAGTCCATACATGGCTTTCCTCACTCAAAGTTGCAGGAAAAGATGTAAATAAAATAGGTCTAAGGAATATATTTCTGAATAAGAAAAGGAAACATCAGCTTCAAAATGAGGCAAATGAACACCTGCGGATATCAAAAGGATATTTCAGAATATTGCCTGTCATACTCTATAAAATACAAGATATAAGTGTGAAATAGGAGACAAAAACTATAAAGAATAAACAGGGTGGGATAAGAAAGTATATTGATTACATAAGGGGGAAAAAGCAAGTAACAAAAAAATGTAAATAACAGAATCAAAATTCACATGAACTGCAAGTAAACAGCAGAAAATATATAGAAGATAAACAGTATTTAACAAGATCCAGAAGAAAGGGCCAATCATATTAAATGAAGCATAAAAGTCAGAAAGCCAAGATATCAGAGATTCAAGTTAGGAACCAAAGAGGAAAACTAATAATAAACAGGGGGAAAAAACAGTAATTAGGCATGATCACACATTTTCAGAATAAAAATATAGAGACACACATTATAGATGTAACCTGGTAAAATTTAACAGGTTATGTTTATTCCTTTGGCCATAGATTCTCAGAAACACTAAATGCTAGAAAAATCAAAGGTGTATATGTGTGTGTGATAGAGAGAGGAGAGGAGGTAAGGGCGTGAGGAGAGATGGGCAGGAGTGGGGGATACCTGTGAAACAGAACAGGTTATAACACAAAAATCTTAGAGACAGTGCTGTCTTTTTCATGAAAGGGTAAAGGAAAGAATTCCCAGCTCTACAAGGGCATAGAAAATTTAACACTGACACAGCTTTCCTGGAAAAAAAAAAAATTACTTAAAAATGTAATCCAGGGCGGGGGTTGTGGCTCAGCGGTAGAGCGCTTGACTAGCACGTGCGCGGCCCGGAATCGATCCTCAGCACCACGTAAACATAAAATGCATTGCATTGTGTACAACTAAAGCAAATAAATAAATATTAAAAAAAATGTAATCCAATTAAGATATGAAACAAAAGACAAAGCCGTGTTAAAAAAAAAAAGTAGCAACAATGAACTGTAAACCTATTTCTGTAAATTTGAACACAAAACTTCCCAAAAATGTAAGAAATCGTTCTCATATAAAATATTTAACAATAGGGGCTGGGGTTGTGGCTCAGCGGTAGAGCGTTCGCCTAGCACGTTTGCGACCCGGGTTTGATCCTCAGCACCATGTAAACATAAATGCATTGCATTGTGTACAACTAGAGCAAGTAAATAAATATTTAAAAAAATATATTTAACAATAGTAATAATAACAGAATTATTAATAAAGAGCAGATTTATGGTTTGGATCAATGCTAGGTCTTACAGAAGACAAGGTAGAAATACACTATTTTACCCTATATTTTGATTAATTACAGAAATATAATAAAAATTTTTGAAAGGCAGACAACTAGTGACATTTTAAATTATTTTCATTATTAAACATCCTTTTATGCAAACAAAATTATACTCCAAAGCCGAATAAAAACAACTGATCAAAGTAAGGCTGCTGATTCCCACCCTAACATGTCATAGCCTATTGAGACAGAAATTACCACATTAGTACAAATAAAGGTCAAAACTATTCATTCTAAATCACTGGAAAGTTGAAAATGCTAGCCAATTTCACTTATAAATCAGTAATATATACATATATATGCATTTGTGTATATGTTATGAATGGCTCAAAAAATTACTGAAGGGCTGGCTAGGCATGGTGGTGCACACCTGTAATCCCAGAGGCTTGGGAGGCCAAGGCAGGAGGATCACAAGTTTAGCGCCAGCTTTGGCAATTTAATGAGACACTGTCTCAAAATAAGAAAGAAAAGGGAGGGCTGGGGCAGGGGATGTGGTTCAGTGGTAGAGGGCCTCTGGGTTCAATTTCCTATTACACACATACAATCTCTGAAGGAAATGTACAAAATGTTGTATCCTAATTAATCATTCTGTATTCTCTATTACAAAAAAAAATTAATAAAAGGAAAACAATAAACATTTTATTCTTTTTGTTGGGTAGGGGCAGTACTGGGGATTGAACTCAGGGCTACTCGAACCACTGAGCCATATCCTCAGCCCTATTTTGTATTTTATTTAGAGACCCAGTGACACCCTATTTTGCTTTTTATTTAGGGTCTCACTGAGTTGCCTAATGCCTCACTTTTGCTATGGCTGTCTTTGAATTTGTGATCCTCCTGCCTCAATCTCCTGAGCTGTTCACAGGCATGAGCCACCGCACTGGCAAACATTTTATTCTTTAAAAACAAAACAAAACAAACAAACAAACAAACTGTAGGTCAATAATGTCAAACTGCATATTCAAAATATATTTTATAAATATCATAGTACATCTTCCAAAAGTAAATTCCAGACTAGGCATTTTAAAAGTTTCTTTTGTATGCACAAAAACTTTTAGATGGGCTGGGGATGTGGCTCAGCGGTAGAGCACTCGCCTACCACGTGCGCGGCCCGGGTTCGATCCTCAGCACCACGTAAAACTAAAAACACATTGTATACAACTAAAGCAAATAAATAAAATATTAAAAAAAACAAAAAAAAACTTTTAGATGACTAGGTTATGAAAGACCAAAAATGAAAACTGCACTCAAAATCCTTGTTAATATAATTTTTTAAATTAAAGAATAAAACAACTACTCTAAAATGTGAAAACATACTTAGTCCCACAGTTCTAGATGAAATATAACATTCCACATATCTAATTCTCTAAATAAAAATATTAAAATACTACAACGAAGATTACCACTGTAAAGATTGTTGAGAAAGTATGTATGATCCTGGTTCCCACTTAGATCCTCTCAGATTAAAAAAAATAACTTATTTATATCTGGCTTTAGTAATTATTTCCATGCTATGCACATAATCCAAACATATAACAGTACTTGTTATAAATTTTCTTATACTTTAATACTTACTCTTAATAAATCATCTATTCTTCCTTCTTTCTTCTCTAAATCAGAATTCTTACTATTTTCTAGTGCAGATATTTTTTCTATTGTGAGGTCAGACTACAGAGACAAAGGCAATACAAATTTAGGATTAGTCTCAAATAATACATGTCATCACATTTTACTCATTACTTTTCTGAAAAATGTATCTGCTAACAAAAATAGCCTGAAATCATGTGGCTCAGGCTATTAAATTCACTTTCCTCATCCCAATCTTCAAATCTTAACTACGGGTTCCTAAAATCTCACTACACCAGCACCTCAAAACTCAAGCTAATTCTGGAATCAAATATGAAAATTCTCAAACTACTGTGCATTGAAAAATATAGTACTACAGTACTCTAGAAATGAAACAAATTGAACAAAAAGACTCAAGGGGCAACTTGACCAAAATCTCTAAGGAACAAACATGCCATCTAGTGGAAACAGGGAGCAATTGGAAGGGGTAAAGTCTATTCAACCATCTAGATGCAGGTGGTTCAAATAAAATTAAACTCCACAGGGTCACATAAGTTTTGAGACAAGAAATTCTAGAGCCGGGCGCGGTGGCGCACGCCTGTAATCCCAGCACTTTGGGAGGCTGAGGCAGGAGGATCGCAAGTTCAAAGACAGCCTCAGCAATGGCGAGGCACTTAGCAACTCAATGAGACCCTGTCTCTAAATAAAATACAAAAAAGGGATGGGGATGTGGCCCAGTGGTCGAGTGCCCCAGAGTTCAATCCCCAGTACCACAAAAAAAAAAAAAAAAAAAAAAAAATCTAGACTGCCATGCATCCTGTCTTGAAAGCAACACAGTGCCAAAAGAGTCTGTTAGAACATCCAATATACTACTGGTTAACTCAACACTAAAAATGGAGGATGTATCTACTATACTTTTCAGATACAACTGTTAAATGTTCACAACATTCCCTAAATTTAAAAGTTTGTGTATACCGTTTGATGAGGAAATTATATTGGTGTAGCACATCTTAAAGAAGTTTAGCTAGGTCTTGCAAGGTAAGTAAAGGAATACATAAATTAACTACTTCCAGAAAGTAGATAATTATACTTATCAAAAGTATACTGTAGGGGCTGGGGATATAGCTCAGTTGGTAGAGTGCTTACCTTGCATGCACAAGGCCCTGGGTTCAATCCCAGTACCCGCCCCCCCCCCCCCACCACCACCACATACACACACTAAAATAAAGCTTAAAAAATAAAAAGTATACTGTGAGCACTGTCCTAATAAGCATTTTGTAAACACTGTCTGAGGTAATAAGGATCAACCACATTTTACAGATGGCTTCTACTAAAGAAGCTGAGGCCCAGAAAGACAAACTATAATCAACAGAACCAGAATTTGAACCCAGGCCTAGAGACCTCAAAGTGTATGTTCTTTCCTCCACACCATGCTGAAGAAAAGCCATTTCTGCTACAATACACCAGAAAGGTAAAGAAAAGCCTCAAACAGCTAATGCACATTTTACAAAAACTTTAAATACTCATAATGCAAGTTCTGAATATAATGCACACAAATAATGAGATACAAAGATATAAAGGAAAGATCAAGTGAGAAATCACAGATTTTTCTACATGTTTAGGTTTATTCCAAAGCAGAACTTCTCCACTGTTTATCAATCCCCCAACATACCTGGGTCTGTCTGTGCTGGATGGAGATCTGTTTTTGGGAGCTGCAGGAATGCTCTGTGTTGCCAGATCCTGTAGAAGAAGGACTGTTTTGCTGAGCCTATAATAAAGGTATATCACCAATCACAGAAAGGCTTAGCATCTTTCTCCACAACATTTGTATGAATACAATTACCTCTATATAAAATAAATCCTATCTGATAAAAGTCAGAAGTCAGGGCCACAAGGATAAGATGAAAATAAAACAAGTTGAATATAAGATATAAGGGCTTGATACAGCAGCTGAGACTATATTCCTATAAACAGGTTTTATTTTTATTTAATTAATTTATTTTTGAACCCTGGGTCTCTCACATGGTAGGCAAGCATGCTATTACTGAGCTATATCCCCAACCTTGTATATAGGTTTTAAAGTATCAAATGCTTACAAATGAATTTTTTAAATATTTAAGTTAGAGAAAAATGGACAGTTACTCCAATAATTTTTTTTTTTCACTTGTGTTTCAACATGTCTTTATCAGAAAAGGCAAGTGAAACATCCAATGCATAGGGGGATACACATGAGTACAGACAGAAAGGACTGAAAACTATTATTCAGAAAAGTCTCCTAAGTACATCAATATTATCCATAAACACACAGTGTATAAAACTTTAGGCTGATTTCCAATATTGTCACTTGCTAACTGAGCATTCTAAAGCATCTTTATTATTTACTTATTGTGGCACTAGGGATTAAACCCAGGATCTCAGTCATGCTAGGCAAACACTCTACTGCTGAAACATAACCCTGTTATAGCTGTAATACTAGTGATCCCGGAGGCAGAGGCAAGAGGATTTTAAGTTTGAAACCAACCTCAGCAACTTAGTGAGACCCTGTCTCAAAAATAAATAAATACATAAATAAGCAAGTAAGTAAATAAATAAATATAAAAAGGGCTGGTGGTGTGACTCAGTGGTTAAGAATTTGATCACTGGTATCTTAAAAATTAAGTGAATTTTTTTCTAATGCTTTCTATATATTCTTTGGAATTACTGCTCTTATTTTTTTAAATATTTTTATTTATTTGCTTTTAGTTGTACACAATGTGTTTTATTCAATGCATTTTATTTGTACGTGGTGCTGAGGATCGAACCCAGGTCGCCCACGTGCTAGGTGAGCGCTCTACCGCTGAGCCACAATCCCAGCCCCTCTTACTCATTATTATATTAACAGTAAAATAATCATTTATTAAGTAATAACTATACGCTAAATGCTTCAAAGTCATTGTCACATGTAATCCTTACAAAGTATTATAAGGTATTTTTTATTATTTCCATTTTACAGATAAAGAATATATAAATCAGCTGAGCACTGTGGTACATGCTCTTAATCCCAGCTACTCAGGAGGATCATGACTTGAAGACCAGCATAGGCAACTTTAGCAAGAACCTGTTTCAAATTAAAATGGGCTAGGAAAGTAGTTCAGTAGTAGAACCTGCCTAGCATGCCCAAAGCCCCAGCTTTAATCCCTAGTATCATCTGGGGGGAAAAAAAATAAAGGAGTATATACAACATTAATAAGCACATCAGGGGCTGGGGTTGTGGCTCAGCGGCAGAGTGCTCGCCTCGCACGTGCGCGGCCCGGGTTCGATCCTCAGCACCACGTAAACATAAACTGCACTGCATTGTGTACAACTAAAATAAATAAATAAATATTTAAAATTAAGCACATCAATAAATTATTAATAACTATCAATTATTAAATAATGAAATGTATTAATAAATCTTAATATATACATATAAGTAAAGTCAAAGACATTAACCCCCTATGTAATATCACAAAGCTAGTAAGTGGGGGAACTAGAATTGGAGGCTGTCTGCATCCACAATAACTGCTCTCAATCAGAGCAGGCTATTACAGTCAGGTGGTAAGTAAGCTAAAGAGTTCCTACACATTATTTCATGGAAGGATCACTATAGTCTTTTAAGGAGGGCAATATAACTAACTCCATTTTTATGTCTTCATTCAGTGATTATTTATTGAGTAGTCCCTTTGTCTAAGCTCTGTGTTGGGTTCTTGTGGCACATGGCCAAGGGAGACGAACATAAACCACCAGTCCTTATTTTGCCTTAATGAAACTTAAAACTGAAGAACACTCAAATATGGGTGCAAAGAAATTGTTTAAAGAACAGTTTTAATAAATGCAAAATTACAACATGGAGAAGTACTGTAACACCACAGAACAGGATACGAAAGCTAATCTAGAGTAAAGGGGTTGACTTGAAAAAGTTTAAGATTTGAAGGTAATCAGAGTCAAAGACAGAAGATGATTGAGTCATTCCAGGTAAAGAACATGTAAGAAGCTGGGCGCGGTGGTGCACGCCTGTAATCCCAGCATTTTGGGAGGCTGAGGCAGGAGGATCGCGAGTTCAAAGCCAGCCTCAGCAATGGCGAGGCACTTAGCAACTCAGTGAGACCCTGTCTCTAAATAAAATACAAAAAAAAAAAAAAAAAAAAAAAAAAAGGGCTGGGGATGTGGTCCAGTGGTTGAGTGCTCAAAAAAAGAACATGTAAGAATATGCTAGAAAAAGAGACAAGACTGATATGAGGTTCAGAGAAGTCAAAAGAGAGGAACTCACCTCAAAGAGGCTGTTAAATGATTTGTGCAGCCAGTAAATGTCAAAACTGTAATTAAAAGCCAGGTCTATGTGATTCCACATAACTGAAAATTATCTGTACCCTTTCTAAACTTCAGCAAAACCAACTGTTTCTTACTGATTAAGGGTCATCATTATGAACCTCAAGTATTACATTGCACTATAATACAAGCATTGTCTCCTTCAGTTATCGTTAGGTTGCTTCTTGCAATCTTTTATTTTCCTATTTGTTTTTAAATAAATTTGACTAAATTAAAGGGCTCTTCTATAAATTTCTAGATTTTGGTAGGTAGGCTTTGCTAAAGTGCTCATTTCTAAGTTTTCTTCCAGCAAACTGACAGTACTAAAATATGTTTTAGTGGGATACTTCTAAAAGCTTTCTGTAAAAATACATATGATAAGAAGTGTAAAAGTTAACTGAGGAAGTGAGCCACAGTTGTTAGGAAAGCAAATCCAAATGAAAATGTTTTTAAAAGGTAAAAGGAGCTGGGCACGGTGGCACATGCCTGTAATCCCAGCACTTGGGAGGCTGAGGCAGGAGGATCACGAGTTCAAAGCCAACCTCACTGAAAGAGAGGCACTAAGCAACTCAGTGAGACCCTGTCTCTAATAAAATACAAAAAAGGGCTGGGGATGTGGCCCAGTGGTCGAGTGCACCTGAGTTCAATCCCTGGTACCAAAAAAAAAAAAGGCAAAAGGTATTATATAAATATAAAGACCAAATGTGAATGAATACATGAGGCCATAATGGGGAAAATGCTCTAATTCTGAGCAATTGTTTTATATTAATTGTAAACCTCTGTGCTCAGTCCTGTGTTGAACAACAGAAATGTAAAACTGAAAAAAACGATAGCTTCCACTTTACCACAAAGTCAAGTTTTAGAATAATGTCCTAGGACAGTGATAACACAATCTGCCTTTTTAGCCTGGTGCCACAGCAGCTATGAATTAAGCACAGAGGCTTTCCAGAGAAAGCAGAAGAAAAGAAATAAACAGTAAAATAAAAATTTTCTAAGATAAAAAGGGAAATTTTCAGAGTGAAACATCTACTACATGGCAAGCACTATTAATGGGAAAATAAGATGGTGGGTAGATTTCAGAGACAAAAAGATACCGTGATTTAAATGAATGTAGAAAAAGCATTCAAGACTCTTTCATGATAAAAACATTTAACAAACTCAGAATAAAAAAAACTTGAGGGCTGGGGTTGTGGCTCAGCGGCAGAGCACTTGCCTCACACGTGCGCGGCCTGGGTTTGATCCTCAGCACCACATAAACATAAATGCATTGCATTGTGTACAACTAAAGTAAATAAATAAATATTAAAAAAAAAAACTTGACCCCAAAAAGAGTCATCTCTGAAAAATAAACAGTGAACATCACACACTTATTTTCAAAGACTTCATACTTTCTGCTAAGAGCTGAAACAAGGCAAGATTGTCCATTCTCATAACTTTTATTCAATGATGTACTTGAGTTTTAACCAAGCCAATTAAGCAAGAAAACAAAATAAAAGCATCCAGAATGGAAAGCATGTAAAACTGACTATTTTCAGATGACACAATTTCATATGCAAAAAATCCTTAAAAAAAAAAAAACTATTAGAATTAACATATAGACTTCAGCAAGATTGTAGCATACAATATCTACATATTAAAAGAAAAAAAAAAGATTGTGAGCTGGGGATATAGCTCAGTTGGTAGAGTGCTTGCCTCACATGCACAAGGCCCTGGGTTCAATCCCCAGCAAAACACACACACACACACACACACACACACACACACACACACACTTCTATCCTCTAACAATCAGCAACCTGAAAATAATTAAATGGATACTTTTGGAAAAGCAAATATTCGAAAAGGATACTTAACAAAAGAAGTGTAAAATCTAGATGTTTAACACTGTAAAACGTGCCAGCTATGATAATGCACACCTGTAATCCCAGAGCCTGAGGAGGCTGAAGCAAGAGGATCAAAAGTTTGAAGCCAGCCTGGGCAACTCAGATTCTGCCTCAAAACAAAAACTAAAAAGGGCTAAGAATGTAGCTCAGTAAAGTTTTTGCCTAGCATGCATTCGCTCTGGGTTCAATACCCAGTACTAGGAAAGGGGGGGGGGTGTAGAGAATGTAGAGAAATTGGAATATACTGCTGATCAAAATATAAAATGGTGCAGTTACTGTGAAACAGTTTGGTAGTTCTTCAAAAATATACCGTATGACCAGCAATTTCACTCTTCAGCATATTAAAAAAAGAAAGAAAGAAAGCAAACAAACATATCTAAACAAAAACCTGTACGTCAATGTTCATAGTAGCATTATTTATAATAACCTAAGTGTGAAAATAATTCAAAGGTCCACCAACTGATGAAAAGATAAATAAAGCTATGACCAGATGGGCACAAAAAGAATGATTATATTTACTTATGTATATCCATGAAAATCCATGAGGCCAGGACTTGGGATATAGCTCAGTGATACAACTCGTGCTTAGCATGTGCGAAGTCGTGGGTTCAATTCCCAGCACCAAGAGAAAAAAAAAAAGAAGAGAAGAAAGAGAGAGGAAGGGAGGGAAGAAGAAAGAAAGAAAAAAAATCCATGAGGTCATAATGATATCAGAGAGGAAGCTATCTGTCACTATTTGATGAAGCCAATATTATAATCAACTCCCTATTTTAAAAATTAAAAATTTATATTAAAAATTGAAATCGGTAATCAAAGGGGTAAAAAAAAAGTAAAGGTTTAGCCTGCCTTTCTAGTAAAATGATGTCAGTATGCCTAAGAAGCAGAGATGATGAGAGGAAGGTTCTATTTCACATTAAAATAGACACTAAATGAAGTATGATGCTAGGCACAGTGGTACACACCTGTAATCTCAGAAACTCAGCAGGCTGAGGCAGAAGAACCCAAATTCAAGATCAGCCTAGGCAACTTAGCAAGACCCTAAATAATTTAGTGGTACCCTGTCTTAAATTTAAAAAAAAAAAAAAAAAAAAAAAAAGAAAAAAAAATATTTTTAAAGGGTTTGGGGATGTAGCTCAGCTGTGAAGTGCCCTTGGGTTCAATCCCCAGTACCAAAGCAAATAAACAAACAAAAAAATTCTTTTAAAAAAAAAAAAAAGTTAGTTTAAATATATAATAATAAATCTCAAAAAAGTATGATAATGTTAATTTGGATACATAGAAAAAGGTAACTATTTTGGTAGAAAATGCCTGTTAAATTATTTTATTTAGATGGGAGATCAAAAATTCTGAAATTATTTTAAAAAATACATCAGCATAAATAAAGCTAACTACATTGTTATTATTATTAGTTTTTAAATCAATCTTTGGGGGCTGCAGTTTGTAGCTCAGTGGTAGAGTGCATGCCCAGCATGAGAGGCCCTGGGTTTGATTCTTCTGTGTATGTGTGTGGGGGTGGGTGGGGGGTTTCCAACTTTCAATTACATCTGAATAATGTTAAAAGATATAGCTTTTAAGGAAATAATAGGCCTGGCATTAAAGGGGGGGGGGGAGATCTAGTAGACCTTGACAAATTATTTCATTTAATCAAAACTAATTCAATGACTATGTCTATTTTCTTCTCAAAGAGTTCCATAAAATCATTTGGTTTTGCAATGCCCAACAATGAAATAATCATAATTATAAATGTTCCTCAATCACTTTCAAGTCTTTTAGAATTATAGAATAATTTACAGAAAAGACTCAGTTATAGGTAAAATAACAAACTAAATATCACACACTTATAAGGTAACAATGACTAAAAACTTGAAAGATATCAAAGGAAGGCCAGATAAACATTATGAGTATGTTAAATTTATCTTTCATATGGGGAGTAAATAGATCTTGTTTAAAATTGATTACAGAGCAAGAATTTCACTCTTTTCACCATTGCTTCAATTTCTTCTGGGTTATGTACTGTACTCGTTACAATTTAGAAAATTATATGCTGATGACTTAAAAACAAATTTCCCATGTTATATAATTTTAGATATTAAAAGATCAAATTCTTTTTTTTAATAAATATTCATTTATTTGCTTTTAGTTGTACACAATGCCTTTATTTTTACGTGGTGCTGAGGCTCAAACCCGGGCTGCACACATGCTAGGCGAGCGCTCTACTACTGAGCCACAACCCCAGCCCCAAATTCTTAATATTCTACATACCTGCTATTTTTAGCAGCACATATTTAGAGATATTTCATTTTTAGCATATACACATTTCACTTTTTTTGTTAGTTACATAGCATTCCATCATATAAATGTATTATAATTTATGTAACAAACAACTCTATGAAAAGTGCTTTTTATTAATTCATGCAACATATAATTGCATTGAGTTCCTTTCAGAGGAAATCCCATTGAGGACATCGGAGATACCAAAATGAACAGAGGAAAGTCCTTGACCTGTGGAGCTTATGTTCAAGAGTAACAGCCAAAGAAGTATATTATAAGAATGTTAGCTGGTGAGCCGGGCGCGGTGGCACACGCCTGTAATCCCAGCACTTGGGAGGCTGAGGCAGGAGGATCGCGAGTTCAAAGCCAGCCTCAGCAATGGCGATGCACTTAGCAACTCAGTGAGACCCTGTCTCTAATAAAATACAAAAAATGGCTGGGGATGTGGCCCAGGGGTGGAGTGCCCCTGAGTTCAATCCCCTGTACCAAAAAAAAAAAAAAAAAAAAAAAAAGTTAGCTGGTGACAGGACCAAGAAGAAAACCAAAACAGGGCATTGGAGTTAGATAGTGGGTGAGGAGGCAGTCAGGGAAGAACTGTTATTTCATACAGTCTAGTCAGACCAAGAAAACTGAGGGGATAGGAGGCATGCTGATACCTAGGGAAAGAATGTTAAGGCAACAGCAAGTATAAAGGTCCTGAGGTGAGAGCACTGCTGGCAGTATCTGAAGAAACAAGGAGCCACTGTTAATGGAACTTGATAGTTACAAGAGATGAGGACATGAATGACAAACCACACAGGGGAATTTTAAAGACCTTTTGAAAAAGGGGTGTGGCGTGCTCGGACTTAAGTTTCAATACAATCACCATGCTTTGTCAGGAAGAGATTAAATGGAAATCAAGGTAGAAGCAAGGAGTCCAATTAGAAGGCCAAAATTTCAGAGGAAGACAATGGATTAGAATGGAGTGGCAGTAGTTGGGGGATGGGGCGGAGGAGGAGGAGTAGAACTCTAAACATAATCTGAAGATTTACTGATGGCTTTGAATTTGGGGTAAAATAAAAAGAAAAGAGGGGGCTGGGGTTGTGGCTCAGCGGCAAAGCGCTCGCCTTGCACGTGCGCGGCCCGGGTTCAATCCTCAGCACCACGTAAACATAAATGCATTGCATTGTGTACAACTAAAGTAAATAAATAAATAAATAAATAAATAAATAAATAAAGAGAGATAAGAATGACTCTAAGGGTCTTAGTCTGGAAAAGAAGAAAAGAATTGACAATATTGAGATGTGGAATGCTGTGGGGAAAAAAAGTTTTGAGAGGAGGAACAGAATGGAGTTCAGTTTGAGATGTTAAATTCGATATGCTTGTTAGAAAGAAGAGATGACTAGAGGCAACTAACTATATAGGTCTGGAATTCAGGGCAGAGATTGGACTATAAGCATAAACTTACGAGTCCTCTGCACATAGGAGATAGGCATTAGTAACAAACTAGATGAAAATAAGTAGAAAATTAAGGAGAATAAAAAGGAACACTGAGTCCTGGAACATGCCAATGTTGAGAGGTTCTGGGAGAAGGGAACGATTCACCTATAGCTAATGAATAATGCTAGATGAGTTCTGAGAAACAATCACTGGGTTTAGTAACATAGAGGTTACATCCTCTGAAAACCCTCATAGAGGAAAACTGCTTCCAATTTTTGTAATTACAAACAATATCTCAACAAAAATCTTTTTAAGTTTCATGGGAGTGGAATTTATGAACCCAAGGATATGTAAACTTAACAATAAAGTATATTAATAATTTGTCCAAATGACTATACTAGTTAATTTCTAGTTAGTATAAAACTATACATCTCTATTATTATCACCTACACTGAGAATTATCAAACTTATTAATCCTTGACAATATAATAGGTCACAAATGTTATCTTTTGTTATTTTGCATTTCTTTATGGCCTAAGTTGAATACCTCCTCCCCATAAGTTATTAGTTGTTTGGCTTTTTCTTTCCTATAAAGCTACCTTTGCAGTGGTAACTTTAGTTCTGAAAGATACCCCTAAAAATGAAAGGATAGGGCAATGGAGCATTCTCTTACTTTATGTCACCCTTAGAAAAAACAGGTTCCTGGTGGGGCACAAAAACCAAGGAAAATAATAACTTTTGATTCAAATTAGAATAATAAATAAATAGATAAATAAAACAAATTACATTATAACTTGGCAAATTAAAATGTAGTCAAGCTTTTATAATATTTGAATTCTTGTTCTTCAAAAAGGGAGGAAATAAGTAAGTCGAAAACAGATAGCTGAATATTCTTGGAAAAAGTAAGTATACCAACACTCCAAAGGGGTGAGAAGACAAGTTTGTAGGAGCCCTGCCTACATGTTGAATTGTACTGACTTGAATTAGTTTATGTAAGTGATGGTTGAAGTTTAGAAAATTTATTTTTAATTATACAAATATTCTGGTTGTAATGGAACTTAACCTGCATTTTCTTTGCTTTTTTGTCAATCTTAAGATTGACAAAATACATTCCTTCCCACTCTGTACTCAGACTTCAACAAAGCAGCCAAGTTCAGGAGCTTGGACCAGGAAGGACTTTTAGAAGGGATAAGAGAATGACAAACGTCCTCACCTCTACTAAAATAATTAATACAACTTCATTAAGAAGCTCCAGGACAACGACAAGCATCATCTGAATAAACTGAGCCTTAGTACTCACTGAAACGAAAGTGAAGCAGAGGCCAGCACCCCTTTGTGCTAACTGTTCTGTGTCAAGCCGAGGTTTTGCTAGCATCACTGACATGAGGGTTGGCAGAGCAGATTGTTCCTCTGGTGCCTCCTTTGCAGCACTGCCATCTAAACCATAGAGGGGCTGCTCTACTCGCCGCTGGAAAACATTAAAAAAAAATACATAACTTAATTGAGAAAGAAAATCTGATAGTGTCAAAATATTCAACAGGTTAAAATATAGTTAGAGAATATAAGATGAATGATTTTAAAAGAAAACAAACTTCTCAGGAAAACAATTATGGCAAACGTAACAACATTATCACTGGATTATTACCTATCTATAAACCTGACTTAATATCTTACTCAAATTTTGTTCAATGACATTTTAAAGGTTCTATACCTGTATAACTCTGAACCTATATACATACTCTGAGATTACTTTGTAGAGCTTGATAAATCAACTTCATAATACTCTAACCTACACAAGATATGTTATTTCCATCCTGTAGGTAAATAAAGAATTAAGACAACCGTCCCATGACTTTATAACAGGATTTACTTCACTTTTCTCTTTTTTATACCTTACATGCATTCTCTTTTCTATATCTTACATGTAAAAAAATCTAAAATACATGCAAACAAAACAACCATAGTACACTAAAATAATAATAAATCACAATTATGACTTATTCCAGAAATATAAGAATGGTTAAATATTAGCAAATTTACTAATGTAATTCATTACAATAATTTTTGTTAGGGGAAGAAAATTATGATTTTTCCCTTTGGGTGTCAAAAGGATTTGCATATTTTTGGTCAACTTTTAAAAACCAAGGTACCCAGTTTTAATATCTGAAAGAGTACTTTTCCAAAAATCAGTACAAAATGTAATTAATGATGCTACACTAGAGACCCTTTAATTAAAATTAGAAGCCAGGCAGGGGTAACACATTAATACATTCAACATTGTTACAGAAGTTTCAGCCAAGGTAATGATGAGGGATAAAATGGGAGAACATTCAAAAGTGTCATTTTTGGATGATATAAATATTCACAAAGAAAACCAAGCAAGTCAACTCAAAAACTACTATAAAAAAACAAGCAAGTTCAATAAGAAGGCCAAATACAAAATAAGTATATAAAAACCAGTAGATTCCCTCAGATATCAACAATAATTAATTATAATCAGAGCATATAATGAAAGAAAAGGCAGATTCAAAATAGTGTAAAAAAATTGGGCTGGGAGATGGGGTGCACACCTGTAATCCCAGCAACTTGAGAGGCTGAGGCAGGAGGACTGCAACTTCAAGGCCAGCCTCAGCAACCTACCAAGGTCTAAGCAACTTTGCAAGACCTGTCTCAAAAGAAAAAATAAAAAGGCTGAGGATGTGACTCAGTGGTTAAATGTCCCTGGGTTAAATCCCTAGTACCAAAAAAGGAAAAGGGGGAAAAGGGGGAGGGGGGCTGGAGATGCAACTCAGTGGTAGAGTGCTTGCCTGGTATGCACGAGGCCCTGGGTTTGCAGCACTGCAAACAAAATAAGTAAATAAATTTTAAAAATAAATAAAATAGCAGGAAAAAATCTGTAAAATACTAAAAACAAAAAATAAGAGCCGGGTGCGGTGGCACACACCTGTAATCCCAGCACTTTGGGAGGCTGAGACAGGAGGATTGCAAGTTCAAAGCCAGCCTCAGCAATGGTGAGGCACTTAGCAACTCAGTGAGACCCTGTCTCCAAATAAAATACAAAAAAGGGCTGGGGATATGGCCCAGTGGGTGAGTGCCCCTGAGTTCAATCCCTGGTACCACAAAAAAAAAAGAAAAAAGAAAAAAAAAAGAAGGACCACAAGAATGGGAAGTCATACTCCATGTATGTATAATATGTCAAAATACATTCTGCTGTCAAGTATAGCTAAAAAGAACACATAAAAATTTTGAAAAAAGAAATTAAAAGAATAAAAACAATTTTTTTAAACAAAAGATAAAAGAAGAAATATGAAGGCTGGGCTCGGTGGCACACGCCTATAATCCCAGCACTTTGGGAGGCTGAGGCAGGAGGATCGCGAGTTCAAAACCAGCCTCAGTGAGACCCTGTCTCTAAATAAAATACAAAAAGGGCCGGGGATGTGGCCCAGTGGTCGAGTGCTCCTTAGTTCAATCCCTGGCACCAAAAAAAAAGAAAAAAGAAAAAGAAATATGAAGGATAGCCAGGCACAATGGCACATGCCTGTAATCCCAGCAGGATAATTGCAAGTTTGGGGCCAGCCTGTGCAACTTGGCAAGACCCTGTCTCAAAATGAAAAATAAAAAAGGGATGGGGATATAATTCAGTGGTAGAGCAATACAGGGTTTAATCCCCAGTACGGGGTGGGGATGGGGGATTATATACAGGATACATGTGAAGAAAACTATATAGGTTTAAAAATTAATATAAAAGATCATTTAATTAAATGGTGATTTCATGTTCTGGGATTCAAATTGTCTAGATAACAAATTTCTCAAAAAAACAGTATTTACAGAGTTTGTTTATTTTGTTTTGGGCCTTTCAAAGAGGAAGCATTTTGGTAGAACAGTGGTCATATAGGTTCTCTCTCTTTTCATGTTTGTTCTGGAATTTCACAAATTAATTTTGAGGTTCACTTGAAAAAATAGTGAAAATTAGCCACATAATTTTTGATAAAGAATACAAGGGATATGTGACTAGATATCAAAACATACTACAACGTTATGTTAAATATAAGAACAGACAGATTGACCAGTGGCACAGAATAGAGAACACAGAAACAGATTCATATAATATGGATATGTTATTTGTGACTAGAGGACATTTCACATTAGTGGGTATTTATTAAAAAGATTATGGGACATTTGTAAAGTATTAAGAGAAAAGGGCAAAGTGGATTCCTATCTTATATCATATGTAAAATTCATAAGAAGAAAACATTCAAGCCGGGTGCGGTGGCGCATGCCTGTAATCCCAGCACTTTGGGAGGCTGAGGCAGGAGGATCGTGAGTTCAAAGCCAGCCTCAGCAATGGTGAGACACTTAGCAACTCAGTGAGACCCTGTCTCTAATAAAATACAAAAAAAGGGCTGGGGATGTGGCCCAGTGGTCGAGTGCCCCTGAGTTCAATCCCCGGTACCAAAAAAAAAAAAAAAAAAAAATTCAAAAAAGTGCTTTTAGCTGGGCGCTGTGGCTCACACCTATAATCCCAGCACTTGGGAGGCTGAGGCAGGAGGATCACAAGTTCAAAGCCAGCCTCAGCAAGGGCGAGGCACTTAGCAACTCAGTGAGACTCTGTCTCTAATAAAATACAAAAAAGGGCTGGGGATGTGGCCCAGTGGTTGAGTGCCCCTGAGTTCAATCCCCGGTACAAAAAAAAAAAAAAAGAAAGAAAGTGCTTTTATACCTTTTTACTGGTAAAGGACATTTTAAACATGACATGAAAAATATAAAACATACAGGAATACCTAGGAGTAACACAAAACCCATAAAGTCATAAAGGAAAAACACTGACAAATTTGATTACTTCAAAGTGTTAAGTGTCAACATAAATTTGTAAGATTAAATTTTCTGATATAAATGATGAGTTAGCAACACCCCCCTCACCCTCACCCCGTACTGGGGATCACGCCCAGGACCTTGACATGCTAGGGAAGTAGTCTACCACTGAGCTTAGCAATCTTAATAACATGCTTCTATTCATCATTAAGAAAAAACAAATATTCCAATAGAGAAACAGGAAAAGGACCTGAACAAGCATTAAGAGAAAAATGGAAAAGGCATTCCACATGTGGAAACATATTTAATATCACTACTGAAAAAAAAAAATGCAGTTAAAGTATTTTTGTCACTGGCAGAGATTATAATGATAAAATCAGTATTGGGAGTGTATGCAGAAAATGGGAATCTCAAACTGCAAATTTTCTAGCAATTTACATCGTGACTTTTTAAAATAACCATATTCTTTAACTTGGGAATTACAAACATACAAATTTATCTGAAGGAAAAAGGGTGCATAAATACAAAAGTATGTACAAAGACAATCTTTACAACACTATTTATGGAATACACAGATGTTTACAGAATATTGGTTAAATAAAATGATACAGTGAAAATGAGAAAAAACTATAATGTAAACATAATGTATACATCCAGAAAAGGTCTAGAAACACTTTGCCTCATTGAACTCTTTAGAAAACGTTCTTTTGGAAGGTACCTTCTATTATACCACTTTGAAATAAGAATTGCCAATTTTTTTTTTTTTTTTTTTTTTTTTTTTTTTTGGTACCAGGGATTGAACTCAGGGGCACTTGACCACTGGGCCACATCCCCAGCCCTTTTTTGTATTTTATTAGAGACAGGGTCTCACTGAGTTGCTAAGTGCCTCGCCATTGCTGAGGCTGGCTTTGAATTCGCGATCCTCCTGCCTCAGCCTCCCAAAGTGCTGGGATTACAGGCGTGCGCCACCGCGCCCGGCTTGCCAAATTTTTATAGTCTGCCTATACTTCATCAGGAAAAGCTATTTAACATTTTCAATGGAGGCAATAAAAGTAAAACAAGCCAATCATATGATTCTGACAAAGGAGTTTAGTGTTTGAATCTATGAATAAAGTCCTCTTCAAAATCAATGTTTCTACTGCACCAAAAGTAATAGCTTAAATTCAGGTTCCGGGATACTTATGATACCCATTCATCACAGTGTATGCTTACTACTTAGGTAAATATATATATCTCTGAAGCCATAAAACTAAAATAAATCATTCTGCCACATATTCAATTAATGTCTACTAAAGTCTAAAAGATGTTAAAATTTTTCTGTAAATATTGGCAGGCTAAGATGTCTAAACCAATCTTGTTTTTGAAAGCAATTATAGAAAGAGGATAAAATATTTTGAAAGGACATTAAAAGCACTGAAGATCTGAAAAAATATAAGGGACCTGCCAGGGAAGCAAATCTAAGGAAAATTAAGAACAGAAGACAAGTGAAAAAAATCACCAAAGTTATATGTAGCCTTAAGGGCACCTGCAGATATTGAATTTCCATGTCCAGGGCACCGTGGTGTCAAGCACACAGGCCTATCAAGGGTAGAGTACTCAACAAGAAACCCTTTCCAATTCAAACTGGGTCTCCAATACAGCTGAGGCGCACTCTCAGTAAAAGGGTAAACCAGAGAAAATTTCTGGCACCCTGGGGGTGGGGGGGGGCGTGGAGTAAGATGTTGCCTTGACAAGTGCAGGGGTCAAAAGTTCCCCTGAAAAATGCTAAGACAATCCAAATCAATATTTCTTAATGGCTGAGACAAAAACTAAAATAAACCAACCAAACAAAATACAAGCCACAAATTCAGTAAAGTTTTATCAGAGAGGTAAAACTCTCCAAGCACTAGATAGATGCCAATAAAAATTCTCCCTGCAAGAACCCACATTCATCCTAGACTTTGAAGAAACCACACAAATAATTTTCCAAGAACAATGAGAAGCGCACTGCTAGAAAACAAAACACAAAAGAAATAAAGTCAGAAGCAATAACTAAGAAAAGCAAGAAACAGCAGAAATGGATTCATAAATAATTCAGATACCAGAATTATCTGATAGAGATTATAAAATAGCCATCATACAAGATTTAGAAAAAATAAAGAGGGTGACACAGGGCATGGTGGCACATGCCAGTATCCCAACGACTCAACTCCAGAGTCTGAGGTAAAAGGATCACAAATTCAAGGCCAGCAATGGCAACTCAGGAAGATGTGTCTCAGAAAAAAAATTTTTTTTGTGTGGTGCTGGGGATTGAACCCAGGGCCTTATGCATGCAAGGTAAGCACTCTACCAACTGAGCTATAAGCCCAGCCCTCAAATTTTTAAAAAATAAAAAGGACTGGGATGTAGCACAGTGGTAGTGTACCTCTAGGTACAATCCCCAGTACTGCAAATATAAATAAATACAGGTATAAATTTTTTTTGAGGGGGGTTAATGGGGATTGAATTCAGGGGCCCACTGAGCCACATCTCCAACCCTATTTTATATTTTATTTAGATACAGGGTCTCACTGAGCTGCTTAACACTTTGCTTTTGCTGAGGCTGGCTTTGAACTTGAAATCCTCCTGTCTCAGCTTCCTTAGCAACTGGGATAAATATAAATAAGTACAGGTCAGTGGAAGAGTACTTGCCTAGCATGCATGGAGCACTGAATTCAATCCTCAGCACCAAAATAAATAAATAAAATAAATAAATAAATAAATAAATAAATAAAAATAAATAAATAAATAAATGGCTTAAAAATATCTGTAGGGAACATTTCTTAAAAAGCAACAATAAGGGCTGGGTTTATGGCTCAGTGGTAGAGCGCTTGCCTCACACGTGTGAGGCACTGAATTCCATCCACAGTACCACATAAAAAAATAAATAAATAAGCAAAATAAAGTTATTAAAAAAAAAAAAAAAAAAAAGCAACAACAAGGGGCTGGGGCCCTTGTTCTGCTCAGTGGCAGAACACTTGCTTGCCTCACACACGTGAGACACTGGGTTCCATCTGCAGCACCACATAAAAATAAACAAATGAAATAAAGGCATGCTGTCCATCTACAACTACAAAAAAAATTGTTTTTTAAAAAAAAGCAACAACAAAAATTAAGAATTAAATGGGGGTAACAGCAAATTAGAGCTAAAAACAGATAATTTTGGCACTGAAAGGCAAAAGTATCCATATAGAGACAAAAAGAATATACAAAAATGAAGTTAAGAGGCATGATACGTGGTGATAAAATAGATGGTCTGACATATGGTTTACTGAGAGGAGGAAAAAAGGAATGGTACAGAAATGATATTTCAAGAGATAATGTCTAATTATATCTGGAAATGGTAAAAACACAACAACCTACAGATTCTAAAAGCCCAACAAATCACAAGCAAAAGAAATAAAAAGACATATTTAGTGAAACTGTAGGCCACCACACATAAGTATTTTAAAAGTAGCTGGGGGAAAAAGAAAGAGGCAAATGAAAGCTGATTTCTTAGTAGTGAGCCAGAAAATTTAAAATATGTTAGAAGAAAAAAATCCAATTAGACATATATACAGGAAAAAAAAATCTCCCAAAAATAAGGGAAAAATAAAGCTACTTCAACAAACAAAAACCTAGAATTAAATCCTAGCAGACATATGTTAAAGGAATACTTCAGGCAGAAAAAAAGTGACCTCAAATAGAAGGTATAAGATGCAATAAAAAAAATATTTTTTAAAAAAGTAAATATATAGATAAATCTAAATGAACAGGGAGAGCAAAAAGCAGTTTTATGAGACGTTTTATTTTTTTGTATTTTTGGTGGTCCTAGGGACTGAACCCAGAGGCACTCTACCACTGAGCTACACTCCTAGCCTTTTTAATTTTTTAAATTTTGAGACAGAGCCGGGCGCGGTGGCGCATGCCTGTAATCCCAGCACTTGGGAGGCTGAGACAGGAGGATCGTGAGTTCAAAGCCAGCCTCAGCAATGGTGAGGCACTTAGCAACTCAGTGAGACCCTGTCTCTAATAAAATACAAAAAAGGGCTGGGGATGTGGCCCAGTGATCAAGTGCCCCTGAGTTCAATCCCTGGTACCAAAAAAAAAAAAAAAAAAAAAAAAAATTGAGACAGGGTCTGCCAAGTCACTAATGCTGGCCTTAAACTTGTGATCCTCTTGCTTCATCCTCCCAAGTCATTGGGATTATAGGTGTGTACCACCATGCTTGGCTTATGACTTTTTAAAAACATACCCCCCCCCCCCCCCCGCCCCACTAAGTCAGTAGCAGGGTAAACAAGTTAGTGCTCCGAGGTCAGCATCTGACATTTGGGAAGAGGGTAATACTGGCATATTTAATATGCCTGTTGGAATTTCTAAGAGAAACACAAAGAGGACCTAGCTGCTACTAGAGGAAGAAAACATGAAATGATTACACAATGATAACAAAAAAATCTATCTAAATGAAAATAAAACATGAATGAAAACAGAACATGAAACAGGCAGGATAAATAGAAAACATACTGAAAGGTAACATATCTAACGAACCCCAATACAATAATGTTTATTAAATGTAAATAGAAAAAAAGTTAAAAGAAAGATTTTAGATTGTATAAAAGAAAAATAAAGCAGAATAGTATGATATTTGCCAGAAAACATATTAACAAAAAGTCAAACGTATAAGAATGGAAGGTGTAGAGCCAGATGCAGTGGCACGTATCTGTAATCCCAGCAATTCAGGAAGCAGAGACAGGAGGATCACAAGTTTGAGGCCAGCTTAGACAATTTAGCAAGACTTTGTCTCAAAACAAAAAATAAAGAGAGCAGGGGATATAGTTCGGTAGTATAACACTCCTGGGTCAGTACTGCTAAAATAAACAGGCAAAATGAGGAGGAAAGAAAAAACAGAGATTAAAACAACAACAACAAAGACCCTACTCTCATGGAATTATCATTCTAGTCAGAGAAGATGGTAAACAAATTATAAAGTTAAAAACTGAAATAAATTATTAAATAAAATGTTATTTTTAAAAATACCACAAATCAATGGCAATGATTTCCAATAAACACAATATGGATAAATCTCACACAAGTAATGTTGAACAAAAGAAGCCAGACATAAAAGTTTACAAAAAGTTAAAAAAAAAAAAAAAAAAAAAAAAAAAAAACAGGGAAAAGGACTGGGGTTGTGGCTCAGCGGTAGAGCGCTCGCCTAGCACACGCGCAAAAAAAGCGCGCGGCCCGGGTTTGAGCCTCAGCACCACGTAAAAATAAAAAATGCATTGTGTACAACTAAAAGCAAATGAATAAATATTAAAAAAAAAAACAGGGGAAAAAAAAATAACTATGCTGTCAGAGGTCAGGACAGCAATGATGTCTGGTGGCAGAGAGGGGGCTAAAGAGTGGAAAGGAACACAGGGTTGGTAATAGTTGTTTTTTTTTTTTTTTTTTTTTAAATATCCATTTATTTGCTTTAGTTGTACACAATGCATTGGTCTTTTACGTGGTGCTGAGGATCGAACCCGGGTAGCGCACATGCTAGGCGAGCGCTCTACCGCTGAGCCACCACCCCAGCCCCAATAGTTGTTTCTTATGCTGGTACAGTTTGTGAAAACCCACTGAACTATAGACTTAACACTGGGTATGTATACTCTTCTATAAGTATGAACATGAATCATTAAAAAATGTTAAGTAGCCGGGTATGGTGGCGCACGCCTATAATCCCAGCACTTTGGGAGGCTGAGGCAGGAGGATGGCGAGTTCAAAGCCAGCCTCAGCAATGGTGAGGCACTTAGCAACTCAGTGAGACCCTGTCTCCAAATAAAATACAAAAAAGGGCTGGGGATATGGCCCAGTGGGTGAGTGCCCCTGAGTTCAATCCCTGTTACCACAAAAAAAAAAAAAAAAAAAAAAAAAAAAGTTAAGTATATATCAAAATTTATGTGTGTATCCATTTGTGCATGGGGGGGTGATAATTAAGAATTAAACTAAAAATAAGATTCAAGGACTAGAGAGACATAGTGACAAAATATGAAGAACTACAATTTTGGAGAAGCTGGACAGTGGAGACCATTCTGCTAAGGTCTTTTTCTTTTTCTTTTTTTTCCTTTTTTAAAAATTTTTGAGAAAGGGCCTCACTAAGTTTCTGAGGGTGGAATTGAACTTAGCAATCCTCCTGCTTTGGCCTCCCAAGTTGCTGAGACTAAAGGTGTGCACCACCTCTCCTGACTGCTAAGGTAATTTTTGAGCAACAATATGCTGAAGTGATTGTTGGTATCTGGAAAACAATGTTTTGGATGAGTGAATAACAAGACAAAGGTCATGAAGCAAAAAAGCACACACAGTGTTTGAGGAAGCCAGTATGGCTGTCACTACATGGGTGACAGGTGGATTATCAAAAAGGGGCTATTAAGCTACATAAGGACTTCAGTGTATGAAGCAAACGAACAGTTCTGAGCAGAGGAATGGCAGGATGAGCCTTAACCTTTTTTTTAAAAAAATTTAAAATTTATTTTAGTTGTAAATGGACCTTTATTTTTATTTATTTATATGTGGTGCTGAGGATCAAACCTAGGGCCTCACACATGCAAGGCAAGCACTCTACCACTGAGCCACAATACCTCTCCTCCCCCGCCCCCCCAAGCCTTAACTTCTTAACAATCACTCAGGCAACATGTGAGACAAGGGAAAAAAACATAAGGAGACTACGCCGGATGCTAAGGCAGAGACCCAAAAGAAAAGTGGTTGGAATCTTATATATTTTAAAGGAAAAACAGGATTTTTTTAATGGATTATATTTGGGGAATGAGTTATAATCTGAATAACTGGATGGAGAACACTGTCATTTACCAGGACAGGTTAGATTATAGGAAGAGCAGTTTGTTGTTGTTGTGGTATGAAGGGTTCCATTTTAGACACACATAGAAGAATTCAAGATGTGCATTAGATACATACTTGTAAATGTCAAATGGGGAGTTGGATACATAATTATCAGAACCCAAATGTGAATGATGGGCAAGTTCATTCATCAGATATAAATACTAATGCAAGAGATACCTTACTACACTATCTAGCTCAGGTATTATCAACCTTGGCACTACTGACATTTTGGATCAGTAATTCTTGCTGTAGGGAGGTTGTCTTAGTAAAATGTTTATAACATCAGTGGCCTCTGCCCAGTGTTGATGCAAACAGCACGTCAGATTTGCTGTAGGAGCAAATCAAAGTACTTTTTCTGATTGTTTCTATTTTCTCAGTAAAATAAAAAAGCAAGGCCATCAGTTTAATTAAAGTGTTGGAGGTTTGCAGGACAAAACTTTCATTGAGGAAAGGGAACTAACTAGAAATACAGCAGGACTAGCAGGCAACTAGAGGCACACCTGAGGTTAGTGGTCATGAACATAAAGTGAGATCAATCAGTTTGTGTGTTTTTTTCTTCAACCACAATGACCTCCTTAATCAAAAGCAGGCAAGGCAAAGGTAGAGAATTAGATTTAATTATGGCTGGGGTTTTTAGGCGAATATGATGAAGAAAGAGTAAAGGAATTAAGTAGCATACACAAATCAGTCACTGTAATAATGAAGCACAGAATATAAACTGGGATGATAAAGACCTTCTCAGTGCAATGGAAAAGGAAATTAAGTTTTGATTCCTATTTTAACACCTAATATATGCTTAGATTTGCATAATAATGATGAAGTCCAGTCATATTCATAAAGCTAGCAGAAAATGTCTATAGATCACTGAATACATCTCTTTTGTCTTTAGGTACAACCTTAAGTGGCATATGATGGAAAAGTAATGGAACACATTCAGAAATGCTATAAAACATATTTCCCAAATATAATCTGCAATCTCATTTAAATATTGAGACACCAGCCTCCTCAACAGTTATCTAAGAACCTATCCAAATAGCTCTACACATCAAACATTTCTAACATTTAAAAAAATATGGTAAGGATGAAAAAAAATCATTACAAAAAATCCTGAGTTGTCATTTTAACTTATGTTTTCATAAGTATGTTAATAATTACAATCATCCTGATAAACATGTTTTTACTGAGCTAGTAGAGGGAAGAAAGTGCATTTTTAAATGCTTTTAAAATAACAAAAGTCTAAATTAAGCAGTATTATCCAACTTGAGTAAGGCAAAGAAAAACAACCTTCCTAAACAAGCAGATCTAGGATGAAAACTTACAATTTCAGCAACCCTAACCCCAAAGATCCCACCTAAGGCAACACCTACAGCAGTATTAGACAAAGTGCTCTTGAGTTCAGGGGTCTTGAGTAGTGTCAACAAATTATTCAAAGACACTGGAGCAAATTAACACAGAATCCTACTCTAGCTAGTTCAGAATATCAGCCTCAGCACTACTGACATTTGTATCAATAGTAATGGGGGCTGCCCTAACTTTACAGGATGTTTACCAGCCTCTGCCCAGTAGATGCTATGGCACTTATCCCCCATCCCTTAAGTTGTGACAATCGAAATGACACCAGATATTGACAAATATCCCCTGGGGGGCATTAACTGCTGAAAACCACTTAATGAGGTTCAATTGTGTGTGTGTGGTGCTGGGGCTTGAACCCAGGGCCTTGTGCATGTGAGGCAACCAGTCTACCAACTGAGCTATATCCCCAGCCTGAGATACAATGTTTTTAAGACCTTGGGATCTTACTTAAAGTCTGGGCAAAAACCTATCTCAAATCTGTATGAGATTAGCTTTTCTACCACTGAGTAAGCCCTGGAGGTAATCCAAATACCAGGAGCTGACCAAACTTTAAAAGAAAAAAAGAAAAAAAATTTTTTTTTTTTTTTAAGTTATAAGAACATGTTAAGTGTGGCAAGGATAAAAAGCTAATGTTTGGACTGGAATCACTTCCTTTACAGATAAATGAGCTATACAGGTTTAAAGGCAATTTATTATACTGAGAGAATAGGACCAGCTCTTGAACAAAGTTAATTTACTGGTACTGACGTGAATCTAAGTCAGTGATTCATAGGCAATAGCATGAAGTTCTCTCCCTAATGCCTAATTCCCCATGGGTAATTAATGGGGAAAAAAAAAAAAAAAACTGCTGAGTGTTCCTGGGCTTCGGGGCTCCTATAACAGGTGTCAAATTTCTCCAGGTGAATGCTTACCGGTAAGGGATTGGATAAGGAATGTTGCGGTGAGGATCGTGCAACTGGTGGAACACTTCTGCCAGGGCTGGTTCCTGGCCCGCTTCCCCCAGCAAACTGGCCAACAGGGAAAAATGGATATGAATAATTCAAAACAGTACTATGCTTCAGATAAGGAGAGTAAAAGATTAAAACACAAACAGGTGTTAATTATACATGGCCACTTTAAGTCAATACATCTTATTCTAGAGAGAAAATGCCACATAAGCCAAACTCCACTATGATTTTTAAGAAAGAGCTCCTACAGAAATGTACCAAGATATATAGAAAAAATGGCTAGAAAGCTGAAGTGTATGTGGTTTTGAAAAGACATGAGAGAAGAATGTATTCCCTTCTTAACTCAAAATACACAAAGCAGAAATATAGTGGTGCAGTAGGTGTTAGTCTTCTTTAATACCACTAAGGATGGGTCACTGAGCTCACTACATGTTCCACTGGACTATGGGAAAAGGACAAAAGAAGAGTCCAAGTCATTCCACCTTAATCATTGAAAGACAAAACCTAATCTGGCCAGGAGAATAAAAATCACCTTATATGTGAATTCTTATATCATCACAGACAAGACACATAATAAAAAAATTTTAGAAACTTAAATTTACAAAGTCAGCATCAATTTCCTCTTATTGAGATATGGGGCAGCATAAGGTTGATGAAATGGGGAGAAAGGGGGTCGGGAAATCACAGCAAAGGCAAAATAATTGCTTTCTAATGCTGTAAATGAACACAAAGACTTTGGTTTTTGAAAAATCACTGCAGATTTTTTTTCCCCAAAAAAGTTAACTTACCTCAAAGTAATCACTAATTTTATGTCCCCTAGGAGTGCCTTTCCCTGAAAATGAAACCAAAGTAAGTACAGTTTTTCCAATGCACATGTAAACCATCATTCACCAAAATGTATTATGTATTCAGTAACCGCAAACACTGCTACCATCAGTTTTTTTTTATCAAATGAACCAAAATACCTGTACTCTAAAAACAAACTGTTTACTCCATATAATAAGTAACTGAACAAGGAGTGCAGGGAAGAATTTTTCACAGCTTGTTTTCCTTTAAGATGCAATAATCTTTCTTTTATAAATACTAACAAAGTATGCTATAATTGGGAAACAAATTCAAACTTCATCTTTAATCCACACCCCAATTTAAGAAAACAGAAGTTCAAAACAAACTTATCACAACTACAGAGTTGATTCTATTTCACACAGAACTACATGACATTGTTATGTTGGGAGAATTTTCCTTCTAAGAGACACAATAAATTATCTATATATCTGTAAAGCTAAGAATAACGCAAGAAGAGATTGCCACTCCTTAGAGAGGGGGAAATGCGGAAATAGCCAAACCATTTATTCTTTCTTTGATTATATAAAATATATGGCACTAAACCATCACATTTACAAATTTATTCCAGTCTCCAATGTGCAACTAAGAAATTGGCATGGAAGAATATCAATAAAATGAAACCACTTATGGCTACCACTATTAACCAATCATTGATCTAATGTAAGAAATAGTTAAAACTATAATGTCACCTCCTCTCCACACAATGTATGTTAGGTCTGAAGAAAATCCTGCAGTGAGAAGTTTGTTAAAGTACAACAGGGCAAACAAGAGTCCCCGAAGAACTGATGGTTTTGTCAGGTGTATATCAAATGACAAGTATATAACAAACACCCTGATATTCCCTTAAGATACACAAACCTTCTTTGTTAGGAACCCTTGGATATAAACTGATTATTTACTGTAAAATTCTTAAGTACACAAGAATTCAGAATTTTCATTGGTGTGAAAGCATTACTACCTTGGCTAGTTTCATATGGTTCAGCTTTTCTTTTCCGATTTCGCTGGTCATTCTGCTTTTTTTCAGGAGTCTGTTAAATACCATATAAGTCAAAATTAGCATTTTGGTAAATTTTTCACATTAGGAAAAATAGAATATATACAAAATATCACACATATAAAAGAAATAGAACTGTCATAGACAATCCTCAAACAGCATCCTGTTCTCAGAACAGAGGAAAAGAAAAAGTACAGAGTCTAGATCCAAATCCTCTAAGCAATTTTTGACAAATTGCTTAAAATAGCAGATCTTCAATTTTATTCACCTGTAGATAAGAGTAGCTAAAAAGCTTAAATAAGATATTTTGTAAAGCACAAATGTCTACCATATAGCAAGTTCTCAGACAATTTAAAAGTATTTAAACCCAATATATATTTTTCCAAAAAGGTAAGATCTGCACAATTGATCAACTAACTACAATTTATTGAAAGTTTTATCTAGGTACAAAGTAGGTGTTTTGCAGGCTTAGATTTACACTTATATCCATGCAACTAGGTTATGTGCCTAACTGAAAAATCCCTTCAAATTCTATTACTAGACTGATGTGGTAGCCCACACCTATAAACCCAGAAACTTCTGGGGCTGAGGCAAGAAGATCACAAGTTCAAGGCCAACCTTGGCAACTTCATGAGACCCTGCCTCGAAATTTAAAAAAAAAAATAGCTAGGCTGGTGGCAAAAGCCTGTAATACCAGGGTCTAAGCTGAGGTAGGAGGACTGCAAGTTCAAAGTCAGCCTCGGGGGTTGGGGTTGTGGCTCAGCGGCAGAGCACTCATCTAGCGCGTACGAGGCCCTGGGTTCGATCCTCAGCACTACATAAAAATAAATAAAACAAAGGTATTGTGTCCAACTGCAACTAAAAAACAAAGGCAGCCTCAGCAATTTAGCAAGGCCCTAAGCAATTTAGAGAGACCCTGACTCAAAAAGTAAAAAGGGCTGGGGATATGGCTCAATGATCAGGTGCCCCTTGGTTCAATACCTGGTACCAAAAAAAAATAAAATGGAGGCCGGGCGCGGTGGCGCATGCCTGTAATCCCAGTACTTGGGAGGCTGAGGCAGGAGGATCCCGAGTTCAAAGCTAGCCTCAGCCATGGCGAGGCACTTAGCAACTCAGTGAGACCCTGTCTCTAATAAAATACAAAAAGGGCTGGGGGTGTGGCCCAGTGGTCGAGTGCCCCTGAGTTCAATCCCCGGTACCAAAAAAAAAAATAATAATAATTACAAAAAATAAAATAAAATGGGCTAGGGATGAATTAGTGGTAGAGCGCCCCTGGGTTCTATCCACAGTACTGCAAGGATAATTAGTCAAATTCTATTACTAAAGTCAGTTGGTGGCCAACTTATTCTGTTGAATTGCTGACAAGTGTTAACATCCAAGGTACCTAGGCTATATCAGCCACAACTGAAAATTTCTGTCCTTTATTGATGGTAACCATAACAAACAAAAAAAGGAAACAAGGCACGTACTTGATTATAATAATAAAAACCCATCAGGGTAGGGATGGGGTTGTGGCTCAGTGGTAGAGCACTTGCCTAGCATGTGTGAGGAGCTGGATTAGAGCCTCAGCACCACATAAAAAATAAACAAAATAAAGGTGTTAAAAACAAACAAACAAAAACCACCATCAGGGTAACATCATAGTTGTACAGATGCAAACAGCACATAACCTAAAGGGAAGCCATTCACACACACTACCACAGAGCCCCTGGAGTTACATAGTGCTACCTTTTAACCCAGACTAAAAATGTAGGAATATAAAAATTCTTGCACCGGATATAGATTCTTACCTCTACTTCTTTATCACTCAAGGACCCCACGCTACATAAGCTCTGGTTGGAAGACTCACTATTGAGTGGCCCCTGGAAAGAAAAAATGTTTAAAAGAATCAAAAAGAAATTTTAGTTTAAGATGAGAGCAAAACTGAGGAAGAAGCCTACTGATTTTGATGTTCAAGACAAGTGACAAAAGCCAAACGTTAACTGCAACACTTTCAGAAAAATTTGAAAAGAACTCAGCTATAGTACTGAGCTTTCCATGTTAAATTCCTCATTACTATTATTTTCATTTGCTTTACAAACTCTGTACTCATGTAGAAATTTTCCATTCTAGAATATCTGCACATGTTCTGAAGTCATTCATTAAGGAAAATAAGCATGGGAAATCAATTCCCCCAGCCTCTTGTCTTACAAAAGTAGTATCTGAAAGTTACACCATTAGGGCTGGGGATATAACTGAGTTGGTAGAGTGCTTGCCTCACATGCACAAGGCCCTGGGTTCAATCCCCAGCACCACAAAAAAAAAATAAATAAATAAAGCAAAACTGAAAGCTGCAACATTAAATATTATGTTAAGAATTTTTTGAGGGATGGTCAGAGACCATGACAAAAGAAAAGTAAGACATACCTTACAGAGGCATGAATGCAAACTCGAAAACCAAAGTTATAAGAGACCGACTTGCATAAAACAGCATGAGTCCCACTGGCCTGCTCCTCAGTGAAACTCATGAAAATTATAAAAAATAAGCACTCAACAAGTGTGGTGGCATGCATCAATAATTCCAGTTACTACAAAGGCTGAGGCAGGAAGACCTTGAGTTTGAGGTCAGTCTCAGCAACTTAGGAAGACTCTGTCTCAAAGTAACATAAAAAGGGCCGGGGATGTAGTTTAGTGGTATACCACTCCTGGGTTTAATCCCCAGTACCACAAAAAAAGGAGGGAGAGAGGGAAGGAAGGAAGAAAAAAGAAGGAAGAAGGAAGCCGGGCGTGGTGGCTCACGCCTGTAATCCCAGCACTTTGGGAGGCTGAGGCAGGAGGATCGCGGGTTCAAAGCCAGCCTCAGCAATGGCGAGGCACTTAGCAACTCAGTGAGACCCTGTCTCTAATAAAATACAAAAAAGGGCTGGGGATGTGGCCCAGTGGTCGAGTGCCCCTGAGTTTCAATTCCCGGTACCACAAAAAAAAAAAAAAAAAAAAAAAGAAGGAAGAAGGAAAGGGGGATAAAAAGAAGGAGGAAGAGAGGGAAAGATTTTAATAGTGTCTGTGAAAAATCATTCAGAAAAATGAAAGTCTGTGGTATCTGAATCAAGTCTACTGCCTCCATCTCAGCTTGGCTCGTTGCAGCCAAGAACACAGCCCAAAGACTTCAGGGTTTATCATCCTGCCCTGACACCTCTCTTGGTGAAACTATTCCAAACAAGTACCATCAAAGGTAG
This sequence comes from Tamias sibiricus, assembly GCA_025594165.1. Taxonomy (NCBI): domain Eukaryota; kingdom Metazoa; phylum Chordata; class Mammalia; order Rodentia; family Sciuridae; genus Tamias; species Tamias sibiricus. Next base: position 17,049,844 of record CM046660.1, on the reverse strand, counting down.
AGGACTCCCTTCTGCTCAACCCCTACTTGAAGGACAGAGACTCTACTATAGATACAGCACAGAGCATATTAGGTAACCAAGAGCCCTTTCACTCAGTCCAGGAGACAGTGGTTCCACAACAGAAGGAAATTGAAAGGACCTCAGGCCTCTAATACCATCCTCCCACCCCACCTCTGGTGCTCAACTCCTATGGCTGAGATATCAATCACAGAAAAGCTTATGATTATCCCCATCCATACCCACAGAAGCTTGGCTCAGATATTTAGAGCCTAAGGGACGAAGCAGGAACACACAGTATCCAAAGGACCTGATTTCGTTTGCAATAAAGCATAGCAAGTTTAATTTCTAAGGGTATTCTCAGTGGAAAACAGGTGTGATGGTGCACACCTCTAATCCCAGCTATAGCGGTAGTTGAGGAAGGATCCCAAGTTCAAGGCCATCTTGGGCAACAAAGCAAGACCCCATATAAAAAAAATAAAAAATAAAAATAAAAAAAAGGAAAAGAATAGTGGAGGAAGGACTGAGAGTATAGCTCAGTGATAGAGCATTACATGTTTAGTGTAAAGTCCTTGGTTCAATCCCCAGCACCACAAAAAAGGAACAGCAGAGATTGTGATAAAAGACATCTACAGGGAGACTCATGGATGTAATGAAAACCTAGACTAGACTGTTGGCTGAATAGTCTGTTGCAAAGAACCAGGGCATAAGACAGCTGGGAAGAGTCCTGCTAGGAACAGAACAAACAGCTAAGAAGATCTCTGAAATTCAGAGCCATACTTTGATTGCATTCAATTATGGGGGAATTTATGGCTAGGATGTTGTTGAAAACAATGGAGCAACTATGCAACCATGTTAACAGGAGGGTACTGTCTGGACAAGTGAAGAAGAGAGCCCTACCGGTACTATAGTCATTGCAGGATGACTATGGGCCTATAGAAATGCATGCCTCCCTCAGGAACATAAGAGGCTTAACACTAAGGGACAAGGGTGGAGTAGTATTAGTAGACTTCACAAAAATAACCCTCTGGTAACTCCCCACTCCCCTGGCAAAACAACACTAACAACTCAGGGGTAGGAGAGTAATCTGTACCAAGAGTTGCTACCAAAAAAAGAAAAAATTGCTACAACATATCATCTAAAATGTAGTTTCCAACAACAACAAAAAAAACATAAAACAACAAAAGAACAATCCATACCCCCACACACAAAAAAAATCAGGCAAAAGAGAGGAAACCATCATTAAAGAAATAAAGGAGAGCTGGGATTGTGGCTCAGCGGTGGAGTGCTCGCCTAGCACGTGGGCAACCCGGGTTCGATCCTCAGCACCACGTACAAATAAACTGCATTGAATAAAACGCATTGTATACAATTAAAAGCAAATAAATAAAAAAAGTTTTAAAAATAAATAAATAAAGGAAGGGCTAGGGATATAGCTCAGTTGGTAGAGTGTGTGCCTTGTAGGTATAAGGTCCTGGGTTCAATCCCCAGCAACACACACACACACACACACACACACACCACACACACACACAAAGAAACAAAGGAAGGTATGGGTGATGTGTCAAATTGTTATAAAAAAATAACTGAATGGGAATTCCAGAGTTTAAAGAAAAATAACTGAAATTAAGGAAAGAAGGAAAAAAAACAAACAAAAAACCTCACGAGAGGCTCAATAGTACAATTGAACCAACAGAAGGGCCAGTAGTGTAGCTCTATGGTAGGACATATTATCAGTTCAATCCCCAGGACCAAAAACAAAAGGGGGAGAGGGAACTGGAAAGGAGAAAAATTAACTGAGCATCAGAAAAATATGTAAAACTGTCAAGTGCCCCAACTGGAGAACAAAAAGAGGGGTAAGAAAGGAACACAAAAAATATTCCAAGAAATAATCGCTGAAAACTCCTCAAATTTATTGAAAAATAATAACTTACACAGCAAGGTGTCTCAGCAAAGGCAAGGCACTAAGCAACTCAGTGAGAACCTGTCTCTAAATAGAATACAAAATAGGGCTAGGGATGTGGCTCAGTGGTAGAGTGCCCCTATGTTCAATCCCCTGCGCAACCACCCCCCCCAAAAAAGAAAAAGAATAACCTACACAAATAGGAATCTCAACAAACATCAAGTAAGATAAACACACAGAGATCTGTAAATAGATATATCACAGAAAAAATGCTTAAAGGCAAAAACAAGGAGAAACTCTGGAAAATAGAAAAATAACATAACATAAAGGAACCCAGTTAAGATTAACATCTGACTTCTAAGCAAAAAACAATGGAGTTCAGAAGACAGTGGGATAAAATATTAAACGTGCTCAAAGATGGGGTCATCGGGGCGGCTGGGTTTGTGGCTCAGCGGTAGAGCGCTCACCTAGCTTGTGCGCATCCCGGATTCAATCCTCAGCACCACATAAAAATAAACACATTGTGTACAACTAAAGCAAATAAATAAATATTAATTAAAAAAATAAAAGATAGGGCTGGGGCTGTAGCTCAGTGGTAAAGCACTTGCCTCACATGTGTGAGGCACTGGGTTCAGTCCTCAGCACCACATAAAAATAAATAAAGATACTGTGTGTTCACCTACAACTAAATAAATATTTTTTAAAAAGTGCTCAAAGAAAAAATGCCAACCAAGAAACCTACACCAAGGAAAGTGCTCTCTTAAAAACTAAGGCAAGGGGGCTGGGGCTGCAGCTCAGTGGCAGAGCACCTGCCTCTTACATGTGAGGCACTGGGTTCAATCCTCAGCAACACATAATCAACAAATAAAATAAAGGCATGCTGTCCATCTACAACTACAAAAAACAAAGGCAATCTTGGTACAGTGGTGCACTCCTGTAATCCCAGCAGCCTGGGAGGCTGAGGCAGGAGAATCACAAACTGGAGGCCAGCCTTCACATTTTAGCAAGGCCCTGTCTCAACTAAATAATTAAAAAGGGCTAAGAATGTAGTTCAGTGGTAAATACACTTACGTTCAATCCCCAGGCACCATCCCCACCCCACCCCTCACAAAATAAAAGGGCAAAATGATTGCTTTCCCCATAAAGCATACATATACACTCAAAAAGGATCAAAAACTTAAATGTAAGGGCTAGAATTATAAACTTCTTAGAAGAAGACATAAAGGTAAATTTTTATGAACTGGATTGGGCAAAAGATCCTTAGATATGACACAAAAAGCAGCAACAAAAAAATAAATAAATTGGATCTTTGGAAAACAAAGTTGTTTTTTTTTTTGTTTGTTTGTTTGTTTTTTGCTTCAGTATCAATAAAATGAAAAGCAATCTAAAAAATGGGAGAAAATATTTGCAAACCTTCATATGTGATAAGGAATTTCTGTGCAGTTTAATAAGTCTTACAATTTATTAATAAAAAGAAAGAACCCAACTGAAAACATGGGCAAAGAACCTGAACTGAATAGACATTTCTCTAAAGACAATACACAAATGGACAACAAGCACATGAAAAGATGTTCAACATCATTAACCATCAGGGAAATACACATCAAAATAACAATGACCTTCCATTTCAATTGCACTAGGATAGCTAGAATCAAAAAGGTAGACAACAAATGTAGGCAAGAATATGGGAAAAATCAGGGGGCTGGATTTGTAGCTCAGTGGTAGAGTGCTTGCCTAGTTACGTGTAAGGCACTGGGTTCGATCCTCAACAGCACATAAAAATAAAATAAAAAGCATTGTGTCCATATGCAACTAAAAATTATACTTTAAAAAAAGAACATGGGAAAAATCAGAACCCTCATATAATGCTGCTGGGAATGTAAAATGGTATGGTATAGCCACTTTCAAAAATAGGCAGTTAGTTCCTCAAACAGTAAGAGAGATACAACATTTCTTTTTTAAAAAAAATATATATGTGTGTATATATATATTAGTTGTGTGTGTATACATACATATATATGTATATGTGTATATATATATGTAAGTTGTAGTTGGAAAAAAACCTTTATTTATTTATTTATTTTTAAATATTTATTTATTTACTTTTAGTTGTACACAGTGCAATGCATTTATGTTTACGTGGTGCTGAGGATCAAACCCGGGCCGCGCACGTGCAAGGCAAGCGCTCTGCCGCTGAGCCACAACCCCAGCCCTATTTATTTTTTTTAATGTGGTGCTGAGGATCTAACGCAGGGCCCCACATGCCAAGTGAGCACTCTACCACTAAGCCAAAATCCCAGCCCCTACAAAATTTCATTCCTAGTTACTGCTTAAGAGAAATGAAAACATGCACACAAAAATGTGGACACAGGCCAGGTGTGGTGGCACACGCCTGTAATCCCAGTGGCAGAGGAGGATCAAGAGTTCAAAGCCAGCCTCAGGGGCTGGGGTTGTGTCTCAGTGGTAGAGCACTTGCTCAGCAAGTGTGAGGCACTGAATTCAATTCTCAGCACCACATATAAATGAATAAAATAAAAATAAAGCTCCACCAACATCTAAAAAAAAAAAAAGCCTCAGCAGAAGTGAGACACTAAGCAACTCAGTGAGACTCTGTCTCTAAATAAAATACAAAATAGGGCTGGGGGTGTGGCTCAGTGGTCGAGTGCCCCTGAGTTCAATCCCCAGTACCACCACCCCCATCAAAATGTGGACACAAGGTACAGTGGCACACACCTATAATCCCAGCTACTAGGGAGGCTGAGGCAAGAGGATCACAAGTTCAAGGCCAGCCTCAACAACTCAGCAAAACTCTGTCTCAAAATAAAAATTAAAAAGGGATGGGGAAGCGCCAGGCGTGGTGGTGCACACCTGTAATCCCAGCACTTGGGAGGCTGAGGCAGGAAGATCCCGAGTTCAAAGCCAGCCTCAGCAATGGCGAGGCACTTAGCAACTCAGTGAGACCCTGTCTCTAAATAAAATACAAAAAAGGGCTGGTGATGTGGCCCAGTGGTCGAGTGCCCCTGAGTTCAATCCCTGGTACCAAAAAAAAAAAGGGGGGTGGGGGGGAATGGGAGCGAAGTTCAGTGGTAAAACATTCCTGAGTTCAATCCCCAATACCATGGGGAAAAAAAATGTGGACACAAATGTATATAACAGCATTATTCACAAAACCTACAAGGTTGAAGTAATCCCAATGTCTGTCAACTACAAAATGGATAGGCAAAATACGTATGGTCACATATGTAGCATTATTCAACCATAAAAACAAATCTGGTAATGATATATGCTACCATATGGAGGAATCTTGAAAAAATTTTGCTAAAGCAAAAAAATTTATTATATATTCTACCTACCTACCTACCTACCTACCACCAAGTCACATCACCAGCCTTTATTTTATTTTGAGACAGGGTCTCACTAAATTACTTAGGACTTCACTAAGTTGTCGGGACTGGCCTTGAACTTGTGATTCTCCTGCCTCAGCCTTTCAAATTGCTGGGATTATAGGCGTGCACCACCACTCCCAGCAAATTGAATTTTGGGGTGTGTGGGGGGTACCGGGGATTAAATGGTGGGGGGGTGCACTCCACCACCGAGCCACATCCCCAGCCCTATTTTGTATTTTATTTACAGACAAGGTCTCATTAAGCTGCTTTGCACCTCGCTGTTGCTGAGGCACATTGGATCTTTTAAAATTAAAGCTTTTCTGATTCAAGGAACACTATAAATAAAGTAAAAGGCAACAATAACAACAAATATAAACCACATATCACATGAATTCAATCCTATTAAAATCCAGAATAGGGAAATCAGGACACACAAAAAATAAATTAGTGGTTGCTTAGGGCTGAGCACAGGAATGAATGAAGACAAAAGTGGTAACTAAAAGGTATGAGATTTCTTTTTAAGGTGATAAAAATGGTTTAAAACTGTGTTTGATGGTTGTACTTATCTGTACATATATTAAAAACCACTGAATTGTATACTTTAAAAGGTAGAATTGTAGTATGTAATTTGAATTATATCTCAATAAAGCTGTTAAAAAAAAAAAAAAAAAACAAAGTCACTAGGTTTAGGGCCAGAAATAACTGCATTCCTATTAGAGTATATTAAGTATTTCTTTCACTGTGTCCTTAAAGCACTATTTTAAAACTACAATTAGTATACTATACCAGGGAACTGCACAGTGAGATACTTGTGAAGCTACAAATAAAAATAATAAAGTGAATCTGGAGAAATAAAAGCATATCATGCATTCATTCCCAGTGGCAAGAATCAACAAGACTTATTCCTATAATTCCTACAGAGCTCAATAATACAACTGAATGAAGAAAACAATTTTAAATGAAAATGAGCTTTATTTACATAAGAATTCTATAACAATTTAAATTGAATGTTTCTACATCCAATTTTTTTTAGGCATTTGTTTGTGAATTATCTTTAACCTAACCCTTGTGAAGCATTTTTCCCCTCGGACAATAAAACCATATTTTAACTATCCACTTTAAAATCAAATATTCCTTGTTTTCAAAAGGAAATGGCAAGAGTGGGGAAAACAGATGAGAAGAGTGAAGATTCTACTTTTTATCAGCAGTTATCACTAGTAAAAAACTGCATAGAGCAGTGCACATTGTAGTATTTGAAATGTCAATATTAAACAGTACAAGAAGAATCCTTGGGTATGCATGTCTAACCAAAAGTGAAAAAAGCTAATTATTTAATCCTCCCTTTCCCCCATCTTCTTATGAAGTACAGAGTCCTGTTATCATTACTTAATCATTAGATTAAATTTAATTAGCAAGAACAAATGAGATATATTCCTGTTCTAAAGTTTCAAAAATATCACTCATTAAAAGGGAGGAAGGTTGAACTAAAATTAAAGGCAGCTAAAAATGCACATTAAATTCAATACATGGATCTTTTTTAAAAAAATATATTTATTTATTTGTTTTAGTTGTACACGATGCGTTCATTTGTAAGTGGTGCTGAGGATCGAACCTGGGCCGCGCACATGCTAGGTGAGCACTCTGCCACTGAGCCACAACCCCAGCCCCAATACATGGATCTTGATTTGGTCTAAAACCAAAACACAATAGGGGTCTGGGGATGTAGTTCAGTAGTAGGGGGCTTGCCTAGCATGGATGAGTTCCTGCATTGGATCCTGAGCATTAAGGGAGGCAAAAAAAAAAAGTAAAATTAAACAATATTTACAAAGACTATTACTGGGACCAAAGCAAATAGCAAAACCTAGTATAGACTATATATTAAACATTATTATTTATATCAATATTTAAGAATGTAGCCAGGCGCGGTGGCGCACACCTGTAATCCCAGCACTTGGGAGGCTGAGGCAGGAGGATTGTGAGTTCAAAGCCAGCTTCAGCAATGGCGAGGCACTTAGCAACTCAGTGAGACCCTGTCTCTAATAAAATACAAAAAAAGGGCTGGGGATGTGGCCCAGTGGTCGAGTGCACCTGAGTTCAATCCCCGGTACCAAAAAAAAAAAAAAAAAAAAAGAATGTACCAAGAGTGAGAAAATAAATCAAGTTATTTTTTTGACTGGCCTATTATCAGGACCTCAATTGTAAATTCTTCTTTTGCTGCATCTCCTTTATTAATGTGCTGTCTGAGTTTTCACATTCAGCCTTGGGAGAGTCCTCCACATCTCAGAAGTTAAAGAATAGGCAGGCCTTAAGGGACAGTTTCATGGTGGCCTATGTCAGTTCCCTATAACATACAGCATTTTCCAAACACATTTATACATTAGTTTCCTGCCTAGAATTTCCATCCAAGATTAGAGTTTCCATTTCTTGCAGATGGCTGTATAGACCAAATATAAAACAAGTGGCTCAATTCTTGTCTAGCCGTTAGAATGATGAGCTGTTGACTAATCCTAGGTCCCAGGCAGGCTTGTCCTTTCCCACTTCTACAGTTCCAGTTCAGAACTATGGCCTTAATTACCATCCCCAAGTGTGAATGAAACCCCAACGCACAAAAGCCTGTAGGCTGTCAAGGTTTAACTATCATTTATCATTGTGACACCTTCAGATATTAAAAACAATACAACTGGGGCTGGGGTTGTGGCTCAGTGGTAGAGCGCTCGCCTAGTACGTGCACGGCCCGGGTTCGATCCTCAGCACCACATAAAAATAAACGCATTGTGTACAACTAAAGAAAATAAGTGAATATTAAAAAAAAATAAACAATACAACCAGGAGTCAATTTTTTCTATTTTTATGATGCTGCTAGTATGCAGCAATTATATAATTTTTAGATTAGTTAGCCAATTACTTTACGAATTGTGCTTTTTTTTTTTTGTACCAGGGATTGAACTCAGGAGCACTCCACCAATGGGCCACATCCCAAGCCCTGTTTTGTATTTTATTTAGAGACAGGGTCTCACTGAGTTGCTAAGTGCCTCGCCCTTGCTGAGGCTGGCTTTGAACTTGTGATCCTCCTGCCTCAGCCTCCCAAGTGCTGGGATTACAGGTGTGGCTACAAATTGTTCTTTTTTCTAATAATTTGTTTCTTCCTTTAGATTTATTGTCTACATATAAATCATAAAATTTGTCAATAATGTTTACAATGTTTCTATCTTCCTTTCCACAATTTGTCTTGTTTCACATTTTACTGTACATACTGCACAGTAAATACAATAGTAATTGTCAGAGAGAACAATGTTTTATTATTCAAATTTTTAATTTGATCTAATTAAATTCATTTTCATGGTGACTCCTCTAGTGTTTTACCATATATGAGGCGGGTTGGGCTTTTGGCTCAGTGGTAGAGCACTCGCCTAGCACATGCGAGGCCCTGGGTTCAATCCTCAGCACCACATAAAAATAAGTAAATAAATGATAAAGGTATTGTGTCCAACTAAAAAATAAATATTTAGGAAAAAAAAAAAACTATATGAGGTCAGGCCAGCCGGTGGCACATGCCTGTAATCCCAGCGGCCAGGAAGGCTGAGGCAGGAGGATCCTGAATTCAAAGCCAGCCTCAGCAGCAGCAAGGGTGCTAAACAACTCAGTGAGACCCTGTCTCTAAATAAAATACAAAATAGGGCTGGGGATGTGGCTCAGTGGTCGAGTACCTTTGAGTTCAATCCCTGGTACCAAACAAACAAACAAACTCTATAAAGCAGGGCATGGTGGCTCATGCCTGTAATCCCAGTAAATGGAAAGGCTGGATTAGGAGGATCATAAATTCAAGGCCAGCCTCAGATAGTTAGCAAAGCCCTGAGCAACTTAGTGAGACCCTGTCAAAATAATAAATTAAAAGGGCTTGCAGATGTAGTTCAGCGGTAAAGGATCCCTGGGTTCGGTCACCAGAGCCAAAAAACAAAACCAAAAAAGACAACTATATGAAGCCACATGTGGTGGCGCATGCCTGTAATCCAAGCACTTAGGAGGCTGAGGCAGGAGATCTCAAGTTCAAAGCCAGCCTCAGCAATGGTAAGGCACTTAGCAACTCAGTGAGACCCTGTCTCTAATAAAATACAAAAAAGGGCTGGGGATGTGGCCCAGTGGTCGAGTGCACCTGAGTTCAATCCCCGGTACCAAAAAAAAAAAAAAAAAAAAAAAAAAAAAACCCACAAACATTTTGTGATTCCATTTAGAATGAGGTACCTAGAGGAATAAAATCCATGAGTCAGAAAGTGATGGTTACCAAGGACCAGAGGGAAGTGGAATGGGGAGTTGTTCGAGGTTATAGAATTTTACTTTTGCAAGATGAAAAGCATTCTGGAGACCCTATTTCAAAATAAAATTAAAAAAAAAAAAAACAGGATTGGTGATGTAGCTCAGAGGTAGAGTACCCCAGGATTAAATCCTTAGTACTAATAAAAGGGTGGAAGGGCTGAAGATGATAAAGCAACCCTTGGTTCAATGCCCAGTACTGCAATAAATAAATAAATAAATAAAAATAATGAAACTTCAAAAAGATTAAGATAGTAAATTTATGTTGTATGTATTTTATCAAAATCCTAAAAAAAAATTTTTTTTTTTTTTTTTTTTTTTTTTTTTTTTTGGTACTAGGGATTGAACCAAGGGGCGCTTAATCACCAAACCACATCCTCAAACCATTTTTATTTTTTATTTTGAGATAGGGCCTTGTTGAGACTGGCCTTGAACTTGTGATCCTCCTGTTGTCCCTCCGGGACTGTTGGGATTATAGGCATGTGCTATTGCGCCTGGCCCAAGCCGTTTTTTTTTCGTTTTGAGACAGCGTCTTGCCACGTTTCCCAGGCTTGCCTCAAACTTTCAATCCTATTGCCTCAGCCTCCCAAGTCTCTGGGATCACAGCAGCCTGGATTTTTAAAAATTATTATTATATTGTTGTTTTTAAGATTAGAAAGTAGGTATGGGTATTGAGTTTATTCAAATACATTTTAGAAGTTATTGTTTATGATAGGCACAGTGGCACACGCCTGGAAGCCCAGTGGTTTTGAAGACTGAGGCAGAAGGATCTGCAAATTTGAGGACAGGCTCAGCAACTGAGTGAGGTCCTAAGCAACTTAGGGCCCTTTTTATTTCTTATTTTGAGACAGGGTCTTGCTGGATTGCCCAGGCTAGCCTCAAAACTGTGAAACTTCTGCCTCAGCCTGCCCCCTCCAAGTAGCTGGGATTATAGACATGAGCAACCACGCCCAGCTTGTTCAACTGACTTCTGACAAAGTCAGAAAAGCAATGCAATAACTATGTAATTATATAAATTGAAAATAAAAGTCACCAGGTACAGCAACACACACCTATAATCCCAGCAACTTGGATAGCTGAGGCAGGAGGATCACAAGTTAAAGGCCAACCTGGGCAACTAAGTGAGAGCCTGTGTCAAAATAAAATAAAAAAGGGTTGGGGATGTAAGTTAGGGGTAGAGTGCTTGCCTAGCATGCACAAGACCCTGGGTTTAATCGCTTGTAGTGTGGGGGGGGTTAGTTATAGTAAAATGGGTCATTAGGTTGGGCCCTAATCCAATAGGACTAGTGTCCTCGTAAGAATAGAATTATCAAGATAGGGGCAAGAAGCAGTAGAGAGAGAGAGAGGGAGAGAGGCACACACACACAAACAGACAACATACACCAGACAAATGCCAGACAGCTACCAGCAAGCCAGGCCTCAGAGGAAACCAAACCTGCTGGCACCTTGTTTGTAGACTTGTAGCCTCCAGCATCGTGAAGAAACAAATTTCTGTTATTCAAGCTACCCAGTCTGTGGTATCTGTTAGGGCAGCCCTAGCAGACTAGTGCCAAATCTTATGAAGTAGCTGCTTTTATTATTCAAGTGAGGGAACTATAAAAGAAATTAACTCACCCACACTCACACAGGCTTCATAAAGCAAAACCAGGATCTGGATCACGGAGATCTGGTTCAAAATATTTACTCCTAACCATACTGACTTAGTCTCTATTGGCTGCTATAATAAAATACCTGAGAATGGAGAGTGAAAGGTCAAGATGGTGGCAAACTGGGGATCTGATAGGTATTCAGGCTTTTGATTTCAAGATGCCTTGAACTGCTGCTGTTCTCCGGAGAGGAGGAACTCTGTCCTCACATGATGGAGGATGGAGGGCAAGAAAGGACTAACACTGTGTCCTCAAACAGCAAAAGAGCAAAGCAAGGACAAAGTCTCTCCATCAAGCCCTGTTACAAAGACACCTAATCCCATTCATAAGGGGATGAGCACTCTTTTTTTAATATTTATTTATTTGTTTTAGTTGTATACAATACCTTTGTTTTTATGTGGTGCTGAGGATCGAAGCCGGCCACGCACGTACTAGGCGAGCGCTCAACCCCTGAGCCATAACCCTAGCCCCTGGAGGAGCACTCTTATACAATCACCTCTTCAGGGCCCTCACCTCTCAATATTATCGCACTAGCAACACCTGAATTTGGAGGGGACACATTCAAACCATAGCACTGACTCTAGACTGGCTAATGAATTCTTAAACACCAAACTTGTCTGGCACTCCTAGTATAAACTACTTGATATATAGTAAAGAAATAATTTCCTGTGGCCATTTGCTAGATTTACAACTGACCTACATTCCCAGTCTATTTTTTCTTTTTCTTTTTTTTTTTTTTAATAGTCTCACTAAATCATGGAGGGTCTCACCAAGTTGCTAATGCTGGCCTCGAACTTGGTAACCCTCCTGCCTCACCCTCCTGACTTGATAGAATGACAGGTATACCTCACTACACCTGGCTAAAATTTTTATTTTAATTTAAACATCTATACATTGATAAATGAGACTGTTGTATTGTGTGTGTATGTGTGTGTGTGTGTCAGGTTTTGCAATCAGAGTTGTTTACTTCAATGTCATTATTTAATGGGAGAACTATTTGTTTCTTAGAAGGTTAGGAGAGTCGACCAGTAATTAGGCAATGAACTTGGGGGAAGAATGGAAATAGTTTTATAATTTCCTCAATTTTTCCTTGGTTACAGGAGTCTATTCTGATCTTTATGCCTTATTATTCCTATTACCTTTGAATAAATTATCCACCTCATTAAGACTTTCATGTAACATATAACAGCATCAAATTCCAATATTTTCAGGCTGGGGTTGTGGCTCAGCGGCAGAGCGCTCACCTACTACATGCGTGGCCCAGGTTCGATCCTCAGCACCACGTAAAAATAAAGGCATTGTGTACAACTAAAACAAATAAATAAAAATATTTTTTTAAAAAATTCCAATATTTTCCTTATTGATCCTTCTGTTTTCATTTATTCTTCTTCATTTTTCCTAATTTCCTTTCATTTTTCTAATTTTCCAACTCTGAATTGATCTCCTACTGTTTTGTTTTGCAATATATTAATTTCTTCTTGTATCTTTATTTTTACTTCCTCTTTTTATTTTTCCTAAAACTTTTTTTTTCTTGGTATGTATCAGGGACTGAACCCAGGGGTGCTTAACCACTAAACCACATCCCCAGCCCTTTTTTTTTTTTTTTTTTTGTGGTACCGGGGATTGAACTCAGGGGCACTCGACCTCTGGGCCACATCCCCAGCCCTTTTTTGTATTTTATTTAGAGACAGGGTCTCACTGAGTTGCTAAGTGCCTCGCCATTGCTGAGGCTGGCTTTGAACTCGCGATCCTCCTGCCTCAGCCTCCCAAAGTGCTGGGATTACAGGCGTGCGCCACCGCGCCCGGCTTCCCCAGCCCGTTTTATTTTTTATTTTTAGACAGGGTTTCACTAACATGCTAAGGACCTCTCTTAAGTTGCTAAGGCTGGCTTTTGAACCTGCGATCTTCCTGCTTCAAACTCCCAAGTTGCTGGGATTATAAGTATAAACCTACTGCGCCTGGTCTAAAACCTCAAATTAAATGGCAAATTCATACTCTTGAATGCTCTTTGTCTACGTTATATAAGTTTAATTATATAATACTTTATCTTATATACTAAGTAAAATATTCTGCACTTCACATTTGACATGCAATAACTAAACACACTATATATATATATACACACACTATATATAGAATATTTTATATATAACAGCTACATTTGATATAGAATAGCTGGATAAATGCTTACTAATATCTGACTTATTGGGAAGGGAAACTATCACCTGCAATCTCAGCTCAAAACAATGCTAGTAAGTTTTTAACTTATTATGATAAATTAAGATTTCTCCATGAAAGTCCCATTTTCTATGATTCATTGATACAATTTAACCTCTTACTACTAATGATTTTTAAAAGTAAAAAACCAAATGGATAGACTAAAAAATGGACAAGAATCAAGTTTCTTGTTTTTAAAAAAGTAGTTTCCAAAAATCAAGTAAAACATGTTTCTAATATGCTTAAAATATACTTTTTTGAAGCCTTAACAAAATAGGAGAACTTTGTGGATAAATTATAAACTCACAAAAAATTAGATTAAGATGTAAACATTGAGCCGGGTGCAGTGGCACATGCTTCTAATCCCAGCACTTGGGAGGCTGAGGCAGGAGGATCCTGAGTTCAAAGCCAGCCTCAGCAATGGCGAGGCACTTGCAACTCAGTGAGACCCTGTCTTTAATAAAATACAAAAAAGGGCTGGGGATGAGGCCCAGTGGTCAGTGCCCCTGAGTTCAATCCCTGGTACCAAAAAAAAAAAAGATGCAAAAACTGATACCAGCCCTTCAGCACATGAAGCAAGTCCAGATAAACTAAGAAAAACTTGTAGAAGGAACCAAAGGTTAATTTTTCACTCCTATAAAAGTTTAAATGTCAATATTTGCTGAGTTTCTAAAGTCTCCATTTCCTCCTTGAACTACACTGGTAGCTTCAAGTGACTGGGAACAGGGAACAAAAATTAGGTTTGATGAGGTGTAAAATAGTACAGCTGACAGCAGAATCAAACTACCTAATGCTCTATTAACGGCAGGTTAAAAAATATGCCAAGGGTCTCTATAATTTCTTTTCTTAGTCATTAGTAGCTCTACCCCTTTTCATACCATAGTAGAGCCAAAGCAGTAATCAGAATAGTCTTCACTTTTAGAGACCTATTGTGTTGGCTGGTTGACCACTGTTCTTAGAAGTTAAATACACAGGAAGTTTACTAAATTCTTTTTTTTTTTTAATATTTATTTATTTGCTTTAGTTGTACACAATGCGTTTTATTTGTATGTGGTGCTGAGGATCGAACCCGGGCCACGCACGTGCTAGGCGAGCGCTCTACTGCTGAGCCACAATCCCAGCCCTTACTAAATTCTTACTATGTACAACCACAAGAGTCGGGTGCAGTGGCTCACATCTGTAATCCCAGCACTTGGGAGGCTAGGCAGGAGGATCCTCAGTTCAAAACCAGCCTCAGCAATGGCGAGGCACTCAGCAACTCAGTGAGACCCTCTCTCCAATAAAATATAAAAAAAGGGCTGGGGATGAGGCCCAGTGGTCAAGTGTCCCTGAGTTCAATCCCTGGTGCCAAAAAGAAAAAAAAATGTATTCTTCTGATCTTTCTCTCAGCATTCCCCAAAGCATCTATGGTCTTTTATCACAGTTGCTGTTTATTGGGGGAAAAGATTATTAGATACGGATTCTGAACTGGTACCAATTACAGAAGACCCAAAACATTACTATGGCCACTAGTCAGAATAGAAGCTCATGGGATTGGGACGTAGTTTAGTGGTAGAGTGCATGCTTAGCATTCATGAGGTCCTAGGTTATATCCCCAGCACCATGAAAAAAAAAAACTTATAAAAAGAGAAAGAAAAATAAGAGAGGCCAGACACCGTGGCGCATGCATGCCTGTAATCCCAGCACTTGGGAGGCTGAGGCAGGAGGATCACGAGTTCAAAGCCAGCCTCAGCAATGGTGAGGCACTTAGCAATTCAGTGAGATCCTGTCTCTAATAAAATACAAAAAGGGCTGGGGATGTGACCCAGTGGTTGAGTGCCTCAGGGTCTCACTGAGTTGCTGAGTGCCTCGCCATTGCTGAGGCTGGTTTTGAACTCAGGATCCTCTTGCCTAGTTTCCCAAGTGCTGGGATTACAGATGTGAGCCACTGCACCCGACTCTTCAATCCCCAGTACCAAAAAAAAAAAAAAAAAAGAATAAGAGGGGGCGCTGGGGTCGTGGCTCAGCGGTAGAGCGCTCGCTTAGCACGTACGCAGCCTGGGTTCAATCCTTAGCACCATGTAAAAATAAACCCATTGTATATGACTGGAGCAAATAAATAAATGTTTAAAAAAAAATAAGAGGTTATAGAGGTCACATAATCAATGGCGTTTCAGCTCAGGATCATCTCACAGTAGGTTGGCGGGGTTCCTAAACGTATCCTGTGGTTATATCCCCAGTTTCAGAATGCATGATTGCAGTACACATACTCAAACAACTGGCAGAATATTCACATTACTTCTAGAATGTTCCTAATTAGCCCAGGAACATTCTACCACCCCTTTAACTTATAGAGTTAAGCCAGTTGATTTAATTGAACATTTCTTCTGGCTTTCTAGGTTAGTTTTGCTTATTATCAAGGTGTCATAGTCAATACCATAGTTAAAGAATATCCCAGCAACAACCCCCACAAGGAAAAAAAATAAATCAAAGACTAAAATAAATTTGACTTATTTAAAAATTGGTAGCACTACTGCAATCTACTTCAATGATTTTTTTCCCCCTTGTACTGAACCCAGGGGCACTCTACCACTGAGCTATATCCCAAGATCTTTTTATTTTTACTCTGAGACAAGGTCTGGCTAATTTGCCCAGAATGGCCTTAACTTGTGATCCTCCTACCTCAGCCTACCAAATCACTGGAATTACAGGCATTTGCCACCTTGCCCAGCTCCAATACAATTTTTTTTTTCCTTTTGCTGGGGGTTGGGGGGGGTTCACTATGGGTACTAGGGACTGCATCCAGGGTTGCTCTACCACTAAGTCAAATCCCCAGCCCTATTTATTTTTATAGTGCTGGGGATTGAACCCAGGGCCTTGTGCATACGAGGCAAGCACTCTACCAACTGAGCTATACCCCCAACCCAAGCCCTTTTTGTTTTTTTATTTTTAGATAGGATCTCACTAAGTTGCCAAGTGTGAATCTGTGATCCTCCTGCCTCAGCCTCCCAAGTCATCACACCTAGCTCCGATACAAGTTTTATAACTGTAAACCAAGATAACTGGGACATTCTTTAACTATGGTGTCGACTATGACACATTGATAATAAGCAAAACTAATCTAGAAAGCCAGAAGAAATGTTCAATTAAATCAACTGGCTTAACTTTAGTAACAATTCAGGAAAACATGCTTGAGTGGTATAGATATGATGATGAAGCCGGGCGCGGTGGCGCACGCCTGTAATCCCAGCACTTTGGGAGGCTGAGGCAGGAGGATCGCAAGTTCAAAGCCAGCCTCAGCAATGGCGAGGCACTTAGTAACTCAGTGAGACCCTGTCTCTAATAAAATACAAAAAAGGGCGGGGGATGTGGCCCAGTGGTCAAGTGCCCCTGAGTTCAATCCCCCGTACCAAAAAAAAAAAAAAAAAAAAAAAAAAACTTATCCTAGGATCCAACAATTTCACTCAAAGGTATAATATGCCCTAAAGAAAACATAGTTATGCAGAAAAACTTCTATATTAATGCTCACAGAAGCATCATTCATAATACTGAACAAAATTATAACAATCCAAGCCGGGCGTGGTGGCGCATGCCTGTAATCCTAGCACTTGGGAGGCTGAGGCAGGAGGATCGCGAGTTCAAAGCCAGCCTCAGCAGTGGTGAGGCACTTAGCAACTCAGTGAGACCCTGTCTCTAATAAAATACAAAAAAGGGCTGGGGCTGTGACCCAGTGGTCAAGTGCCCCTGAGTTCAAGTCCCCGGCACCAAAAAAAAAAAAATTATAACAATCCAAATACCCATCAACTGATAAATGTATATGCAAAATGTGGTTTTGGGCTGGGGCTTTAGCTCAGTGGCAGAGCGCTTGCCTAGCATGTGTGAGTCATTGGGTTCGATTCTCAGCACCACATAAAAATAAACAAATAAGACAAAGGCATTCTGTCCATCTACAACTACAAAAAAAATTTAAAAAACAAAAAAATATTTAAAAAACAAAAGTGGTTTTGTAGCAGGGCATGATACATGCCTATAGTTTCAGTTACTCAGGAGGGTGAAGTGGGAGCATCACTTGAGCCCAAGAGTTCCAGACCAACTTGGAAAATATGGGGAGACCCCACTTCAAAAAAAAAGGTTTCATTTACAAATTTGGTTTGTATACAGTTGGAATATGACATGACAATAAAATGTGGTTTGGTATACAATATTACTTGGCAATAAGAAGAAATGAAGAACTGAACTGAAGGAGCCCTAATTAGGAAGGGCTGTTGTAGCTAGCTGGAAGCCATGGGTTCCACCTGATATGTATGTGACGCACCTGTAGGCACCCGCAAACCTGAAGGTATATAACCGGGTGAAAGCGGTCCGAGTTAGGAGAACGGAGAATTCAGTCAGCCGGGCAGTCACTGGGTCGGTCAGAAGAATCAGAGCGGCCAGAACGTAGGCAGAGCGGTTACAGAAGAGAAACCAGATAGAAGAAGTAATGACTGGCCAGAGTTAGGCCGAGGCTCCAGAGGACTGGTCAGAGTAAGGCCGAGGCTCCCGAGGAAGACAGAAGACAGAAGACAGAAGAAGGAAGAAAGAAGAGAGAAGAAAGAAGCTCTAGTCTTTCTCTAAGCTAAGCTCTATCTTTCTTTACTCTAAGCTAAGAAGAAAAGCTAAGCTCTATCTTTCTAACTCTAACTCTAACTCTAAGCTCTAAGCTAAGCTCTAAAGTAGCAAAAGCTATACTCTGCCTCCGAGAGTTTTTCCTCCCGGTTTTCGGTACCAGGCAGCTTACACTGAACTATGCTATAACACAAATGAAGCTTAAAAACACGATGCTAAAGGAAAGATGCCAATCACAAAAGATCACATATTGTACATAAAATGTCCCAAACAGGCAAATATGTAGAGACAGAAAGCATATCCATGGTTGCCTAGAGCTGGGAGGGACTGGGGTTTTCGAGGGGTAATAGCTACATAAGAGTTTCTTTTGGAGGTGATAAAAAAGTTCTGAAATTATGTAATAGTTACACAACCCTGTATATCACTTTGAGTGAACAGAAGAAAGATCCAATACAAACAAAAAGATATTGCTGGACGGAAGCAATTACAATCATGGAACCATGTTGATATTGTGCTGGATATAGGGAGGCATCAAATGTAATTCTTGCCCTCCACAGCTTCCTAATTATCTATGGAAAGAATTAAGTTATCATTTTCTCCCTCTAACTTTCAAATCCTTTTTCCCACTTAAGATTTATTTAAGTAACAAAACACTATTTTACAAATGTGTTTGCATAATGATTATTTAAAGAAAAATGACCCTGGAGCTGGGGTTGTAGCTCAGCCCTAGAATGTGTGTTTACCATATACAAATCTCTGGGTCTTATCACAGCACCAATATATAAATGAATGCATGCACGAATGAAATAAACAATAAGCTGTGAACAGGAGCACACACCTACAAACCTAGCTACTTGGGAGGCTGAGGCAGGAGGATCGCAAGCTGAGGACAGCCTGGGCAACATAGCAAAGTAAATAATAAAAAGGGTTAGGAATGCAGCAGTAGAAATACTAGCCATATGCACCACAAATATATTTCAAGGACTATAATTTGTGTTTTCAGCTTTCTTGTTAGCTAAAAAACTCTGTTGTTATGATTTGGATCTTAAATGTCCCCTAAATCTTATGTATTGAAAACTTGGTCACTAGCAGATGGCACTACTGGGAGGAGGTGGGGATGCCCCTGGAGGGTTTATTGGGCCCCCAGCCCCTTCCTTTTTCTTTTTTTTTTTTTTTTTTTTTTTTTTTGTAACAGGGATTGAACTCAGGGGCACTTGACCACTGAGCCACATCCCCAGCCCTACTTTGTGTTTTTATTTAGAGACTGGGTCTCGCTTAGTTGCTTAGTACCTCGCTTTTGATGAGGCTAACTTTGAATTCATGGTCCTTCTGCATCAGCCTCCACAGCACTGGGATTACAGGCGTGCAATACCATGCCCAGCCCTCTTTCTGCTTTCTAAACACCATGACACAAGCAGTTTTCCTCTGCCACAAGGTTCCTGCCATGATGTTCTGCCTTGCCACAGGCCCAACAGCAATGGAGCCAGTCAACCATGGACTGAAACCTCTGAAGTCATGAGCCAAAATAAAAGTTTCCTCTTTTAAAGTTGATTATCTTAGGTATTTTATCATAGCAACAGAAAACTGACTGGCACATCTCCTTTAGATTAAAAATCTACAAATCCTTGGGTTGGGATTGTGGCTCAGCGGTAGAGCACTCGCCTAGCACATGGGCGACCCGGGGTTCGATCCTCAGCACCATGTACAAATAAAACACATTGTGTACAACTAAAAGCAAATAAATAAAAATTTTAAAAATCTACAAATCCTGGGCTGGGGTTGTGGCTCAGTGGTAGAACACTTGCCTCGCATGTGTGAGGCACTGGGTTTGATCCTTAGCACCATATAAATAAATAAAGGTATTATGTCCATCTACAACTAAATTTTTTTTTTAAATATCTACAAATTCAATATCTAAAGACAGAAAAGCATTGTACAAAATCCTAGGGTACTTTGACAGGAAAGAAAACTAAGACAAAAGTCAATATAATACATTTAAATTACTCAAGAGGGGGCTGGGGTTGTGGCTCAGCGGTGGAGTGCTCGCCTGGCACGTGTGTGGCCCGGGTTCGATCCTCAGCACCACATAGACATAAATGTGTTGCATTGTGTACAACTAAAGCAAATAAATAAATACTTTTTAAAAAATTTAAAAAAAAATAAATTACTCAAGAGGTATGTGACCCTAAAGAAAGTTCAATGATGACTTTTGTTTTGTTTGTGGTAGTGGGGGTTGAACTACCACTGAGTTACATATACAGACCTTTTTATTTTTATTTTAAGATAGGGTCTCATGAAATTATCCGGATTAGACCTGAATTTGTAATTTTCCAAATTAAGTGTCCCGAACAGCTGGGATTACAGGTGTGTGCTACCATGCCTGGCTGATGACCAGTACTTTTAGGTTCTTGACTTTTAACTATTATGAAGAGACCACTATATGAGAAACAAGTCCCACTGCCATCTCCTGCAGGAAACAAAACTCCTACTGCAGAATCCAATATACTGGCATAATGACACAATACAGGATTCTAAATTCCAGTTCTAGCTGACTGGCACAAGCTTTTAGCATGTTCTCTCTGAGCCTCAGTTTCCTCATCTGTAAAGTATCATTCAGACCCTTATGACCCTTTACCAACTAGAAATTAAGAAAGTCAATTTAAGTTTATGTAATCAATGACTCTGCCTTCTATACATACACCTTAATTCTGTTTCCAGCTTCTACCTGTCTGGATAGGAAAGGCAATTGGGAGATTTCCCCACCCTACCACAGCAATCTCATCCACTCACCTTTCAACCCCCAAAATTACACTAGTGATCTATCATCAAGAATGGTAGTACTGGGCTGGGGCTGTATCTCAGTGGCAGAGCGCTTGCCTAGCATATGTGAGGCACTGTGTTGGATCCTTAGCACCACATAAAAATAAATAATTATATATATAAAAAGAACGATAGTACTGTTGGGTGTGGTGGTACAGGCCTGTATTCCTAGTGACTTGGAAGGCTGAGTCAGAGGATTGAAAGTTCGATGCCAGCTTCAGGAGCACTTGGCAACTTAGTGAGAACCTGTCTCAAAATTAAAAAAAGGGTGGGGGGAGCTGGGGCTGGGGTGGGGTTGGGAATGTAGCTGAGAGGTAAAGCACCTCTGAATTCAATCCCCACCCCAAATAAAAGAAAGGTAGTACATATGGTATAATTCAGACTCTTAACCAGATCACTTTTACTTAGGCTCTGAAAGCATGCATTTCCAAGGAACAGGCTTGTGGCTTGGAGATAGTAAAACTAATTTGGCAATTTAAACAGACAATGATTTAAAGTGTGTTAAAAACCCCTTTTAAACTGCTGTCATGAGGGCTGGGGTTGTAGCTCAGTGGCAGAGCACTTGCCCTAGCACATGTGAGGCACTGAGTTTGGTGCTCAGCACCACATAAAAATAAATAAATAAAATAAAGGCACTGTGTCTATCTACAACTAAAGAAAATTTTTTTAAATGGTGTCTTGAGATATCAACTGTGAGGAGTATCACAAGAAATCACTGAGTTTGTTTCTACTTGTGAATGATATACTTTTAAAATAAAACAAAATAACAGATTTATAATTAGCACTATAAAAATTAAGTCTTACTTACTTGCATTTCCCAAGTGTGAAAGAATGAGATAGTCCATGAGTGTGACCAACAGAAAAACTGATTTAGAACAGCTGGAACCAGATAAGTGTGGGACAGTCAGGTGTGAGACTGAATCAATGAACCACTGCCTGAAACTGGGCAAATAACTTATATTTTATGAGCTCTGGTCTTCTCATCTGTGACAACAGAAAAGACCACCTACCTTAAGGATACTGCAGGGATTATATAAATTAATACACTATTATATGTCAGGAGTAAAACAGTGCTGGGAACATAGTACTCAATGAAGATTAGCTAGATACCTCTTTGCCTCTATGTGAGGTCTCCATGGAGAGTCCTTAATACAAAACTTTAACCAACCAAGCTAGTTTCAACCACTCTATAACTGCCAAGCATATGTTGTAATAAAACAGGATGCCACATATATAGGCCAAATTATTCAACAAGTCACAATATTTAACATTTAACAAGGCCAGGCACTATGGTACATGTCTGCATTCCCAGCAACTCAGGAGGCTGAGGCAGGAGAATCACAAGTTCAAGGCCAGCCTCAGCATATTAGTAAGGCCCTAAGCAACTTTAGTGAGACCCTGTTTCCCTGTTTCAAAATAAAAAAGGGCTGAAGATGTGGCTCAGTGGCAAAGTGTTCCTGGATTCAATCCCCAGTACCCCCCCCCCCAAAAAAAAGAAGAAGAAAAAAATCTAAATAAAAGATAAAGGCTTTGAATCACTCATCTAAATCAGAAGTGCTAGCTGAGCATGGTGGCACATGCCTGTAATCCTAGTGGCTTAAGAGGCTGAGGCAAGAGGATAACAAGTTCAAAGCCAAACTCAGCAACTTAGTGAAGCCCTGAGCAACTAGGCAAGATCCTGTCTCAAAATAGAAAATAAAATGGGCTAGGGATGTGGCTCAGTGGTTAAGGGCCCCTGGTTTCATTCCCTGGTGTCAAAAATAACAAACAAACTTATGTTTATAAACTGATCTTGTATCCTAGCTAAATTTATTTGTACCGCTTAAAACTTTATATCTGTACAATCATGTCACCTATAAGACATCTAAACAGCAGGGCGCAGTGGCGCACGCCTATAATCCCAGCACTTGGGAGGCTGAGGCAGGAGGATCGTGAGTTCAAAGGCAGCCTCAGCAATGGTGAGGCACTTAGCAACTCAGTGAAACCCTGTCTGTAACAAAATACAAAAAAGGGCTGGGGATGTGGCCCAGTGGTCAAGTGCCCCTGAGTTCAATCCCCTGTACCAAAAAAAAAAAAAGACATCTAAATAATAAACAGTTTTACTTTTCTACTTTTCCCTTCTAATTTGTACTTCCTTTTACTTAGTTAGAACCTTCAGAACATGTTGAACAGAAGTTTCGAGAACAAATATCCTTGACTGCTCTGGACATTTGGCAGAAAGCATTCCATTTTTCACCATTAAGTATGACGTTAATTGCAGGTTTTCCATACATACCTTTTATCATCAGATTATAAAGTTCCCTTCTACCCCTAGTTAGCTGACAGCTTTTATTACAAATTCATGTTGAAGTCTGTCAAATGTTTTTTACTATTATCTATTACAAGGTCACTTAGCTTTCTTCTTTTATTCCATTAATATGGTGAATTACCATTGGCTTCTAATGTTAAATCAACTCTGAAAATAGGATAAAACCCATTTTGTCCTTTTTACATATTGCTAAACTCAATTTGCTAATATTTGTTAATGATTTTTGTGAGGGGCAGGTATTATTGTTTCTTTTGTTTTATTATTTTTTGCTTCTTGTTTGTTTGGTACTGGGGACTGAACCAAAGGGTGCTTAACCAATGAGCTACATCCCCTGTACTTTATTTATTTATTTATTTATTTATTTATTTATTTATTTATTTATTTATTTTAATTTTGAGACAAGGTCTCAATAAATTGCTCAAGGTCTCACTAAGGTGCCCCAGCTGGCCTTGAATTTCATCATCCCACCTCAGCTTCACTGAACTGCTGGAATTATAAGTGTGCACTACAGAGCCTAGGAGATTTTTTATCCTAATGGTTTTGTCTAGTTTGGCATCAAGGCAGTACTGACCCCATAAATGTTTTTTTTTTTTAATTTATGGAAAATTGTTATTATTTCTTCCTTAATGTTTGATAGAATCCCACAGTAAAGCCAGGTACGTCTGGACTTTTCTTGCTGGGATGACTTTATTACAAATCGGTTATTCAGATTTATTTTTCTACTTTATTTCAGCTCATTACTATTTCTCTCCTTTATTTAAAATTGCTCGCAGCCGGGCGTGGTGGCACACGCCTGTAATTCCAGCACTTTGGGAGGCTGAGGCAGGAGGATCGCGAGTTCAAAGCCAGCCTCAGCAATGGCGAGGCACTTAGCAACTCAGTGAGACCCTGTCTCTAAATAAAATACAAAAAAGGGCTGGGGATGTGACCCAGTGGTCGAGTGCCCCTGAGTTCAATCCCCAGTACCACAAAAAAATAAATAAATAAAAAATAAAAAAATAAATAAAATTGCTCGCAGCTGTAGTCCCAGCATTTGGGAGGCTGAGGCAGGAGGATCGCGAGTTCAAAGCCAGCCTCAGCAATGGAGAGGCACTTAGCAACTCAGTGGGACCCTGTCTCTAATAAAATACAAAAAAGGGCTGGGGATGTGGCCCAGTGGTCAAGTGCCCTGAGTTCAATCCCCAGTACCAAAATAAATAAAATAAAATTGCTCTTTTTCTAGCTTCTTAAGGCAGATTCTTGGATTACTGATTTCAGACCTTTTTTTTTTAAGCTATAAGATTCCCTCTAGGTCTGGGGTTGTAGCTCAGTGGTAGAACACTTGTCTCTCACATGTGAGGCACTGGGTTCAACCCTGAGCACATAATATAAATAAATAAAGGTATTGCATTCATCTACAACTAAAAAAAAAAATAATAATAACCTGTAAAGCACTGGTAGCTGTATCGCACAAATTTTGATGTACTGTGTTTTCATTTTCATTCAATTCTAAATATTTTCCAATTTCCCTTATGAATTTTTCTTTGAAGGCTGGGAACATGGCTCAGTGGTAGGTTGCTTGCCTGGAAGGTGTAAGGCCCTGGGTTCCATCTTCAGCCCTGGCAAAAAACAAATTTCTTGGACCCAAAGATTATTTAGAAATATGTTATTTCACTTCCAAATATTGGGAGATTTTCCAGATATCTTTTTCTTTTTGATTTCTAATTTAATTCCACTGTAGTCAAGAGTAGTCTTTATTATTTTAATCCTTCCAAATTTGTTGAAATGTGTTTCATAGCTCAGCATATGGTCTATTTTGGTAAGTGTTCCATGTGCACTTGAAAAATATGTGGGCAGAGTGTTCTATAAATGTCAATTATGTACAGTCCATTGAGAGGATGGTTCAAATCTTCTATATCCTTACTGATTTTTTTTTTTTTTTGCCTGCTTATTCTATCAATCACTAAGAAAAAATGTTCCAATTTCTAACTGTGGATTTGCCTATTTCTCTTTTCAATTGTCAATTTTTGCTTTGCTCTATTATTGGATGCATACATATGTAGGATTGTTGTGTCTTCTCAATGAACTGATCCTTCTGTCATGATGAAATGTGCTTCTTTGCCCATATTAAAATTTTCCTTGTTCTTAGGTGTTCTTTGTCTAGTTACAAATATAGTCATTTCAAGTTTTAAATATGAAATTAGTATTGATATGGATTTATCCTTATTTAAAATTTACATTAATTATATATTTATAAACATGTGAATAAAATACAATGAGTTTCTTATAGACAATATATATTTGCTCAAGCGCTCTCTCTCGCTCTTTTTTTTTTTTTTTTTTTGAAGTAGTGAGAATTAAATCCAGGGGCATTCTACCATTGAGCTACATCCCCAGCACTTTCTATTTTTTATTTTGAGACAGTCTCACTAAATTGCCCAGGCTGGCTTCAAATTTGCAATCCTCCTGGCTTTAGCCTACATAGTAGCTGGGATTACACCACACCTGGCCTGCCTGATTTTTTAAAATCCCCTATAACAAAGCCGGGTGCGGTGGCGCAAGCCTGTAATCCCAGCACTTTGGGAGGCTGAGGCAGGAGAGGATCGCGAGTTCAAAGCCAGCCTCAGCAATGGCGAGGCACTTAGCAACTCAGTGAGACCCTGTCTCTAAATAAAATACAAAAAAGGGCTGGGGATGCGGCCCAGTGGACAAGTGCCCCTGAGTTCAATTCCCGTACCACAACAAAAAAAAAAAAAAAAAAATCCCCTATAACAGTTCAGACTCAATAAAAGTTGGTTGAATTCAACTGCTGAAAAATTTAAATGCTACTATTTCAATATAACTATTATGTCTATTTTCCTTCATCTATCCAGATACAAGTAGATCAAATAGCTTTTCAAAACAATTTAATAGAATATTTTGTCTTCTCCTAGCTGGTGTATCGTTACTCTAATAGAAACTAGATAAGTTAGTTTGATGATAGTAAATTGTCCTAATTTGAAGGTTAAATGTGGCTACTAAAGTTAATTAATATAACAAAAGATATCCTGAACTGGAGGCACCACCTCCTGAAATCAGCTGACCCTTCACATTACATTTTAATTTTACAATTAATCCCTATTAGTCTTCTAGACCCCTTCACATTACATTTTAATTTTATAATTAGTCACTATGAGTCTTCTAGACCCAGACAAAACAGAACTAAGTGAATACCAACTCTGGCAGCAATTTATGTGATAAAAGTCACATAATTTACCCTTTGTTAAAAGCAAAGTTCTCACTCATACAGGTCACGCGCATTACAACAGATGCCAGCACTTTGTTGTCTTTACGTAAGCAGCACTACCAGTCTTCAGAGGACTGAATATTTGAAACAATACCTGATTTCAAAATAGAATTCTAGGGCTGGAGATATGGCTCAGCGGTGAAGCACTTGCCTATCATGCACAAGACCCTGAGTTCAAACCCCAGCACTGCAAAATAAATAGATAAAATAAAACAGAATTCTAGGGCTGGGGATGTAGGTCAGTGGTAAAACACTTGCCTGGCATGAGCAAGCCCTGGGCTCGATCGCCAGCAAGCACAAAAAATTAAATAAGATAGCATTGTTGTACAGCAAATGTGGCTATTCATTTTCTATCATCACTCTAAAGTAAATGTATTCTTAGCCAGGTCCAGTGACACATGCCTGTAATCCCAGCAACTCAGGAGGCTGAGGCAGGAAGATCCCAAGTTCAAGACTAGCAATTTAGCAAGGCCTTAAGCAATTTAGTGAAACCCTGTCTCAAAAAAAAAAAAAAAAAAATGTAGCTCAGTGATAAAGTACCCCTTGGTTCAATCCCCAGTACCAAAAAAAAAGAAAAGAAAGAAAAGAAAAGAATACAAATGTATTCTTTGGTCAAAATAAAAGGCTATCCTATGTAATTCACCAAATTACATCTTACTTTTTCAACTTATTGGGCCAATAATACTATTTGAAAACTAGTTGTAATTTAAGTATTATTACTAGTTCATCTGTAAATGCTAACCAAATATCTAAGACTTCTAAACCCTTTTTCTTGATCTATTCCCCCCACCCACCCCCCGGGACTGAACCCAGGGCCACTTTACCATTGAGCTACATCCTGTCCTTCTACCTTTTTTTTGGGGGGGGTGGGGGAAAGTGGATACAGGGGATTGAATTCAGGAGCACTGGGCCACTGAGCCACATCCCCACCCCTATTTCTGTATTTTATTTAGAGACAGGGCTGCTGAGTTGTTTAGCACCTCACTATTCCTGAGGCTGACTTTGAACTCATGATCCTCCTGCCTCAGCTTTCCAAGCTGCTAGGATTACAAATGTGCACCACCACGCCAGCTCTGTCGTTTTACTTTTTATTTTGAGACAGAGTCTCATTAAATTGCTGAGGGTCAGCCGGGCGCGGTGGCGCACACCTGTAATCCCAGCACTTTGGGAGGCTGAGGCAGAGGAATCACGAGTTCAAAGCCAGCCTCAGCAACAGTGAGGCACTGAGCAACTCAGTAAGACCCTGTCTCTAATAAAAAAAAATTAAAAAAAAAAAAAAAAAAAACCAAACACAAAAAAAAAGGGCTGGGGATGTGGCCCAGTGGTCGAGTGCCCCTGAGTTCGATCCCTGGTACCACAAATATAAATAAATAAATAAATAAATAAATAGCTGGGGGTCTTGCTAAATTGCTGAGGTTGGCCTCAGAGTTGTGATCCTCCCACCTCAGCCCACAGAGTTCTGGGATTACAGGGGGATTACAGGCATATACCACTGCCCCAGGCTGATTTCCAGGGCTTTTGCAGAAAGTGACCTAAAACAGGAGAACCACGATTTTCTGGCTTTCCCTCATCAATAAGCCCTGAGGGGAGGTCAAACTTCAACAAAAGAAAATAGCTTAAACAAGGTGTGTTTGTAGACAACTGTAATCCCAGCAACTCAGGAAGCAAAAGGAGGAGGACCACAAATTTGAAAATAGCCTGAGCAATTTAACAAGACCCTGTCTCAAAATAAAAAATAAAAAGGGCTGGGATACAGTTTAGTAGTAGAGCAACCCTGGGCTTAATCCTCAATACCACCAAAACAACAACAGGCGCACGCCTGTAATCCCAGCACTTGGGAGGCTGAGGCAGGAGGATCGCTAGTTCAAAGCCAGCCTCAGCAATGGTGAGGCACTTAGCAACTCAGTGAGACCCTGTCTCCAAATAAAATGCAAAAAAAGGGCTGGGGATGTGGCCCAGTGGTCGAGTGCCCCTGAGTTCAATCCCCAGTACCACAAAAAAAAAAAAAAAAAAAGAACATAGTTTAAGATGATCTACCAAGTCAGTCTACTTCTGTGTGTCTGTGTGTTTTTGATCCATACTGGAAACTGAACCAAGAAGCATTCTACCTCTGGGCTCTATCCCCATCTCTTTTAATTTTTCGTATAGGAATTGAATCCAAGGGTTTTTAATTACTAAGCCACAGTTTTTTTTTTGTTTTTTTTTTTTTTTTTTTTTTTTTGGTTCCAGGGATTGAACCAAAGGGTGCTTAACCCCTGAGCCACATCCCCAGCCCTTTTTATATTTTATTTTGAGATAGGGTCTCCTTAAATTGCTTAGGACCTTGGTAAATTGCTGAGGCTGGCCTCGAACTTGGGATCTTTCTGCCTCAGCCTCCTGAGTTGCTAGGATTACAGGTGTGCACCACAATGGCCAGCCAGAAAATGGTGGTTCTTTTACCCAATACTTTTTTTTTAACTTTGAGACGGCATCTTGCTAAATTGCTGAGGCTGGCCTCAAACTTTTAATCTTCCTGCCTCAGCCTACCTAACAAGTCTCTGGGACTACAAGCATGTATCACCATGCCCAGACCATGCCAAAAGAATTAAAGCAGGGACTCTAAGGGATAGTTGTACATTAATGTTTATAGCAGCATTATTCACAATAATCAAAGGTGAAATAAGCCAGGCACAAGCCTGTAATCCCAGTGGCTTGGGCTTGGGCTGAAACAAGAGGATCCTGAATTCAAAGCAGCCTCAGCAATTTAGCAAGGCCCTAAGTGACTCAGCAAGACTATCTCTAAAGAAAACATAAAAAAGGGCTGGGGATGTGGCTCAATGGTTAAGCACCCCTGGGTTCAATCCCTGGTAACAAAAAAAGGTGAAAGTAATCCAAGTGTCCATCAACAGATGGATAAATAAGATGTGGTGTTTACTTACAACAGCTTAGACTTAAAAAGAAAAAGAAATTCTGGGATATAGCTCAGTTGGTAACAGTGCTTGCCTTGCATATACAAGGCCCTGGGTTCAATCCCCAGTACCACCAAAAAAAAGGAAAGGAAATTCTGACATAAACTTCAACATGGATGAACCCTGATAATGTCATACAAAATCAAATAAGGTAGTCACAAAAGGACAAATACTGTCTGTATGATTTCATTCCTATAAGGTAACTAGAGTAGTCATATAGAGTCAGAAGAGAGGATGGTACAGAGAAATAAAAGAACTCTAGTTCAGGATGCTCCTACTTAGAAAAAACTTTTGGATATAACCATTGTTCTGTGTAGTTTACTCAACACTACTACGTACACAGTGGAAAAACTTAAGTCCTTATTTGAAATATCTAGTCTTTCTAGATGTTCAGAAGTGCACAAAGTATGTTAAAAGTAGAGATAGTGCCGGGTGCAGTGGCGCACGCCTGTAGTCTCAGCACTTGGGAGGCTGAGGCAGGAGGATCATGAGTTCAAAACCAGCCTCAGCAATAATGAGGCTGAGGCAGGAGGATCATGAGTTCAAAACCAGCTTCAGCAATAATGAGGCACTTAGCAACTCAGTGAGACCCTGTCTCTACTAAAACACAAAAAAAGGGCTGGGGATGTGGCCCAGTGGTCAAGTGCCCCTGAGTTCAATCCCTGGTACAAAAAAAAAAAAAAGTATAGATAGTAAATAAAACATTTTGTAGATTAAAAAAAGGAAGGAGCCGGGCGCGGTGGCGCACGCCTGTAATCCCAGCACTTGGGAGGCTGAGGCAGGAGGATCACGAGTTCAAAGCCAGCCTCAGCCATGGCGAGGCACTTAGCAACTCAGTGAGACCCTGTCTCTAAATAAAATACAAAAAAGGGCTGGGGATGTGAACCAGTGGTCGAGCGCCCCTGAGTTCAATCCCCAGTATGTAAAAAAAAAAAAAAAAAAAAAGGAAGGAAGGGAGGGAGGAAGGAAAACAGAATGGCAGTTGCCAGGGGATGGAAAGGAAGAGTTATTATTTAATGGTTATGAAGTTTCAGTTTGGGAAAATGAAAAAGTTCTGGACATGGATAATGGTTATAGTTGTATAATTATGTGAAATACACTTAATGCCACTATATGCCTAAAAGGCCTCAGGAGGATCATAAGCTCAAGACCAGCCACAGCAACTTAAAGAGGCCCATAAGCAACTTAGCAAGAGCCTGTCTCAAAAAATAAAAAGGGTTAGGGATATAGCTCAGTGGTAAAGTACCCCTGGGTTCAATTCCCACTGCTGAAAAAAAAAAATTAGTTAAAATAGTAAATTTTATGTGTTGTATATTTTACAGTAATATATGGAGCTTCCAAGTACATTTACGGGAACTCTTTTTGCATGTATGGCATTTTTCCACTGTTACTTTATTCTGCACAATCAACATTCCCAAAAGCCTTACACATAAGAAGGAATTAATATGGCAGATTTTATTTTAAAGAGCTTTGTTCTTGAAGGTTTATATTTTAACACCACTACTCATTCTCTGACAGTATTAATGCCTAAATAGAATTTTGAGATTTTAGCAGGGCATGGTGAAATGTACTTGGAAGATGCCAGCCACTTGGAAGGCTAAGGCAGGAGGATCAGGAATTCAAGGCAAGGCCGGGAAATTTAATGAGACCCTGTTTCAAAATAAAATTAAAAAGGGCTGCAAATGTAGTTCAGTGATAGAGTGCTAAGGAAGCCTGGGGTTCAATCCCCAATACTAGTCCCTCCTCCAAAATAGTCAAATTATAAAACAAGATTTCCCATGAAAGCCTATTAGGGCATAAACCTGACCAGGGAGTAAGCAGCCAATAGAGCAAATGATCCTATGACCAAAGTCCTATAGCCCCACACTTTGCTTTTAAAAGGCTACTCCTGAGTGAACCAAACAGAATCAGAGATGGGAAGGTGAATTCTTCTGCAGCACTCAGTCATCAAGTATTCCAGGAAAGATACATGTGCCTAAAGTTTCAGAAAGGAACAGTTGGAACTAGGAAGAGCTACGTATCTGGATTAGAGAAACAGGGTATCTGTACTATAAATGGTCAAACAGAATAGCATGTTTAGCCATGGCTAACATACCATGAAGCAGATTCTACACAAATTCCATTCACCTAATTGTACTCAGGACTGAGTGAAACCTACCACCAGGAGGGACGTGACAATTTGAGATCCACAGAGAAAAAAAGGACCAATTAAGCCAAATCATTCCTAGACTCAGTTTTGAAATAGAAAATCACTGACTACCTAATTTGTTTTCCTTCTCCAGGACTTTTTAAAAACAAAATGTTAAGAAATCTTTCAATTTAATTTTATTTAACTAAAAGTAAATAGAAAACAAGAAATAAAACAAATGGCTGCAAATACCAGGAACAATGTCAATGGTAATGGCAACCATATGGGAAGGAAGGAAACAGATGAGAAGTAAAAATCACAAGAGGAGCCGGGCGCGGTGGCGCACACCTGTAATCCCAGCACTTTGGGAGGCTGAGGCAGGAGGATTGCGAGTTCAAAGCCAGCCTCAGCAATGGCGAGGTATTTAGCAACTCAGTGAGACCCTGTCTCTAAATAAAATACAAAAAGGGGCTGGGGATGTGACCCACTGGTCGAGTGCCGCTGAGTTCAATCCTTGGTACCACAAAAAAAAAAAAAAAAAAAAAAAATCACAAGAGGGAAAATTAGATAAGGATTTTCTACCTACTGTGTCAAAGGAGTTCATACACACTTTGTGACTTATATAATATTACTGACTGTAAGAAAGTAAAATAAGGCCAGGCATGGTAGTGCATGCCTGTAATCCCAGAAACTCAGGAGGCTGAGGCATGAAGATCACAAATTCAAAGACAGCCTCAGCAACTTAGTGAAACCTCATCTCAAAATAAAAGATAAACACTGGGTGCAGTGACACATGTCTGTAATCCCAGCGACTGGAGAGGCTGAGGCAGGAGGATCGGGAATTCAAAGCCAGCTTTAGCAATGGCCAGGCGATAGGCAACTCAGTGAGACCCTGTCTCTAAATTAAATATAAAACAGGTCTGGGGATGTGGCTCCCCTGGGTTAAGTGCCCGAATTCCTAGTGTCCTCCCCCACACAAAAAAAAATTACTGCACCAAAATCCCTAAGGCAAGAACTCCTACAACTCAAAACAAAAAGACACCCAAAACACTATTATGTCAATATGAGGGGCTTTGCTGATTTAATTCTATAGGAAAAGCTTTGAAACTTTGTTGAATTTAGGATATGTAGGGGTATAGAAAGAGAAATAAGCCAAAACCTAAAATCTGCCCCTAAAGAATGTGAAGCCAGCCTATGCTTTATTTAATGGTTTAATTAATTAACTACTTTTGGTAGTAGTGACTGAACCCAGGGGTATTTACCAGTAAGCTACATCCCTAACACTTTTTTTTTTTTTTTTTTTTTTTTGTACCAGGGATTGAACTCAGGGACACTCGACCACTGGGCCACATCCCCAGCCCTTTATTGTATTTTATTAGAGACAGGGTCTCACTGAATTGCTAAGTGCCTCTCCATTGCTGAGGCTGGCTTCGAACTCACAATCCTCCTGCCTCAGCCTCCCAAGTGCTGGGATTACAGGCATGCGCCACTGTGCCCAGCCATAACCCTTTTTATTTTTTGAGACAGGATCTTGCTAAATTGCTCAGCCTTTTTTTTTTTTTTTTTTAAGGAAGGCTAAACTGGGCATGGTGGCACACATGTCTATAATCCCAGCAGCTCAGAAGGCTGAGGCAGGTGAATCATGAGTTTAAAGCTAGCCTTCGCAACAGAGAGGTGCTAAGCAGCTCATGAGACCCTGCCTCTAAATAAAAAAATACAAAAAAGGGCTGGGGATGTGGCTCAGTGTTTGAGTGCCCCTGAGTTCAATCGAAAGAGAGAGAGAGAGAGAGAAAGAAAGGGAAAGAGCGAAGGGAAGGAAAGGAAAGGGGAAGGGAAAGGGGAAGGGGAAGGGGAAGGAAAGGAGGGCTAAAGCTATAGCTCAGAGGTAGAGCACTTGCCTGGCATGTATAAGGCCCCAGGTTTAGCCCCAGGATCACAAAAACAAATTAATATATAAAAGTAAGAAACCCACAGGCTACTCGCCCAGGATAAGCATGACCCAGGACCTAGTGGCTCAGGAGGCAGAGGCAGGAGGATCATGAGTTCAAAGCCAGCCTCACCAACTCAGTGAGACCTTGTCTCTAAGTAAAATATAAAATGGGGTAGGGATGTGGCTCAGTCATTAAGTGCGGTTGGGTTCAATCCCCAGTACCAAAAAGAGTGAGCCAGGAATAAGCCAACTGTTAAACTCAATGGATAGTTTCATCCAGAGTGACAAATTTAAAGGGAAAATAAACGAAGTGGAAGACAGGTCAGGAGAAACTGACCTATACTACTACTTAGTATTCAGACAAGGGGGAACAAACAAAACAGACAGGATTAAGAGACAGAGACAGAGCTGGGGTATATAACTCAGTGGCAAGGCACTTGTCTAACAACGCAGAATGCACTGGGTTTGATCCTCAGCACCACGGGGAGGTGGGGGATTAGAAAAAACACAATGAGAAGATCTAGCATATATAAATGATGCACTAAAGAAGAATAAAGCAGAAGACATATGGGAAGGTAACAAAGAGAAAAATCTTTAAAATGGGCAGAGAAAGGATAGATAACCCTTGATAGAACAGCACTTAGACTAAAAATAAAAGGCAGTAAACTGGAAGCCAGAAGGCACAGTTAACATGCTGAGAGAAAGTAATGGACAACTGAAAAAAATTTTTTGGAGTGGGGGCAGTACTGTGGACTAAACCCCACAGTGCTCTACCACTAAGCTACATCCCCAGTCCTTTTTGTTATTATTATTATTGTCATTTTTCTTTAAAGACAAGTTGCCCAGGTTGACCTCAAACTTATCCACCTGCCTCAGCCTCCCAAATCATAGGAGTACCTACTATGCTGGGCCAGCCTAGAATTTTAACAAAATGCTATTCAAGAATAAGGCCAAAGTAGTCAGGTGCAGACAGATCACAACTATTCAGGAATCCCAGCTACTCAGGAGACTGAGGCAAGAAAATTGCTTGAGTATAGGAGTTCTAGGCCAGCCTGAGCAACACAAATGCCATTTAGGGAGAAAAAAAATAAAAATCAAGGCCAAAGTATACATGTTTAAGCAGATAAAATGGAGATATCATCACTGGTAGACCCACAGTATCTATTCAAAAGGATATATTTCAGGCAAAGGAAAAAGTACCCACAAAAAAAGAATACAGAATCAAGTGGCAAATATGTAGATCAATCTAAATGAACTCTGCCTATATAAAATAGGTTAAACAATAATCTGTAAACTGGTAAAATGTGTGTATGTATGTGTGTGTGTGTATATATACACACATATATATACATATATGTACATATATATGAATATATATAAAATATACGTGCACACGCAAGCGGACGCGCACATACACACACACACACAAATCGGATATACCTGACTTTTTTTTTGCATTTTTCAAAACCACAAAACTGCAGATACAATAGCACATGCCTGTAATCCCAGCTACTCAGGACGCTGAGGCAGGAGAATCCCAAGTTTGAGGACGGCCTGGGCAACTTAGTGAGACCCTGTCCAAAAATAAAAAACAAAAGGCTGGGGATGTATCTCAGTGGCAAAGCACCCCTAGATTCAATGCCCATTGCAGGTGGAGGTAGGGGATCATGAAATTATACAACAAAAAAGTGAATCTTATATCATGAAATTATACAACAAAAAAGTGAATAATGTATCCATATTGGTTTATCAATTTTAACAAATACACCACACTAATAAGGCAAGATGTTAATAAAGAGAAATGGGAGTGGGATGAATATGTAGGAACTCTGTACTATCTCTACCTTGATTTTCTATAAACCTAAAACTATTTTAAAAAATAAAGTCTGCTAAATACAAACACACACACACACACACACACACACACACACAAATATAAAACACCAATAGCATGTAAGTTGGGAGAGAAATAGGTGAAGTTAATTCTATAACACCCTTGACAGATCAGGAGGGCAAAGGTATTGATTAATACCAACCTTTGATAAATTAAGCATATATGTTATCATTTCTGTACTAATCAATTATAGGATAGAAAAGAAAGAACTCTGAAACTAGAAGAGGCAATGGGGAGCCTGTAAAGCAAAGGAGTAACATACTATTGTTGTTTTTAGAAATATAACTGGAGGGCTGGGGTTGTGGCTCAGCGGTAGAGCGCTCGCCTGGAACGTGCGCAGCCCGGGTTTGATCCTCAGCACCACGTACAAATAAACCCATTGTGCACAGCTAAAGCAAATAAAAAAAAAAAGAAAAGAAAAGAAATATAACTGGAGCCGGGCACGGTGGTGCACGCCTGTAATCTCAGCACTTGAGAGGCTGAGTCAGGAGGATCGCGTGTTCAAAGCCAGCCTCAGCAATGGCGATGCACTTAGGAACTCAGTGAGACCCTGTCTTTAATAAAATACAAAAATGGGCTGGGGATGAGGCCAAGTGGTGGAGTGCCCCTCAGTTCAATCCCCAGTACAAAAAAAAAAAAAAAAAATTACAGGTAGTTAGGCATGGTGGTGCACACTTATAATCCCAGTGACTTGGGAGGCTGAGGCAGGAAAAACACAAGTTCAAGGACAGCCTGGGAAACTTAGTGAGACCCTGTCACTAAAAAATTAAAAAGGGCTGGGGATGTATGTAGCTCCATCATAGAGCATCCCTGGGTTTAATCATCAATACCATGAAAAAATAAAATAAATAAAAACAGAACAGAAATATAACTAGTAGCAGTTTAGAGAAAGATGAATTAGGTAGGAGAAACTGACTAGTACAGTTATGAATGAGGAAGATCTGGATCAAGGCAGGAGCAATGGTGGTGGAATTAACGCATGAGAAATTCAGATTACATGAATTTCAGAGACATGAAGCCAGACTATGGCTATGATCCTGGCTACTCAGAAGTCTGAGGCCAGAGGATCACAAGTTCAAGGACAGCCTCAGCAATGGCAACTTAATGAGATACTGTCTTAAACTAAAAAATAGAAAGGGCCCAGAATGTAGCTCCATGGTAGAGTCCCTAGTATTAAAATGAAATCATTAGTGGCGCACACCTGTAATCCCAGTGGCTTGTGAGGCCTGAGGTAGGAGGGTTATAAGTTCAAAGCCAGGGTTATAAGTTCAAAGCCAGGGGCTCAGCGGTAGATCGCCCACCTAGCTCGTGTGCGGCCCAGGTGGATCCTCAGCACCAAGTTAAAAATAAAACGCATTGTGTACAACTAAAGCAAATAAATAAATATAAAAAAAAAAAAAAAAAAAGTTCAAAGCCAGCCTCAGCAACTGAGCAAGGCACTTACCAACTCAGCGAGAACCTGTCTCTAAATAAAACATAAAAAAGGGCTGGGGGTGCTGGGGTTGTGGCCTCAGTGGGTAGAGCACTTGCCTAGCACCTGTGAGGCACTGGGTTTGATCCTCAGCACCACACAAAAATAAATAAATAAAATAAAGGTATGTGTCCACCTACTTTAAAAAAAGGGGGGGGGGGGGCAGGGAGACTAGGGATGTGGCCCTGTGGTAAAGTATCCCTGGGTTCAATCCCTGGTGCCAAAAAATTATCTGAATTAGAATTCAAAAACATCAGTATATGTGTGGACTATTTTTCAGCATTTATTTACTAATCATTGTCTAATACATATTACACATAAAATACTTAAAACAAAAAACACACATAAAATACTTAAATACTTTTTTTTTTAATTTATTTACTTTAGTTGTACACAATGCAATGCATTTATGTTTACGTGGTGCTGAGGATCGAACCCGGGCTGCGCACGTGCGAGGCAAGCGCTCTGCTGCTGAGCCACAACCCCAGCCCCTTAAATACTTTTTAAAACATAAATAACAATGGAGCCAAGGGCCATGGCATATATGTGTAATCCTAGCAAATAGAGACACTGAAGCAGGAGGATCACAGGTTAAAGGCCAGTCTCAGCAACTTACTAAGCCCTAAGCAACTTAGTGAAACCCCATCTCAAAATTTTGTTTAGTTGTTTTTTTTATGTGGTGGGGATCAAACCCAGTGCCTCATGCATGTTCTATCACTGAGCTAAAACACCAGCCCTGGTCTCAAAATTTTAAAAAAAATCATAAAAAGGACTGGGGATGTAACTCAGTGGCAAACACTGGGTTGAATCCCCAGTGCCTAAATAAGTAAATAAATGGCATTGTTATGTTGAAGAGCTAACACCAGGTATCTAGTAGGGATTAAACCCAGAGCTTAGCACACGCTAGGCAAGTTCTTCTACCACTAAGCATATATGTTCACAACCTAAATGTACATTCTTTTTTTCTTTTTTTTTGGTACCAGGGATTGAACTCAGGGGCACTTGACCACTGGGCCACATCCCCAGCCCTTTTTTGTATTTTTATTAGAAGCAGGGTCTCACTGAGTTACTAAGTGCCTCGCCATTGCTGAGGCTGGCTTTGAACTCGCGATCCTCCTGCCTCAGCCTCCCAAAGTGCTGGGATTACAGGCGTGCGCCACCGCGCCCGGCTTTTTTTTTTTCTTTTTTAAATATTTATTTATTTGCTTTAGTTGTACACAATGCATTTATTTTTATGTGGTGCTGAGGATCAAACCCGGGCCGTGTGCGTGCTAGGCAAGCGCTCTACCACTGAGCCACAATCCAAGCCCCCTAAATGTACATTCTTTTGACAGTCTTTTTTTTTTTTTTTTTTGGGGGGGGCGGGGGAAGGTGGGGGCACCAGGGATTGAACCCAGGGGGCACTAAACCAGAGCAACATCCCCAGTCCAGGGCCACACTAATTTGCTGCTGAGGCTGGTTTTGAACTTGCAAACCTCCTGCTTCAGCCTCCCGAGTCTCTGGGACTACAGGCATGTGCCACCACACCTGGCCTTTAGCTAGTTTTTTGAGATGGACCTTTTGAGTTGTAAGTCCAGTGATTGTAGTCTTACACAAACCACACTTATAATACATCATCTATAATTTCCAGTTTCAATCTTTAAAGAGTAAAGTGAGAACTTAAAAAAAATACTTACTATGCCGGGCGCGGTGGTGCACGCCTGTAACCCCAGCACTTTGGGAGGCTGAGGCAGGGAGGATCGCGAGTTCAAAGCCAGCCTCAGCAACAGCGAGGCACTTAGCAACTTAGTGAGACCCTGTCTCTAAATAAAATACAAAAAAAGGGCTGGGATGTGACCCAGTGGTCGAGTGCTCCTGAGTTCAATCCCCAGTACCAAAAAAAAAAAAAAAAAAAAACTTATTAAAAATATAAATGAAATAGTCTTCCATATTAAAAAAGAGAATTATAAGTGCTGAGGGTCTATGGCTCAGGACAGAGCACATACTTAGCATGTAAAAGGCCCTGGATTCAATCCTTTGCATCAAAAAAAAAACACATAAATACACACACGTGTGTGTATGTATCTCACCTTTCTATGGCAGTGAACTCAGGTTTCATAAAATAAATCTTTTTTGTTTTTTTGTACCAGGGATTGAACCCATGGTTACTTAACCATTGAGCCACATCTGCAGCCTTTTTTTATATTTTATTAGAGACAGTGTCTTGCTGAGTTGCTTAGGGCCTCGCTAAGTTGGTAAGGCTAGCTTTGAACTCGGATCCTCCTGCCTTAGCCTCCCAAGCTGCTGGGATTATAGGTATACGCCAACATGCCCAGCTCAAAAAATCTTTCATTTCACTATCATATTTATTGGTTTATGCAACTCTAAAACTATGTAATTACAATACAAATCCAGGGTGTAGTAAAGTGATCCTTGGCAAGTCTATAATTCCTCTGGTGGCAGCAAGGGTGTGGGCATCAATCAGTACAGCTTGTAAGAAATGGATGGAGAATGTCTGTTAATGTGCTGAACTGCTTAAAATACAGATTTGTTAACCAATATTACAACTTCAAGGCCAGACTTAGCAATTGAACAAGACCCTATCTCAAATAAAAATTAAATTAAAAAGGGCTGCGGATATAGCTCAGGTATAAAATCCCCCTGATTTCTATTTCCTGTCCCTTAAAAGAAAATAAATAAGTAAAAAGGGTTGGGGATGTAGCTCAGTGGTAGAGCTCCGCTGGGCTCAATCTCTAGTACCTCTCCCACACACCTAAATTTATTTCTTATTGTTTCTGCTATTCCTGGGATAGTACCGGGCACATAGCAAGTTCTACAACTATTTGTTCAATGAAGTACAGGTAACAGTACATGCAAGGTTGGGATTCCATTTCCTTCAGTCTTCAAAATCACAGTGACTACCTATACTTAAATTTCCAAAAGGGAAAAGAGTAAGGAATATAAACTGTAACAAAATAAATAAATATTTAAAAAAATAAAAAAATAAAAAAAAAAAAGAGGGGAAGGCCTGGCGCAGTGGTGCACGCCTGTAATCCCAGCAGCTCAGGAAGCTGAGGCAGGAGGATGGAGAGTTCAAAGCCAGTCTCAGCAAAAGCAAGCAAGGCAACTCAGTGACACCCTGTCTCTAAATAAAACACAAAATATGGCTGGGGATGTGGCTTAGTGGTTGAGTGCCCCTGAGTTCAATCCCCAGTACTCTCCCCCAAAAAAAAAAAAAAAAAAAAAAAACCTAAGAGGGGCAGGTGTAGTGATACATGCCTGTAATCCCAGCAACTCAGGAAGCTGGGGCAGGAGGATTGCAAGTTCAAAGCCAGCCTGGGCAATTCAGGGAAACCCTGTCTAAAAATTAAAAATCAAAAAGGCTCAGTGGTAGAGCACTTGCTTAGCACACATGAGGCACTGGGTTCGATCCTCAGCACCACAAAAAAATAAAATAAAGGTATTATGTTCACCTACAACTAAAAAATAAATATTAAAAAACAAAACAAAACAAAAAACAGACGCTAGAGATGTAGCTCTGTGGTATAGCACCCCTGGGTTCAATCCCTGGTACTGCCAAAAAACAAACAGGATGGTTTCTGGTTTTCCTAAAAAGTGGCAGCTAGAGAAGGAAAAGAACCTGCCATAGGCGTCCCACTGTGCATTAGGCTTCTTTCCCATCCTCATCCACAAACAACAGAAAATATCCATATTTTAAACAAAAACCAAAGCCCCACACAAATGAATTTTTGGTTTACCAGTTATTATGAAACATACCAACATAGGAAGAAATTAAATGCATGTAAATGTACTATACAAGAAAACAAAAACTTGCAAATAAAAAATCTAAATATAAGTAATAAGCATCTTAAATATAAGTAATAAGTGTGGTGGTTTGGCCATTTCATTTTAGCCTAAGTTTTGTGAAGTATTTGTGAATTTAAAAAACTTGGAGCATGGGCTGGGGTTGTGGCTCAGCGGGTGGAGCGCTCGCCTGGCAAATCCTCAGCACCACGTACAAATAAACCCATTGTGTACAGCTAAAGCAAATAAATAAATATTAAAAAAAAAAAAAACTTGGAGCATTATGACAGAAAATCTATAATAACCAGCAAGTTTAAGACTGCAGCTACTTATAAGACTCTTGCCCTTGTCCACTAGAAAAGAATCCACAGTGGCATTGCCTTTCTTCCTTCTAAGGACATCACAAAGTACTGAAAATGTTATGAATAGTTAGAGGAGAAACTTAAGAGACAGTCTGTGAGGCTGCACCAGTCCCACTAGATGGCACCATCACGGGCAAGTCACTCTGCTCTCCCATTTGGAACAGGAAGGGTTGAAATCCCTCTTGATCTTAGCAAAACTGAAACCTCCACAGTACCAAAAAAAACACTAAACAAAACTAAAACTGTCATCTACAGTGATATCCTTATTGGGAAACTATGATCCGTAACAATGAATTCAAAGCCAAGAGGAAGAGCTTCTCCAAAAGCATCCTTTCCCCCAGTCCTTTTACCTCCCCACTCCATTTCTAATCAATGCTCTGAGAAATGTCTCATAGGCAACAGAACTCATATAAAACGGATATTTTGTTTACCTCCTCCTAACTCTGCAAATCACAGAATACACTCCCCCCACAAGTTTCTTTGTTCTGGAAAACAATACTCTCCTACTAGTCCTTGAATAACATTTATTGTGATAAATACACTCATTATGACTTGAACATCAAATAACATACGATTAATGGAATGAAAACAACAGGACATAGAGGAACTTCTCTCTCCACAGAGAACTTCTTTCTCTTTATGTTAGAGGTATAACTTCTTATTAAACAGGTTACTACTTTCAAGTCTTCTGACACCTTAGTTCCATGATTCTAAACGGGTCTAAGCAACAAATTCAGAATACCCTCATTTCCATGACTTATGCCCCACTCCATCAAAAGTATTCTTGGATATAGCCTTCAGGAGTCTATAAAAGCAAAAACCAATGAGTTTAGGGCTGGGGTTGTGGCTCAGTGGTAGAGCGCTGGCCTAGCATGTGCGCAGCCCAGGTTGGGTCCTCAGCACCATGTAAAAACAAAGGCATTGTGCACAACAAAAACAAATTAAATTAAAAAAAAAAAAAAAAAAAAAAAAAAAAAAAAAAACAATGAGTTTAAACTACATACAGTTTGAACATAAACTTACTAATTTACTCAACAGGGAACCAACTGAACAGACAGATTTGGATATAAGCCTTATGCCAAATTCCCATGTTAAAGGACACATCAAAGGTCATCAATAAGTAATCAACTGAACCATGGATCAATTTAATATCCAAATATACTGCTCATTTCTATTGGAAGCTACTTCACCTAGGTCAGAGAATTTATGTCTATCCACATGAAATTCAAAATACAATGCTCAAGGGTAGCCACTCCAAAGTGCCACCAAAAGTCAGTTATCTAATTAAAAGTGGCCAAAAACCCAAAAATGTGTAACAAATCCCGGGTTCCTAAGCACTGTCACAGCTCTAATGCAGCTCTCATCACAGCCCATCTCTCATCTCTCTTCACTGACTGGCTCTCTCTCTTTGCACAATGCCTAGAATACTGTAGGCACTCAATATCTACTGAATAAACAAAAACTATAAGCTTATCCCAGAGCTCACCAAAGTTGTGTGATCCATCAAAGAAGTTACGTTTTCCAACTATAAACCTTAACATTCACCTCCTTGAAGAAACAACTAACCAAAGCATGAAACCTAGGTTACCATGAGACATAAAAACTTCTTGGAAAACACAGAAAGAAATGTATCATATTGGTTAAAGATCAAAATTCACATTCACATATTCACGTATCTCAAGCCCAAATAATCTGACAATCATGGATCAGAGAAGTTTTTAAATAAAGCATCACACACACACACACACACACACACACACACACACACGCATACTCTTTATATATTGCACTAAAATCATCCCATGGGAACAGAGGGGTGGACTGGCAAGTACATAAGGATACAGGCAGCCAAAGCATTGCTTGACCTCTCACCTGCCCATTAATGGAAACTTGATTTATTTTACACTCCTACAACAAAAACAAAAACAATGAACAGGAAGGAAAATAAGAGAGAGAAGACAGCCTGGGGTGCAACCAGGAGGAATCTGCTAAGCTGCAGAACTGAACTGAAAGATTTCTCAGAGCCAGATTCTTCAATGCTATACCATATAATATAAAATCAGTGTAATAAAGCCAGGCAATGCCTTGTAATTTTTTTTTTTTTTGAGTAACTGAGAATTTTTAACAAAATATGGCATAGATTCTACATACACATTCTATCAGTATCCTTGCAACAAGCCCTTCAAGAAACTTCTCCTGTATTCAAAGGGGGAAAGAAGCACATACCCCCATATAGAACACCTTCAAATACACTATTCGAAAGACTGGCAGGATTTAAAAGTTCACTGGAATCATGAGACAAATTTTCCCTGCATCCATCAGCATGTTTCACCCAAACTGCTCTTAATCATTTTTTAAGTGTGTTTAAATTAGACTACCAATAGTGTTCATCATGGTCATTTTACTCACTTACTAACACCAACTCCAGTAAACCTGGCCTCTAATAATTCCTGCCGTCGTGGGTCCAGGCTATGCAATTCTTCCATCATTTCTACTGAAAAAGAAAAAGTAGACTGTAAAACCATGAAAATTAAAATGTGAGGAACAAGTTTTATTACAACAAAACTCACAGCAGTTATTTCACTGAGTAGCGACATACAGGTAAACCTCAAAAAAAAAAAAAAAAAAAAAAAGCATAAAAGTAGTTAACTATAATGCACTGCACCAAATAATTATTTGACATTACCAATATATTCAAAGTTCTGTAGCAGCTTGGAAGTCCTTGTCTATGGAGGCAACTTATTCTTACCCCCAAAAAGAAAAACTTCAAACCCTTCATACAATGTCTGAAATAGTACAGAGGGGGGGAAAAAAACATGGATGAGCTTGCAAAAAAAAAATTTCTTCTATCAACCCTTGAATCTTTGAATTCTAGCTAAGTATTTTCAGATATTTCTTTCCAAAACACGCAGGAACTAGTTCTTAAACTAAAAATATGAATCATTAATAATTTCAAAAGAATATGGCATGAATCAGAAGCTACAAATTACTTCAAATAACACTATTGTGTAGCTCCTTTCTCTGAAGAGCTCACAGTGCCTCATGAAAAAATGAATCATTTTATTTTAAATTTAATAGGCAACTATGGTAAAAACCCTCAACTTGCATTCACTCAGGAAATTAGTATAGCTCCATAACAAT
Organism: Tamias sibiricus; assembly: GCA_025594165.1. Classification (NCBI taxonomy): domain Eukaryota; kingdom Metazoa; phylum Chordata; class Mammalia; order Rodentia; family Sciuridae; genus Tamias; species Tamias sibiricus. Next base: position 17,005,750 of record CM046660.1, on the reverse strand, counting down.
TTCTTTACAAAATCTTTTTCTGACCACTCCCTGAAGCAGTAGGTTTCTCTTCACTCTGGACATCTGCTTTTAGCACTCCTTCCAAGCAGGGAGGGGCGGGAGGACACCATTTTTAAACTCCTTCCTTGACCAATTAATGCACAGGCTCCTTTGAATTACAGGATGCACCGAAAATCTTTAATATTAAAAACGGGGAAAGGAGTATGTCATCACTACACGGAACCCCTTCAAACACACTATTAGACTGTTATTAGAATGACTGGTGTGATTTTAAAGTTCACAGAAAACATGAATCAAATATTCCCCTCTGCAATCTAACAACTCCACAATTTCCAGTAACAGCTCTCCAAGTTCTTCAGTTTCGTTTCCCTTCCTGGATTGAGAGCCTGGGGCAAAAGGGAATGAAAGGGTGGTGACAAGTTAAAGTTTCACCCACACATACAAGTGCAGGTTAGAGAAGGAATTAGGAAATTCTCAGACGGGTAGAAAATCATATTTTTTAAAAAAGAAAGACGGACATTGAGTAAGTTTTCCCTAAGTAGGTAAGTGCCCTTCCCCGCGTCTCGCCCGGCCCTAATCGGGTCGGAATCGCAGAGGTTGCAGTCTCTCCCCAACCCCAAGGTCTCTCGAACATTTCCCAAACCTTCATCCCCAGGCCTGGCCCAGAAAATGACGCCCCAGCGGTTATTCCATTTAATGTCAACTCATGTAAGGAATATCCACTCCGACTCATTCCATCGGGGCTTTGGACAGGGATCCTCCTACAGCCCACAGCCGGGAAGCAGAACCGATGGGGCCTGGTCCCGGCGCCCCTCACTGGCTCCAAACTTTCCCCAACTCCAAGCCCACCTGTCACGGAGGGCGGGAGGGCCAGCTCTCGGGGGCGCCCGGGAGACTGCCGAGGCCTCCAGCTGCCGAGGCCCCTCTCTCGGCCGGCCGCTGGCCCCACTCCCAGGCCTGGGCCTGGCCTGCCCCGTCTCCCGCCTCAGCCCGACCCCTCGGCGCACCCGCAGCCCGGGGGGGCCCCCCTCCCGCCTCAGCTGCGGCTGTGGCCGCTCCGCTCTCCCCCTGGGCAGGCCCGGGGCAGAGCCGGGGCCTCTCCTAAGCGCCGCAACCCCCCGCCCGGGCAGCCGCCAACGGGCGCCAGGCTCCACGAGAGGGCGGGCGGGGGAGGGGGGGCCGTGGAGGCCGCAGATCCCCGGGCTCGCGTACAGAGCTAGGCGCCTGACGCGGGCAGGGCCCGGGCGGCCGCGGGGGGCGCGGGACCGGCCTCCTGGCGCCGGACAAAGGCCAAGGGAGGTGCAGGAGGGCCCAGGCCTGGCCGGGAGGTGGGGGCCCTCTCGGCTGGGGGCCACTCGGGCGCGGCGCGGACGCGGGGGGGGGTGTCGGAACCGCTGGTGCCCAGGCCCCACCTCCGGCCCCTTAATCCGGAACGGTTAGGTCCGGATTAGTAGTGATCGGTGTAAACACGCTAGTGAAAGCGCGTGTTTCCTCGCGAGATTTGCACGGCTGGGAGGCAGGGGGGGTTCTGGGGGGGTGGGGGGAGCGCCCACAGTGGGGGAGGAGGGGGAGGGAACGAGGGAGGTGGGGGGGTCCCCCCGCCGCCCCGGCGCCCCGCCTCCTCCAATCAGCTGCCGGGCTGGCGGGCAGGGGTTAACCAGGGGACCCGCGCCGGCGAAGGAGGCCGCGCCTGGCCGAGGACTGAGGGCGGGCGACGGGCGGCGCCTGCAGACCGGCCGCGACGCAAGGGGCGGCTGGGGTGCGTGTCCCGCCAGGCCCCGAGTCGGGGTCCCGGAGCCCCCACTGAGGTCTTTGTGTAAGCGACTCCCGGGGCGCTGAAGGGACCTCGCTGCCGGCCAGGCCCGCGCCCGCCTAATCCTTGGTCTGCACAAGTTTGGGTGAGAAGTGGGGTTGCTCTGCCCAGGGATGAATTTGAGAGGAAGAAAACCCGTGAGCCGGGGGACCCAAACCGGACTTCCAGGAGACGCCCCGCTAGTGAGTTCGCTGTGCCCACCGTGTTCCCGTGCTCGCCGGCTGGCCACTCTCCAAAACCAAGGTCCCGCTCCCAGACCCCAACCGGACGCTCCGGAAAGCGGGCCGCACTTGCCCTCCACATACCTGGTGGGCAAGGCATCTCCAGGGACAAAAGGTGCCCTGGGATCAGAGCGGCGCCCCCACCAGGATGCTGCCCTCCAGAGGCGGGCCACTGCCCCCAGGGAACACTCTCTCCAGCACCCTGGAGGAGGTTCCATTTCAACCTCGGATTAAAAACAAGGCCCTCCGGGTACTTGGGGAGGGGGGGTCTGAAAGTAAGTGCTAGAATGGAAAAACAGTGTCTCCTGAGGAATGAGGAAGGGCGAGTTCTTGTGCCCAAGGAGGGCTTTTTGCATGGGAAAGGGTTCCCTCTATGCCCTCAGCACCAAAGAAAAAAATCCACTTTCTTCATTGATTTCCATGAGCCAAAACACTGACTTCAGTGCGGCTACCCAACGTTTTGTTTTCCTCTGATGCTTCCTTGACCAGATCACTGAAGGACTACCAACAAATCACAAGGGGAAAGTTCAGACCTTGAACAACAGCCTTGAACTTTTCCAGGGCTAGGCAAGTACTCCAAGTGGAGTTTCTGCGCTTATTTCTTCCTTACTCCTAATTTTTCCATATATTAAGAGGAAACAGACTTTAGGAATGGGGAAAGAATGGCAGTTTTACTTTTTGTAGTTCTCCAATCTTCCAAACTCTTGGGGGCAAACTCAAGCCCTATGGAAAAACTCAAACCAGGAATCATCTTCCTTATTGTCCCAGACTACTTGGAAAGGCGCATACACATATTTCTGACAGAGGGAGAATATCAGCTGCAGAGTTGTGGAAAAGGGCAAGGTGGAGGATTGTCATGAGTGCAAGCTCTGCCTGATAGAGCAGGAGAAGCAAAGAGGGATAGTGTGGTGGGCCTGCCTCCCACTGCAGCACCAAAGGAGAGAATATGAGGCAAGCTCTTGCATTACAGCCAATGATCAAGAAGGTAACTCCTTGGGGCTGAGGTTGTGGCTCAGGTTCAATCCTCAGCACCACCGTAAGAATAAAGGCATTGTGTACAACTACAACGAATAAATAAATATTTTTAAAAAGGGGGGGCTGGGGTTGTGGCTCAGCGGTAGAGCGCTCACCTAGCAAGTGCGCGGCTGGAGTTGGATCCTCAGCACCACGTAAAAATAAACGCATAAATAATTTTTTATTTAGCTATTGCTGAGGCTGGCTTTGAACTCGCGATCCTCCTGCCTCAGCCTCCCAATAAATAAATTTTTAAAAAATATTTATTTATTTACTTTAGTTGTACACAATGCAATGCATTTATGTTTATGTGGTGCTGAGGATCAACCCGGGCCGCGCACGTGCCAGGCGAGCACCACAATCCCAGCCCTAAATTTTTTTTTTTTTTTAAAGTAACTCCTTAAAATGACACTGTCATAAATTAGAGAAGAACATAAAAACAGTTTGGCACAGTGGCACATGCCTGTAATCCCTGCTACTTGGGAGGCTGAGGCAGGAGGATTGCAAATTGGAGGCCCGTCTAAGTGCTTCAGCAAGACCCTGCCTCAAAAATAAGATAAAGAGTAAAGGTCTGAGTATGTAGCTCAGTGGGAGAGTGCTTGCCTAGCATGTACAAGGCCCTTGTTTCAATCCTCAGCACTGCAATTTAACAACAACAACAAAATGGCAAGCAAACTCAATTTTGGAGCCGAGTTCCAGCCCAACTCTTCCATAGAGAGCTTCCTGGACCTATTATCTAACCTATTCAGTCTTTATCAACCTCAGCGAAGAAGGGATTGGAGCTAGAGAATTTTCCAAAGTTCTCTCCAGGTAGAAAAGTCCATAATTCCTTTTTTTTTTTTTTTGGTACCCGGGAGTGAACTCGGGGTTACTCAACCACTAAGCCACATCCCCAGCCCTATTTTGTATTTTATTTAGACAGGATCTCACTGAGTTGCTTAGCGCCTCACCATTGCTGAGGCTGGCCTTGAACTCACACTTCTCCTGTCTCAGCCTTCCAAGCCACTGGGATTACACCACACCCAGATACAATTCCATTTTTTAAAGTAATTATGTAAGTAATCTTTGGAACTCAGAGGTGAGATTTTTTTTTTTCTTTTTTCTTTTCTTTTTTTTTTTTTTTTTTTTTTTGTTACCGAGGATTGAACTCAAGGGCACTCAACCACTGGGCCTCATCCCCAGCCCTTTTTTGTATTTTATTTAGAGACAGGGTCTCACTGAGTTGTTAAGTGCCTCGCCATTGCTGAGGCTGGCTTTGAACTCACAATCCTCCTGCCTCAGCCTCCGAAGTGCTCGGGTTTACAGGCATGCACCACCATGCCCAGCCAGAAGTGAGATTTTTACTTTCACTTTTCTTAGTTTATTTTTCTCCACATGTCAAAAGAATTTATACCATCATAAGTCTACTTTCAGGCCCACTCTAGACTTAACATCACCCCAAAAACAGCTGCTCGGCAAATTTTTTAAAGAGTTTGCTTACCACAGAGTTTGGGTGCTTCCAAGTATTAAGCATCCACATAATTAAGCATTATATAAATGGAAATATCAACAGAAAGGCAAGAGAATATAGACAATAAAGCTCACCCTCTCCCAGAGGAAGCAGGATATTTTCAAAACAAATTTTGTTATCACTTAGCAACTCAGTGAGACCCTGTCTCTAATAAAATACAAAAAAGGTCTGGGGATGTGACCCAGTGGTCGAGTGCCCCTGAGTTCAATCCCTGGTACCACAAAAAAAAAAAAAAAAAAAAAATTGAAAAAAAAAAAAATTTTTTTGTTATCAGATGGTTCTTTATATAAAAGTGTGTTATATGGCAATTTCATGAGACTCAACCAGTCATGGAATGGCAAATGGTGGCATGTCCCCATGCAAAGACCCAGTTTCCATCAGCTATGGAGGACTGAAACATGGACCTGGAAGATGTTCATGTTGGTTTTCAGGTCCTTCCTACCTTCAAGGCAGTGAGTGGAAAGTCCTCCAGATTCATGTTCACGGTCACTGGAGACCATATAGGGATATCCTCTAATTTTGGTGTATTCTGCACATTTCAATAGAGTAATAATGCATGAAGAGAGTGGGGGTATAGATTAATTGTAGAGCTTTTGCCCCATGTGCACAGGGCATTGGGTTCAATCCCCAGTACTGGGGGGTGTGAGGGGGGAGAGCATGAGAGGAAGTAAAAGTTACATTTGTGAAGGAGAAGGAATTTTGGATATTTTGGATTAAATTTAAGCAGAATTAGTCTTCAAGAGAAGGATTTGGATACATATTCAACATCTTCCTAACATTTTCTTTTGGAACCACCTCTCTGTTTTGTTGTTGTTGTTGTTTGTTTGTTTGTTTTTCAGTATGGGCCACTTAACCACTGAATCACATCCCCAGCTCCCCCTCCCTGCCTTTTTTTTTTTTTTTTTTTTTTGTACCAGTTATTGAACCTAGGGGCCCTTAAACCACTCAGCCACATCCCCAGCCCTTTATTATTAACAGGGTCTTGCTGAGTTGCTAAATGCCTTTCTAATCTGCTGAGGCTGGCTTTGAACTCGAAATTCTCCTGCCTCAGCCTCCTGAGTTACTGGGATTACAGGTGTGCACCACCATGCTAAGCCCCAGCCCTTTTTATTTTTTTAAATTTTGAGACAGAGTCCTGCTAAATTGTGTACAGTCTTGCCAAATTGCTGAGGCTGTGAACTTGCGATCTTCCTGCCTCAGCCTCCAGAGCTCCTGGGATTACAGGTATGCATCACCATGCCCAGTTCCACCCTGGCTTTTGGTTGGTTGGTTGATTATTACAGGATGCCTCATGGGAAAGGTGTTCTGAGGAAGACACTGGGGAAAACTAGAGTAGTTTGATTCTCTTTTTTTCTGTTACCTGTACTACACTAAAGATTGTTAAGCATTAGCTAGTGATGGTGACACGTGCCTGTAATCCCAGGTACTATGGAGGCTGAAGCATAAGGATTACAGGTTTGAGGCCAGGCTGAGCATCTTAGTGAGACCCTATCTCAAAAGAAAAAAAGGCTGAGGTTGTAGATCAGGGGCAGAGTACTTGCAGAGTATGAGGCCCTAGGTTCAATGCCCAGCACCAGGGGTAAAAAAAAGATGTCTAGCATTTTCTTGGATGTTCCATAATAGCTACCATCTTCCTCACAAAATGGTGGCAGTGTTTGGAATGTAGCTCAGTGGTAGAGTACTTGCCTCGAATGTACAAGGTCCTAGGTTCAATTCCCAGCATAACCAAAAAAAAAAAAAAAAAAAAAAAAAACCTGTTGTGTATATACCAAGTGAATTGACAGTCCTCAGATACCCTAACCTGCATGATTGTACTGCTTGTGTTCTAGGCCTTTTCTGGAAGGAAACAATAGTACAATGACCAGATCAGACCCTACTCAGGGCCATCTGTTTTAATCCTGCTCTTGCTTCTCATTATCCTTATGCAAGATATTTAAGTGCTTTAAGCCTCAGCTTCTTTATCCATAAAATGGTGTTACCACCTCACAGGTCTGTTGGAAGATTAAGTGAGATAGTACATTTGCTTCACAGTAATCCTGAATTAATGGTCCCTGAATGTAACTTCACATTTCTGCCAAGGATTTATACATTTGTCATTAGATTGATTTAGCAGCACAGAGTTTAACTTAGGAAACCTGACTGCCAATGTACTGAGTCATTAGTGGTACTATTTTCTTCATAGCAGAAAAAAGATTTGATGTCATTTTAATGCAAGTATTGCATTTGTTGGGGTAGATAGAGAAATAATATAAAAACCTCCCAGTCTATTTAAGTTCTTCCCCCCACCTTGAGAATTTAGGGGTTTTTTGGTTTTGGTCTGGTTTTGCTGAGGATTGAACCTAGGGCCTATACCCCCAGCCAAGGGTTTAAAGGAATAAGGAATTTTGTGAAGGCAGTATTTCCATTATGAATTATACTAGGCAAGCCAATGTAGAACACAGGGTATTTTGGTCTGACAGAACTGGGTTCCAGGGCTGGATGCAGTGATGCATGCCTGTAATCCCAACGGCTTGGGAGGCTGAGGCAAGAGGAACAGGAATTTTAAACCATCTCAGCAACTTAGTGAGGCCCTAAGCAACTCAGTGAGACCCTGTCTCTAAATAAAATATAAAAAGGGCTGGGGATGTGGCCCAGTGGTAAAGCATCCCTGAAACCATCTCTTCACCTCAGTTTCCTCATCTGAAAATTGGCCAACAACATACTAATTCCATGAGGGTTTTTTTTTTTAACATTTATTTATTTGCTTTTAGTTGTGCACAATGCAATGCATTTATGTTTACGCGGTGCTGAGGATCGAACCCAGGCCGCGCACATGCCAGGCGAGCGCTCTACCGCTGAGGCACAACCCCAGCCCATGGTTTTTTGTTTTTTTTTTGTACTAGGAATTGAACCCAGGGATGCTTTACCAGTGAGCTACATCCCAGCCCTTTTAATTTTTTTATTTTGACATTTTAAAACAGGGTCTCACAGAGTTGCTTAGGGCCCCACTAACCTGCTGAGGCTGGCCTCCAACTTGCGATCCTCCTTGCCTCAGCTTCACAAATCACCAGGATTACAGGCATGTGCCACCACACTTAGCCCATGAGTAGGTACTAATTAAAATTTAAATAATGTTGGAAAATAACCTTGTAACCATGCCTGATATAGAGTAGGCATTTAACCAGTGTTATTTCTCCTCATTTCTTAACAAAAATGAAAAAGTGTCTGGTTGCCAGGAAAATTCACTACCGATTTTAAAAACTCAGATCTCAGCCTTCATAAAGGTCTATGTCAATCATCCTCCTATCTCTGTATATGCTTTTTGTATCCTCCTACCACCCAGCTTGGTGCGGAAGTTCCTAAGCAAGTCTCTTTGACACCATTTGTTTTACTTATCAAGTCAGGAGTTCTTCCTCACAGCCCACTGATGCTGGAACAATCTTCCATTCTTGTGGAGAGCAACCTTGCTTTTCTAATATCCTCTTTCACTTCCCTCCCCAAATGTTACTGCTTTTTAATCATTGTCTTTTCCATGCATCATGTTCCTTCTTTCCAGTGGATAAAATGTAAAATAGAGGGGAGAAGAATAAACTCCATTTTTCTGTAACATCCTCTCTACCCTTAGTTGTCGACTTTTCCATAGTAATCTTTCTGAGAAAGAAAACTTCAAAGATAGAGACAATGGCAAACACAATGCATTGCTTGAAACTGGCAAATCATATTTTTAGAATCTCAGTTCTTCTGACATTTCATATTGGCCTGAGTAATGATTCTCCCTATATGCTAACCCAGGTCATGGGAGAATGGGGCCTGAACCCTATACCCATAGAGAAGAAAGAAATGGATCACTCTAGTTACTGATAGGTAGTTTGGGCTTGGATGGGTGTGATTAAAGAATGGAATATTAATCATGTGATGTAGATGAGAGAAACTAGCAACTCTGAAATGTTCCTGAAGAAATATGAAGGCTGCTGGGTGCGGTGGTGCATGCCTATGTAATCCCAGTAGCTCAGGAGGCTGAGGCAGGGGGATTGCAAGTTCCAAGCTAGCCTCAGCAACTTAGCAAGGTCCTAAGCAATTTATTGAGACCCCCTGTCTCAAAAAATAAAAAGGGTTGGGATGTGGCTCAGTGATTAAGCACCCTTGAATTCAATTCCTAGTACCAAGAAAGAAATATGAAGGCTGTGGGGGGTTTTTTTTTTTTTTTTTTTTTGTTTGTTTGTTTTTTAGTAGTGGGGATTAAACCCAGATGTACTTAGTCACTAAGGTACATCTCAGCCCTTCTTTTACTTTTTTATTTTGGGACAGGGTCTCACTAAGTTCCTTAGGGCCTCACTAACTTGCTGAAGCTGGCTTTGAATTTGTGATCTTCTTGCCTAAGCCTCCCAGTCAATGGGATTACAGGCAGGCATGTGTCATGGCACCTGGCAAGGAGGTGATTGTGAATAATGTTGAATATTTCTATACAAAGAAGACAGGGAAGAATTATAGGGAAAACAAAAAGTAGAGGTGGTATGGTGGTACACACCTGTGATCCCAGCTACTCAGGAGGCTAAAGCAGGAGGATCCAAAGTTTAAGGCCAGCCTGGGAGACCCTGTCTCAAAATTAAAAGAGCTGGGAGTGTAGCTCAGTGGTAGAGCACCATGGGTTCCAATCCCAGCACCTCCCACCCCCCACCCCCACCCCCCCACACACACACAAACTGGGAGGTAGCTCAGAGGTACAAAGCTAAGGAGAGAAGACAGACTAATTTCTGAGTGCCACACACCCAACATTGCACTGAAATCTTGCTCCCTGTGGTTATTCACCTCTCCACAAATCAAACTGCTGTTTAAACCACACAGCTGGGATTCCAGTGAGACCAAAGCAGATCAATGGTGATATTGGGGAGTGCCTGTCATCCCCAATAATGGGATATCAGAATTAAATCTAGACTATTGTACCTTAAGTATGAGGTCAGTCATTTGGGCAGAACCTGCTTGCCTTGTTTTATAAAAAGGGGGAGTGCTGGAGAGTGATATTAGTCAAATTATATTGTTTTATTGTGTGCATGTATGAATATGTAACAAAAAAAAACTCATCATTGGGTACAAATATAATGCAACAATAAAACAATGTGAGGGAAAAAAAGGTGCTTTGAGGTGGGTAGGATGTGGACCAGAAGTCAGCAAACACCAACCTCAGAGCTAAATGTGCCCCATCTGTTTTTGTGAGCTAAGAATGATTTTGCAATTTTATTTTTTTGGGGGGTCACTGGGCACATTGTTGCACACCTATAATCCCAGCAACTCAGGAGCCTGAGGCAGGAGGATTTCAAATTCGAGGCCAGCCTCAGCAATTTACCCAGACCCTGTTTCAAAATAAAAAACAAGAAAGGGCTGGGGTTGTGGCTCAGCGGTAGAGGGCTCGCCTAGCACGTGCGCGGCCCGGGTTAGATTCTCAGCACCATGTAAAAATAAAGACATTGTGTACAATTAAAGCAAATTAATAAATAGTTTTAAAAAAGAAAAGAAGAAGGCCGGCGCGGTGGTGCACACCTATAATCCCAGTGGCTTGGGAGGCTGAGACAAGTTCAAAGCCAGCCTCAGCAACAGTGAGGCGCTAAGCAACTCGGTGAGACCCTGTCTCTAAATAAAATACAAAATAGAGCTGGGGATGTAGCTCAGTGGTTGAGTGCCCCTGAGTTCAATCCCAGGTACCACCCCCCCCCCCAAAAAAAAAAAAAGGAGGCTAGGATTTAGCTCAGTGGTCAAGGGCCCCTGGGTTCAGTTCCAAAAAAAAGATATGGACTTCCTATGTTGCCCAGGCTGGCCCTAAACCCTACGCTCAGGTGATCTCAGAAACTAAAGGCTTTTTGTTGTTTTTGTTGGCAGTACTGGGGATGGAACTCAGGGCCTCATGCTAGGCATGGGCTCTACCACTGAGCTACATCCAGAGTCTGACTTACATTTTTCAATGGTTGAAAAAAATCAGAAGAATTAGAGCCGGGGGTGGTGGCACATGTCTATAATCCCAGCAGCTCAGGAGGTTGAGGCAGGAGGATGGCGAGTTCAAAGCCAGCATCAGCGAACGTGAAGTGCAAAGCAATTCAGTGAGACCCTGTCTCTAAATAAAATACAAAATAGGGCTGGGGATGTGGCTCAGTGGTCCAGTGCCCCTGAGTTCAATCCCCGGTAGCAAAAAAAAAAAAAAAAAAACCGAAGATTAGTGTTTGACATATGAAAATTCAAAGGTTGGTTTCACTAGAACCAGTCCCAGATGCCTTTACATACTGTTTCGCTGCTTTGGCCCTACAGTGAGAGAGTCATAAAAGGCCCCCAGAGCCTGAACTATTGACTCTGTGGGCCTTTATGGAAAAAATTTGTTGATCACTGCTCTAGGCTAAGGCTTTGCAAACTTTACACATCCTTGGTCAGCTTGCTGAAATACAAATTCTGACTCAGTAAGTACAGGCTAGGATCCGAGATTCTGCATTTCCAATGGCTCTCAGGTAATTACAATCTGGATGCTGCTCTCTGTAGATCACACACTAAGAATCAAGGCCCTGAAAGTTCATTTCATTAGTACAGTTTTAGTGAATGCTTTCTAGGGAAACATCTTAGAAAATGTGAAAACCTGGAGTGTAACCCATAATAACCTCAAACTGATTTTCCACATTTCATGCCCTTGCTTTAGCATCATGTGGCAGCCTGAATGGATGTGGAAACACATCTGCCAGGGGGCAACCTAGTAGGGCCAGAGGAATTGTAGCCCCGCCACTCCTGCGCTGTGTGCATCCTTTTATTTGCCCTAAGCTCAGGCCAGCTACAGAAGGGTCATATATATATGGGTCATATATATATATAAATATATATACTATTTATTTATTGCTTTAGTTGTACACAATGCCTTTATTCTTACATGGTGCTGAGGAGCGAACCCGGGCCACACATGTGCTAGGTGAGGCTTTACTGCTGAGCCACAACCCCAGTCCCATACAGAAGGGTTTTTTTTTTTTTTTTTAAATATTTATTTATTTGCTTTTAGTTGTACACAATGTGTTTATTTGTACGTGGTGCTGGGATTGAACCCGGGTCGTGAACGTGCTAGGTGAGTGCTCTACTGCTGAGCCACAATCCCAGCCCCCAGAAGCGTCTTTATTCTGGTTTTCCAGAATTTGGAAAAGACATCAGAGTTTACCTTATCCAAATGATTCCTGATTTTTTATTTTTTTTTTTAAATATTTATTTATTTGCTTTTAGTTGTACACAATGTGTTTATTTGTACGTGGTGCTGAGGATCGAACCCGGGCCGTGCACGTGCTAGGCGAGCGCTCTACCCCTGAGCCACAATCCCAGCCCCTGATTTTTTATTTTAATTATTTGTTTGTTTATTTATTTTTGGTACTGGGGATTGAACCCAGGGCACTTTACCATGGAGCTGCAGTCCCAGCCCTTTTTGGTTTTTTTTCCGAGACAGGTTCTCACTAAGCTGCTTAGGGCCTTGCTAAGTTGCTGAGGCTGACCTTGAACTTTCAATCTTCCTGCCTTAGCCTCCTGAGTTGCTGGGATCACAGGTGTGCACCACCGTGCCTGGTGATTCCTGATTTTTTCCAGCTTCAAGCAGGTTTTTTCTCAGCTCTTCCTTTAGTGACCAGTGCTTCTTTGGGGAACAAACCCTGGAGAAGCAGCCTGGGCTCAAATCCCAGTCCTTCTGTATGTGACTTGAGGCCTAAGGACACAACTTCCCCAGCCTTGGTTTCCTTATCTGTACAGTGGAGATGCCTGTGTGTACTGTCTGATTTATGGCAGGTGTTTCCACTTGGATGTCTGAAAGCATCTCAAAACCTGTCCTCCCTCCACCTGACTCATTTTAGCAAATGTCAGTTCCATTTTTCAGTATTTAGATCAAAACCCTTGAAATTATCCTCTCTTGTACTCCCCCCTGCACTCCAGCCTGCTCCCACTTCAGGGCCTTTGCTCTTCTATCCCTCCCCCTGCAATACTGCCTACCAGAGACCTGGCAGACCTGGCTGCACGCTAGTTACATTGTGTTGGAGTACGTCCTCCTTCTGTATGCATGAGAGAGCTGGCAAGTAGCTGCTTTTCCATGACAGAGAAGAGTCTCCCAGGGGCAATAAACACATAATTATATGTCAGGGACAATGACAGGCATAAGCAGGGTACCTGGAAAGAGTGCTAGACCCCAGAGGCAGCAGTGAGAATGTTACTTTATATAGGGAGGTCAAGGAGAGCTTGTCTCTGATAATGTGGCATCTGAGCAGGTACGTAAGTGAAATGAGGTGCAAACCCTGCCATTGTCTGAAGAAGAGCCCTGCAGGCAAAGACCAGTGGTGAAAACGCCAGGGGCCAGAACTTGCTGAGTTCCAAACTGGACCACTTGGTGGCTGTCAGGCAAAGCTGCAGCCACATTTCTGAACTTGCCGTGACACAGAGAGAGGCCTGCTGTGGAGCTGAGTACACAGCAGACCACAGTTCCACCGGAGTTTTAGCATAGCAAGGAACTGCACACCATGGCAAGTTTCAAGGTCTTGAGCCAATGTTTAATGCCTAATCCCAAAGGGTAGGGATTATAACAAAAAGCATTTACTGAACATTATGGGACAGGCACTGAATGAAAGCATGTTCATTACCACACTTAATCCTCAAACCATTGAGGGAGGCCCACCTGAGGAAGAGAAGGAAGCGGAGAGGGGAAAGGAAATCCCCAGGGACAGTGGGAGGCAGCTGAGGGGGACTTCTCCCCCAAGACACTCTGGATCCAGAGCCAGTGCTGTTCTGCTGGGTTTAGGTTGGATCAGGCAAGCAGAATGCACAGTGAATTCTGCCTCTCCTTCTACACCATTCTGTCTCATGACTTCCAAGGCTCCATTGATACATTTTACTGGTTGTGACCTGGATAGAATTCTCCATTTTTATTCATTTGCTTACTTCAGGTCAGGTGCCAGATAACTGACCCAAAGTGCTCAATAGCTCCCCACCCACTTTTCAGCCCCACTCTTCTTATTTCATCCTTTGCAGAAGTGTACACTAGAGTTGGTTTGTTGTTTTGTTTTGCAGTGCTGGGGACTGCACCCAGGGTCTCGTGCAAGTGCTCTACCACTGAGCTTCCACCCTTAGCAAAGACTTCTTGTTCTCTTTTCTTTTCCTTCTTTTTATATAGATAGCACGCCTGTAATCACAGCAGCTCAGGTCTGAGGCAGGGGGATCTTGAGTTCAAAGCCAGCCTCAGCAACAGTGAGGCGAGGCTCTAAACAACTCAATGAGACCCTGTCTCTAGTAAAATATGAAAAAGGGCTGGGGATGTGGCTCGGTGGTTGAGTGCCCCGGAGTTCAATCCCTGGTATCCAAAAGAGAGAGAGAGAGAATGTGAGCAGGGGCAATCTCAAAAGAGCAAGAGAGAGATGCCTTTCTTTTTTATATATCAGGGATTGAACCCCAGTGTGCTTAACCACTGAGCCACATCCCTAGCCCTTTTTATATTTTATTTTGAGACAAGGTCTTTCTGAGTTGCTTAGGGCCTTGCTAAATTGCTGAGGCTGGCCTTGAACTTGCAATCCTCCTGCCTCAGCCTCCTGAGCTGCTGAGATTATACACATGAGCCACCTGCCCAGCAAGAGCTGAGTTTTTAAGATTTTCAGGCTCCACTTGCTCTTGTAGTTTGGCTCAACTAACTCCAACTTTTCCTCATAACTTTCTGGTTTCTTACTTATTACGTCATATTCACTGTGTTCTATAGCCTTCCTACCTGGCCGTTAGTTTCTGCTTCCTATGTAGGTTTAGGCAGGAGTAGGTAGTTAGCTTGTCACATTCACCATCACAGCTGGTGGTGCACTGTGAGAAATAGAAAGTCTGATGGTCCATTTTCAAAATATAATATTTTGGGGGTGCTGGGGATATAGCTCTTGGGGGGCTGGGGATATAGCTCAATTGGTAGAGTGCTTGCCTTGCATGCACAAGGCCCTGGGTTTAATCCCCAGCACTGCCAAAAAAAAAAAAGAAAAAATATAATATTTTGTCTTAATTGCATCCAATTGTAACCATTTTAATTATAGTCTTTCACTTTTGCCCACCCCAATTTTTTTTTTTTTTTTGGTGGTGTGGTACCAGGGATCGAACTCAGGGGCACTGGACCACTGAGTCACATCCCCAGCCCTATTTTGTATTTTATTTAGAGAGGGTCTCACTGAGTTGCTTAGTGCCTTGCCTTTGCCAAAGCTGGCTTTGAACTCATCATCTTCCTGTCTCAGCCTCCAAACTGCTGGGATTACAGGAGTGCGCCACCGCTCCTGGCTTGCCCACCTCAATTTCAAAATTAGCCAATCACGTAGATCGTATCCCTGAGTCCTCCAATCAGGGCAATGGGCAGCGCTGCCTTAGGTATATAAAGAGGAAGGCTGCCTGCCACATTCCAGTAGCATGCCCTTCTGGCAGAGGTAAAGGTTTGCCTTGCCCACCCATTTGCCAGCATGTGTTTGATTTCATTATTTCTAACAGCACGCCTATAATCTCAGCTACTCCAGAGGCCGAGGCAGGAGGAGTACAAATTCAAGGCTAGTCTGGCTCAGTGGTAGAGCGCTTGCCTCGCATGTGTGAGGAACTGGATTCAATCCTCAGCACCACGTTAAAAAAAAAATTAATTAACAAAATATAAACAGGGCTGGGGATGTGGTAAAGCTGAACTACATCGGGCTGGGAATATAGCTCAGTTGGTAAAAGTGCTTGCCTTGTATGCACAAGGCCCTGGGTTTGATCCCTGGCACCACACACACACAAAAGCTGAACTACATCCTGGGTAATTCAGACCCTGGATTCAAACTCCTGGGTTCAGTCCCCAGTCCCAGGGAGAAAAAAAAAGGGTATTGGGAGGAAAGAAAAAGAGACAGAGCCGGGCGCGGTGGCACACGCCTGTAATCCCAGCACTTTGGGAGGCTGAGGCACGAGGATCACGAGTTCAATGCCAGCCTCAGCAATGGCGAGGCACTTAGCAACTCAGTGAGACCCTGTCTCTAATAAAAACACAAAAAAGGGCTGGGGATATGGCCCAGTGGTCGAGTGCCCCTGAGTTCAATCCCTGGTACCACAAAAAAAAAAAAAAAAAAAGAGAGAGAAGGCAACATTACTATGGCACCAGAGTCCCACACAGGACCTAAACCCTAAATTGTCTACCCAGCAGTGCACTGCATCAATTCTCAGTGACATATGCTTCCATCTGATTAAAGAACCAGTTCCCAGCTGAGTGCAGTGGCACATGCCTGTTATCCCAGCGGCTTGGGAGGCTGAGGCAGGAGGATCTCGAGTTCAAAGCCAACCTCACTGAAAGAGAGGCACTAAGAAACTCAGTGAGACCCTGTCTCTACATAAAATACAAAATAGGGCTGGGGATGTAGCTCAGTTATCGAGTGCCCCTGAGTTCAATCCCTGGTACCCTTCTTCCCCCACCAAATAAAGAACCACTGCCCTGAGAAATGATTTAGTGTTTCCATGGGAAACCAGCCACAGATCTGGATGTTGTGTCCCTGGTCTCCCTGTACTCTTCCCTAAATTCAAATTTAGTTGCAGAGTAACCAAGGTCACTCCTAATAGTAACCTTGTGCAGGCTAGGAACAGGTGTTGCCAGAGACTCTAGTAGCCAGAGTCACAGAGGATCCATGGGGGGCCAGCTTCTTCCAACTCCCACCCCTGTGAAGGAGCAGTAAACCTTTTTTTTTTTTTTTAAATATTTATTTATTTGCTTTAGTTGTACACAATTCGTTTATTTGTACGTGGTGCTGAGGATCAAACCCAGGCCGTGCACGTGCTAGGCGAGCGCTCTACCGCTGAGCCACAACCCCAGCCCCCCCCCCCAAACCTTTTATGTTAAGGGTCAGATGGTAAAAATTTCAGGCATTCAGGCCATAAGGTCTCTGCCACGACTGCCAGCTTTGCTGATTAGAAGGAAAGAAGCCACAGACAATAGGTAAATGTATGAGTATAGCTGCATTCCAATAAAACTTTATTTGCAAAAACAGGCTGCTGAACTGGGTATAGTGACCCAGCCTGTAATCCCAGCAACTCAGGAGACAGAGACAGGAGAATTCCAAATTTGATGCCAGCCTACAGAGTTTAGCGAGTCTCTTTCATAAAATAAAAATTCAGAGGGTCATGATATAGTTCAGTGGTAGAGCGCCCGAAGTTTAGTCTGTAGCACTTTAACAAAAAAGAGTCTGCATCGGGCATGGTGGTGCCTACCTGTAATCCCAGCGACTGAGGAGGCTGATGTAGAAGGATCACAAATTCAAGGCCAACCTCAGCAATTCAGCAAGGCCCTCAGCAACTCACTGAGACCCTGTTTCAAAATAAATAAGAAGGACTGGGGATGTAGCTCAATAGTAAAGTGCTCCTGATTCAATCCCTAGTATGCCTCTCCCCACCACACACACACCCCACCACCAAAAACAAAAACAAAAGCAGGCAGCTTGTTGTAGGGTAGTTTGTCAATGTCTGAGTGATTCTCAAACTTCAGTTTGTATCACAATCACCTGAAGGGCTTGTTCAAAGAGTCCTGGGCCCGCCCCAGAGTTTCTGCAGGTAGGAGGTTTGGGCCTGATATTTGCATTTCTAACATCTTTTGGGGTGAGGCTGCTGGTCTGGAAACCACTTTGATATAAACTGAAAACTTTCCCAGCTCCCTTCTTTCTCTGTGCACCTAAAACCTAAACGCTCTTGTTCCTCCAGTGAATATAACATTTATGATGTTATACTGTAGTTAGTGGCTGGGGCATGGGTCTCCAGGATCCTTCCTTACACTTACCTAACTCCCTCCCAACAAGAGCACTTTGGGTACCATTCATTAACAACTCAAAGGGTTAGGTCAAGGCCATCCTTGAAGATGAAGTAACCACCCACATTCACAGAGCTGTCATGGTAGAACTTGGACTTGCTCCTGCCTTGCTCTGTGGTGGACGTTGCTGAGCTCTGTGCAACCTGGTCCCAGCCCTAACATTAATAACAAGAGCAGAGATTTTTCTCCCACTTGTCTATCTAGAAATATACCTGGAAAGGAGACACTCCCTGCTCAGACTAGACCTTGGATGAGTTGGGAGTTTGGCTTATTTTTGTTATTTTTTGCTTCTAAATGGACTATTTTAGTTTGTGATATGCTTAAATTCTGCTGTGAAAACCACTATTCCTGAGTTAGAAGGACAAAAACAAACAAAAAAACCAAAGCTATTTAAAATGACCTATGACCTCAGATCAGGCAGAATCAAGTTTGTTGCAGATAAAATAGGAATAATAATTTAGTTATTTCTCTTTCTTTTTTTTTTTTTTTAGGTACTGAGGTTGGAACCCTGTTCCGCAAGTGCTCTACCACTGAGCTACATTTTCAGTCTTTTTTATCCCCCCCACACTGGAAATTGAACCCAGGGGTGCTTTACCACTGAGCTACATCCCCAGGCCCTTTTTATTTTTTGAGACATGTCTCACTAATTTGCTTAGGGCCTCAGCTAAATTGCTGAGACTGTCCTCAAACTTGTGATCCTCCTGCTTCAGCCTCCAGAGTCACTGAGATTACAGGCATGGGCATTCACATCCCAGCCAGCCCCACTTTTTTTTTTTTTTTTTTTTTTTTGTGGTACTGGAGATTGAACTCAGGGGCACTCGACCACTGGGCCACATCCCCAGCCCTTTTTTGTATTTTATTTAGAGACAGGGTCTCACTGAGTTGCTAAGTGCCTCGTCATTGCTGAGGCTGGCTTTGAACTCGCGATTCTCCTGTCTCAGCCTCCCAAAATGCTGGGATTACAGGCGTGCGCCACCGTGCCCGGCCACTTTTTTTTTTAATATTTATTTATTTACTTTAGTTGTACACAATGCAATGCATTTATGTCTACGTGGTGCTGAGGATCGAACCCGGGCCGCGCACGTGCGAGGCAAGCGCTCTGCTGCTGAGCCACAACCCCAGCCCCCCACTTTTTTTTTTTTTTTTTTTTTTTTTTTGAAATAGGGTCTAAGTTGCCAGGCTGGCCTTGGACTTGTTATCCTCCTTCCTTAGCCTTCTGAGTAGCTGAGACCCTCCCTATCTTGATGGGTTCCAGGAGAATTGCCCAGGGCCAGATGGCATCTGCTGCTCATCTGGATTTTAGTGAAAAAGCTGTGACTCAGCATCCTGAAGCACAAGGAACTCAGCACAGCAAAGAGCAAGCTGAATGGCCGTGGCTTAGAACTCTTTCCTATATTCCCTCTCCCTGCCACCTAGTTACCCCTGCCTGCCAATCAGTTTTGCATCAATAAACTTTATGTTCCGCTCTTTGCCAGATGAATGAAAGGAGAGCAGCTAAAGGCTGATCTCTGACCTTGGCACATAAACAGCCTACAGATTGGACTTGACAGTTAATAAAGGACAGGCCTAGTAATTCTCTGATGCCTTTTTGCCTTAATTAGATTGAGCATTCAAAGGCTATGGGGGAAATCTTCCATTTGAAGAGAAAGACCCCACAAGGCAAGGAAGTCATGTCTCCCCTCATTCACTCATTCATTCGCTCAGACTGTCAATCATTCAGTCACAGTCACTGACATCCATTTGCCCCTTTACCTGTGCTCAGCATAGTGCTAACTGCTTTCAAGTAAAGTGGCTGCAAGAATTCCAAAAGTCTACCTCGTGCTCTGCTGGATGACAGTGTACAGCCAGGTGGTCAAGGGCACAAGCTTCAGTTCAAACAAGTTGGAGCTTGTATCCTGTTTCTGCTGTGTAACCTTTGGCAAGTTATTTAACCTCTCTGCCCTCAGTTTCCTCTAGGGGCTAATAATACCAACCTCCAGGGGTTGTCATCAAGTCTAAGTGAGACCATCTGTGTAAAACAGCCAGCCAGCTAGGAGCGCAGCACGGTTTAGTGGGTTTAGTGCAGTGCGGGTGGAGAACAGAGCGCCTGTCAGGAGCTGAGCAGAAGCTCCCTCCTCCCCTCCCTCTCTGCCCCTTCCCCTGGAACTCTGCCCGTCACTGTCCCCGCCCCCCCCCCATGACAGATGAGATGATAGATGACTCAAACGTGATCCCTGCCTTTGAAGATATTAGAGACCTGTTGTTGACAATGCTTAGTTTCTCCATCTATAAAATGGGCAGTGGCGGTATCCCCAGTGGATCTAGAAAGAGCATTACTATAGAAGCCGGCAAATGTACTTTGCCTAAGGAAAGGACTGTGGGAATATTAGATTACAGTGGCAGCCTCTGGCTTGTCATCAGATGTCACCGCAGCCCTGGGGGCTGGCTTTAATAATAGATATTTTTAAATTCCTGAACCCACTTCATGCTATATTTGCTCACACATGGAGGCTTATTCAGTGTTAATCACATTAATGTGCCGCTTCACGCTGCGTGATGCGAACTTTAGTGAGAGCGAGGAGAGCAGGATTTACTCTCAAAGGATCTCGTACTGTGCTTACCAACAGGCACCTCGCCAAGGCTTCTCAGAGCCCCCAGACCTCTGAGCCACCCCTGCTCCCCCAGGTGTTCCCTGAAACCTTAAGCAGGCTGCCTTTCAAGTGTCTCTCTGCATTTATGGATTTTAACCCTCGATTAGAAACTTTGTAGGCAATTGTCTAATTTTTACTAGCTATCATTAATTTGTCCTCAGTTTAAATTTATTTTTTTGTGCATGCTGGGAGTTAAACCCAGGGCCTCACACGTGTTAGGCAAGTGTTCTATCACTGAGCTTCATCCCCTGGCCTTTAGTTCTTCCACAGCCCAAACGTATGCTCTTTGTCAGTGTACAGTATGCTTCCTATCACTTCAGTAAGGGACTCTGAAGAATCCGTGGAAACCTCCCAGTTCAGTTTCCTCCTGTTACAGATGTAGAAACTGAGGCCTCTAAGTGTAAGGAAATCTCCCCTCAGGCTCCTTCCCTAAGCAGATAAGCAATCTTCATTTAGATCTTAAACACAAGACAATAACTTCCACCAGTTTTTTTTTTCCTTGGCCCTTTGCCCCATCAACCATATCTGCTTGAAGCTTCCAAGGTCTGCCTGGCCCCTGTCAGCAGTGAGCCTCTCCTACTGGGTGGAGAGAATGGAAGTCATCAGACCAGAACGCCCACCCCAAGCCACCTTTCAAGCAAGTCCAACCCTCTGGGCCACCACTGGCTTCCTCCAAGATTGAGCCTGCACCTCTCCCCTGCTTTACATTGTCACCTCCTCCCCTTTCACAAGATGGATCCCATCTGCAGACATATAACTTATTTTAAAAAACATCTGTGAAAGTGGGCATGGCGGTGCCAACTACTTAGGCTGAGGCAAGAGGATTGCAAGTTGGAGACCAGCATGGGCAACTGAGGAGGACCCTGTCTCAAAACAAAAAATAAGGGGCTGGGGTTGTGGCTCAGTGGTAGAGCGCTCGCCTAGCACGTGAGAGGCACTGGGTTCGATCCTCAGCACCACATATAAATAAATAAATAAAATAAAGGTATTGAGCCGGGCGCGGTGGCACAGGCCTGTAATCCCAGCACTTTGGGAGGCTGAGGCAGGAGGATCACGATTTCAAAGCCAGCCTCAGCAATGGCGAGGCACTTAGCAACTCAGTGAGACCCTGTCTCTAAATAAAATACAAAAAGGGCCAGGGATGTGGCCCAGTGGTCGAGTGCCCCTGAGTTCAATCCCTGGTACCACAAAAAAAAAAAAAAAAAAAAAAAAAAGACCTGGGGATACAGCTCAGTGGCTGAGTACCCCTGGGTTTAATTCCCATTACAACAACTCCAAAAACACAAAATAAAAACTAGAAGTTATTCAGATTTTCCTCAATTTCAGTAGTACAAGAAATACTATAACATGTGTCTCCTTAGGACCAGAATTCTGTCTTACCACAGACCATTATCACACACAAGAAATTGAATGTCAAAGCTGGGCATGGTGGTGCATGCCTGTGATCCCAGCAACCCAGGGGACTGAGGCAGGAGGATCACAGGTTTGAGGCAAGCCTCAGCAATTTAGCAAGACCCTGTCTCAAAACAAAAATTAAAAGGGCTGGGGATGTGGCTCAGTGATAAAGTGCCCCTAGGTTCAATCCCCAGTGCCAAAACAAAACAAAACAAAAAAAATTGAATGTCAATATAATATTACCTAATATAAAGTCTTTAAAAATTTTTCTTTTTTGTACATGCTAGGAATGAACCTAGGACCTTAAGCATGGTAGGCAAGTGTTCTATTATTAAACTCCATACCCAATTCCAAAACTGCACAGCTATTTTTCTTTCTTCCTTTTTTTTTTTTTTTTTTAATTTTGGTATTGTGGCTTGAATCCAGGGGCACTTAACAACTCACATCCCCAGCACTTTTTAATTTTGAGACAGGGTCTTGCTAAGTTGCTTAGGGCCTTGCTAAATTGCTGAGGCTGGCTTTGAACTTGGGATCCTCCTGCCCCAGTCTCTTGAGTACTTAGGATTATATGTGTGCACCACCATGCTGGGCCCCAAAGCTGTTTATCAATCCAGATTCCAGTCAAGGATGAAGCCAGGCTCTGGTGACCATGCAGCTCCTCTCCAGCCATCCTCATTTAAGTTCCAGATCACCCCTCCGTGGGACTGCTCAAGGTTAAAGGACCCATCTCCATCCTGGGGTGCTGCTTTTGCTGGGCTTCCAGCTCACATTTTCCTCCCTCACTTGCCTGTTACTCATCTAAACCTGTGGCTTTAAACACCAGTCATATGCTGATGTCACATTTCCAGCATAGTGTCCAGCCCTGACCTGTCTCCCCACTCCAGACTGATGTATTCCACTACATTCGAGGCATTTCCATGTGGATGTGCCTTGGGCATTTCAATATGTCAGAATAGAAGACTCCGTATCTTTCCTTCCCCATCCCAGAAATAACACCACCTTCACTGCCACTGATCCTTGACTCCACCCTTTCCCCTCCAGCCCCTCATCTTCTTCCTGCCACTGAAGGTCAGTCCATCCTCTCCATCCTCACCGCCTACATACTGCAAGGGCTCCACACTGCTCTGCTCTCACCCCACTCTCCCACAAAACTGATAAAATGTAAGTCAAATATGGCCCACACCCTTTCTTAACACCCTTCAACAGCTTCTCATTGTAATAAGAAAGCAGCAGCCTCTGCCCAGGCCCTGTAGGCTCAGCCCTGCCCCTCTCTCCAACCTCCTCTGCCATTTTTTCTGGTCATCCTAGGCTGGCCTTCCTTTAGCTTTGAATGCTGAGATTATCCCACTTTGGGGCTTTTGTCTGCACTTACTTTCACCTCTGCTCTCACCTTGATCTCAAAAGGCTGCCCTTTCCTCAGCCTCCATGATAGCTGGCAGCTCCCAGGCTCACACTGGACACCCAGAACAGAATGCTCTCCCAGTTCAGGGTCCTGGGAAGGAGATGCGATTAGCTGAGCTTAAATGCACACACTTGTCCACTCATCTGTGGCCAGAAAGCAGGCCACCGGCAGGAAACCACCACCAGCAGCCACCTGTTCCCTCAGGGAGAGGAAGCAGTCCTTAGGAAAGGGAGGTAGCCCTAGGGGCTCTGCAACTCTGCCCAGTCATCAGTGTGCTTGGCTTCCCAGCAGCATCTAACCTGTTAGCATAATAGGGGCTTGAAATTCCCTTCATTCCCCTTCCCTTTGGCTCCTCCACCTCTAATCCTTTGGATGAAGAGAAACCCCATTTAAAAGTTTATTGCTAAATCTTTTTTTAGATTCACAGAACCCAGAAGCTCTTGGAAACACCCTTCTTTAGTCTACTTCAGGAGGTGGAAATGCACAGTGATGTTCTAGAGAAGACCCAGCCCTGGCCCACAAGATCCTGCCCATGCTGCAGCCTCCCTGCCTCCTCCCCTCTGTAGGAGAACTCTTTGAGCCCCTGAGCTGGGGAAGATGTAGAGAGGGGGCTGCGAGGAGCTGCTCCAGTCTTCCTCAGGGCCAGCTTTGAATAAACCTGACTCCCTCCTGTCACAGTAGTCTCCCTAATATTGGTACTTGTAGCAGGCAACCTGGACATTTGATTCTGGTAACATTGGGACCTAACCCTTTTATTTTTCCAGTAAAGGGTGTTTAAAAATTTTTAAATGGCAATATAAGCCCAGTGCAGTGACACATAACTATAATTCCAGCAATCCAGGAGGCTGAGGAAGGAGGATTGCAAGTTCAAAGCCAGCTTCAACAATTTAGTGAGGCCCTGAACAATTTAGCAAGATCCTATCTCAAAACAAAAAATAAAAAGGGCTGGGGATGTGGGGCTGGGGTGGTGGTTCAGTGGTAGAGTGCTTGCCTAGCATGTGTGAGGCACTGGGTTCGATTCATAGCACCACATATAAATAAATAAATAAAAACAAAGGTCCTCAACAACTGAAAAACAAATTTAAAAAGGGGGTGGCTGGGGCTGGGGATGTGGCTCAGTTAAGTGCCCATGGGTTTAATCCCTGGTACCAAAAGAAAAAAGAAAAAAAAAAAAGGACTGGGCAGAAAATGCCATGCTGGAGGCTTCACAATACCTGACTTCAAACTATACTACAGAGCTATAGTAACAAAAACTGCATGGACCTGGCATAAAAACAGTCACATAGACCAATGTTAACAGAATAGAAGATACAGAGACAAACCCAAACATCTACAGTCATCTGATCCTTGACAAAGGTACAAAAAAAAACACATTGGAGAAAAGACAGGCTTTTTTTTTAATATTTATTTACTTTAGTTGTACACAATGCAATGCATTTATGTTTACGAACCTGGGCCGCGCACGTGCGAGGCTAGCACTCTCTGCCGCTGAGCCACAACCCCAGCCCCAAGACAGGCTTTTTTATGACAGGCTTTTAAACAAATGGTGCTGGGAAAACTGGTTATCCAGTATAAGAATGAAACTAGACCTTTATCTTTCACCCTGCATAAAAATCAACCCACAAGTGATCAAAGGCCTAAGAATTAGACCAGAAACTATGCAATTCCTAGAAGAAAATGTAGGGTCAACACTTTAGCTTGTAGGCACAGGCAATGCCTTTGTCAATAGGACTCCTAAAGCTCAGGAAATAATGCTAAAGAGTTAATAAATGGTTTTCTTTCTTTCTTCTTCTTCTCCTTTGTTTTTTTTTTTTGTACTGGGGATTGAACTCAGGGGTATTTGACCATTGAGCCACATCCCAACCCCTATTTTGCATTTATTTAGAGAGAGGGTCTCATTGAGTTGCTTAGTGCCTTGCAGTTGCTGAGGCTGGCTTTGAACTCGAGATCCTCCTGCCTCAACCTCCCAAGATGCTGGGATTACGGGTGTGTGCCCAGCGGTAACAGTTAATAAAATGGGACAGCATCAAACTAAAAAAGCTTCTGCACAGCAAACAAAACAATTAGGAATGTGAAGGGAACCCACAATGGGAGAAAATCTTTGCTAGCTACTCCTCTGACAGAGGATTAATAGCTAGAATATATAAAGAGCTCAAAAAACTTTACCCCAAAGTTCCAAATAACCCAATTAATAAATGGGCAAATGAACTAAACAGATACTTCTAAAAAAAATTACAGATGGTCAACAAAGACATGAAAAAAATTTTCAACATCATTAGCAATTAGGGAACTACAAATTGAAACTACACTGAGATTTCCTCTCGCACCAGTCAGAATGGCATCCATCAATACAAATAATAAATGTGGAGAAAAAGAGACAATTTTACACTGTTAGTGGGACTATAAGTTAGTACAACCACTATGAAAATCAGTATGGAGGCTTCTCAAAAGACTAGGCATGGCGGACATGGTGGCACACGCCTGTAATCCCAGCACTTGGGAGGCTGAGGCAGGAGGATTGCCAGTTCAAAGCCAGCCTCAGCAATGGCGTGGCACTTAGCAACTCAGTGAGACCCTGTCTCTAATAAAATACAAAAAAGGGCTGGGAAAAAAAAAAAGGGCTGGGGATGTGGCCCAGTGGTTGAGTGCCCCTGAGTCCCTGAGTTCAATCGCTGGTACAAAAAAAAAAAAAAAAAAAAGACTAGGCATGGAACCACATGACCCAGCTATTCCATTCCTCAGTATTTATCCTAAAGAATTAAAGTCCTCATATTACAGTGACATATGCATACCCATGTTTAGTTTCTTTCTTTCTTTTTTTTTTTTTTTTTTTGGTACCAGGGATTGAACTCAGGGGCACTCGACCACTAGGCCACATCCTCAGCCCTTTTTTGTATTTTATTAGAGACAGGGTCTCACTGAGTTGCTAAGTGCCTCGCCATTGCTGAGGCTGGCTTTGAACTTGCGATCCTCCTGCCTCAGCCTCCCAAGTGCTGGAATTACAGGTGTGCACCACCGCGCCCGACGCATACCCATGTTTAAATAGCATAGTTCACAACAGCCAAACTATGGAACCAGCCTAGGTGTCCACCTGAAGGAGCCCCAATTAGGGAGATGGCTATTGCGGTCAGCTGGAAGCCATAAATTCCACCTGATAATAAGTATGTATGTGACGCACCTGTAAATGCACGTGAGGCACCCGCAAAGCTAAAGGCATATAACCGGGTGAAAGCGGTCGGAGTCAGGAGAAGAATGAACTCATTCAGTCAGTCATGCAGTCGCTCGGTCGGAAGAAGAGTTCGGGTCGGAGAAGAAGAAAAGAATCAGAGCGGCCAGAACGTAGGCAGAGCGGTTACAGAAGAGAAACCAGATAGAAGAAGTAATTCCTGGTCAGAGTCAAGCTGAGGCTCCCGAGGAAGAAAGAACAAAGAAGAAAGAAGCTCTAAAAGCTAAGCTCTCTCTCTCTCTAAAGAAGAAATCTCTCTCTTTCAAGCTCTCTCTCTTTCTCTCTAAGCTCTAAGAAGAAAAGCTCTATCTTTCTCTCTAAGCTCTAAGAAGAAGAAGAAGAAGAAGAAGAAGAAAAAGCTATCTCTAATCTTTCTCTCTAAGCTCTTTCTAAGAAAAAGAAAAATCTTTCTTTCTCTCTCTAAGCTCTCTCTAAGAAAGTAGAAGTAAAAGTAGTAATAGCTTTACTCTTCCTCCGAGAATTTTCCCGCGGCGTTGTGGCTGGCCATGACAGGCAGCTTACATCCACCAATGGATGAATAGATAAAGAAAATGTGGCCTAGACACAATGGAGAGTTTTATTCAGTCATAAAGAAAAATGAAATTAAGGCATTTGCAGGAAAATGGATGAAACAAGAGAACAACATGTTAAGTGAAATAAGTCAAACTCAGAAAGTTAAGCATCTGTTTTTTAATATTTATTTTTTAGTTGCAGTTGGACACAATACATTTACAAAAAATTTTTTTAGTTGTAGATGGATACAATGCCTTTATTTTATTTGTTTTTATTTATTTTTATGTGGTGCTGGGGATTGAACCCAGTGCCTCACGTATGCTAGGCAAGTGCTCTACCACTGAGCCACAACCCCAGCCCCAGGTTAAGGGTCTTATGTTTTCTCTCACATGCAGAAGTTAGAGAGGAGAAAGGAAAGCACAGTTGGGTGTAGATCTCCTAAAAATCAAAGGGAGATCAGTAAAAAAAGGACCAAGTGGTGAGAGGTAGGAGGCCCTGGGTTCCATTTCTGGCACTGCAAAACCAAAACCAAAACCAGAATAACAGAAACCCCTCTCCCAATTCCACTACCTGATGATAACCACAGCCACAGACCCCTGGTCCTGGTGTCCTCTCTAACCTTGAAGGCCTCTTCCCCGACAAGCTGCTCAGTAGTTCTGGTGTCTCTCCCCAATTTTGTGAACTGTAATCTCAGTGACAGCAAGGGCCTCTGCCACTGCCTTTGTGCTGGTGACTCCCTTGCCATGAGGCTCTCCTGCCATTTCTCAGTTCCAAGTGATGCCTGGGGAGGTCCAAGTCACAGGCTCCTTTCTCTTCCCCATGGCCCCTCAAATCTCTTCTTCCTACTCTTGACTGAAGCTGTAATCATGGTGTCAGCACCACCTCATGGTCAAAGCCAGAAACCATGAGGTCATACTCAGCTTCTCTCACCTGCTGCCTCCCTCAGGCCTACCACTAGTCCTACCTGTCCTGCTCCTTAGTTGTGTCCCCATTCTGTCCCTGTTCTCCTCAGCATTGTCCATCCTGTCTTCCTGGCACTGTGGAAGCTCCCTCTTGCCTGGTCTCTGCCCTGTCCCTGCCACACACCCTTTCATCTCCTGAAATTCTCTTTCCAGATAGTTCACTTTCTTTGTTTTTGGCTGTTTCTTTGTTTGTGTGTTCTTGTTTTTTGGTACTGGGGATTGAAACTACTGAGTGACATCCCCACCCCTTCTTCAAATCTTTCTTTTTATCTATCCCCAGCCCTTTTTATTTATTTTGAGACAGGGTCTTACTGAGTGGCTGAGGGCCTTGCTAAATTGCCAAGGCTGGCCTTGAACTTGCTATCCTCTTGCCTATTTCCCAAGTTGCCGGGATCACAGGTGTGCACCACCACACCCTGCTTCAATTTCTTCAGTGACTCTCTGACTTCAGGACAAAGCCTCAACCCCTCAGCATAGCATTTCAGGCTTTCACAGCCTGTTTGGGAAGAACAGACTAGAAGGCATTTCTGATTCTCACGAAACGCTCCTAGAACTGCCATGGGCACCATCCCGTGGCGCAGCTATGACCCCCTCCATTTGCAGTTATACCATGTAACTGGATCTTTGTGAAACTCCATTCCTTTGGCCAAGCACCAGCACCTCTGTCCATATCCACTTGGAAGAACTCTCCATTGTCCAAGAAGCCACCCAGGGATTACCTGCTCTGTGGCATCCTCTACCTCATCTGTGCTTTAGGAAGATGCAGTTTATAGTACAATGAAACATATAAACAGAAGTGATTTCCACAATAATAAATACAAAACGTCTGCAGTTTGTTCCTTCACGTCCTGGATGACACCATTTAAAGCTCCCGCCCACTGACATCTCTCCCAAACATCAAGCCGCCTGCTATGCCGGCCACGTGCACAGACATGCCACAGACTTCACAGGATTCTTCCCGCAGCACGTATCCGTGAGATGGCAGGACTTGGGCAGAGGAGAGAGAAGGAGTGAAGAAGGGCTCATCCACATTTCCACCAGCTCTATTCTACTCCTGGGAGGAGATGCCAGCCCCAGGGCAGGGCCACATTGTGAACCTGGGTGCTTTTGCTTTCATGGGCCTCGCCTTCCATTAACAAAATATTAAAATTTTATAGCTGTGTTGGTCTGAAAATAATCAGGCTGAGGATGTAGCTCAGTGGGCTAGCACCTTCCTAGTACACAGGAGATCCTGGGTTCAATCCTCAGCACTGTGAAACAAACACAAACATAATCTAATCTAGATTCTTTTTTTTTTTTTTTTTTTTTAACTTTTTGGTGCTGGGGATTGAACCCAGAGGTGCTTTGCCACTGAGTTACATTCCCATTCCTTTTAAAATTTTTTTGAGACAGGGTCTCACTAAATTGCTTTAGAGCCTCACTAAATTGCTGAGGCTGGCCTTCAACTTGTGATCCTCTAGCCTCAGCCTCCCAAGTCTCTGGGATTTCAGGTGTGCACTATAGCACCCTGCTAGATTCATTTTAATATTCTCTAGTATTTATTTTTTCTTCTAATTGAATCCAGGGCCTCACGCATGCTAAGCACATTCTACCACTGAGCTATGCCTACAGCTCTTTTTTTTTTTTTTTTTTTTTTTTGTGGTACCAGGGATTGAACTCAGGGGCACTCGACCATTGGGTCACATCCCCAGACCTTTTTTTTTGTATTTTATTTAGAGACAGGGTCTCACTGAGTTGCTAAGTGCCTCACCATTGCTGAGGCTGGCTTTGAACTCGCGATCCTCCTGCCTCAGCCTCCCAAAGTGCTGGGATTACAGGCGTGCGCCACCGCGCCGGGCTTCCTACAGCTCTTAATTAAAAAACAAACAAACAAAAAAAAAAACAATTTCCAGGTTCCCTAAAATTACCACAGGGCCCTGTGCCTATTTGAGCTGTTGACCCTGCCTGAAAACAAAAACCAAAATTCTTTGAAAGGCTGAAGAAAAGTCGATTAGTACTCCCTGCTACAAATCTTATCATGTGTCATTCACTAACATATGGCTATTCTCTCCAGGCCAAAGTTCCCAAGGGACATGCCACTTAACTGCTAGATATACAACATACAATGAAACCTGTCCTACATCAGGCTGTAAATACAGAATAGCCTTCAGAGATGGGCATTCCACGCTGTTCTCTGCAAGGTGTACCCCTGTGACCGTGAGATTATGTATATTGTTTTTTAAAAATATTTATTTATTTGTTTTAGTTGTACACAATGCCTTTATTCTTTACGTGGTGCTGAGGATTGAACCCGGGCCTCGCACGAGCTAGGCGAGCACTCTTCCACTCAGCCACAATCCCAACCCCGTATATTCTGTTGTTGAAACGTGATTTCCAGTTGAGGAAAACTGAGCATCAGAGGAGTTCAGAAACTTTGTGAAGGTCAGATCGCTCAGAGAACATTTTTTTTTTTTGGCACCGGGGATTGAACTCAGGGGCACTCGACCACTGGGCCACATCCCCAGCCCTTTTTTTGTATTTTATTAGAGACAGGGTCTCACGGAGTTGCTAAGTGCCTCACCATTGCTGAGGCTCACGATCCCCCTGCTTCAGCCTCCCAAGTGCTGGGATTATAGGCATGTGCCACTGTGCCCAGCTTCGTTGGGAGAACAGAAGATGGTGATTCCAGGATTTAAACCCATTTGTGCTCTTTTTTCTTCTTCTTCCTCCCCACACCCCCAGTACTTGGGGTGGAACCCAGGGGTACTCTACCACTGAGCAACAACATCTGAGCCCTTTCTATATTTTTTATTTTAAGACAGGGTCTCACTAAATTGCTCAGGCTGGCCTTGAACTTGGATTCCTCCTGCCTCAGTCTGCTGAGTAGACGGGATCACAGGCGAGTGTGTGCCACCACCCCAGGCTTCCAGGCATATTTGGATTAACTAGTCAAAGGCTCAAGCGACACTTGGCTGGTGACAGAGACGTGGAGTGATATGTCTCTTGATGGCATCGAGAGAGTCACAGTGCCTCTGCTCTTCGCTCTTTCCCGGAGTCCTGGGGCCTAGAATCATTCCTGCACCTTTGAGCCGTCTGCTCCCACTCCTCCCTTGGGCAGCGGCAGCCCTGGGTTGGCTGTGGCTCCCTCCTCTTGTCCAGGTGTGCCTGCTTCCAGGGCACCCGGGGAGCAGCTCCTACCTGCAGCCCGGGCCTCCGTGGCCAGCCTCACTACTTCTCAGGGGTTGTGTGACAGAACTTGACTTCCCTGACTTTGGTGCTGGACGCTCTCTAGGTTCCCAGCTCCTAGGTGACATTCTAAGCGCTCACCCACCCAATACACATTTTCTGAGCCCCTTCTATATGCCAGACACCGTTCTAGGTACTGAGGATACAACTGTAAGCACAGCAGACGGTCACTTGCTCAAGGAACTCCTCATGGTTTAGAGAAGACAATGCACAAGGGAACAGTTAAGAACAGTGCTGGTACCTGGTGGGAGGATCGCAAGTTCAAGGCCAGCCTCAGCAAAAAGGAGGCATTAAGCAACTCAGCAAAAGCAAGGCACCAAGCTATATAAAATACAAAATAGGGCTGGAGATGTGGTTCAATGGTCGAGTACCCCGAGTTCAATCCCAGGTACCCCACCAAAAAAAACCCAAAAACTACTAGTGAGAATTTCGGGACAGGAGAGTGTGGGTCCTTCTATGATTGAGGGACTGTACCTGAGATGTGACTTTGGTAGAGGATAATGCTCAGAATCCAGGTCCCGGGCTGGGATTGTGGCTCAGCGGTAGAGCGCTCGCCTAGTACGTGGGCGACCCGGGTTCGATCCTCAGCACCACGTACAAATAACACACATTGAATAAAACGCATTGTGTACAACTAAAAGCAAATAAATAAAAATATTAAAGAAAAAAAAAAAAAAGAATCCAGGTCCCTGCTTCACAGGGGCGTGGCACTGGGGGCAGGGAATAGTGGAGACTTTTGAAGTTCTTTTTTGATGAAAATGTTGCAAAAAAAAAAAAAAGTAACACTTTATGTAGCCAATTTCATGGAATGTGTGTGCACAGGCAGGGTATCAAACCCAGGACGTGGTGCATGCTAGGCAAGTACTCTACCACTGAGTTACACTCACAGCCCCCAAATACCCCTCCTTAATCTGAGGCTAATTATTTGTGGTTAATTAGTCATCTGATCTTGGTAAGCCACTTACTGTCCTTGAACTTTGGATTTTCTCATCTGTAAAATGGAAATAATTATACCTATATTTCACAGAGGCACTGTGAAGATTAAATATATGAAAAATTAAAAGGTTTTTTTTTTCCTTTGGTACCAAGGATTTGGTAACAACCCAGGAGTGCTTAACCACTGAGCAACATCCTCCTAGCCCTTTGTTATTTTGAGACAGGGTCTCCATAAATTGTTTAGGGCCTCCCTAAGTTGTGGAGGCTAGCTTTGAACTTGTGATTCTCCTGCTTCAGCCTCCTGATCAGCTGGGATTACAGGCATGTGCCACTGCGTCTGGTTCTAGTGTATTTTTAACCACCAACTTCTGATCTAAAGTCTCTCTCTCAAGCAGCTGCCCTTCCTGGGGAGATCCCCTCGGCTTTGACATTTAGGTTTCAGCTCCTAGATCAGTAATCCTGCTTTGTAAACCAGACTCTTTTTTTTTAATCATCCTAGGTACTCAGCTTTGCCACTGAGCTACATCCCTACCAGTACCCCCCCCCCTTTTTTGGTACTGGGGCTTGAACTCAGGGGTGCTTTATGGAGTACACCCCCAGCCCTTTTAATTTTTATTTTGATACAAGGTGTCACTAAGTTGCTAAGACTGGCCTTGAATTTGAGATCTTCCTGCCTTCTGAGTTGGTAGGATTACAGGCATGCACTACTGTGCTCAGCCCTACTCCTATTTAAAAATATATATATATTTTTATATCTTCATTTTATTTATTCTTATGTGTGCTAAGGATAGAACGTAGTGCCTCACACGTGTGAGGCAGGTGCTTTACCACTGAACTACACCCAGCACAGCCCTACTTCTTTTTATAAATTTTCTTTTAAAATTTTTTTGTGGGGCTGTGGCTATGGCTCAGTGGTAGAGTGCTTGCCTAGCATGTGTGAGGCATTGGGTTCAATCTTCAGCACCACATAAATAAAATTTATTTATTTTAGGTGATTGTGTCTATTATTTTAGGTATTATTTACTTTAGGTATTGTGTCCATCTACAACTAAAAAAAATATTCAAATACATTTTTTTCCCTGTGTGTACCAGGGATTGAACCTAAGGGCACTTAACCACCACTGAGCCACATCTCCAGCCCTTTTTATTTATTTTGTGACAGGGTCTTCCTGAGTTACTTAGAGCCTTGCAAAGTAGCTGAGGTTGGCTTTGAGCCTGCAATCCTCCTGCCTCAGCCTCTGAGCTTCTGGGACTACATGTGTGCATCACAAGGCCTCGCTTAATTTTTTTTTTTTTTTTTTTTTTTTTTTTTTTTTTTTTTTTGGTACCTGGGATTGAACTCAGGGGCACTTGACCACTGGGCCACATCCCCAGTCCTTTTTTGTATTTTATTAGAGACAGGGTCTCACTGAGTTGCTAAGTGCCTTGCCATTGCTGAGGCTGGCTTTGAACTCGTAATCCTCCCGCTTTAGCCTCCCAAGTGCTGGGATTTCAGGCTTGTGCCACTGTACCCGGCTTCCTGGCTTTTTTTTTTTTTTTCACATTTGGGCCTGGCTTAATTTTTTTTTTTTTTTTTTTTTTTTTTTTTTGTGGTACCAGGGATTGAACTCAGGGGCACTTGACCACTGGGCCACATCCCCAGCCCTTTTTTGTGTTTTTATTAGAGACAGGGTCTCACTGAGTTGCTAAGTGCCTCGCCATTGCTGAGGCTGGCTTTGAACTCGCGATCCTCCTGCCTCAGCCTCCCAAAGTGCTGGGATTACAGGCGTGCGCCACCGCGCCCGGCTCTGGCTTAATTTTTAATGTGGACACAGGATCTCACCAAATTGCTGAGGGCCTTGCTGGGTTGTTGAGGCTGGCCTTGAACTTGTAACTCTCCCATCTCAACCTCCCTAGTGGTGGGTATTATATGTGTGTGACTATTGTGAGTTGGACTGGCTTCCTAATAGTCCCTGAATGAACTGGGAATAATATAGACCTTGGACAGAAGAGTCAACTGGGAACAGGTAATCGTTCTCACTCACGTCTTGGTATATAATGGTATTACTGTTATTAAAGCCTGAGGAAAGTAGATGCATTCATTACAAGAGTGAGCAATGGGAAGCCGGGCTGGGTGGCGCACGCCTGTAATCCCAGCACTTTGGGAGGCTGAGGCAGGAGGATCGCGAGTTCAAAGCCAGCCTCAGCAATGGCGAGGCACTTAGCAACTCAGTGAGACCCTGTCTCTAAATAAAATACAAAAAGGGCCAGGGATGTGGCCCAGTGGTCGAGTGCCCCTGAGTTCAATCATTGGTACCACAAAAAAAAAAAAAAAAAAAGAGTAAGCAATGGTGCCATAATCTTATATTCCTGATGCAGTGTTTCCCATGCCATGATCCTTGGGCCTTTGCACTGGTTATTCCTTCTACCTGGAAGATTTCCCATGAGGAAGTGACCTTCAGCTCTATCTATTGTGTAACAACCTTGGGTCATGTGCTTTGCTACTCTGCTAAGTGGTTTTTTTTAAAATATTTATTTATTTGCTTTAGTTGTACACAATGTGTTTATTTGTATGTGGTGCTGAGGATCGAACCCGGGGGCCGCGCACGCGCTAGGCGAGCGCTCTACCGCTGAGCCACAACCCCAGCCCCATCTGCTAAGTGTTTTGAATGCACTAGTTTCCCCCAAGGACTTAGTGAGCTAAGCTGAGTGTGAGTCTTACTCCTGCAGTAAATGTTGAGAGGTAATCGGAGCAGGGTGCAGTGGGTGGAGGGGGCTTGCCAACAGAGGGCCTTTTCAGGGCTTTCTTCATTATTGCTTGCCCCTTGAAGGTGTTTTCCTCTTTTTTTTTTTTTTTTTTTCTTTTTCATGGTACTAGGGATTGGACCCAGGGGTTCTCTATTACTGAACTACATCACCGTCCTTTTTAGATTATTTTTTAAACTTTGAGACAGGGTTTAAATTGCTGAAGCTGTCCTCAAACTTGTGATCCTCCTGCCTAAGCCTTCAGAGTGGCTGGGTTTACAGGCATGTGCCACAGCATGAGGCTTGAAGGTGATTAACATGCTACTGCTGATAAATGTTTAAAGTACGGCTCCTTCTAAGAATATTAAAAAAAAAAAAAAAAAAAAAAAAACAACAACAACAACAACAACCAACCAGGCTAGTCTCAGCAACTTGGCAAGAGTCTGTTTCAAAATAAAAAATAAATAAGTCTGATGATGCAGCTCAGTGGTAGAGTGCCTCTGGGGTCTAATTCCCTGTACCAAAAAAAAAAAAAAAAAAAAAAAAGTGGAAAAATGAATGAGTGAATACAATCTGGGGCTCTCCTCAGGATGAATATACCAGGCTTAAGCCTTTGGTCCAGGTGATTGGCTACTGTGTCTAAGGGGCTCCCAATGGAACATGTAATCAGACCGTGGTTATTTGTCACAAAACTCAGTCCCATGCAGTATGTTCCACTGTTACAGCCAAGAGACAATGTCTAGTCATGAACTTAGAACTTTACTGCAATAAAGGGAGGCTGCGATGCACTGTTTCAGTGTATTTACCTGGGAAATTCACCACCAGCCCTTCCTCCACCTCTTTCCCCCCACTCCCTTTGGGTACCAGGGGTTGAACTCAGGGGCACTTGGCCACTGAGCCACATCCCAGCCCTACTTTGTATTTTATTTAGAGACATGGTCTCACTGAGTTGCTTAGCACCATGTTTTTGCTGATGCTGGCTTTGAACTTGAGATCCTCCTGCCTCAGCCTCCCGAGCTTCTGAGATTATAGGCACGCGCCACTGCACTGGGACCCTTCCTCCACCTCTTGACCAAGGGTCCCAAATCATAACCTGCAGACCAGTAAGAAGCATGTAAAAATCTGCAATGCTTCAATGCAGCCAAGTTCCTAAAATAGAAGCTGCAGCCACAAACCAAAGAACAAACCTTTGTGAACAGAGCGAAAGAAACTGTCCTGGGCTCATCTTTCAAGCCATAGAAAAGCTCCTTACTTTACTGAAGTAATGTCTTCAAAGAAAGGACAGAAATCAATTATATGAAAGTAGGATACCTCTGTATATTAGGTTTTCCTTTTCCTACTAAGTTTGCAAGGCCCTAATTTTCTAACCAGAGCTCACATGAAGGGAGATAGGAGACCCACTGAAAAGCATTAGTGGAGACCAGGCTCAAGATTGAAACATGCAAGACCAGGAGATGGGAAGAGTTTTTTTGGGGGGGGGTACCAGGGATTGAACTCAGAGACACTCGACCACTGGGCCACATCCCCAGCCCTACTTTGTATTTTATTTAGAGACAGGGTCTCACTGAGTTGCTTAGTGCCTTGCCATTGCTGAGGCTGGCTTTGAACTCGCGATCCTCCCGTTTAAGCCGCCCAAGCCACTGGGATTACAGGCCTCCACACCTGGCCGAAGACCAGAGGATGAATCACCTTTGTTGTGTGAGAACCACACTCTTGGGGGTGATCAGGGTTACACCCTAACTCTGGGTATAGCCTTTGGGAACATGGCTTCACTCCAACAGCTCCACTGTGCCAGTCCCAAATTAAACCGCCTCTCTTTTTTTTTTTTTAAAATATTTATTTATTTACTTTAGTTGTACACAATGCAATGCATTTATGATTACGTGGTGCTGAGGATCGAACCCGGGCTGCGCACGTGCGAGGCGAGCGCTCTGCTGCTGAGCCACAACCCCAGCCCCAAACCGCCTCTCATTTTTCAAACAATGTTGAATTTATCTCCTCAGCCAGACTGCCACAGTTTAGTTTAGGAAGATAAGTCAGTTTCAGAAACACTTCTCTATTACATTTGCATCAGAACCACACAACATGGGGCTGGGGTTGTAGCTTAGAGGTAGAGTGCTCACCTAGCATGTGTGAAGCACTGGGTTCAATTCTCAGCACCACATTTAAAGAAGTAAAGGTCCATTGACAACTAAAAGAAAAATAATAATAAAAAAACAACACACAACTTCCTGAGCAGCTTCACACCTGGACTTACCTTCCCATCTCTACAGAGGACCTTTCTTACATTAAGAATATTGGAGCTGGGTGCAGTGGTGCACCCCTGTAATCCTAGACTTGGGAGGATTTAAAGTTCTAAGGAGGATTTAAAGTTCTAAGGCAGCCTTGGCAACTTGGTGAGACAGGGTCAAAATAAAAACTAAAAAGGGCTGGGGATGCAGCTCAGTGGTAGAGCCTCCCTGGGTTCAATCTGCAGTGTCAGGGGGTGGGAGGGAATATACCATTTGGAGTCAGACTGATAGTCCAGCCAGTCTATTTCTCCCAGTGGTACTGAGGTCATTCTGTAATCCACCCTGCACAGTGCCACTCTCTTCTGCCTAGTCTTAGTGATTCTAAGGCTGAAGCACCATGCAAAGTCCCTCCCAAAGTTCTACTTGGCCTGGCAGATGAAAGGTTGGAGAGCTTAGCTGATGGCAGGGAATAAAAGGGAGCAGGGGCAGGAAAAGGCTCATCTTTTCCAAGCCCAAAGCCCAAGCCAGGTGTCAGGAAGAGGGAATAAAAGCTGTTCTAGTCGTTTGAAATGCTTTAGAGATGCCAAAGCATAGTCTTTAGTGGGTCATTTAAGTTGATACATCTAGTCACATCAAAAGATAAATGAAATACCATTGTAATAGTTTTTCCGGTTTTAATTTGGTAATGGAAAAGATGGGAACTCTGTTCCTTCCACCTTTAAAACCCATTAGGTGGAGTCAAGAAAGGTAGGCAGATATCAGCATAGGGGAAGGAGGGTGGCAGTGGCCCTGCAGGGACACTGGACCCAGGGCAGTGTGAGGTAGGGAAGTGATGGCAGCAGTGGTTTGGAGTGTCAGAGCTTAGGGTGAAGAGGACATCCATGTGTGGGTGGTGGCAAAAGAAGGTTGGTGATACAGGAGAGGAATGACCCAACAGATAAAGACACTGAGGGTCAAAGGAGCCATGTTGGAAAAGGGGGTTGGAAGTATAGAAAGGGAGAGAACTAGAATAAATCTTGTGGAATTGGATTAGAATCAAAGGTATCGACTTGAACTGTTTTCAATATATTTTAAGTAAAGGTACATGTACGTATACACAGGCATCCCCCAGCTCTATCTACTGGTAGGCCTGGAGCAGAACACAGTAGTCACAAGCACACTGTTAGTGCTCAGTTTCTAAATACCTCACCACTGAGACCAGAACTCCTTGGGAGCAATGTCTGTTTCCAGACTGGAGTAAAGGACAAGATGAGCCTGGATCAACGTGTGCTCAAAGGGACATCTTAACAGATCTCAGAAGCCAGTTTGAAGGAGCTTCCATTGGCTAAATCCAGAACAATGAGTTATTAAAATAATAGCAATGAATAAAAAATAATCTTAAGTCCATATTGAGGTAAGTAAGTGAAGAAATCTCTTCCTTACACTAGAATGCCAACCAACAGACATGGAAGGAACAGTGAGATTAGGAATCATTATTTGGCAAGGACGATACTAGTAATTCAGCCAAGAAACTGTGGGGTATACGTTTGATGAGGAACAGGGTATTTATAATCTCATTTTGTTTTTTTGTTACCAGTGATTGAGCCCAGGGGCCCTTAAGGACTGAGCCACATTCCAAGGCCTTTTTATTTTGAGACAGGATCTTGCTAAATTGCTGAGGCTGGCCTTGAATTTGCCACTCTCTAGCCACAGTCTCCCAAGTCCCTGGGATTACAGGTGTGCACCACTGTGCCTGGCTCAAAGCATTTTCCGGGCTGGGGTTGTGGCTCAGCGGTAGAGCGCTCACCTAGCATGTGAGTGGCCCGGGTTCAATCCTCAGCACCACGTAAAAATAAATGCATTGCATTGTGTACAACTAAAGCAAATAAATAAGTATTTTTTTAAAAAAAGCATTTTCCTAGAAAACACTTATTAGTAACTTTATAGGGCAGGGACTGTTATGGTTTAGATATGAGATATCCGTCAAAAGCTCCGGTTAATGCATGAATATTCAAAGGTGAAATGATTAATTAGGAGAGCTGTAAACTAGACAGTCCATTCTAGTAGGCAAGTGGGGCATGGCTGGAAGACGTGGGTCACTGGAGACATGCCCTGGAAGTGCTATTTTCCCCATGACTCCTTGCCCTGTTTTCTGACCCTGCCATGAGGCAAGCAGCCCTTCTACCATGAGCTGCTGCCTATCTTGGGCCTAGAGCAATGAAGTCAACTAGCTATGGACTGAGACTTCTGAAATCATGAGCACCCAGTAAACAATTTCTCCTCCAAGTTGTTCTTGGTGGGTATTTTGGTAGCAGCAAAACAAAAGCTGACTAAAATAGGGATCCAGTAGACACCACCTAAGCTAAGTGACATCATCAATAATAGGTAAATTATCACCTAAACCAATGCAAGGAATACAGTATCACTTGGTATAACTGCCCAAAATGCATAATCTAAACCAAATTATAAGGAAATACCAATAAATCTTATCTGACAGTTTATAAAATAGCCTGTAGTCTTAGAGTGCCAAGGTTAAGAAAGTGAGCCTGAAGAATTGTTCCAGGCTAGAGGAGACGAAGACATAACTCTTAAATGTAACACAATGGGCTTTTATGAGGTAAGGACATTATTGAGAAAATGTGAATGGTCTGTAGTTGGTAATGATGTCACCATGTGTTTCTACTTTTGATGCCTGTCATAATCTCTCCAGTTACAGACATTACACATTTAAAAACACAGGGATGTGGGGCATCCTTTACTTTTTCGTTGTGAGGTAGGGTCATGCTAAGTTGCCCAGGCAGGCCTTAAATTTACAATTCTCCTGCTCCAGCCTCCTGAATAACTGGGATTACAGGGGTGTACCACCACACTCAGTCTTTTTATTTATTTATTTATTTTGGTACCGGGGATTGAACTCAGTGGCACTCGACCACTGGGCCACATCCCCAGCCCTTTTTAGTATTTTATTAGAGATAGGGTCTTACTGAGTTGCTAAGTGCCTCACTATTGCTGAGGCTGGCTTTGAACTCACGATCCTCCTGCCTCAGCCTCCCAAGTGCTGGGATTACAGGCATGCGCCACCGTGCCCAGCTCACACTCAGCCTTTTTAAAATTTATTTTGAGACAGGGTCTTGTTAAATTGCCTAGGCTGATATTGAACCATAGACAGCCTTCTTAGTACTTGAGACTTGAGGTGTATGCCACCAAGCCTGGCCAGTCCTTTCAATTCTTTAGATACAGATTAGAGGGGCAACAGGGCTTAAAGTCCAGGGAATTTAAGATTTATTTTTGTTTGTGTTGGATCTGAATTCAGGGGTGCTCTGCCACTAAGCTATCCCCTTACCCTTTTTTTTTTTTTTTTTAAAGTATTTATTTATTTGTTTTGCTTTAGCTGTACACAATGGGTTTATTTGTACGTGGTGCTGAGGATCGAACCCGGGCCGTGCACGTTTCAGGAGAGTGCTCTACCGCTGAGCCACAATCCCAGCCCTCCCCTTACCCTTTTTAAGAAGTTTTGAGACAGAGTCTGGCTAAATTGCCCAGGCTGACCTTGAATTTATAACCTTCTTGCTTCAGTCTCTGGTGTAGCTAGTATTACCAGCACATGCTACCATGCTTGCTTTGGCTTTTAGTTTTATTTATTTGGTCCTAGGATTGATCCAGGGGAGCTTTACTACTAAGCTAAGTATCCAGCTCTTTAAAAAAAATTTTTTTTTGAGGGCTGGGGTTGTGGCTCAGCGGCAGAGCGCTTGCCTCGCACATGTGCGGCCCGGGTTCGATCCTCAGCACCACGTAAACATAAATGCATTGCATTGTGTACAACTAAAGTAAATAAATATTTTTAAAAAATTTCTTTTGAGATGTAGTCTAAATTGCGTAGGGC
The DNA here is from genome assembly GCA_025594165.1 of Tamias sibiricus. NCBI lineage: Eukaryota > Metazoa > Chordata > Mammalia > Rodentia > Sciuridae > Tamias > Tamias sibiricus. The sequence goes on along the minus strand of CM046660.1, from coordinate 16,965,284 downwards.
CTTGCACAAGTTGATGAGGCTGGCTTTGAACTTGTAATCCTCCTGAACTGCTGGCATTACTGGCATGTACCACTGTACTTGGCCAGCTTTTGATTTTTTTGGTATTGGGGATTGAACCTAGAGGTGCTTTACCATTGAACCACATCCTTGGCCCTTTATATATTTTTTAATATCTATTTTTATTTGCTTTAGTTGTACACAATGCATTTATTTTTACGTGGTGCTGAGGATCGAACCCGGGCTGCGCACGTGCTAGGTGAGCGCTCTACTGCTGAGCCACAACCCCAGCCCTATTTTGAGATGGGATTTCACTAAATTGCTTAGGGTCTGACTAAATTGCTGAAGCTGGCTTGAATTTGCAATACTCCTGCCTCAGCCTCCAGGGTTGCTGGGATTATAGGTGCACACCACCAAGCACTGGCTTTTCTTTTCTTTTCTTTTTTTTTTTTAAATATTTATTTATTTACTTTAGTTGTACACAATGCAATGCATTTATGTTTACGTGGTGCTGAGGATCGAACCCGGGCCACACACGTGCGAGGCGAGCGCTCTGCCACTGAGCCACAACGCCAGCCCAGCACTGGCTTTTTAAAATTCATAATTCCTAAGTATAAAGTTTCAGTTATTAAAAAAGTTTATTACTAAAAAAAATCTCAATTACTAGTTGCAACATAGCAATACAGAACTCAGTGAAAGAATTTGAGAAAAATGGACTTTATAAACATGATTGTTAATATTGATTAAAATAATTTTTCCTAGGGTTTGAATGCAATTATGGAGAGTTTGAATTTGAATTTATTTGTTGTGGTGTTGAGGACAGAACCCAGGGCTTACTATCTTCTAGGGAGGCGCTCTACTACTGAGCTATATCCCCAGACCCCTTTCTTTTTGGTACTAGGGATTGAAACCAGGGACACTTAACCACCGAAACACATCCCCAGCCCTTTTTATACTTTATTGGAGACAGAGTCTTGCTGAGTTGCTGAGGCTACGTTTGAATTTGCCATTCTCTGGCCTCAGCCTTCCAAGTTGCTAGGACTGCAGGGATGTGCTACTGCACCCAGTCCCAAGTCCTTTTTCTTTTAAAATATTTATTTATTTGCTTTAGTTGTGCACAATGCATTTATTTACGTGGTGCTGAGGATTGAACCCGGGCCGCGCACTTACTAGGCGAGTGCTCTACCGCTGAGCCACAATCCCAGCCCCTTTTTTCTTAATTTTAATCTTGAGATAAAGTCTTGCTAAGTTTGGAAGGTCTCACAAATTGCTGAGGCTGGTCTTGAACTTGCAATCCTCTTGTCTCAGCTTCCCAAGTTTCTGGGATTACAGGTGTGCGCCACTGCGTCCAATCCTTGTTTAAATTCTTGAATTGTCCAACATCAAGAAACCAGCATTTACAGATGTACTTTTTAGAAAAGTCCCCAAATAATAAGCTTGTGTTTTATCAGGAACAGGTGCCTCTCAGCTGGTGGTAGACAGAAGAGGCTTGCGGTATTTGCACTGAATCCAAACTCGGTACATTATTAGCTGTTTCCCTCGGTTCACTTGCAATCGACGATCCACCAGATTCTGTACCTTTTCTAGTCCCGCAGTAGTGAAAAGTATGTCCAGTTCATCTGGTTTGGAAAGAGAAGATTTTTATGTATTTTCCCCTGAAGAACAGGTATTTTGTTGACTACTTCCCATACTAAATGGGCTGTGAGAGTTGCATTTTAAGTGGCTCTAGCTCCACAGTTGTGTTACTCATGCAGTGACAGCTTGGTAACAGCAAGTTCATGTTCAGGCTGGGGAAGCCAAACCTCCTGGGAAGGGCAGTGTGGAACCCAGAGAGAGATCTTTTTTTTTTTTTTTTTTTTTTTGTGGTACCGGGGATTGAACTCAGGGGCACTCGACCACTGGGTCACATCCCTAGCCCTTTTTATTGTATTTTATTTAGAGACAGGGTCTCACTGAGTTGCTAAGTGCCTCGCCATTGCTGAGGCTGGCTTTGAACTCGCAATCCTCCTGCCTCGGCCTCCCAAAGTGCTGGGATTACAGGCGTGCGCCACCGTGCCCGGCAAGAGGGAGATCTTGAGTCAGCTGATGGGGAGGGGTTTTTAAGCCAAAAGTTACAGGCCAGGATTTAAAAAATTATTTGGTTTATATTTGGTGTCCAGGGCTTTATGAGCACCTAAAAATTATATCCAAAAAGCCGGGCGCGGTGGCGCACGCCTGTAATCCCAGCACTTGGGAGGCTGAGGCAGGAGGATCGCGAGTTCAAAGCCAGCCTCAGCAATGGCGAGGCACTTAGCAACTCAGTGAGACCCTGTCTCTAATAAAAAAATACAAAAAAGGTCTGGGGATGTGGCCCAATGGTCGAGTGCCCCCGAGTTCAATCCCCGGTACCACAAAAAAAAAAAAAAAAAAATCCAAAAGCTGGGTGCATTGGTGCACGCCTGTAATCCCAGTGGCTCAGGAGACTGAGTCAGGAAGATCTCAAATTCAAAGCCAGCCTCTGCAACTTAGCTAGGCCCTAAAGCAACTCTGAGAGACCCTGTCTTTAAATAAAATATTAAAAAAGGCCTGGGTATGTGGCTCAGTGATTAAGTACTCCTGGGTTCAATCTCCAGTACCAAAACAAACAAAAAAACCCCAACACCTGTATATGTATACATCAAAGCAATTTTTTTAGGGGAGAGATTTCATCACTTCTTCCAAAAGCTCAATATGTGACCTTAGAAAGGACCCATGAACAGAATATTCACAAAGTACTGGTGAAGAAAGATGCCTGCAAACAGAGCAGGCAAGAGGAGAGCAGTTCCAGGTTACACCTGGAGCTCAGAGGAATTGACTCACTCTGACCTAGCTGTACCTCAAGTACAGCCCAGTGTAGAGGGCAAAGCAAGCTGGCCTGGAAATGAGTCTTTTATTTTCCAGTATTGGGGACTGAACTTAGTTAGGCAAGCTCTCTTCCACTGAGCTACATCTTCAGTTCTTTTTATTTTGAGACAGGTTCTCACTAAGTTGTGGAGGCTAATCTTGTCAAACTTGCAATCCACGTGCCTCAAATGCTGTGCCCAGCTAGAAACGAATCTTGCAAAACAAGTTTCCATTTTGGATAAAGTGACAAAAAAAGCAAAGCAGTGGACTGAAGGCCAGTATAAGTGGGGTGGAGAACTGCAGGAGAAAGGCTGTCTAAAAGCTAAGACGAGCCAGATGATTCTTCTTCTCAAAGTATACTGAAGCACTTATCTGGCATTTTGGAGATCTTTAGAGGAAATACAGATCATCTTTTTCATACCTTGTGTGAAGAAGTAAACTCTGGTTCCATCACCTCTCACATAGAAATTTTCAGATAGACACTGACCTGCAGAGGGACATGGTAAAAATCAGAGACAATTTAAAGCAATTTTTTTGAAATACACTGCTAATCAACTGTGCATCAAGACTCTAATTTCTCACTAGGGCATGGCAACTCACATGTAAAATTCCAGCAATTTGGGAAGCTAAGGCAGAAGGACTGCAAGTTCATCAGGGAACATGTATTTCTTAGCTCTGTGTGACACTTAGCTGATGAAAACAAAAGGGATTTTTATCATCCCCAAACCCCAGATTAAATTAATAGCACCATTTTTTTTTGGCACTGGGAATTGAACCCATGGGCACTTAATTACTGAGCAACATCCCCATCCCTTTTTATTTTTTTTTTGGTACCGGGGATTGAACTCAGGGGCACTCGACCACTGGGCCACATCCCCAGCCCTTTTTAGTATTTTATTAGAGATAGGGTCTTACTGAGTTGCTAAGTGCCTCACCATTGCTGAGGCTGGCTTTGAACTCGTGATCCTCCTGCCTCAGCCTCCCAAGTGCTAGGATTACAGGCGTGTGCCACTGCGCACGGCTCCCTTTTTATTTATTTATTTATTTTTTAAATTTTATTTTTATAATTTTTAATATGTACAACTCATAGTGCATATATTTAGTATCTTTTTACATACAACTGTTTGTATACAAAGTATATTCGTACAATTCAGGTCTTCAATCATGCATTAAGGAAAATGATATCGCCCTTTTTATTTTTTGACACAGGGGCTCACTAAATTGCTGAGGCTGGCTTCACACTTGCTATCTTACTGCCTCAAGCCTCCTGAGCTGCTGGGATTACGCAAGTGTGCTACCACACCTGGCTTTACTTTTTTTTTTTTTTTTTTTTTTAAATATTTGTTTATTTACTTTAGTTGTACACAATGCAATGCATTTTATGTTTACGTGGTGCTGAGGATCGAACCCGGGCCGTGCACGTGCGAGGCGAGCGCTCTGCCACTGAGCCACAACCCCAGCCCCCTGGCTTTACTTTTTATTTTGAGTCTCACTAAGTTGCTTAGGGCCTTGTTTAGTTGCAGAGTACAAGGCCAGCCTCAGCAGCTAAACATGGCCCTAAGCAACTTAGCGAGACCCCATCTCAAAATAAAAAGGGTTTGGGATAGGGCCCCGTGGTAAAATGCCTCTGGGTTCAATTCCCAGTACTAAAAAAAAAAAAAGTATCTTTCTTTGAACTAGCCAATGAGAGGGTTAGGAACAATTATCTCTTTATTAATATTTCCTTTAAGTTTTGTTTACTGGCCATTTAGATATGCTCCTCTGTGGGGCTGGGGCTATGGCTCAGCGGTAGAGCGCTTGTCTCACGTTTGGGGCCCTGGGTTCGATCCTCAGCACCACATAAATAACATAAAGGTATTATGTCCACCTACAACTTAAAAAAAAAAAAAAAAAAAGCGCCTCTGTGAATTGCCTGTTTTTTGGGTGGGTCACTGATCTTTTCCTTATCAATCTCATGACAGCTGTTTGAAGAGCATAGATATGAGTCTTTATCTACTTTGTATACTGAAAATACATCTCTTCAATTTCTCATTTATCTTCTAATTAAAAGAAAAAATTTTGATGCTGGGTATGGAACCCAGAGCCTTGTACACACTAGGGAGGTGCTCTACCGCTGAGCTATATCCTCATTTTTTTTTTTTTTTTTTTTTTGTGGTACCGGGGATTGAACTCAGGGGCACTCAACCATTGGGCCACATCCCCAGCCCTTTTTTTTTGTATTTTATTTAGAGACAGGGTCTCACCGAGTTGCTAAGTGCCTCGCCATTGCTGAGGCTGGCTTTGAACTCACGATCCTCCTGCCTCAGCCTCCCAAAGTGCTGGGATTACAGGCGTGCGCCACCGCGCCCGGCTTATATCCTCATTTTTATTTTGAGACAGGATCTTGCTACATGGCCCAGGCTGGCCTTGAATTTGCCCTCCTCCTGCCTCAGCCTCCTGGGTAACTCAGATTACAAACTTGTAGCACTGAACCCAGCCTCTTGTAATTTTTCAATGGCATCTTTGATCATACTGCATTTAATATTATTTATGTAATTAAATGTCTAAGCATAACTCTTTTAAAGTAGGTATTTTGGTTTAAAAGATCTAATACCGAGATTGTACAAGTCTCCTTCCACTGACCTCTAGGTCTAGTCTAATGGTAAAACTACCATTTAATGGCTGGGGTTGTAGCTCAGTGGTGGAGTGTGCCTCACATGTGTGAGGCACTGATGATGATATGATATGATATGATATGATATGATAAAATAAAATAAAGGTATTGTGCCCATCTTCTACAACAACAAAAACCCAAAAAACAAAAACAAAACAAATAAAAAACATCATTTAATAATAGTGGCAAAATACCTTTTTTAAACCGCAGCTGGGCCATGTCGTAGCGACCATAATCTCGCAGAAGCATCATTCCTCCAGGTTTCAGAAGTCTGCTCAGCCTATTGATAGCTTTTTGCATCCTGTGGGGCAAGCAGGGAAGACAGATTAGGCCTGCTTAGGAAAAGAGCTCCTTTTCCCTGTAGCATATCCCTAAAAGCCAGTGGACTTCCTGACTTTGACACATCAGCCCTGAAATTATAGCTCCTCTGCCTCTGCTTCAGTTAAAGAAGCTGAAGGAGAGCCTGCTCTGCCATAGGGCTCTGTAGTGAGGAAAGTTCCACATTCTCTATCTGGCTTACTTTATCCTGGCCCTGGGACTGCCACCCCACTCTGTTCATTTTTTGTAGTACCGAGAATTGAACCCAAGGACACTTTACCATTGAGCTTATCCCCAGCTGTTTTTAGCTTTTATTTTGAGGCAGAGTCTCATTAAGTTGCTAAGGCTGGCTTTGAACTTGTTATCCTCCTGCCCCAGCCTCCGGCGTCACTGGGATTATAAGTGTGAGCCACAGTGCCTGATTCTATACTCCTGTGGCTCTCTGGGAGCCCTGACCAACCAATGTGGGAACTGCTAGTCAGTCATATACTACCCCATTAGACTTGAGATTTTTCAATGCAAAGACTGTCCCCAGCTGCCCCTCTCTGCCCCTCCCCTAATATGGGGACTGAACTCAGGGACATTTTACCACTGAGTCACATCCCAGTGTTTTTTCAGTTGTAGATGGACACAGTACCTTTACTCTATTTATTTTTATGTGGTGCCAGGGATCAAACCCAGTGCCTCACACGTGCTAGGCAAGTTCTCTACCACTGAGCCACAACTCCAGCCCCAGCCCAGTTCTTTTTTTTTTTTTTTTTGGTACCGGGGATTGAACTCAGGGGCACTTGACCATTGGGCCACATCCCCAGCCCTTTTTTGTATTTTATTAGAGACAGGGTCTCACTGAGTTGCTAATTGCCTCGCCATTGCTGAGGCTGGCTTTGAACTCGTGATCCTCCTGCCTCAGCCTCCCAAGTGCTGGGATTACAGGCGTGCGCCACTGCGCCCGGCCCAGTTCTTTTTTAATTTTATTTTGAGTCGGGTATGGTGGCACACACCTGTAAATCCCAACAACTCAGGAGGCTGAGGCAGGAGGATTCCAAGTTCAAGACCAGCCTCAGCAAAGTAGCAAGGCCCTAAGTGACTTAGTCTCAAAAAAATATACAAAGAGCTGGGGATGTGTCTCAGTGGTTAAGTAACCCAAGTTCAATCTGAAGTATCACCAAAAAAAAGGAGGGAAAAAAAAAATTTTTTTTTGAAACAGTCTCTCTGAGTTGCTGAGCTGAGGCTGGTCTTGAACTTGCACTTGTGATCCTATTGCCTGAGCTTCCTGAGAAACTGGTATTACAGGTGTGTGCCTCTATGCCTGTTGAGACTATTTTTGTTTGTTAAATGAAGTTCTTTCCTTAAGAACTTACAATTTATGAGCCAGGTCTGGTGGTACACACTTGTGATCCCAGCAACTCAGGAGGTTGAGGCACGAGGATTGCAAGTTGGAGGCCAGCCTCAGCCATGTGCTGAGACCCTATCTCAAAATTAAAATAAATAAATAAATAAAAAAGGCTAAGGATATAGCTCAGTTGTAGAGAGCCCTGGGTTTAATCTTCAGTATCACTCCCCCTGCTCCCCGCCACGAAAAAGTCTTATGTTGCTCAGACTGGCCTCAAGTGATCTTCTTGCCCCGATCTTCCAAGTAGCTAAGAGTATAAGCATGTACCATTACCCCTAGCTTTTTTCTTTTTTTGGTGCTGGGGATGGAACCCAGGGCCTCATGTGTGCCAAGCTGGTACTCTAGCACTGAGTGACACCCCCCAGGCCACCGCACATGAAACTTTAATGGTATTTTTTTTTTTTTTTTTTTTTTGTACCAGGGATTGAACTCAGGGGCACTTGACCACTGGGCCATATCCACAGCCCTTTTTTGTACTTTTTATTAGAGATAGCATCTCACTGAGTTGCTAAGTGCCTCACCATTGCTGAGGCTGACTTTGAACTCGCAATCCTCCTCCCTCAGCCTCCCAAGTGCTGGGATTACAGGCGTGTGCCACCGTGCCCAGCTTTTTTTTTTTTTTTTTGGTACCGGAATTGAACTCAGGGGCACTCGACCACTGGGCCACATCCCCAGCCCTTTTTTGTATTTTATTAGAGACAGGGTCTCACTGAGTTACTAAGTGCCTCGCCATTGCTGAGGCTGGCTTTGAACTCGCGATCCTCCTGCCTCAGCCTCCCAAAGTGCTGGGATTACAGGTGTGCGCCACCGCGCCCAGCTGTGTGCCCAGCTTTTAATGGTATCTTTTAGGATGCAGCATTTAATTTCCTTTTTATCTAAACCTGATTTTATGAAATTCTGTACTTTGTTTTCCAAAACACTTAAGCTTCAGAGAATATCTTAGTTGAACTTCAGCATGAAATTTTGTGCTGTTAATAAGTTGTTTTATTTCTAGCATTTAAGTGGCCAATCATGAGATGCTATCTAATATCTTTAAAATAACAGGTTGTGAGGTTATCAGCAAGAAACCTCCCCACAGTCATTAGGCTGCTCCCCAACCACAACAGTGAAAACAAGAACCAAGCCCTGCAGGCAGAGGGTCAAAGGCTCAAACAGTAGGTGGGCAACAAGATTACAAATGAGCCTGGTGTAGTGGTGCACGCCTGTAATCCCAGTGGCTTGGGAGTCTGAGGCAGGAGGATCACAAGTTCTAAGCCAGCCTCAGCAAAGCCCTGGGTAACATAGAGACCCTGTTTCAAAATAAAAATAAAAAGGGCTCAGTATTTAAGCACTTCTGGTTCAATCTCTGGTAACAATCAAACAAATCAATCACAGATGGTGTGGCTTCTTTGTGTCCATTAGAACATAAAAAACTTTTTAAATTTTAGGACTTCTAATTTAAGGTCTCTGACCAAAACTTTATTTTTGTTAGGCTACTAGTTAAGGGACCTAAAACTTACTTGTCTAAGCCAGGCACTGTGTTGCACACCTGTAATCTCAGCTATTTGGGAGGCTGAAGCAGGAGAATCATGAGTAAAAGGTCAGCCAGGGTAACTTAGCAAGATCCTGTCTCAAAATAAAATAAAAAGGGCTGGGGATATAGCTCAGTGGTAGAGTGCTTGCCTTGCATGCGTGAGGCCCTGGATTGAATTCCCAGTCCAAAACAAAACAAAAATCAACCAACCAACCAACTTACTTGTCTGGAAGAACTGCTGAAAGAACAAATATGAGAATGATGATATCAACACTGTCCTTAGGCACTGGGTAACTCTGATCTTCATCACAGAGATCATGAACAAAAGCAAAACAGCGAGAAGGGTCATATTCTGCATTTGCCTGCACATAGGCGGAGAGAGAAATGGGTCAGAATAAGTGAACATAGCTTACAGATGAGTTTCCAGTAGAGGGACCTACTTCTAGTCACCACAGCATGGTTTCTAGGAAGACTCACAGGGTAAAACAGGTACGGAAGATCCTGTTGAATTCCAACTGGTGCTTTTAAAAGGAGCATTTCTGACTACTTTTATTCTTTATTCTGGTGCACTGTCACTACCAGTCAGGCATGAAGTTAGATCTGGGGACTGGAGAATGCCAAGAAAAGCAAGAGATCAAAAAACTTATAAGGAGAAAGACAAAGTATATTTAAGTGGTCTTGAGCCACAAGATTAACTATTTCCAAGCTGGACGTGGTGGTATATGCCTACAATCCCAGGAACTTGGGAGACTGAGGCAGGAGTCACAAGTTCAAGGCCAGCCTCAGCACCTTAGCAAGACCCTGTCTCAAAATAAAAAATAAAAGGGTCTGGGGATGTAGCTCAGTGTTAAGAGCACCCCTGGGTTCAAACCCTAGGATATCTTCCCAATCCATGTACCTTTTCTTTTTTATGGTACTGGAGATTGATCCTAGGGGTATTCTACCACTGAGCCACATTCCCAGCCGTTTTAGCTTTTTTTGGTGGTACTGGGGATTGAACTCAGGGACACTCAACCACTGGGTCACATCCCCAGCCCCTTTTTGTATTTTATTTTGAGACAGGGTCTCACTGAGTTGCTCAGTGCCTCGCCTTTGCTGAGGCTGGCTTTGAACTTGTGATCCTCCTGCCTGAGCCTCCCAAAGTGCGCCACCACGCCCGGCTCGTTTTAGCTTTTTGAGACGGGGTCTTGATTAGTTGCCCAGAGTGGCCTTGAATTTGTAATCCTCCTACTTAAGCTGCCTCAGTTCCTGGGATTACATGTGTGAGTCACTGCACCCAACCATGTCCCTTTTTTCCAAAAACGTGACCTGGTTCCCCACTGGTCACAGCTGAATCAGACAGGGTTAGTAGATTTATAAGCTGGGCTGAGTAAACCAGACTGTTTCTGGGACTCTAGAATTGGGACAGTCATTCTGGTGAACACAGGATTGGAAAGGTGAAGAGCCCTGTCCTAAGTTCTACAGTTGGTGAATGGCAGATTCAGTATTTAGTATACCTGGCTCTTAACCAGGCTGTTTCACTAAATCTTTTATTTAGGCCACAGTACCAAAACATAGTGAACCCCCCTTTTTTTTTTGTATTTTTTATTTATTTGCTTTTAGTTATACACAATGCGTTTTATTCAATACATTTTATTTGTACGTGGTGCTGAGGATCGAACCCGGGTCACCCACGTGCTAGGTGAGTGCTCTACCGCTGAGCCACAATCCCAGCCCCCCTTTTTTTAATAAGTGAAAATTCTTGATAGGAACCACTGAACTTACCTGGACTAGTTCCACAGCTGTGGAAGAAAAATCGCAACAGTAAACAAAGAGGCCTGGATCACTGAAATGAGGGGGGAAAAAAACAGAAAAATTAGGCTGCAAAATAGACTATGTCTATTTTCTTTCTTGTGTAGCAGATAAAGTATCAAGTGGCAAAGAGTATTGTACCATTAAACTATACCTATTAGTCACAACATATATTTATTAAAAATACTACTTTGCCTTCAAATCAGGCTGTGCCTGATGGCAACCTTCCTGCATCTGCTGAGCTTTCTTAGAAGTTTCTCCATGCTAGAAACACATCTCTGCCTATGAGCCTGGCCCCACTATACAGTGAATGGTGTGAAGACAGAGATGACATCTTTTACTTAATTCCCTCACCAAATGCTGAAGGTCTGCTTTGCTGGATATTATCCTAGATGTTGGGGAGACAAAGAAGAACAAGACAAAATCCCCGTTTATTCTTTTTTTTTTTTTTTTTTTTTTTGGTACTGGGGATTGAGCCTAGGGCGCTTAACTACTGAGCCCTTTTAAAAAAATATTTTATTTTGAGACAGGGTCTCGCTAAGTTGCTGAGGCCGACTTCAAACTTATCCTCCTACTTCCGCCTCCTGAGCTGTTGGGATTACAGGCGTGCACGACCAGCCCCGCAAGGCCATACTTATTGAGGGAAGTTTTACTCATATTTGAAGTAGATTACTAACGGTGTGACATAAAGAGTAGAACAAACATTTTTTGTTACTCTAAGCTACTGTAAGTTTTCTTATAAATTTCTTTTTTTTTTTTTTTTGTGGTACCAGGGATTGAACTCAGGGGAACTCAACCTCTGGGCTACATCCCCAGCCCTTTTTTGTATTTTATTTAGAGACAGGGTCTCACTAAGTTGCTAAGTGCCTCACTATTGCTGAGGCTGGCTTTGAACTCGTGATCCTCCTGCCTTAGCCTCCCAAAGTGCTGGGATTACAGGCGTGCGCCACCGCGCCCGGCTTCTTATAAATTTCTAACAATAAAATACATGTTTTAAATGAGGTTAATGTGTCACTAAATCCTGTAAGTATTATGGTATAAGCTGGCAAATTATTAAATAGAATTTGAGAAAAATGGGTTTCCTGGAAAATATGGAATTGGAACGTCATTTCCACCTGTGGCTTGAGAATAGCTGTGGTGTAAGAAATGTAGTATGATTCCAAGCAGAGTTCCTAAAACTATAGGAATTTCGTGAGTGGCAGGAGTGTTTCATGTTATTTGTAATAAGTTTCTTTGGGATCACACTGAATTTATCCTAAAGTTAGAGTGGTGCCCCTAAGTAGTCTCAGGCAGGCCAAAAAGATCAAGTGATGAGTCAATCACAGTGCAAACACCTGTAATCCCAGCAATTTGGGAGACTGAGGCAAGAAGTTGATTTGTGGAAGGCCAGCCTCAGCAATTTAGCAAGACCCTAAGCAACTTACTTAGGTCCTGTCTCAAAATAAAAAAATGGTTAGGGATATAGCTCAGTTGGTAGAGTGCTTGCCCCACATGCACAAGGCCCTGGGTTTAATCCCCAGCACCACCCAAAAAAAAAAAAAAAAACTGGGAATGTAGCTCAGTGGCAAAGTATGCTAGGTTCAATTCCTAGTACCAAAAAACATACCAAAACAAAACAAAACAAAACAAAAAAACAACACCCCCCCCAAAAAAAAACCCCAAACCAACTAACAAACAAAAACCCTACTTATTTACTATCTCAATCAAGTGATTTAGAGAGTTCTAGCTTTCAGCTGCTTACCAACCTGCCAGGGAAGGGAATAGGGGAAGGATATTAAGCTCTATAAAGATTCCTGATGGAAAAAAAAAAAAAAAAAGATTCCTGACGAGCTACTGGGTTGGTGAACACATCACAGGCTGGGCGTGTACGGGAGGAAGAGAAACATCCTATAATTCCACTGGGGCTGTTCTGAAGCTCAGGACTTTCAGATCTCACCCTATATATCTTCATTTGGCTATACATCTGTACCCTTTATAGTATCTTTTATAGTGAACAGGTAAATGTAATTAAAGGATTTTCCCTGAGTTCTGTGAGATACTCTAAGAAATGATCAAACCCAAGCAGGGTGTTGTGGGACCCCTGGTTTATAGCCCATAGGAAAAAGTGTGGAAGGCCTATATTTGCAATTGGCATCTGAAATTGGAGTATAGTCTTGTGGAATTTGATGCTAACTCTAGGTAGACAGTATCATAATTGAATTGCAAGAACATAGCTGGAATTGGAGATTTGGTCAGTATGTGGAAAATAGCACCCACATCTTGTGTGAGAATTGTTCTGAGTACAGCAGTATTTGAGTTTACATCAGAAATGGAGATAGGTCAGCTTTCCCAACTCTACCCAGGGAGTAATAACAATCTAGTGATTGACTGTTACAGAGGTCAGGAGAGCAGAGAAATGGAGCATGAACATGTTCCAAGCATCTTAGAAGGCACTATATATTAACACTATAACAGGTTTTTTTTTTTTTTTTTTTTTTTTTTTGGGTGGTACCAGGGATTGAACTCAGGGGCACTCGACCACTGGGCCACATCCCCAGCCCTTTTTTGTATTTTATTTAGAGACAGGGTCTCACTGAGTTGCTAAGTGCCTCGTCATTGCTGAGGCTGGCTTTGAACTCGCGATCCTCCTGCCTCAGCCTCCCAAAGTGCTGGGATTACAGGCGCGCGCCACCGCGCCCGGCTATAACAGGTTTTTAAATCTAGTTTCCCCCATGGCAAAGGTAACTTACACATCAAATTAAATTAATATAACCCACAATTGGATAACATTGAAACCTAAATTTCTTGTAATCCATGTTTTTGGATAACCACTGCTGACAGTTTGATACAGTAAGAGTTCTGAAAGAACAAGGGACCCCCAACCTTTGTCCTCTTTGCTGCCATACAGTTAAACTTGACAATACACTTACTTGTTAGTTTGTAAAATAGGAAAGACTGTATTTCCTACACCACAACCAACCTGGAGATAGAAATGAGCTATTAGTCACAGAAACTATTACTAATATTCACTAACCCATTAACTTTCTAAAGCTAAATAATCAATAAATAACTTTGCTAATTGTATAAGGGAAGGTATAGTGACCAGAGCTGAATAGTACCCATTATGTTATTTGATCTTGATCTCCTCAAAGAGGTAGCCATAAGACAGGAGCATGGGCTTTCATTAGAAGGGAGCTCGTTTAGAATACGGGCATGGGCTACCTTTATTTATTTATTTTTTAACAGTACTAGGAATGGAACTTGGGGTTTCATGAATGTTAGGCAAGTGTTCTACCAGTGGGATATATCCCCTGATCCTTTAAAACATAATAATTAAATTTTAAGTTGCCCTAGATGGCCTTTAACTTTTGATCCTCCTACCTTAGGCTCCTTAGTAGCTGGGATTGCAGGCCTGTACCATCACACCCTTCTATCTTTACTTTTTAAGTTCTAGCAAATGTCCCATAGATAAATATTTTCCTACTGAGTTCCACTATACTATTACTGGAAAAACAGACTGAGTTTTGAAAACTACAAAAAAGGGCACCTTATTAACTTTGTCCTAAATACAGCACTATGTGTGATAATAAAAACAGCAACCTTTTACTGAGGGCTTACTACATGCCAGACACCGTTCTTAAGTCATTTTTTTTTTTTTTTTTTGTGGTACCGGGGATTGAACTCAGGGGCACTAGACCACTGGGCCACATCCCCAGCCCTTTTTTGTATTTTATTAGAGACAGGGTCTCACTGAGTTACTAAGTGCCTCGCCATTGCTGAGGCTGGCTTTGAACTCGTGATGCTCCTGTCTCAGCCTCCCAAAGTGCTGGGATTACAGGCGTGCGCCACCGCGCCCGGCTGCCCGGCTCGTTCTTAAGTCATTTTACATACATTATCTCAATTTTCCTAACAATGATAAGGCCAAGAGGCAATCCCACTACTCTGGGAAATGAAGACACTTGTCCAAAATCTTTCCAGAGAGGGGTTAGGGGTATAGCTCAATGGTAAAGCACTTGCTACCATGTGTAGGCCTTGGGTTCAATCCCTAGCAACACACACAAAGTCACACCACAGGACTCAATTCCAAGGCTAACCAGCTCCAGAATCAGCTTTCAGTGGATTGTTTATTTCCCTTGCTGTGAAATTCTATTATAATACCCATCTAGACATTTTTCTAGTTCAAAAAATACAGGCAATTCCAGGCCAATATAGGGGTCAAGTTTAGTCAACTTCATTAGACAGAAGTCATTTTTGTGGCAAGATTTTCTATTTTACTTTGTGTACACTAAGTTCACTAACAGGAACCTAAAGGAAGTTACCTCAAGTATTCGATAGGTGGCTGAGGATCCAGGAAACTCATCAGCACAAATTTCCAGGTGACTGAGTTTCTGTGTTACAGTCTTCTCCACAGAAAACATCTGTGCTTTATGTTCAAGGGTGGTGGAAGAACACATGTGTTGTTGTTCCACTGTTAAGCCATGTCCATCTTCACTGCTTCTAAATTCAGGGATTTCATTCCTTTTGTTCTCCAACAGTAAATCCTTCAAGTGATTTTGATTTTGGATAGGTGCCAGTTCGGGGAATTCAGTAAAAAGCCAGTGTCTATCCTTGAAAAATCCATTTTCATGAATTTTGTAGAAGTCATTCCAGTATTTATGGGCATTGACCTCATAATCAACTGTAAAGATTCAAGAAAGAATTTTACAAGTCAGGTCTCAAATATTTTATATTTATCTAGTGTCAATTATCCTGCTTCACTAAATGTCATTTTACACTAAAAGTAACCACATGTAGAGCCATAGTCACAGAGCTAAAGGCACTCAAGGTAATTTAGTCCTGTTATTATCATACCTGAATCCCCCTGATTTGTCATTTCCATGGAGTTTGATTTCTGTTGGAACCATCACACAGGGAACTTCCTACCTATCATTCTCCTCTCATATCGCTGGGTGGCTACTGAGAATTGGAAAATTCTAAAATTAAGCAAATCCATAGCATCACACACACACACACACACACACAAATATCTGTCCAATCACTTCTAGTAAGAAGGTTCTATTATTTCTTGGGGCCAAAATAACAACTCTTTTGTATTTGAGGGCAATTACTTTCCCCTCTAAATCTTTTATTTTACAAGCTAAAATGTCCCAGGATCTTGGGTTGTTCAAGTAAACTCAATGGTTACCATGCAATCAGCAGATTTTTGTTAAATATGTCACTCTCTCTGGTTTCCCTTGGCCAGACTTCTCTATTCTGCTTCATGCATCTTTCCTTGAGAAAAGCTCTAAATCCTCAAACCCATCCCGTAAGGAAAAGACACATAAATACTAGCTGTTAATCCTTCCCAACAATATTTAGACTCTGTTCACTTGAAGCTAGCTTCAGTGGCAACTCTCAAGCAACATGTAAATCATGTGGAAAGTACATCCTCTAAGCTAACGTAGCCATACAGTTTCCAAAGGCTAACCACATCCATATAGTACTAGTCAACAAGATTAAAAACTCAATTGCTAAAATTAGTTGTCCTCCCCCCAAGTAAAAAACACGGAAAACCCTAAAGTTAAAACACCCTCTGTGCCCCCAGCAAGGCTTGGTTAAAAAGCGCCCTTTTCCCTTCTGGTTCCTCTCCTCCCCCTCCCGTTCTACTCCCGAGTTTTGCATCAGGCCAGTAACAAAGGACCTCAGCAGCTGCGGTTCGCTGGTCCCTCCGCGAGGCTCGTCCTGTAGTACGCGGGCGGAGATAACCATACCACTGACGCCCACCCGGGCGCACCTTGTTTCTCTGGGCACACCCGCTGACAGCTGTTCTCCTGCACTTTCCTCTCTGCCGCCGCGGCCTGCTCTTCCGACCATTCCACATCGTCCCTGGGAAAACCAAACAGGCAGCTTAGGGGCCTCTCATCTCAGCTGCGGGCAGGGTCAGTAGCCGGACGGGAAGCGCGTCTTCCCTGGGAGGAGCGCGCTTCGGGTAGGGCAGCCGTACTAGTGGCCTGTGGTCAGGGGCTTCTCCAAGCGGCGGGACCGGGGCGAGCCTCAGGCCGGACGAGGGGCAGGGCAGTTACCAGGCATTGTGGTGGAAGACGCGCGCCGGGTCGCTCAAGAACCGGCTCCCGAACTGTTGCCTCTTCCCGCCGAAGGCGGCGGACACACCTTCAGGACACGAGTCGGCCATGGTACCGGAGCCGGAAATGCCTGCTTTCCGTAATGCGAGAACCCCCTCGTGGGCCACGCCCCTTCCTGGACGCCCGGGATCTGGGCGGGAAAAGAGGGAGGCGGGGCGGCCAATGAGTAGGCGAATAGACCTCGCGGAAGGTGTCCGAGCGGTCCGTGCTTTTCCCTGGAGTCGTTTCTTCCCGAGGAGTTGCTGGTGGGCGTGCAGGGTGGGAAGAAAGTGGGAGAGATCCCTCTTGAGCCCCAGTTCAGCGCTGTAATCCTCACAAGTTCCCCGGTTGAGTTGTAAGGAAAAAGCTTGAATCACTCTAAAGGGATGAAGGTACCTAGACCCACTGTGGAGCTGATAGCCAGAGAACTGACGAAGGTAGCAAGCAGCCCAATAACTGGAATTACAAGCGAGCACCACTTCCGTGATCAGCACCATTTATTTATTACTTTTTAAAATCCGTAGCCTGGCTTAACACAGTCAAGATTCTAGGGCTTGGGTGTAATCCCCAGTCCGGGGTGGAGGTGGGGACTGTAACACATACAGTAACACATACAGTCCCCACCAATGGTTTGGAGTATTAATACATTTAGAGCTTTACATTTCTATTTCCAGAACTACTACAAGTGGATTCACAAGAGTCTAGAAATAGGCTGTCAATATAAAACAAGGGCCGGGGCTGGGATTGTGGCTCAGCGGTAGAGCGCTCGCCTAGCACGTGGGCGACCCGGGTTCGATCCTCAGCACCACGTAAACATAAATGCATTGCATTGTGTACAACTAACGCAAATAAATAAATATTTAAAAAAAAAAAAAAAAAAAAAAGGCCCGGCATGGCGACAGCCCGCCTGTAATCCCATTTTCTCTGGAGTCTGAGGCAGGAGGATCTCACGTTGGAGGCCAACGTAGGCAATTGAATGAGATCCTGTTTCAGAAAGGACTGGGGGTGTAGATCAGCAGGCTAGGCCCTGGGTTCAATCCCCAGTACCGAATTTCCCAATCTGTTTATCTGGTTGAGAAGACTTTGAAGAGAAGCGTGATGACTACTACCTAGGAAAGGATTGTTTAATTAGTGTAGTGCTAGACATAGTACATTGGTATTTCATTGCAGATTCTTTGTATAGGTAAACTAGGGAGAGCAACGAGAGAGTACTTTTCCCATTAAAGAAGTGGAAACCCAAAGCTCTCTATCCATGAAGAAAAAGACATGGGTTGATTAAAGAAGAAAAAGAGAGTCAAGAACATAGCCTTTGTTTGAAGACAAAGTACTTTTGTTATTTTCATGGACTTCTGAAGCATTTTGAACAGAAGCTCCATTCCAAAATACAAGTACAAGGATTTCTTTCTATTCTCAAGGCCAGCTGTTTGCAGATAAGGTGGCTGTATTAAATTTATTTTTGACTTCTTCTTTCATCTAAGGGCTGTTTTTCTCCCCTTACCAAAAGCTATTAGTGTTTCCATTCCACAGTTCCACTGCATATTTTTTTTTTTTCTTCTTCTTCTTCTTTTTTTTTTTTTTCCTTTTTGGTACAAGTGATTGAATCCAGGGGCGTTTACCACTGGGCTACATTCCCAGCCACCCTATCACCCCCTTTTTTATTTTTAATTTTGAGACAGGTTCTCCTTAAATTGCTCAGACACTTCGCTTTGAACTTGTGATCCTTCTGCCTCAGCCTCCTGAGTCACTGGGATTACAAGCACAGTCCACCATGCCTGACTTCCACTGCATATTTTCTCTTTAAAAAAAATTTTTTTTTTTAATTTTAAAAGACCATTTTAATTTAGCAGCCAAATGTGAGGCCATTTATTTCCAAAAAAGTGTCTAAATTAACCATCGAATAAAGACATTTCATATTTTTTTTTCCTGTTTTATGTGACCTCATTAGGAGCCTAAAATTTTGTAGTCCAGCAAGTTGAGGGCCTAACCAAGGTCAGTCTAATTGTTTAGAATTACACCACATGAGAGACACAATCATGTTGGAAGAGTCGTGGCTCTACAGGCAGATCCATTTGGGGATGAATCCACTACATATTTTCTTGAAGAGAGCTCCTTTTCTGTCTTTGTTGGAAGTTACTCTACTATTTTCAATAATTAGAGCCATTTAAAATGTCCAACAGTTTGGTTTTTTTTTAATATTTATTTATTTACTTTAGTTGTACACAATGCAATGCATTTATGTTTATGTGGTGATGAGGATCGAACCTGGGCCATGCACGTGCGAGGCGAGCGCTCTGCCGCTGAGCCACAACCCCCGCGCCCCAGTTTGGGTTTTTTTTCTTTTTCTTTTTCTTTTTCTTTTTTTTTTTTTTTTGGTAACGGGGTTTGAACTCAGGGGCACTGGACCACTGGGCCACATCCCCGCTTTTAAATTTTATTTTATTGGAGACAGGGTTTCACTGAGTTGCTAAGTGCCTCACCATTGCTGAGCCTGGCTTTGAACTCAGGATCCTGCCTCAGCCTCCCAAGTGCTGGGATTACCGGCAGCCACCGCACCCGGTTGGGTCTTTTTTGTAGGATGTTTTAAAGTATCCT
Source organism: Tamias sibiricus (assembly GCA_025594165.1). Classification (NCBI taxonomy): domain Eukaryota; kingdom Metazoa; phylum Chordata; class Mammalia; order Rodentia; family Sciuridae; genus Tamias; species Tamias sibiricus. The sequence goes on along the minus strand of CM046660.1, from coordinate 16,946,085 downwards.
AAACTCTATTTTATATAATTATCTTTGGTTGGCTTGTACAACTGAATTTTCTCCAGCTTTTGAAGAATGTGAAATAATTGTTCAGAAGTTTGGAATAACGCTGGGAGTTCTGTGTGACAATATTGAGAACACTATTTCAGAGGAGCTAAGGGTCCCTCTGGTGGTGAGTGATGAGAACTCTTCTAGCTCAGCAGGTGTTATGGGTTCAAAGCTTGTTAAGGTTAAGAACTCTTGTTCTGGATTATTGCCTTGTGTATTAACCCAGGACAAGGGTAATTAATTATTTCATGCTTTTCTTTCAGTTAGTGTCAGTGAGAATTTTGGGCTGTTTAAGCATGAGCTCTCTGTCCGAATGACTGGGGAAGGATCCTGGTGTCCTAATTTGCTCTATTTAGGGTTGCACAGAGGGGCATGGGGATATAGTTCAGTTGGTAGAGTGCTTGCCTTGCCCTGGGTTCGATCCCCAGCACTACCAAAAAAAAAAAAAAAAAAAAAAGTTGCATAGAGCCAGATCATTCTTCTAGCAGCCCTATATAATTCCAAAACCTGGTTTAACAACTTTATTTATTTTGCGGTACTGAGGATTAAACTCCAGGGCACTGTAGCACTGAGATGCATCCCCAGCTCTTTATGTTTTCTTATTTTTTTTTTAAATATTTTTATTTATTTGCTTTTTAGTTGTACACAATGCGTTTTATTGAATGATTTTATTTGTACATGGTGCTGAGGATCGAACCCGGGTCGCCCACGTGCTTGGCGAGCGCTCTACCGCTGAGCCACAATCCCAGCCCCTGTTTTCTTATTTTGAGACAAGGTCTTGCTAAGCTGCCTAGGCTATCCTTGAGCTTGTGATCCTCTTGCCTTAGGTTCCCAAGTTGCTGGTATTACAGGCATGCACCACTATGCTCAGCTTATTTATTATTATTTTTTTAAAAAACATATTTATTCGCTTCTAGTTGTACACAATGCATTTATTTTTACGTGGTGCTGAGGATTGAACCTGGGCCGCGCACGTGCTAGGTGAGTGCTCCACCACTGAGCCACAACCCCAGGCTTTATTTTTATTTATTTATTTATTTATTTTTGATACTGGGGATTGAACTCAGGGGCACTGGACCACTGGGACACTGGGACACATCCCCAGCCCTTTTTTGTATTTTATTAGAGACAGGGTCTCACTGAGTTGCTAAGTGCCTTGCCATTGCTGAGGCTGGCTTTGAACTCGCAATCCTCCTGCCTCAGCCTCCCAAGTGCTGGGATTACAGGCATGTGCCACCGCGCCTGGCTCCCAGCCCTTATTTATTATTTTTTGAGATGGGGTTTTGCTACGTTGCCAAGGCTAGCCTTGAACGTTTTTTTTGTTTGTTTGTTTTGTTTTTTGGTACCGGGGATTGAACCCAAGGGCACTAACCACTGAACAACATTCCCAGCCCTTTTTTATATTTTATTTAGACACAAGGTCTCGCTGATTGGCTTAGGGCCTTGTGTAACACTGCTGAGGCTGGTTTTGAACCTGTGATCCTCCTGTATCTGCCTTCTGAGCCTCTGGGATTACTAACCTTGAACTTCTGGGTTCGAGGAATCCGCCTGCCTCAGCCTCCTGACTAGCTGGGACTATAGGTGTGTGCTGCTATGCCTGGTTTGCAAATATATTTAATTTTTGAAAAATCGGGGGAATGCACAATTATTTTAATGCTATTTCCATAATTGTTTTGGGAGGTCTTAACTACCTTCACTGCTTTTTCCTGGAATTTTATAATTTTACATTATAATTCACTGTCCTCCTCAGTACTAAACATGTCTTTCCTTTTTCTGGATCATATTTGTCTAGAATAATAATGTAAAAGGCATTAGTTCTACCTGGGCATCGTGGCTCATGCTTGTAATCCCAGTAACTCACAAGGTTGAGGCAGGATGATTGTAAATTTGAGGATAGCCGGGTAATTTAGTGAGACCTTGTTTTTTTTTTTTTTTTTTTTTTTTTTTTGTGGTACTGGGGATTGAACTCAGGGGCACTCGACCACTGGGCCACATCCCCAGCCCTTTTTTGTGTTTTTATTAGAGACAGGGTCTCACTGAGTTGCTAAGTGCCTCGCCATTGCTGAGGCTGGCTTTGAACTCGCGATTCTCCTGCCTCAGCCTCCCAAAGTGCTGGGATTACAGGCGTGCGCCACCGTGCCCGGCTGAGACCTTGTTTTAAAATAAAATAAAAAGGGTTGGGGATGTAACTTAGTGGTGGAGCGCTTGCCTAGTATGTGTGAAGCCCTGGGTTCAATCCCTAGTAATACACACACACACACACACACACACACACATGTATGCACACGCGCACACACAGAAACTAAAATGTCTGGGGGTGTAGCTCAGTGTTAGAGCAAACTTGAGTTCAATTCCAGTACCAAAAAAACAAACAAACAAAAAACAAAAAACCCCAAAACTATTTGTTCTAGAATAGTGTTTAGTTTCTTGGTCTTGCATCTTTTTCAGTAAATATGAATTTGGCTACTACTGTTCAAGAAACCTATAGGGGCTGGAGATGTAGCTCAGTGGTAGAGTGCTTACCTAGCATGTGTGAGGCACTGGGTTCAATCTCAGCACTGCATATAAATAAATAAAGTTTCACCAACAACTAAAAAGAAACCTACAAATAGGAATTATCTTGCAAATGATTCATAACTGATCATGAACTACATAAGTTTAAAGCAAACTGTAATATTCAGAGAATTAGTTGTAGCTCCCTTTTTCCATTTATTATTCCAAATTGAGGATGTATAAAGTCCTCTGTGACCTTTTAATCTCTTTTATTAAATTGTCTTTTATTAAATTTTATTAAAACATGATCTCACTAAGTTGTATAGGGCCTTGCTAAGTTGCTGAGGCTGGTCTCAAACTTTTGTATAGGGCTGGGGGGCGTAGCTCAGTGGTAGAGAACTCGCCCAACGTGTTTGAGGCCCTGAGTTAGGTCACCAACACTGGACAGCATGGTGGTGGGGGAGCATTTGTACCATATGATGATTGGGGTGGATTAACCACACACCTGCAAATCAGTAAATCAGTTTCTTGGATAATTCTTACAAATAGAGGATTTTGTTCCTTACATTTTTAGATCAGAATTAGCACTGGAAACACTTTTGCTATCTTGACTGCAGATTAAAAGGTTAGTATAAACTGGGTGTGGTGACTCACACCTGTAATTTGGATTTGGGAGACCGAGGCAGAAAGATCAAAAGTTTGAGACCAGCCTCAGCAACTTAGCAAGGCCCTATATAACTTAGTGAGACCATGTTTTAAAATAAAAAATAAAAGGGGTTGGGGATGTGGCTCAGTGATAAAGTGCCCCTGGGTTCAATCCCAGCTACCAAAAAAAAAAAAGTTGATTAATGTTGGTACAATCCAAAAATTGTCTATGATCAGCTCTCAAGAAGCATAGAAAAATGCCCTAAGAACTATAAGAGTGGAGCTGGGCATGGTGGCACATACCTCCAGTAGCTTGGAGACTGAGGCAGGAGGATTGCAAGTTCAAAGGCAGCCTCAGCAACTTAACAAGACACTGTTTCAAAAGCAAAAAACAGATTGGGGATGTGGCTCAGTGGTTGAGTGCCCCTTGGTTCAATCCCTGTTACCAAAAGGGAAAAAAAAAAAAAAAAAAAAAAAAAAACTACAGGAGTGGAACTAGGAAGAATAAAAATGTAACAGATGATACACACTTAAACATTATTAAAATAGGAAATTTTATGTAATGTACATTTTACCACAATAAAAATTACAATCTTCCCAATAACTTGTACTACAGTTATATATTTGTTTCTTCATTAGATATGTGTTGTTCAGTAGCAAAGGTAATGCATGAGATCAGGTATGGGTAGGAGCAAGCCAAGTGACAGGTATGCAGGTATGTGGCTAAGAGGACTTAGGAACATCCAAATTTAATTACCATTCCTCTGAGGGGTGGTGGTGGTGACATTATTCCCTGAAATGGAAGGGTTATTGTCACGCGCTGCCTCTAACCACTTCCACGAACATTGGAAAGCCTAGTCCCATTTATAGTCAGTTACTCAGATGCTTACCTGTTTTTTGACTTTCAGGCTGAGGCCCTGGCAGTTTTAAGCCAGGTTGGAGCAGCAGAGTGTAGCTGGAACTAACAGTGTGGCATCTACTTATCAAAGATTTAGGAAAGGGAAACCATTTTATGACTTATAAAGTTTTTTTTTACTGGCCAGAATCCAAAAGATGGCAAAATTTCCAGCTGATAAGAATGTACTAAAGGAAGAAATAATAATTTTGATAACTGAAAAAGTTTTTGATGAGCTGTTTAAAAAATGTAGAAATTTCATCGTTGAAACACTTTGAAACATTTTCGTTTTCTTTTTCTTCCTGTCTCTTTGTCACCTTCACTGGCATCCGATGCGGAAGAGAATCGGGAGTTATGTGGGGAATTTTTATTGGTGTAGGCATCATGTAACCGTAAATCCTTAGGAGAAAGTAATTCTTGGCAAACGTTCCAGGACCATGTGTAAGTAGAAAAGGTGTCATAAAAAGACTCGTTTTTAGTTTCTATTCCAATCAGATCCCCTCGTATCTTCTGCCAGAGATTTAACATTTCTTTCCGATGTGCAAGGGCAATTCCTAAATTATAGTTATCTGTGGCTCTCTTTACCTGCAATGAGAACGTAGTTTACTGTAGTTATTGCCAAATATCTTTGACTTGTGGACCACAATTATAGTAGCCCAAGAGTTATGTATTTGAGAATCATTGAATCTGTACATTAGGAAGTGCCTCTGAAGGACATGTGAGCTAAGAGTTGCTGGACAATCAAAATGCATTGCTTAGGAATAATGAGATAATAAGAAATTTTATAAAAATAAAATGGACTAAAATAGGGAGAAGCATGGGATGGAGATAGGCTGAATTGAGTACCAATTATATTTCCTAGGACAGGAGAACCATCTGGGAAAAGAGTTGAGCTAAGTCCTTAAGGATTTGGTAATTTTGAGGGAGTGAGTGGTGATTGGAAGGTGTTCCAGGGAGGAGACAGAATAAACAAAGGCTGAAATATACAGTCAGCATCCTGGAATTGATCAGAGGATTCAGGCACTTTGGTATTGCTGGATTGTCACACTGAACGTGGGAGGGAAAGCTGGTCATGGTGACACACACCTTTCATCCCAGTGACTCCAGAGGCTGAGGCAGGAAGAGCACAAGTTGGAGGCCAGCCTTGGCAACTTAGCAAGACCCTGTTTTCTCAGGTAAAAAATAAAAATGCTGGTGATGTGGCTCATGGTAGAATGCCTCTGGGTTCAATCCCCAATACCAGAAGAAAAAGCGGGGGGGGGGGAAGTGGGAGGAGGGATGGAATGACAATGGAGAACCAGCTGACTCTTAGACTTAATCTTGTAAATCAGGGATCTCAGTATGGTTGGGGAGAGTCCTTTCCTTGTGAAAATCATGTTGTAGTGAGATGAATCCTTCAATGTGTGAAGTAGAAAATTGAAAAAGCCTGCCATGGCTGAGAGGGAAGCCTTCACATTTTACCAGGATAGTGACATGGTTGGATCTTCATGTCAGATCATTAGTAGCAATGTGGAGAATGGTTGCAGGGGAGCAGCTACACGGCTAAGGACAGTGGGTTGTAGGCTGTTATACAGGTGAGACCTGTAGAAGGCCTTGACTAAGGCAGAGGTAATAGGGATGGAATAAAGATAGGTTTCAAAAATTTCCCAGGATGAGAGGGGCTGGGTTTGGTGATTGGTAGATGTGAGGAATGAGGAAAAAAGCAAAAATTAAGCATGGTTCCTGGCCTTAAAGCTTCAGTGACTGAGTGGATTCTGTATCAACAACTGAGATATAGAATCCCTAGGGAGAGCCAGTTTGCTGCAGAAGATGAGGAATTGGTTAGGACATGCTGAATTTGATGTGCTGTGAGACAGCATAGAGGTGGTACTTTTTTCAGGTGATCATTGAGACATAGTACAGGAAAAAAGTCTGGGCTTGGGACAAATTTAAGTATCAGTATATGGGTGATGGCTGAAACAAGGAAGGTAGATTGAAATAGCTCAAAGAATATCACTCTAGCTATTCCTTTACCTGATACAGAGATGCCAGTGTTCTGCTGTGACTGGATTACAAGAATGTCTAACTATTGATCTCAAGCTTCTTAGCCCTTGGGGCAGCTGGTGCCCCAGGAATGGAGGCCTCTGGCTATGTGCAGCTTCCATTTACTCTAGTGTGCATGTGTAACATGATGAGAAGAGTTGGGAGTTCACTCCCTTGTTTCTGTGGTATGTACTACAGAACACACATAGTTCATTTATCCCAACCCATTACTACTGTCTATTTCCTTCACCATGACTTCTACCCTTACTCCAAACTTACGGAGGGTAAGTAAATTAAATTGTTTTTCTCTCTGTGACGTCTCCTGATCTCAGAGCTCCTGGATAAACATTACTGAACAAAGGTAATGGATGAGTGTAAATAGTGGGAAAAGCAGTAGCATGGGACTAGAAAACTAGGAAATATCAGTACTTAAGGGACTAAGAAAAAAAAAACAGGAAAAGGACACAGAACTACAAGGATAACTGCAGATGCAGTATGTAAAGGCCATAGGAAATAGAAGTGTGGGAGGAGAGCTTGATCACTAGTATCAAGTGCAGAAGGAACAGGAGGCTGACGCAGTAGGATCACAAATTCAAGGTCAACCTTGGCAACTTAGTGAGTCCCTGTCTCAAAAAATAAAAAGGGGTGGGTTGTAGCTCATTGGTAGAAAGCCTCTGGATTCAATTCGTAGTATGGCCAAAACAAAGAAAAAATGCAGAAAGGAAGTGGCATTAAGTAATTGTATCCTACTCTTTTTCTGTGGGGTACAAAAATTGCTAAGAAGTCAGGACATAAAACTAGAGAGGAAGCATAGAGTTGTTAAAAGTGTATATTCTGGAGCCATTCTCCTAATGTTTATAATCCTTAATCTGTTCCTTACTAGCTTAGTGCCTTAACCTTTTTATGCACAACTGTAAAATGACAAGGAATAATAACAGTACTTATCTCAAAGGTTTGTTGTGATAAATAAATGAATCAGTACCTGCAGCGCACTTATAGACTATTTGTATAGCACTATGTCTTAGAAAGTACCTTTAAGCTATTGTTAACACTGTTAGTTGCTATAACGATGATGTTTTCATTCATCTCAATTCTGAGTACATCATTCATGGTGACAGTGGATTTATAACCTTAATTTGTTTGCTATTTCCAGCATGAAACAAATGAATGTTACAGAACCGATACTAGGTATACCTACAGAGGTGATTACCAGGATGAATTCTAACATTTAACATTTAACATTTGAATCTGTTTGATTATAGAGCAAGAAATGTTGTCATTACAGTAGATAAAAATGAGAAACCATCATGTCTCATTTAAATTTTTTTTGTACTAGGAATTGAACCCAAGGATGCTACACCATTGAGCTACATCCCCTGTCCTTTTTATTTTTTATTTTGAGACAGAGTCTTGCTAAGTTACCCAGAGTGTCCTTGAACCCATGCTCCTCCTGCCTCAGCCTCCCAAGTTGCTGGGATTACATATGTGTGTCACCATGATCATCTTTCTATCTTGTTTCATTTTAAAGACAGGGAGCAGATAAAAATGCTCTTGGGTTTATGGGGCAGTATTGAAATGGAAAATATTTTTGTTAATATGGCTAGGAAGGCATTCAACTGTGATCACTCACGTCCTGTTTAATAGCAGCTGCATCAGCCACTGTCCAAGTATGCTTTTTCTTGAGTATTTGGTTGATGGCGAGGATGTCATCTGAATAGTTTGAAGAAACGGTGATAGGCTTTATGTTTGCTGCCTTTATGTACATTTAAAAAAGAAGATTAGCAATACATTTTAGTTTGAACTATACATTAAAGATACAATAAACAAAAGTATATTTCAGTATGAGAAAATTTGCATATGAGTTATAAGGTTATTGTTAAACTATTTGTCAGTTGTGTTGGAGCCCCTAGCATAGTGCCACATATAAATTGGGCATTTAGTAAAGGTTCTTTAATAATGACAAAACCTACTTATAAGAGAAATATAGATCAGATGGCTTATGGACTGGATAGGAGGATAAAGAGGAACTAACTCCATCCTAACCAAAGCACCAAAAACTGAGGTACCCTACCTCTACAGAGTACAACCTCTGTTATTTCCAGACTTCTGACAGGCAACCCATGTCTGTTTCCCCTGTACTGTGCTACTGAACAGTTGCTAGTGGAAATTACATATACTGCTTGTTCTTTTTGAAAATGTCTTATCATGTAGTCCTATCCAGGCCTTTAGTACTGCTTGACATTCCCTTTCTTCATTCACTCTTATCACTCTTACAGTGTTCACAGTGGCTGCTGGGGCCAGATCTTCAAACTTCCTCAACTGAGGATTTTGGCTCTTTTTCTGTTTGTGGTATTGGGGATTAAACCCAGGGTTTTACGTGCTAGGCAAGTGCTCTACCACTGAACTACATCTCCAGCCATTTTTAAAATATTTATTTATTTGTTTTAGTTGTACACAATGCCTTTTATTCTTACGTGGTGCTGAGGATCGAACCTGGGCCGCGCACGTGCTACCACTGAGCCACAACCCCAGCCCTTTTATGTATTTTATTAGAGACAAGGTCTCACTGAGTTGCTAAGTGCCTTGCCATTCATTGCTTAGGCTGGCTTTGAACTGGAGATCCTCCTGCCTCAGCCTCCCAAGTGCTGGGATTATAGGTATGCGCCACTGTGCCCTGCTGAAGTATATAATATATTAGGCGGTAATAAATGTTATGGAGAAAATCAGGGAAGTGGATGGGGTTTTGGAGGCTGTGAATTTTTTATTTTTTAAAATTTATTTATTTATTTATTTATTTATTTATTTATTTATTTATTTATTTATTTATTTTTTGTACCAGGGATTGAACCAGGGCACTTAACACTGAGCCACATCCCCAGCCCTTTTTTATATTTTAGAGACAGGGTCTTGCTGAGTTGCTAAGACTGGTTTTGAACTCACAATCCTTAGGCCTCAGCTTCCTGAGCCATTGGGATTACAGGAGTATACCACCACACATGGCCTAATTTTTTTATTTTGTTTTTTGAGACAAGGTCTGACTATATTGTTTAGGGCCTCTCACTAACATCTGAGGCTGGCCTTAAACTTGTGATCCTCCAATCTCAGCCTCCTGAGTTACTGAGATTAGAGGTGTGCACCATTACAGGTGTGATTTTATTTAAATATTTGTTAAAATTATTGCGATGAAAATTTGTATAACATAAAATTATCCATCTGAAGTAAACAATAAGTGGCATTTAGTACATTAGCAATGTGGGGACTGTGATTTTAATATGATTGTTATGGGGACATTCTGAAATGACATTTGAGACAAGACCTGAAAGAGGTGAGGGACAGAGCTATGCCAATGTCTAGGTAACAGCATTCAAGCAGACGGAAGAACAAAGCTAGAGTGTGAGATGGAAGCAAGTCTGATGTGTAAGGCATAGTAAAGAGACCTTGCAGGTGGAGTGAAGTGTGCTGGAAGGTGAGCAGTGGGAAAAGAGATTGTTGGATATGCAGTGAGGGTCTAGAGCAGTGATGTCAATAGCACTTTTCACAATGATGGAAATGTCCTATTTTTGCACCATCTAATATGGTATCCGTTTGCCACATATGGCTATTGAGCATTTGAAATGTGGTTAGTATGACTGAGGAACAGGATTTGTAATTTTATTAATTTAAATGTTAATAGCTACTAGTGGCTGAAGGCTTAGACTTAGATTTTGTAGGATCTAAATTGTTACAAAGATTTTGTTTTTTATCTCTGGGTGATATGAAAAGCTGTGGGAGGATTTCAAGTTGAATTTAACAGCCATTTTGGTTGGTGTATAGAGAACAGATTGAAAAGGACGAAAGTAGAAGCTAGGGGACCATATAGCAAGCTATTGGTGCTTTCTCTATTAAAATTATTAGCACATAGTGTGCCCTCAAAAAACAAACTATTTGGGGTTGGGGTTGTGGCTCAGAGGAAGAATGCTTGCCTAGCATGCCTGAGGCACTGGGTTCGATTCTCAGCACGACATAAAAATAAAATAAAGGTATTGTGTCTACCTACAACTAAAAAATAAAATGTAAACAAACAAACAAAAAACCCAACAAACTATTTGTATTATAATTTTTTTTCATCCAAAGGGGCTAGGAGCGTAGCTCAGTGGTAGAGTATGTATGCTTAGCATGTTTGACGCTTGCTCTGGGTTTGATTCCTAGCACCAAATCAAACCAAGCAAAATAAAAAATAAAAATAATGGGCTAGGCTTTGTTTTAGTGCTAGAGATACTTAACAAAAGAAATAAGTTTCTTGTTTACATGAACTTTATATTCTAGTTGGAGAAACTAACTGTAAAAATAATGAAAGGGGGGGAGACTCAATGTTGGGACATACTTTTTTTATAGGGGAATTTTTTTATACCTTTATTTTATTTGTTTGTTTTTATGTGCCTCACACATGCTAGGCAAATGTTCTACCACTAAGCTACAACTGTAGCCCCTTGGCACATAAATTCAAAGAGGGATGAGTGTCCTCTTATTTCCGTCCTATCAGTGACATGTGCCTGGGTGTGACTTTGGGGACATAAAGTAAAAGTTTGGCCTCAAGGTAATTTGTGACAGTGATATCCCTCCAGTATCACATAAAAACCCTATGTCTGAAGGGTCATTTAGTGATTTCATAATGATGTGAACCAAACATGGACCTCTGGAACTCAGACATGCCCCTACAGGCTGGGCTGGTTTCTAGACCAATCTCAATTCTGTTGCTCAAGCAGGGAGGCCTGCAACCAATCTGGGGTAAGGCCAGAGCTTCCTGAGAGAATACCTCTGAAAACATGAGCCATATTTACCTGTGACCTTAAAACTAATGAGGACAAAATATACAGGGAAAAATCAGTTAGAGACAATAGAGCTTAAAGCTGGGCCAGAAGGTACAGCTGGGATTCTGGTCAAGGTCAGAATGGTCCTTCCTCATAGCATTGCTTAATTCGTATGGACCTGGTCCTCCCATCCCATGGTATCTGGCCAACTACAGTCTTGAGATGGTCAAGGGAATCCACAATATAGCTTCTAGTCCCTGAGACAGTGGGGGAGCAGTGGAGATAGACTTCAGGCCTTTTAGTGTTATTATTCTTAAATTCCGAATTTAGGATTGTCATTTTTCAGTAAGCCTTAACAATTTGTTGAAATTAAATGAAAAATTTACATCTGGGCTTATATTTAGGAATGTGGTTATGGAATCTGATTTGAAATATAATGACTAAAATTAAAAAGCATGTTATTAGTTCTGTTAAGTTTGTACTTAAAAATGTAAGATTTAAATTAGCTAATGTGACATAACCTTAATCTCACCTGTGTTTTCCAGTCTTTTTTATGGAAAAAATAGTCCTCAAAGAAATTCAGAGGCTCCTTTCTCTTGAGCATTTCTAATTTTTGTATGTCTCTGAATGGCTTTCCCATCACCACCCCATCCACATTAGGAAACAATGGAAAGATGGGTATTTTTGAATATGGGCTATCTGAATGGAAATTGCATCCTGAAAAGATAAAAACAAAAATGGTATCACTAACAACATAAGAAGTTCCCATAAAAGACAAATGTGGTGCCTATTTTGCTTTTTGTCTATTCTCTTATTGGCCATGGCCCTTCTTCTTCACTTTCCTGTTCCTACTCCACACCCATCTGCAGACTTTAGGCTTCCTCCAGGAATCTGAAGACTCAGGTGAAGTCTTTGCATCCAAATGTATCTGTGTGATACATTTGCATCCAAGTGTATCTGTGTGACAGAGAGTAGCTACTCAGAAGAGTCTCAGGCCCTGCTCTTGGCCTCTAGTATTTATTTCTGAGTACTCATATAAATAAATCCTTTTAAAAAGTGGGAAGGGAACAAATGGCTCTTACTCTTGAGCTCTTCAAGAAATTTAAATAAATCATTTTCTTTCATTATTGCAGCCCGGGCAGCATTAGCAAAGGCAGCGGTGCTTGAGCTTGGAGGTGTGCATATATCTGGCCTAAGTCTCCTTTTTCCATATTTGCTAGAATGGAGACTCCACAATATTTCTCCACCGACATCCTGGAATTTTCTTCGGAAATAGCTAAAAAAAAAGAAAAAGTAGTTCAGAAATGGATAAAAAGAATTATAGGACAAAAAAGAAAAAGAAAGTTTAATTATAAGTTATATATGCTGAATAAATTTATTTTAAATTGAATTTGCATAATCATTCAATAATATTTGAGTGTCTAGTCCTCTGACATTTATAGAATATCTACTGATACTTTCCACAGGCCTTTTCCTTTTTTTTTTTGGTTCTGGGGATTGAACCTAGCAGTGCTTTCCCACTGAGTTACATCCCCTACCCTTTTTTGTTTTATTTTAAATTTTTGAGACAGGGTCTCACTAAGTTGCTGAGGGCCTCATTAAATTGCCTAAACTGACTTTGAACTTGTGATCTTCCTGCTTTAGCCTCCCGAGTAGCTGGGATTACAGGTGTGTGCCACTGCACCAGCTTCCGTGCGCCATTTGACTATTTTATATCTGTAGCCCTTAGTCTTTGGTTTCCCTTCCTCTTCCCCAAGACTTCATGGTCTTATGTAGAAAAATACTTATTAAGACCATTGACAAGGGCTGGGGTTGTGGCTCAGTGGTAGAGTGCTTGCCTAGCAAGTGTGAGGCACTGGGTTCGATCCTCAGCACCACATAAAAATAAATAAAATAAATATATTGTATCCATCTACAACTTGACAAATATTTAAAAAAACGACCACTGACAAACTGGATGTGGTTGTACACACTGTAATTCCAGGTGCTCTGGATACTGAGGCAGGAGGATCACAAGTTGGAGGCTAGCTTCAGCAAGTTAGTGAGATCCTGTCTCAAAATGAAAATAAAAAGGGCTGAGGATGTAGCTCAATATTACAGTACCCCTAGGTTCAATCCCCAGTACTGAGAGAGAATATTGTTTAATTTCCATATATTTGAACAATTTCTAAAGTTCCTTTTTGTTGATTTTTAGTTTTCTTTCCTAGAGAGAATACATACTATGATTTCAATATTTTTGAATTTTTGAGACTTGTTTTGTGGCCTAACACATGTTATATGCTGGAGAATGTTCTATGTGCTGATGAGAAGAATGTATTCTGTAGCTGTTGAATGAAAGGTTCTGAAAATATCTGTTAGGATCATTTGTCCCATAATATAGTTTAAGTCTGATGTTTCTTTGTTGATCTTTTTGTCTGGATGTTCATTGATGAAAGTGGTATGTTGAAGTCCCTATTATTGTAAGAGAATCTCTTCTTTTAGATCTAATCATTTTTGTTTCATATAATTGGGTGCTCCAGCTTGGGTGCATATATATTTACAATTATTGATTCCTTTATGAGTATAGAATGACCCTTATTTATTTATTTATTCTTATATAATGACCTTTTTAATTTTTTTACAGTTTTTGACTTTAAAGTCTGTTTCATCTGATTTAAGTGTAGATACTTATACTCTCACTCACTTCTGGTTTCCATTTGCATAGTATATCTATTTCCATTCTTTCATTTTCAGTGTATGTGGGTCTTTACTAAGTCAGTTTCTTTTAGGCAGGATTATCCTTGGGTCTAGGTTTTTTTTTTTTTTAAATCCATTCAGACAGTCTATATCTTTTTTTTTTTTTTTTTTTTTTTTTTTTTTTTTTGTTCCAGGGATTGAACTCAGGGGCACTCAACCTCTGGGCCACATCCCCAGCCCTTTTTTGTATTTTATTAGAGACAGGGTCTCACTGAGTTGCTAAGTGCCTCGCCATTGCTGAGGCTGGCTTTGAACTTGCGATCCTCCTGCCTCAGCCTCCCAAGTGCTGGGATTACAGGTGTGCGCCACCGCGCCCGGCTAGACAGTCTATATCTTTTAGTTGGGTGATTTTTAAAAATTTTTAATTTTTTTATTAGTTATTGATGGACCTTTATTTATTTATTTGCTTATATGTGGTGCTGAGAATTGAACCCAGTGCCTCACACATGCTAGGCAAGCGCTCTACCACTGAGCCACAACCCCAACCCCTTAATTGGGTAATTTAATACCCAGTTTTTGTCTTGGAAAGCTTTTATTTCTCTATAATTTCTGAAGTATAGCTTTGTTGTGTATAGTATTATTTACTTTCAGCATTTTGAGTAAATCATTCCATTCTTTCCTGGCCTGTAAGATATTTACAGAGAAGTCTGTTGTTAATCTAATGGGGATTCCCTTATATGTGACTTGATGTTTTTCTTTTTTCTTTCTTTCTTTGTTTTTTTTTGGAATTCTCTGTCTTGTACTTTGACAGTATGACTGTAACATGTCTTGGAGAGGATCTTTTTTGGTTGAATCTATTAGAGATCCTTTGAGCTTCCTAGACCTGGATGTCCATATCTTTCTTAAGATTTGGAAAGTTTTCAGCAATTATTATTATTATTTTATTTATTTATTTATTTATTTATTTGTTTATTTATTTATTTATTTATTTTGGTACTGGGGATTGAACTCAGGGGCACTGGACCACTGGGTCACATCCCCAGCCCTTTTTTGTATTTTATTTAGAGACAGGGTCTCACTGAGTTGCTAAGTGCCTCACCATTACTGAGGCTAGCTTTGAACTCGCGATCCTCCTGCCTCAGCCTCCCAAAGTGCTGGGATTACAGGCGTGCGCCACCGCGCCCGACTATTATTATTTTTTAAATATTTATTTACTTTAGTTGTACAGAATGCAATGCATTTATGTTTACGTGGTGCTGAGGATCAAACCCAGGCCGTGCACGTGCGAGGTGGGCGCTCTGCCACTGAGCCACAACCCCAGCCCTATTTATTTATTTATTTTTTTAGTTTCTTTTCTATGCCTTTTCCCTTTTCTTCTCCTAGAACACTCATAATGCCAGAGTTTTCTTAATTAATGTTACCTGAAGTCTCTAAAGGCTTGCTTTTTTTTTTTTTTTTTTTTTTTGGTACTGGGGACTCAGTGGCTCTACCACTGAGCCACAACCCCAGCCCCTTTATTTTTAATTTTGAGACAGGGTCTCACTAAGTTGCTTAGGGCCTTGCCAGGTTGCTTAGGCTGACCTAGAACTTGCAAACCACCTGCCTCAGCCTCCTGAGTTTCTAGGATTCCAGGTGTATGCCACCACAACCAGCTTTTCATTCTTTTTTTTTTTTTTTTTTTAAGTACTGAGGATTGATGGGCTGGGATTGTAGCTCAGCGGCAGAGCCTCGCCTCGCACGTGCGCGGCCCGGGTTCGATCCTCAGCATCACGTAAACATAAATGCATTGCATTCTGTACAACTGAAGTAAATAAATAAATATTTAAAAAAAAGTACTGAGGATTGAACCTAGGAGTGTTCTACCACTTGAGTGACACTCATTGCCCTATTTTTTTATTTTCCTAGTCCTTTAAAATTTTTTATTTTGATACAGGGTTTCACTAAGTTGCCTAGGCTAGCCTCACACTTGTAATCCTCCTGCCTCAGCCTCCTGAGTAGCTAGGATTATATGACACTATGCCCAGATCTCATTGGTTCTTTTAAATAATTTGTTTATTGGCTTTTTAAAAATGATCTGTATCTCTTTGCTGAATTTCTCATTTATATTATATAGTTCTGTTGAAGTGCCTATCTGTATTCTCTTAAATTTCATTGAGTTTTCTTAAATTCATTCTTTTGAATTGTCAGGCAGTTCATTGTTTCCTTTTCTTTGAGGCCTGTTGCTAAAGAGTTATTGTGTTCCTTTGGAGGTGTCATGTTACCTTATCTTCCATGCTTCTGGTGAATCTGGCAAGGCAGTTGTCTCTATCAATTTTGTAGGGTGGATTTGTAGTAAAAGACTTTTCTGCTGGTGATATGTGCTGTAGTGTCTGTCAATTGGATATACTATGTTGACTTTGGTTCTAGGTGGATGCTTTAGTGTAGTGTCCATCTAGTTTCTTCAGCTGTGGTCCATGTCTGATTGGAGTTTCGTTTCTCACTTTCCCTTGGGCATTGTCTTAAACAATTTTAATCTCCTTAGGAACCAGACAATAACAAGATGATCAGGTAATTAACAACTAAATAAGATAACCAGATAAATAACAACCCCAATCCAATTTCAATAAAAACACTAATATCAGCTAACATTTCCTGTATACTTACTGGGTGTGAGAGGAAGCATAGGGAATAGATAAAAGCATGGGTTCTGGAATCAGGCTGCTAAAATCCAAGCATCACTTACTCTTGGGCAAGTTATTTAACTAGCCTGTACTTCAGGATTTGTTTGTTTTTTCACACCAGGGATTGAACCCAGAGGTGTTTAACCACTTAGCCACACTTCCAGCCCTTTATATTTTTTCTTTTGAGACAGATTCTTGCTAAGTTGCATAGGGTCTCATTAAGTTGCTGAGGTTGGTTTTGAATTTGTGGTCCTCCTGCCTCGGACTCCTGAGTTGCTGGGATTACAGGTGTGCACCACTGTGCCTGGCTGTTTTTTTCATTATAAAAATTGGGGTGATAGTATATTCTCATTAGGAAGGTGAGGTTTAAAATCAATGATATATATATATGTATATATATATATATATATATAAGCATATATATATGCTTAGTGTAATTATTTCCTCATAATATAACATTTATTGAGCTTTATAATGCACTAAGTACTTCACATATCATGTGTTTTCATATATCATTCCTACAACTTTCCTTTAAGGCAGGCATTGTTATCTTCCTCATTTTATAGATGAGGAAATTGAAACTGAGAGGTTAAGTGCCAAATTTGTGTACCAACAGCAGGCATTTAATATATATATTTAATAAATTATATCTAAATAACTGAATTAAATTAATAATACCAGGTGCAGTGGCACATGCCTGTAATCCCAGCCACTCAGGAGGCTGAGGCAGGAGGATTGCAAGTTCCAGACCAGCTTGGCCACTTAGGGAGAACCTGTCTCAAAGTAGAAAAGGGCTGGGGATGTAGCTCAGAGCTAGAGTACCCTGGGTTTAATCCCCAGTACCCTCCCACCAAAAAAAAAAAAAAAAAGTCTTTGAACTGGAGATAAATGAAAAGTAGAATTTTGTGCACCCTTCTCTGGTAATACAGGCTATTATAATATAAGAATATTTTTACCCTTTTGGTAGTATTCTGTATTTTTAAGTCTTAAGTATGATACCAGAAAATTTTGAAGAATATGAATTTAACATATTGATAATGGCAGCATTTAATGTCTATAATACAATGATAAAAATAGATTGAAGAAATTTATTAGTAGTGCTATTTGCTGGAATAAATTGACACACTTGGCTATGAGAATGTTTTCTCATCCTTTCTACTCAAGTCTAATTCTGGCCCCATGCTAGTCCAGACTACCTTGGGAAGTCTGAACTTGCTACACCTCTCAAAGTCAGAGGGCCTGTTGAGAGCCTGTGATAGTTTTAGTGGGTATGGGAGTGTCTTATATTCCACACTGATTTTCATGCCACTTCAAATCATTTCTGCACACCTTTAATCCCAGCAAATCTGGAGGCTGAGACAGGAGGATGGTAAATTCAAGGTCAGCCTCTGCAATTTAGTGAGGCCCTAAGCAACCTAGTAAGACTCTGTCTCAAAATAAAAAATGAAAAGGAGGGAGGGGAGGAGGCAAGGGGATAGGAATAATGGCAGACTGAGTTATCTATGATTACCCTAAATACATGTATGAAGACACAATTGTTGTAAAAATACTTTATATTAAACCAGCAACTCGAAAAATTGTGCTCTTTATATGTAATATGAAATGAAATGTACTCTGCAAACGTGTATAACAAATTAGAATAACAAAAAATAAAAAAATGAAAAGGGCTGGGGATGCAGCTCAGTAGTAAAATACCCCTGGGTTTAAATCCCCAGTACACACACACACACACACACACACACACACACACAAATTCATCCCTGAAAAAGTCTTATTCTTCTGGGATTCTCTGGTGTCAGGTAGAGGAAGATGAACTTTCTTGGATGTCTTAGGCCCACAGTGGGGTCCTGGTTTGTTTGAACTCAGCCTTGCAATTTCAGAGCTGGGCAGGAATGTTGTGACACGTGACCATTTGCTTAGATACCTTCTCCTGTGTTTTGGGCCGTACCTCATGGAGTAGGATGTTAGTGAGATATCCTTATAAGTGCTTCTGAGAAGGTTGTTCTTGTCTCTTTCCTAGCCACTTACCTTACTATTTCCATTATAGCCTTTCTGGGTAGGGCTGAAGTCTCTACAAGCTTTGATAGGATTTCAAATAATAGGATCCCCGGGTTGCCAGTTAAATCTAAATAGGATTTCTTGTCTGGAACTATGGAAGGGGAAACATAGATTTCAAAATGCATTCTGAACAAATCATCCATCAAAAAATAATAAAAAGATAGTCTTTTTACTGAGTATTTCTTATAATAACATCAAGCAAGGGACTAGAGATATAGTAATCATTAAAATTTTGTTCTAGCCAGGTGCGGTGGTGCACGCCTGTAATCCCAGCACTTTGGGAGGCTGAGGCAGGAGAATTGCAAGTTCAAAGCCAGCCTCAGCAATGGCAAGGCACTTAGCAACTCAGTAAGACCCTGTCTCTAAATAAAATACAAAAAAGGGCTGGGGATGTGACCCAGTGGTCAAGTGCCCCTGAGTTCAATCCCCCGGTACCACACACACACAAAAAAATTTTGTTCTAATTGGTAAAAGTTCATTTTGGTTTACTTGACCAGAGTAATCATCAAATATAAAAATACTTTTAGTTCAATGACTTTTAAATAAATATAGTAATACTTTTAACATAAACATGAACTGTATGTTCTTCTAGGCAAAGAAATTGTTGATAAACTTATCTCTGGTTTGCAGGAGAACTCCCACTACTATCAAAGTATTTGCAAACAGTAACTTTTCTTTATTTTAAGGGCAATTCATAATTTAGGAATGGATATGTTTTCAAAACTGTGTGAAATATTTGGAATTTGGAATGTATTTATCCTAGAAAACATGATATGAATAGTGATTAGATTTTCCAAGGAAGCTTGTTAAGTTCATAAATAAGCCATGAAAGTACAAATAACAGAATTTCAAGTATACCTATAGAGAATTTATAGCCTTGTGTGAGAAAATGCTCTTTAACCTCTAGCAGACTTTCACAAGGGTAGAGGCATCATCAGAGTGAAGATGTGCTTTTTCTTTTCTTTTTTTTTTTTTTGGTACCAGCGATTGAACTTGGGGTGCTTAACCACTGAACCACATCCCCAGCCATTAGTTTTTCTTTTGATATGAGGTCTCACTAAGTTGATAAGGATGGCCTTAAACTTGCCATCCTCTTGCCTCAGCCTCCTGAACTGCTGGGATTGCAGGCATGTGCCACCATGCCTAGCTAAGAAGTATTTTTAAAATTTATTTTTTAAATTTGTTCTACTTAGTTGTACATGACAGCAGAATGCATTTCAATTCATCATACACAAATGGAGCGCAACAGGGTTTGTTTATCTCATTCCATCATCTTTCCTACCCCAATGAAGGAGGTTTTTTTTTTTTTTTTAAGAAGAGTATATTATCAGCCAGGCACTGTGGCACATGTATATAACCCAATCAACTTTGAGGATCATAAATTTGAGATCAACCTTAGCAACTCAGTGAGGCCCTAAGGAAATAAGCAAGACCCTGCCTCAAAACAACAACAACAACAACAAACTGGGGATGTAGCTCAGTGGTAAAGTACCCTGGTTCAATCCCTAGTACCAAAAAATAAAACAAACAAGCAAACAAAAGACCCTAGTATATTATCTATG
The DNA here is from genome assembly GCA_025594165.1 of Tamias sibiricus. Lineage (NCBI taxonomy): Eukaryota > Metazoa > Chordata > Mammalia > Rodentia > Sciuridae > Tamias > Tamias sibiricus. The sequence goes on along the minus strand of CM046660.1, from coordinate 16,926,245 downwards.
CCCCATATCTTCATGAAAGCATGTTTCTTTTTCTAAAGAAATGTTTTTTTTCTTTTGTAAAAGGAATACCTCTGAAAGTAGTTCACATCCTCAGTAAGGAATTAAAACACTATGAAATGAGACTAAAATTTTCTACCCTTGTTACTTCCTGAATGTTCTCATTGGAGACAAAAGGGCAGTATCACGTGATGTAGGCCTTTAGACAATACCAGTACCTGCATGATTATTTAAGTTAAAATTCTAAAACTAGGTTTGGGCATGGTGGTGCACATCTATAATCCCAGATATGTGGGAGGCTGAGGCAAGAGATTTCCAAGTTTGAGGCCAGCCTTGGGCAACTTAGTGAGAATTTGTCTAGAATAAAAAATAAAAGGGCTGGGATTGTGGCTCAGGGCTGGGATTGTGGCTCAGCAGTAGAGCGCTCGCCTCGCACGTGCGCGGCCCGGGTTCGATCCTCAGCACCACGAACAAATAAACGCATTGTGTATAACTAAAGCAAATAAATAAAAATTAAAATAAAATAAAATAAAATAAAAATTGGAGGTATAGCTCAGTGGCATAGCACCCCTGGTTCAATCCCCAGCACCCCACCCCCACCCCCACCACACATACACACATAAAAAAAAAAGAAAAAAAGAAAAAAAAATCTGAAACTATCAATTTGCTTAGCAAATATTGTCTTGGAGAAGCAGTACAGAAATAAATCATATCCTCAAATTACAGCTTCCTGATTTTTCTCCAGATTGGAGGCCTAATTGAATAATGTTTACATGTAGTGGGTTGTAACTACTCAACTGCCATCTATTCAGTAACACCTCTGCTCACCTACAGCCTTGAGGAAGCGGTTTTTATCTGTTAGCACCTTTATGAAGTCTGAGAAGTTCACCTTCCCGTCTCCTGCAACAGAAATATAAGCTCAGAACAAGGATAAGATATACTGAAATTATTAGAATATATATTAAGTGTAAAAGTTAAAGTACTCTGGACCACTTAATACTTAAAATCAGAGTATTTTGGGCTGGGGATATAGCTCAGTTGGTAGAGTGCTTGCCTCCTCACATGCACAAGGCCCTGGGTTCACTCCCCATCATTACAAAAATAAATAAAAATAAAATAAGCAAAACCACAAACATTTTAGGGCTGGAGAAATGTTCAGATAAGCACTGGTTGAAGTGATCCTAGCATCATTACACTAGTCTGCAGCCCACAGAAGCATAGGTGGCTATAAACACTCAGCCAGGGCTTCCCAACCACTGCAGTCCTGTCCATTCACTCCTTTTCCAGAGATTCACCATTTTTACAAGGAATCTACCCAGCCTCCCACTCCATATTCAGCCCTAGTCTACTATAAAATATCCAAGTTTTAGCCCATTTCTTCTAAAATTGAAAGACAGTGAGTGCTATGTGTGTATGTTTCCTAAGAAGAATAGAAAAGTTACGTAGAGTTATTGAAAATAAGTGTTACCTTAACTGGTGACATTGAATCACATGTAGAACTAATGCTGACTGAAGGGGCACTGACAGTTGGGTGAGGTGAGGTGAAAGGAGATAATGTGCTGAATATACTTTCCACACAATGTTTCAGCTTGGACTACTAGTCACTAGGGTCAGGATTTTCAATAAAAACATGATCTTTATGCTTTAAAAATATCAACAAAAATTCTCTGTCATTTAAGATTCAGTATAGGTAGACCCTAATGATGCAAGGGGAATTTGTACTATTATAACTTAAATGGAAACAAAGGGCTTGGATTTTCTTGGCATCATGCTTTTGTATTTGTTATTTCAAGGTATATTCCAAAATGAACATAATGAAAGGTAACCTGAATTTGATATTGAGACAGTCACTTTCAGTTTCCACACAGGATTTTTCAAAGAATAGTTCAGAGGATTAATTTGATTTCATAATTTGTGTACACACCTCACTGATATCTTTACAGGGAAATATACTCATAAACAGTAGTCCTCTTTATCTGCAGAGGATATGTTCCAAGACTTCCAGTGGATGCCTAAAACCTCAAATAGTTTATTTTTGGTACCAGGAATTGAACCCAGTGGCGCTTAACCACTGAGCCACATCCCCAGCCCTTTTTGTATTTTCTTTAGAGACAGGGTCTTGCTGAATTGCTTAGGGCCTCGCTAAGTTGCTGAGGCTGGGTTTGAACTTGTGATGCTCCTGCCTCTGGAGTTGCTGACATTACAGGCATGTGCCACTGCACCCAGCAAAAATATGTATTTGTAGAAGTTTTTTAAAGTCTTTTATGAGAAGGTAATGAGAAGTTAAAATACTCACGATCAATATCAGCACATCTTAATTCATTATAGACATCAGGCTTGGTTACATTCATTCCCAACTTAGCTAAAGTGCACATCATTCCATGTAAATCAATATAGCCAGTTTTATCCTTGTTGAAGAAGTCATAGGCATGATGGAAAGCTGGGGAATGGAATTAAATTAGGACAGTTATTTAAGAAGAGATACATTTGCTAGTAATACTAGAACAGACAATACAGCTGGAGATCATGTTCTAGAAAAGTAATGAGAGAAAAATAGGCATTTAATACCGTTTGGGGGAGGGATACTGAGGATTAAGCCCAGGAGAGCTTTACCTCTAAGTTACATCCCCAGCCTCACCCCTTTTTTGGGGGAGTACCAGGGATTGAACTCTGAGGCACCTGACCACTGAGCCACATCCCCAGCCCTACTTTGTATTTTATTTAGAGACAGGGTCTCACTGAGTTGCTTAGCACCTCACTTTTGCTGAGGCTGGCTTTGAACTTGCAATCCTCTGCTTCAGCCTCCCAAGCTGCTGGGATTACAGGCATGTGCCACTGCACCTGCCTCCCCAGCCCTTTTTATTTTGAGACCTAAGTAGTTTAGGGTCCCACTAAGTTGCCCAGGCTGACCTCAACTATGTGATCATCCTGCCTCAGCCTCCCAAGTCACTGGGATTACAGTGGTATACTACCACACCTGGCTTTTAATAGACATTTCTGATACAGAACAAGCTAATTTGTAGAAACCCAAATATAGTAGGTGAGATAGCCTTCCAAAGAAGTCTATTCCCTAATCTCTGGAACCTATGAATAGGTTACTTTATATGGTAAAAGGGACTTTGCAGAAATAATTAAGATAGGTTATCTTGGATTATTTGAGATAATCCAAGAAAAGATATTGAATATGTTCTTTCCTTCCTCCTTCCCTCCCTTCCTTCCAGAAAAGATATTTGGCCCAATCTAATTATGTAACTCATCACAGAGCTAGAAGAGCAAAACAGATGTGGCAGAACAAGACGTTCAGGGCATGAGAAGATTCCCCCCACCATTGCTGGTTTGCAGATAGGGTATGGGGAGCAACATGGTATGCAACATAGATAGCCTTAAGGGACTGAGTCTCCTGGTTGACTGGTGGCAAGAAAACTGGGACCTCAACTATGGAACTGCAAAGAACTCAGTTCTGCCACAAATCTGAATGAGATCGGTAGCAGAGTCTCTGGACTTTCCAAATAAGAAACCCCACATAGGGGCTGGGGAGGCAACTCAGTGGTAGGGAGCTTGCCTAACATGCCAGAGATCCTGGGTTGGATCCCCAGTAATGTAAAAGAAAAAAAAAAAAAAAGATATAACCCACCCCTGCCAAATAAGAGCCCAGGCTGGATAACACCTAAATTTATTTATTTCCTTTTTGTTCCTTCCCCTTCTTTCCTTCCTTCCTTCCAGTACTGGGAATTGAATCCAGGGGTGCTCTATCACGGAGCTGCTTATTATTTTTTATTTTGAGACAGGTCTTACTAAATTGACCAGGCTAGCCTCAGACTTTCCATGTTCCTGCCTCAGCCTCTGGAGTCTCTGTGATGACAGGTGTGCACTATGATGCCCGTCTCAACACCTGAATTTGTAACCTGTAAGACCTGCAGGAGAGAAGCCAGTCAAGCCAGTCAAGTCTATCTGGACTTCTGACCTGCACAACCTGCTGTTTTATGCTGTGAAATTTGTGATAACTTTCTATGGTAGTAGTAGAAAACTAGTACACGAAGCTGGACCCAAATTGAATATGTGTATGTATGTGTTATACAGACCTAAAGTTTTTTTTTTCCAAAGAAATACTCAAAGCACTAATTGAGCCAAATTAGGTTTGTGTTTTCAAAAATTAGTAAATGAAGAAATAAACCCAGAACAAAGTATATCCCAAATGGCACCAGAATAGAATGTATTTCATATCACATTCAAGTCTCAGCATCTCTGTACAAGAAGTGATTAATCCTACAGAGATAATGATACTTGTCTTATAACTGTATGAAAAGATAACAACCATCTCTCTTGATAAAAGGTTAGCTTCTCTAGAGCTGGAATCAAACCATCTCTGACTCATTTCTATCTTCTCATAGCTTCTTTAGCATGTTGTAGGAATACATCCATTCATGCAACTTAGCAAATATTTATTGCATGCTTTCTGTGTGCCAGGTACTGCTCCAAGTGCTTAGGATACACTCCAGCATGAAATACACAAACATCTTTGTCCTCATAGAAATGTAATAAGTAGGAGCCAGGCGCGGTGGCGCACGCCTGTAATCCCAGCACTTTGGGAGGCTGAGGCAGGAGGATTGCGAGTTCAAAGCCAACCTCAGCAATGGCGAGGCACTTAGTAACTCAGTGAGACCCTGCTTCTAATAAAAATACAAAAAAAAGGGCTGGGGATGTGGCCCAGTGGTCAAGTGCCGCTGAGTTCAATCCCCGATACCAAAAAAAAAAAAAAAAAAAAAGTAGGTAAATTAGATACCATTTTAGAAGGTGGTCTATACCATGGAAAAAAGAAAAAAATCCTGAGTGGGGGATTGAGAAGAAGAGACAAATAGAATTTTGACAAGACTCCCACATTCTTTCCCTCCCTTCCCCTCCCCTCCTCTCCCCTTTTTTCCTTCCTTCCTTCCTTCCTTCCTTCCTTCCTTCCTTCCTTCCCTCCTTCCTCCCTTCCCTTCCTGTACTGGGAATTGAACCTAGGAGCATTTAACCACTGAGCCACATCCACAGCCCTTTTTTGTATTTTATTTAGAGACAGGGTCTTACTGAGTTGCTTAGTGCCTTACTAAGTTGCTGAGGCTGGCTTTGAACTTGTGATCCTCCTGCCTAAGCCTCCTGAGCTGCTGGGATTATAGGTGTGCACCACTGTGCCAGGCTTCCCACCTTCTTTTTTACCTCTCTACCATTATCAGTAACAATACTCTGATTTCTTCCCTATTCCACAAACAAACTTTATACTTTCTTTTTTGTAACTGGGGATTAAACTCAGGACTTCACACATACTAGGAAAGTGATCTGTTACTGAGCTACATCTACAGACATGAACTTTATACTTTTATCTAGATCCATTTTCCTCCAGATAGATTAGAATCTATCCTCTCTCCTATTCACAGATATCACCCCCTAAAAGGTCCCCTTGTCTCCAACACCTAATTTTCACTATTATAATAGATATTATCATACAAATACACTGTTACTTCTCCTTAAAAATACATTGTGGGGCCTAGGGTTGTGGCTCAGTGGTAGAGCACTTGCGTAGCACGTGTGAGGCACTGGGTTTTATTCTCAGCACTGCATATAAATAAATAAAGAAAATAAAGGGCCATCAACAACTTAAAAAATATTTAAAAAATACATTGTGACCTCATTTCTCCTTTTAGTACAACTGACTTGGCCATTTGTGTCTTCTTTGTATTAAAAATTCAATCATTTAGGGGCTGGGGTTGTGGCTCAGCGGTAGAGCACTTGCCTAGCACGTCCGCGGCCCGGGTTCAATCCTCAGTACCACGTAAACATAAATGCATCGCAAATAAATAAATATTTTTAAAAATTCAATCATTTATTTATTTTAAGTGTGTATTTTTTTAGTTGTAGGTGGACACAATACCTTTATTTTATATTCATGTGGTGCTGAGGATTGAACCCAGTGCCCCACACATGCTAGGCGAGTGCTCTTCCTCTGAGCCACAGCCCCAGCCCCTCAATCAGTTATTTGTATCACTATGGACTCATGGATGTTTATTTTATACTTTGAGTTATAATCTAATTCTATATTGTTTATTTTCTCCAGTTGTTTTGGAAAGCAGAGTATGTAGGTACATATGCTGGTATGGAAGTAGATATGGAGGTAAGAGTGAGAATTCTATTCTGATTATTTCAGTTTTCTGCAGAGAAGTAGGAAGTAAGGATATCATGTGAGAGTGAGGATGGGAGATTTTGGGGATTTTGAGGTATTCAATAAATGTATGTAGAATGAATACATTTACTTCTCAGAAAAGCTGTGAAGATTAACACTACAATAGTCATAAGCTTATTAGTAGGGCATTCATTTCAGTATTACAATTAAAATGCACAAATGTAAATCTGATATTGACAAGCCTTCATTTTCCAAACCATCTTTCTCAGCAATAAAGCTGATTTTCTTTTTTTTGGGGGTGGGGTGGGGTGGGGTGGGTACTGGGGATGGAACCCAGGGCGCTTAACCACTGAATTACATTCCCAGACTGTTTTTATATTTTATTTAGGGTGAGGGTCTCACTGAGTTGCTCAGGACCTCACTAAATTGCTGAGACTGTTTTTTGAACTTGCAATCTTTCTGCCTCAGCCTCCCAAATTGATGAGATTGCAGGCATGTACCACCACACCCAGGTAGAGGTGATTTTTTTTTTCTTTTGTACTGGGAATTGAACTCAGGGGTGCTTAACCACTGAGCCACATCCCCAGTCCTTTTTTTTGTATTTTATTTAGAGACAGGGTCTTGCTAAGTTGTTTAGGGACTTGCTAAGTTGCTGAGACTGGCTTTGAACTAGCAATACTCCTACCTCAGCCTCCCAAATTGCTGGGATTACAGGCATGTGCCACCGCACCCAGCTAGAGGTGATTATTTTTTTAAATATTTTATTTGTTTTAGTTGTACACAAAGCCTTTATTTTCTACGTGGTGCTGAAGATCGAACCTGGGCCGCACATGCTAGTCAAGCACTCTACCGCTGAGCCACAACCCCAGCCCCAAGGCGATTTTTTGATTGCTTCTGTCTCCTGGGTCAATTTTTCAATTGTTTCCAAATTTAGAGGGGTGAAGCATTATTTTCCCCAAAACCCAAAGATAGCCATGCTTGACTTTTAGTTGCTATTTTATTTTTTGTGGTACTGGGGCTTGAACCCAGTGGTACTGTACCATTGAACTACAACCCCAGCTTTTTATTTATTTATTTATTTATTTATTGAGACAGGGTCTCACTAAGTTGCTAAGGTTGGCTTTGAATTTACAATCCTCCTGCCTAAGACTCCCAAATACCTGAAATTCTTCTAGCTTTTCTATTGTACAATGCTTTCCCTTTTCTCTGGGCATTTACAAACCTGTTCTTTCTACCTGAATGCTCTTCTCTGTGTTCTTTGCCCAACTTATTGCTACTTACCATTCAGCTTTCTCTGCGACTCCCCTTCCCTTCATGAGACCAAGTCAGGACACTTTACTTTTATGCTCCTGTTAAGACTCTATACTTCCATATCACAATGCACGTCATACTGTATTTTAAATGATTCATTCAACAAATTCATGGTTTAACCATCTGTCTTCCCTGTTAGACTTTCTATCAAGGCAGGGACTATGTCTGACTTATTTTATTGTGTTTCTCATGCCTGGACATTGTTGCTTTAAAATAGGTATTTGTTGTTTGGATGAATGAATTGTAGACAATGTAGCTCATTTTATTATTATAATTTTTTTAATATTGGTTTTTAGTTATAGCTGGACACAATACCTTTTTAATTTTATTTATTTATTTTTATGTGATGCTGAGGATTCAACCCAGCGCCTCGCACATGCTAGGCGAGTGCTCTACCACTGAGCCACAATCACAGCACCCCCCCTTTTTAAAAATATTTTTAGTTGTAGGTGGATAACAATACCTTTATTTTTTATTTATGTAGTGCTGAGGATCAAACCCAGGCCTCACACATGTGAGACGAACGCTCTACCACTCTACCACTGAGCCATAGCCCCAGCTACTATAATTCTTTCTTCTCTGAGAAATCCTTGGAACTTTAGCTATGTTTATATTGTTCTATTGCTTGATTTACATTTGACCTTGAATTTGTTCTTTTCCACCCCCACAAGTTCTCCTTTGAATAAAAATATTTGGTCAGCTGGCACCATGGCGCACGCCTGTAATCCCAGCACTTGGGAGGCTGAGGCAGGAGGATCATGAGTTCAAAGCCAGCCTCAGCAATGGCGAGGCACTTAGCTACTCAGTGAGACCCTGTCTCTAATAAAAATAGAAAAAAGGGCTGGGGATGTGGCCCAGTGGCTGAGTGCCCCTGAGTTCAATCCCCAGTACAAAAAAAAATATATATATATATTGGTCAGGGCTTTTTAAATTCTAGAGAGATGCCAATTTGAAAGCAGTTCTTCTCTAATCCCACAAAAAGCTAGGCAAGTATTCTACCATTGAGCTACATCCCCACAAAAAGTTTTTTAATTTAATTTAATTTTTCTGTCTTACTGATGGGGTAGCATAGACAGCACTGGAAATCTCATATCTCTTAAAGAAGAAAGGATCAGATATATTAATAGGCTGTTGTTTATCCTTTAATTTCTAGAATGATTCTCATTACCTTCTATTTGTGAAGGGCTCAACTTCTTTTCATTGTGTTTTAATTGGAATTGAAGATGTTCTGGTAAATGTTTATCCCTGAAAAGATACATAAAAGATTAAGATTTAATACATATGTGAAACCTGCAAATGTCAATCCTCTTCATCAATTTTTGCTGAATGGAATGACTGAAAGCATCACATTAATCCAGAGTCATAGTACCTAAAGGAACCAGTTATTGTCACTTGCCAACAAGGTGCAGTATGGACAATAAGTAAATGTTGGCCACTGAAATATGCACCTCGGTCCTGTACTTACAAATCATCCTCACCTTCCTTAAAAAGAAAAAAAAATGTGATTTCACACATTTCTAGAACAGGATACTGAGGTTCAAAGGAATTAAATAGCTTATCTAAAGTTACAAAGAGTTGGGACAGACCTGAGATTTAAGTTAGTTTGTCTGACTCAAAGGCTCAAGATTATAAGCCTTTAACTATTCATGTTTTTATAAATAAAAGTTGTGTTAGACTTTGTAGCTAGTATAAGTAATGTCATGATGAGTATCCTTCTCCTTCTTTTTTTTTTTTTTTTTTTTGTGGTGCTGGGGATCAGAACCCAGGGCCTTGTGCATGCAAGGCAAGCACTCTACTAACTGAGCTAAATCCCCAGCCCATGATGAATATCCTTACAGAGAAAAATTTGCATCCATTATTGCTGGATTGTATTTTTACCACATGTCAGAAAGATTCAGGAAAAGATAGAATTATAAAACCCTTTGGGAAAGTTTGGGACTCTGTTTTGACCTTTCATTTCCTCAGGAAAATAAAATAGGAGAATGTTAATACTTAGGGAATAGTTTGTATAGATCTACAGTAATTTATTTAGGAATATAGAAATTTATTTTGTAAATCTGGATTTATATAATGTGGTAAATTAAACAATTAAATGTAAATTAATAATAAAATAACCATAATTTTATAAATTTATTTAATACTAATAGAACCAAAAGTTTAAAAACTATGGAATCACTTGGTTTTTGTAGTTTTATAAAAAGAAGTTAAAAAAGTGAAATGAGAGCCGGGTGCGGTGGCGCATGCCTGTAATCCCAGCACTTTGGGAGGCTGAGGCAGGAGGATCGCGAGTTCAAAGCCAGCCTCAGCAATGGCGAGGCACTTAGCAACTCAGTGAGACCCTGTCTCTAATAAAATACAAAAAAGGGCTGGGGATGCGGCCCAGTGGTCTAGTGCCCCTGAGTTCAATCCCCGGTACCAAAAAAAAAAAAAAAAAAAAAAAGTGAAATGAGAGACCAGAGGAGGACAGATCAAGCCCTGGCAGCTGCAGGGAGGTGACCTGGCTGGGGAAAATACCTGAATATGGAGAATACCAGTTTTGGGCACTCAGGGCCAAATCCATATCTCTTCCAATGTCAGGTAACCCTGGAGATTCCAATCTTGGGCACCCACCCACTACATCCAATGCCTGTCAATCTGGCGTTTCCTCTTGGCCCCTATCCCATTCCCCTAGAAGATCCCTAGGAAATGCCAATTTTCCTCCACATGGGTCCCCTTATCCTCTGCCATAGCCAAGATATCCAGGACACCAACCCTCAGGTCCCTACTGTCCTCCACATCTACCATCTGCTCCTGTTATGCCTCCTATGAACCCCATTGCTCTTGGTATGTAGGCCCAGGAATGAAAATGGGCAAGAAGACGTGGAAGAAAATGCAGAAAGCTCACAAAAAGATGCACAAACACCACAATCATAGCAAGCATCCCTCCTCTTCCAGCAGTGATTCTGACTGAATACAGGGCCTGGACCCTCCTCTCAAGTCTCACCAGTTTCAGCTGCTGTGTTGTATTAACCCCTGTGCTCCATAGCCTGTCCCACCTGAGCCTTAGCCTGCTAGGGAAAATGGGAAGAGGATTGCCATTGGCTAGCAAAGGCAGCCTTCTCATTGCTTGATAGATCTTATATAGCTGAAGAGCTTAGCAGGGAAGCTATATTTTTAAGTTGGTGAGACCTCTGAGCTAGATGCTGAAGACAAGTTAAAATTCTGTAAAATGTGATATTTTAAAATTTCCTCTTGTAATATGTGTAATTTGGAAGGTTTGTGGAAATTTTACTATGATGAAAAATCACTGGGGTGATTTAGTGCCACATATATTTGCCAGCAGTCCTTTTATTGATTGTGCTAACAGCAAGGCTGCTGGGAAGTAAAGTCCATTTGACTGATGAGCTCTGACTGCCCTTTTGTAAGCTAATATCTACTCCTTAGCTCAATATGCTATTTTTAGTTCCTAGTCTCATTTTCCAGCTCTGGGTCCAAATAAAACTATTTCTCCTGGAAAAGAAAACATACTGAAATGAGAAAAAATAATAATAAATAAAATTATTATGATTTATTATTTTAGTATCCTGTAGAGTATTTATTAGATTCAACTCATTTCAAAGAGGGACCTGGGAGAAAAGAAAGTGACCAGCTTTTATTTATTTATTTATTTGCATTACTGGAGATCAAGTTTAGGGCCTTTGCTAGGTAAGTGCTCTCCCACTGAGCTACACCCATCCCAGCTTTAATAAGGTTGTTTTGTTTTTGTTTTTTTTGGCAGTCCTGGTTATTAAAACTGTATCACTGAGCAATATCCATAGCCTTTTTAAAATTTTGAGACAGGGTCTCATTAGGGTGCCCAAGCCGGCCTTGAACTTGTGATCCTTTTGCCTCAGTCTCCTGAGCCACTGGGATTACAGGTTTGTGCTTGTTTTACTTTTAGTCATTAGTGGATGTTTATTGGAATTTGTTAATAGCTGATGAGAAAAACTTATTTTACCAGATTTCATTTTTACTGGTTATATTTGTAATGTGTACTCTTTCTCTATATTTTGACTTGCTTAGGGGTTAAGTCTTCTTTATGATCTTTTTATTTATTTTTGGTACCAGGGATTGAACCCAGGGGTGCTTAACCACTGAGCCACATCCCAATGCCCCTTTTTTAACTTTTTTTTTTTTTTTTTTTTTTTTTTTTTGTGGTACCAGGGATTGAACTCAGGGGCACTCGTCCACTGGGTCACATCCCAGCCCTTTTTTGTATTTTTATTTAGAGACAGGGTCACACTGAGTTGCTAAGTGCCTCGCCATTGCTGAGGCTGGCTTTGAACTCATGATCCTCCTGCCTCAGCCTCCCAAAGTGCTGGGATTACAGGCGTGCGCCACCGTGCCCGGCTTTTTAACATTTTTATTTAGAGACAAGGCCTTGCTAAATTGCTGAGGCTGGCTTTGAACTCATGATCCCCCTGCCTCAGCCTTTCAAGCCACTGGGATTACAGGCTGCACCACCATTTCGGGCATGACCTTTTACATTTATTCTCTAAACTGTATGTCCTAACAGAAAATAGACTTTCATTTAGGAAAGTAGGCAGGATAACTGTTTCTCCAGTCAAAAAGGATATTTGGCCCAGTACAGTGACACATGCCTATAATCCCAGTGGCTAAGGAGGCTGAGGCAGGAGGATTGCAAGTTCAAAGCCGGCCTTAACAATTTAGCAAGGCCCTAAGCAACTCAGTGAGACTCTGTCTCTAAATAAAACACAGAAAAGGGCTGGGAATGTGGCTCAGTGGTTAAGTGCCCCTGAGTTCAATCCCCTGCACCATTAAAAAAAAAAAAAAGTTTGTCTTTTTCTTTTCATGAAAAAATATCTTTTTGAGGCAGGAGGATCACGAGTTCAAAGCCAGCCTCAGCAATGGCGAGGCACTTATTAGCAACTCAGTGAGACCCTGTCTTTAATAAAATACATAAAAGGGCTGGGGATGTGGCCCAGTGGTCGAGTGCCCCTGAGTTCAATCCCTGGTACCACCAAAAAAAAAAAAAAAAATCTTTTTCAGTCAAGCATGGTAATCGTAGAAATTGGGGGGGCGCTCTGAGGCAGAAAGATCACAAGTTCAAGTTCAAGACCAGCCTTGGCAACTTCATGAGGCCTGTTTCAATATTAAACAAAAAATGAAGCCGGGCGCGGTGGCGCACGCCTGTAATCCCAGCACTTTGGGAGGCTGAGGCAGGAGGATCGCGAGTTCAAAGCCAGCCTCAGCAATGGCGAGGCACTTAGCAACTCAGTGAGACCCTGTCTCTAAATAAAATACAAAAAGGGCTGGGGACGTGACCCAGTGGTCGAGTGCCCCTGAGTTCAATCCCTGGTACCACAAAAAAAAAAAAAAAAAAAAAAGAACTGGGGATATATCTCAGTGGTAAAGTACCCTTGGGTTCAATACCCATTAATAACCCCCTCGCATTTCCCCCTCATATACATACACACACATAATCTTTCAATTGCCAGGCACAGTGATGCATACCTGTAATTCTAATTTCTCAGTAGGCTAATACAGTAGGATCACAAGTTTGAGGCTAACCTGGGTAACTTAGTGAGATTTAAGGGGTTGGGGATGTAGCTCAGTGGTAGAATGCTTGCCTAGCATTCATTCCCCAGAATCTCAATAAAAGAACAAAATAATCTCTGTCTTCAATTCAGAAATTTTGCTTTATAACTAAATTTGCCACAGAACAGATACTTGAAGAGCATTCTAACTTGTCTAGTCATAGTCTTTATGGGTATTTAATATAGTCATCATCTTAATAATTTATTACATATCAATACTTTAATTACCTACCTCTTGCAGTGGAACACAGGTGCTTTTAAGGGATTCAGCTTAAGTTTTGGCTTAACTTCTGAAATCGCCATTTGGCCAGTGACTCTGTCTGGAATTCAGAAGATATAATTAAGAATCAACTCACAGATTATATATATATATTCTTTTGCAACTTTCCTAGCTCAAGGCCTGGCATTTGAAAAATCTAGGGCTTTAAGGAATAGTACTAGAGTTATGTGCAAAGTTGGAAGGTCACGTAGAAGTGTCCCTTTACTGTCAATAGATCTCTAAGAAAAACTTCTTGCTATTGCTCTCCCTTTCAAATACAATCATTCTGATGCTGTACAAAAATAAATGCTGCCAGGCCCAGTGGTGCACATCTGTAATCCAAGTGACTTGGGAGGCTGAAGCAGGAGGATTGCATGTTCAAGGCTAACTTAGCAACTTAGTAAGGCCCTAAGCAATTTAGTGAGACCTGTCACAAAATAAAAAACAAACAAAAAAGGTCTAGGGATGTAAGAGCCCTAATTGAGGAGATAGCTAAGATGGCAGCTAGCTGAGAGCCATTAAGGTGTTCAAGTATTTTCACCTGAATCTTTTTATGCCCGTGAACACTGCATGACGCACCTGTAAGCTCGAGCTGTTAGCACGTGTCCTTGTTAAGGCAAAAAGTATTTAACCGGGTGAGGGTTAGTTAGTTGGTGGTTGGAGTTGGAGTTGGAGTTGGAGAGGTTGTTGGAGCCGGAGAGAGAAGAATAAAAGAACTTTTCATTTCCATCCTGCCTCCGAATTTTCTCCCGTGGAGTCGTTGCTGCAAGCGGCAGCTGCAGGCGACAACATGGGGATGTCTTCAGTGGTAAAAGCCCTCTGGGTTCAATTCCCAATACCAAACAAACAAATAAATGTTAAATGAAATAAACCAGCTACACAAATGCAAATACAGTATGTTCTCAATTACATGTGGAATCTAACATAGTTACATGAAAGCAGAGAGTAGAATGCTGGGAGAAGGAGGTTATGAGATATCGGTCAAGAGGTATAAAGTTTCAGTTATACAAGATGAGTAAGTTCTGATGCTGTAACATGGTGACTACAGGTAACTGTATACTTGAAATTTGCTAAGAAAGCACATCTTAAGTGTTCTTACTCTTCTGCCAATAGTAACTATGGATATGTTAATCATCTTGATTATAGTAAGTATTTCACAATGTGTGAGATATATATATATATATATATACATACATGTATATATATATATACACACACACATATATGTGTATACATATATATCTCAAACCATCAAGTTGTACAAAATAAATAATAAAAATGGGGTCACACTGATGCAGATAAAGTATCCTAGAACTATGTGGAAGAAGTTAATTACAGACAAAATTTATTTATGAAACCAAAACATTTTATGTATAATTGACAAAGAATAAAATGTTTACACCATTTCTAAAATATTTGCCTACTTATTTTTGTTTTTGGATATCTGTCTGGTAGTAAGTAGATTTTCCCAGGGTTTTTTACTGGGACACACATCACTACCCTGTTGGTTCTTATGAACTCACTGGTCTTTCTTAAAAGTAGGAGCAGGTAAGGGATACAGTAATATTTGCTATCTGAGGTCCTTTTGTATGGCCTCTTCACTGCTATGGCCTCCCTAGTCCTCCCTTTCCATTTCTGCATAATTTGAGACACAGGGCATGTGGGCCGGGAGCTGGGGATAGGGCTTTTCCCTTTATTATTTTTATTGCTCCAATAGAGTGTATCAAGTGGTTCATTGACAAGAAAATTGGGTTTCTAACTTAGGAATAATAAACAATAATACTATTTTTAAACTATGAAAGGTTTCTGAATGTTGGGTTAGAATTGGTTTTTCCCAGATCTCCACCTCAGAACCTGGAAAGCAGTTGTTTCTATACCACTCAATTACATGTGTTCAGAATCTAGAAACCTACCACAGAGCTGGAACTCCAGAGATGCTCAACAATTTAGGCACTTGAAAGGTGCTGTGAAATCATCCTCATGGCTCAAAATAATCATTACTTAAAAAAAAAAATCTTCAATCTCTTATAGAGATAATAGATTTTTTTAAAAAAGGACTCAGCATAGAATCATAAAAATCCAGTTATTTACTACTTTTAAGCCTGGCTACTAACCACTTTGGGACTTCAATCAGATCAAGAATCCAATAGAGGGTTTGTTCCATCATACAACTGTGACCTCATTCAGTGCTCAGCTCAGGCCTAGGGGAAGAATGAACTTCTTCCAGTGTAGAGTGTTAACAGAGAGTTAAGATTTTCAGGGTGGTTCATTCAGCACCCTTGGGGCGTGTGACGGTGTGAACTACAGAATCAGAACATTTTGGCATCGTTGAGATTTCAGGGGAAGGGGAAGCTTTTTTGTTTTAAAATTTGAATTAATATATTTTCATTAGTAAGTTGAATGCTGAAGTCCGGCTTCAGCAAGGGGGTGGGTGTCACGGTCGGATGATGAAGGAGTCGGTGAAAGCGGTGGAGAAATCAGCACACAGACATGAGAGTCAGAGGCTGAAATCCAATTTTTCCTTTCTCATGGCATGGTTTATATAGCATAACAAAGCTTTGAGGTTACATCAGAAGAAAGTTAAGAAAAACCACAGTCATAAAATTCAGGGAAGTGGTGACATCTGCTGATTACATTTCAGACATTTTGATCTTTTACCCAGCATATTTTCAAGGTCTTGTTGGAAACCATGGTTACGCATTTATTTGGATGTTTTGTATTTCTGCTAAACTTTATCTGTAACTAGTATAGGTCTGATTCATTCCTTATGGGCTATGGACTCTCTGAAGCTGCTATGTTGGAATATTATAAGGGGTTGGGGTCTTTAGCCCCCCCCCCCCCTGGACCCGGGATGGACCTCTTTTGTCCAGCAAAAGAGGCCAGAGAGGCCTACCCCAATGAAGAGACTAGATTGGGAAAGCGAAGGCTGCCGATATTCCCTCCCCTGCCCTCAAAGGACACAGGAACATACCGGGGAGTACAGTCAGTGGGCACTGGAACTCGGTTTATTGAGGAAGTTGGACGGTCTTATAGAGGACATGGGCCAATCAGCAGAAAGATCATAGGGACACATAAGGAGCATGGGCGGATGCCATTGGCAGAGCCATTGGCCTATCCTTGGGGTGGTTTCAGTTCTCACAGCCACGCTCTCTGCTTAGCCTAGGTCCAGTAACAGGGTGTGGTAATGTGGCAAGCAGCCAGAAAGCCAGAGCTTTTCCATCCCCTTGGCAGACAGTGTAAGGTCCCGACACTGCTACTTCACACTACCTATTTATCTGTCTGATTGAAGTTAATTTTTTCTGCCTGGTTTTATATCACTATTGTGTTTCTGCTTAAATTCATTTTCTATTAACTCTAACTACTAATCCTAACTTAAGGTCATAACATCCTTTCTATGCTCAGGAGGGGAGAGTAGGAGGGGTTTTAGTTATTATTCCTACAGGGGGAGAGGAGCGGGGTTGGAGTCTTTGGGCCTTGCAACATAGCCATCCTAAGTTTATCAAAGAAAACTCTGTTTTGGAACTTTGTACTTTCATATCTGAACTCAAGAGTCCACCTCGCTTCAGTTTACATACGTAGTCTCATTCCCTTGAAATATTGCATCAGGCTTTAGTGGTTATATGAGCTGTAAAGAGAATTTTAGGAACAGAAAAGACAATGACAAATCGTCCCAACACTATCTTTATGCCACATTTCCCTAGAGGATAATCGTCTTGTGTCATCCACCCTAGGAGAGCCTTGCTCCATCCGTAGGTCAGGAGAGAGATGTGGCAGTTGAAAGTTATTCAAGTAAAACATTTTATCCAGGTGCCTTGACTGAATGGTGATTAAAAACCATTTCATCGTTTAAGCCTAGAAAGAGGGGGGAAAAATCAAACTCTCATAGACTGTGGTTTTTAATATTAGCAGGAAAAATGACTTAAAAGCAAAGTTCGTGTTAAGCAGAATCCATGATATTCATGATCTGACCTGTCTCATGGCATTGTAAATTCTCCAGCACAAGAGTACTTTAGTCTGTTATGGCTAAACAAAGCCTATGGCATCCTAGGTTTAGCTAGTAATAGAGTGGGGCTTTCAAAAGTGCCCTAGGCTTCACTTAGTGGCAGTAATTCTAGGAGTTTCCTATTCTTGCTGTGGGAGTTTATTCATTATGGGTGTAATTTGACTTTACCAAAGTCTTCTCAGACTTGGTATGCTGCCTCTCATTCTGGTCAGGAACACAAAAGGAAAGAACAGGAAGGTTTAATTAATTAATTAATTAATTAATTAAATTTTTTTTTTTTTTGTGGTACCGGGGATTGAACTCAGGGGCACTCGACCACTGGGCCACATCCCCAGCCCTTTTTTTTTTTTGTATTTTATTAGGGACAGGGTCTCACTGAGTTGCTAAGTGCCTCGCCATTGCTGAGGCTGGCTTTGAACTCGCGATCCTCCTGCCTCAGCCTCCCAAAGTGCTGGGATTACAGGCGTGTGCCACTGCGCCCGGCTAGAAGGTTTAATTTATAAATCAATTCACCAAATATTTATTAAGGGCTCACTATGTTAAAGGCTACCAAGATTTAAAATAGAGATGACAGTTCCTATCTGATGCGGTTGGTGAGAAGTACTTTTATATATTTTTTTAGAGATAGGGATCATCACTATACCACCAGAGGGCCTCAAATTCCTGGGCTGAAGTGATCCTCTTGCCTCAGCCTTCTAAGTACCTTGCATTATAGGGTTACTTCACTCAGCTAGAAGTAAAATTTTAAAATTATGATTTACCTTTAACTGTGGTAGAATAATATCACATAAGATTTACTATCTTAATAATTTTTAAGTGTATGATTACTATCATTAAGTATATTCACTTTGTTGTGCAACCAATCTATGGAATGTTTGCATCTTGCAAAACTGAAACTCTATACTCACTAAATAACATCTCCCCATTTCCCACTTCAACCAACACCTGGCAACCACCATACTTTTTTTTCCTATGAATTCAGCCACTCTAGATATCTCATATAAGTGGAGTCAAGTGATATATATTAACCTTTTTATTATTATTATTATTTTTTGTACTGGGGTTAAACTAGGGGCGCTTAACCACTGAGCAACATTCAAGCCTTTTTTACTTTTTTTTTTTTTTTTTGGTACTGGGGATTGAACTCAGGGGCCCTTGACCACTGGGCCACATCCCCAGACCTTATTTGTATTTTATTAGAGACAGGGTCTCACTGAGTTGCTGAGGCTGGCTTTGAACTTGTGATCCTCCTGCCTCAGCCTCCCAAGTGCTGGGATTACAGGCGTGCGCCACCACGCCCGGCCCTTTTTCACTTTTTATTTTGAGACAGGATCAATAAGACTAAGTTTCTGAGGCTGGTCTTAAACTTTCTTTTCTTTCTTTCCTTTTTAGCTTTGAGTACTTTTTTATTTAAAAATTGTTTTTATTAGAACTTTATAGTTACACATAGTAATTGGGTTCATCCCGACAAACTCATACATGCATGGAATTCAATTTCAGTTCAGGATCCCCCCCCCCTTCCCTGTCCTTTTTCCCTCTGTCCTCCCCATTCTCCCATTTTCCTTCCTCTACTCTATTGGACTTCCTTTTACTCATCTATTTATTTATATTTGATTTCTTTCTACCTATGCATAAAAGTGAAGTTCCTTGTCACATATTTATTTATGCATATAACATGATTTTTAAAAAATCCATTCTGCATTCTCTCTCCTTACCCATCCCTCCATTCTGTCTCTCAATTTCCTTCTTTTATATTACTGATCTTCCCTTTATGTTATCTCTTTTGTTTTGTTTTGTTTTGTTTTGTTTTTTTAGAGTGGAAAAATGTCTCCTGGAAGGGAGAAGGGGACCCGAAAGGCAGGAATCCTTCCTTTATGTTATCTTATCCTTCCCTTCCCTTTTCCTTTATTTTCTTCTAGCTTCTACATATGAGAGAAAACATTCGAGCTTCGAGTTTCTGAATTTGGTTTATTTCACTTGGCATGCATGAGATTCTCCATTTCCATCCATTTACCAGCAAATGCCATAATTTAATTCTTTTGTGTATATATTCACAAAATTCATTATATAATGTATGCCATAATTTCTTAATCTATTAATCTACTGACAAGCATCTGGGTTGATTCCATAATTTAGCTGTTGTGAATTATGCTTCTATAAACATTGATATGGCCATTCCCAACCCTTTTAAAACTTATTTTGAGACAGGAGCTCACAGAGTTTCACAGGCTGGCCTTAAATTTTTGATCCTCCTTTTCTTTTCTTTCTTTCTTTCTTTTTTTTTTTTTTGTACTGGGGTTGAACTCAGGGGCACTCGGCCACTGGGCCACATCCCCAGCCCTTTTTTGTATTTTATTATTATTGACTGTAGGTAACTGGAAACTATAGAAAGTACAACTGTGGAAAAGGGGGAATATCTGTATTTGTCTCTTTATTGTTGAGTTATAAAGGATCTTTATATATTTTAGATACTAGGTCCTTCTCACTATATAATTTCCAACTATTTTTTCCCATTCTGTACACTGTATTTTCACTTTAATAGTGTCCTTTCAGCTACAAGTTAGTCCTAGAATTTTATTTTTTAAGAATTTAATATTAATTATGATGTTTACACAGTAACAACAAAATAATGCTAATAAGTTACATAACTATTTTCTAAAAACACTGCAAAAATGTAAGGATAAAACAGTAGGAATGACATTATGAATTTAATACTCAAAATTTAAAATATAGTCATCTGTCTTTTAAACAGATTTGAACTGATGATTTCTACATGAACAAAAACATTTACAATATAGAAATAATCTTTCTTAATAATGTAATTTTATTGCACATTTTGGTTTAAGCTTATTTGATCATGTACCATGTAGAAAAATAAATTATGAGGTAAAGAAAAGTATGAAGGATGTTACTTTGTACTACAAAAATTAGATGAGGGAGGCTGGGGTTGTGGCTCAGTGGTAGAGTGCTCGCCTAGCACTTGCGCGGCCTGGGTTCGATCCTCAGCACCATGTAAAAATAAAAATGCATTGTGTACAACTAAAGCAAATAAATAAAATATTTAAAAAATTAGATGAGGGATGATACACTTCACAGTTTAATCATCAGAAAATTTTATTTAACTATTGCATAAAACCACTGGTTAAAGTCATTACACATTCAAACTAAGAGATATTAAATGTAGTAAAATAGCTCTGTTCTTACATAAACTAATCTTTTAAAAAAATTTTTGAATTTTTTGGTACTGGGGATTGAACTCAGGGGCACTCGACCACTGGGCCACATCCCCAGCCCTTTTTTGTATTTTATTAGAGACAGGGTCTCACTGAGTTGCTAAGTGCCTCGCCATTGCTGAGGCTGGCTTTGAACTTATGATCCTCCTGCCTCAGCCTCCCAAGTGCTGGGATTACAGGCGTGTGCCACCAAGACCAGCTATAAACTAATCTTTTTTTTTTTTTTTTGGTACCGGGGATTGAACTCAGGGGCACTTGACCACTGGGCCACATCCCCAGCCCTTTTTTGTGTTTTATTTAGAGACAGGGTCTCACTGAGTTGCTAAGTGCCTCGCCATTGCTGAGGCTGGCTTTGAACTTGCGATCCTCCTGCCTCAGCCTCCCAAAGTGCTGGGATTACAGGTGTGCGCCACCGCGCCCGGCTTCTTCTTCTTTTTTTTTTTTTTTAAATATTTATTTATTTGCTTTAGTTGTACACAATGCGTTTATTTTTACGTGGTGCTGAGGATCGAACCCGGGCCGCGCACAAGTTGGTGAGCGCTCTATCGCTGAGCCACAATCCCAGCCCCTAAACTAATCTTTTAACTGATACCAATTATCACTCTCTTTAGCCACCTAAAAAGGTGGTCTTTGCATAATTTTTAAAAAACATTAAATGACAAAATCTTAGGTATATATGTAAGTTTGGTTATGTCAAAATATTCACATAATTGGCACATAATCAAAATTTTATCATTTTAAATATGAAAAAAACTAGAAGGATCTGGGGGTTAGACATAACCTGTAAACCAGTTTCTTTTCTTTTCTTTTTTTTTTTACATTTCATATTATACTTATAGAGCATATTTTTACATATCTCTGATTGTATACAAAGTATATTCATACCATTCGTGACTTCATACATGCACTTAGGGTAATGATATCCATCTCATTCTACTATCTTTTTATTTTTTTTCTTCACCCTTTTGCCCCCTCCCTTCCCCTTCCTCCCCTGTAAACCAGTTTCTAAATAGAGCAAGCAAACATCTGTTTTACTTCTTGAATGTATTCAGTCAAACAATATGGTAGTTGCATTGAATGTAAACATCCTAATTTATTTGTACAGATTCCTTAGGTAATCCAGAAACTATTGTTATTACAGTAGCCTCACAATTTAATATCCCTGAAAATGTGCTTTGGAAAAATTAAAAATGAAAACAAAAATTTAAATATAGACTCAGCCAGGCTCATGCCTGTAGTCCTAGAAACCCAGGAGGCTGAAGCAGGAGGACTGCAAGTTCAAGGCCAGCCTCAGTGACTTAGTGAGACCCTTCCTCAAAATAAAAAGTAAAACAGGGTGGGGATGCAGCTCAGTGTAGAGCACCACTGGGTTCAATCCCCAGTACCTCCCTACTCCTTGTTTGGTGATACTTTTAGGTTATGGTAATATAACATGCGGAAAGTAGTACACATAAAGTAGAAATGTCCTTTTTATTGAGGGAGGGTTAATTCAAATATGAACACATATAATTTGTAGAATTAAGAAAAACCTATCAATGCCTTTTATATCCCTTCCTCTGACCTCTCCTCCCACACGTTTTCTCTTACCTATTGTTTGATTCTTCTCCCTTCCTAGAGAGCAGTTTGCTAGAGGTACTGGATGTCATTCTTGGACACTGTATGTAGCACCATTCTGGTTGAGAATGTGACATTCATTTTCAGACAAGAAGCAGACTTTATTTTTCACACTTAATTTTTAAAAATGTATATTAGAGTTTCTCTATGTCTCTTCTAAGTGTGGTTTTGAAAATCTTCACATAGAACTTTGCAATCCATGTACCTCTGAAGTCTGGGGGGGTTTCTGAATGTTCAGTATCAAATGACAGAAATATTAGTAGGTCTTAAGGTTGTTCATATGTGATATATGAAGGCAATTTGTGTTACCATGCTCAGGTAACTGAAATCCACACTTTTTTTTTCTTAGAAATACAAATGATGCATTAGAAATTGAGGAAAAAAGTTATTTAAATGTGAAAATACCATTATACTTATGTCTAGTTTAGTACAAGTATCTGGGATTACAGTTTGTGCTATTGTGCCCGGTTTGTATGTCTTTCTGAACATTTTTTTTTGAACTTGAAAAATATAAGTGTAGGTACCCAGAATTGAAATTTGTTTTTTCTTATTAAAATTCATTTTGTGCATACTCACATAAAGCTCCTTAAATCCTTAAATCAGTCTTAAATCCTTTTTTGAAAACACAATAAGAGTTTTGGAGACATACCACTTTTTTTTTTTTTTTTTTTTTTTTTTTGGTACTGGGGATTGAACTCAGGGGCACTCGACCACTGGGCCACATCCCCAGCCCTTTTTTTGTATTTTATTTAGAGGCAGGGTCTCACTGAGTTGCTAAGTGCCTCGCCATTGCTGAGGCTGGCTTTGAACTCGTGATCCTCCTGCCTCAGCCTCCCAAGTGCTGGGATTACAGGCGTGTGCCACCAAGACCAGCTATAAACTAATCTTTTTTTTTTTTTTTTGGTACCGGGGATTGAACTCAGGGGCACTTGACCACTGGGCCACATCCCCAGCCCTTTTTTGTGTTTTATTTAGAGACAGGGTCTCACTGAGTTGCTAAGTGCCTCGCCATTGCTGAGGCTGGCTTTGAACTTGCGATCCTCCTGCCTCAGCCTCCCAAAGTGCTGGGATTACAGGTGTGCGCCACCGCGCCCGGCTTCTTCTTCTTTTTTTTTTTTTTTAAATATTTATTTATTTGCTTTAGTTGTACACAATGCGTTTATTTTTACGTGGTGCTGAGGATCGAACCCGGGCCGCGCACAAGTTGGTGAGCGCTCTATCGCTGAGCCACAATCCCAGCCCCTAAACTAATCTTTTAACTGATACCAATTATCACTCTCTTTAGCCACCTAAAAAGGTGGTCTTTGCATAATTTTTAAAAAACATTAAATGACAAAATCTTAGGTATATATGTAAGTTTGGTTATGTCAAAATATTCACATAATTGGCACATAATCAAAATTTTATCATTTTAAATATGAAAAAACTAGAAGGATCTGGGGTTAGACATAACCTGTAAACCAGTTTCTTTTCTTTTCTTTTCTTTTTTTTTTTACATTTCATATTATACTTATAGAGCATATTTTTACATATCTCTGATTGTATACAAAGTATATTCATACCATTCGTGACTTCATACATGCACTTAGGGTAATGATATCCATCTCATTCTACTATCTTTTTATTTTTTTTCTTCACCCTTTTGCCCCCTCCCTTCCCCTTCCTCCCCTGTAAACCAGTTTCTAAATAGAGCAAGCAAACATCTGTTTTACTTCTTGAATGTATTCAGTCAAACAATATGGTAGTTGCATTGAATGTAAACATCCTAATTTATTTGTACAGATTCCTTAGGTAATCCAGAAACTATTGTTATTACAGTAGCCTCACAATTTAATATCCCTGAAAATGTGCTTTGGAAAAATTAAAAATGAAAACAAAAATTTAAATATAGACTCAGCCAGGCTCATGCCTGTAGTCCTAGAAACCCAGGAGGCTGAAGCAGGAGGACTGCAAGTTCAAGGCCAGCCTCAGTGACTTAGTGAGACCCTTCCTCAAAATAAAAAGTAAAACAGGGTGGGGATGCAGCTCAGTGTAGAGCACCACTGGGTTCAATCCCCAGTACCTCCCTACTCCTTGTTTGGTGATACTTTTAGGTTATGGTAATATAACATGCGGAAAGTAGTACACATAAAGTAGAAATGTCCTTTTTATTGAGGGAGGGTTAATTCAAATATGAACACATATAATTTGTAGAATTAAGAAAAACCTATCAATGCCTTTTATATCCCTTCCTCTGACCTCTCCTCCCACACGTTTTCTCTTACCTATTGTTTGATTCTTCTCCCTTCCTAGAGAGCAGTTTGCTAGAGGTACTGGATGTCATTCTTGGACACTGTATGTAGCACCATTCTGGTTGAGAATGTGACATTCATTTTCAGACAAGAAGCAGACTTTATTTTTCACACTTAATTTTTAAAAATGTATATTAGAGTTTCTCTATGTCTCTTCTAAGTGTGGTTTTGAAAATCTTCACATAGAACTTTGCAATCCATGTACCTCTGAAGTCTGGGGGGGTTTCTGAATGTTCAGTATCAAATGACAGAAATATTAGTAGGTCTTAAGGTTGTTCATATGTGATATATGAAGGCAATTTGTGTTACCATGCTCAGGTAACTGAAATCCACACTTTTTTTTTCTTAGAAATACAAATGATGCATTAGAAATTGAGGAAAAAAGTTATTTAAATGTGAAAATACCATTATACTTATGTCTAGTACAAGTATCTGGGATTACAGTTTGTGCTATTGTGCCCGGTTTGTATGTCTTTCTGAACATTTTTTTTTGAACTTGAAAAATATAAGTGTAGGTACCCAGAATTGAAATTTGTTTTTTCTTATTAAAATTCATTTTGTGCATACTCACATAAAGCTCCTTAAATCCTTAAATCAGTCTTAAATCCTTTTTTGAAACACAATAAGAGTTTTGGAGACATACCACTTTTTTTTTTTTTTTTTTTTTTTTTTGTGGTACTGGGGATTGAACTCAGGGGCACTCAACCACTGGGCCACATCCCCAGCCCTTTTTGTATTTTATTTAGAGGCAGGGTCTCACTGAGTTGCTAAGTGCCTTGCCATTGCTGAGGCTGGCTTTGAACTCGTGATCCTCCTGCCTCAGCCTCCCAAGTGCTGGGATTACAGGCATGCACCACAGTGCTCGTCTATACCACATTTTTAAAAAAAATAGTTATTTATTTGCTTTAGTTGCACACAATGCAATGCGTTTATGTTTACGTGATGCTGAGGATCGAACCTGGGCCGCGCACATACGAGGCGAGAGCTCTGCCGCTGAGCCACAACCCCATCCCACTTTTTTTTTTCCAGTCATACTTGTTGGGAAATGCAGGCATAGAGAGCAAATAAAAATTACTTAAGAATAAAGCACAGGTTGAGGTTCTGTGTTTGTGAGAAGAGGGCCAAGGACAAGCTTTACTTTGCCTCTACTGACCAATTTCACAGCATAATGTTCAAAACTTCCATTCACTCTTTTCTATACAAGCATAGAACATAAACACATAAGGGAAGCATATAAGGGAAAGTTTATGGTGATAGAATTATGGATTATCATTGGAGGGTAGAATTATTAAAATTTTCCTTTAAAATCCATTCTCTAAATATAGAAATTTTTATATTTACTTTTGTAATCAAGAAAACACATATAAATTAAACAGAGCATCAGATTATCATTTTTATGTTGTATCATGAATTTTCACTCATGTTTAAACTTCTTCAGGCCCTCCATTATTGAATTCATGGTAACCTTCCCATTTCCTGTAAAACATTTTGATTCAGATATAGAAGCAGTCACATAAAAACTCATAAAAGTTGATAAAAACTGTTAATTTATAAAAAAATAGCAGTGGGCTGAAACTTATTCCATGAGTTTTACTTTGGAATTTTGATTCATTTTTACTTCAGGTGAGTGTGAAAAAGAGGTTAAAATTTTCAGGGAGACGAACATCTCTAGTCTTTTTTAAAAAATTTAGGCACTGGGGATTGAATGCAAGGTGTCAGGCATGCTAGGCCACTGAGCTACATTTCCAGCTCAGCCCTAGCCCTTTTAAAAATTTTATTCTGAGGATAGAAAGGGACCCTGGATGGCACTCTCAAGAATTCTAAGGGGGTGTTGAGGTGCAGGATCCTGAAGCTGCTGCCCCTTGTTCTGCCTTCACAGTACTGTCCCTTCCCCCAGTTCTTCCCAGACTCCCAGGAGCCAGGCCATAGTTCTTACAGCTAACTGCTTCCCATGAAGCAGTACACTTTGGCTATACTCTGATGTCAACTTATTGCTAAAGAAGCTGGGGGCCCTGGCCTGGTAATGAGCCCTTCTCAACCCACCCAGTCAGGGTGGTCCCCACCAGCAGGCAGGAGGCAAAACCTATCTGCTACCATCAGCCCCTTCCAGTACCCATCTGCTTTGCCCATCCCTTCCCTGCCCAGCCATTCCCTGCTCTGTCCTATCTGGGGGCACTCTGCTCAGGGATGGGCTGGCAGGATTGCACCCAGTCTCCCTGGTAAGCAGAGACTCAAGAAACCTTTAGGGTCCTGTTTTGTGGTTGTGTGATCCCAGGAGGGTACATAGGCCCATTGGGTATCTGAATAGATAGGACATGGAGGGAGAGCCACACTCCTGCAGTCTTGCTCTGCTGATATAGAGGGCAGCTGCCTACCCCCACCCCATTCCACACCTTGGGCTCCTGAGTTGGCAGATTAAGCATTTTTATAAATTGTATTTTAAATATATGTTTTAAGTTTGTCAAAAAAGATAGAATTATGATAAGGAAGTAATTTTTAAAAAATGTGTGGAAATGAGTAAATTTTATAATGGAAACTGTGGGAGGAAGGCAGGCTATCTGGGGAAAGGACTAGGATGAGGAGGGACAGTTTCAGGCACATTGTAGGAGAAGTAAACTTATATTTTAAGTTCTTCAAAATATTGTACACTTTTGTTTTGAGACTTAACAGAATTCACCTCTTTCTCCCTCACTTTTTTCAGAACTCTAAACATATTTCACTTTGTTCCTCCCTAGCAACAAAACTTGAGGCTGGAGCTTGAGGAACAGAAAAGGAATAAAAATTCCCTGAGGTTAGGAATGGTTGTGGAATCTGTAAGGATAAGACATGGATTATTCAATTTGAAGCAGTTTTATTAGAATCAGTTACCCACCCAGGCTTGAGTTAGGAAATGTTGGGATTAGGCAGTGTCCAGTTGAGTAACAATGCAAATGACCGCAACACGTAGAAGGAATGCAAAGCAGAGACTGAAGGTTCAATCAAAGTAGAAAACCCGAACCACTAATGAATAAGCATATGTTCCCCTAACCTACCCAAGGCAGGATTCAGTATCCACTAAAATAAGATTGATGCTGGTTTGCCCCATTCAAGGGATGATGTTATTTCAGCAAACTGGAGGGTTTAGGTACCTTCTTTGGGGTTGGGGGATAGTTTTCTAGGGAGGGGACAAGATATCTGTGGAACTTTCAACTTGGTCCACATAGTTGACGCTGAACATACACAGAGGAATGGTAAGGAGGCTGGAGAGGTATAGTGGTATTATCATGAAAGACCTTTAGGCAAATGGAGCATCTTTGAAAGGTTTAAAACTATGAGAATGGCATGATCATATTTAGGTTTCAGAAAATACCCCAGGGCTGAGCATGGCAATGTACACTTGGAGCAATTTGGGAGGCTGAGGCAGGGGGATCACAAGTTCAAAGCCAGCCTTGGCAATTTAGGGAGATTCTGTCTTAAAAAGGGCTGGAGATGCAACTCAGTGATAAAGCACCCCTGGGTTCAATTTCTAGTACCAAAAACAAAACAAAAACAATAACAAAAACAAAATCACTCTGGGTGTAGAATGGATTAGAAAGAAGCATGAAAGCATGACTGGGAGCAGGGAGATTAGCTGAAAGGCTGCTACAGTCACTTAGGCAAGAGATAATATTGGCCAGTATTAGGATTCAGGAAGTAGGCAAGAAAGTGGTGGACAAAGAGAACTGTTTAAGAGCATGAATTAACAGAACTTGATGAATGAATGTGAGAAGCTGAGAGAGGAGAAAGCAAAGATAATGCTTTAAGATTTGGCTTGAGCAGTTGAGTTGTCACTAATTGGAAAAGGAAACATAGGAGGAATTTTTTTAGGAAGAGTAGATAATCCAGAAGTATCAGAGATTCGTTTTACTGTTCTCAAGGAGCCAGTAGCATATGCAAAAAAATCAAAGTACAAGGCAGAATAATCTGAGTTTCTAATGAGAAGTACTGACAAAACTGTATAAAAGTTTAGAGAAGGGAGGTGGAAGTATAGCTCGGTGGTAGTTTCTACTACTGCATGAGACCCTGGGTTCAACTCCCAGTACCATAGGGAAGGGGAAGTAGTTTAAAGAAGGGAGAGTTGACTTCTGACCAGGAGATTTATGTATTTATGTATGTATTTATTTGTTTACCTATCTATCTTTCTATTTATTTATTGGTACTGGGGATTGAATCTAGGGGTGCCTGATCACTGAGCTATATCATCAGTTCTTTTTATATTTTATTTTGAGACAGGGTCTTGTTAAGTTGTTGAGGCTGGCCTTAAACTTGTGATTCTCCTCTTTCAGCTTCCTGAGTTGCAGGGATTACAGGCATGCACCATTGTGCCTGGTGTAAAATAGGATCTTATGACTGGACTGTTGGGTAGATGGAGAGGAGGGAGAACATTCTAGACAAAAGAAATTTCATTGAGGAATTAAAAAAGTAGAAAGGAACAAAGTATTTTGAAAGGACCATGGGTAGTTCAGCTGGTTTGGAGCATAACACGTGGGGGCTATTTGCAGTGTTTTTTTTTTTTTTTTTTTTTTAAACCCAGTGCTGGGGATTCAAACCCAGAACCTTGTACATGCTAGGGCAAGTGCTCTGCTACTGAGCTACACCCTCGGTCCAGTATACAGTCTTAAATGCAAGGGTAGAGCTCCATAGAAACTATGTGATAACATTACTGTAATGCTGTCTTCCAATGTCTTAGATTTTTTTTTTATTTTTTTGTATTGGAACAACAACAAAAACTGGTAGAAGTAAAAACATAGTTATATAATACAAAGGCCAGTGGGTGAGCCATGTAACTAGACTCAATAAACAATATTAAAATTCTCAATAAACAAATAAGAAAAGTCAACAAACTCCAAACTCCTTTTCCTTCTGTATGTCCCTTCCTAATACTCATTTTTCTTTTCTCTTGTACTTGGGATTGAACCCAGAGGTGCTTAACCACTGAAGCACATCCCCAGTCCCTGGCCTGGAATTTGTGATCCTCCTGCCTCAGTCCCAAGTCACTGGGATTACAGACGTGTGGCACCATGCCCAGCTCATTTTTTTATTTTCTAATGTTAATCACTTTATTACTTTCTTTTCTTTTTTGGACTGGAATCATTCCCTCAGGGAAAATTAAGCATAGTGGATGTACTTGTAATTTTAGGAAATAAAAGTTCAGGCATAACCTTAATATATCATCTCTTTTCTTCACCTTTTAGATCCTTGATAGGCAAAATGTGGTCCATGGACTGCAGGAGCCCTGTTTGGGGATTGACTTGAATTGCGGTTGACTATGAGCCGTGGAGATTTGGGCATTGTCGCCTCCCGTAGTCTCACGGGACTTGTTGCGGGATCTCGAGTGACTTGGCCGAAATTGCTGATCGGGTCAGGCCATTTTAGTGGTGTGTTTGGCGTGTGTTAGTCGTTCTTAGAACCAGAGAGAAAAGTTATCAGAATAAAAAGCTGTTTGTCTCCAGTTTGCTTCTGAAGTTTTTCCCGCGGCTCCGTTGCTCCAAGCGCTTCAGGCGGCAACAATGGACTACATCACTGGCATCACCTGGGAGCTTATTAGAAAGGCAGAACCTCAGGTTCTACAGCGGACCTGAATCAAAATCTACATGTTAACATGATGCTG
This sequence comes from Tamias sibiricus, assembly GCA_025594165.1. NCBI lineage: Eukaryota > Metazoa > Chordata > Mammalia > Rodentia > Sciuridae > Tamias > Tamias sibiricus. The sequence continues at coordinate 16,896,172 of CM046660.1, read as the reverse complement.
AGATGTTTTATATGCACATTCAAATGTGAGAACCACTGCACGAGGTGATATAAAAGTAAGGATCATTTTGAGGATCTTCTGTAGAAGATACTAAAAATGCACTTTCAGGAAGAAAACATAACTACACACACACACACACACACACACACACACACATCTCACCATTAAATGTCAAAAGAGGCATTAGATCCTTCATTTCTTCTTTGGTGAGCTCAATCCCCTCACTTGCTAAAAGGTTTTCTAAGTTCTCGATATCAATTACCTCTCCTTAAAAAAGGTGAGAAATGAGTTGCAGAAATATTACGGAACTATTTATTATGATAAAAAATACTAACTGTGCTTATATATACCATCACTAACATGCACCCAGAATTAATAGGAGTCAGAAAAAGGTCCTATGTCTTTAATTCTGTTTTAGAGGATCATAAGTTGGCTACAAAAAGCAAAGTACATTGGGGGTAGTAATCGATTGGGAGGTTGTTGCAAAATCCATGCCAAGTTAAGCTGCTTTATAGGAATTTAGTTTTACTTTCTCCCTTCCCCAATCCCATGCAAATACTGAACTTTTTCCTACATACCCAGTCTATTTATAATTTTTTTGAGACAGTCTCCCAGCGTGGCCCATGTTGCCTGTGTTGCCAGACTGGCCTTAAACTTGTGATTCTCTTGCCTCAGCCTCCCAATATCTGGGACTACAGGTGTGTGCCACTGTACCCAGAAATACATATCAGTTTTAAAAATTTAAGTTTTATTTATTTTAAAATATATTTGCCTATAGTTTGCTTCTCGGGTCACTATGTATTCCAGGAGTTTTTTCTTAATTTCAATATAATCAAAATGTATTTATTTTCTCATGTATTGTATAAATAATGTAATAATAGTAAAGAAAACGTAAAAAGGGAAAATATAATTCTACTACCCTGTCATATATATTTTTTTAGTTGTTCATATCCCAATCTGGTCTTGACAATAAGATTGTATTTTTGCAATGTGAAAATATATATACAAGTTTGCATTTTTCTTTTCCAACCTAAAATCATTCCTTTATAAACATGTTTCCAGGTTGCCACAAAATCTTCACAGTTGGCATTTCAACACATTCTACCCCATTAAACTGAATACCATGGCTTATGTAGTAATTTCCATATGGTTAGATATTACTAACCTTTTTCAATTTTCTTACTTACATGAGAATGAAAGTCTTTAGGCAGAGTTTTTTTCTTTTACTCAATAAAATTATTTCCATAGGATGAATTTCTAGGAGTTATTGGGGAAAAGGGTACAAGTAGTTCTGTGTCTCTTGACATTGAAATATTTGGGAAAATTTTCAGAGAATATTTTGGACATCAATATATAAATATAGATTTGTAATTGTTTTCTTAAGTTCAGCAGCAGCCACAAAAATGGAACATATGTGGGCTGGGGCTGGGGCTCAGCGGTAGAGCGCTCGCCTCGCGCGTGCGCGGCCCGGGTTCGATCCTCAGCACCACGTAAACATAAATGCATTGCATTGTGTACAACTAAAGTATATTTACTTTATATAAATACTTTTTTTTTTTTTTTTTTTTGGTACCAGGGATTGAACTCAGGGGCACTTGACCACTGGGCCACATCCCCAGCCCTTTTTTTTTTTTTTTTTTTTTGTGGTACCGGGGATTGGACTCAGGGGCACTTGTCCACTGGGTCACATCCCCAGCCCTTTTTTGTATTTTATTTAGAGACAGGGTCTCACTGAGTTGCTAAGTGCCTCGCCACTGCTGAGGCTGGCTTTGAACTCGCGATCCTCCTGCCTCAGCCTCCCAAAGTGCTGGGATTACAGGCGTGAGCCACCGCGCCCGGCTACCCCAGCCCTTTTTTATATTTTATTTAGAGACAGGGTCTCACTGAGTTGCTAAGTGCCTCGCCATTGCTGAGGCTGTCTTTGAACTCGCGATCCTCCTGCCTCAGCCTCCCAAAGTGCTGGGATTACAGGCGTGCGCCACCGCGCCCGGCTTATATAAATACTTTTTAAAAAATGGAACATATGTTATATGAAAGGTTATGACAAAGCATTAAGATGCTATTTATAAGATTTTTTCTATCATAGATTGAAACTCACCCTTGACATAACTGACCGCATCCATCAGATCATTCAGATCAACTGTTCCATTGTTTGTAAAGCAAGGGAAATACCTTAAGACTCAGATAAGCAGATGTTACTGAAACTCACAAAATTTAAACTCTATTAAGTTCTGAAATTACAAAAATCATAAGAATTCATTGATCTTTTTCTAACTTTCTCAGAATTTTATGGCTCTATCTTCAGAGATAATAGTGTTATCTTAGAAACAAATCTTTTAGTCTATAACGACTCATCATCATCATCATCATCAACATCTTGCAGTATGAGGGGTTGAACCCAGGGCCTCACACTTGCTAGGCAAATGCTCTACCATTAAGCTACATCCCCAGTCCAATAATGAATCATTATTGTATCTTTCTTTTTTCTTTTCTGTAAAGACCACCAGAATTGTCTAAAAGAAGTGATTGATTATGGTTAAATGTAGAGAGACAGGATAAACAAGCCTGACCCTACATATTTTTATTTCATCAATTAATCAACAAATATTTATGGAGCACCTTCTATGTTGCTTCCATATGCTTTTTGCACTTTGTTAGACCTTAAAGGTACAAAAGTAAGTAAACTGAATAAATTCTTGTTCTCAGGGAATGTACAATCTAGTGAGGAAGGCAGAAAACAAAATATAAACAAAAAATATAATTTGAGGTTCTGTTATGATGCTATAAAAAGGTGCCAGGCATACACCTATAATCCCAGCTACTCAAGAGACTGAGGCAGGATGGTCACAAGTTTGAGGCCAGCCTGTTAGTGAGGCCCTGTCTCAAGAAAAGAACTTGGAAATAAGAAAAAGAAAAAAAAAGAAAAGGAGCTGGGGAGGTATTCAGTGATAGTCTGGGTTCAATCCCCAATACTGCAAAATAAAATATAATAAAGAGTGATAAAGGATAGATGGCCTTTCTGAGAGAAGAGTCCATTTGGGTTGAGGCCTGAATGATGGGAAGAATGTTCCAAGAAGAGTATGTGTGATATCCTGAGATGGGAATGAGTTTGACATGATTAAGAATCAGAGAGAGAAGGCCTGTGTGAAATGAAAGGGGCCAAATCATGCAGTTCTTGCTAAATTGCCTGGGCTGGACTTGATCTTCCTGCCTTAGCCTCCCAAATGCTGGGATTACAAATGTGTACCACTGCACTCAGTCTAAAGTTTGATTTTTAGGATTCAAAGTTTGATTTTTCCAGTTGCAATGGAATGTCATTTGAGGCCTTAAAGAAGGGCCTTGAACAAGAACTTGGCATGATTTCACCTTTCAAAAGATCACTCTGCTTGTGTGTGCAGGATTAGGAAACTGGGGAAATAGAGACTTAGAAGATTATTTCAGTGGCCCAGGAAAGAGAGGAAGGTGGCTTAAGCTATGGTTTCAGCAGTGGAGATAGATTCAGGACATATTTTTTTCAGGTAGGGTCTAGATTTGAATGTGAGATATATAGGAAAAATAACTCAAGAATGAAACTCTCCCTCTACTCCCTAATCAAAAGGGTGAATGCATACCTTTACTGAAATAGGGAGGGTTTTAGACTTTTCTGGGGAATTGTTAATGCCATTGCATAGGTGGTACCTTTTAGAAATCCAAGGGGAAATACCAAATAGCTAGTTTAAAATGCCATTACTGGATTAGGGAGATTGAGCTAGAGAAATATATATACTTGATCAGATTGGAGAAGTTATCTGGCCCAAGAGGACTGGATGCAATCTCCTAGGAAGAGGGTAGACAAAAGTGCCAAAAACACATTAGAGAAAAAGATAGCCTCTTCAACAAATGGTGCTGGGAAAATTGGAAATCCATATGTATCAGAATGAAATTGAACCCCTATCTCTCACCCTGAACTAAACTCAAAGTAGATCAAAGACCTAGGCAACTACTAGAAGAAAATGTAGGCCCAACACTTCATCATGTCAGCTTAAGAACTGACTTCCTCAACAAGACTTCTAAGGCAGAAGAAGTAAAATCAAGAATCAATAAATGAGAGGGTATCAGACTAAAAAGCTTCTTCACAGCAAAGGAAACAAGAGTGTGAAAAAACAGCCTAAGAATGGGAGAAAATCTTTGCCACCTGTACCCCAGATAAAGTATTGATCTCTAGGATATATAAAGAAAAAATTTAACACCAAAAAAACAAAACCAAAACAAATAACCCAATCAATAAATGGGCAAAGGAACTAAACAGACACTTAACAGAAAATACAAATGGTCAACAAATGTATGAAAAAGTTCCCCACATCTGTATCAATTAGAGAAATGCAAATTAAAACTACACTGAGATTCTATCTCATTCCAGTCAGAATAGCAACAATCAAGAATACAAGCACCAATAAGTGTTGGCGAGTTACTCCAGCCAGCGCTGGGTAAGGGGCAGAACTGTTGATCTAAGACGCAAAGAAAAGACCACCAACTCTAATTTTAGATTAAAGCAAGCTTATATTGTATACATATAAAGAGAGCTGGCCAGGGCTGCCCCTCTCAAACACTGGGCTTGGGGTCAGCGCCGCTCTCCGGGAAGACAAGGTTTTTATAGTTTAAAGAGTTACAGAAAATCTTGGGAACTTACAGCTAACAAGGTCAGACAGGTGTAATTCAAAGCAAGTAGCAAACTAATATCTACATGGCATTGCATTCCAAGAAAAAAAAAAGGGGAGTAATAGTTAAACCCCACATCAAAAGTTTATGAGGCACCGTTAGTTTGAGAGAGAGAGAGAGTTGTTATCTGGTCAAGGACAGCCAGGCCTGAGCGAGCTCAAGGCCTGGGAATGAATGCCAGACAATAAGCTCAAGCCAAATAAGAATCTTAGCATTTCATAGAAAACTGAAGTGGGCTTTTCATAACTTTTTGACAGGATGGCTCCCAGTCTTAAGATGGAATTAGGCTGGTTTATCATTCCCCCCTTTTTTTTTTTTTTTTTACTTTTCAAATCTTTGAAAGGGAGTAATCATATAGGCTAATTTTATCGATGGTACATAATAGAATTAAATTGCAGCCCAATAAACCGGAGCATATAGTTAATAACACATGGGACAATAACTAGTAAGAGAAGGATACAAATTATAGGACTTAAGAGAGAAGTTAACCATGGAAACCAATCTCCCAAGCCTAACCAAGAATTACTCGTTTTAATTTTGTTAATCTCCTGTCTTATCTCATCTACCTGTTGTTGGATAACGTTAGAATAATCTGTAACATTAAAACAGCACATGTCTGGGAATTGTTGGCAACCCAAGTGATGTTTTTAATAAAAGAAAATCAATAACCGTTCTATTTTGTAACATTGAGGTTCGAAGTTTTTTCATCTCTTGATTAATTTCTGCCAAAACTTGTGCAGTAAGGTTAGCTGTTTTGCTAAAACTACAGGCTAATTTTGTGATTTCTCTTTGTATTCCTACAACTAGACCCGGAAGTGGCAAAAGAAAGGCTGCTGCAATTGCAGTGTCTAGTGGGTCTAGGAGGATTAAATTGTCATCGCAGTTGGAGGGCAGACTTTGGACCATTTGGTGGGGAGCTGTCAGAGATGGCAGTAAAGGAAAGATTCGTCCAATAGAACAGATCCCAGAAAAGTTTGTAGGCAAAGCCTGGAAAGTTGCTTTATTACAGAGAAAAACCCATCCTGTTGGCAGTCGTTTGCCATTGGGTAGGGAGATATTTTGCTCAATAGAACAATTGGGGGGGGATCGGGGAAGGATGCAATCTATGTATAAACAATGCTTTTGAATAACCAGTGAAGCTGGCAAAGCTGGCTCTGCATGGTATACTGGCCAGTCTTGCTGCGTTGCTCTATCACCAGTGACTTTAACATAGTCAGTATATTTTACAGATAGACCCATAAGATTGTTAGCTAGCAATTGATGGATGGAGTTTCCTTCTTGTACACAGAAGGAACTTTTGTCTATAGTGTCAACAGCCAATTGTAACCAAAAATTTTGAGTAGTTACAGAATTTAGGGGACTCACAGAAACATCTATCTTTAAAGTAGCTTTTGAATAAACAGTATCTATTGGGGCCCCTTTTTTTAGCTTAGTACAGGAATACTGTCCTGAATCTTGAGGGTGAGCAGAGTATTTATAGATTCTAAAATTTATATTATCTCTTTGAGATTGGTCTGTAAGATTTCTCCATGGTCCCTCCCTGAATATCTGACTAAAAATTTCTTGGTTATCTTTATACCATTTGATAGGGCCAATTACTGGATCTTGACAAGAGTAAGTACAATTTAGTATTAGTGGAGATCCTGCAATAGCAGGTCTTTCTTGGGCTACAGATGGGGTACAAGGTTTGTTGAGGCCAGCATAGCTAAAACCCAAGGATACATGTATATTCCAACAGGCAAAAATTATTAGCATAATGTTTATAATAACAGGGAAAGCAATAAGAATCTAGTGACAAAATATTAAACCTTAGTAATTTTAACTTTAAAAGGCCCACGCTCAGTCACTTTCCACCTCTGGCTGCTGGATTCTCTTCCAGTGGGTTCTTTCTCCGTGGTTTCTGTAGGTGCCTTTTTTAGCTGTGAGTGATGGATCCAGGCAGGAATACCAGCAACTTTGACGGCAGTAGGAGTGCGGAGAATCACGATGTAAGGGCCCTTCCACCTGGGCTCAAGGCTGTTAGTTCTCAAACGTCGTATCAGCACAGCATCGCCTGGTTGGAATGAATGATCGGGCAGTCTGTGTCCAACGGGCTGAGCAGCCTGGACCTGGGGAAAGATCTTATCTATGATTAGTTGTAGCCCTTTGAGTGTTTCTGAGATTGGAATGTCTCTCACCAGATCTTGGTGTACTCTGGGAACCAAAGGCGGTGGCCGCCCATAAATTATTTCATAAGGGGTAAATTTTTCTCGGTAAGGAGTGCAACGGGCCCTTAAGAGAGCAAAAGGCAGGAGATCAACCCAGTTACCACCAGTCTCAAGTATTAATTTAGTCAAAGTTTCTTTTAATGTTTTATTCATCCTTTCTACCTTCCCTGAACTTTGAGGATGGTACATACAATGTAATTTCTAATTTATATTTAGGGCTCTTGAAATTAATTGAGATAATTTGGCCGTGAAGGCCGGGCCATTGTCAGACCCCAAAGTTAGAGGAAGGCCAAATCTAGGAACAATCTCAGTTATTAGTTTTTTAACTACTATTTGTGCTGTTTCTGTTCGAGTAGGAAAGGCTTCTACCCAGCCTGAGACAGTTTCAACAAAGACTAACAAGTATTTATATCCATATAGTCCTGGTTTAATTTCAGTAAAGTCTAATTTCCAAAATTTACCAGGTACAGTACCTTGACTTCTGTTTCCCTGTGGAAGATGGTTTTTTTTAGCATTTACCTGTGCACATGTCATGCAGCGATTTGAAATGTTTTGGAGTATCCCTCGGTGTCCCGGGAACCAAACGTGGGGTGAAATTAGTTTTGAAGTCTTCTTGGGGGATAAATGCATCGCCTGATGAAGATCAGTTAACTATTTTCTTCCTAAAAGCTTAGGCATGCAAATTTTCCCATCTGGGAGAGTCCACCAGCCGTGACAGTTTTGTTGGGCTCCCATAGAGGAGTATAAGTTTATCTCTTCAGTAGTGTATGAAGGAGTTTCTTCCTCAATTTTAACTGGGAGTTTGGGGCAATTTGAGAGTTCAAGAATAGTTTGACATTTTGACTCCCCAAGGGCTATTTCCCTGGCTGTTTGATCGGCCAAGTTATTACCTTGGGTCTGGGGGCTATTGTCTTTACGGTGTCCAGGCCAGTGGATAATAGCCAGTTTATCTGGTAACCAGATAGCCTCCAGTAATTGAAGGATTTCTTGTTTATTTTTGATAGTCTTTCCATCTGAAGTTAAAAATTCCCTTTGTTTGTATATCTGTCTATGCACATGTACTGTAGCAAAAGCATAATGGCTGTCCGTGTAAATGTTTACCCGTTTTCCTTCTGCCCATCTCAATGCCTGTGTTACTGCAATGATTTCTGCTTTTTGGGCTGATGAGCCTCTGGGCAAAGCCTGTGCCCAGATAATTTCTTTTTGGCCCGTAACAACTGCTGCTCCCGCATACCTTATTCCATCCCGGACATAACTGCTACCATCGGTGTAAAGGTCTGCGTCTCTGTTGGTGAGAGGAATGTCAGTCAGGTCTGGTCGGGTACCTTGGATGACATCCAGCATCTCTGAGCAGTCATGAATTGGCTCCTCTGGGTTATCATCAGGCAGCAGGGTTGCAGGATTGATTGCCAGGGATTTACTGAAGGTCAATCTGTCCTTGTCTAGAAGGAGAGCTTGGTACTGAGTGAGACGGGCATTTGACATCCATCGACTGGTGGCATCCCTCAATAGGGTTTCCACTGTGTGAGGGGCAGTCACAGTGAGAGTCTGCCCCAGAGAAAGTTTGTCTGCTTCCTTTACCAGTATTGCAGTAGCCGCTATGGCTCGTAAACAAGGGGGCCATCCTGATGCTACAGGATCTAGCCTTTTTGAAATGTAGGCAATTGGTCTTTTCTATGGCCCTAAATTTTGGGTAAGAACTCCTTTAGCAATATCCTTTTTCTCATGAACATAAAGATGAAAGGGCTTAGATATATCAGGGAGGGTTAAGGCAGGGGCCTGAACCAGAGCCTCCTTTAAATTTTTGAAGGCCAATTTATTTTCCTCAGTCTAAATTAAAGGTGACTTGCCTCCTGCAGTTGCAGTATATAACGGCTTGGCAATTTTAGCAAATCCAGGTATCCAAAGGCGGCAGTATCCAACTGCCCCTAGAAATTTCCTAACCTGCTTTTTAGTGGTTGGGGTTGGGATCTTCATTATGGCTTTTATGCGGGATTGGGATAACAGTCTTTTCCCTTCCCTCAGCTCATATCCCAAATAAGTAACCCGAGAGGAACAGATTTTTGCCTTTTTCTTGGAGACTCGGTACCCCAATTGAGCCAGGGTTCCTAGCAAACCCCGAGTGGCCCTTAAACAGTTCTCTTTGTCTTTTGCTGCTAACAGAAGATCATCCACATATTGGAGCAAGGTTACCTCAGGGTACTTACTGCGAAACAGTCTCAGATCTTGATTGAGAGTTTCATCAAAGATAGTGGGGGAATTTTTAAATCCCTGAGGTAGTCGAGTCTAGGTCAGTTGTCCCGATATCCCCATCTCCAAATCCGTCCATTCGAAAGCAAAGATAGGCTGACTCAGTTTTGACAAAGGGATGGAGAAAAACGCGTCTTTCAAATCCAATACAGTATAAACTGTATGTTCTGGTGGCAACAAACTGAGCAAAGTGTAGGGGTTAGGGACAGTTGGGTGTATAGTTTCTACCCGTTTGTTCACTTCCCTTAAGTCCTGTACTGGTCTGTAATCTTGAGTCCCAGGCTTTTGGACAGGCAACAAGGGGGTGTTCCAAGCTGATTGACATCTAATTAGTATCCCCACTTTTAGGAGACGCCTGATGTGGGTTTTAATTTCTTCTTTGGCTTCAAAACTGATGGGGTATTGTTTAACCCGGATGGGCATAGCCCCAGATGTTAGTTGTATTACAACTGGTGGCACATGCTCAGCTAGCCCTGGAGGGTTATCCTCAGCCCAAACTGTAGGAATTTCTTGAATTAATAATTTCTCTCATTTTCCTTCTGAAGTTTGGATAGGATTTTGAAAAAGCAGATATTTCTCACTTAGTGGGCAGGTTATAGTTAGGGCCTTTGCAGGATTTCCCAATTCTAATGTAGGCATACCTCCAGAAAATGAGATAGTTGCCTGAAGTTTGCTTAAAAGGTCCCGTCCTAGCAACGGGAAAGGGCATTCAGGGATAACAATGAAGGAGTGAGTTACAGTTCCTCGTCCTATGTTAACAGTCCGGTCTGTAGTCCATTTATACTTTTTAATTTTTCCTGTTGCCCCTTGCACTTCCATGGTTTCATTAGTGAGGGGTCCTATGGGCTTCTGTAACACTGAATGTGAAGCTCCTGTATCCACTAGGAAATTTACAGGTTGGCCCCCAATTGAGAAAGTTACCATGGGCTCTCGGGAGCCTAGTTTGAAAGAGCCATGGCCCCCCTATTCTTCTAAAGTTAAAACTGGTTTTGGCTGAGGAGCTCTGGCCTGTGATCGGGGCAAGCTTTTCGGATTACGTTGGGGGCATTCATTTTTCTAATGTCCAATTTCTTTGCAATAAGCACACTGGTTTTGTAGCAGAGAAGACCGCTTTTTGTCTCTGTTGTATGTGGTCTGCCTTTGTCTAGGATTCGAGGTTTCAGAAGCCTGTAATGCGGCCACTGTGGCCCTGTTTACTTTCCTTATCAGTAGATCATCTCGGCTATCTCTATTTTCAAACACCTTTTGGGCTATTTCCAATAATTCTGACCTGGTTTTTCCTGCAAAACCATCTATCTTTTGAATCTTTTTACGGATGTCTGGGGCTGACTGAGTCACAAAAGCCAGATTAATCGCCTTGAGGCTTGTTGGGTCCTCAGGGTCTACAGGAGTATATAGACGGTACGCCTCCAGGAGGCGCTCGAGAAACGCTGAAGGCGACTCATCTGGCCCTTGTTTCACATCTGCCACCTTAGAAAGATTTGTGGGTTTTCGAGCTGCCCTCTTAAGTCCCTCTAACAGAGTCTGGTGGTACTCACCGAGTGCTCTCCTACCTTCAGTTGTCCCATAGTCCCAGCTTGGTCTTCTCCTAGGTAAAGCTCGTTCAATCACTTCTGTTTTTTTTTTTTCGTCGCTTGTAAGAGCACTTATCCCAGGCAGCGCTTTAGCCGCTTCTGCCAGGATTCGCTCCCTTTCCTCCGTGGTGAAGAGAGTATGGAGAATCTGTTGACAGTCATCCCAGGTGGGGAGGTGATTAAAGAAAACGGAATCAACCAGAGAAATCAAGGAACTAGGATCCGTGCTAAAAGGGGGATTCTGGTTTTTCCAGTTATAAAGGTCTGTTGTGGAAAATGGAACATACACGTAGCGACCTTCTGGAATCTGGCGGAGAGGAAGAACAGGGGCCGGAGTCGGTTCCACTTCAGGGATATTAATAGAAATGGAGCCGGCAGGTCGGCCAGGGGAAGCAATTGAGTCAGGCCTTCCATAAGGGTGGCCCTGTCGGGTATGGGGAGGAGAAAGAACAGGGGCTGGCTCCTTTGGGAAGACTAGAGTTGGAGGAGTGGATGAGTGGGGCAATTGAGGAAGCGGTTGAGGAGAGGGAGAGGGAGATGGTGGAGTAGTTAGTGGAGCAGCTGCGACTGTACCCGCGGCAGGAGGATAAAGAGGAGCCGAAGCATCTGGGGGAAGGAGGGAATCCTCCGGAGAGTCCTGTAGGACAGGGCTCTTAGTGGATTTATGGTTTGTTTTTGAGGGACCCTGGGGAGTTCTCCCAGCCATAACCAGGGCTTGCCCTCCCTGTCCGTTCCGGACCATCCAAACCTTCATCCAGGCGGGGGAATTAGTTGTTGCTTCCGCCCAGGGTAGAATATATCCTATTTGATCTGGGTGGCCAGGATTACCAAGAGTGATGTTAGATATAGCCCATGCCACTTGGGGATCAAAGGTGCCCTCAGGGGGCCAGCCGACTCCGAAGGTGGGCCATTCTACCTCACAGAATGTTTGGAGACGTTTCTTGGTGATGGGATAATCATAATCCTGCTTAACAAAATGGGGATAAAGTTTGTCAAAATTTCTTAAAACACAGTTCAAAGGAGTATCAGGCTTACTTGTCTTATTACCCATGTTGTTTAATTTTTTACATTTACAACAGAGAAGACACAATGAGAAAGCAGAAAACAAAAACAACAAAACAAAACAAAACAAAAAAACAGAACACAGGACAATACACAAAAGAACAAGAACCAGGCGCCAAACCAACCAGGGAGCAGTGCAACGTCTTGCTAATGCTCCGGACAGGAGTGCGTATGTGCCTCGTCAGGCACCTCTCTGTCCCCAGTAGGAATTCCCAACCAGAACCAGAAAGCAGTACGACCTTTCGCTACTGCCCTGGACAGGAGTGTACGTGCCTCGCCAGGCACCTCGCTGTCCCCAGAAGAGATCTCAAAACCAGATACCAGATGTTACTAGGGCGCCACTTACCTGTGGAGGTTTTTTTTTTTTTTTTTTTCTCTTTCCACTGGATGCTTGCTAATTTTTGATGCGGCAGTTCACTCCAGTAGTCCGAAGGACTGAAGGCACACCCTGGGGCCTTGGAACGTCTCAAGGTGCGCACCCCCTAGGGTAGCACTCCGCCCCGGAGTCCCAGAGCGAAGGTCCGGCTTCAGAATTTGTAGTGGTCTGAATCTCGCTGCGGCCTCCAAAAATGTTGATCTAAGACGCAAAGAAAAGACCACCAACTCTAATTTTAGATTAAAGCAAGCTTATATTGTATACATATAAAGAGAGCTGGCCAGGGCTGCCCCTCTCAAACACTGGGCTTGGGGTCAGCGCCGCTCTCCGGGAAGACAAGGTTTTTATAGTTCAAAGAGTTACAGAAAATCTTGGGAACTTACAGCTAACAAGGTCAGACAGGTGTAATTCAAAGCAAGTAGCAAACTAATATCTACATGGCATTGCATTCCAAGAAAAAAAAAAAGGGGAGTAATAGTTAAACCCCACATCAAAAGTTTATGAGGCACCGTTAGTTTGAGAGAGAGAGAGAGTTGTTATCTGGTCAAGGACAGCCAGGCCTGAGCGAGCTCAAGGCCTGGGAATGAATGCCAGACAATAAGCTCAAGCCAAATAAAAATCTTAGCATTTCATAGAAAACTGAAGTGGGCTTTTCATAACTTTTTGACAGGATGGCTCCCAGTCTTAAGATGGAATTAGGCTGGTTTATCAAGAACTAAAAAGGATCAAAAGAAAAGACTGCAGGAGTCATTCGTGAGGCTTGCTAAAGCGCACCAGGAGGCCCACTTTAAAACTCCAAATCCTAGGGGCAGACCGCGCGAAGGGGGATCAAATTTGAACTGCAAATCATGAGTGCGATAAAGGCTGAGGAAAGTCAAAATTGGCACATTAGGTACAATCATTGATTGATGACCTGCTATGAACCATAATAGTTAAGAAATATTCAGACTAGATCCTGGGAAGATGGCCGACAGGAGGGAGGTGCTCTCTGGACGCAGTTGCTGAAGGACACGGAGTGGGAAGTTTGAGCGCGTTGCTGGCGGTTCTATTGCAACTGAAAGGGAGCCGAGACATTCCTGCACCTCTGGACAGCGAAATACAAGGTTCTCCGGACCACTACAAGCAGGGGCAGAGTCGCAGCGGTCCACAGTCCGAAGCAGCGCTGTCTGTGCTGCAGGCGCAGGGGCCAATACCATCTCGGCAAGGAGACGATCCACCCAGCAGCTTTGAAACCGATGGGCGAGGAGGGATAGAAAGAGGCCTAGAGGCGTGGTCGGTGTCCACGTGGAGCTCTTTCGCATTGCTTGCCAAGCCGATCCTGCTCGCTCTGGACTGACACAAGGGTCTGCGGAGCTGCTGTTGAATGGGAGGAGAGCACCGCCATCTTTGAGAAGTGCAGTGGCTGACCCAGACAAAGGGGAAAAGACGGAGGAGATGAACAGCTGCAGACATCCAGGGAGCCCCAGCGCTCTGAAGGCAGCGCACACCTGGGTGAGACTCGGGTAACCAGCAGGGGAGGGGAGGGCGTGTCTGAGGCCAGCCCAGCGGCCACAAGAAGCTACAACTGTGGGTGGGCGTGGGGAAAGGGTGCCTTCTGGAGGGTCCCCTTCCCGGTGCCATTCATCTACTGACACACAACCACCCTGAGCCAATCTTCCCCTGAGCCATTCGGCCACTGGCCTAGGGTGCAGACTTGACTCCACTGACAGGGTTGCAGACTATCTGGACGAGGTCCGATGCAGTTGGCTTAAACTGGAAAGGGAAAAGAGAGGGGGGCTTCCCAGGGCCTGTTTTGTTTGAGACTTGGGGTTAGACTTTTTTTTTCTTTTTTTTTGGTTGGTTTGCTTGTTTTATTGGTTTTCAGGGTTTTTTTTTGTATGTTTGTTTGTTTTTCTTTTTCTTTTTTTGGCTTCGTTTTGTTTTTTTTTTTTTTTTGCATTGATTGTCAGTGTGTTTGATTGTTTGCTTCTGCTTCTTTTTTCATTCCTTCTTTTCTTCCTTCTCACTTTGGCATCTCTTCTTCCTCCTTCATCTTTCATATTTGCACCTTGCCAGTGCATACTAAACAGAGGCAAAAACAAGCTTTACGCAGAACTTGGGATTTCTAGAACTGGCGCAATTGAACTAGATAGCAAAGCAGTGATATATATAGTTTACTCTCTATTTTCTTGATTCTCTCTCTCCTCTCTCTTACACCAATTTCTATCTTTTATCATTTTTTTCTTTTCTATCTTACTTTATATATAAATTGGTCTTTCCATCTAATTGTCTACTCCATTCTCTATGTTCTCTCTTCTACTGATACTAAACCACTTCCACTAAACCATTTCAATAGAACCCTCCTTTCATACTTTCTAAGAAAGAACAATTCAAGACACTTCCTTCTTCTTAAACATAATACCTCTGTATCCAATACTTGAAGCTATAAAACCCCATCAGAAGCGTACAGAGTAAATTGGAAATAATATCTGGGTTAACAAAATCTGTACATTGTGATCAAAATTGAATTTTCTGAATAGAAAGTGTTAGGTTTTAAAGTGTAAAGGAATTATAAGGGGATCTGATAGCATTGTACTACAGGAACAACATAAGGCATTAAGGTAAAATCGAAACAGTCAAGGTCCCACAGTGCAGGAAGAAAAGACACACAAGCATCATGAAAAAACAAGGGAAGAAAGTGACACAAACAAATCAAGTTTCCTCATCAGTAGATTTCATGGCAAACACAGTTGGTCAAATGCCAGAGATGGAATTTAGAAATTACATATGCCAAATGTTTAGGGAACTTAAGAATGAACTCAAAAATGAGATGAGGGAGCAAGTACAGGAGGCAAAAGATCATTTTGACAAAGAACTCCAAAAACAAATACAGGAAGTAAAAGATTACTTCAATAGGGAAATAGAGGCTCTAAAGAGAAACCAAATAGAAATTCCAGAAATGAAAGAAGCAATAAACCAAAATAAAAGTTCAATTGAAAGCATCTCCAACAGAGTAGACCACTTGGAAGAAAGAACCTCAGACAATGAAGACAAAATATATGCCCTAGAGAAGAATTTAGTCTATACAGCAAAACTCGTTGGAAATCAAGAACATAACATCCAAGAATTATGGGACAGCATAAAAAGACCAAACTTAAGAGTGATTGGCATAGAGGAAGGGGCAGAGTTTTAAGCCAAAGGAATGAGTAATTTATTTAATGAAATAATTACAGAAAATTTTCCAAACTTGAGGAATGAATGGGAAAACCAAGTTCAAGAGGCATACTGAACACCAAACAAACAAAATCTCAATAGATCCACACCAAGACACATTATAATGAAAATGCCTAATATACTGAGCAAGGAGAGAATACTAAAAGCCACAAGAGAAAGGAAGCAGATCACATATAAGGGGAAACCAATCAGACTATGTTCAGATTTTTCAACCCAGACCTTAAAAGCAAGAAGATCCTGGAATAGCATATTTCAAGCTCTGAAAAAAAAGGGATGTCAACCAAGAATCTTATATCCAGCAAAATTGAGCTTTAGATTCGAAGATGAAATAAAAACCTTCCACGACAAGCAAAAGTTAAAAGATTTCACAACTCGAAAGCCAGCACTTCTGAACATCCTGGGCAACATTTTTCATGAAGAAGAAGAGAAAGATAACAATGAAAATCTACAAAGGGAGATATTAAACTAAGGGAAATACCAACCAGAAGAGAAACCAAATCAAGCTAAAGACCATAATTCAAATAAAAATGGATGGGAATAAAAATCACATCTCAATAATAACCCTGAATGTTAATGGCCTAAACTCACCAATCAAAAGACACAGATTATCAGAATGGATTAAAAGAAACGACCCAACAATTTGCTGTCTCCAAGAAACACACCTCATAGAAAAAGACATCAACAGACTGAAAGTGAAAGGCTGGGAAAAGTCTTATCACTCACATGGCCGGCGGAAACAAGCAGGGGTTTCCATCCTCATATCAAATAAGGTAGACTTTAAACCAAAACTAATCAAGAGGGACAAAGATGGATATTTCTTACTACTTAAGGGAACCATTCATCAACAGGATATAACAATAATAAATCTATATGCCCCAAATAATGGAGCACCTACCTTCATCAAACAAACTCTTCTCAAGTTCAAGAGTAAAATAGACCACAACACAGTTATTCTAGAGGACTTCAACACACCTCTCTCACCAATGGATAGATCATCCAAACAAAAGCTAAACAAAGAAACTTTAAGCTTACTTAAAACAATTAACAATTTAGACCTAACGGACATATATAGAATATTTCATCCCTCAGTAAACGAATACACTTTTTTCTCAGCAGCACATGGCTCCTTCTCCAAAATAGACCATATATTAGGTCATAAGGAAACTCTCAGCAAATATAAAAAAATAGAGATACTACCCTGCATTCTATCAGACCATAAAGGGATGAAATTGGAAATCAATGACAAAACAAGGATTAAGAAAAACTACTTCAACAACTGGAAGCTAAACAACATGATACTGAATGAACAAGGGGTTGAAGAAGACATCAAAGAGGAGATTAAAAAATTCCTAGAGGTAAATGAGAACACAGATACAACGTATAGAAATCTCTGGGACACTATGAAGGCAGTAGTAAGAGGAAAAATCATTGCACTGAGTTCATTCCTTAAGAGGAAAAAAAAAACCAACAAATAAATGACTTAACATCACACCTCAAAGCACTAGAAAAAGAAGAACAGACCAACACCAAGAGCAGTAGAAGACAGGAAATAATTAAAATCAGAGCAGAAATTAATGAAATTGAGACTAAGGAAACCATTCAAAGAATTGACAAAACTAAAAGTTGGTTCTTTGAAAAAATAAACAAAATTGACAGACCCTTAGCAATGCTAACAAAAAGAAGAAGAGAAAAAACTCAAATTACTAACATTCGTGACGAAAAAGGGAATATCACAACAAACACCTCAGATATACAGAAGATAATTAGAAATTACTTTTAAAGCTTATATTCTAATAAAAAAGAAAATATTGAAAGCATTGACAGATTTCTTGAGTCGTATGATATGCCTAAACTGGAAACGGAGGCTATACACAACTTAAACAGACTGATTACAAGCGAAGAGATAGAAGACGCCATCAAAAAGCTACCAACAAGGAAAAGTCCAGGACCTGATGGGTTTACAGCCGAGTTCTATAAGACTTTCAAAGAAGAACTAATTCCAATGCTCTTCAAACTATTTCAAGAAATAGAAAAAGAGGGAGCTCTTCCAGACTCTTTCTATGAGGCCAATATCACATTAATTCCAAAGCCAGGCAAAGACACATCCAAAAAAGAAAACTTCAGGCCCATATCTTTAATGAACATAGATGCAAAAATTCTCAACAAAATCCTGGCAAATCGGATACAAAAACATATCAAAAAGATAGTGCACCATGATCAAGTGGGGTTTATCCCAGGGATGCAAGGCTGGTTCAACATTCAGAAATCAATAAACATAATACACCACATCAATAGACTTAAAGATAAAAATCATATGATCATCTCAATAGACGCAGAAAAAGCATTTGACAAAATACAACACCCCTTTATGTTCAAAACACTGGAAAAACTAGGAATATCAGGAACATATCTCAACATTATAAAAGCTATTTATGCAAGGCCCCGAGCTAACATTATCTTAAATGGAGAAAAATTGAAAGCATTCCCTTTAAAAACTGGAACAAGACAGGGATGCCCCCTTTCACCACTGCTATTTAACATAGTACTGGAAACTCTGGCCAGAGCAATTAGACAGATGAAAGAAATTAAAGGGATCAAGATAGGAAAAGAAGAGCTCAAATTAGCACTATTTGCTGATGACATGATAATCTACCTAGAAGACCCAAAAAACTCTACCAGAAAACTTTTACAACTAGTAAATGAATTTGGCAAAGTTGCAGGATACAAAATCAATACACATAAGTCAAAGGAATTTTTGTACATCAGCAACAAAGACTCTGAAAGGGAAATGATGAAAACTACCCCATTTACAATAGCATCAAAAAAAAAAAATACCTGGGAATCAACCTAACGAAAGAGGTGAAAGACCTCTATAACGAAAATTATAGAACACTAAAGAAAGAAATTATAGATGAACTCAGAAGATGGAAAGACCTACCTTGCTCTTGGATAGGTAGAATTAATATTGTCAAAATGTCCATACTACCAAAAGCATTATACAGATTTAATGCAATTCCAATCAAAATCCCAATGTCATTCTTCAAAGAAATAGAAATAGCAGTCATGAAATTCATCTGGAAAAATAAGAGACCCAGAATAGCCAAAGCAATCCTGAGCAAGAAAAGTGAGGCAGGGGGCATCACCATACTGGACCTTAAATTATACTATAGAGCAATAGTAACAAAAACAGCATGGTATTGGCACCAAAACAGACTGGTGGACCAATGGTACAGAATTGAGGACACAGAGACTAATACATATAATTTCAGCTATCTTATATTAGACAAAGGTGCCAAAAATGTACAGTGGAGAAAGAATAGCCTCTTCAACAAATGGTGCTGGGAAAACTGGAAATCCATATGCAACAAATTGAAATTAAATCCTTATCTCTCACCATGCACAAAACTCAATTCAAAGTGGATCAAGGACCTAGGAATTAGACCAGAGACAATACGCCTAATAGAAGAAAAAGTAAGCTCCAATTTCCAACATGTCGGATTAGGCCCCAAGTTCCTTAATAAGAATCCTGTAGCGCAAGAATTAATACCAAGAATTAATGAATGGGATAGATTTAAACTAAAAAGCTTCTCAGCAAAACAAACAATCAGTGAGGTGAATAGAGAGCCAACTAATTGGGAACAAATATTAAGTACATGCACATCAGACAGAGCACTAATTTCTAGAATATATAAATAACTCAAAAAACTTTACACCAAAAAAAAAAAAAAAAAAAAAAACAAATAACCCAATCAATAAATGGGCTAAGGAATTGAGAAGACACTTCTCAGAAGAAGATACACGATTAATCAACAAATACATGAAAAAATGTTCAACATCGCTGGCAATTAGAGAAATGCAAATCAAAACTACTCTACGATTTCACTTCACTCCAGTCAGAATGGCAGCTATCAAGAACACAAGCAACAATAATGTTGGAGAGGATGTGGGGAAAAAGGCACACTCATACATTGCTGGTGGGACTGCAAAATGGTGCAACCGTTATGGAAAGCAGTATGGAGATTTCTTGGAAAACTGGGAATGGAACCACCCTATGACCCACCCATCCCACTCCTGGGTCTATTCCCAAAGGACTTAAAAACAGCATATTACAGTGACACAGCTATCTCAATGTTTGTAGCTGCGCAATTCACAATAGCTAGGTTGTGGAACCAACCTAGATGTCCCTCAGTAAATGAGTGGATTAAGAAAATGTGGTATATACGCACAATGGAATTTTACTCAGCAATAAAAGAAAATAAATTAATGGCATTTGCAGGTAAATGGATGAAGTTGGAAGACATAATGCTAAGTGAAGTTAGTCAGTCTCAAAAATCCAAGTACCAAATGTTTTCTCTGATATAAGGAGGCTAGTTCATAGTATTGTTGGATGGGGGGGTACATTGGAGGACTAGAGGAACACTAGAATGGTCAAAGGGTAGGAGGGTAAGGGGGAGAGCAAGGGGAGAGGGAGGGGGAGAAAAGGAAAAAAAAAAAAGAAAAGGTGATTGAATGAGACGGATATCATTTTTCTAAATGCATGATTGAAGACCTGAATTGTACGAATATACTTTGTATATAAACAGTTGGATGTAAAAAGATGCTAAATTCATGCACTATTAGTTGTACACATTAAAAATTATTAAAAAAAAGTGTTGGCAAGGATGTGGGAGAAAAGGGTATGCTCATACATTGCTGGTGGGACTACTCTGGAAAGCACTATGGAGATTCCTCAGAAAACTTGGAATGGAACCACTATTTGACCCAGTTTATCCCACTCCAAAGGACTTAAAATCAGCATTCTATGGTGACACAGCCACATCAATGTTTATAGCAGCTCAAATCAAAATAGCTAAGCCATGGAACCAACCTAGGTGTCCTTCAACAGATGAATGGATAAAGAAAATGTGCCATATATACACTATGGAATATTACTCAATCATAAAAAAGAATGATTTTATAACTTTTGCCAGTAAATGGATGGAGCAGGAGACTTATGCTAAGTGAAATAAGCCAATTTCATAAAACCAAAGGCTGAAGGTTCACTTTGATACGTAGATGCTAACACATAATAAGTGTGGGGAGGGGAAGAATAGAATTTCATTAGACAAAGGAGAATGAAGGGAAGTGCAAGTATTCTGACCGTGGAAATGCACAGGAAAGAAAAACATTCCTCCAGTGAACAAACTCCAGGACAGGGTGGGGTAGGGTGTGTGGGGGTAACTGGTGCCCTGATTCCCACGATTGGGATGCCCAACAGCCTCAGTCTGAGGCTACTAATATAACTATGCAGGTGCACTATCTGGTTTCCATAGCAATGTCCTTAGAGGATAGGGGCCCTGTGTTTGTATTAACCTGGACCTCATCTCAATTATCTAGCATTCGGGGTTAAAGAAATACTAATTAGAATGTAGTCATGTAATGGTGGTATGTAACTTTTTTTTTTTTGAGTTAATAAACTCCCAGGCAGGGAGGGGTGGATATTTCATTTCTTCTTTACCTCTCCACTTCTCTCTCCTCTCCGCTCCATCCTGTCTGCCTGCTTCTACCTTGTGTGTCTGTGTCTGTCTTTTGTACGTCTCCCTCACAAATTTCCTCCATAGGTATTCTTTACAGGGAAGGGACGGGAGACAGGAATAAGACAGACAGTGGAATGAATCTGACATAAGTTTTCAATGTACATATATGAATATACCACAGTGAATCTCCACATCATGTGCAACCACATGACTGGGATCCAAATTAGAAGAAGATGTATTCCATGTTTGTACAAATATGTCAAAATATACTCTACTGTCATGTATAACTAAAAAGAACAACAACAACAACAACAAAACCCATACCATTTGTTAAATTTTATTTAAAGCACACAGAGCAACATTTGCTTATCTTTTTAACAACTGGAAAATAAAGTAAGATGCTTTTAAAAAGTCATACAAAGAAAATAAAAAGGCAGCTATGGATCTATTCCTGGGGAATTTCATTATTTAGAGATCTTGTAGGGGAGGAAGAATCAGAAAGTGGAGAAGAAGCTGTCAGGGAAGAAGAAAACGAGGTAAGTATAGGACTTTGAAGGTACAAAAAAAAAAAAAAAAAAGTTTCAGTGAAGAGAGGGTGGCCACTTGGTCAAATGCTGCCAAGATGTCAAATGAAATAGGAATAGACAGTCGATTATGAATCTTGCCAAGAGGCAGGAAGGTCATTGATGATCTTTTTGAGAGCTGGTTCAGTAATGTGGTGGGGATAAAAACCTGATTAGAACGGGCTGAAGAGTGGAAGGTGAGGAAGTGGAGTCAGTAATGGCAACTTTTTAAAACAACTCTCTTGTGGACAGGAACTAAGGGAGTAGTGGCTGACAGGGGGCAAGTGTGACAGAAAAGCATATCTGCATATCAGTGGAAATATATAGAGAGATACAGTAGAGCAGGAGAAATTAATGATGCAGGAGAGAAAGGGGAACTATTCTACGAGTATAAGTCTTTGAGAAGGCAAGAGGAAATGGGTTCTAGAGCACAGGTAGAAAGGTTGACCCACAATGGAAGCAGTGAATCTTTTCCTTTTATAGCAAGACAAAAGGCAGGGTGTATGGGCAAGGATACAGGTAGGCTCAGAAATGGAGGTAGAAGAATGAGGAAATTTTTGCCTAACTGTATATGGTTTATGAAGTCTGAGAATGGAGGTGAGGAGTTACTGGAAATTTGAACAGAGAAGGTGTGGAGCTGTCTGTGAGAGTGAGAAAATGAATTTATTTAGAACATGCAGTAGTACATTCCTTTGCAGTGCTAAGGGCTGACTTGAAATGACTTGAAATTTGTGGCCATTATATGGAGTGAGTTTTTTTTTTTTTTTTTTTTTTTTTTTTTAAGTACTGGGGATTGAACCCAGAGGTGCTTAACCACTGAGCCACATCCCAGCCTTTTTTATTTTTTATTGTGAGACAGAGTATCACTTAATTGTTTAGGGCCTTGCTAATTTGCTGAGGCTAGCTTTGCAATCTTTCTACCTTAGCCTCCTGGGATGCAGGGATTACAGATGTGTGCTCCCATGCCCAGCCTAAGTGAGTTCTATTAGCATGGTTTTAAAATTTTCTCCAGCAATGTTAACCTGTTCAAGGGTAAACATAGAGTAAGGATATTGCTGGGGGTTTGCCAAGCAAATTTGAAAAGAGTTTTGAGAGTTTGTAAAGTTACATGATATTAATCATGGAATCTAATTTGAGGAAGAAAGGCAATGAAGACATGGTGATGAAGGGTTATTGAATAATGAGTCATAGAGTGAGAGGAATGAAGTTCTCTGTGTGGCTGGAGAGAAGCCGGGTTGGTGTTCTATGCTCTGTTCTGCTGTAGCACATTTCAGTAGCATCAGTGGTATCATATTCAATTGGTGAATGGAACAGTGTCACAGTAATGTGGAAAGTGTGTGGATTCATAAACAATTTTTCCTAATTAGGAGAAGTAGGATTATAAACTTCAGCAAAAAAAAAAAAAAAAAAAAAAAAAGAAAGAAAAAAAAAATCCTGGGTGGGCTACAGCAGGAGTCAAAACTATTTTATTTTAATAAAATAAACAAACAAAAATATAAGTAGCAGTGATGTAGGGGTGGGGGAACCAGGTTCACTTGGCTGAGTTCTGCTTCATCTACATTATCTTAAGTGTGGCAAGCAAGCCAGGTGCAATGGCACACGCCTGTAATCCCAGCACTTGGGAGGCTGAGGCAGGAGGATCACGAGTTCAAAGCCAGTCTCTTCAATGGCAAGGCACTTAGCAACTCTGAGACCCTGTCTCTAATAAAATACAAAAAAGGGCTGGGGATGTGGCCCAGAGGACGAGTGCCCCTGAGTTCAATCCCTAGAACCAAAAAAAAAAAAAAAGAGTGGAAAGGAAGTTTTTCAACTTTTTTTTTTTACATGCACTTTTTTGGGGAGTACTAGGGATTCAACTCAGAGGTGCTTGACCAACGAGGTACATCTCCAGACCTTTTTATTTTTTTATTTTTGAGATAGGATCTCACTAATTTGTTGAAGCCAGCCTTGAACCTTCAATCTTCCTGCTTCAGCCTCCCAAATCACTGGATTACAGGTGTGTACCATTGCACCCAGCTACGTGCATTTCTAAATTGCTTCTAGCCATTCTGAGCTATTTGCTTGTGCTGTTCAACCTTCCTCAGAGAATATCAATTGCTACTTTTGTTAGTGCTATGGTTACCATGTTGCATAAACTTTGAATGTGATTCCAGAATTTTCCCCATAAGCTCTATTATTTCAGTGGGCAGTTTTATAGAATGAGAAGTTTTTAGGAATTGCTGTGGTGTTATGGTAGGAATGTCTGCATAGGAAGTGAACTGGGAGGATGCAGAGAGTGGGTATGTGAAAGAGATTTTTGAGGTGATAAAGTAATAGGTGAGGACAAGGTCTAGATCATTACCATGTGAGTGGTAGTTAAAGATGAAATGGAGAAAAAGATGATTGAAACTAAAGAGGTAAGTAACAGGAAGTATAGATGACCTATATTAGTTCTTTTCTTTTAAATACCTTTATTTAATTTATTTATTTTTATGTGGTGCCGAGGATTGAACCCAGGTCCTCGCATGTACTAGGCAAGCACTCTACTGCTGAGCCACAACCCCAGCCCCTTATATTAGTTCTTAACCTGGGGTCCATGTACTCTATATTGAGGGAATTCTGGAAGTCCTTGAACTTGAATGGGAAAAAATATGCATCTTTATTTTCATTAATTCTGAACTTGAATTTAACATCATTTTCTTCAATTATTAATTTAGACATCAAGCCATGGTAATAGTAGCAGAACCCGTACTTTGTTCCTAATATAAATCACTGACACTTTCATATCATAGTATCATTATTGCAAATATGTTGAAATGATATTTATACTCATCAGTACTTTAAGATTCTAAGAATTATTTGACCTGCAACTAGAACTTGTCAAGTGTTTTAATTAGTGCTAACAATTACATTTTAAATGTTTTTTTTAAATACTTATTTATTTGCTTTAGTTGTACACAATGCAACGCATTTGTGTTTAGGTGGTGCTGAGGATTGAACCCCGGCCGCGCCGGTGCTAGGCGAGCACTCTACCACTGAGCCACAACCCCAGCCCCATTTTAAATGTTTTGATAAATTGTATTTTAATATGATTTTTTTATAATTTATGTATTTTATGCATTTTGAAACATTATACTCAAGTTTTTTTATTCAATGTTGTTGTATATATAACAGCACGCTTTACAATTCATAATACACATAATGAGCACCTTTTTACATATCACTGTTATTATACAAAGTATATTCATATCATTCATGTCTTCAAACATGCATTTAGGGTAATGATATCCCTCTCATTCTACCATCTTTTTTTTTCTTTTTCTCCCTTTATACCCCCTTGCTCCCTCCCCCACCTTCCCTCCCCATTTACCTTTCTAATGTTCCTCTAATCTTCCTATGCTCCCCGTCCCAACCCCACTATGAATCAGCCTCCTTATATCAGAGAAAACATTCGGCATTTGGATTTTTGAGATTGGTTAACTTCACTTAGCATTATATTCTCCAATTTCATCCATTTACCTGCGAATGCCATTATTTTGTTCTCTTTTGTTGCTGAGCAAAATTCCATTGTGTATATATATCACATTTTCTTTATCCACTCATCTATTGAGGGGCATCTAGGTTGGTTCCATAATCTAGCTATTTTGAATTGTGCTGCTATAAACATTGATGTGGCTGTGTCCCTGTAGTATGCTATTTTTAAGTCCTTTGGGAATAGACCCAGTAGAGGGATGACTGGGTCATACGCTAGTTCCATTCCCAGTTTTCCAAGGAATCTCCATACTGCTTTCCATAGTGGCTGCACCATTTTGCAGTCCTACCAGCAATGTATGATACTCAGCACTGCATATAAACAAATGAATAAAATAAGGTCCACCAACATCTAAAAAAATATTTTAAAAACAGAATGAAAAATGCTAATCAGATGAATGGATAAAGAAAGTGTGGTATATATACTTTAAAAAAATATTTATTTATTTGCTTTAGTTGTACACAATGCGTTCATTTGTATGTGGTGCTGAGGATCGAACCCGGGCTGCGCACGTGCTAGGCGAGCGCTCTACCACTGAGCCACAACCCCAGCCCCTATATACTTTTTTTAAAAAGTTTTTTTTTAGTTGTAGATGGACACAATATCTTTATTTTATTTATTTTTATGTGGCACTGAGGATGGAACCCAGTTTTCTCACGCATGTGAGGCAAGAGCTCTACCACTGAGCTACAACCCCAGCTCCAAGAAAGTGTGCTTTATATACTCAATGGAATATTACTCAGCTTTAAATAAAAGTGAAATTATGGCATTTGCCAGTAAATGGTTGGAGGTGGAGAATATCATGCTAAGTGAAATAAGCCAATCCCACAAAACCAAAGGCCAAATGTTTCCTCTAATATGTAGATGCTAATTCACAATAAGGCGGGGGGGGGCAGTAGGGAAAAATAGCATTACCTTAGATTAGATAGAGGGAAGTGATGGGAGGGGAGGGAAGGGATATCGGAATGGGAAAGATAGTAGAATGAAACAGACATGTACACTCAGAAAAATGAGAAATTATATCCAATCTATGTACGATATATCAAAGTGCATAAATGCATTCTACTGTCATGTATAACTAGTTAAAACAAATAAAAGCTGGGCGCAGTGGCACACGCCTGTAATCCCAGCACTTGGGAGGCTGAGGCAGGAAGATCACAAGTTCAAAACCAGCCTCAGCAATGGCGAGGCACTTAGCAACTCAGAGAGACCCTGTCTCTAATAAAATACAAAAAAGGGCTGGGGAATGTGGCCCAGTGGTCGAGTGCCCCTGAGTTCAAACCCAGGTACCAAAAAAAAAAAAAAAAAAAAAAAAGAAAAGAAAGAAAGAAAGAACCAACAACAACAACAACAAACCAACTGGAGGGTAAAGCATAAGAGCATAAAGAAACTCTGTGTGTGTGTGTGTATATGTGTGTGTGTGTGTGCGTGTGTGTGTGTGTAGATTTAGATACAGCTGTTAGTAGTAGGGGAAAAATTGAGAAAGATACCATTGAATTGGTAATGGTATTTGCCTTCATGGGAAGAGATGAGATTGGTAGCAGTTAGGGGGACATTTACTTCTTTTTACCAGTTTTCAAGTGGTTAGAGTTATCATTTTTATGTATTTTAAAATATATTTTCAAATTAAAGGAATAATTGTTTGCACAGATTAGTATGCAAAGGAGAAATAGAACATTCCCCTTTAATACTGGTCTGGGTTTGTTTATTATAAGTGATCATTAGATAGGAGTAGGCAAATCTAATAATGACTCTTGGTTGAAACAAAAACCAGTCTATACAAGTAAAACAGTGTCAAAAATTTCCTACAGCAATGTGATACTTTAATTATAATCCCAAAATTCTGTGCCCCAAAGATGACTCATAAGTTATGTGTCATAACAATGGACAAGAGTGCAGGAAGCAAAGTTGGACATCTGAAAGAAATTTCTAAGCATAAGTTTTCTTTTTATAAACTTGCTCTTTCACTGTATTTCTCACTCACCAGTAAGGGCCTTCACACCTTTTAGCAATCTATTCTTAAATATCTTTCCATCACCTGTAAGATAAGACACTATTCAGAATACAGGTTAAGTGATGGGAAGACTAACAAAGACTGCACAAAGACAACACAACATCCATAATTTTAGGGGAAAACACCCAAACAACTTTCTGATTTGTTTGGAAGTTCATTTTATTTTTTACCTTCACGTAAGAATCAAACCAAAGATAAAGTAAGCTCTTACCATTATTAATGTACTCATTGGTTAAATTAAAAAGTCTTAATTTCCTGTTTCTTGCTTTTTCCTTCCTTCTCTTAATTCCCTGGTTTTCCTCTTCTTGTAAATGACTTAGATTAGGCAATACCCCAGGGCTACAGAAAAATGTGTATTTGATGGTGGAGAGAAGTGAAAGAGGTTGCCACTTTTCAGTATTAAAATATAAACGACCTGCTGGGCATGGTAGTGCATGCCTGTAGTCCCAGTGATTCAGGAGGATCTCAAGTTCGAGGCTAGCCTTGGCAATTTATTGACTCCATCTCAAAATAAAATATAAAAAAATGACTGGGGATGTAGCTCAGTGTAGATGTCTCTGGGTTCAATCCCCAGTACTAATCAATCAATTAATCAATCAATAAAATATAAGTGACAAAAATACGAAACAGGGCCGGGCGCGGTGGCGCACGCCTGTAATCCTAGCACTTTGGGAGGCTGAGGCAGGAGGATCGCGAGTTCAAAGCCAGCCTCAGCAATGGCGAGGCACTTATTAGCAACTCAGTGAGACCCTGTCTTTAATAAAATACATAAAAGGGCTGGGGATGTGGCCCAGTGGTCGAGTGCCCCTGAGTTCAATCCCTGGTACCACAAAAAAAAAAAAAAAAAAAAAAAAAAAATAGGAAACAGGATTTCTTCTAGTGTGAGAATTGTGTTTTCTATGGATATTGAGCATTTGCTGTCTAGTTGTCTGCTTTTGCCCTCAGGGGCAGTAGCCCCCTTGGCAATGTGTAGGCTTGCTCTTACCTGGGGGACAACTGGGGACAGGAACTACGGAGCTAGGGAAGGATGTCTGTATGGAGGTCCCTGGGATCAGGCAAGAGGCACAGGTGAGCAAAGGCTGGCCTCTAGGGTTTATGGGTGAGCCTAGGCAAGTGTCCAGGAGGAAGAACTTTTGAGGGGCTGACTGGTTGTCTCACTGATCAATCAGAACGACAGTACAAGCCCATGATCCTGGAGGTCCTCTGACCTCAGGTGTTTACCTTTTTTTTTTTTTTTTTTTTTAATTTTTAAAAATTGTTGGATTGTAGGGAGATAGAAGATCTCCCAGGGGAGAGACTGAAGGTGCAGGGTACATAATGGGGCTGGTTATTTAGCTGTGTCACTATGAAAATATTTAGCAGGGGTCACTGGCTGAATGCAAAAGAGAAAAGTTTCTCACTTCTAAATTAAAATAAAAGCAACAAGAACAGTGTTTCTAATGCCATTACCACATTTTCCCCCTTAGAGTATTCCTCAGAGTTCTCACCCAGAAGCCCACAACAGCATATTTCCCTGAATATCATGATGGTATGCTAAATACTCACTACATATGAGCAGAGTTTTTAACAGTTTCAACTGTTCTTTTTCAGTGATCCTGATTCCCATGTTTCCCAGCACATTTTTTAGGTCACTGGCATCAACATTTTCTCCTTTGAAGAGATGGGAATTGTTTCAGATGAGCATATTAAGGGATTTAGTTATGCCAAATTAATAATAATATAATGAAATACAGCATTATTTTTAACTTCAAAATGAAGTTTAATACATGAGCCAACTTCATTTACATAGAGTTATTTTGAAATTCAGTATATGAAAAAATTCTTTTAATTCAAATAAGATTATACTTCTGTGTATGGCATACAGTATGTGGCATCTGTTAGAGTAGTATGAATGAACTAAGACAGATGATATAAAGAATTTACATAATTCAGGGGCTGAGGTTGTGGCTCATGGGTACAGCAGTTGCCTAGCATGTGTGAGGTACTGGCCTCACTACTCAGTACCACATAAAAATAAAAGAAATAAAACAAAGGTATAAAAAACAATTTACATAATTCTACATTAAAGTAACAACTCTGTTATTACTTCATGGCCTGAATTATGGGACTAACTATAGTAACCATATATCCTGATGTAAAAACTTCACATTGAAATTTACTGAGTTCATCTATATTTTGGTTCTTTGAACACCAGTGAAACAAACACTACTGAACCAAATATTGAACAAGTTAGTACTTCTCTTTGAGAGTATCCATACTTATCCTAAATTTCTAATAATCTGAATTGTTGTTAGTAAGACAAAATTATCAATGAATTGACAAAAGAGCAAAATGAATTTATATCAGTAATTGCTGGAGGAGTAACCTACTGCTTTAAAAAGGCATTTTTAAAATTTTTAAAATCTATTTATTTTTTTTTAGTACTAGGGATTGAATTTAGGTGAACTTGACCACTGAGCCACATCTCCAGCCCTATTTTTTGTATTTTTTATTTAGAGACAGGGTCTTACTGAGTTGCTTAGCACCTCTCTTTCACCGAGGCTGGCTTTGAACTTGCAATCCTCCCATCTCAGCCTCCTGAGCTGCTGGGATTATAGGTGTGCGCCACTGTGCCCAGCAAAAGGCAATTCTCTACAAAAATTTACATCTCAATTTTGTAATATCTTATATAAATTTTCACTTACCCATAAAATGGTTTGCTGCATCCATCAACACATCTAACTCAACCTTTTCATATTCTGTAAGAAAATTCAGAATTTGGATTCAGAGATGAAGATAGTGAGAGATAAAATTCTTAAAATATGGTATGTGGAATTACAGAAATTTTATGCTTTACTTTAGAATTATTATTATTATTGTTAATCCACAAGAACATGTAGAAAAGAAGATTTAAGATCTAAGAATATATCCATTTGACTAATATAACTTCTTTTTTCTTCTATAAGTTATTAACTGTTAAACATCTTTAGAGCATTATGGTGTGTGGGTTTTATCTCTTTGAAGTCAGCTCCATCCCGCAGTGAATCCTCCTCTTCTCAGACCTAGTTCTTTTGCACCATGTAGAAGGTTGAGGCATGTCAGAGAAGTCGTTCTCAAAGTGTGGTCCATGGACTTCTGGAGTCACTCAATACCCTTTGCCTTTTTCAGAGTGTTGGCATTTGCACTGATGGTGCAAAAGCAAAGGTTGGTAAAACTGCTGGCATCTTTGCATGAATCAAGATAGTGACCACCAGCTGTACCCGCAGTTACTGTGTTCTTCATTGTATATAATTGCAAATACTTATAAAATAATGTCAGTTCCACTTAAAAATGCCCCTGATAAAGCAGTTGTTCCATGGCTCAGGATATAAGCAGTGGGAGTATTGTTTCCCAGCAAGGTGAGTGAAAGAGGAATTTCTTTAAAATTCAATGTTGGACAGAGTGTTTTAGAGACTCAGAAATTTGGGTGCATTAAACAAAGAACAAAGAAGAGTACATTGGATCCATTTGGGAGTGGCAGTGGCAGCAACAAGGGTTCACCACAGAGGGGAGGGATAACACAGAGAGAAACACAATGGTCCGATTTGGCAGGGAAAACCCTGTAGATAAGAAAAGCAGCCTGAAATTAGCTGATCCAGAGGGTGCACAGTGAACTGGTGTTTGGAAAATGTTCTGTGTTTCTCAACTGGCAAGTGAAGAGTTGAGGCAGAAGCCAACTTCAGGGAGCTTGCTGCTGCAGGAGCCCAGGAGATTGTAGCAAACATTGCCATACTTCCCTGACAAGTACCTAACATATGGCCAAGTGTGTACCTAGAAGAACCTGAGTTAAACAGGCACAAAGAAAAATGTACCCAGGGGATTCAAGTCAGGAAAACAAAAGAGAGCCCAACTCGCTTTTCCTTTGACTATCTGAAGAATGCTGGGAAACTGAACCAGGAGGTGCCAGTACACTGAGGGACTAAGCCAGAAAGGCCATATTCATGGGCAGCAGAGTCTTGACTCCCCTGTCCTGTGAGTAGAATTCTTTTAATTAATTAATTAATTAATTTAGTTTTTTTTTTTTTTTAAGAAGAATTCTTGGAAGCCTCATGAGATTCA
Source organism: Tamias sibiricus (assembly GCA_025594165.1). Lineage (NCBI taxonomy): Eukaryota > Metazoa > Chordata > Mammalia > Rodentia > Sciuridae > Tamias > Tamias sibiricus. The sequence goes on along the minus strand of CM046660.1, from coordinate 16,865,111 downwards.
AACTCCTAGCAGAGATCAGCATTTGCCTGGCATTAGGAGTATGTTGATCTAATCTCTACAGAGCAGATACCACCCAACAAAATTGTTAAGGTCTGATTAGACCTAAGCCCCAACTGACAGAACTCCTCTCATAGGACTCTGCAGCAGCCCCACCTTGGGAGTGCATTGATCTGGTCTATGTAAACACCAATCTGCAGTACTTCTCATTCCATCCTACCTTGTACTGTTGAGAAGGGAAGCTGAGAGCTATTTCAACTAGCTTCAGTTTTAGGCTACTCCACCTGGCAGCTTGGTGGGCAACACAAGAACAGGAAGCGGTTAACAAACCCCAGCCCTTTCACACACATTCCCTCCCCCCCCCAACTTCTCTCAGTACATAGTACAAGAAAAAATGGAAAGGACAGTTGGGCATAGGCAGAGACCACTCATTCTTGTTGACTGTTTTGATCACCTCAGTGAAAATGATTCTTTCATTTTTCACTAAGTATCTTTTTTTTTTTTTTTTTTTTTTTTTTTTTTGTGTGTGTGTGTGATGTGTTCTTGCTGTGCTGATTGGTTCATGGACATATACAGAATGTACATATTTCTTTTTTCCCCCTCATTTTTAGCATTTTATTTATTTATTTTATTTTATTTTTTTTGTGGTACCGGGGATTGAACTCAGGGGCACTCGACCACTGGGTCACATCCCCAGCCCTTTTTTGTATTTTATTTAGAGACAGGGTCTCACTGAGTTGCTAAGTGCCTCGCCATTGCTGAGGCTGGCTTTGAACTCGCGATCCTCCTGCCTCAGCCTACCAAAGTGCTGGGATTACAGGCGTGCGCCACCGCGCCCGGCTTAGCATTTTTTTACAATATTTATTTTTCCTTGCCTTATATTTTGAGGGCTAGGGTTTTCAGTTTGTTTGTTTCTCTTTCTCTTCTTTCTTCTTCCACTAATAGCCATTTTCTCTTGTTCTCACTTTCTCTTTCCCTTTCCTTTGTTTTTGATATTTCTCCTTTTTAATAATCATCATTTCTTTTGAATCTGTGCATATTTTGAACATTCCCCACTTCTACCTTCCTATCACATTTTCTTTTATTTTTTATATTATTTATATTATTTTTACCATATTTTAGAACTATTTGTTTTTTTTTTATAAATCCTGCCCCCATCATTCATATTGTAACAATTATTAGTGCTATGGGTGACATAGCTGACACGTGCTGTTTACTTTAATGCCAGTTCTAGTTCATAGTTATATGTATTGTTTTTAATGTTGGCAGTTGCTGACTCCACCATTCCTGTTTTTGTGGTGGTATTGTAGATGTCATAATAGGCACCAGGTATTTATTTTAATGTAGCATATGGTTTGCACTGGTTGTTGCTATTGTTTGTTTTCCTCTTTTCTGTGAGGTGCTGGGAGGTTACATGGACATTACAAGTTCACAAGGTAGACATTCTGCTGCTGAACAAAGGACAGCGTACTTTTTTGCTCCACACACAAATTAATGAGGCTCAAACTTCAGCTATTGCTTTAATGCAAAGAAGAGACAAAGACACTAATGATCAGGTCCCGAATAGGAATACCTAGGGGTGGGCACTTAGGTCCCACTCATCGACATTAACTTTTATAGCAAAAACATGAAATTAACAAAAAGTCTGTGGATACCACACCCATGAGAGGGTCTTGAGCCAGATCACTCTAGGATACTTTGTCAAGAAAAGGCAGTGCTCTAAAAGGGCCCACACAGATGCCTAAAAATCAACACAGGAATACAGTAAATATGAAAAAAAAAAAAAAAAAAACACAAGGTAACATTATCCCTCCTAAAATTTATAATCCACCAGCAACTGACTACAAAGGTACTGAAGTAGATGAAATATCAAATAAAGAATTCAAAAGAATGATTATAAAAATGATCAAATAATTTCAAGAGAACCAGAAAAATAGCTGAATGAGATTAGTTGTTAAGGAAGTCAGTACAGGATATGATTGAAAAATTCAATAAGGAGATAGAGATATGGAAAGAGAACCAAACAAAAATCTTGGAAATGAAAGATACAGTAAAGCAAATAAAATGTTCAGTTGAGTTTTTCTAATAGAGTAGACCATGTTGAAGACAGAATCTCAGAGCTAAAAGACAATGTGATCAGTTTTGAACATTCAGACAGTATTAAAGTGAATAAAATAAGTAACCATGATCAGGATATACAAGAACTCTGGGACAATATTAAGAGACCAAATTTAAAAATCATTGGAATTGAAAAGAGTTGTGAGATGCAGACTACTGGAATGGATAACTACTTCAAGGAAATAATAACAGAAAATCTTCTAAACCTTGAGAATGAGATGGACATCAGATACAGGAAGTGTTCAGAACCCCAAATAGACAAAATCAAAAAAGAACCTCTCCACCACACATCAAAATTAAAATGACTTGGGCTGGGGTTGTGGCTCAGCAGTAGAGCGCTCGCCTAGCATGTGCGCAGCCTGGGTTCAATCCTCAGCACCACGTACAAATAAACACATTGTGTACAACTAAAAGCAAATAAATAAATATTGAAAAAAATAAAATGACTAACATACAAAACAAAAATAGAATTTTAAAAGACTTAAAAGAAAAATGTCAGGTCACATTTAGAGACAAACCAATCAGAATTACTTTCAGTTTCATATCACTAACTCTAAAAGCCAGGAGGGCTTGGAATGATGTGTTCCAAGTCCTGAAAGAAAATACCTGTCCATCAATATTGCTATATCCATCAAACCTATCCTTCAAAATCTAAGAAGAAATAAAAACATTTCAAGGTAAACAGAAATTAAACAAATTTATGACTACCAAGCTGGCACTATAGGAAATACTTAAAGAAATACTCCACACAGAATAAATAAAAGCAAACCCCAGAGCTCACAAATGAACAAATCTCATTTGAAAAGTAGCTAAGCAAATGAGAAACAGAACCAAATTAAATATTAGAATAATCAAAATGGTAGCAATTAATAAGCATCTCTTTATAATAATATTGTATAATAATGATCTAGGCTCTCCAACTAAAAGACATAGGCTGGCAGAATGGATTAAAAAACAAGACTCAGCTGTATGTTATTTGCAAGAGACTCACTTTACAGGCAAGGACAATCACAGGCTGAAAGTGAAATGATAGAAAATGATATATCATGCCAATGGAGCGCCCAAAACAAGGAGTAGTTACTCTCATATTCAACAAAGCAGAGTTCAAGTCAAAATTAATCTAGAGAGACAAAAAAGGTCACTTCATACTGGTAAAGGGAATAATCCAACAAGAAGATGTAATGATAGTAAATATTTATGCCCTAAATGTGGGTGCAACTAATTACATAAAAGAGACACTGTTCAAATGAAAGCTTCAGATAGACACCAGTACAATAATACTGAGTGATTTCAGAACATCTGTCTCACCAACAGATATGTCATTCAGACATAAACTCAGTGAAGACATTTTAAGTCTAAAAATATTATAAATCAAGTAGAATTAATGGCATCTATAGAACATTTCATCCAACAAGAGCCAAATACACTTCTCAGTGGCTCATGGAAACATCTCCAAAATAGATTATATTTCAGTTCACAAAGCAATTCTTAACAAATACAAAAAATTGATATAATTCCTGTATTTTATCAGCTAATAATGAAATTAAATTAGAAATTAACACCAAAAAACGCTACAGAAACTACACAAACACATGGAGATTGAGCAATACACTTTCAAATGATGAATGGCTGATAGAAGAAACTTGGAGAAATATTAAAAAATTCTTAGACTCAAACAAGCATAGCGGTAGAACATACCAGAACCTCTAGACACAACGAAGACAGTTCTAAGAGGAAAGTTTATAGATGAGTATCTATATAAGAAAATCAGGATGTTTCCAAATAAACAACCTTGAATGAGCTCTCAAGGCCCTTGAAAAAGAAGAAAAAAAACAATTTCAAAACCAGTATAAAGAAGGAAATAATTAAGATCAGAGCCAAAATCAATGAAACCAAGAATGAAAAAGTCAAGGAATCAATGAAATGAAGACTTGGTTCTTTGAAAAGATAAACAAGATCGATAAGCCCTTAGCCAAATACTCAAGAGAAAAAGAAGATCCAAATTAATAAAATTAGAGATAAAAAGGAGAAATCACCACAGACATTATAGAAATTCAGTGCATCATTGGGGACTATTTTGAAAATGTATACTCTAAGAAAATGGAAAACCTAGAAGAAATGGATACATTTGTAGAACCACATGACTTGCCAAAATTGAATCAGAGGACATAGAAAATCTAAACAGACTAATAAGTTGTAATGAGATAGAAGCAGTAATAATAAGCCTTCCAGCAAAAAAAGTCTAGAACCAGATGGATTCACAGCTGTATTATATCAATGAGCAAATGCTCCTCAAATTATTCTATAAAATAGAAAAGGATGGATCACTTCCAAATTCATTCTATGAAGCCTGTATCACACTCTACCAAAACCGGATAAGGATACATCAAGGAAAGCAAACTACATCCCAATATCCCTGATGAATATAGATATAAAAATTCTTAATAAAATATTGGCAAATCATATTTAACAACATATTAAGAAGACTGTACATTATGACTAAGTTGGATTTATCCCAGAGATGCAAGGATGATTTAACATATGCAAATACATATATGTGATATATCATATAAGCAGAATTAAGGACAAAAATCACTTAGTCATCTTAACAGATGCAGAGAAAGCCTTCAACAAAATTCAGCACTCATTCATGAAAAAACAAAACAAAACACTGAAGAAACTAAGTATAGAAGGAACCTACTTCAATATCATAAAGACATCAATGAAAAACCCAAAGCCAACATCATAGTGAATGGGGAAAAACTAAAAGCATTTTTTCTCTAAAATCTGGAACAAGACAAGGATGTTCACTCTCACCACTCCTATTTAATATAGTACCAGCCAGAGCAATTAGGCAAGATAAGGAAATAAAAGGGATAAAAATAGGAAAGGAAGAAGTCAAAGTATCACTGAAGATGATATGAGCTTACACTTACAAGATCCAAAAAGCTTCACCAGAAGATTGCTGGAGCTAATAAACAAATTCAGCAAAGTAGCAGGTTACAAAACAAACATACAAAAATCAATAGCTTTCCTATATACTAATAATGAATCTGCTGAGAAAGAAATCAGGAAAAAAAATCCCATTCATGATAGCCTCAAAAACAAACAAACTAGGAATAAATCTAACCAAGGAGGTAAAAGACCTCTATGATGAAAACTATAGAACATTGAAGAAAGAAACTGAAGAAGACACAAAAAGATGTAAAGCCCCCACTCCTATGTTCAAGAATAGTCAGAATTAATATTGTTAAAATGGCCGCACTACCAAAAGCAATATACACATTCAATGCAATCCCCATCAAAATGCCAATGACATTCTTCACAGAACTAGAAAAAAATAGTGCTAAAATTCATTTGGAAAACTAAAAGACCCAGAATAGCCAAAGCAATTCTGAACCCAAAAAGCAATGCTGGAGGAATTGTGCTCTATATGTGCAATATGAATTGTAATGCATTCTGCTGTCATATATAACAACTTAGAATAAAAAATTTAAAAAAAGCAATGCTGCAGGGATCACAATACCTATCTTCTAATTATACAACAGAACTATAGTAAGAAAAAATGCAAGGTACTGGCATAAAAACAGACACAAATACCAATGGTACAGAATAGAATACAGAGACAAACAGAGAGTCATGTGATCCTTGACAAAAGTGCCAAAAACATACTTGTGAGAAAAGACAGCCTTTTTAACAAGTGGTGCTGGGGAAACTGTTTATCCATATGTAGAGGAATGAAACTAGACCCTTATCTCTTTCCCTACACAAAAGTGAACTCAAAATGGACCAAAGCCCTAGGAATTAGACCAGAAACTATGCAACTCCTAGAAGAAAAAACTCTAGCATATAGCATCCCTCCCATTCCATTCACGCCCTTAGATGCGTGGCTTCCACTACTGCAGCAGCTGCTATTCATTGCTCCTTGGCTACCTATGCAATGTTTGAAAATCACTGGAATTTTCCTGTAAAACTTGGTTGTATCTGCTCATGCTGCTCTGTCTGCCATAGCTGTCGCCATAACCACTTTGCTGCTGGCTAGCTGGGCCACCACAACTGGACTGGTTTCACAAGCCCATGCCTCCAATCATTTGGCTACCATAAGCACCACCACTTGCTCCTGCTGTAGAATCCAAGAAGAGTTCTACATACCTGTGTTGCAAATTTGCTTTGTCTTTTCACAATAGTTGCCACAGCATCTTCATGAGAAGCAAACGCGACATCTGCTTCACCAGTTTCTCTGCCATGGGGACCAATCTCAGTGTGTACTCTCATAAGGTTGAGTGGTGAAAAAAAATTATACATGTCATTCTGTGTATATCCCCACAGGTGTACACAGTGCCTTGTTATGCTCTGGAAGGTAGAGCCATCATCCCTAAATCTGTGATCAGACATTCCTGAAAAACAGTAATTAAGGTATCTTCCAAATCTATCTGACCTAAATCCATAGCCATTATTATAGCTGTTATAGTCATTGTAGCCTTTGTAGCATCTACCATAAGCACCATGCCTCATCCTCTCAAAGCCAGCTCCTCTGTCAATGCTGTCATAGCCTCTGCCAGTCCCAGCTCTGTCGCAGGTTCCTGGCTGCTGCATGGCCAAAAGCTTTCATGGCAGATCATAATGAATTCTAATTTCAGCTTAAATATTTAAGAAATATTTTGATATACCTGTGCCCTATTCTTTCCTTATGTTTTTTTTTTTTTTTTTTTGGGGGGGGGCCTTTTCAGATATTCTCTATGAAGCAAACTGCATGAAGGCCTCCCCCATACTGCTCCCTGGAAGTCCACCAGCAATGTTATCCCATTTGGCATGATTTCCAATCCTGAGAACTGAATAATTTCTTCCTTGCTACAGCCAAAGGGGAGTCCTCTAAGCCATACAAAGCCATCAGTGGCCGTGTCAGCACTACTTGGACCAGTATGCTTCAACACCCAATTCATTTCAATGTTGTTTGACTTGAATACTTCAACATATCTGTGTCCCATAGTTTCTCTGTCCTTTTTCAGGGCCAATGTGACTTCATCTTCTGAATCAAGTTCAACAAAAGCCTCCCCACTGGGTCTGCCTTCTCTGGTGTAGATGAAATGAACCCCATTTTGAATTTTGCAGTCACAAAACAAACATTGAACTTCATCAGCTGAGCAAGATCAGGGCAAGCCCCAGACCTTCACCACGAATCCTTCCCTGCCTTCAGAGCCCAGCATCATGTCTCTTCAAGGATCCTGGCATCAAAATAGATTATACACACAACTTTGGCATGGTAGATCTCGATATCTTTTTTGGTAGATCTCGATATCTTTTTTAATTCTATCAAAAAACAGCTTTTTTACAGTCACATGAGCCCTTGGTTATCCAGACTCCTCTCTTGTTATGCCTCATTTTGGTTTAACCAGTCTCCCATCAATTGAATGAGCTCTTGCAGTCATAGTAGCATTAACCTCAGCCACAGATGAGAAAGTTACAAAACCGGATCCTCTTGAACTTTTGCTTGCAGCATCCCTCATAACCACAGTCTCTAAGTTTCCCTATTGTTTACAGTACTTTGTTAAACTTTTTTCTGTGGTTTCAAAGCTTAAGCCACCAATAAAGAGTTTATGGAACTGTTATGTTTCTCTATTAGACACAGTCACTTCAGCTGGATTTCCCACAGCAGAGCAAGAAGAGAGAGCTCTCTGCAGATGAGTATGAACTGGACTGGTCTTGAATAGCACTGGTCGAGAACAGCACTGCTTAGAGCACCTCCACAGGGGACCTGGCGTTGCTACTAGATAGCTTTCTTAAAGATCAATAACTTCAACAATTAGGGAATACATTTTCAATTGTCTGATAATGAATGTCCCATAAAGTACCTCAATTCAACTGTCATGTTCTAAACACCACTTTCTCTCCCTTCTGCTCTCTCTGCTGTCCTTTCCTTCCCATTTTTATGAGTTTTTGATAATCACATAACTTACCACAACAGATCAGTATTCCCCATATATCACCAGTGAGGTTCTCTAGGTACGGTCCTTGTCAAGAGCCCCTTAAATTGTGCCTCTGCCTTCAGTTTCTCCCTCCCCAATATTTCTTTCCTCATTGTTTTAAGAGTAAACTATTCATTGTCTACAGGATATAAATATCTTAAATGCTTACCAGTAACTGGTATGTGAGTCTGCAGGTCCTTGAATTCTTTTGGTTCAAGGGAGAACCCAGTGTTTTGTAGAACATTTTTTAGGTCACAGACACTAACCTTCCCTCCTTAGTAAAAAAACAAAAAAGTAGATAAGGATGAGATACAATGACACATGCAGGTGTCAACCCTAACTAGAAACGAAAGTGCAAAGAAACTTTAAGTCATGTGGGAGTCAGGAATATACTTCCATAATTAAATTTCTGAGAGTTTATATTGAGGGAAAAAAAGCAAAGTTTGGCTACTCTGATGAGTTAGGCAAAGATGACAACCAAATCATGTTATGCTGGTCCAAAAAGTGAGATTTGAAACTTGCTATAGTAACAAAAAATTACTTCCCATGTGTAATTGTATATAAAGGAGAACTCTGATAAATGAGGAAGAATTACTGAAAACTATTGGTGGTCTTTATTAAATCTGTCTTAAATTTGAAAGTTTGCAGAATTTATATATATGATTTCTCCTTGCTTAACTCATCTGAAGTATATCTGTATCTATCATAGAAAAATGTATATGCATTCTACATCATAAAAGAAATTATTGACAAAATTAAATATATAAAATGAAAAAAACTAAATATATAAAATGAAAAAATACCCATATATCAAAATATGATAAAATGGACAGAAAATGGGTGAAAAATAGTTTGTAGTTACTTGGGTCTGGGAAGATTGGGGGTATGGATAGTGACTGCTAAAGGATATAGAGTTTCTAAATGAAATTCTAAAATTGGGGTGATGAAATTCTAAAATTGATTTTGGTAAGAGTTATACAACTGTACTAAAACTCTTTGGATTGTACACCTTATTTATGTTTTGTTGTGCAGGGGATTGAACCCAGTGTCTCATGCATACTAGGCAAACACTCGACTACTGAGCTATATCCTCAGCCTTGAATTGGACACTTTATTTGTTTTGCAGCACTAGGGATTGAACCTCAGGCCTCATGCATGTTAGGAAAGCACTCTACCACTGAGCTACACCCCAGCCCTTGAGAATAGTCTTGAACATTATTGTCTTTATTCTTTTTCTCTCTCACTTCTGAAGGATTTCACACCTTCCACTAATTGTTTCTCAAAAATCTTTTTATCCACTGTAGGATAAAACACAATTATATTTTTGGAGAATTATAAAAATCAATATTCATACTTACAGGAAGGGAAAATTTAGAAATTTATCACAATTAGTTGTTACGGAAAAGAAATGAACTACCTTCAATGAACCTGTCCATTGGACAGAATACAAAACTACTGTTATTGGCATCCTAGTAAGGGTGAACGATGCATAGCTTTTTCTTTCCTGTTTTCTCCTCTCTATTTTGGCTTTATTTTTTCTTTCTTCAGCTTTCCTACACTTCTGTCCTATCATCTTGTTTCTCCTAAATAACTTGTTTTTCCTATGATAGGACTTCTGACTGGAGAGGTCCCTGTTTCTTAAGCCAAAATGTAAATGATAAGAACAAGATTTTTTAGAAATGTTAGCTAGAACTGGGTCTCCCCACCCAAGCCATACTGGGGGTGGAACCCAGAGCTTCATGCATATTAGGAGAATGCTCTACCACTGAGCTACATCCCCAACCCAGACTGGGTCTTTTAAAAAATATTTTAAGTTGACATAAAATGTTTTAAATATTAGGATTACTAGTACAAATCCTTAAAACCCACCTTCCCAGGAACTTGGAGAAATGGACATGGTCCCTGCTCTTCCAAAGTTGAGGATAGTGCCATACTTGTAAGTGATCTTCAAAAATGTTTGTTGAATGAAAATAAATAATTTTTTAGATACTAGTGAAGTAGAACACACTAAAATGCTTACCAGTAACAGGCAGAGTTTTCAGCAGCTTTTTGTTTCCATTATTTGTGATCTCTATTCCCATTTTTTTCAGAACATTTTTCAGGTCCCCGGTATGAATCTTCTTTCCTTTAGAAAAAGAGAACTAGTCTTAGGTGAGAATATAGAATTATATAACATTTTCATACTGTCTATAACACATACATACATATACAAACATCATTCTTAGCTGTAGGGGGAAGAACAAGGTGCAATGAAGACTTGCTTGGCTTTTTTTAGAGTCAAGGAGGGGAGTCAGAAATTTTTCCTTCAACCTAAATAATAGAGAATCTCTTATAACGATAAAATAATAACATATAATAAGCAAAATAGGGATTGTATAATTTTTCAGTAATTTTGGTGCTGTTTTATGGCTAATATAAATAATTCAATTACTATTATAATAGGTTTATTCTTTTTCTTCTTTCTTTTCCTTCTCCTCTGGTCTTCTCTAACCCACTCCCCTTCCTCCTCTTTTGCCTGAATTACAGCATGTTTTAAAAATAACAATGAAAGCTGTAATGTTTCACCTTGAGTGAATTTACATTATATAGTTACATTGTAAACTCTGGGATGGCAGGAAACATATCTTTCAAAATTCAGCTATAAACGTTTTTGCTTTGCCAGCAGGCCCCTTTAAATTCTGACAATAGAGGGTGCTAGAGATCACCAGCCTGAAAGGCGGGAGGGTAAAGTTCCTTGCTGAAGCTATAGCTGAAGACTGTTTTCAGTTTTACTTTGTGGAACCAGCTTCACTGTTCTTTCCTTCTGATGCTAACATCAGATTTCAGAGTTTTAAGGTAAAATGACAGTCTAGATTCAGCCAAATTATGATTCAAGGATACATATAAAATAAGAACAATTTAAGACAAGGACCTCCCCTTGTTGAAATAACTAAGGAGGTACTGAAACTAAAATCCTAAAATTAAACCCAAAAGAAAGTAGAAAGTTAGAAGCACTGGTGAGCAAAGAAGAGTGGCAATTATGTTTAAATCTTGCAGAAGATTGGGTTTAAATTGCTCTATTCTTGCTTTTGATATATGAGAAAACTCCATCCCAGGTTAAATATAAATCTCTCTTACCCTTTGCCTATGCTAGCTGAAATAGAACCAAAGTAAACTCTGCTGATTGTTCTCCCTTCAAATTACAATGAACTTCAAATGAATCCTTACTGCAACTGGGCAACCACATTATACTATTAACTATATATTATACTATATTATTACTAGTAAGTCTATTAACTTCCCCACTCTTGATGACTACTTAACATCTTTTTTTCCCCCTCTTTTCAAATCATGACTTCTTCTTCCACTTGACTACCATTTTATTTTTCTTTCTTTTTTTTTTTTTTTTTTTTTTTTTTTGGTGGTGCTGGGAATTGAACCCAGGGCTTTGGTATGTGATGCCAGTACTCTACCAACTGAGCTATATCTCTAGCCCCCACTTTTATTTCTTTAATTAAAAGAAAGCTTTTTTTTTTCTTTCTTTTTTGTACTGGGGATTGAACCCAGGGTCTTGGACATGTTATGCAAATGCTCTATTACTGAGCTATATCCCCAGCCTTTTTTGGTTTATTGAAACAGGGTTTCACTAAATTGCTGAAACTGGGAATTTGTAATCCTCCTACCTCAGCCTCCCTAGTCGCTGGGATTACAGGTGTGTACCACTGCAACCAGCAAGAGCCTCTCTTGATAATACTTTGACCGCCTCATTCCACTGTTTTCCTTCTTTTGCAGAAAAACTCTTAAGATATTCCCACTGTTTCTAAATCTTGACTTCCCACTTGTTCAGATTTACTCCAGTCGAGCTTCTTTATACCATATCCCTCCCAAGTAAAGTAGCTGCGTATGTATCCTTGTTTCAGGATTTGTTTTCTGGGTTCACCCAACCTAATTTAATATCCTTTATTTTGCTTCCAGGAAACCATATTCTCTTGGCTCTCTTTTTCTTTTGATACATGAGATTGAACCCAGGGGCACTTAACTACTTCGCCACATTCCCAGCTCACCTCCTCCCCCCAGATTTTTTTTTTTTGTTGTTGTTTTGAGACAGGGTCTCACTAAGTTTGTTAGCCTTGCTAAATTGTTGAGGTGGGCTTTGAACTTGTGATCCTCCTGCCTCAGCCTCCTGAGTCACTGGGTATACAGGCCTGTGCCACTGTGCCTGGCTCAGCACCCCCACCCCTTTTTTGCGTTTTATTTTGAGACAGGTTCTCACTGAGTTGCTAAGGGCCTTGCTAAGTTGCTGAGGCAGGCTTCAAACTTGTGATCCTCCTGTTTCAGCCTTTCACATTGCTGAGATTACAGGCATGCACCATTGTGCCCAGCTCTCTTAGTTATCCTACTGACTGTATCGCCGGCTACTCCTTGTCTCCTTTGCTTTGAGATCTCTTCATCTTGAAGTGCTCCAGGATTCATTCCTGTAGCCTTCTTCTCTTCACCACTTATAATCCCTTGGGTAAATTTATTTCATCTCATGACTTTAAATACCATTTATATGCCCATGGCTTTAAATTTTATATTTTTACCCTATATATCTTAAATTTGAGTCAGTCTAGTAACTTTATACTTGACATCTGAATTTGGAAGTGTATTAGACCTCAAAATGGCCTAAACAGAACTTCTCATTTTCTTCCATCCCAAATTTGTACTACTGCTAACTTTTTCCATGTAAGTTAATGTAAGTCTATCAATACCATTTTTTTTTTTAGACAAAACAAAAACAAAAAACAAACAAAAATCTTAGAGTGGGGCGAGGAGCAGTGGTGCATACCTGTAATCCTAGTGACTCAGGAGGCTAAGACAGGAGGATCACAAGTTCAAAGCCAGCCTCTGAAACTTAGTGAGTGCCTGATCAACTTAGTGTGATCCTGTCTCAAAATAAAAACAAACAAAAAAAAGGGCTGGGGATGTGGTTCAGTGGTTAAGCACCTGTGGGTTCAATTCCCTGTACTGCTACTCCCCAAAATCTTAGAATCATTCTTGACTTTTTCCTTTATCTAGTACTTTACATCTAACCCATTAGAAAAAAAAATTTTAAGTACTACTTTTAATCATCTCCATTGCTTTCTACCTTGGCTTGTGTCACCATCTTCTTCATAATTGGCTATACTAAAAACTCTGGATGGTTTCTCTGTTTCTACTGTAGGTTCCTTCTTTCCACTCCCCCAGTCTATTCTCCGCCCAGAATACAGAAAGATCTAATTAGAAACAGGCCACAAAATGTCATACCTCTGTTCTAAACCCTGCGATGAGTTTCTATGTATTTTAGAAAACATGCTCAAGTCCTGTAGGGCTTTGAAGGGCCTGACTGATATCTTGCACCCATTACCTCTTCTCATCCTCTGTTCCTTTTTTCTTAGTTACTCATCTTTAGCTCTGACCTTCTTTCTGGTCTTACAATACTCCAGACATGCTCCTACCTTTGGGTCTTGGTCCTTGTCCCCTATGTCTGCGGCACTTTGTTTAGAAATCCTCACAAGGCCAAAACCCTCATTTCCTTCAAGTGTTTGCTCAAATGTCATATTCTCAAGGAGGCCTGATCTCCTATTTAAAAACACAGCTGCCCTGTCTCCCCTGCAAGTCCTGCTCTCCCAGTCTCCTTTATGCTATTCCACTTTTTATAGCACTTGCTGCTTTCTAACATTATATATAATATATATGTGTGTGTATATATATATATATATATATATATAGTGTGTATGTGTGTATGTAAAAAATGTTTGTTGTTTATTGCTTGTTTTCCCTGCCAGAATGTAAACTTCATGGAGGCAGTGATCTTTGTTCTGTTTACTGACATATCTTAAAGCCTAGAATAATGCCTGGCATGTAGTAAATACTCAATAAATAGTTGTTAAATGAAAAATGGAGAAAATGCTATTGTGTTAAGATATATTTAAAGGGCTGGGTTTGTGGCTCAGTGGTAGAGCACTTGCCCAGCACGTGTATGGCCGAGGTTCGATCCTCAGCACCATGTAAATATAAACGCATTGTGTACAACTAAAGCAAATAAATAAATATTTTAAAAAAAGATATATTTAAATATGAAACTTAAAGATCACACAATATAATATTCACTGTAACACCCTGCAGGAGCCCTGTTTGGGGAGATAGCTAAGATTGCGGTTGACTACGGGCCATAGACATTTTTGGGCATTTCCACCTTCTGTAGTCTCATGGGACTTGGCCTGGGATCTCATGGGACTTGGCCCAGGATCTCGAGAGATTTGAGCTGTGACTCGGCAGATCGGGCTAGCGCCATTCCTGCTTGTGCGCATGGGATGAGACCTGAGAGAGAACGGACAGGGTTATCGCTATTGTATAGATATATTGTAGTTTCTTGTAAGAGTAGGTGTCTTGGTTTCTTGTGAGAGTGTGTATGTGGTGTTAGAAATTACAAGAGACAGAGAGAGAAAGATTAAAGAATTTTTTCGTCTCCATCCTGTCTCCAGACTCCTTCCCGCGGTGCTGCCGTTCCAGGCTGCAATCCCTTTCCGGCTACAACAACACCCCACTCACCTGTAATCTTTTCAACTTCATTCATCAACACATTCAAATCAGTCTTCCCTTTATCTTTAAAGATAAAGATAAAAAGCATCAGATTTATAAAAATATAATATCCTTAAATTGTGAAAAACAAACCCCAAATTCGATCATTCAAAAACATTTCCCTAGAAGTTCATTATTTTTTCATATCAGCTCCTCATCAACTTAATGAATACAGCTATTGCTATCTACCCTGTAAGCTCAAAATCCACACTGCACAATGCAAGAGCAAAGCTGAAAACACTCTTCTTTCCTTCAGGACAAGCTATTCTGTATTGAGTTAGTCTTTTCAGGTCTTGAGAATTTTTGAGAATTTATAATTTTTGTGTAAAAACAGCATTTCCATTTGTCAACGCCAATTGCCTCTTTAGGCTTATAATCACATTGGCACCAAGGGATCTGCTAAAAGATCAGTGCATTGGTATGATAGTCTGGCTATTCTTAGGCTGTGAACATGATAATAATCATGTTGATATATTCAGTTAAAATCCACTTACAATGACAAAACTTTGTTTTGCAATGACCATTCTCAGTTGAAAAATATCTTCATAGACCAGATGTTTAATTTCTTTACTCAGTATTTCTCAAATTAAAGTCTGAAGCCACTGAAGGTCAGTGGTACATTTAAAACAGTTTGTAAAATTGCAAGTTGGAGAAATACTAGTTTGGGATGTTGATATAGTAGTTAAAGCATGTTATTTTCTAACAGGCAAGACATTAAAACTCATTCTCCTCCACTATGACTTGATCAAGGATGCCAATACATGACTGCTCAAACACATTTATACTGTTATATTATTTGTAATTCTCCTGAGATAGTAATTTCCTCTGAGAGTGAGATATCAAGAATCACTCTGAGATACCAAGAATCCTACTATTACCTAGACATTGGTTTAATGGTTGCACAAGATTGATGCTAGATAAATGTTTATTAAATAAAAGCAATAGCAAAATGTAAACATCGTAGAGATGAATTAGCTTTAAAGTCAATATGTATTACTGATTCTTAGATGCAGAACTTATCCTTGCTTGTTCTTATGTTTATGCTTTTACCATTTTTTGGTATTCTTTTACAGTTTCATATCTTATTGTTATTAATATGATTTTCAAGTAGGATAAGAAAGGACCTTTTTTGATAAAATTCTTTGCCTGTAAAGGACAAATGCCAACACATCCTAAATTTTGTGTGTCTTCAGTTATTTCTACCAAGGCCTGTTGGACCTCTGTCCTATCCCAGTGATTACACAGATGTACAAGGAATGCCACTAAATTTATATTAATAGTTTCACACTTTAAAGCACTGTCCTGGTGATGTTCCAGTATACTAGGAAATGAGGAAAACTGCAAAAATCTACAGGACATTAATTGTATTGGTAGATTAACAGAGCTATGTAAAGGATTTTAAAAAATAAAGAAAAAGTTATTTTTGAAGGGGCTGGGATTGTGGCTCAGCAGTAGAGCACTTGCCTAGCACGTGCACGGCCCGGGTTCAATCCTCAGCACCACATAAAAATAAAGGCATTGTGTACAACTAAAACAAAATATTTTTTTTAAAAGTCATTTTTGAAAAAACTGTTTACCTCTTATTAAGGCAAAAGTCAGTGCCTGATACATGATAAGCATTAAAGTTAACGTAATGAAAGAATGAAAAGTACTACTGATTTAGAAAAGCACATGTTAGTAGTGACTTGGATTAATCTTATATTTTTACTATTTCATTTACAGGAGAGGTGTCCCCTCAAATTTTTTGATGATTTTTTTCCAGTTCTACTTGCATGAGACCATGTAATATGACAAGTTTAATTAATAATATTCTTGACATTACTATGTAATGACTTAAATTTGTTAATTCCAGTAGCTCATGGACATAGAGAATAATGGTTAAGAGGGTTTCTGAAGCCAGATTGCTTGTTTTTTTTTTTTTTTTTTTCCCTTGCCTCTACTAGCTCTCTGACTTTGCACAAACTACTTGATCTCTCTGTGTCTTAATTTCCTTTTAGATGAGAGGTAAAAAAGAACCTACCTTGTAGAATTGTTTGCAAGATTAAATGTTAGTATATGTAAAGTGCTTAGTATAGTACTTGTATATGCCAGGACTATATATTATTAGTGATTGCTTCTTACTGCTGGATTAATAGTAGTAACAACAATATTAATACTCTAAGTATTCTTATTATGCTTTGGCATTTCCTGTGGTGTTACATGGAGAGTTAACACCTGCCATTCACACTGGCAGTATTTTTGGTGATTCTTCTTAAGTGGTAGCCACCAGGCTGAGTTTGAAGTCCTCTTTCTTTTCTTCTCTTCTTTATCTCACTGTTTCTCTTTTTTATGTATACCTATTTTCAATTATTCTAGCTCTATTACTGGACGCATTGGACTCATTCCCAAAGTTTTACTAAGGGTTACATTGATTTTAAAAATTCTCACCATCAAGGGGCTGGGGTTGTGGCTCAGCAGCAGAGCACTTGCCTCGCACGTGTGCGGCCCGGGTTCGATCCTCAGCACCACGTAAACATAAATGCATTGCATTGTGTACAACTAAAGTAAATAAATAAATATTTTTAAAAAATTCTCACCATCAACTGGTAGATGCTCCATCAGTGTCAGGATTTCTTTCTTCTTGAGATTAATTCCTGCATTTTTAATGAAAGTTTCTACCTTATCTGAAGACACCTTTGTCCCTTAGAAAAAAAAGGGGATAAATATGAGAAATATTTGTAATGATATGAAGAGTGGATCACTCTAGCTTAGGCCTAGACATCAGCACTATGAAGAGAATGAAGAACAATTAGCAATCCCTAAATCCTGATTGCTGCCACATGTGACTAAATCAGTCAGGATCACTCCAGGTGAATTGGGCTGGCACTGAATAATCACACAGAGACAGAGAAAATACCTTTTTTCTTGGGGTTCAGTGGCGGCTCCTCAGCCCCGGCTCCCACAAGGGAAGCAAGAGAGGCAGACAAAAGAGAGAGTGAGAGCACACCTGAAGCCCTATTTATTGAGGGGAAGGCACTTGAGAAAGTTCCACCCAAATGAGGCAAGATATTGGGCTTCAGGGGGGTCACCCAGTCTCACTGGGTGACACCCACTCCCAGAGCTTCATTCCCCTGCCTGCTTTCGCGCTGCAAGCAGAAGAAGCCAGTTCCACACCTCCATTGCTCAAGGATAAGGGTCTGTGCTTACTCCTCAGTGGCAGCTCCTGACACCTGATCCATGGGATTCTGTCATGACTTTTTCAAGTTTTTTTTTTTTTTTTTTTTTTTGTGTGTGTGTGTGTGTGTGTGTTTGTGGCTGGGATTGAACCCAGGGGTTTATACATGCTAAGCATATACTTTACAATTGAGCTATACCCTCATCCTGGCTTTTAGAAGAAATTTTAAGAGAAAAAAGTGAGGAGGTTCAGGGTTTCTGGTAAGTCATGGCAAAGACTAAAATCAATCTTTATAAATATGTCTGCACAATAGAATTTTAAGCTTGCTAATTAATGAAGAAATAGAAACAATAAAGAAAGTTTATGGATTTACTTCAACATAAATTTATTTATTTTTTTAATTTATAATAATTACAATTCATAGTGCCTGTATATAGCATCTTTTTACATACAACTGTTTGTATACAAAGTATATTTGTACAATTCAGGTCTTCAATCATGCATTTAGAATAATGATATCCGTCTCATTCAACCACCTTTTCTTTTTTTTTCTTCTTCTTCTTCTTTTCTTTTCTCCCCTCCCTCCCCCCTGCTCTCTCCCTTCCTCTCCCTTCCCTTTGACCATTCTAGTGTTCCTCTAATCCTCCTATGTACCCCCATCCAACAATACTGTGAACTAGCCTCCTTATATCAGAAAAAACATTTGGTACTTGGATTTTTGAAACTGACTAACTTCACTTAGCATTATGTCTTCCAACTTCATCCATTTACCTGCGAATGCCATCATTTTATTTTCTTTTATTGCTGAGTAAAATTCCATTGTGCGTATATACCACATTTTCTTTCTTTCTTTTTTTTTTTTTTTGTGGTACCAGGGATTGAACTCAGGGGCACTTGACCACTGGGCCACATCCCCAGCCCTTTTTTGTGTTTTTATTAGAGACAGGGTCTCACTGAGTTGCTAAGTGCCTCGCCATTGCTGAGGCTGGCTTTGAACTCGCGATCCTCCTGCCTCAGCCTCCCAAAGTGCTGGGATTACAGGCGTGCGCCACCGCGCCCGGCTACCACATTTTCTTAATCCACTCATTTACTGAGGGACATCTAGGTTGGTTCCACAACCTAGCTATTGTGAATTGTGCAGCTACAAACATTGAGATAGCTGTGTCACTGTAATATGCTGTTTTTAAGTCCTTTGGGAATAGGCCCAGGAGTGGGATGGCTGGGTCACAGGGTGGTTCCATTCCCAGTTTTCCAAGTAATCTCCATACTGCTTTCCATAACGGTTGCACCATTTTGCAGTCCCACCAGCAATGTATGAGTGTGCCTTTTTCCCTACATCCTCTCCAACATTTTTGTTGTTTGTGTTCTTGATAGCTGCCATTCTGACTGGAGTGAAATGAAATCTTAGAGTAGTTTTGATTTGCATTTCTCTAATTGCCAGCGATGTTGAGCATTTTTTCATGTATTTGTTGATTAATCGTGTATCTTCTTCTGAGAGGTGTCTTCTCAATTCCTTAGCCCATTTATTGATTGGGTTATTCGTTTTTTTGGTGTTAAGTTTTTTGAGTTCTTTATATATTCTAGAAACTAGTGCTCTATCTGATGTGCATGTATTAAATATATGTTCCCAATTAGTTGGCTCTCTATGCATCTCAATGATTGTTTCTTTTGCTGAGAAGAAGCTTTTTAGTTTTAGCCAAGGGGTGTTGCCCTGACACATGACGAAAAATCAAACCACCACAAGGATAGGCTAATGACTGTTCCTCCAAAAACCCTCTCTTTTTTCATGAAAGACATCATGGTGCCGAAATAGTTAACTTTGACTGCGTAAGTTCTCCTATTTGCTTGCTGTTCTGTTCTTTATTCATATATATGGCCACCAGCTGTTGCTATTTCAATTATTTAGATCCAGACTAATTCTGTAAATGTATCTTTGGAATCTAGCTAGAAACATAAAAAACATAGAAAGAATAACACAAACATTTTTCTATAAGTACTTAATTCCTAGTTAATAAGCTTTAAGAGTCTTTTTGTGATTGAAAATAGATTTCTTTTACATTTAAAGTAGATACAAATTCCTTAGAGTAAAAAGTACTTCAGAGTTAACATTCAGCCTTGCCTCCCCCTTTTCCCTGCTTCTAGGTTTTATAAACAACTGCTATAAAAGAAAAACAATAGTGCTTTGGAATCCCAGACAGAGAAAGTTAACTTTTATCAGACAGCCTGAATGGTGTGCAGAGAAAAATGGCTTCAGGGAATCCGTGAGAAATAAATTTTCACCCAAACTAATTAGATAAAAAATGACAAAATTATAATATGCCCAGACTGAAGGAGCCCTAATCAAGGAGATAGCTAAGATTGCGGTTAGCTGAGAGCCATAAAAGATGTTTAAGTTCCACCTGATATTCATACATTATTCAAAGAATCTTTGTATGCCCGTGAACACTGTGTGACACACCTGTAAGCTCGAGCTGTAAGCACTTGTCCTTGTTAAAGCTAAATGTATATAACCGGGTGAGGTTGGTTAGAGGGAAGAAGAAGAAGAAGGTTGCTGGTTGAAAGGAGTCAGAGCGGTTAGAGTTCGAGAGGTTGCTGAAGCCGGAGAGAGAAGAAGAATAAAAGACCTTTTTCATTTTCATCCTGCCTCTGAGTTTTCTCCCTCAGCGTCCTTGCTCCAAGCGACATTCGCTTCAGGCAGCAACACCAGACAGTCACGTACAGGGCCTTGGAAAGGTGTAAGTGACCTCAAAACCTTGAAATGTGTAGGATAAGAAATTTAATATGTCTAAAATGTAATCTATAAATTAAGTCATGTCTGTAATGAAATCACAAAAGAATGTATATACAATCTGTACTGCCAAAAATTATGCTTAAATACCTACAACAAAGTGAAAGTAAAGAGAGAAGATTCAGCAGCCTAACTCGTTGTCTGTGTGTGCTGATTTTTTCCACCACCGGCGAACTCCTTTACTTTGTGCTACGTTGAGTGCTGGCATAGTACCCCCCGGCTGACAACCCACTTTGGCAGCCCCCCGATAGATCGTGCTACATTGCACCTCTTGCGGAGTCCACCACGGACCCCCACAAGAAAGTATGAAAGTGGTTTAGTATCAGCAGATGAGAGAGAAAAGACAATGGAGTGAATGATTAGGTGGAAAGACCAACTTATATATAAACCTAACTTATGCAGCCGTTGAGAGAAGAAATAAAGAAAAATGGAAAAGAAAGGGAAAAAAATGACAAAGGAGTAGGAATTAGTGTAAGAGACAGGAGAGAGAGAGTGAGTCAAGAAAATAGAGAATAACCTATATATAACACCGCTTTGCTATATAGTTCAATTGCGCCTGTTCTAGAAATCCCAATTTCTGCATATAGCTTGTTTTTGCCTCTGTTGAGTATGTAATGGCAGGGTGTAAATAGAGATGATGAAGGAAGAAGAAAAGATACAAAAGTGAGAAGGAAGAAAAGAAAGAAAGAAAACAGGAGCAGAAGCAAACAAAACACACTGTCAATCAAAACAAAAACAAAAACAAAGCAAAACAAAACAAAAACAAAAAACCCCCAAAAACAACAAAACAAACAAACAAACAAAAAGTCGAACCCAGGAACAAGTCTTAAACAAAACGGACCCTGGGAAGCCCTTCTTTTTTCCCTTCCAGTTTAAGCCAATTGTCCTGGATCACGTCCAGACTGTCAGCGATCCTGTTAGTGGAGTGAAGGCTGCACCTTTGGCCAGTGGCAGAATGGCACAGTGGAAGAGTGGCTCAGGGGGATTGTGTGTCAGCAGATGAATGGCAATGGGAAAGGGACCCTCTGGAAGGCACCCTTTCCCCATGCTCACCCACAGTTGTAGCTTCTTGGGGCCACTGCGCTGCCCTCAGACCCGCCCTCCCCTGCTGGTTGCCAGAGTCTCACCTAGGTGTGTGCTGTTCTCAGAGCGCTGGTGGATCCCTGGATGTCTGCAGCTGTTTTCCTTTCTTCCTTGTTTCTTTGTCCCGGTTAGCCACTGCTTTCCTCAAAGATGGTGGTGCTCTCCTTGGGTTCAACAGCAGTTCCACAGACCTCTTGTTCAGGTCGCAGCTGGGCAGGTCACAGTTCCCCGAGAAGTGGAGGGGGCTTTTCCTCTGGTCGGCCCCTGCATGCAGCAGCAGGGAGCTGCTACTTTGGGCCCTGGAGGCCAGGCGACCTGACGGCTGGGTCACTCCTTCCAGCCGGTGCCTACCTCGTTCTGGTCACAGCTGGGCAGGTCGCACTTCCCCCAGGAGTGGAGGGGGCTTTTCCTGTGGTCGGGCCCTGCGTACAGCAGCAGGGAGCTGCTACTCTGGGCCCTAGAGGCCAAACACTCTTATATAATAATTAGCTGCTTTCATGTAAGCCTTCAAAGTAGCATGTTTTGAATGGCATTATGTTCCTGCTTGAGTTCTCCTGTGATGTGAATGTTACAGGCTATGTTCAAAGGAAACATGATGATTAGCAGACTTCCCAAACACAACTGCTCTCCTACTTCATGGCCCTACAGGCTTAGAGACTGAGAAATCCTGAGTTACCAGATACCCTTATTTGCTTGTAGGGGGTAGCCCTGATTAGTCTCAGCCTTCCAATCTGGGCAGCCCTTCCAGTGACAGTCTGACTCCCAGGATCATGGGCTAGAATTTCCATCTGTCAACTCTGAGTGACAACCTTGAAGAACTAAGCTTATATAAACTCAAAACTCTCTAGACCAAAGCCTTATGCTTTGAAGAAAACTGTATTGTCTATAAGTAGACCAGTTTCTGCTAATAAAAGATTCTAGTACTTTTTCCAAAAATTTGTTCATTGTTTCTGGTGGAATTTTGGTTCTCAGGGAGTAGTAAATTGTTCCTTCTTATATGAAGTGTCCTTTAGTCCAGGCATCTACACCTGGGTATGAACTTACTTTGACCTCCTCCTTATGCCTTACTGTTCAACCACTTGTACACTTTGGTTACAAATATTTCCTATGCCTTTATTTTTTAATTCCTATCTCTAAGATCACAGCATTCTTTAAACCAAACATTGTTGTTACTTCATTATGTATTTTTAAACAAATAGTTATGTTAAAACTGATGTGTAGGTAAGGACATTTCTAAGAAATGCTCTTATTTCAAAAATCAAAGGCATGTCTCATTAGGATTCTGCCATGGTGTGCAAGAAGTTTTAGAACAAGAAAAATTCTGAATTGATTCTTGTTAACTTTATTTCAGAAAGTGGTAAAATAGCTGTGGAGTACAGACCCAGTGAAGAGACCCGAGATGCCAGAAGTGGAGAAATACATGATATAATTCAAGTAGGTGAAGATGAAAACTCAGGGCTTCCATAGCCAGTGTAGCCAAGATTGAAAACAACTTGTGGGCTGGGTGCAGGGGCTCATGCCTACAATCCCAACAGCTTGGGAGGCTGAGGCAGGAGGATCACGATTTCAAAGCCAGACTTTGAAATTTAGCAAGGCCCTAAGCAACTCAAGCAAGACCCTGTCTCAAAAAAATAAAAAATAAAAATAAAAAAAAGGGCTGGTGATGTGGCTCAGTGGTTGAGTGCTCATGGGTTTAATCCCTGGTACAATAAAGAAAAGTAAAAAAACCCAGTGGGATTGGAAGACTTCAGCATTTCATCATGTAGCATTCTTAGAAAAATGTGAAACTCTAAAACTGCTTTTGAGTGCAAGGGATTTCTGGACTTCCTGACCCCTTGTTTGAAGTGTAGACAGCAGAATTGAGACCTCTCAGGGTACTATTATAGTTGTAGATGCAAAAGAGGGGCTAGGCTCCCTTTCCAGAATTAGGGAAAGTGGGCTGCTTATTTTTTAGATTTCATCTCAAACAGGATCATAGAAATTTGGCAACAGAGTAACTACAGCCTTAGGTGTGATTGTGTTATAGCTTTGAAAACTATTATGCCTCTAAAATGTGGTGTGTTACTTAAATCTCAACATCTCCCTATACTCAAGTAGAATATTTTGCTGAAGAACCTTTCTGTAAATTAATTACATGAAAGCCCTTAACTAGGGAATAAGTTGCCAAAGAATTTTTAGAAGAAAATAATCATTATTTACTATGTATAAGATATTTGGGGGAGGAGCAAAAATATGTATTCTGCAGGGGGAACTTAATTTGGGGATTTTCAATTATATAACTCTCTTCAAAGGTGTGAGGTGTTTCGTTTTGAAAAGGTTATTTCCATGTAAAATAGTTTTTGTTCAATTTAAATAAAACCAGTCAAGAAAACCAAACTTTAAGAGGTCTAGCTTCCTGTGAAATGTGAAAGGAAGGAAGTCCACACTGACTGCAGAAATCCCTTTAGAAGAGCAGATACGCCCCTTAAGGAGGTGACTTTGAAAACCATTTCTATGTGCTCAGCCATATGCAAGGCACTGGGAATAAGAAGATGACACATCTTCTTTATGCACTAGGGTTGTGTCAGGTCATAAGTAATAAAATAGATTATTATAAGGGCTCTGAAAAAGGACAGTTGGGTTCTAGTCTTAGTAGTGTTTCAAGAAAATTATTTAACTTGCAGGCTTTAACATCCTGCCTTCTCTGGATGTGCACACATGAGACACACCTCTAAAAAAGTATTTTCATGCCTATGTGAGCCAAGGTGGGAAGGGGATGTTTTCCCATGCTGGGGGTAAAGGGCTGTCCATACGGCTGCAAAACCCCTCTCAGACTGAATTGCCCACTGCCTGAAACCCCTCCTGCAGAAATTGTGGAGTCATCACTGATTCTGGGGTAGCCCCAGCCTAACAGAGTGATGAATGAATTTTCAAACATGAAACAGGATACTGAGAGTTTAGAGGAAATGGCAACATTTTGGAATAAATAACCTTAATGTGTAGTCTGCCTGTTACGCTAACCGGACCTTGTTTTGCAGGCCACTTGCTTCTCTTGGAAGCAGTACAGCCCAGGGGAGGAAGAATATCTCTCAGATTTCAGCTTGGAAGAGGAAGAGTTCAGGCCGCCAGAACTGGAGCAGCCCTACTGAATATCCCCAGAGGCTCAGCCCTGTGACTTCCTTGGTAATCTCTGCCACCCCCCTACTCAATGGGCTGATGGAGTCCCGGGACCACCCACGTCTGTGGCTCAAATCCTGCGTTGCTATGGGGGAAGGGCCCTACTGGGGAAAGGGAAGCTTGGGTCGGGTGATTGTGGTTAAAGGCTCCCCATCCCTAGCGAGCCTAATAAAGGTTGAGCCTAATAAAGGTTGAGCCTAATAAAGGTTGCATAAACAAAGGTGTTATAAATAAAGGGCGGGGCGGGGCTTCCTGCTTGCCCAAGCGCACGCACGTCAAGGGGCTGCCATACCGGTTTGGCTCCCACAAGCAAACCCACAAGCGCTGCCC
This sequence comes from Tamias sibiricus, assembly GCA_025594165.1. NCBI lineage: Eukaryota > Metazoa > Chordata > Mammalia > Rodentia > Sciuridae > Tamias > Tamias sibiricus. The sequence goes on along the minus strand of CM046660.1, from coordinate 16,839,937 downwards.
TGCGCCCCATTGGCCTGGGTCGCTGCGCTCAGGAACCTCTGAACGACATGTCCCTTTTGCACTTCTGGGCACCTCACTTCTCCTCACGTGGAGATCGTGGCTGCTGGTCCAGGCAGCTCAGCCACTGGAGTGGCCCCAGCGTAGAGAATGAGAAGAATGACAAGATTTCTTGCAAACGAGGCCTTGTTGTCCTTGGTGGGCGTGTCTGCAAATGGAACGTTCTGCCGAGAGGTGTAGAACAGATAGAGAAGGTGTTCTCGCAAACGAGTCGCTTATCACCCCCTTGGTGAACATACAGCAAACTGTACGTTATGCCAAGAGGCAACAACAGTTCTTGCAAACGAGGCTTTGTTGCCCTTGGTGGGCGTGTCTGCAAACGGAACGTCTTGCCAAGAGATATAGAATAGATAATAAACATTGCTTGCAAACGAGGGTGTTTCTTTCTTGTTTCTTCTATATTGAAAAGAAGAGTAGCTCAAAGTGTTCTAGCCCTAACTAGTTTAAGATATTCTTAGGGAAAGTTTATCTGGCTGATTGCTGATTCGCAAATTTGTGCTCGTCATTGCTACTGGCTATTTGCATTTATTGTCTGTTAATGTTTGCTGATGGCTAATTGCCCTAATTGTCTGGATATGTATAAAAAGGCTGAGAGAAATATAAAAAAAAAAAAAAAAAAACTGCATGCTGATCCTGTGTTGGAGTCTGACTTACAACACCCCAGGACGCTCTCCAGCTGACCTCCGAGCACCCAGGGCCTATCAAGCCCTGGTCCTCCTCTGAACTCCCCTCGTTATTGCCCCATGCACTTACATCCCGGGCAGACCCGGGGGCTTTGATGACCTGGGGTCCTCTGCTCGCTCCCAGATGTTGGACCCACCACATAAGTTAACTGTCAGTTTGCTTCCATTGCTGGGCAGGGATTCACCTGGAGAATGGCCCCCAGAGGTAGATCAGTTTGCTGTTCCATGTCAGGATCTGCATCATGACAACTTGCCCAGTGTTACGGGGTGTGCCTGCAGACGTGCAAATTACCATAACTTCAGAGCCAACCAAGGACCTCGAATATTCTCTAGCCCAGCAGGGCCCCCAGTTCAGCCAGAGGCCCCAATTCAGGAGGCCCCAGTTCAGCCAGAGGCCCCAATTCAGGAGGCCCCAGTTCAGCCAGAGGCCCCAGTTCAAGAGGCCCCAGTTCAGCCAGAGACCCCAATTCAGCCAGAGACCCCAGTTCAAGAGGCCCCAGTTCAGCCAGAGACCCCAGTTCAAGAGGCCCCAGTTCAGCCAGAGACCCCAGTTCAAGAGGCCCCAGTTCAAGAGGCCCCAGTTCAGCCAGAGACCCCAGTTCAGCCTCCAGAGTATGCTGAGGAGGTAGAACCTTCTCTAGCCCAGCAAGAGACCCCAGCTCAGCCTCTGGGCCCTCCTGGGGAGACTGAACCTTCTCTCAGTGAGCAGGAGACCCCAACTCAGACTTCTGAGTCTCTGGGGAGGACCAGTCTTCTGAAAGCCAGCTGGAAACACCAGTGCAACCTCCGGACTTGCCCAGTGTGACAGCTAAACCTGCAGATGTGCTAATTACTATCACACCTGAACCCACTACAGAGGTAGGATACTGGGGGTGGCGCAGCTGACTCCAGGACCCCAGAGAACTGCCCGTCAGTGGCAGGGGGTCAGATCCTGCACTGCTGCCGCTCCCTTCCTCCTCCTCCTCCCCAGCGTAATTACGGGGAGGTCCACGGGGTCTGCCATAATAGCCACGTCTACAATGGCGCCCATCAGCAGCATAAGGACTCCCTTCCACAGGAACTCCATCTGGGCCAGTCACGTTGGCTGCTTCAGCACCCTTTCCTCCTTCAACCACATCAAACTCGACAGTTTCTCCATCTCCCACACTACGCAGATATTTCCGTGGGATGTTCTTCTTGGTGGCAGTCTGATGTGCAAATACATCTTCTTTGGTGTCATTTCGATTTATAAATCCACATCCATTTCTGACGTTGAACCATTTGACAGTGCCAAGGACTTTGGTGGCGGGAACCTTTTTCTCCGCGTCTTCGCTGCCGGCGGTGGCTGAAGAGGCTGGGGCGGCGGTGCCGGTGGCTGCCGGGGCCGCGTCCCCACCGGGTTTCCTGTGACGGGGGCGCGGGCGCGGGCGCCACGGCCTGGGGCGCACCGCTGCCCACAGGGCTCTTGGCGCGGGGTTCTGCGGCGCCCCGGCGGCCATCTCCGCCGGAGCCTGCGGGAGGGTGCTGGTGGTGGCGGTGGCCTCGCCCGCCTCGCTCATGCCGCCGCCTCTGCTCTCACTGGGGCACCTCGGTGGCGGTTGGTGGGCGGTTGGCGCGGCTGGTGGTCGCGAGGGCCGGGCTCGCTCTCAGGGGGGCCCCTGCGGATCTCTGGGCGCAGGCGGCTCGAGCTCTCGGGCTCCTCGCCGGATCTTACTGTCAAAAGGGAATTTTGTTTTGTTTTTGTTTTTTCTTATTTTTTTGTTTTGTTTTTCTGTGCTGAGGATGGAACCCAGGGCCTCAGGCATTCTAGCCAAGCACTCAGCCACTGAGCGACACACACCCCTGGCCCCTGAAAGGGATTTAGACTCAAGATGAAAGTTCTCCTCTCAACCCGATTTTGGGAAAAAAATTGTCCACCTGTCTCATGGATCAGAAATCCGGGTTCACATGGTTTATTTTGGGTTCCATGAAGGGGGACGGTGAGGGTATGCCTGAGCTGGATTAACTCTTCCAGCAGGTACACATCTAGTGCAGCCACCTCTTCCCCTCATCAATTTGCTGAAGCCTAACTTGGGGAAAGAATATGGAAGGTCAACTTTTCAAACAATGCAGTGATGGGTGGTGGGTCAGAAAATACTCATAATGGAGGAGGCACCAACTTATCTATAGTTTCTGTGTTCATCTTAACAGAAAAAGGCATTAGCTTCATGGTGATGAGAAAATCAGAGCTAACTGGCAATGGACATTAACACTCACTATCATGTGATCCGAATGGAGCTGTGCCGCTCTGAACAATTCACGGATGCTTTCATAGATTGGCACAAGCCACCAGACAAGGTGCACAGCTGTGGTCCCAGCCATTTGGGAGGCTGAGACTGGAGTTCAAGGCCAATTTGGGCAACATAGTAATTCCTGTCTCTTGAAAAAGAAAAAAAGAGCTGGGCACAGTGGAACACACCTGTAATCCCAGCGGTTAAGGAGGCTGAGGCAGGTGGATCATGAGCTCAAAGCCAGCCTCAGCAATTTAGCAAGTCCCTAAGCAACTCAGTGAGACCCTGTCTCTAAATAAAATACAAAAAAGAGCTGGGAATGTGGCTCAGTGGTTAAGTGCCCCTAGGTTCAATCCCCAGTACCAAAAGAGGGAGGGGAGGGAAGATTGGTGCAATAGTCACAATCCACCAAGTGTATATTGGAAGCTGAGCACTTTTGTTTTGGGTAAAATTTTTCTAATAAACAAAGCTATTTTGCTTCAAGAAATACTTGCCATAGTGAGAGATAAGTATCTTAAATTTCTTTCCAAAGGCAACTTTCCAAGGGAAGATGCTAGTAATTTTGTGACCAATATGACAGTACTGGGGTATTTACAAGTTGGAATACCAATTTTCCCTGAACTACAAAAGTTTGTACAGAGGCCTTAGCTAATTTATCATGAATTAGATGGAACCTAAGCTCTATGGCTCCTCACTCGCACAGGCCCCTTCTAAGGTTCTGATTGGGGCCCTTGCAATTTCTTTTTTTTTTTTTTTTTTTTATTGATTTAGTGTTAAACTTTATTTATTTTTTTAAGATAGGGCAATCAATATTTATTAACTGAGAGAAAATAAAGAAAACTACAGAAAGAAATATTTTTGTAAATCTGATGACATTTACATTAACTATATCCCTATGATAACTGACAAATGAAATTTAATGTAAATACTTTACATATTGGACAAATATATTTCAATTCCTGTAACTGAAAAAGAAACATTACCCAGGAAATAGTTTCTAAAATCCTGTTAACAAAAACCTTGCAATTTCTATCTACATAAATTTTGTATGTTTTTATCAGAGGACATTTCCCAAATTAGATAAGTTTCAGGCCCCACAAAGTCTGGATTCACCACTGGCTTCCAAGTAATTACAACCTGGTAAATCTCTTGAATAAGGCCTTTCTATTATTGACAAACACTGATGCAACAAGTTAGCAGTATGTTAGGCTCAGTTCATTTTGAACCTGAAATTTGTCTCAAAGATGTGCCAAGAGCTTATTAGCAAAGTACCACTCTTTAAATGGTGGTAATAATCATTATCTCTTCCAGGTGAAATCAGAAATGAAATATATTATGGAAAACCAGCACTGGTTGATAATCCTAAATGTTAAGTATACTTTTTCCTCCCTGACTTTAAAGTGCTTCTCCTTCGTTCACCTACACAGGTCCAAACTGATGGCTTATTTTTTAAAATTCTTTTAGTTACTTAATTGGTTCTAACAATACAAGCTCCATGAGTTTAGAAACTGAAGGACACTACAAGGTAGAAAGGCAGGCTCTATTCAGATAGAGCACATTCACATGCTGACTTGTCTATGACACATCAATATTATGCCAAGAACATAAACACAAAGAATAAGAGGGAAATCCAAGCTTTATCCCTAGTATTTATTCTACTACTAAGAATATCCATGAGGTAGGTGTGTTTACACTATAAAGGCAAATTGAGCTGTGGTCCCAGAAACACCCTATTGCTCCCCCATAGTCCACTAGCACCAGTTTCCTACGGACAGCTGTAGAGGCACAAAAGTTTGCATGCATCAGGGTACAGTCATCACTTTTTGGTTTGTACTAGAATCCTGGAAGCTTCTTCTCAGAGACATAAACATTAAATATGAAAAAAGAGCTCAGGTCTGTCCTTTTTTGAGGTGAGTTAGATTGGTTTAATTTGTAATGGTTCAAAAGTTGTGAGAGTCTTATATCCAGTAACTATTATACCTTTCTTCTCCAAGTGGCATCTTATTCTTCCCACCTGTGACACAGGCATCTTCTCTTCTCTTCTCTTGGAACCTTAGTAATTCTTCCTCTGCTCATTACATTTATTTAATACCTACATTTAATAGTTGTTTATTATGTTCCAGGTACTATATTAAGTATTTATGCAAATAATATGACATACTGAAAGGCCTTAGAATAGTGCTTGGCACATGATAAATATTCAAAACATGTTTTTTTATCTTCCCCAAAACTCTTGCAATGTTGATATTATTATCCCCCATTTTGCAGATGAGAAAGTTGGAATTCAGAAACCTTGCCTAGGTTCATACTGTTAATAAATGGCAGAAGCACTTACAAACTTTACAAGTAATTTTCTGTGCAGCTTTTGTTTCCTTGTAATAGGAGCTGGCTGATAACAATTTGGCTCTTTGTGCATTGCATCTTGAAGTTGGTTTCTGATTTGCATAGGACCTTTGGAGCAGAGAGCTCTGTTTCCCTTTGAGAATTCTGTATTTCTAGAGCTATTGGCCATACCACCTCTGGGCATCCCCAGGGTTCCTGTTCATTGGCCAATGCATATTTGACATCATCACAGCCTTCTCTGGGCCCAGCCCCTCCTAGATGCCTTAACATGTTCTTTCTTTTAATCCTCAGACTGCCTGGTGAGGAAAATGCTACTAAGTAAGGCTCACAGATGTTTGTGATTCAAGTCACTTTCAGCAGAAAATGAGAGAGTCAGAATTCAAACCCAGGTCTGCCTGATTCCAGGATCCTTGCTGCTGCTTCTGTTCCTAACTGCCAGGGAGTTGTCTTAAGGCTCTTCTTAGCACTTTCAGATACAGCCTTGCCATTTCAGATTCCTTAGACTTTGCCTTTAGTAAGCACTGATGTGGTGTAGTCCGAGATCTTGTATTGAGGAGCTTCATGCGGGGAGTCATTTTCTTATGGCTCATGGACCTATGTGGATGAATAAAGGAAAGGGGTTACTTCATCCCCAAGTACTTCAAACATGCTGGAACAGGGTGAGGGCTACTCTGCTTATTTCTTGACTACTTTCCTCAAAGGAACCAATTTCCCTGCCTGCCTTGTGATTCTAGCATAGATAGTATTGGAGTTTGTCCTATTTTAAGTTTGTTTTGACTGCCTGCTTTGGACATATTTTCAGCTAAAGCTGTTAGTATTTCAGTACATTCAGGACAGTGATGACACTTCAGTCCTCAATTCTTCTCTGTCTCCTCAGTTAATAGAAAGGAAATGTAGCCCACCTGTCTGGACCCGTATAGAAGAATTTGGAGAAAAAAATAACAGGTAAGAAATGTTCCCTTATTTTGTGAGCTACCTTTAT